>CM067552.1:8765000-10015000 GCA_034509755.1 Anisodus tanguticus | reverse complement strand
CTCATTTATTTCCTGAACTAATCCAATCAATTAATTACACTTCAATTCCAAATCGATTGGGAGAGAAACAAATCATTTTTATCCGTTCCGTTCTCTTCAGGTCTATTTCATTCGGATACAAAAGGGAAAAAGCTCAAATATGCCATCGAACTATCAGAAATGACTCATTTATGCCACTCGTTACTAGTTGGCTCATTTATGCTATTTCCGTTACCAAAATGACTCATTTATGCCATTGTCATTACCAAAATGGCTCATCCATGTCATTTTTCATTAACGCCGACGTTAATAAAAATGGTATTGTAAAACCGGCGTTAATGAGAAATGCATGGATGAGCCATTTTGGTAACGGTGATGCATAAGTGAGTAAATTTCCGATAGTTCGATTGCATATTTGAGTATTTTCTCGATACAAATAATATACTCCTCTTTTAAGGGAGAAATGAAAAACTTTTTAAGTTTAGAGTGAAATGGATTGAAGAGGAGCCTTGGAATAATAGTAAAATTGTCTCCGTATAACCTATAAATAACGGGTTCAAGCTATGGAATCAACCACTAATGCTTGCATCATAGTAGACTACCTATATCACGCCCCTTAGGTGCGCCCTTCCCTGAACCCTACGTGTAGAGATGACAATTGGGGTAGGGCGGGGCGGGACAGGGTAAACTCTTAATAGCGTGGGGCAGGGGAACATTTAAATGGGGCAAGGCAGGACAACACTTAATTTTTGTAAAACTTTAATGGGGAAGGTGAACTTAATTCTTGAAAAAAATTAATGGGGCAGGGCAGGGCAAGATCTGGGTTAAAAGCGGGGCCGGGTTAAAAAAAGATGACATTGTTATACAAAACCTTTCCTTCTCCGCTCTTGATATCCATTGACAAGGGCAACATGATAGGTTGTCTATATCACAGCCCTCAGAATGCAAATGCTTCGTACATTGGCCGGCCCTTTATAAAGTGAAATGAACTGAGAAAGGTGAAACTGAAGTAAACAATGAGAATGAGTACCTGAGAAGCAAGAAGAACAGCATCTTTTTGAAGGAAGAGAGTGAAATGGCTAGTAAGATTGAAGCTACCAGTGAGCCATTGACCAGCAGGGACAATAAGTTGAGGTCCACCATCTGATGCATACTGGCTTAACTGATTTACTGCTTCTTGAAATGCCTGTGTTGAGTGTTTTTCCATCACCAACTCCTCCAAAATCTGTTATGGATGCACTGTGTGTTCTGCAACTTATTGCTGAGTACTCTAAATCATAAGAAGAAGAAGAAGAAGAAGACTCATCAATTATTCTTGATTTTCTTCCCTCAGCTCCTCTTAGGCTTATAAGCACCACCCCTAGTACCGGTACCAGCAACCAGTTTGTTTTTTCCATCTGCAGAAACATAGCAAGAACACACTTAAGGAAAAAAATTTAACATAACAACACTTTTCAAGGATGAACTCCTAAGAAAAGAAAACAATTTAAGGCCATGTTTCTTGAGTCTTGACTCAGAATTGCTCTTTTTTTCTTTTCTATATGCATTTAGTGTTTTGAAAACCATTGGACTGATTAATTCAGATTTATTCTTGTAAGGGGATTAGAGCAACCGTAAAGTTGTTGAAAGAGAATAATCCCTTGATTATTTTCATTAGCTAATTAGCTTATATACAAGATATACAATAGTGATTCTAGGCTACAATTATGGAAACTAATTATACACCTAACTAATATTAATCTCTAACAATCTTTACCAAATCACTAAATATATTTACATATATTCTATCAATATTCTATCACCCCCGCAGTCGTAGCGGGCAGTTGTTGTACGCTGAGACTGTACCGAAAATCTTCAAACAGAACCAAGGGAAGACCCTTAGTAAATATATCAACAATCTGATAACGTGACGGGATATGTAAGACACGTACTTGTCTACGAGCAATCTTTTCGCGAACAAAGTGGATATCCAGCTCGATATGTTTAGTGCACTAATGTTGCACAAGATCTCCTGAGAGATATATTACTAACATTATCGCAGTAGACCAATGTAGCTTTCCGAATAGGATAATGAAGCTCTAAGAGGAGGTTTCGCAACCAACAGGACTCAGACACCACATTGGCGACCCCTCGATATTCGGCCTCCGCGCTAGAGCGCGACAAAGTAGCTTGGCGTTTAGCCGACCAAGAAACCAAGTTATCACCGAGAAATACACAATAACCAGATGTCGACCGACTGGTATCTGGACATCCACCCATTCAACATCCGTATAGGAAATGAGAGTAGATACAAATGATGGATATATGTGTAAGCCATGATCAAGAGTACCCTGAATGTAGCGCACAATGCGTTTGAGAGCGTGCATGTGTTCTTTCCTCGGATCATGCATGAATAAGCACACCTGTTGCACCGCATAAGTAATAGCGGGCCTCGTAAAGTGAGATATTGAAAAGCCCCCGCAAGACTATGATAGTGTGAGAGATCCTCATATGGTGTGCTTGAATTAGCACTCAGCTTCAGTTTAATATCAACCAGAGTAGGAGATGGCTTACAGGCTAACATGCCAGTCCGTTCAATGATTTTTGCTGCATACTTCCTCTGAGATAGAAATAGACCACATGCATGACGAGTGACAACTATACCTAGAAAATAACTCAATGGCTCCAAGTCTTTCATAGCAAATTCTGAGCTGAAAAGAGATATGATAGACTTGCGAAGTGCATTAGAGGAAGCAGTCAATATAATATCATCCACATATAATAGAATGTATGCCATAGAAGTACCGTGACGGTATTTGATTAGAGAATGATCAGACTTGCTGTGAGAAAACCCAAAAGTAGAAACATAATCTGCAAATCTCTTATACCAGGCTCGAGGGTTATTTTAGCCTATACAAAGATTTCTTCAGCAAGCACACATAATTAGGATGAACGGGGTCCCTGAAACCCAAGGGCTGATGCATGTATACTGTTTCCTTGAGTTCTCCGTGTAAGAAAATATTTTTCACGTCCGGTTGATGAATGGGCCATGCTTTTGAGAGAGCTAGACTGAGAACAGTGCAAATAATTTTTGGTTTGACCACCAAACTAAACGTCTCTCCACAATCAATACCAATCTGTTGAGTTTTGCCATCACCTACAAGACGGGTTTTATGCCTCTCAAAACAACTATCAGATTTTTCTTTATGAGTAAAAATTCACATAGAATGAATCACGTTAACACCAGGTGAACGGGGCACCAACTCCCACGTCTTATTTTCAATAAGTGCATTAAATTCATTATCCATAGTCATTTTCCAATTCGAGTCACGAAGGGCAGACACGAGATTACGTGGTAGAGGTGATTTAGTACCATTTAAGTTGGGGTTAAATTGTCGCTTTGGTCTAAACATTCCCTGTTGGTTGCGAGTAACTATCCTTAGAGCCAAAAAAAGAGTAGGCTGGATTTGAGTGGGAGCCGTGGGGTTGCCCGGTTCTGGGCTGGACCGATGCGGCACAATAGCCAAAGGAGAGGAGACGGGTTGGCAGGGCAGTGGGCTGCCACCCGCTAGGCCTAGCGAGATGGGCCAATGTTTTGGGTTGGCAGGGGGTTCTGTCGCTGGGTTGGGCCGGCTGGCATACGCTACTGGCTGGAGGGAGTTGGGCCAGCAAGCAGTGGGTCGAAATGTGTGGTTTGGGCCAAATGGTGGACCACATAAGTGAAAACCCATCATCCATAAATTCATATGAATGAGACGTTGAACTATGCAACTTGGAAAAAGGAAATTGGGTTTCATCGAAAATGACATGACGACTAATGATGATTTTATTTGAGGATAGATCATAACATTTGTAACCACGATGATTAGATGGGTAACCCAAAAAGACACAAGCAGTAGAGCGGGCTTGAAGTTTGTTTATGGTAGTGGAGGGAAATCGAGGATAACATAAACACCCAAATACCCGAATATGAGAATAAGAATGGTCTTTTTGATAAATAATTTTGAGTGGATATTGGTAGGCTAATCCTTTGCTAGGGAGTATGTTGAGAAGGTAAGTTTCCATTTGTAATGCATGATGCCAAAATGAAGGTAATGATGCATGGGCTAGTAATGTACGAACAATATTATTAATGGTGCGGATTTTTCTCTCGACTTTCCCATTTTGTGATGATGTATGTGGACATGAGAATCGAAAAGATACAACATTAACCTTACAAAATTCCCTAAATGACCCATTATCAAATTCCCTTCCAATATCACATTGAATGTTCTTAACCTCCCATTCAAATTGAGTACGGATGAATGCTCTAAATGATAGAAATGTGGAATAAACTTGAGACTTTTTAGATAATGGAAATGTTCACAAAAAATTAGGGTAATCATCCAACAACAAAACATAATAACGGTGGCCCGAAGAGCTCAAAACGGGAGACGTCCAAATATCACTATGAATAATATCAAAAGGCAACATAGTAATAGAATTAGAGGCAACAAACTAAAATTTAACATGTTTCCCAAGAGGACAAGAAGGACAAATATTAGAACTACGAGCGCTATTACACTAAATAATTTTTTTGTGTTTAAGGGAGTAAAACACAGATGCTCCCGAATGACCCAAACGTGCATGTCATAAAGAAGGTGCTAAAGCTGCAAAAGTTGATGGTGTGGCTTATTTTGTGGTGATGGGATAGAGTTCGCCCCGACTATGACATCTTATTAGATGTTTCCCCTTCTAGAAATCCTTCACAGAAAATCTAAATGGATTAAATTCAACAGAAACCGAGTTATCAGTTGTAAATTTTCTAAAAGACACTAAATTTTTAATCAATTGATGAGCATGAAGAACATTTTTCAAGGCTAAAGGTGGGTTTGAGGGAGACAAATTTGTGTGACATAACCGCGAATTGGAATTGAATGACCATTACCAATAATTATGCCATGATTTTTGCTCAAATTGAAATAAGATGAGAGATTACCTTGCGCGGAAGTCATATGAGAGGTAGCACCGGTATCCATGTATCAATTTGCATATGGAGGATTTAGCCCAAATGTATGCATTGATGCCTCGATATCTGTGAGAGTTGGGGAGGCTGTTAGGCTTGTTGCTGTGAAAGCCTGTTGCGATCGAGGCCCAAGGAGGCCAGGCTGCTGGCACGCCTGCTATGGTCGAGGCCCAAAATGGCCATTTTGCTACTGCTGCCTGTTAATGGGCCTGGCCCAAGGGGCTGTTGGATATGGACATGGCGGGATGGGCCAAGGCCATTCCTAAGGCCACTGCCCACTGGCCCAAGGCTGCTGCCAGTCGTGTTGTGGCACGGACCCCTGCTGGTTGCTACCACGTCTGCCACTGTCGCCACCACTGCCACCACGGCTACCACCCTTGCCATTATCGCGGCGGCCGCCGCGGTTTTCCCCACTGTGATTGCGATTTTGACCCTTTTTGCCACCACAATTATTACGGTTTTGATTATAATGAGTCGAGAATGATGGAGAGTCAACGGTTTCTCGGGACGTGGCAGCCACCATGGCGGAATGTGCTCTGGTTGCGACCTTTTTAGCCAATCCCGCCTCTTTAAGAGTGAGTATGGAACGTGTTTGGTAGAAAGGAGGGATACAATTGCTTTGGTGAAGAAGAGTTCCAACCCTATTATAAGCTTCGGTGAGGCCCGCAACCATTTGAAGAACGAAACGATCATTCATGACCCGTGCTCCGACGTTCTTGAGTTGATCCGACAATTCCTTGAGCCTTTGATAATATGCGGAGGCATTCGGGAAATCCTCTATAGTTAGAGAGAGTTCTTGCTCAAGTGTTACGACACATGAATTTTTGTTATCTTGGAATATATCATGCAACCTATTTCAAGCTTCCATTGCCGTTGTGTCGGGTTCGATAATTGTATGCACGAGGTCCGTAGAGATGGTGGAATAAATCAATTGGAGGACCGTAGCATCAAGGGTTACTAGAGATGGCAGTGGATTCTGGACCCGGTCCGGATCCGGTGGATCCAGATCCATTTTATAGGATATGGATCTTTAAAATTTGGACCCGACGGATCCGGATCGGACCCGGATTCATTTCTGACGGATCGGATATGGATCTAGTTCTTGTATTTGAGATCCTTATCCGGTCCAGATCCGATCCTTGGATCCGTTTTTTATTAAATATATTCATAACCTAGAATGTAATTTTATAAGTATTTTCTTAAAATGTAATTTTTATAAATATATTCATAACTCAAGGGAAAGAATTGCTTTTTGAAGCAGCATTTGATATAGAAAGTAGAATCAAGAAGGAGCATTTGTTTATTATTGCTCTAAACTACACTAAAGAAGAAAAATTAAGAGTAAATAGCATGGAAGTCTCTTACTTGAGATGGGAATGTGATTCTGTAAAATGAGTGCATTTCTTGGTGGAAATATGGTATGGAATTAGTTTGGTGGCAGTAGGTATTATATAGACAAATATTTGTAACTCAACTGCTACAAACGTTTTTGGATTGAGGTAAAAGATTCTCTGAAATGGACAATTTTTCTCCACCTTTTTTCCACTTTCTCATTTTGTTTTATTTGCCTTGCATACATACGTACACATAATAATTTAATAACTCATTGATTACTCGAAAGCCTACCATCACAAAGTTAAACGCATCAACTAAAATTTTTACTACTCAATTTATTGTAGTCCAAACAGCTTTCATGATAAAGTTACAAAAATATACGCTTCATATACCATTTAAGTACTTTACTTCACCTATTAATATTCTTACCTTATCTTAGTGATGTCAATCCTCGATTATAATAGGTCTTGAGGAATGGGCTTATAGACCAAGTAAAATTGTTGGGATTTCCACATTATTAGGTGTATATAAATAACATTGTTTTTTTCTTCTTGGTTAACCGTCCCGTAATTAAAGGTTATTGGTCTAACTAATCCAGATGCGTGTCAGGTAGGTCCACTAAGGAAATTAACAAGGGCAGTGGTAGAAGTATGAATTCATACGAACCAACAACTTTAATTTGAACTTTGTATGTATTAAAAAATTACTACTAAATAAGTATAAATAATTGATTTGAAACCCAATAAATCAAATTAATTGTGGTAGAATCCCTAATGCTAACAATAAAGTTCAACACTGGAATTCGTCTTGATTAGGCAATTTGAAGCCTCTTAATACAAATAAAAGTATTCCAATGTTTTATGATTTCTCACTTGGTGTCCTGTATTCATTTTGGAACTCGATAATTTAAATTCATGCCGCAAAGTCCCACTTTGGGAGTAAAACACTTTTATTAAAGGCGACTTCATTCTCATAGTGAGCCGAGATATCTGATTAATTATAAAATATTCTTACCAACCTATCACAACTTTCATTTACACTCACTACTTTTAACACACAACATAAATTATTTATAAAAATGCACTATAGTTGCAATAAATAGTTGGTTTGGATCTATAGTTTTTAAAATAATGAATTTAATATTAAAAACTTTAAAAATCATAACTCATAAATGTTAAATCTTGAATCGGACTATGTATAAATATAGCATTATTGATGTTGCATAACATTGGCTATTTAAAGCAGCAACAGAGGGGACAAAGGAGGGTCAAACAGGAGTATAAGAAACTGTGGGGCTGTGACTAACTTTCAGCATAAGTATTCGGTAGTGTGCACTTTTTTGTTTGGCCGTTTCAGTTGGAAAGTAGTTGGTGGGTTCCATTTGTGTTGGCTTTTAGTACAATGGGATTGTATTTCCCCATTATTCATTTTCGTGAACCTTTACCGCACTATTGCCGACCCACTTCACCGGCCTTCCTTTTAAGCCTTCCCATATCATATCTACCCGTCCCAATTTATGTGACTATTTTTAATTTGACATGAAATTTAAAAAAGATTCTTTTAAAAAATATATATATAATACAAAAAAAGTCTTATATAAATGTGTGACTACAAATTATATCATAAAATTAAATTATTTTAAATATAAAAAGATGACATAAATTGAGATAGACAAAAAAAATAAATTATGCCACATAAATTGAGACAATAAGTAATTCTTTTTGTTACTTTTTTTTTCAATCACATCCAAGTTCAACCACCCAAATAGGAACTGCTATTATAAAAAAGCTAATTTTTCATCAGCGATGACTATGAATATTGCAGGATATTAGAGAATCATATATATAATTGATATCAATTTATTTGAGATTGAGATATAGTTAATATACTTTTTCTCTATGAAGCCTCTTCTAATTTTTGCTACATTATCACTCCTTTTCAATTGTATTTATGAGTAGTACGGGTCGTTTGGTTGTCAGTTAAGAAAGAGAGTTATCCATGTATTACAATTAATAAAGTTAAAATCATATTGGTAGCTATTAATTGTGTTGTATAGCACATCAAATACAATTGTTTGGTTATTCTTAATTTATATACGTTAATTTATGTAGGATAAAGATGAAATAATTAGATCATTCATAACTAAACCGTTCATAATTCTAACCAACAATCAAACAATCACTTAGTGATATTATTAGATCCCTTTAATGGTGTAGTCTAGGATCATTATTTGGTGTTTCTTTTCGAAATCACTATCCAGAAGTGCTCATACTTCGGAAGAAGCGATCAACGAACCTTTACAACTTAGTTTTCCCATTGAACCAAATTCTTCGGGATCTCCGAGTTCGTAAGGTTGGGTTTCCATTTGTATTGGTTCGTATATTTTGGGTTTTAAGCCCATTCCCCAGAAACGAGAACACTTGATCTCGGGTAGTCCCTTAGTTAGTAAATAAGGAAGTGACACCCGTGATGATCAAGCTGCCATACGGTCTATGTCTCCGACAGATCGTGACAGATATGTCCAGACGCCGTCATCCGTGTCCTTCCTAAAGCCGACCGGCTAGCCACGATGTCGGTAGAACCTGAAGGCACGGGTTTCTCCCAATAAGGGACGTCCTCTAATGAGTCGTGAAGTTACTCAACTTCTTTCATGCTTTGTATAAAGCGATAAACTCCGATACCATCATGAATCGGTCGATGCAAGTTTGCTTAGAGGATTTTCCAAGAACCACCATACACATTTACTTGTGGCTTTGGTGTTCTTCGGATACGATGTCCGCTTTGCATCACTTGGGTTCTCTCGGAACCGCATATTTGGACATCCGAGAATACTATAATCCGTAGATAAGCGAATAATTCGATATCGTCATATCCGACTTAACGCCTTCTATTGATCATGTATTAAGATCATCGGTGAACCTTAGTTCAACTCGATCGTTTGTTGGACGATACCGAGGTCGGTTGTAGTGTGTACAATACATTGAACTACACGTGACACGAGCATATCGCTCCTTGTCTATGGGTGCACCATGATTCCAATCAGTTCTATGATTCATATCTATTGGTGGCTTCAACGAGACCGTCAACTATCGACCGATCCGTTAGATGTCTTAGAAATCCAATTCCTAAGATGTCATCTCGTGATACTCGAGATCTTTCATATCGAGACTTTGTTTCAATATGATTTTCACTCTAAGACCGTTGGTTTTCCCAAGCTGTTGGCTTTCTAACTTCGAGTCAATGTTTACGTGATCGATTCATTGTTTCGTTTTATCTGAGACTTTCGGGACCAAAATGTTAACATTTCGGGGACCAAAATGAAAGTTCGGAAGAAGCCCAACCAGTTCAGCAAACCAATTCTCGATCCTCTTCTTCCAACTCTCCGATTGGGAAGGTGTTTCAACACCCATGCCATGTAAGATTACAATGGCCCTGATGTGAAGCTACTCACGGGGGAGCACTTTTTACAACCCAAAGGTTCTTTTCCGGAGGAAGATTAACCATTACACAAGTATGGTTCTATATATAGAATCTATTTCTCCCTTTAGCTTCTTTCCAAAGCGGCGTTTTTGGAGATAACAATTATTTGTTAATTGTTCATGGTTCATTATTAACCATACAAGCTAGAAGGAGTTCGGAACAAGTCTTTGTCCCCTTCTTTGCTCTGTCTCGTTTCAACATCTAGAATCCCTTAGTTCTGCAGATCCGGAATATTAAGTTCGGACAGCCAACTTTCGAGTCTGTAGATACGGAACGTCTAGTTCCGGACGATCGAGCCCTCGCGGGTTCTTGTTAACCTTGAGCAATTACTCCTTTTTCCTTTTCCAAGGAAAGTTATCTCCAAAGAATTCAAGATTCTTTGACGCCAAGAGGCGATCAACACTACTGTTATTTGCAGATCCAGTGGATATGCAATCTACAGTCTTAGGTCGAACTTGACCTGTTTCGGTAGCCCATCTTTTACCAAGCTACCCCTCATCATTTGGGCATACGACTTCGCGCTTGGCTAACACCATTAGACTGAGGTGAGAAATGAACATTCGTTTAATGAACGATGCTTCACATTCTCCCCCTCTATCACTATGAATTTTTCAATCCGTAGGCTTAGTTGATTTTCAACTTCTGCTTTGTAGCGCTTATCCGCTTCAACAACTTCATCTTTGCTTTTCAACAAACAAAGGATTTCATACGTTGTACTATCATCAAATGACGATCACAACGTACTTGTCTCCCCCCTCTATTTTGTATAAACTTCAAATCACCCAATTAGGTGTGACTAAGTTCTAGAGGAGCGGTGCTTCTTTCGCTATTCCCTTGACGGAATTTGGAAAGGTGATTTTGCCTCTTCATCTACCTCACATTTATTTTGAGGGTTTATTTCGACGGTAGGCAACAATCTCAACATCGTTAGCTTTTGAATGACTTGCTATTTAAACTCTTCACCATTATTCGGATCCTTTGTCCGGGACGGATATAGGCCTTCTGCTACAAGATAGAATAACATCTTCACTCTTCTCCTCTTGTCCCGGTTGACATCCTCGGGCTCTCGTGAGCGCTTGTTTCCACCAGATCTTGGTAGCGGTGACACCATGAACACGTTCATCATCATCACTCTCTTCTACCAGAGAAAACCATTTCCATATCCAGATTTGGTCACATAATTTTTGACCGACATCTTTCGAATACTAATAGTAATACAATACAAATATTGTCTTAAGTTGTTGAGAGATTTTGCTCTATGGTACTTTATAAAGCAAGTACGGGAAGTATATAACTATTACAAGTATTCGAAAGGATAAACAAAGATTCAATAGTTCAACTAGTAATGCGAAAATTACAAGATAACCACAAACTGAAATTACAATTTTGTTGAAAACGAAAAAATGAAAAGCGGTTTATCTTGAGTCGAGTGTGGCACTCGTCCTTAAGACAATATTGTTTAAAAACTCTCGTACAACTAAAGAACAAGTGTATTATCTAATACTCCTACTTAGATGGAGGACCATAAATCCTTTGTGCTCTGTGGTTGCCTATCTTTTTTTGTACTTCAATCCCATTCACAGCCTCACACAAGATTCTAGTGCCTTTCGTAATTCATATATACACATTTTAGCGAAAGAAAATAATTATATTACATGATGATGGCGTTTTCATTAGTCCATTGGCCATAAGTGGCAGGGGAGAAGCTAGTGAGTGGTTACATGTTTGACCGAACCTAATAATTTTGATTTACATTTTGTAACTGTTTTAAAAGATTCAGTAAATATATATAAGTTATTAATTTAAAATTCAATAACTTAAAAATAATTAATACTTCTATTATAAAATGATTGATCTACTTTCTTTATTAGTTTGTCAAAAAGAGATTGACACCTTTCTATATTTAGAAACAATTTAACTTTATGAGATGATTTACAACCACACAAATATCTTAAGCTTGTTTTGGATTACACACTTCAAAACTCTTTCTTTATTTCTTAAATTTCGTGTCAAGTCAAACTAAACCAATTTTTTTGGGACGAAGGAAGTAGTATTCAAAACCCATAAACTTTAGATACTGATTTCGCTCCTGTTTTTTGGCCTTCTCTTTCTTTCTTCAAGTGCCCACCTCTTTCACCATTTCCTGTTTTGGTTTTTAGCTGACCAAACTTTCCTACTCCTCCATTCTTATTTATGTGTCACCATTTGATCGGACATGAAATTTAAGAAATAAATGAAGATTTTGTTATGTTTATCAAATTATTCTTATTTTAGTGTCTACTTTTATTAACTT
This sequence comes from Anisodus tanguticus, assembly GCA_034509755.1. NCBI lineage: Eukaryota > Viridiplantae > Streptophyta > Magnoliopsida > Solanales > Solanaceae > Anisodus > Anisodus tanguticus. Next base: position 10,002,929 of record CM067552.1, on the reverse strand, counting down.
TTCTTAATAATAAACATATCTTTAAAATTAAGTTGGATCCAACAAGGAAAAAATAGAGATGATATCATTAAATTGTTGAGAATAGAAAAAAATAATATTTATTTTAGGATAAATTAAAAAGAAAATAATGCCATAAGTTGAGAGAGTATAAAAAAACCTCTAGATCCAATTTCCGAGACTACTAGCTAGGCTCGTTTTCCAATTTTTTTTTCTTACCCATGTAGTTAATATGCTTTTAGTTTTTACTGGCTCTCCTACTTCATCCTAATAAGGACAAATAAACTTGTCTCTTATGCTTCACGTGCTAAACAATAATTCATAGATGCTCATCCATGTATGGAAAAAAATTATCAAACACATTTATACCAAGTAGTATACATATATTTACACATAACTTTTAGCACTTAACGATGATTAAATAACATGCATGTACCTCATTAGATCACTTACTGAACTATAATAAACTTTATATGATTTCTCGTATAACTATACATGTTAATCAGCTAAAGACTCATACTCTCTAGAAGCAACGGGTGACAATCAGTAAACAGTGGAAGGTCACAGCTCTCAGAAAATTATCTTATTCAAACTGCAAAAATCATAAAATCTGTTACAATATATTATTATAAAATATCTTATTCTTTATTCCATTCCATTACAACAGAAAACCTCATACTGCTCATGCTCTACAAACTCGATCATAGCATTGTTCAAAAACATTATCTACACACAATGATAAGCAAACACCAGCAGCAACCTGGGCTTTCACACTACTAAAAAAACTCTATTTTCGCAATGTTTTTCACTAAAAAATGTTCAGTGGCTATTTCCACTGAATATCGATGGAAAAAATCTCAATTGTAATGTTTTCACAATGAAAAATTACGAAGTTTCCCAACGTTTCAATGGGAACCTGTTTCCCACTATGCATTTTCCAGTGATTTCATTCGGTGAAAATGAGGTGGGAAAATCATATTTTATAGCACAAATTTTCACCGGATATCGGTGGAAAAAACCTTTATTTCTAGCAATGTCATCAGCATATTTGCAACACACATCCATCATATATGCACAAGCTGCAACCTTGCACTAGCCTTAACTCTTTCGCATGCAAAAGATAATACTCTCTTAACAAATAACTTCTCTCCAGGTGCCTAGCAGTTGGGATTGAGTTTCCTGTCGAGTCAATTGAAAAAAGAAACTGACAAGATGCTTATAACAAAAAAGAAAGAAACTGATAAGGTTTAGTAGTTACATGGTCCTCAAACTCAAGGCTTCTCAAATTGAATTAGAGATTTTTCGTCAACATCAGCACCTATAATCATGAAAAACACACGAAATTTCAGTCGCATAACAGATAAAGCAACATCTTATACCTAATTAAACAAAGTTGATGCTTTTCAGTGAATCATTTTTTTAAAAAAACATTTTTTGGTAAAAATTGTATCTTTATCCTTTTGTTGTTGGAAGGGCGAGTGTACTGTCAAGAAACCATTACTTCATAAACTAAGGTCCTTACAAGGCTTGGGAATGAGACACAGAAAGAGCTATACTGAATGCGAATTCCACACAACCACAGTTGCAATCCGAAAAAGCATCTAAGCTTCGATAATTATGGATGAAAATGATTAGCTTAAATTATTTAACCCAGAATTACAATACTAACTATTAGAGCAATCTGTAAGAAAAGGTGACAAATGTTCACCTCCTACTAGTTGATGTTGAAGTTACAATTCAAAATGATGAGTGTGTTTTGTAGTGCAGGCCAAAGAGACAAATGTTACAGCAGACTAGAAGTGAGTTTAACATACATATTATGTTCCTTACATACATGCTCAACCATTTTGTTATGTTTTCGACTATCAGAGCTATAGGAAACAGTTTTAAAACATGCAATCTCCAATCCAAAGTACGGCATATATAATTCCCTTTGTATCTTTTTTCACTTATATGAAACATTAAGACAAATATTGATAGGTTCAAAGCACAGCCAAGAAGAAGAGTACGAGAGGCAAAGGATCTGATATAAATCGCTAAACCAAGCAACAAATTGTTAGTTGATGGGGATGTCATATGCAAATGTCTACCCATGCAGATGAATCTTTCCATCTTCTAAAGTTTGAATATAATTTAAAGATAAAATACAGAGGAAACGTTCTTCTTTTTAATACAGAGGAAAGATTCTCTTTTGGCTTCCCTTTTTCTTCTGAAAATTTTCTTGTTGCCTGAATATTCAATTTAACTAAAATATTACAACTACAATATCAGCAATATTAAATTAAAATTTGGCAGAATGCACAACCAAGAATAAGAAGTAGGGGCAAAAGGTTCTAAGATCTATTTTGCTATCCTGAGCAAGAAGTTGTTAGTGTCCAATGCAACATATTCGAACTCCGCCATCTGGTTCATTTCCTTAAATAGAATGGAATCAAATCTTTGTTTGCCTCCTTTGCAAGAACCTTCTGATGCGGGATTGTTGTACCTTGGTTTCAAATATATGGCATGTAGTTTATAAAATATTTTGTCTTTAGCATTGATACCGTTGGATGTGTGAACAGTAAAATTTTAACCCTAAGTCAACTCAACGTGTATTAAGATAATCTGCAAAACATTTTTAGCATTAATAATTCATTAAAAAGATAAATTGCATTCATCGAAGAGCACAGGCTCACACTTAATCCGTGACAGTTGTAAATCCCTTTTCTTTTGGATTAATATATGTCTACCATACACCTTAAACTCCTATTTTTAGATAGGCTTCATTGACAAGCTTAAAGGGAATAACTTATATACTCTGTATGTGGCAATTAATTTGCAACTGCTTGTTGAATAGTGTCTTCCAGTTTAATTTCGAAGATTAGATTCATTATCAATTAGAAATTGAGATAGCAAAAGGACACTAGGCAAACTAACGTGGAAGGAATATGAAATAAGCACCCAAATTTCAAATTTAGATTCAACAAACTAATAAGTGTTTTGAGTGCTTTGAACTCTCATCTTCTCTTTAGAAGAATCACTATGTGAAGTTCTCGCAATGATCATATAAGCAACACTTCAAATGTCTTTTAAAGATAGATTTTACAATGTTCCCAACTAGCTTCTGATTGAGACTTACTTGTTTTAGTTGCAGAATGAGAAGAGTAAGAAGGTTATAGAGCTGATACCAAAAATATGCATTACCTGCATACACTTGCATAGAAAAGGCAAAACTGGATCATCGAGAATAGGTCTCGTCCAGATGGTTTAAGAATGGATTACGTAAGTTTAAGATCGATTTCCTTTTAATTTGATTTTAAACCACTTTGTAGTGAATAATATGATGGTGCATGTGGCTTGCTTGCCAACAATCTTTTATTGTTTGTTGCTTATAATTATACGGGTAAGATTGAAATTTTCCTATTTATAATTGAATTGATGAACTATGTCTTTGACTTTAATTATAAGGGATATAATTACTAAAATTGATGCACTACGTAATTTATATTTATAAGAGTGTAATTCTTCTTTGCTCTTGCATCTTAAAGTGCACATTTGATGTGATTGTGAGAAAACTAGCATTTAACCATTGTTTGACAAAAAGTTTTACCATCATTTGAAGACAAAGGAAATTTTTAGATCATCACATGATTTATCAGAACACCACTCACGAGTTGTTTCACAATAGAAGAGTTGTTCCAATATGTGTTCCCTTATTTCTTCATGTTTCTCCTTTGTAGGTATGTACCGTCATTTGAAACATCTATCACACTGCACAGTGAATGCCCCTACAAATGGCAAAACCCTAGACGTATAATCTGGTAAGGAGTTTCTTTGAGCACGGAGAGGTTGAACTTCAATAGCAGCGACAACAATATCATAAAATACCAACTCAAAAGGAAACCTCTCCATGCTCAAATAAGCTCATTTTGAGTTGGTGCTTTATGATCATGTTGTCGCTGCTAATGACGTTAAACCTCTCCGTGCTCGAAGAAACTCCTTACCAAATTATACGTCTAGGGTTTTGCCATTTGTAGGGGCATTCACTGTGCAGTGTGATAGATGTTTCAAATGACGGTACATACCTACAAAGGAGAAGCATGAAGAAATAAGGGAACACATATTGGAACAACTCTTCTATTGTGAAACAACTCGTGAGTGGTGTTCTAATAAATCATGTGATGATCTAAAAATTTCCTTTGTCTTCAAATGATGGTAAAACTTTTTGTCAAACAATGGTTAAATGCTAGTTTTCTCACAATCACATCAAATGTGCACTTTAAGATGCAAGAGCAAAGAAGAATTACACTCTTATAAATATAAATTACGTAGTTGCATCAATTTTAGTAATTATATCCCTTATAATTAAAGTCAAAGACATAGTTCATCAATTCAATTATAAATAGGAAAATTTCAATCTTACCCGTATAATTATAAGCAGCAAACAATAAAAGATTGTTGGCAAGCAAGCCACATGCACCATCATATTATTCACTACAAAGTGGTTTAAAATCAAATTAAAAGGAAATCGATCTTAAACTTACGTAATCCATTCTTAAACCATCTGGACGAGACCTATTCTCGATGATCCAGTTTTGCCTTTTCTGTGCAAGTGTATGCAGGTAATGCATATTTTTGGTATCAGCTCTACAACCTTCTTACTCTTCTCATTCTGCAACTAAAACAAGTAAGTCTCAATCAGAAACTAGTTGGGAACATTGTAAAATCTATCTTTAAAAGACATTTGAAGTGTTGCTTATATGATCATTGTGAGAACTTTTCATAGTGATTCTTCTAAAGAGAAGATGCGAGTTCAAAGCACTCAAAACACTTATTAGTTTGTTGAATCTAAATTTAAAATTTGTGTGCTTATTTCATATTCCATCCACGTTAGTTTGCCTAGTCTCCTTTTCCTATCTCAATTTCTAATTGATAATGAATCTAATCTTCGAAATTAAACTGGAAGACACTATTCAACAAGCAGTTGCAAATTAATTGCCACATACAGAGTATATAAGTTATTCCCTTTAAGCTTGTCAATGAACCCTATCTAGAAATAAGAGTTTAAGGTGTATGGTAAACATATATTAATCCAAAAGAAAAGGGATTTACAACTGCCACGGATTAAGTGTGAGCCTGTGCTATTCGATGAATGCAATTTATCTTTTTAATGAATTATTAATGCTAAAAATCTTTTGCAGATTATCTTAATACACGTTGAGTTGACTTAGGGTTAAAATTTTACTGTTCACACATTCAACATTATCAATGCCATAGACAAAAGATTTTATAAACTACATGCAGAATATTTTAAGCCAAGATACAAACATACCCATATCAGAAGTTTTGGCCAAGGAGGCAAACAAAGATTTGATTTCATTCGTGTAGGTCCTCCCAAGTTTATACCAGGTCTGTAATCCTATAAAGGACAAAAGCTTGTCAAATATTTTCAACTAAATAATATACGGCTTGTAAATGTGTGCGGAAATGTTAACATACTCTTGCATTCCATTCTGGAGGAACAGTTGGAATTTGTTGCATTTGATAGCTGAAAGACATGAACATACAAAATACAAAATTAGGAGATTCTGATACGCAAAATCAACAACCAAAGTAATGGTTTCATATACAAAACATTATTGGATTATCAAGATAATGTGAAAAATCTATCTCATATTACAGGTCAACCAATTGATTCTAGTTACTAGACTAAAGAGCATGCCTTAATAGCTAAAGTGTTGCAAGGAACTCTTGACATTTCATATATCATAAGGTCATAATTAATAGCAATAAACAGATAGAATAAGAACGTGATTTTGGTCAATCTTCTTTTGTTGCCTAATCATTAATAGCTGAACAAATCACAAAATAAAAAATCATTACTCCAAACCTCAAGCATCACACTAACACTTCACTTCAACTCCATTATCCATACAATAGCAACTACTCTGCGCCAGTCCTGAATGGATGAGATCCCTTCACACATAACTAGAGATTTCGGGTTCGCGCATCGAAAATGGAGAAATCCTTGGTAAAGAGCGCTTTACCCTTAAATGGTCCAATGCGACGTGAATCTGGATTAGTCAGGCCAATAGGTTCCGGCTAATAGATGGTTATAAAAAAAGAAGGCATTGGATTGCCTATTAAAATTTATCAAGTGGTTATAATAGTAACCATAATGAAATGTCTTAATATTTGTTAGAATGTACCGCAAATCACAATAAAGAAGATTGTTCATTCGCTCCAATATTGCATGTATGAACTCAGATAAATATGGTACGTTAATAATAACTATTACGACTAAATTTCATTTCTGAAAAATAATAATCAAGACAAGAAAAATAGCGATAAGTAAAAATATTTTCAATAACTTGTGGGGGTTAAAATCTTTATAAAATCTTAAATCAAACGATGTAATCCTCTGATTCTTCTTCTCACGACCATCAACTCAAGGTCTTTACTTGTTCTTGAATTGATGGACTAACTTGTTGTTGAAATTTCATCACGAATGCGGAGCCAAGCGTTAATCACAAATATGGAATACATGGAAGGCTTGCGGATCACCGCTTGAGATGGAGACTTCTGGATGACCACCAGAGATGAGAGCTTCTTTATGTATTTTTTTCTCTCTTTTGGCCTTATGAAGACCCCTATTTATAGTTGTAGAGAGGGGAGTTTGTGATGAATACATACTCTTTTTCCTTCAATTTGATTGATCTACCTACCTGTTCAAACCTATCACAAAAGTTATGTAATAAGTATGTATGTAATTGGTTCAACTATGTCATTTGAACACTTGACAGCATTTGATAGGTTCTTATATTGACTTGGCATATTACATCACGTATGCACGTGTCATGATTTTATTGATCCTTGACTTGATTTGTCGTGCCACATCATTTGACACATCGCATGCACATTCGGCTAATGGAGCAGACCCATGATATGAAAACCAACTCAATGAACTAGCCCGATGAAATTAGACTTTACTTTAAATTCATATCTTAGACTTAAATAATTTAATCTTGATTTGGGATCGATATTTCTTGAATTTAGGAATTTATCCAAATTTAGTATGGATTTAATTCCACAAAATTCATATGTTTATAAGAACATCTATATATTTTGCAAAGATTAACATAGTATTTCTTTTAAAGGAGCATTCAATTATCCAGTGTGTTAAAAGATCACTTTGACGCTTAAAATGATGAAACTATGCAAAACAATGGATTATTGTTTCACAGGTGAAGCCATTCTATAACGACCCGTTAGGTCATTTTGTCTATTTTATTTATTTATTTTGGTGTATTTGACTTACGAGGATGGATGACGCGATTCCCGAAGTAATCAGGTGGAAATAACATAAGAAAATTTATGTTTCAGAATTTTGAAGTTCTAAGTTTGGAAAGTTTGACTAAGATGACTTTTGAGTAAATGCGTCAGAAATGAATTTTGATGGTTTTGTTAGATCTGGAACGTGATTTTAACTTAGATGGATGGTTGGAATGAGTCCCGAGTGATTTGGGTGAGTTTCGGGCAAGGAAGTGTATTTTAGGAAGTTCTTAAGTTAAAGAAAGAACTTGGGTCAACTAAAGTCAACATTGAGGGTAAACAAGTCTTTTTAGAAGTTTTGTTGATTACATTAGATCCAAAATATCATTTATGACTTAGTTGAGTCATTTGTTCGGTTCCTGAGGGATTCAGAGGTATTTTGTTCCTTTGGTTGGAAATCTAGCTTTTAAGAAAATTAGAGTTGACATCGGTCAACTTCGGGTCAAGATGATCTCGTATGATTGTTTCGAGTGCGCGAGAAGGTTTGTTGCATATTTAGGACTGGTTTTTGTTCGGAAGGTCCCGGATGAATCTCGAGGGTCGATTTCAAGTTTGGAACACACCAGATTTTTCTGGTGTGCACCTGTTGGTTTTGTTTTACGCGAGTGCGTGGAGTAGGTCGCTATCGCGATGAGTCACATTACCAAGCTCCGTGATCGCTGTGGCCAGTGACGTAGTCATGATGAGCAATTAGGCCGGGTAAGGTTTTAGCCTTCGCGATCGTGATGTGGGCCCCACGATCGCAATGAAGGCATTGTTTCCGCGATTTAAAATGTCAAAACGATCTCATTCATTCTATTCTCATATTTGGAGCTTGGGAGTCTGGATTGGAGAATTTTCAGAGGGGTTTTGCAAGAATCTTCAAGTAGGTAAGTTTCTAATCATCCTTTTACGTCCATATCATCGATTATTAAGGAATTTTATGGTAGAAATCATGATTTGAGTTGAGAAATTGGGTTCATGAACACTAGGATGGAAAATGGAGATTCTTCAATTAATCATAGAATTAATATTTGATTTGGTTGATTTTTGGTATTTAGACTCCATAGATAATGGGTACACTATTTTTTGGACTTATTTCACATTTTACCCTTTGAGGCTCGATATCTAATATTTGGGTGACTTTTTGGTTTCAAAACTACCGTATATTGATATGGTGTCTACAAAATCACGTGCTAACGTATAATTCATATTTGAATAGATTTGGATCATTCGGAGGCTCTACGAAAGGGCAAGGCTTCGTTGTGACCGTCAGACTACTAAATCAGTCAAGTTGAGACTTTCTTGACCTTAATTAAAGCATCGTGGTTGGCTTAATGAATTAATTAAGAGGGTGTAATGGGGATACTAAGGGGTCCATATACTTGTGAGGTGACGAGAACTTGTATTAGATACCGGTGTCATGTTGTGAGTATTTGTGCCATGCAATGCTTTGGATACTAGTGATATCATAGATTGATATTATGATTGGGTATGAGACCCGTTATATGTTGATTTTATGCTTATTACTTGTCGTCTCTATGTTTACATGTTGTCGTCTCTATGTTTACATGTTGTCATCACTGCTAAATACTCGTTTAAAAGTGGAAAAGAAGCGAAAGGTCAAATATGGCTTATTTTGACTAAAGAAGCGAAAGGTCATGCATATTATATTGGTAGATACATATGCGGGGTTTGAGGGGAAATATTTCCGGATGAAGTGATGCATTGAAAATGAGCCCGACTGGCTAGAGACAGGTTGTGAGCCTAAAATTGGCTAAGTAATGTGATTGGAAACCTAATATTGTCTAAGGAACCGAAGGAAATGATTCTGGGTAATATATGGACCTCACGAGTCCTCTATGGGTCACGATTCATAATTGTTGAACGTGTGTGTACCAGTGATAAGAAAAATGCCTTGCATTTACTTATCATTTGCATATCACATCATCTTAATACTTCTTTGTTTGGTTGACTTGTCTAATTGCTTGTTGAATCACACTATCATGCTTACTTGACTACATGAACAAATTTGAGGACATAGAGACTTCTTATATCTAGGTTGAAACTTGTGATTATGGGCTTTATCATTATATCTGTCACGACCCAAACGGGAGGGCCATGACGGGCATCCGACCCTAACTGCCGAGCACCACTCCTTACATATCTACCAGCTAACCATAATCAATCATAGCCACAAGGATCGTCGCTAAATATCATGCTGACACACACATCAAGGCTGACATGGCCATACACAACTACTATAAACATGACAAGTATATACAAGCCTCTAAAGAGTACATGACATCACAAGGTCGGGACAGGGCCCCGCCATACCCATATGCATATGCAAAATATTATACCACAACCAGAATGCAACTTTGAAACAAATAGAGTGCTCCAACATCAGCTAAACCAACAACCTACTAGCGCGAACCGTCCCCCTGTCTACCTGAGCCTGCGAGTAAGAAACACAGCATCCCATGACAAAAGGGACGTTAGTATGACTGATGTACCGAGTATGTCAGGCATGAGAAACAACATAATAGAGATACAAAAATAAACTGAAATAGAAACAGCCGACACAATTAGCCACTAGTAACAACCGACAAAAACAACCGATAGTAACAGCTGACAGAAACAACCGATAGTAACAGTTGACAGAAATAACTGATAGTAACAGGTGATAGTGAATGCCTCTAAGATCCATAATATGCTTAAATATCATGCACAATGCGGTATATATATATATATATATAGCCTTATCGGGCATCTTCCTTCCCATAACAGCCTTTGTGGGCATCATATCATTTCGGCCTCTGTGGGCATAATCATCATCATATCCCAGCTGATCAAATGGTCTGTGTATCCCATTTCCCATCCCCAATATATGGTCCAGGGTAATACATGAATAAAATGCATGAATGACAATAAACATTTTGAGTTTACCTGAGTGACACAATATCCTTGTACCTTCGGCTAACATTGGAAATAATAACATCTTTCCCATATATCTCAATAAGGATTTGGAAACATATTTAGACATGCTTTCAACATAGGAATCAATAACATAAACATTCTTAATTACTAAGAGTAGAATAATTTATGGAATAATATTACGATCACATTTCGTTACATGGAACATGCCAAATGAAAGAAATGATTTGCCTTAACATACCTTCGTCGACCTGTTGATAATACAACCCAGGTAATTCGTATGGTACCTAACCTTAAGCACGGATGAACCAACTTGAAAAATGGAATTCAATGTGACTTAGAGACCGTGTTTGGCTTGTTGCGGCTAACACCCATTAATATCGATTGAACATTACCATGTTGGTGCCTATAATCTCGTTGCTACAAGTATACCTTGTCTTGTGTTATGCATAAAATTAATGGAGAAGTTTCTCTAATTTGGCTCTAAGTTTCGTGAGACAGAAGAAACGTTTGTTGAATATTTTGGTAGAGGATTACGTTTTGGCCAACAACTGATTCATTCTACTTAAATGCTAAGGAATGAGATAATGTTTTTTTAACAGATGTCATCTCCACACTTAACATGATGCCACCCTATTCCACAAACTGCCATCAATGAATTAGATCACTTTAGTCACTTAGGGGGTTTCATCTAAATGCTACACGTAACATTCCCACTTAATCTTGTACCCCACTCAAAATTCATCCATTAGCCGATTTGTCAATTAGCCGATTTATCAATTAACCGATCATCGTTGTCCCACTTGATAAGTCCTAAATTAGTTTCGGACTACATCCTTTTATATACTGAGCTCTTTATTGGCATACGTGAATATGACATAAATTCTCCAAAGCTCGGGTCTATTTACATAAGCCTTGTGATTTAAATCATGGCCCAAAAGTACGGGGTGTTACATTCTTCATTCGTCCTCGAATGTTGGGGTGACATATCTAATCCATGTCACGTAGTCTGAAAACATAACCCCCTCTTATGCTTCTCTCGGTACCTCGGCGTTGATCTGAAATAGGTATGGATATTTGTTTTTCATCTCCTCTACCGCCTCCCCGGTCATTTCTCCTACATTCTTATTCCACCATAGAACTTTCATAGAGGCTACTTCCTTAGTTCTCAACTTGCGGACTTGTCGATCTAAGATAGCAATAGGAACCTCTTCATATGTTAAATCCTCTGTAACCTTCACATCATCAATCGGTACAATCTGGGAAGGATCTCAACACATGCTCTCAACATGGAAACATGGAAAACCGAATGAACAAACTCTAACTCCGAAGGCAAGTCCAATACGTAAACTACTTGGCCAATTTGTCGAATTATGCGATATGGCCCAATGTACCTTAGATTGAGCTTTCCATTTTTTTTCCAAACCTCAGTACATCCTTTACAGGCAAAATCTTCAAAAAGATCAATCATATATTTGGAATTCTAAGTCTCACCGTCGCATATCTGAATACGACTTCTAATGACTCTGAGCGGTTAACATCCGTTCCTGGATGAGCTTCACCTTCTCTATGGCTTAGTGTACCAAGTCAGGCCTAAATAACTCTGATTCGCCTACCTCAAACCACAGGGGAACAGATCACTCATTCTTCCATTGGGGACAGGTGCTCGAACGATAACTCCAAACGTCACACATCCGCCGCCTACCTACCGTTTAGGTGGCACCAGCGAGATCCAGCTAAGGTAAGGAAGTTCCGATAGGAGATCTACATCTCTGTCCATACAGAGCCTCGTATGAAGCCATTTTAATGCTTATCATGATAACTGTTATTGTACACAAATTCTATGATGGACAAATGATCATTCCAACTTCCCCTTAAAGTCCAATACGCAAGCTCGTAGCATGTCCTTGAGCGTTTGAATCGTATGCTCGCCTGCCCATCTATTTAAGGGTATAAAGCTGTGCTAAGATTACTTGGGTGTACAAACCCTTCTTGAATAATCTCTAAAAATTAACTATGAACTGCATACCTCGGTCAGATATAATATAAATAGGCGTACCATGAAGGCGTACAACTTTGCGTAGTCCTCGACTGTGTAGGTAGTTCTGACTACGAAATTGAGCTGATTTGGTCAGTCTAGCAACAATCACCCAAATAGAATCAAACTTATGATAAGAGCGAGGTAAACCCATAATGAAGTCCATATTAATTATTTCCCATTTCCACATCGGGATCTCAATGCTATGAGTTAAGCCATCGGACTTTCGGTGCTCCGCTTTTATTTGCTAACAATTAAGACACTGAACTACAAACTCCGCAATGTTCCTCTTCATGTCGTTCCACCAATACATATCCTTGAGACCATAACACATCTTAGTAGATCCAGGGTGAACAGAATTCTGTGAGCAATGGACCTCCGTCATAATCTTGTCGTACAAGCCCGCTACATTGGGAATACACAAATGGACCTTCCACCTGGGGGTCTCTTTCCCATTATACCCGAAGGTTGCTATTCTCTTTTGTTAGATATCTTTCCCAATCTTCATTATGGCGTTCCATTTTCTTCCAGTATGAAGGATGCCCCTACTGTATTTTGAGTCATAGGGCTATCACTATCTGAATTCTCCAATCGCACTCCCACTTTAGCTAACTGATGTGTTCCCTCAGATCAACTTCTCTCCTTAGTCTTCATGTTAGTCATGCCGCTTGTAGGTGAATGATTCTATTGTCAACTTAGCTTTATTTACTAACCGGTGTGCTAAAAACTCTTACATTTGTAGTATCTCAATCGTAAACACTTTATGGACAATATTATTGAATCTGAAGTGCGCATATCATCGCAGTTAACTCTCATTCATGGTCTGAAAGGAATCTCCTTTTTTTGTACTTCCTCACTACTTGTAATTATACACAACTTCCTTTCTTTACTACTTTTGACACTTGTTCACTCATTTTCTTACTTGTTGTACTCCTCTTATTTCTAATATATTCTATACCTACGTAATCTTAAACATTGCTCCTGATTCCAATCCTTGGCGTTACCAACCCTTAAAGGATCAACTGTTAATTTACCCCCTCATTCAATACGTGGAAGATTCTGAAGAATTTACATTACTTGACGTTGGCCTACTATATCCAAATATGGTCATTATACTAAGATTCAAACTCCTTCACATGCCTCATTGCTAAGACTTCCTGTCAATGACGCTTTGGGATAAGATTTCCTTGATCTCGTTATGTTGCACACCCATTACTTTATTGTCTCGTAGTATTTTTGGTCAGTTATAAATGCTTATAGACATCTGTATTTTCCTGATATTTTATCTTCATTATAATGTCGTTATCTCTTTGACATATATCCTTAATGTCTACCTTATATCCATAGGCGTCATTGGCCCCTTTCCACATATTTAGGCGCTAATCTCGAGTTTTACTCATTGTTACTCCCGTTTACATACTGTCTGAGATGTATGATTGTATATGTCATGGAATCGATGCTTCGTATGTTTAAATCTAATTCACGGTGTTACATGATTCAAGGACTTGTCAAGCTTTCATGTCTTATCATTATTAGACCTCCCATCGACCGAATTCTCATTCGTCTTACCTTTATATTTCCATTTCAAATTGCCTTGGGGGGGGGTCTCTTATCTCAAAGTGTTTCTCATACTATCTTCCTGAACATCAAAGGTTCGTCACCTTTAGCCGAAAAGTTCATAATATCCCTCATCTACCATTGGTCCTTACACTGTTCTGGAATAATCATACCTTTGTGAAACCTGCATAACTATAATCTCATTCACATTCATCCTTCTTGTCATAATCCTTCATTCTACTCGTCATTAAACGAAAAATGTTTCTGCCTTGATACTTGATCATCCCCTTCCATTCATACTTATTAAATGTTTTCATATTTCCTACCACCATTCTTTGACTGTTCCATAATTTTCGTCCTCAACTGCCTCTATTGTTATACATATGTTATTTAGAATGGCAACATGCTGCACAATGAAGTTGAAGACCTTAGCAGTCCAGTACCTATAGCATGCCTTAGCTTAATAACATTGATACATGTAATTCTCAATAATATGTGGTATCGCCCTTTACGCAAGGACGAGAGACTTATGTCCCTTTCCACTACTGTGGATAACTTGATCCTTATATATGACTTGGGCTCATTATCCTGGGTACGTCACTTCACATGATCTTCTTAAATTTACTGATGGCTACTCCTCACACGATTCGATTGTGGCAATCCGTTCTCGTTAATGATATCCTTGGATAATTCCCAATATATTCTGGGTAAGACATTACAATTTAGGTCATACGTACATAACATATTCCCACATTCTAATCAGCAAGAGTCAGTGTAAAATATGTGGATTCTGCTTATCATCTATACAACTCATACTCATCTTATCCTTACCTTTCCATATCAATTTGAGATATTCCCGAACGTGGTGGACATAGTTGTAACCCTAAACCAACCCCCTATACCTTTGCAGCACAATTTGGCATGCACTCGACCACACTGACTACAAAATGGTCGGGCGGTCTCACTCGACCTTTACAACTTTGACCCTGAGACATTGGCATCTTTGACCCTTCAACTGTCGGAGACCCCTGACTAATAAACTCCCTGATCCCTCAAGGGCCTATCTTTATCTGATGCTCTAGGATGGAGTCGTGCCTGGGAAAATAACTTACTCATATCCTCTGACGGATATGTCTCAATAGAGAGCATACTACTCTTATTTACACTAAATCAACTTCAACCTCCCTGCTAATCACATCCCTAATGGAGGAAGGAATTACTGTGATCATAAACACGATAAGGTCTACAGAGAGAATCCTTACAATCCCAAATTTTAAAGATGATACTGTCATTCTGGCGTATCAATCGTCTGGTGGAAGTCACTCATTTATTGGCGACGAATATAAACTAACCGAAGTCTTTTTAGTAACCGTCGTTACTGAAATAATATCAAGAACGAGTTAAACTCGAATTCTTAAGACTCAGCTCTAATGTACAATCTATGATATGAAAGAATGGAAACCATCCCTAAATGCCTTGCAGCCTCATGTTTATAAGTGTGGAGCGCAACACACCCATAAATAAGACTCTACTAGACATGGCTTACAGACTCCCTAGGACAGACCTGCTCTAATAACATGTTTGTCACAACCCAAATCGGAGGGCCATGACGGGCACCTGGCCCTACACACCAAGCACCACTCCTAACATATCTACCAACTAATCGTACTCAATCATGGCCACAAGGACTGTCACCAAATATCCTACTAACATACACATCAAGGCTGATATGGCCATACATGACTACTATACACATGATAACTATCTACAAGCCTCTAAAGAGTACATGACATCACAAGGTCGGGACAAGGCCCCGCCATACACATATGTATATGCAAAATATCATACCATAACCAGACTACAACTCTGAAACAAATAGAGTGCTCCAATATCAGTTGAACCAGCAACCTACTAGCGTGAACCGCCCCTGTCTACCTGAGCCTGCGAGTATGAAACGCAGCGTCCCCCGATAAAAGGGACGTCAGTACGACTGATGTACCGAGTATGTAGGCATGAGAAACAATATAATAGAGATATAAAAATAATCTGAAACAGAAACAACCGACACAATTAATCACTAGTAACAACTGACAGAAATAGCTGATAGTAATAGCTGACAGTAATGAATGCCTCTGAGGGCCATAATATGCCTAAATATCATGCACAATGCGGAAAACATATATATTGGCCTCATCGGGCATCTTTCTTCCCATAACAACTTCTGTGGGCATCATATCATTTCGGCCTATGTGGGCATAATCATCATCATATTCCAGTTGATCAGATGGTCTACGTTTCCCGTTTCCCATCCATAATATATGGTCCAGGGTAATACATGAATAAAATGCATGAATGACAATAAACATTTTGAGTTTACTTGAGTGACACAATATCTTTATACCTTCGGCTAACATTGGAAATATTAACATCTTTCTCATATATCTTAATAAGGATTTGGGAACATATTTAGACATGCTTTCAACATAGGAATCAATAACATGAAGATTCTTAACTACTAAGAGTAGAATAATTTATGGAATAATATTACGATCACATTTCGTTACATGGAACATGGCAAATGAAAGAAATGATTTGCCTTAACATACCTTCGCCGACCTGTTGATAATACAATCCAGGTAGTCTGTATGGTACCTAACCTTAAGCACGGATGAACCAGCTTGAAAAATGAAATTCAATGTGACTTAGAGACCGTGTTTGGCTTGCTGTGGCTAACACCCATTAATATCGATTGAACATTACCATGTTGTGCCTATAATCTCGTTGCTACAAGTATACCTTGTCTTGTGTTATGCATAAAATTAATGGAGAAGTTCCTCTAATTTGGCTCTAAGTTTCGTGAGACAGAAGGAACGTTTGTTGAATATTTTGTAAAGGATTACGTTTTGGCCAACTAATTCATTCTACTTAAATGCTAAGGAATGAGATAATGCTTCCTTTTAACACATGTCATCTTCACACTTAACATGATGCCACCCTATTCCACAAAATGCCATCAATGAATTAGATCACCTTAGTCACTTAGGGGGTTTCATCTAAATGATACACGTAACATTCCCACTTAATCTTGTACCCCACTCAAAATTCATCCATTATCTGATTTGTCAATTAGCCGATTTATCAATTAACCGATCATCATTGTCCCACTTGATAAGTCCTACATTAGTCGGGACCATATCCTTTTATATACTGAGCTCTTTACTGGCATACGTGAGTATGCCATAAATTCTCCAAAGCTCAAGTCTATTTACATACGCCTAGCGATTTCACATACGCCTTGCGATTCAAACCATGACCCCAAAGTACGGGGTGTTACAATATCAGACTAATAGTAGTTAAGTGTGGAAGTAGTATTCGGGAGATCAACCCTTGTCTCCGTTTTAACTAGGGCCGGTCGATGCTGCAGTTGAGTACATGTTGTTTCCCGTACTCATGCTACACTTGTTACACCCTTCTGTGTGCAGACTTTGTTCCTAGCACGAGCGAATCTCGGGACTACGCAGGTCGTTGAGGAGGCGGAGGATTCGGGGTGAGGTACTAGCACGATCCGTGGCACCGAATTCTTCGTCTATCTTCATTTCTGTCTTTTTGTATTGTGGTTGCATCCCAGACTTGTATTCTATTTAGCTCGCTCTTGTACTAGTGACACAAGATTTTGGTAGTTGTCATACTTATTTCGTATTTCCTATATATGAGACTTGTTAAAGACTTTAAAATTGACTTCCTTTATTATTCCGTATTGATTTTCCTTAATTAATTGTTTAAGTGGATTTTGATTGGCTTACTGACTTAGTGGGAGTTTGTGCCATCACGACTTAATAAATTGGGATGTGACACATGCACTTCAATTAATGATACATAAAGTGATCCCAATAACAAACAGTTGGTTCTTTGAATCTCAACTTTGAGGAGTTGGATTATCAACGCTATTGTATGTTGAATATTTTATTTTAATTGTAATTTGATCATTATAATACAAAATTCATATATATTTGATATTCTTTTAATGATGCAAATAGTGCGCGAGTGTTGTATTATATGACCCACTTTATTTAAATGTTTAAACTACTAAAAGAATATACTGATATTTACTTAATTATGTTTCCAATTGTTTCCTCATGTACATGTACAAGTCCAGTTCTTACTTTCATAGATCAACATGTGAAAATTATTTTTTACAATGAGTGATGGGTGAGACTTGAACTCGTGACCTCTGATATCATATTAAATTGTGGTGACCATCTCATTTAAAAGCTTAAGTTGTTAGAGAAGATAGACTTTTAATTACTTTTATGTCTTCACATATTTCCCAGGAAAGAATATACAATGTTTGAGAATCGCGATTCCAAAGCAACACAATTTCAAACCGATTTGACATATCAAAATGGCATGAGATAGGAACTAAAACAATATAAAAGTTTGTTTCTTGCATGATTGAAAATTATTAAAAATTCATAAAACATGACAAGTGCATCTACCATAAGTAAGAACAATTTTTTTTTTTTTATGAAGACCATAAGTCTAAGAATAATTCACATGTTATTCTTTGCTTCTATGTCATTGTTAATTTCTAGCTCTAACATGCATGCCTCTTAAGAGACAAGGCTTTAAATTTTAGTAACTTTGAGAATTTAAAAAGATCTTACTGAGGCAAGTTCATTCTTGGAATGTAGATTATCAATTTGTATGTTGTATTCCAATAACTAGTCACATGATGGTGACACTGACAATATATGTAAGCATTAGTTCCTTTTGATTTAGGGTGTGTGATACGACGGAGAGCATTTTTTAAATGTTTTTTATTCAAACATTTTATTTAAAGAAAATATTTATTAAAGATTGATATTAATGTTAGCGAATCGAATAGTGTTTTTATGAAATTCTTGAATACTAAAGATTGATTACAATGTCCAAGTGTTGGTTGGAGAATATATATGAAATTAAGAGTTGAGATAGTTGTAAAGAAAAAATAACTTCTACCTGAGAGTGAAAAATTCATTTTCCACGTCCTTGATTTTTTTTTTTAACTACCAAACATCTGAAAAATAACTTATTTTTTAGAGAACTTTTTCCCTGAAAATACTTTTCATCATGCTTAACAGACCCTTGGTATTCACTTATTTTTGTTAAAAGTATGATGTGATAAGTCAACAGGGGTATGCTAGTTTTGTTAGAAGTTTGAAGTATGTTATAGGTTATACTTGGTTGAACTTTGCATATTCATCGAGAATGGGAGTACTTAGCAAGTTTACAAGCAAGCGATGTGCTAAACATTGACATTTTACGTTTAACGAGATGATCTACAACCATACAAATATCTTTGATTTATTTTAGACCACAAGATTCAAAATTCTTTCTTTATTTCTTAAACTCCGTGTTCAGTCAAACTACATCATATAAATTGAAACGGAAGAAGTAATATTATATTTTTATTTTTGGAGTTGGTGTTATTTATTGGGAATCAAAAACGTTTTATTGCTAACTCTATCATGAAAACTGAATTTATTGTTTTAGCATTAGCTAGTAAATTTATTTTGATAAACTCACTTCTTCCTATTTTAATTCGTTGTGATAGCACTAGCTGCTATCGGAGGAGTACAAAATCAATCTATCAAAGGTAAACCCAAACTTTTAAAGAAAAAACACAACTCTCTAATTACATTTGATAAATGATACTCTCTCCGTCCCAATTTAAGTAGCACATTGACTTGGCATAAATTTAAGAATGAAAGAAAAACTTTTAATTTTGTGATCCAAAACAAAGCTTAGATATTTGTGTGACTATAAATTATTTCATTAAGGGTAAAAATAGAACGTTAAAGTTAAATTATTTCTAATTATAAAAATGTAACATTCTTTTTTAAATAGATTAAAAAGGAAAGGATGTCACATAAATTGAAACGGAAGGAGTATAATCAATGTGAATTAAGTTAGCTCTTGTGATAATATTGCAGATACATGATAAAGGCATTCTACTAATAGTAATCACCTAACTACAATACATGCGTATTTTTCACTACCACAATTCTCTTGGAACAACTAATCTAGATATCTGAATTGTTTGCATTTAGACACTTGAATCCCGTCTAATTTCACCTCAATTTCTCTTTCTTATGTTAACTCAATTTTTTTAAGTAAAGCTTATGTTGCCAAATTTTGTAGTGCATATATTTAGTCTTACTTCTACTTATCTTAAAAGCATTACTCTCTAAAGTGCTTCTTCACAGTTACAGCTTTTGATAGAGACCCTCGCTAGATTCGTCAATTAGCACAATATCGTCAACAAATTGCATAAATCATGAGACCTCATCTTATATTGTGTTGGTTAGCTCATCTATAATATGAGTAAAAAAGTACAGGCTCAATGTCGATCCTTTCACTGCCAAGAAAGGAGCATCCTTCCTTTCTCAGAGAAAGCAGGTCCATCATATAAGCAATAGATGTTCATGGATGCATCCCTATTTGGGCTCGAATATATATGTGTGTGTATTTAAATATGGGTTTTGCTAACCAACTACGTGGCTGTAGTAGGATAGCTCCATGCACAGAACTCACACGAGATGGAATTTTTTTCGACAATTTCACGAATAGTTGGCCAACAATCAGATGAACAGAACTTTAGGATTAAAACATCAGAAGAAATCTGCCAGTTCAGGGACTTGACACCAATTTAATCATTCAGGAGGAAAGCAGTCATGAATAATAAAAGGTCGAAGAAGCTCTACGAAAGTTTTGTGGCTTAACAAGAACAAGGAGGTTAGCTTGTTAAAGCTGCAAAAGATGGCTGTTAAAGGAAAACATAAGTTGCTAGCTACCTGATAAGCTACTTCCCAAATAAATAGTATTCCTGGATGACAATAAAAAAGCGCTGCATAACTTGGCATTCCAAAGGGGCATTTTTGAAGAGGATATTTGAAGAAGAATTTAACGTTGAGTGATGAGAAATCAAATGTGTAATGTGGAGTTCTTCCGCAATTTGAGATGAAGTACTGACCAATGCTTTTGAGAAGGTCTGCGAAATCAGTTCATGCACTTCTTTTCTATGGTGGATAAATGTAAACTTTTCCCACTGAACAGGAAATACAAGGAGATGAGATATCTACTATTCGCGAATTCTTGGAATTTGAAAAAGAAAGGAGAGGGGACGGGTTGGTGTTCAGCAGTTTAACAAGCTTGTATTCTGATATATCTATTTATGGATTCAGCTACTGATGAAAGTTGAATGGAATACAGCTTTCTTAGCAGCACCTCTGGCTGCCTTTTGATCAGGCCCCTGGGAAGCCAATCGTTAGACTATAAAAATAAGAATAAGAAAAGAAGTATTTTTCAAAGTAAAGCAATCCCAAACTCGAAGATCACTTTCTTTCATATGTTTTAACTTCTTGCTTTTTCGGTTTTTCCACTTGCAGCACTAGAAAGTAATTGATCCCTCCAACCGTTTACCTCAGTAAGTTTCTAACTCTTCTCTTGTTTGACATAGATTTATAAACTAAGAGGAGAAAGTCAAACATCTATTCAATCTACAACTTAGAAGCTTGTACGACCTGAATGCATTTGTACCTCTCAACAAGCCAAATTATCTCCGCTCCTCACCATTAACCAAAGGATTGATCAGAAGACTCCTAGAATTCAAAATTGAAAATTTTAATTATAGAGCAGTAAAGTTTCTATAATACTATGGAACAAGAAGGCCTGACACACGAACAATCTAATAAACTACCAACAAGACAATGTAGTTTGTCCATAATACTCATTGATTTCTCCAGCTTATATCTCCAGGAAAATGGAAGACGTGCGTCTCTGTAGGCTGCAGCTAGTAGAGAAGAAGATGCACAGAGGAAATGGAACACCTTAAGCCAGGTCATTCGGCCATTAGTCCTAATAAATCTACGAAAATCCTTCAGTGCCCTAGATATCAACTTCACTTTCCAAAGAAATGATTCAACAAACGCTGTCAACTAGTTACATGATCTTGTAATTCTACATTTTATCACTTACTTCAGGTACTACAAGATCAAGATTTAAAGTGGGATTCAAATCATCTGACAAAAGTAAGGATTGTTCACTTATTTTATCCAGATCCACTGATCCAATTATACAAGCAAGTCTAACAGTTTTCGAGTACATTCACGTGAGAAAAATAAATATACAGCAATATCAGTCATATTTTCAACATCGAATAACATAAGTTGAAACATACCTGTCAAGAAGTACGAAGAGGGTTCCAGTTATTAAAACAAGGAATGCAACATGGAGTGTCAAGGAAAAGTCACTTGACGAAAACCCAAGCATAATATAACAGCAAGACACACCCAGCATGAAAAATGCAATCTTTAGCGTATTCCAAGTAGGAACCTGAACCCAAAAACAAAACAAAATATGAAAAATCATAAAGAACCTCTATAAGCAACAAGAACAATGAGGAGAAAAGGAAAAACTATACCGATGTTGACTCGAGGATTCAAAGCTCCAACAAGAATTGTTTTTGCTGATGATAATTATTTTTTGCTCGATTCTTTCGACTCCATTGTTTGTGATTTGTGAGTGTTGGGATCCAATTGTGATTCTAACCTCGAACACAGGAAGAAAACATTGAAGAAGATTTTGGGAGTTGTAATGGGAATACCCAGTAAACTGCATCGGCCTCACTGACTTTCGCTCAATCAAGTTATTTTCTATTGATGATGAAGTCTATGTAGGGGTGTAGAAAGACTTTTTTTATAATCTACTATTCTCCAATTTTTACGTAGTAAATTGATTGTTTTAGAACTATCCCAACAAAACCTAATAAATACGTAAGGTATAAACTATCAAATGTAACAGTACAAAAGCATCAATGTTTACTACTTTAAGCCAAACACAAGAAGAAGAGAAATAATTCAAATCTAATCAACTATTCTCCAATTTAAGAAATTAACAAATACTAGAACTTTTTTTGAGAAAGTAACAACTGTTTTATATATCCAAAAGAAGACTACATCAACTTAATGCAGTCCAAAGTAATTACAAAAGGATAAAGATCAATCTCCTAATCCTTAGATTCAATAAGGCTCCTATAACATCTACAAAGGATTCATGATATTCCATATATTAATGTTTACACCAAAAATAAAACAAAACCTAGCACTTCATCTTCAAATTCTGGGTAGAGCTGCATTTATCATCAAAGCATCTTTAGTCCTTTCCTTTGACACTGTCCACCAAATACAAGCAGGGACAGTCTTCCATCTTTCCTTTTGTGTAGCCAGGCTACTAAAACTGTTCCAATTCTCTAAAGAATCCAGAATACTTCCTTGCATTACCCACAAAAGTCCTTTCAAGTATATGAAATTCCTCCATAGCTGACTTGTGATTTTGCAATGTAAAAAAAATGGTTGACTGTTTCTGCCTCTTCTCCAAATAGATAGCATCTTGAACACAACTGGGTCCTCCTCTTGGTAAAATTATCCTGAGTTAGCACTGCATTTCTAGCTAGTAGCCAGGTAAAGCAAGCTACTTTATAGCGGATTTTAACCTTCCAAATCCCGTTCCCAGGGCCAGCAATCAATCTGATTGTTTGAGACATTATATTTTCTGTAAGAACTTCGACAGTCAAGTACCTAGGCTGTTACTTGACCATAGTACACAATCTTCAGAAGTGGAAACTCCTTTCAACTGTAACAAGGTGAGAAACAAATCTGTAAGGCTATCAGTCTCCCTATCTATAGCTCAAACTCCAACCTTGACTGTCCCATACCTCTCCAACAGTTGAATTTTGTTGTTGATTCAAGTGGTACCCATTTTCTGTTGGGTTTACCTAAAATACCTCTGCTATTTCTTTTGTCCCTTGATGTCAGAGGTTATTATGTCATTTTAGTCATAAACCAAAAAAAGAAGAACAATTAGTAGACAACTAATCATCATCCCCTAGAAACTCACACACAGAAGCACCTATTTGTTCTTACCGACGATTTCCCGAAATTGGTTCTATACATATGATCAACAACCCCGCCAAACAATTCCAATTTTCTCTTTCTACTTTGTTTGTTTTTCATTTTTCTTCACTCATAGATATAGTCATATACCCATGAAAACACACAAAAACATATCATAACTTATACATATGAGAAACTGAAAGCTTATTGTGATAGGAAAAAAAAGGGCAGCCCAATGCACAAATCATCCCACGTTATTAGGATCCAGGGAAGGGTTGCACCCCAAAGAGTGTGATGCACACAGTTCCTTTAAATACCCTACTACCTTTTTCTTTTGATAGGTTCAAATACCCCTGCTAATATGGATTCCAATTATGAAATTCATGAACTCAATTTGAGATGCTACAATGTGGCATCATTTTGCACAATTCCAGCCATGGACAATAGGCCATTCAATTTCTCAATTTGCACTCCTTTTTCTATTACATGAAATTTCGATGTACTCAAGTGCACAGAGAGAAAGGGAGACGGGGGATAGACAAGGAGGAGCTTGTGTATTAAATAACAATTTATACACAAGTCTAAATAACATTTTAAATATCAACTTTCAAATGATAACATAGAGTAGAAGAGTTTGAAACAATGGTCAAAGTTTGTGACTGATACAGCCTTTCGGGTAACTCATTACATTGGTGATGCGCCAAGAAAACTGTCACCTTGGTCCCAAATGCACCCTTATTAGTTGTTAGCAAAAGGGTGTACGCAACTGTGGTTTCATTCAGATATTGATGTAATTTGGATAAGAAAAAGAAGAAATAATGACTGTTGTAACTTGCCCCACAAAGAAGATTCATTGCCATATCTTGATCCACAAGTCATGACTCACTGAAGCTATGGTTCCTTTCGCAGGTGAATCTGCTAATGAAGAAATTATATCAGCATGTGCACTATATGGCCATGTCATGTTGCTCTGGAAGATTGGATTCCACAGCTCCAGGAACTGCAACAACATTCAACAGTTATTAGATGAAGAGGGAAAAGGAGAAAGAAAAATCAAGGATAATACATGTGAATAAGCTTTAAACATGAACGATTTCATATGACACTGTAACTACTCAGTTTGGAGATCTAATATTCCTGAATTCCCCTCAATAGAGAAGTCATTAAGCACCACGGAATGATCAGACATGTGTAGGAAAGCAAAAATATTCAGATGAAATCAACATACAATCCACAATTTCTTTATTGAGATTAAAAAAATAACAAGAATAACAATGGTACTATCGGAAGCAAACCTCATATCAAATGTGCACTCTAAGACATATCATTGTGACACCAGAACCCAAAGTTGCAAATAACGCATATTCTTACCCTCCTATAATTCCTTTTCCATTTCTTAGCTTTGGCCGACAAAGAGAGAAGTTCTTTGTTTCTTTTCTTTCTTTCTAGGGATGGTTCAATATCTAAGCATCCTAAGTCAAATGTGTTGCTTTGCAAATATATAGAGACATTAATCGAGCCAAGTCCACAAAGGACTTATCGAGCTCAAAGCTTCAACAGAAAATGTTCACATTGCGTTAATCATACCTCATCCGAACCAATCACCAACACTTGAGCGTACCCAGGGTGGAAACCACTGGAGCGCAGTTCATGTATACACTTGCTTTCACTAACATACATATCTGTGCACTATCCTCGCACACGGATGCCATGTAATTTCCACTCATATCCCAGCAGATTGAACGGACGTCTTTGACGTGTCAACAAAACCACATTGATAGATATAGTAATGCAATTTATAAGAAAGTTAAAACAAGCTTGATCAATGATCATGAATAAGCATTACTTTTACCTTTTTTTGGATGCTGTTAGTTTCAAATCAAACAGAATTTGTACCAAGAGCTAATCAATACAAATTTTCGTGAATGAATAATAGCTAATTCTCAATAAACCACTCTGTTTAGAGCACTGTACAATGTGTTGCTGAATGTGATACGGATGTTGGTCCAAATAACATTACGAAACCCTTTTATTTCCTAAACTATCTTTTTTGCATGTGTATTGACATGATGACCGACTACTGATCTTGAAAACCTTGAAATTGCTTGGAATGTAAAAGAAAGAATAATAAGAAAATCATTCCTACAATCAATTGATCAAATGCAGGAAGTCATGAAAAAATAGATTCAACAATGTTATTAAGTAATCTCCAAATTGAAACGGAAACAGAAAAAATAGCTAACTATCAAATTATGGAGCCTTCGTATGTCAAATAGAGATATCTTTTTATCAACATCAAAAAAAAGGAAGGAAATAGAGACACCAGCCTTTAAAATGAGTTTGAAAGCACCTGTATTTATATCCCACAGTCTAATCTCATCATTGTTAGGATTTACGTTCCAAATCCTACCTAATCAGAAAACGAGTAAAATAAACGAAGAACAAATAGCACACACAGATTTATAGTGGTTCACCCTCAATGCGAGAGCTAGTCCACTTTGCCGCTGCAGATTTTACTACAATGGAGTTTTGAGTTGTACAATTCTCTCTTCTCTATTTGTCAACTACTCGACAACGCTCAAAGAACACTCTCATGACTCACATAGAGAAGAACGGCACCCTAGTTTATATATAGTGAAAACTAGGGCGAACATAATACAAGCCTAAAATTCCCAAAATACCCTCCACTAAATAACATTACATCGACTAATTCCAACCCCTCACGATCGGCTAATTCTAGCCTCTGCGTAGGGTCTTCATAGTGTCGGCGGTGAATTAGGCTCCACAACTCAACAATCTCCCACTTGGAGACTAATTTCGATCATTTGTCTCCATCTACAGCAGCGACTCCAATTCTCATCCAAGAAGTCCAACTGAAGTTGCACACAACTTCAGTTTATCATTCGGCACGGCCTTCGTCAGCATGTCTGCTGGATTCTGACTCCCTGGGATCTTCTCAAGCACTAACACTCCATCTTCCAAAGCTGATCGGAAGAAGTGGTACCAAAGTTGTATGTGCTTCGTGCGAGTATGTTAAACCTGGTTCTTTGCCAAATGAATGGCACTCTGGCTATCACAGTGTAGCACACTCCCCTCGTGGTCCTGATCCAATTCCCGCAGAAAAGATTGTAGCCATATCATCTCCTTCGTGGCTTCCGTCACGGCAACGTACTCAGCCTCACAACTAGAGAGAGCTACTATCTTCTGCAACTTTGAAACCCAGCAAATCGCAATACCTCCGAAGGTGTAAACACACCCGGATGTGCTCTTTCTACTATCAACATCACCACCATTTTCAGCATCAACATATTCCTGCAATCCTGTGTCTGACTTTCGGAAACACAAAGCTGAACTCGAGATGCCCTTCAGATATCTGAAAATCCACTTCACAGCCTCCCAGTGTTGCTTTCCCGAATTGCTTATAAACCTGCTAACAACTCCCACTACATGTGCAATGTCTAGCCTCGTACATACCATCGCATACATAAGACTGCCAATAGTAGAGGCATAGGGTACCTTGTCCATATGCTTCATCTCGTCCCCGGTCACCGGCGACTGATCATTTGACAAATGAAAGTGTCCAGCCAAGGGAGTGCTAACTGGCTTGGCATTATCCATCTTGAACCACTTGAGAACCTTCTTCACGTATTCTTCTTGTGAGAGATTGAGGCCCTCCTTACTTCCGATTATTCTCATCCAAGGATTTGCTTTGCGGCTCCCAGATCCTTCATTGCAAATTCTTCTGACAACTTTTTTTTCAGCCGATCAATCTCATTTAGGTCTGCCCCTATGATCAGCATGTCATCAACATAAAGAAGTAGTATCATGTAGGAGTCTTCAAATCTCTTGAAGTAACAACAATGATCTGTTTCGCACCTTACGAACTCGACTTTCTTCATAAAGCTATCAAATTTCTTATACCACTGTCTTGGAGCCTGTTTCAGTCCGTACATACTCTTTTGAAGCTTGCACACCAGCTCCCACATGATCGATTCATCAACTTGCATTGCTTCTTCGTAACATTCCGATTCCCCTCTGTCAGTGAGCAGAATGTAGTTGAGGGATGGAGAGAACCTGTGAACCGACTTACTGATTCTGGATGATCTGCGTAATTCTGTGATCGGCGTCGGCTGATTTGTTTCAGGATCATCATTTTCATCAACCCTGCCATCACTAGCTTGTTCCTCTGCCTCAGGTACTACTGGCTGTAGCTCGGCTGCCTCGGCTGCCGAGAAGTCTCTCAAATCGGTTGGGAGGTGGGCCAGCTGGCAGTGGGCCTATTGGCCGAGAAACTAGACCGTGGGAAGGACTGGATGGGCCAGCAGGCAGTGGGCCTGCTGGCAGACTTGGACCTTGGTGTGGGACATTTGGGCCAGCAGGCAGACTCGGATGACGGAAGGGGTTTGGGCCAGTAGGCAGTGGGTATGCTGGCTGGAATTGATCACGGGAAGGGTCTAGTCCAATAGGCATTGGGCCTGCTGGTGTCTGCTGGTCCAAATCCCGAGAGAAAGGCCGGACCAAATGGTGGACCACATACGGTGAAAGCCCATCATCCAGAAAATTATAGAAATTAGACACGAAATTATGCAACTTAGCAAACGAAAATTGGATTTCATCAAAAAGTACATGGCTACTAATGATGATTTTATTAGAGGATAAATCATAACATTTATAACCACGATTATTATATGGATAACCCAAAAATACACAAGTGATAGAGCGGGCTTATAGTTTGTTTATTGTAGTGGAGGGAAAGAGAGGATAGCATAAACACCCAAACACCCTAAGATGAGAATAGGACGGATCTCTGTGATAAAGAATTTTGAGTGGAGATTGGTATGTTAACCCTTTGCTAGAGAGTATGTGTAAAATCCTGATTTGTTACAAAGTAATAATAATAATAATAGTAGTAATAGAAACCATCTGCATTCATTCCCCCTTCCCTATAACTGCACGTACATCCCCCATTCCCCTTTTCATCTCCCTCAACCCCTTATCCATCTACCTCCCACAAGTTACACATACCTCATTATATATTCTACATGGCACAAAACAAAGCACTTAGTACAAAGAACAAAAATAAAAAAAAATATCAAGAGAGCAAGAAGAACAAAAATCAGAAAAATACCAACAGAGCAAGAGGGGAAAGGATTAGTTGGATTTTGAAAGTTCATTTGCAGTACGAAGCAACAAAAGGTGAGTTCTCTCACTCATAACTCTTAGTATAATCCCTTATTTTTAAGTTACAATACATATTAGAATATGATCCGGATGTTGAAAGAATGATCATAAAATTATTGTTAGTAGGTTATTTAATAACTAGTTTGGGCCATGAAATTATAATCTGTTTCGCTGAGTTATGTTCGTTAGAATTGGATGATATTTTACAGGGTTGTACGTCTCTCCTTCACGATCAGATTGAGCCCAAGTGGGGCTAAAACTGACATAGGGTTTGAGAGTTATCGCAGTTCAAAGTTTCTACCTCGGATCGAATGAAATCCAAAAGGCAGAACGTATAACGGAAGAACTGAATGTTTCGGTGATGAATATGAAACGTTGTGCTGAACAGAAGTTCTAGATTTCTCTGCTATAGACAGCTTGAGACTTTACAGAGATTAATCCGACTTACGGATAAAAATTTATGACTGTTTTAAGATTGTGTTTTGTTTTTACAAAAATTTGGCGAAATAGTTTCTGAGAATTGTTAAAATAAAAGAACTGAATGTTTCGGTAAGGAATCTTAAACGTTGTGCTGAACAAAAGTTCTAGATTTCTCTGCTCTCAACAGTTTGAGACTTTACAGAGATTAATCCGACTTACGGATAAAAGTTATGACTGTTTTAAGATTGTGTTTTGTTTTTACAAAAATCTGGCGAAATAGTTTCTGAGAATTGCTAAATAAAAGAACTTAATGTTCGGTAAGGAATCTGAAAAGTTGTACTGAACAAAAGTTCTAGATTCCTCAGTTCTTGTAAGTTTGAGACTTTACGGAAGTAAATCCAACTTACGGATAAAAAGTTATGACTGTTTTAAGACTGTGTTTTGTTTTACAAAAATTCTGGCGAGACAGTTTTCATAGGGTTGTTTCTTGCGTGAATTTGTACTAGTTATACTAAGCATTTTCAGAGGAAACTTGGGTTAGTGATAGATCCCCGTGTTACCTTCGACTCTGCGTAAGAAACACCTTATTTGAAGTTACGGTTCGAGAGTTATAACTCTTACAAGTGGAAAGAGCAAAAAGTTGAAAGAAGAACATTATTTGAAAATCTTCTGAAATATGACAATATAATATATATATATATATATATATGTGTGTGTGTGTGTGTGTGAGAGAGAGAGAGAGAGAGTGGGTGTAAGTTGAGTCATACGGGTGAGATGATAGAAATCTTGGTAAGGTAAATAGTTTTGCAATCACCTACGGGGCTATTCAAATATACTTACCTTCGGGGCTATTCAAATATACTTGCCTTCGGGGCTATTCAAATACACTTGCCTTCGGGGCTATTCGAACACACTTGTCTTCGGCGCTATAATTGAAATGCATTGGATCGGGTTGCACACACTTGTCTTCGGCGCTATAATTGAAATGCATTGGATCGGGTTGCATGTACCGCAACAAATATATAAATGCATTGGATCGGGTTGCATATACCGCAACAAATATATAAATGCATTGGATTGGGTTGCACGTACCGCAACAAATATATAAATGCATTGGATCGGGTTGCACGTACCGCAATAAGTATATAATATGTTATATGGGATAAAGCATGGGTACTGATTAAACTAAGTATTTCCTAGGACGAGTGGGGAGGAGGTTTTGCACGTGAATATTTATTGACTTATATATTGAAGTGTTGTGATCTGTTTTTCACGTCATGCTTATTATGTTTATAATATGATTGTACATAGAATATTGTGAAATTACTTTGAATTGTAAGGTGAGGTTCTCACTCAGCCCCGGATGGTAGGGCTGACTCTTTTATCTAACATATTTCAGGTAAGCGCGATAAAGGAAAAACTCTGCAACAGGGCTAGCGATCGTCCCGCAGCCTCACTGTTCCACTAATCCATTGCTTCGGATTTGGTGATGGTTTTTCTTGAATAAGTAGGTTGAAGAACTAAATTTAGTTATCTCGGGGAATGTCCCACATCAGACTGTTCCTTTTAAGATTCGAATGTTTTTATTCTGTATTTGACCTTCCATCGAGTCTAGAAAACTTTATGAATGCACGAGTATGAGCTCGTGCTTTCACTGAAGAAGTACATGTTTTTATTATTTCCGCACCTAGATACATGTTAATTTAGGAAGAAAAGAAGTTAATGGTTCGCCTGGGAAGGGATAGTTGCCCAGGTGCCATCACGCCCTAAGGGAAGACATGAGAAAACTCGGGGTGTGACAGTATGTTAAGTACGTAAGTGGCCATTTGTAATGCATGATGCCAAAATGAAAGTAGTAATGACGCATGGGCTAATAATGTTCGAACAATATTATTAATGGTGCGTATTTTTCGCTCGGCTTTCCCATTTTGTGAGGATGTATGTGGACAAGAAAACCGAAAAGGTATACCATTAATTTTACAAAATTCTCTAAACGGCCCATTATCAAATTCCTTTCCATTATAACATTGAATGTTTTTAATTTCCGTTCAAATTGGGTACGGATGAATGCTCCAAATGAGAGGAATGTGGAATAAACTTGAGACTTTTTAGATAACGGAAAAGTCCACAAAAAATTAGAATAATCATCCAGAAATAACACATAATAACGGTGGCCCAAAGAGTTCAAAATGGGAAATGTCCACAAATCACTATGAATAATATCAAATGGCAACATAGTACTGGAATTGGAGGCAACAAACGGTAATTTAACATGTTTCCCAAGCGGACAAGAAGGACAAACATTAGTACTACGCGTACTATTACACTCAATAAAATTATTGTTTTTAAGAGGAAAGAACAGACTCCCCCGGATGACCCAAACGCGCATGCCACAAGGAAGATGCTAAGGCGGCAAACGTTGACGATGTGGCTTGATTAGTTGTGGTGGTGGTGATGGGATAGAGCTCGCCCCGACTATCACATCTCATTAGAGGTAACCCCATCGAAAAATCCTTCACAGAAAATTCAAAAGGGTCAAAGTCAACAGAAACCCAATTATCAGTTGTAAATCTTCGAACAGATACCAAATTTTTAATTGAGCATGAAGGACATTTTTCAAGGCGAAAGGTGGGTTCGGGGGAGATAAATTTGTGTGACCATATCCACGAATTGGAATCGAATTACCATTACTAACAATTATGCCACGATTTTTGCTCAAATTGAAATAAGACGAAAGATTACCTGGTGCGAACGTCATGTGAGAAGTAGCACCGGTGTCCATGTACCACTTTGCTTCCGGAGGATTTAATCCAAGTATGTGCATCGTTGCCTCGATATCCATGTGGGTCGGGGCTGCTGCTCGGCCCGCATCAGCGAAGGCCTGTTGAGGTCGAGGTCCAAGCGAGCCAGTGGCGCGCGATCTTGGTTCTCGCCGAGTTTGGGACGCCGCTCGTCTTTGGTTGCTATTAGGCCTGGCTTAAAATTGAGGAGCCGAAAACGCTGGAGTGGGCCACTGCCCATTGGCCCAGCCCCACAACCATGGGCAACCATGGTCCACTGGCCCAAGGTTGTGGCCAGTGGTGTTGCGGCCCACGCTGGCCACTGGCGCCACTCCGTCCTCTGTCACTATCACCGCCACCGCGACTGCCACCGCCACTGCCGCGGTTTTTGCCTCCATTTTTTCAATTTTGGCCCTTTCTGCCGCCACCATTGTTGCGGTTTTGGCCCGAATTTTCCAAAAAGTAGTGAGGGTCCTCAGCGTCGCGTGACGTGGCCACCATCATGGCGGAATTGGCTCCGGTTGCCGCCTTTTTAGCCAATCCTGCTTCTTCTAAGATGAGCATGGAACGTGCCTGGTAGAATGGTGAGAGGATTGCTTTGACGAAGAAGAGTGTCAACTCCATTATACGACTCGGAGAGGCCTGCAACCATCTAAAGAACGAGACGATCGTTTGTGATGGGGGCGCCGATGTTCTTGAGTTGATCCGACACCTCCTTGTGCCTCTGACAATAGGCTAAGGCATTTGGAAAATCCTCCATATTTATATGAGAGTATTCATGCTCAAGGGTTACAGCACTAGAATTATTGTTATCTTGGAATATATCATGCAACCTATTCCAAGCTTCCATTGCCGTAGCGTCGGGTTCGATAATTGTGTGTAAGAGGTCCGTAGAGATGGTGGAATAGATCCATTGAAGGACCGTAGCATCAAGAGTTGCCCACAACTCAATTTCATCATCCGTGGAAGGCACCTTCTCCTTGCCTTTTGCGGGTGGGACGATGTGATGGAGGACTCTATTAGACCGTGCATGAATTTTAAATTGTTCTGCCCACGTCGCGTATTGGACGTTTTTCATCTCAAGGACAATAGGAATGTTGTTCTTGATATTGGAGACTGCAAGGGCAGGATGAAAGGTGTTCTTTGTGGTAGACATGATGGTAGAACAAGAGGAGAATTAAGGAATTGGATTTTGTTTTTGAAGGGATGGGGGATATTCGGCCGGCAACCGAGAAGAGGTTTCCGAGTAGGGCAGCGGAAAAGTGTTAGGTTTGGAGAACAAAAAGTTTGCCCTAGACTGCTGAGACCATGAAAGAGAATAATCCCTTGATTATTTTAATTAATGTAAAGTGTTTATATACATGATATACAATAGTAAATCTAGCCTATAATTATGAAAATCAAATATACATTTACCTAATACAAGACTGCTACCATAATTACACATGTACAAGAAGATCTCTAATAATATCAGGAAATATACGTAGTATATTAGGAATATATTACGTATATTCTATCAAGAACTCATTCGTCCGATCCCCAAAAACAATGCCGATGTCTGTCAGTGACAATGTGAAATGGAAACACCAACACACGAAGGGCTTTAAGAAGTGGATGCAGAAAAATGATCCTACATATGCCAGAGAACTCAATGGAGTTGTCCTCTTTCTGCTATTCTGATACAAAACATTAGTAAAGAAATTAGAAGCCAAATAGGGACACATGTCTCCATCAATTCTGGTACTGCTAAAATATTGCTGAAATTTGAAGACGTTCAAATAAAATCAGTTACTTGCGACAGCGTTTATGATCTAAGACCAACCTTATCTGAAGACTGCAGTCTCAGCTGGTTTATTTGCTCTTGCACTGCAGGTTACTTTCCAGAACTTTTCATAATTCCTCCTATAGGAGCTATTATTTGCTTGTCAGCTTGTAAATTTTCCAGGGTTTTTTGATTTGTATCACCAAGAATCTGTTCAATGCCAGAAGAATAAAAGTAGAAGGAAAAATAAGGCAGGAAAAAGATGTCATCACATCAGTATAGTAGGATAGCCTATAATTTGTCCCTCAATCTGTTGATTGCTGGACTATGCAAATACTTTGAAATATTTTGCCTCTTTTTTCTTTCTGCTAGGTTCCTCCTTTTAAAGTTGAGCTTTAAGTTACGGTCCTTTTCACTATTAATAACTTGATGTACAAGGTTTTACAAAGACATTTCTAAGACCAGAAAATTCTGAAAACCAATTATTATAAAAAAGATCTGTGATGAAATGTAAACATACTCTTGCATTCCACTCTGGAGGAACAGTTGGCATGTGCTGCATTTGATAGCTGAAGGACATGAACATACATACAGAATTAGAAGATTCTGATATGAAAACTCAACAACCAAAGAAATGGTTTCATATACAAGACATGCTTGGATTATCAAGATAATGTGAAAAATCTATCTCATATTACAGGCCAAGCAGTTGGTTCTTGTTACTAGAATAAAGAGCATTCCTTAATAGCAAAGTTTTACAAGAAACTCTTGACATTTCATAAATCAGAAGGTCATAATTAATAGCAATACACAGACAGAATAAGAACGTGATTTTGGTCAATCTTCTTTTGTTGCCTTAGCAGCTTAAGACAATGATATCAGACCAATTAAGGAGAACAAATCAATATCGCCTCAATCGCTCAACCTTTATCCTCGTTGAAGTAACTACGCAGACATTGTAAAATATATTAATGTGGCAAAAATGATCAGTTTAGCAATAAACATAACATGCTATTACCCCGAATTGCTTGCAAATGGAAGCATGCCACCGGTTTCACTCATCTCATGAAACTGTAAGCCTGATAAATCCGGTAATGCATAACTGGTACCACTAGATGACAGCAAATCTGAAATCTTAGCGTCCATAAGATCAGGACCGCTGGATTCCATCACAGGAGATGATGCCATCAAATGAGGGAACGGCATCACATTAGAGATGTTCGCTCCCGTATGATCAGAAGCATAGTATTGATTTTCAGGACCATTATTAGCATAGGATTGATTTGCAGGACTATTATTAGCATAGGATTGATTTGCATGAGCATAAGTTGAAATTTCAGGATTAATATTAGGCACAATGTTCTCCACTGTCTGCGCGACCAGAGAATTTAGAAATCAAGCATTTTGTTCACACAATTATATCATATCAGTTAAACATGAACGTGACATAGAAATATCTGTAGGTAACACCTTATCGAAGAATTCGGCAGCGAGTAGAAAAGCCTCAGGGAATATAGAGCTGAGTATTTCATAAAGTATATGTTAAGAGTCCCACATCGGATATGGAACGAGAACATGGACTCCTTATATGGACTTGGACAATCCTCAACCGACAAGCTAGATTTTGGGGTGAGGATTTTTCAAGTCCATGTTCTCATTCCATATCCTATGTGGGACTCTTTTGAGACAAAAATAAGAGACATGATAGACTTGCAAACTTTATGACTAGATACTTCTTTTGAGACAAAAATAAACCACCTGCATGACGTGTTACAACTATCCCCAAGAAGTAACTTAGTGGCTCTAGATCTTTCATTGCAAACTCTGAGCCAAGAAGAGACATGATAGACTTGCGAAGAGCATCAGATGAGGTAGTTAAGATAATATCATCCACATACAGAAGAATATAAGCTATATCACCACCCTGACGATATATGAATAGAGAATGATCAGACCTGCTGTTAGAGAACCCAATATTAGAAACATAATCCGCAAACCTCTTGTACCAGGCCCGAGGAGCTTATTTGAGCCCATACAAGGATTTCTTCAGTAGGTACACATGATTAGGATAAGTGGGGTCTGTGTACCCCAAGGGCTGATACATGTACACCGTTTCATTGAGTTCTCCATGCAGGAATGCATTTTTTACATCAAGCTGATGAAGTGGTCATGCCTTCGAAAGAGCCAGACTTAGTACCTTGCGAATAGTGGCTGGTTTAACCACCGGACTGAAAGTCTCACCGCAGTCCACACCCACATGTTGAGTCTTTCCATCACCTACAAGACTGGCTTTATAACTCTCAAATGTACCATCAGATTTTTCTTTATGACTAAAAATTCACATAGACCGAATCACATTAACATTAGGAGGACGGGGTACCAAATTCCACGTCCTATTATTAATAATAGCATTATATTCATCATACATAGCCATTTTCCAATTCGAATCATTAAGAGCAAACACAAGATTACGGGCAACGGTGATTTGGTAACCTGGGTGTGAAGACTGTATGATTTGTTTGGCTTGAAAATCCCGTGTTGACTATGAGTAACTGGTTGTTGGGCCGGAATTGGTGTTGGGCTGGAATTGGAGAAGGGTTCGGGGGCTGAAGGGGCCGGACTGACAGAGAGTGGGATGGCAGTCGTTGGGCAGTCCATGCCAATCATTAGGCAGGGGCAAAGTGGACTGCCAGCCCCTGGGCCTCTCCGCAGTGGGCTTCCAGTGAGGGGTTCGGCTGGGCTGGCAGCCATTGGGCTCGGGAACTGGTCCAAGCTGCTGGCCGAGGCTCCGAAAACAAGTGGGCCAGTTTGGGAGGCCAATTGACGGACCAAATACGGGAATATGCTATCGTCAAGAAATTCGTAGGCAGGAGACACGGAACAATGCAATTTTGCAAACGGGAAATTTGTTTCATCAAAAACTACGTGACGACTCACGATGATTTTATTAGAGGATAAGTCGTAACATTTGTAACCACAATGATTTGACGGATATCCCAAAAAAATATGCGGAGTAGACTGGGGTTGAAGTTTATTGATGGTAGTAGAAGGAAAGAGAGGAGAGCATAAGCATCTGAAAACCAGTAAATCCGTGTATGATGGATCTCTTAGGTATAAAATTTTGAGAGGGAATTGGTAGGCTAATTGTTTGCTCGGAAGTATGTTTAGAAGATAGGTTTCCATTTGTAATGCATGATGTCAAAAGGATGGTGGTAGAGAGGCATGAGCAAGTAATGTTCTAACAATGTTGTTAATAATTCGAATTTTTCTTTCTGCTTTTCCATTTTGAGATGATGTATATGGACACGAGAGACGAAAGGACAAGCCATTAATTTTGCAAAAATCTTAAAATGGTCCATTATCAAATTCTCTACCATTATCACATTGAATATTTTTAATGTCCCGTTCAAATTGAGAGCGGATGTATGCTCTAAAGGAGAGAAATGTGGAAAAAACTTGTGAATTTTTAGACAAAGGGAACGTCCACAAAAAATTAGAGTAATCATCCAACAAAAGAAGATAATATCTATGACCCGAGGAGCTCAAAACAAGAGATGTCCAAATATCACTATGGATATTATCAAAAAGCATAACAGTACAAGAATTAGAAGAAACAAAAGGCAACTTAACATGATTTACAAGCGAACATGAGCGATAAACAGAAGAATTACGAGTTCTAGTACACTCAATAAATTTATTGTGTTTAAGGGAGGCAAAAACAAGCGCTCCCGGATGACCCAAACGTTCATGCCATAAAAAAGAAGCTAAAGCTGCAAAAGTGGATGGTAACGTGGCTGGATATGTGGTTGTGGTGCTTGGATATAGCTCACCCAGACTATCACATCTCATAAGGAGCATCCCCGTATGAAAATCCTTCATGGAAAAACCAAAAGGATCAAATTAAACAGAAACCAAATTGTCAGTGGGCCTGCTGCCACTGGTTCGGCAGTGGGCCGAGGATTCCAGCCGTTGATTGGCCTATTGGCTGGTCCGTTTCACCTGAGCTGTTGGCTTGGGTGTGGGCCTGGCCCAATTTCCAGCGGGAAATGGGCAGGGAGGTACGGCCCAAGCCCATGGTGTCGGCCCACTGCCCCACCGGCTTCTACTAGGCTAGTTGTTGCTGCTGGCCGCCGCCCCTACCGCCACCTCCTCCGCTGCGGTTGCCGCCACCTTTTCCACCATTGCGGCCACCACCGCGGTTTTTTCTCCCATTACCGCCGTTTCGTCCCTTCTGGCCACAATTTGGCGGCAAATTTTCATATTGTGATGAACTATCATCGGACGGAGTGACAACCATGGCGGAATTTGATACGGTTGTTGTCTTCTTGGCAAAGCCCGCTTCTTCGAAGATGAGCATAGAACGGGCTTGGTAGAATGGCGGAAGAAGATTGCTTTGGCGGATGAGCGTACCAACTCCACTATATGCGTCGGTGAGGCCGGCAACCACTTGTAACACGAGCCGATTTTTAGTTACCGGCACCCCGACGTTCTTGAGTTGGTCGGACAGAACCTTGAGCAGTTGATAGTATGCGGATGCATTGGGAAAATCTGCCATATCCGTGGTGGAGAATTCATGCTCAAGTGTGACAGCCCGGGAATTCTTATTGTCTTGGAATATGTCACGTAAACATTCCCAAGCTTCCATAGTCGTGGAATCAGGCTCAAGAATAGTATGTAGTAAATCACCCGAAATTGTGGCGTAGATCCACTGGAGGACCGTCGCATCAAGGGTCAACCATAAGTCCTTCTCATCCTCGGTTTTCGGCACCTTCTCTTTGCCTTTTTCCGACGGAATTATGTGATGGATAACCCGGTGTGAACGACAATGGGTTTTAAAAAGCTGCCCATGTCGCTTAATTGACGTTTTTCATCTCAAGAGTGATGGAGATATGATATTTGATGTTGGAGACAGTTAGGGCTGGATGAAAATTGAATTTCAAATCAGACATGGCTATCGGACGAGAAGGAAGGCCGGCGGCGCGCAAGGAAGGGGGGCCGACGGTTTGAGAGAGAAAAGTTAGGGTTTAGGAACTTTTCCAAAAGCTAGCTTGTAGGGTGAGGATTGTCCAAGTCCATATAAAGAGTCCATGTGATGTGGGACTCATAACACTCCCCGCACGCCCAAACTTTGTTAACTGGAGCGTGGATAATATAATTTGGGGGCCCAACATCGGTGGACAACAAATTGGAATGGGTCTGGCTCTGATACCATGTAAAGAATGGATCTTGGGCCTAACTCAACCCCAAAAGCTAGCTTGTAGGGTGAGGATTGTCCAAGTACATATAAAGAGTCCATGTTCTCATTTCATATCCGATATGAGACTCTTAATAGTATATTCCACCACTCTAATAGAAATCCTTCCGGAGCATTAATAGCTGCACAGATCAGAAAATAAAAAATCATAACTCCAAACCTTAGCATCACACTAACACTTCAGAGCCCCATTATACATATAATTCAGTCCCAAAGAAGTTGGGGTCTGCTATATGAATCTTCACTGAAACTCAATGTAAATTCATCTCAGGTCAATACTATAAAAAAAAAAATATATTAAGAAAAATACTGAAGGGCAGTTAAAACGGTACTTTGATATATGTGAAAGTTGCATATTAAGAACATTCAACAGCAGATAACTAAAATGTACCACGTGATTAAAAGAGAATGACCTCAACTTATTAGCAAAATTTTCAAGAACATCATGATCAACAATCTATCTTCATATGTAAGAAGTTCAACTAAACATAATAATTTTTCGACCCTTTCAAGATAAAGAAGAATCATTACTAAAGCACATATCAAAATTCATTTGAATATCAGTTCTTAGTATCATATTAAAAGAATAGAATTCATTAAAGGAGACACTTAACAACAGGAATTGGATTAGCAATAATTTCTCCGGCTAATACCTCACCTGTTCGATTGAAACCTCTCTTAGCCATCTAATCAAGAATGACAAGTTCAAGTCTGAACAACACAAACAAATAAAAGAAAAATCATGACTAAAAACAGTCAAAACAAAGGGAAAAAAATCATATACACCCAAAATTAAAAGAAAAGCACAAAATATCAAGAGTATCAATCATTAAAATATAAGTATAAAATAACTTGGGCATAGTAGTTTTTGCTATAAAATAACTGGCGAACACGTATAAACCTCGAGTGTCGAGCCTCCGAACTGGCCATGATCACCAAAAGCAGGCGTTTCTTAACCACATAAAAGAGAAGAGAAAGAAGGTTTGGGCAAGAATAATAGGGAAAGGTGAAGAAAGTGTCTCAAGAACCAAATCCCACTTGGATTACATACAGAAGAATGGCAGAGAGAGAGATGAAAGAGAGAATTGAAGTAAGAGAATTAAGCTGATCATACAAATGTATAGGGGGGAAATGAGAATAACACTGGATATAAATCCAGAAATGGTGGTCTCTAGTGTACTGGTAAAAATGACAATGATACAGTCAGAAAAAAGAACCTTGCATTTTTTTATCATTTGACTATTTTACCTTTTTAAAAGTATTCTTTTTTATTGAAAACTACCGTTAAGAAAAACAAAGAGCGAATAAAGAGGTGCTAATGCAGATCAGAAGCAAAGTCAGAATAGAAGCCAATTCTAAGAAGGAAGCATAGTAAGAAGAAGATGAATGAATTGTTTGTCCAAGTGTGAGTTTTTAGGTGGTAAAGTTGCTGCCATGCTAAGTTGTTTGGACTCGTGTATGGGTATCGGACACGAGTACGTATCCGAGTGTCGGATTCAGCAAAATCTAAATTTTAAAATTCAGGGGTGCGTATCCAGGTATTGATACAGGTGCGGGGATTCGGCTAAGAAAATTCAAAATTATAAAAAAAATAGAGCTATAAAGATATATCGCTGCTACTGTCTATCATCTAAACTCAAAACACGACCTTGAATTCTTGGTTCTTTGAAATGCAAAGCAGCAAAAATTAGACAAAAAGACTATAATATTGAAGGTATGTCATTTCCTTTATCTTAAATCTGTTTTATCTTTAATTTTGAGAAATCAAATCTCAATTTCCCCCCCCCCCCCCCCCCCAAATTTTTGATGTACTCCGATCAAAGTATCTGAAGTTGGTTGACCGTATCCCAGACGTAGCCCGCTCCTGCACCCGTATCAGGACGGGGACGGCACCCAAAACGGAGAGTCCGTGCAACTTAGTTGTCATGTGACCAGGAGGTCACAGGTTCAAGCAGTGGAAACAACCTCCTGCAGAAATGCAGGATGAGGCTGCGTACAATAGACCCTTGTGGTCCGGCCTTTCCCCGGATCCCGCACATAGCAGGAGCTTTGTGCACCGGGCTGCCCTTTTTATTTAACACTTAAGCTTTGAACCAAAAGAGGTGATGACAAAAGTTACTGGGCCTTCTTAAATTTGAGGTAATCTAATAGACTTTTTCACAACTGGACAATCACTCATTACTTTTGTGCAACTACCATTTTAGTTTCTAAGCAAATTTCGCGTTGAATGACACGCAAGATGGTTAAAACTCACAATTACCTCAACAAGAAACAATCTCCTCCACTCTTTTTTCTTTTTTTCCCGTTTTGATTTAACATATCCAAATTGATAGTATAGTAAAGTTTTACATTGTCAGTTTAGTTTAACCTATTTTACCATATTATCTACAATCTTTTTATGCTACACTAGCAAGCTTACTGTATGCTATTTGTTATGTGTTATGAAGTGTCCGGATAATGTAAAATTAATATTTCACTAAGGTGTATAAAATAAGGGAGTTATCAATCAATTTAGAGAAGTATAAGGGTATTGACTAATTTTGAAATACTTGAGATTATGTGACTACTAATAATAGAGACTTAAAAGGTATGATCTAATTTAGATATCATTTAATTATTGCTACCTACTTACGATTTTCGAAGGTCAAACATTTTTTATGTTTTGTCAACTAATTAATTTCAAAAAGTAGTTACCAAAAATTGGTCGTCAAGTAATTTATATCAATAGAACTCATGACATTGAGATTATGCGACTCTAATTACATAATCCTAGACGGAAAAAATTGATAAGATTATATAGCTTAGGTGAGTTATTAAATTATTGTTAAACAAATACAACTCTTCTTAGGTAATTGGATTGCACCACCGGTGTAATGAGATGGATGAGATAGAGATCTCGGGTTCGCCCCTCGAAAATGGAGAAGCCATTGGTAAAGAGCGCTACCCCTTAAAAAAAACCTTTGCGTCATGAATTTGGATTAGTCAGGCCAATAAGTTTCGGATATTAGATGGTTATACTAAAAAGAAGGCATTGGATTGCTTATTAAACTTTATCAAGTGGTTATTAATAATAACCATAATGAAATATCTTAATAGTTGTTAGAATGTTCTGTTGAACAACAAACTACAATAAAGGAAGGTTTTCATTAGCTCCAATATTGCATGTATGAACTCATTTAAATGTGGTAAGTTAGTAATGACATTTATATATTACGCAAAGATTAACATAGCATTTCTATTAAAGGAGCATTCAATGATCCAGTGTATTAAAAGATATCACTTCGCCACTTAAAGAGATGAAAATTATGCAAAACAATGGATTATTGCTTCATAGGTGAAGTAATGCACTTCATATGAGTGTGTGCTTCAAACAATGATACGCTAAGTAACCCAATAACAAAAGGTTGGTTCTTTGAGTCTCAACTTTGAGAAGTTGAATTAATATTAACATTATTGTATGTTAATACACTAGGTGTTGTTGTTGTATGTTGAATATTGCAAGTAGTTATTTTAATTGTAATTTGATTATTATAATACTAAATTCATATATATTTAATATTTTCTTTTAATATGGTGAATAGTGCGCTTCATTTCACGTAAACGGGTGTTTCATTTCTCACTTTTCACTTCAAACCCCATGGACCTTATTGCTTTTTGGCTATTTTTGCTTTTCAACCCGTTTCATTTCTCACTTTTCACTTCAAACCCCATGGACCTTGTTGCTTTTTGGCTATTTTTGCTTTTCAAAATCACTAGTTCTAAGTGTTGAATTGTGTGACCCACTTTATCTAAATATTTAAACTATTAAACAAATATACTTTTATTTACTTAATTATGTTTTTTGTAAAAATATGACACCTAGGTTCACGCTCTAGTTGGGCTTGGGTGTGAAAGGGGGTGTTAGAGTGGGTTAGTTCCCACATTGATTGGGGAATGGACCGGTGATTTGCTTATATTAGGTCAAGTGTCATATCTTTACATGCTATCAGAGTCAAGTCCATACTCATTTGAGCTCCCGATCCACATTCCAAATACCATTTTAAACAACCCAAATCAAAAACAAAAAAAAATGCACCTATGTATCTATTTTCAACACACCTAGAGAGGAGAAACTCAAACTGACATGCATATATAAGATCAACCTACCAGTAATGCGCAATTGACTTAACATACAAATTTAGAAAACTTACCAGAACTCAAATATAATTGATGCCAATACAAATTTGAACCTCAATAGAGAAAATTTGAGATAGAAACCAACAAAGAAATCAGGAAAGATATATATATATATATATATATA
Source organism: Anisodus tanguticus (assembly GCA_034509755.1). Classification (NCBI taxonomy): domain Eukaryota; kingdom Viridiplantae; phylum Streptophyta; class Magnoliopsida; order Solanales; family Solanaceae; genus Anisodus; species Anisodus tanguticus. The sequence continues at coordinate 9,959,481 of CM067552.1, read as the reverse complement.
TTGTACCCATTTTTTGTTTACCTAAATTACCCCTGCCATTTCTTTTGTCAACCAAAGAATAGAAAAACAATTACTAGTAGACAACTAATCATCATCCCCTAGAAACTAACACACAGAAGCACCTATTTGTTATTACCGACGATTTCCCTGATATTCTCCGCCAAACAATTCCAATTTTCTCTTTCTACTTTGTTTCTTTTTCATTTTTCTTCACTCATAGATACAGTCATATACTCATGAAAACACAGAGAAACATATCATAACTTATACGTATCAGAAACTGGAAGCTTAATGTGATGGAAGAGAATGAAAAATTAATAAAGAGAAATATTTCCTTTAAATACTGACTATGTTTTTCTTTGATAGGTTCAAATACCCTGCTAATATGGTTTCCAATTCTGAACTTCAAGAACTCAATTTGAGATGCTACAATGTGAGGCATAATTTATCACGATGCCAGCCATGGACGATAAGCCTTTCAATTTCTCAATTTGCAATCCTTCCTCTATTCCAACATGAAATTTCGAGAAAGGGAGACCCGGTACAAGGTGAGCTGGAAGAAGAATTGAGCTTAGTTTTTTGCTGAAGGACGAAAAAGTCCCACTCAGTAATATGTTCTAAAGATACTATTGAGATATTTGAGGAAACCAAAAAAATGGGTACAATAGTACTACCCTCTATATACCTCTATATATATGAAATAAAGCATCATTTAACTAATATTATTGTTTTAACAAACTTTCCAATTTAAGAATTTAAATTCATTTAAAGCTTAAACTTTGATATGTATTAAATGTTATTAAATACACAAGTCTAATTAACATTTTAAACATCAACTTCCAAATGATAAAATAGAGTAGAAGAGTTTGAAATAATGGTCAAAGATTGTGATTGATACAGCCTTTCGGATAACTCATTACATTGGTGATGAGCCAAGAATATTGTCACCTTCTTTGGTCCCAAATGCACCATTGTTAGTTGTTAGCCAAAAGGGTGTATGCAGTTGTGGTTTCATTCAGATATTGATGTAATTTGAATAAGAGAGAGAAGAAAGAATGATTGTTGTATCTTGATCCACAAAGAAGCGTCATCGCCATATCTTGATCCATTGGTCATGACTCACTGAAGCTATGGTTCTTTTTGAAGGTGAATCTGCTAATGAAGAAATTATACCAGCATGTGCACTATATGGCCTTGTTATGTTGCTCTGGAAGATTGGATTCCACAGCTCCAGAAACTGCAACATCATTCGACAGGTATAAGATGAAGTGGGAAAAGGAGAAAGAAAAATCAAGGACTATACATGTCAATAAGCTTCAAACATGAAAGATTTCATCTGACATGGTAACTACTCAGTTTGGAGATCTAATATTCCTGAATTCCCCTCAACAGAGAAGTCATTAAGCACCAGGAATGATCAGACACGAGTAGGAAAGCAAAAATGTTAGGATGAAGTTATATGCAGTCAACATTTCTATATTGAGATAAAAGAACAGCAAGAATAACAATCGTACTGTTGGAAGCAACCTTTATATCAAAATGAGCACTATAAGACATTATTATAACACACAGAACCCAGAATTGCAGACGTCACATATTCTTACCCTCCTATTATTCCTTTTCCATTTCTTAGCTTTGGCTGACAAAGAGAGAATTTCTTTGTTACTTTTCTTTCTTTTTCAGGATGGTTCAATATTTAAACATCCTAAGTTAAATTTGTTGTTTTGCAAATATATAGAGATATTAATCGAGCCAAGTCTACAAAGAATTTACCTATGAGCATCCTAAGTTAAATTTGTTGCTTAGCAAATATATAGAGACATTATCGAGCCAAGTCTACAATGAACTTATCTATGAGCTCAAAGCTTCAGTAGAAAACGTCCACATTGTGGTAAGCATACCTCGTCCGAACCAATCACCAACATTTGAGCGTACCCAGAGTGGAAAGTGCACGACTGGAACTTATTGCCACCGGAGCACAGTTCATGTATACACTTTCCTTCACTAACAGACCATATCCGTGCACTATCCTCGCTCACAGATGCCAATAAATTCCCACTCGTCTCCCAGCAGATTGAACGAACGTCTTTGACGTGTCCCTATAAATCAAAGTAAGTGAAACCACATTGATACGATATAATAATGTAACAGATAAGAAATTTAAAACAAGCATCAATATCAAGAACCAGCATCATACTTGTAACTTCTTTTGGATGCTGTTAGTCTCGACATCAAAGATATTAATAATATTTCCGGTAGAACTTGCCAAAAAGTCCCCACGTTGAGGTTGAAATCTAACTTGTCTACTACCTCCCTGCATTTGTAGCAAGAGCTAATCAATACAATTTTTCGTGAAAGAATAATAGCTAATTCTCTATAAACCACTGTTTAGAACACTGTACAATGCATTGCTGAATGTGATACGGATGTTGGTTCAAATAACATTACGAAACGCTTTTATTTCCAAAAATCTTTTTGCATGTGTATTCACAATGATGACCGACAACTGATCTTCAAAATCTTGAAATTGCTTGGAATGAGAAAGAAAGAAATAATGAGAAAACATTACCTACAATCATATGCAGTAAGTCATGAAAAAACAGAGTCAACAATGATTCAGAATCAGGTAATTACATAATCTCCACATTGAAATGGAAACAGAAAAAACAGCTAACTAACAAGTTATGGAGCCTTCGTATGTCAAATAGAGATCATCTAAAAAATAGGAAGGAAATAGAGATACCAACCTTTAAAATGAGTTTGAAATCACCCCTATTGACATCCCACAGTCTAATCTCATCATAGCTATCACAAGAACTGAGGAGACCCACATTTGCTGGATGAAAATCTATTGACATCACATGCCCAGCATGCCCGACAAGGTTTCGGAAAGGGTTGCTTGGCTGGATTATGACAAAATGGTGAGATATGTACAGTATCATGCTTGTAATAGACGCGGATCAAAATGAAGCAATTCAAGAGATTAGACAATTATCATTATGAGAAATTCTGATAACCAGAAGAAAAGAAAAAATATTCTGAAGGTCTAAAGACACTGCATAAGATGTTTTGATAGCAATAAGTTCCTCAACTATTGACTCAAATGAAATGAATTATAGACAGCATAACATGATGATGCTGATATTTGATATAATTGCGATTAACGCTTTTGAGTATCCTCACTACAGAGAAACAGAATGTGGCAATAAATGTCACATTGACAATTATCCGAGCAGCTAAAAAATATGCAAGTTCTCGTCTAAAGTACAAGCAAAAGAATCGGAATAATATTAACACAGAAATCAGAAGAAATAATGTGGACCAAGAACAACGAAATCACAGAACTAGTGAATATATATATCCTGGTGATTTGACTATGTGCTGACTGCTATTTTTGAGCCATTACAACTTAAAAGAAAAGTAACTGAAAGACTCATTCGACCAAGAATCTGCAATGGAAAATAGAGGTAGTACCTTAGCTGCATCCCATATCTTCACAGTTCTGTCAAAGGAAGATGTTGCAAACACCGTTGAGTTTGGTCTAAAACGGATATCTGTAACGAAGTGAGCATGACCTTCTCCAGAATTAACATTGCCATTTCCCAATTCCCAAATCAGAACCTAAACATAGATCGCAGTACAAGTTCGTTAACAGGAGAAGTTGAGATAAGCGCTCTCCAATTTGACCAACTAGAATCCTGTTGAAGATAAATAAGACAAACCTTCCCATCTTGTCCAGCAGTAGCCAACAAATCTCCTTGTGAATCAAAGTGGCAACATAGGAGCTTGCTCTTTGTGTGAAGGTTACTAATCTCTTTAAAAGAGATGCCTGCAAGCAATATGAAGTCAATTATCCTTTGTGCCGATAACTAGCAATTTATCCATCAGGGTAAGAGCTGACAAAAGTCAGAAGCTACAGTGGACAATATACATGGTTTAGAGGCAATAATGAAGATTCTGCTTCAAGTATAGATAGGTTTTTGGTTTCAAGTCAGTGGGATGATTCTTTCAAATCCATAAAGCAAAGGGTACTACCAAGTGTGGAATCAGATCACTGTCCAATATTACTAGAATGTGGGGATTGGGATAGAAGGAAAGGGTATTTCAAATTCGAAAATTTGTGGTTTGAACATGCTAATTTCTTGAGCACAGTGGAGGATTGGTGGAACTCTTATGAGTTCCAAGGAAGACCAGATGTGGTCCTAGCAAAAAAGCTCAAGAAGTTAAAAGAAGATTTAAAGAAGTGGAACAGAGAAACCTTTGGTAACCTCGGGAGAAGAAAAGATCAAATTTTGCAGCAATTGAAGATAAGGGGGCAAAGCGACAATTATGAGAGTAACTCTATGGAAGAAGATCCAGTCAGGGAATCGTTAACAAAGGAGTTGCATGATATAGCCAAGGCAGAAGAGATACATTGGAGACAAAAGTCCAGATTTTTATGGATTAAGCAAGGGGATAAAAACACCAATTTTTTTCACAAAATAGCTAATTCAAACAGGAGATATAACTGGATTGATAAACTGGAAATTGATGGAGATATCATTGATGACAAAAACTTGATCAAAAATCACATCGTTGAGTTCTATAATGAGCTGTTTTCAGAAAAAGAGAATTGGAGACCTTCTTGGATTTGTCCAGAACTAGCCAACATCAGTGACCAAGAGAAAGAATGGCTGGAGAGACCTTTTGAAGAAGCAGAGGTAACTAATGTTATTAACGTGATGGAAGGGGATAAGGCTCCTGGTCCGGATGGCTTTAATATGTGTTTCTTCAAGAGATGTTGGTATATTGTGAAAGAAGATGTCATGAAGACATTTGATGTGTTTTTCAGAGAAGGAGAATTCGTCAGAAGCTTTAATTCGACTTTCATTGCTTTGATTCCAAAGAAGAAAGGGGCTGTCAATATCAAGGATTTCAGGCCTATGAGTCTGTGAGGGAGTATATACAAGTTGATTGCTAAAGTTCTTACTGAGAGAATGAAACTGGTAATTAATAAGTTGATTTCTGAAAATCAGAATGCCTTTCTGAGAGGGAGACAAATAGCAGATGCAGCACTGCTGTCAAATGTGTGCTTCGATTACTACTTGAAAAAGAAATTGCAAGGAATCGTGTTCAAATTAGACTTGGAAAAGGCCTATGATCATGTTAGTTGGCCTTGCGTGCTGAAGTTGCTTGAGAAGATGAATTTTGGAGATAAGTGGATTCAATGGATAAAATTTTGTGTTTACACTTCTAAGTTCTCAGTTCTCGTTAATGGTAGTCCAGCAGGTTATTTTAGCTCTCAAAGAGGCCTAAGACAAAGGGACCCTCTATCTCCCTATCTGTTTCTTTTAGTGGTGGAGGTGCTAAGTCAGATGATTAATACTGCTGTGAGGAGTGGATGGATAAAAGGCTTTAAATTGGAGGGTCACTCAGGAAACTGTATAGAAATTACTCATAGCCTTTATGCTGATGATATACTGGTGATGTGTGGGGCTGAAAAAGAACAAGTGCTACACTTGAGGGTGGTGTTGCTGGCATTTGAAGCAGTAACTGGACTGAAAATAAACATGACTAAGAGTTCTATGTTTTCTTTGAATGTTGAAAATGTAGTGAATAAATTGGCCAATATCATGGGCTGCAAAGTTGAAAAGTTTCCTACAAGCTACTTGGGTTTACCTTTAGGTGCAAAATTCAAAGATATATCTGTATGGAATGGAGTGTTAGAGAAGTGTGAAAAGAAGTTAGCTCCCTGGAAACAACAATATTTATCTTTTGGGGGCAGATTGACATTAATAAATAGTGTCCTTGATGGCATCCCAACATATCTAATGTCCTTGATTCCTATTCCAGCCAGTGTTGAGAAGAAAATTGATAAAATCATAAGGCAATTTTTATGGCAAGGCAATGCAGAAAGGAGGAAAATTCACGTAGTTAAGTGGAACATTGTGACAAAACATAAGAAGGAAGGGGGTTTGGGAATTAGAAATCTTAGAGCTCATAATCAAAACTTGTTGTGTAAATGGCTATGGAGGTTAAATGATGGGGAAAAGCCCCGTGGAAAGAAGTGGTAGAGGTGATTTATGGAAGAGAAGGCTTTTGGGCTCCTAAAGCAGTAAAGACTCCATACGGAGTAGCTGTTTGGAGACAGATTTGCCATCTCTGGGAGGAATTTAACAAGTATGTTGTTTTAAGTATAGGCAATAGGAGAAAGATTAGACTTTGGGAAGATAATTGGGATGGTTATGGTTTGCTGAAAAATCAATTTCCCAATTTGTATAGATTGACCTATAATCCAAAAGCCCTCTTAGCAGATATATTTACAAATTCAGGATGGAACTTCCAGTTCAGAAGGAATCTCTTTGACAGTGAAATGCAAGAAGTTGACTTATTTATCCAGAAGATGCAATCAGTGGTGTTAGTTCCAAATAGAGAAGATCGCATAACTTGGGAAGTGAGTAAAAAAGTTTTTTTTTTTACTGTCAGCTCTTACTATAAAATTCTAAATTCTATTCAGCCGATGCAAGCACAAAAATGGCCTTGGAGGATGATCTGGAAGACCATAGTCCCAACAAAAGTTACCTTCTTTGGTTGGCTAGTGACTCATGAAGCATGTCTAACGTTAGAAAAATTGAAGAGAAGGGGTTGGAAGATGTGCAGCAGATGCTACTTTTGTGAGAAAGCTTGTGAATCTGTGAACCACATATTTGTGCATTGTGAATTTACTTGGCAGGTGTGGGCCATGTTCATAGCTAATTTTGGCATTCATTGGACAAGTCCTATGACATTCAGAAGTGTGTTAGCGTGTTGGGAAGCTACGTGTCCAAATGAATCCCTGAAGAAGATTTGGAGTGCCATTCCTCTAAGCATTGCTTGGACTGTATGGAAAGAAAGAAATAAGAGGTGTTTTGAAGGCAAAAAGGAGTCGTTGCAATCTGTGAAATATAGTTGTTTGCACAACGTATACTATTGGAAGGATGGAAATGTTGTTATGAATTCAGATGACATGCTAGACTGCCTAGGCTTCTAATGTAATCTAGCCTGCATTTTCTTTGTACTTTCACAGTATCATCTTGATACTGTTTTTTAATAAAATTTTACCTTATCAAAAAAAATAAAGAAGCTACAGTGCTTGATCTTAAAACCTAGATATGACACCCCATTCTTTTCTTCTTTTTTCTTCATTTTAAGAAACAGTTATACTGAACAAATGTAAGATCTTGCAATTTCTTACAAGAGAAACTTACAGATGATAACACCTATTTTCCACCATGAGAAGCTGCCATATCACTACTTGCTTTTAAGTAAAGAGGTTCATGACAATTTACAATATGATATATCAAAGGTCAACCTTACACCTTCAGATATGTGCAATGAAGCTTTCAGTATAGTCCCTAAAACACTAGTGGCAACTGGAAGAATAAAGCAGGGTATAATGCTAATAAAACCTGTATGGTTGGTTTCTCCTGGGGTAAAGTTATTTCCTCAACATAACAGCATTAGATGCACAACCTAGCTGGGTGAGTATAGAACCAAACAAAAAGTGACACCACTTATGGAGGATTAACTATTTCCGTCAGCTGTCAATTATCTAAATTGCCCCCTTTTTAATACTCCCTCCGTCCCATTTACTATGAGGGTGTTTGTCTGGGCATGGAGTTTAAGAAAGAAAGGAATACTTAAAATTTGTGATCCAAAACAAGCCTTAGATATTTTTGTGGCGGTAAATCATCTCATAAAATTAAATTGTTTCTAAATTTAGAAAAGAGTCATTCTTTTTAGGACTGACCAAAAAGGAAAGAGTCAAATAAAATGGGACGGAGGGAGTATTAATTTTCTTAGGAAGTATTAATCTTTCTGTCACCTACCTTCTCGTTCAGCTTGAGTGCGTGCAGGCGCAGCAAAACTTCTCGCCAGTGCACTAACCAGACCAGCGACAGTATCTTTCTCTTTCCCAATCTACAATTCAGGAATATATGAAATGAGAAAGAATATAGTTGATGAAGACCATATAGAACTCATTCGTCCAATCCCCAAAAAAAAGATGTTGATGTCTGTCGGCGACAAAGTGAAATGGAAACACCAGCACACGAAGGGCTTTAAGAAGTAGATGCAGAAAAATGATCTTACAGATTCCAGATAACTCGATGGAGTTTTCCTCTTTCTGCCACTCTGATGCAAAACACACGCAAAGAAATTAGAAGCCAAATAAGGGCACATGTCTCCACCAATTCTGGTACTGCTAAAATATTGCTGAAATTTGAAGACGTTCAAATAAAATCAGTTACTTGCGACAGCCTTTATGATCTAAGACCAACCTTATCTGAAGACTGCAGTCTCAGCTGGTTTATTTGCTCCTGCACTGCAGGTTGCTTTCCAGAACTTTTCATAATTCCTCCTATAGGAGCTATTATTTGCTGGTCAGCTTGTAAATTCTCCAGGGTTCTTTGATTTGTATCATCAAGCATCTGCTCAATGGCAGAAGAAGAAAAAGTAAGGCAGGAAATAGATCTAGATTACATCAGTATAGAAGGATAGCCTGTATTTTGTCCCTCAATCTGTTGATTGCTGGACTGTGCAAATACTTTGAAATTTTTTGCCTCTTTTTTCTTTCTGCTACATAGGTTCCTCCTTTTAAAGTTGAGTTTTCAGTACGGTTCTTATTTTGACTATTAGTAACTTGATGTACAAGGTTTTACAAAGAGATTTCAAAGACCAGAAAATTCTGAAAACCAATTCATGGTCTATTGCACGGCTAAAATAACTCATGGTCTATTGCACGGCTAAAATAATTGCAGCATGCTACAATCCCTATGAGCGAAATGATTACTTGAGTATTCAACTTACTCTTGCATCTTTTCCACTCAAGTCAACTTGAGTGAGCATACGAAAAAAATCACCAGAACATGCATGGGAAGGAAGTTTAAGCTTATCCAACGTTTGAACTGCTACATTTGGTAAAACATCCTGTTGAGGAAAGGATGCAGTTCTCAGGAACAGTTCCTTTTGATTTGGCACTATTACACTGGGATGTACAACTTGATGACCAATGACAGGGGAAGTTGAGCCAACTCCCTGTGTTGAATATGAAAGGAATGAACAACTAAAAGTTGACCCGAACCTAGAAGCCCTAATGGATTATACAATTCTATTGATGCAAAAGTTCAAGGTACTCACAACATATGGCCATCCTTGATGAGATGCTTGTTGGAGAGATCGGTCGTTCCCTGCAGGTACAATGCAAAAAGATCAAAAGGAAATAAAAAATTTTAAAAAGAAAGATAAGGAGATCTACAGGTAGAATACTAAAAGAAGATCAAAAGAAAAAATAAAACTTCAAAAGAAAGATAAGGAGATCTAAAGTGAATTAAATGCCAACAGATCTACTAACCTGATGGAACATTGTACAATATATGAACAACAACAACTAAGCCTCAATTCCAAGCTACTTGGGCACATTGTACATCTATCGTTAAGAAGTACTTGAAATTTCATCTATATGATCATTGCAAGAACTTCTTACGGTGATTATTCTGAAGAGAGCATACAATAAAGAGCACTCTTCACACTAAGTATTTTGCTGAAACAAAGTCTTAAAGATTGTCTGTTTATTTCATACTTCCTTCCATGTTAGTTTGCATAGTGTCTTTTTCTGTGACAACTTCCAATTGATAATGGATCGAACTTCAAAATGAAACTGGAACTAGAACTAAGAAACCACAGTAAATAAATCTTGGTCAGCAAGTCAATGGAAATTAATTGCATATACAGAGTATCAGCTTAAAAACCCAAAAGATAAGATGATGCGAAGGGAAGTGCATTGTATCAAAGTTCTATTTTAAGAACTTTACTGAATACCTCTGCTGCATACTTGCTTTGGTGGATCTTATTGTTTATGCTAAAAGTATTTGCAGATTATCTTATTGTTCAAACATCCAACATTATCAATGCAAAAGACAATAACTTATATAAACCAAATGCAAGATATTTAAAGCTAAATTACAAACAAACCTGCATCAGAAAGTTCTGGTGAAAAAGGCAAAGCGTTTGCAGGGGCATGAATATTTGGTTCCATTCGCGTAGGTCCTCCCAAGTTTATGTCAGGTCTGTCATCCTGGAAAGAATAAAAACTTGTCAATTATTTCGACTAATTATTTATTAAAAAGCTTGCAAATGAGCGGGGAAATGTAAACATACTCTTCCATTCCACTCTGGAGGAACAATTGGCATTTGCTGCATTTGATAGCTGAAGGACATGAACAACATACATAATTAGAAAATTCTGATACGATAACTCAACAACCAAAGTAATGGTTGCATATACAAAACATGCTTGGATGATCAACATAATGTGAAAAATCTATCTCATATTACAGGCCAAGTAGTTGGTTTTAGTTACTAGACTAAAGAGCATTCCTTAATAGCCAGGTTTTGCAAGAAACTCTTGACATTTCATTTATCAGAAGGTCATAATTAATAGCAATACACAGACAGAATAAGAACGTGATTTTGGTCAATCTTCTTTTGTTGTCTTAGCAGCTTAAGACAATGGACCAATTAAGGAGAACAAAATCAACATCGCGTCAATCGCTCAACCTTTATCCTCGTTCAAGTAAGTCGTAACTATGCAGACATTGTAAAATAGATCAAAATGTCGCAAAAATGATCAGTTTAGCAATAAACATAACATGCTATTACCCCGAATTGCTTGCAAATGGAAGCACACCACCCGTTTCACTTATCTCAGGAAATTGTAAGCTTGATAAATCCAGTGACGCATAATCAGTACCAAGAGATGACAGCAAATCTGAAAACATAGTGTCCATAAGATCAAGACCGCTGGATTCCATCACAGGAGAGGATGCCATCGAATGAGGGGGCGGCATCACAGGCATCACATTAGAGATGTTTGCTCCCATATGATCAGAAGCATAGGATTGATTTGCAGGACTGTTATAAGCCACAACGTTTTCCATATTCTGTGCGACCTGAGAATTTAGAAATCAAGCATTTAGTTCGCAATTATTTCATAATCAGTTAAACATGAACAGGGCATAGTAAAGGTCCACGGGTAACACCGTATCAAAGGATTCAGCAGCGAATACAGCATCGTCAGGGAACCTAGATTTGTATGTTTCATAAAATTTACCCCACCACGCTTGCAGAAATGATTCACGAGGAGAATTGATGGCTGAAACGAACCACAAAATTAAAAATCATTACTCAAACTTGATATCACGTTATCACATCACTTCAACTCCATCAAACATATCTCTCTAAGATAGTAAAGGACAGTTAAAACAACAAAAACATCCAACATTAGGTAACTACAATGTACCACATCAATCAAAGAGAATGGCCTCAACTTATTAACAAAATTTTCAAGAACATGATCAACAATCCACTATATGGTCATATGTAAGAATTACCAAACTAATTAAGCCTAAGAATTTTACGACCCTTTCAGGTAAACCACAACCATTACTAAAACACATCTTAATTCATTAGAGGATCAGTTTTTAGCATCTGATTAAAAGAATAGAATTCATTAAAAAGAGTTACTTACCAACAAGATTTGGATTAGCACGAATTTCGTTGGAGAATAGCACAGAAGTCTGATGGAAACCTCTTTTATTCATGTAATCGAGAATGACACGTTCAAGTCTGAAAAAACACAAACAAATAAACGGAAAAGCATGATTACCAAAAGGAAAACAAATTGGAAAAATCACATACAGTCAAAATCAAAAGAACAGTAGACAAGCACAGATTATCAAGAGTATCAATCATTAAAAATGTAAGTATAAAATAACAATGAGGCGAAGTAGCTTTTTCTATTAAAAAAAAAAACTGGCGATCTAACACATAAAAACTTACAAGCGTTGAGCCTCTAAACTGGCCATGATCACCAAAAGCAAAGCCTTAATTAACCCCAGAAAAGAGAAGGGAAAGAAGATTTGAGCAAGAACAATTGGGAAAGATGAAGAGTCTCAAGAACCGAAATCCCACTTAGATTACACAAAGAAGAATGCAGAGAAAAAGAGAGAAAATGAAAAACGAGAGTTGAATTGAGAGAATGAGAGAGTAGAATTGAGAATGAGATGGTGGAATGAAAGATGGAAGCTTTATAAGGAAAGGAAGTATAGTAAGTGACAGCACCATGCAAACGTGAAAGAAAATAAAAAAGAAAAAATTATATATGTATTATACTAAAAGCACGAAGCCTCCTAGCGAAATGTCGCTGGCTTTTTTACCCTTTAAAAATAGATTTCACACTAAACAAAGTTGTCATTTAACTATTTTTAATATTTAAGACTTAAAAATAAACTAAAACTCTATTTATTAAATCTTTCCTTATTTGAGCTATATAAGAAATCCTAATATTTAGGACTTTAAATTCAAGTAAGATTTACTTTCTATAAATCTTTTACCTTTTAAATTTATGAACATTATTTATACATAATTATAAATTTTGAGTTTATTTTTTTATTTTGTTAGAGCTAAAATATGCAAGTTAAATTCTTTAATTATTTTGAAGTGTTACCCGACCTTAACCCAATAGTTGTCCTACTAATATACAAACTTCTAAGTCGTATCAAGGGCTTAATCCTAATTGCAGAATGAAAAAAGTACATAACTTTTCTTTCTTAATAGGTGGTTGTAACAATTGTTGTAAGAAAAATAAAAAATGAGATATTTTCTTGACCGTTTAAAAATAAATTTCATACTAGACATAATTAAAGTTTTGACTATTAAATTTCCTTTTTCGAACTATATAAAAACTCCTACTCCCTCCTTCCCAATAAATGTGAGGGTGTGACTTGACACGGAATAGGGAGGGAAAGAGTAATATTTAAAGTAAGATCAAATCAAACTATACTTATATAATTATTTTCCTTATCTAGATTTCTATCCTCCTTAGTTGTTGCTTAGACTAGCATAGTGTAGCCATCAAAGTTGTAGCTGTTGCTGAGCAGTTTTGGGGCTTTCTGTCCAAAATTGCTTTGTTTGATCTGGGGTGTAAATATCACTTTTGGTAAATAATACTGTTTAGTTACCCAAAAAAATTCTTATTTGAATTGTGTAAAGTAACTTAGCAACATTTAGCAAAATGTTAAATTTGCAACTTAAGGCCTATAAAAAAATACTAACTACTCCCTCTTTCCCGAAGAGATTGTCTCACGGAGTTTAAGAAATAAAGGAAGACTTTTGAAATGTGTGGTCAAAAATAAGTCTTAGATATTTGTGTGGCGGTAAATCATCTCATAAGGTTAAATTGTTCCTAAATATAGAAATGTGTCAATGTTTTTCGGACGGAGGGAGTATAAGAAACCGACCGACAAAAGAAACACACTAAGAGAAAGAAAGAGCACGTCAACTTTACTTTTTCTATATAAATTTTTATTTTAGAATTTTGACAAATTAAAATTTGGTTTAATTTTTTATTTTCCAAAAAATAGAAAAGAATCTCCATAAAGTAGATTTATCCATATCAATATTCATATGTTTATTTATCTATTTATTTATAAATGCATTTTCATATTAGTCAAAAACGTCCACGTTCAGAAGATGTGTAGCGAAGATGAGGATGCTCAGATGGATGTGTGGGCATACTAGGAGAGATATGATTAGGAACGAAGTTATACCGGGCAAGGTGTTAGTGGCCTCCGTCGCAGACAGGAAGCGAGACAGATGGTTCGGGCATGTGAAGAGGAGGTGTGTGGACGCGTCAGTAAGGAGGTAAGAGAGGTTGGCTATAACAGGATTTAGGAGAGGTAGACCGAAGAAGAACTGGGGGAGGTGATTAGACAGGACATGGCACAACTTCAGCTTACCGAGGATATGACCCTAGATAGGAAGGTGTAGAGGTCGAGAATTAGGCTAGAAGGTTAGTAGATAGCTAAATGTTCTCTTTATTAGTAGTGTTAGTAATCGCATAGTTTTTTTCCGATATGTATTACTATTTGTTGCGTCATTTGCTTTTTATATTAATATTTTTGTCATATTTTTCTTGATATCATGCTTCAAATCCTTTTCTTTTTTTTCATTTGAGCCGAGGATCTATCGAAAACAACCCCTCTACCCCACAAAGGTAGGGGTAAAGGTCTATGTACATCCTACTCTCCTCATACCCCACTTGTGGAACTACATTGGGTATGTTATTGAGAAAAGCTCTTGGAGTACATAAATTTGTTTCCATAAGAAGAGTATTGGCGGTAAACAAATAACAAAAAATAAAGCAAAATCGACGATAGTACAATATTAAGAGTCAAATTGGTTAAAATGCAAACTTGAAGAAATAAAGATGAACAAGACGGAATGTATTCTAAATGAGTTGTCATTAATTATTATTTTTTACTTTTGCATAAGTTCCAACAAACGACATCTTTCTATATTTTCTATATATTAAATTATTTTTTATATAAAATTGAACTCAATATTATTTCGTTTTTAAGAATTTACGTCAATTATCATTTTTTTAGGGACTACAGGGCAATTACCTCATTTACAAAATCTCTAAAAGTCCAAAACAATTGATTTTTCCAAGAGCTTATACTTTCCTTCTTTGACATTTATTTTATAACTCAAATATATTATCTAATAATATTTATATAATTTTTTTAAAGTCATCTACTCATTGATACGGATATATGCTGAATAAATTTGATCTTTTTATATATGCAACATTCTTCTTTAACATTGAACACACGTGCAATGCACGTATGCTGAAATTAATATATATATATATATATTGGATTGAAGAAAGAAAGCTTGCTCTACCCCACAAAGGTAGAAGTAATGTCTGCGTACATCTTACCCTCCCTAGACCCCTACACTGGGTATGTTGTTGTTGTTGATATTTAACCCTTAACTTTTTTTATTTGTTTATTTATTCTTACCTTTTCTCTTTATTTTTTGTTATTTTGGTCAAAAGCCTTTACTTTTTGTAATGTTGTCTCTGGGGTGGGGGTGGGGAGGTAGACATAAATGTTTTGTTAACCAAACCATGTAATCACTGAAATTTTATTTCTATTATCAAAATTATAGAATCTTTTAACATGTGTGTGTGAGAAGATGAAAATGTGTCCGTTACTTTTTATTGTTAGAATTTAAAGAGTAAACAAACGCTACATTTTTCTTTTATAAACCTTTTCTTTATCAAAGTTTTTTTTTTGCTTTAGTAAATTCATTTTCCTTGTCTATTCTTTTTTTTCACAAAAAACAAAGAAGAAGAAAAAAGATTCCTGTTGAGTCTTGTTCTTTTTTTTTGCCACCGGTTAAAAAATTAGGAGAAAAGGACCTTGAGATTTTTTATCCGTTGATATTTTTCCTGTTTCACAATAATAAATAAATAAAAGAAAGAGGTGTGGATGCATATTAGAAGCAAAGTCAAAATAGAAGCCAATTCTCAGAAGGAAGCAGTGGAAGAAAATGAAACGAATGGTTTGTACAAGTCAGATATTTTAGGTGACAAACAGACAATAGTTTTTACTGCAATACTTAACCTCCAAAGCTTTGAACCGAAAGAGGTGACGATAAAAGTTAGTGAACCTTCTTAAATTTGAGGTAATCTAATAAACTTTTTCACAATTGGACAATCACTTATTAATTTTCTGCAAATACCATCTCGGTTTCTAAGCAATTGTTGCACTGAATTCCATGTAAGATGCTTAAAACTCATAAATATCTCAACAAGAAACAACCCCCATCTTCTATATTTAATTTAGTATATACAAATCAACAGTATAAAAAGATATTTACTTTATCAGTGTATTTAACCTTGTATAGAGTATTTATCATCTCTTGTAGTCTGCCAGCCCACTTATTATTAAAACAATTAAATTTAAAAAAGAAAGAAAAAAGGAGATACCAATCAGTTAAAAAAGTGCAAGGGTATTGAATAAATTTGAAATACTTGAGATTATGTGATCTAACTTAGGTTTGGATTTGATTGTTGCTAACTGCTTACCATATAATGATTTAATTGTTTCTATCAACCATTTTCTAAGGTCAAACAGCTTCTTTTATTTAATCCCACTCTTAATCTCGGAAAAAGAGTATTTACCAGAAAATGAGAAGTATTTCAATAAAACTCAGGGCATTCAGAATTTGAGATTATGCAACTCTTATTACCAAAAAATTGCAACGGCAAAGACTTGATAAGATGATATAGCCTAAGTAAGAAATAAAATTATTGTTAACTAGATACATTTTTAGTTAAGCTATTGGATTGCCTACTAAACTTTATGGGATTTATTGATTCCTAATGGTAACTCATTAGTTGTCAGAATGGTCTCGTCAAATTACAATAACCCAAGACTTCATCAGCTCTAGTCATGAATGTATGAAAACTTAGACATATGTGGAAAGTTAGTAAGATTATCTATAAACAATATGCAACTTTTAACAGAATATGTCTGTTAAAGGACCATCAACTATCCAAGACGTTTAATAATGGTAAGCTAGAGTCAAAAGATTAATGAGCAACATATTTTTAAGAAAAAAAAGAGACTAATGAACAGTATTCGAACTTTCAGAGTTTTAAATTTATAATAGTAATTCAAAGTTAGGTGTGTCAAACTTGACAACACATGCATCCTCCCATCAGTAAGAGTATGTGATAACTCTAATCCGCCAAAGCTTTACACAGATGAAGAGAAATTACTTGACTTTTACCTCTATTAGGATTCCAACTCTAATCTTTATCGTCTTCATTCCTACTTTATTGATTGTTAAATTACGCCGCAAAATCAAATCAAATGAAGTGTTCAGATAACGGATTACCTTATGGTGACTTTTCTAACTAAACAAATAGGCAACTCTGGAGAAAACGTTGATTTTAAAATAAAGTCTTGTGTCAAAGGACTCTCAAGTCGAAGGAGCCTCTTAAAAGAATTGTAAAGTAGTTCTAATGATTTTGTAACATTCATATTTTCTTTTTTAAGTGCAAACTGTTTTTCCCCTTTTCATTACCAGGATGAAAATTTGTTAAGACTGATACGACTGGTTAATTGGTATAGCAACAAGTTAGAAACTTAGAATATATCAATTTTTTCGTGAACCAAATGCAAATTAATGACATGGCACAATAGCTAACATGAGACAAAGCTTCAATAGAAACCAATAAAACTGGTACGTACTACTACAACAACATACCCAGTATAACCCCACAAGTGGGGTCTGGGGAGGGTAGAGTGTAAGCAGACCTTACCTCTACCTTGAGAGGTAGAGAGGTTGTTTCTGATAGACCATTGGCTCAGGATAAAGCAAACAAAAAGCAGGTCAAAAAGGAAAAAGAACAGTAACTACAACAAAACAGTACGCTAAGAAAATAACAAAAGATAGTAGACAGTAACAGAAATCAAATGATAAGAACTGATATGTATACTGATTTTTTTTAATTAGAAAATGGAGAGATTGACGATGATGTCGCACATCGTATTGGTGCAGGGTGGATGAAGTGAAGGCTCGCATCAGGAGTCTTGGAAACTGGTAATGTTGTATTCCTCAGCATTTAGGATATGCTGGCCACCAAAGCTCGCATCAGAAGTCTTATGTGACACGAACGTACCACCAAAACTTAAAGGCAAGTTCAATAGAGTGATGGTTAGACCAACTGTGTTGTATAGGGCGGAGTGTTACCCATTCAAGAACTCTCACATTCAGAAGATGAAAGTAGCGGAAATGACGATGTTGCAATGGATGTGTGGGCATACTAGGAGATATAAGATTATAAACGACGATATCTGGGGCAAAGTGGGGTTGACCTCAGTGGAGAACAAGATGCGAGAAGTGAGACTGAGGTGGTTTGGGCATGTGAAGAGGAGAGGCACGGATTCCCCCACGAGGAAGTGCGAGAGGTTAGCTATAGACGGTTTCAGGAGAGGTTGAGGTAGGCCGAAGAAGTATTGGAAGAGGTGATTAGACAGAACATGGCGCAGTCTTACCGAGGACATGACTTTAGATAGGAGGTTATGGAGGGCACGAATTAGCGTAGAAGGTTAGTAGGTAGTTGAGCATTGTCCCGCTTATCCTTCTATACTAGTAGTTGTATTATTACTTTTGTAGTTTCTTGTCCTTTGATTTCTGCTATTATTTGTTGTTCCTTGTTCTTTGACTATCGTATTACCGTGTAGTTGTTATTGCTCTATCATGCTTTTATGCATAGTATGTTGCCATGATTTATTCGTTTCCGTTATTTTTTTCATGCTACTTTAAAATGCTTGTCCCTATGCCGGGGGTCTATTGGTAACAGCTCTCTACCTCCTAATGGACAATTTACTAGTTGCAAACTAAAAACATCCAGCACGAATTATTTTACTATATTTATCATTCTTTACATTTTCCAACGCATATAAGATTTGGAAAGTATATTAAATTTCTAAATCTGAAAGGTTTATTTTTTAAAGATTGTTTTTTTATAAGGTAAAAGTTTATTAATAAGGTACCAAGTTGGTACAGAACATTATAGAAAACATCCCAGAACAAAAATCAAGATGTACACCCCTCCTAACAAATCTAGGAAATCCAAAAACTAATGCACATTCACTGGAGAACTATGCTTACACCAATAATATAGGTTATGGATACAGTTCTTCTTAATTCTAGAAATATGATTTTTATGCCCTTCAAAACAAGTCATGTTTCTTTCTAGCCATAAAGATCCAAAGGATGCACAATGGGATGGTCCTCCATATTTGGTTCAGCTTTTCTGGGTACCCTTGGGATTGCCACTCTACCAATAGGCTCCTCACAGTCTGTGTGGCATCACTCAGGATATGCCACACATGTTTAAAAATAGTTCCCAACACTATCTAGATACTCCGCAGTGCAGAAAGAGATGATTCACTATTTCCTGGGTTCCTTCACAAAGATAGCATCTATTACATAAGCTAAAACCTCTTTTCTGCAAATTATCTTAAGCCAAACATGCCTCCCAAGTTGCTATCCTACCAAAGCATGCTACCTTTACTGGAGCTTTTGTCTTCCAACAAAAATCATCATCCAGGGCCAACTAGCAACTCCAACACTTGACTTCTTTATTAACAAATCATAACAACTTTTTACTAAAAAAATTCTTCCCTTCATCACTTGGCCAGGTCAGTGCATCCACCTTTCTTTGATCAATAAAGATTGAATTTAACTGTTGAAGTAGCAGACAATAATCTTTAATCTCCCAATCATTCAAGTTTCTTCTATACCATCGTGAATCTGAATAAAAATCTGGAATATTTCCAGCCTTGTTTATAGAGTAATTGAACAGATTAGTGTATTTAATGTAACGACCTGCTAGGTTGTTTAGAGCTTTTGGAATCTATTTTCCCATAATACCCTTCGCGTAGCTTTTAAATGGCATTCTTGGCTTGCGAGGATGGGTGGCTCGATTTCTGAGGCAATCGGGTGAGCATCGAAAAAAATAGTAAAATTGGAAGTTCTAAGTTAAGGAAATGCATATGTTTGACCAAAGTCAACATCGGAGGTTAATGAAGTTGGATCAGCGTTTCGTCGATTCCATAAAATTTGGAACGTGATTTATGACTTAGTCGAGTAGTTGGTCGGATCCCGAGGCACTCGGGTGTGATTTGGACCTTGGGTTAAACTAGTTAAGTTTATATGTTAGAGTTGACCATGGCCAACATCGGGTCAAGACGATCATGTATCGGTGTTTTGAGTGCACGAGCAGGTTCATAGCGTGTTTTATGATTGAAATGCATATTTAGTACGTGTCCGGGAGGTTTCCAATGACATCCGAAGGTTAAATCCATGAATCGAGGAGTTAGGGGATTTTTGGCGTACCGGTGTTTTCGCACCTGCGCAAGAGGGGGCGCACTATGGAGCCGCACCTGCGCAAAGTGGTCTACGGGTGTGAGTTTCGAGGCACTTCGTAAAGGAAAGGCGCTTTCATGATTTGTTTGCTCGGCCTTGAGGTATGTTAAGACTTTCAAGACTTCGTTTGAGGGCGGTTTTGACAAGTAAAAATTAATAATGATAATAATAAGGGGTCTCTTAGTCGTGAATATCTGAACTAGTTGTTTGTTGTTCAAGAATTCTTGTTTAGGCAGTTCATACCATCCATATATAGTGTTTTGATCTAAGATTTAAATTCTTCCGTGTTTCAGCAGAAACAATACTTCCGATGGCCGGTGAACAGTACCCAATAAAATCCCACAACGTGGGGTCTGGGGAGGGTAGAGTGAACGCATACCTTACTTCTACCTTGGTAGGTAGAGCGGTTGTTTCCGAGAGACCTTCGGCTCAAGACAGAGCATAATCACAAGCAAAGCAACAGCAAAAACAAAGCAAGAGCAAAGCAAGAGAGACGGTCAGAAAATATTTAAAGCAGTATGGAAATGCTGGTATCAAAAGCAAATAGGTCATGATAGCGCATTCCGGAAAGTAAGCAGTAACTACTGCAGGTAAATAAGCTAGACAAGGTAGGACAAGAAATAGGACACACAGCAGCATAAATCAAGCTAGAGGGACTTTAGAGCAATACTGCGTCTATTAGTATGATAGGCTAAGCGGACCTACAATACTAACACTAAAACTACTAATTTACAAGCGTAAGTAGGACTACGCTCGACTATCTACTACCCTTCTACCCTAATCCGTGTCCTCCACAACCCCTATCTAAGGTCATGTCCTCAGTAAGTTGCACATGAGCCATATCCCGTCTAATCACCTCTCCACAATACTTCTTTGGCCTACCTCTACCCCTCATGAACCCGTCCTTAGCCAGCCTCTCACACCTCCGCACTGGGCATTTGTGTCTCTCCTCTGCACATATTCAAACCATCTCAACCTCGCTTCCCGCATCTTATCCTCCACCGAGTCCACTCTCACTCTGTCCCGGATATCATCATTTCAAATCTTATTCCTCTGTGTATGCCCGCCCATCCATCTCAGCATCCTCATCTCCACAACTTTCATCTTTTGGATGTGCGAAGTCTTGACTGGCCAACACTCTGCTCCATACAACATAGTCAGTCTAACCACCACCCTATAGAACTTGCCTTTTATGTTTTGGTGGCACCTTTCTGTCGCATAAGACACCAGCTTCAAGCCTCAATTTAATCCACCCTGCCCCAATATGATGTGTGACATCGTTGTCAATCTCTCCATCCCCTTGAATAATAGACCTGAGGTACTTGAAGCTTCCTTTATTTGGAATGACTTGAGTACCAAGCCTCACCTCCACGCTTGTCTCATGCTCGCTCCCGTTACTGAACTTGCACTCTAAGTATTCTGTCTTGGTCCTACTTAGCCTGAACCCTTTAGACTCCAGCGTTTGTCTCCAATCCTCCAGCTTAACGTTCACTCCGCTGCGAGTCTCATCAATCAAGACTATGTCGTCTGTGAATAACATACACCATGGCACCTCTCTTTGGATTTGTCGCGTCAGTCCATCTATCACCAAGGCAAATAAGAATGGGCTAAGAGCTGATCCCTGGTGCAACCCCATCATCACTGGAAAGTGCTCTGAGTCTCCTCCCACTGTCCGTACCCTGATCTTGGCTCCATCATACATATCCTTGATCGCCCTAGTGTATGCCACATGTACACCTCTAACCTCCAAACATCTCCATAGAACCTCCTTAGGGACTTTGTCATATGCCTTTTCGAGGTCGATGAAAACCATATGTAAGTCTCTCTTCCTCTCCTATACTGCTCCACTAACCTCCTAATAAGATGAATGTCTTTTGTGGTCGAACGTCCTGGCATGAATCCAAACCGGTTCTCGAAAATAGACACGCCTTTTCTCACCCTCATCTCCACGACCTTTTTCCAAACTTTCATAGTGTGGCTTAGCAGCTTGATACCCCTATAGTTGTTGCAACTCTGGATATCACCTTTATTCTTTTACACAGGGATCATTGTACTCCACCTCCATTCTTCGGGCATTCTCGTAGTCTTAAAAATGACGTTAAACAACTCAGTCAGCCACTCCAAACCTACCCTGCCTACGCTCTTTCAAAATTCAATTGGGATCTCATCAGACCTGGTCGCTTGTCCCCTGCGCATCCTGCGAATAGCACCCTTAACCTCCTCAACCTTAATGCTTCTACAATATCCAAAATCCCGGTACCTACCAGATTGCTCCAGATCTCCCAACACAATGTCTTTATCTCCTTTTTCGTTCAAGAGTTAATGGAAGGCTGCCATCTCCGCCTAATATGCGCGTCCCCCACTAGTAATTTGTAGTCCTCGTCCTTGATGCACCTTATGTGATCCAAGTCACGAGCCCTCCTCTCCCTCACCTTGGCTTGTCTGTACAACTTTCTATCCCCGCCTTTCTCCTCTAATTCCACATACAGGCGTTCAAAAGCCGCCATTTTCGCCGCCGTAACCGCAAGTTTCGCCTCCTTCCTCGCCATCTTATACAGTTCCCTATTCGTCCACTTCTCCACCTCATCCTTGCTTTCTACCAAGTTCGCATACGCCGCTTTCTTCGCTTCCACCTTTTGAACTTTATCATTCCACCACCAGTCCCCTCGATGCCCACCACGGCTACCCCTCGAGACCCCAAGCACTTCTCTAGCTACCTCTCGAATGCAACTGGCCGTCCTATCCCACATACCGGTCACATCCCCACTACTCCCTCAAGCTCCCTTAGCAATCAACCTCTCCCCCATCTCATTTACACTAACCATGGTCAAACTCCCCCATTTGATTCTTAACATGTCATCCACAACCCTCCTCTTCTTCTTCATCTTGATCTCCAAATCCATCACCAAAAGCTTATGTCGGGTTGTAAGATACTCCCTCGGAATAACCTTGCAGTCTTTAAAAAGACCATTGTCAACCTTCCTAAGGAGCAAAAAGTCTATCTGAGTCTTAGCCACCAAACTACGGAAAGTAACCAAGTGCTCCTCCTTCTTCAGGAACCTCGAATTGGCTATCACCATCCTAGAAGCTCTAGCTAACTCCAAAAGTGAGATGCCTCCTCCACTGAGATTTGTGCTATGGAGATTTTTTTTGTTGTAATAATAAGGGATGAGGGCGTAACAAGGAGTCTCGTACCCGTGATGTGACGGGCTTTGGTAGGAGTACCGGTGCCATGTATGGGAAATTATGTAATCATGTAGTACAGATTGAAATCCGAGAATGTGAAAGCATATGGGCATTAGCTGGTAGTTTTTCTTAATCAACTAAAGGTATTTTCATTAGTGATAGAAGCAAGAGGGCATATGAGTCAAGCACAAGGATTTGCTACTGGAAACAAAAGCATGATAAGGCATATCTACACCAACAATCTTGGTGTCTATCCAAAGATGAATGGAAACATTTGATACGTACCAATGATGCAAGACCACAGGCAATTTTTACATTATGGGTTCAACTTCATGGACACTTGAATATTGCTGAGGCTTATTAGTTAGGGAATGATGGTGGATCCAAATTGTACTTTGTGCAAGACACATCTTGAAACAAAGGAGCATTTATTTGTTGATTGTCTCTTTGCAAGAGTCCATGGGCAAGGCTAATGCAATGGATGAAATGGGTCACAGGGCCTGCACACTCCTGGCCACAGAAGCTGCACTGGATTCTGCAACAGACAATGAAAATGATATATACATAAGCTATCTGCTCGCGCTCAGGTATTGAAAATGATATATACATAATGGAAACATGTCGTTTGGACTGAGCGCAATCAGTGTGTATTTGAGCAAGAGGAAAAGGCTGTGGAAAGCATTGCAAAAGAGATAGCATGTGTTTGTAATGTGTGAGCCTCTGTTAAGTGTAGGAGTATTTAGCAAAAAAATATTACTTTGATCCTCACAAGCTTTTGTTTCTGATAGCTGCTAGGGAGTATTAAGAGATAATCATATAGCAACAGCTGGCTGTGTTGTAGCCTGGCTGAGTTTTATAATTTTCCATTGGTGATTAGTACAAGCTTTTAATTACCAAAGAAAAAGGTATTTTCATTCATAAACATGGCCAAACTAGTCGTATACAAAGGGTATACCAAAAGGTAAGGATCTACAAAATTTGATTCTCGACAAACTCCACTCAATCATCTAAACAACAAGGAACTTTCTGTTTACACAAAAAGAAAAATAAGAGAGTGGAGACTACTCCTCAACTAAGAGAAACTCGACTTGCCTATGAAGTAAGTTTATCAATCTTTGAGATTCACCCACTTTGCAATCTAGAAAATCCTTCTAAATCTCAAATCCCAAAAAATCTCTCCACCTTGTATCCCCTTAATTTGTTGAATTGTAAAGTCTCTTTGGCAAGATAATTAGTACAAATTTTGAAATTCATCCTTCAATAATGTCCCCACACCAATTATGTCCCCAAAAATAGACTTTCCTCCCATCTCCGACCTTGAATGAGATATTTTCCACTAAATAATCTCATCCCTTCGAGATCAAGTTTACACAACACACCTGGTACTCCTTGTTTTCTCCTTAAATCCACCACATCATTTTCCACCAACACTGCATCCAAAATCTGGATGTCCTCCACCAAAGCATTTTGAGAAGTAGAAACAGTCTCAGCACCTTCTTAAATCTAATGGAAATCACCTTAGAAATAATACTTGCTACTACACTGATAGGTCTATAATCCTTCATGTTCGTAGCTCCCTCCTTTTAAGGGATGATGACAACGAATGAAGCATTCAGACTTCTTTCGAACTCAGAACTATCTTGGAACTCCGCAATCATATCCATCACATCAATTTTGACTTTATTACAGCAATGCTGAAAAAAGCCAAAGAGAAACCATCTGGAGCCGGAGCTTTGTCACCAACACAAAACTCCACCCTTTTTTCACCTCCTCCCCGATTGCCCTCTCCAACCACTCACCATCCTCCCCTCCAATTTGGTTGAGCTCTAGCCTCCTCACATTAGGCCTCCACTTTGCTTCCTCTTTAAACAACTTTCCATAATAATATACAATTTCCTCCTTCCCTACGTGACTCGCCCCATTGACCTCCACCAATTCTATAAAGCTCTTCCTTCTATTTGCAACTGCTATCTTGTGAAAAACTTTTATATTAGAATCCTCTTCTTTCAATCATAACCCTATCGAATTTTGCCTCCAATTAACCTCTTGGGCCAAAGCCAAGACAACTTTCTTTTCAACCTTTTTTCCTCTCTTTCTCCCACACTTCTAACTCCCTCCCCGTTTCTATCATTTCCAACTCCCCAACTTCGTTCATAATCTCCCTTATTTTCACCTTTACCCTCCCAAATACCTCTTTATTCCACTCTTATATCTGCTTTAAGCAATCTCAACTTTTCATGGCTAGCCTAAAAGAAGGCCTCCCCTCCACTACATAACTACTCCACCAGCTAGCCACTCTATCCTAGAAATCAGCCACACTTCGCCATTATTCTCAAACCTAAAAGGAGGTCTCATCTGTCTTTCTCTACTACCATCCAACAAGATAGGTGAATAGTCTGATATAAGCCGCAGAAGAGGAACTTGGATCGCATTGATAGTCATCTCCTCCCAAGAAGTAGACACAAGAAATTTGTCTAATCTCGATCTAGAAGATGAGTCTTTCGATCTAGACTAAATGATGGAGGCACCTGTTAAAGGCATGTAAATAAGAAAATGTTTATTTATAAACTCCGAAAACTCCTCCATGACCCTGGACACCACCCTACATCCAAACCTCTCCTCGTGGAATCTTATGGTATTAAAATTCCCACTCCCCCCAACACCCAAGGTATATCCCATCTCCCCGTAGCAACACCTAAGTCCTCCCAAAAATCTCCTTTGGTTTTCCCCCACCGGTACATAGACACACCCGAACCCCACTCCATTCCGTTATACAAGTTATTAAACCTCGTTCCTAATAAGAAATCTCCCTTATTAACCTCCATACACACTACTTTCTCTCATCCCAAAGAACAAGAATTTCTCCTGCATTTCCCCGCACCGAAATATAGTCATACTTCACCCACTTATCCCCCCCCCCAAGCACACACACACTCTTAACAATACTATATGTCAAAGTCTCCATATTTGTTTCTTAGATACATATCGCATCCGCTCCCCATTCCATAAAGCCTGCTTTAATGGTGACCATTTTGTTGGGGACATTTAGCGCCCTCACATTCCAACTAATAATTTTGAAATCCATCAACACGCTACATTTTCCTCTCCCCCCTTGGCCCCTACCTTCCCCTCAATATCTCCATTCGCCTCCTTGTTTTGTCTTTTCGTACACCAGTGGCTTCTTTCCCCCTTATCCTTCCCCAAACTCTTGTCCCTTCCCTCCCTACTCTCCTCTTTAGTCTTCTGTTCAATGTCTATCAATAGTTCTAACACTCTTGCTTGTTTCCCCACAAACGACACTCCCAAGAATTCCCCGAATCTAAGAAACTTCTCCAACCCACCCTGTAAAAATTCTACCGTCCTCAAGGCAAGCTAGCGGCATCACATCAGCTCCCTGAACAACTGTACTACTGCTGCCAACTTCAAAACCCCTACTGGAGATATTTTGTTGTGCAAAATCAGCACCTCCTCGTCAAAAAATTACTTTTGGGACTGTTAGAAGTCTGCTGTGTCTTTCCCATTCCATTCTCAATCACATCTTGAAAAAAAGGCACTAATTGTGCATTTCCAACTTGAGTGGTTGCAATTTTCGGTACTGGAGCAGCCATACAAAGTGTTTCTGAATCTGCCGGAGAAGAAATAGCAGGTCTTCCATCTCAAGAGATGTGAGAACAATTCTTTCTCCATAAGTACTGGGCATTAATATCCCTATTGAGACTAACACTTTCAGTTCCGGCATTTCCAGCACGAATAAGTCTCTGCACCGTCGCAGCCGAGGTCGCCAAGTTGATTTTACCCCTAAAAACAAGCTTCCAAGCCTTTTCCACTGACAGCAAAGGGTCAGAACCCTTTTTCCGACCCCCTTCCACTTCTAAACTACCGCTATCGAGGTCGACGGAGCAATAGTTTAGTTATTTACTGCTCTCCCTCCCTTCACAAGGCTGAAGCTGCCTTGTCCTGATTCATGTGACTCTAATCTGGTCTGCTGCGCTTTGTTGACTGTTGAAATCGATCAGATTCAGCCGATGGGACTTTAGGTTTCCAAAAAACCGCGACTATTTCCAAAAGATTGACCGGCCGATCTATTTTTGAAATTATGAGCTAGACCAAAAGAAATATTAAACCGGTTTAAGTTTCTCTTCCACACCGGTTCACTAATCCAAGGGCAAAAATGTTGTTTCCTCTTATTTAAACCTAAATGAAATTCCCCAATAGCTGGTATCTAGGGATGGCAATTGGGCGGGATGGGGGCGGGTGCGGGTACCCCTCCCCCGCACCCGTACCCGCTAGGCGGGTATCTTCCTAAATCCACACCCGCTCCACCATCCAAGTGGATATCCGCTACCCGCCAATACCCGCGTAGGCGGGTATACTTCAGGCAGAATATTAAACTCAACATCCAATTCTAAAATTACATTATTCTTTGAGAAATCCTATCCTATTTATTTTCTCTCTCATTTTCTTAACAATAGAAAACTCATATTTCAGCAAAAACCAATAAACTTTCATCAGAAACAGCAGGAAAAGCAAAAAAAACAGAATTTTTGACAAAAATCACTCAAATTAAAGCAATGTTGACTCTTTCATAAGCAGAAAAAACACAAAATATTTGAAAATGCATCAACATAGTACACATGCAAGCCGAGAAATCAACCAAAAATTACTAAATATGCCAACAATGAAAATCCACTATTTTCTTTTCTCCTGTTCTTTGTCTTCCTCAGTTTGTGGGTTTTAACAGAAGAAATCCATATTTCAGCAAAAAAAACCATCAACTTTCATCGGACACAGCCAAAAAAACACAAAACCACCATATGTGTTCGACAAAAAAAGTCAAACTAGAGCACCATTAACCAGGAAAACACAAAATCTACACAAAATACTTCAAGAGCACACAAAATACTTCAAGACCACATAGAATCTACACAAAATAGTTCAAGAAAACACCAAAATTTGCTGAAAATCATATTCCAGCAAAACCCATTAACTTTCAACAGAAAAACACAAACCCCATAATGTTTTAACCAAAAACACTCAAAATAAAGTAGCATTGACCTTTTTGTAACAAGAAAAAACACAAAATCGACACAAGACACTTGAAGAAAGCATATAATTTAGGCTATAAAGATTATACTTAAGCTCTCAAAGGAGGCTAAGTATCACAGAACGAAAATACCCTAATGGAAGGTTGAGGGCGGCGTGACGGAGAAAGAGAGGGAGGAGAGACGGCGCGTGAAGACCGAAGACTGCTTGTGAACGAGAGAGGGAGCCGGGAGGCTTGAAGACCCAAGAGAAGGGTGAACTGGTGAAGACTGTTGAATAGGGAGTGTAAGTGAGTAGGGTTTTAACTTTTAACTGGACTTATGGGCGTGTAACGATGAAAGTGAGTATTATTGGCATTGGGCTTACGGGCGTGTAACGGTGTAAGTGAGTATTATGGGCTTACGGACTGCTACAAGTTACAACTATTACTTACTACGCTTATGAGGCAGTTAGGTGGGCGGTTGGATGCGGGGCGGGGAGGCGGGGAGGCGGGTATGAGGCGGATATAACTGCAAATCCACCACCTACCCGCCATGGATGGCGGGTACATTTTCAATACCCATACCCGCCTACTACCCGCTAAAATTATACACATACCCGCCCCAATTGGGGCGCATGCGGTGCTAAATCTGCAAAATTATACCCACCTGCCATCCCTAATGGTCTCCTTCTACTAGATGTTACCTGCTCTTTCCCATTTTAGCCGACCACAAGCTCCTCTCCCACCCCTATTAACCCTATGTTGCTCCCCCACCCTCTCTTTCTGCTCCTTCCCCTTCCCCATCTCATTTCCCGTATCTAGTATTTCAGGGTTAAATTTTGGTGTTAACCAGACCCTAAAAGTGAAATCTCCATCCAACACCACCATAGACACTAGCATCTTTCCCCCTTTCTTAACATACACCCTGATCTTTCACAGATCTCCCAAATTACAGTAAACATCCACAAAAACCTCCACAAACATCACCAATCTTTTTTAAAAGACCATGGCACCAAAGATGTGCAGGTAACCCAACAATATTCACAACACAAATTTCCTCTCTCCCACTATGTATACTACACCCAGAAGTCTCAGTCCACTTCTCTAACAGAAGATAGTTGTCCCACATCCATCTCAACCCCTCACCCAGCACACGAAGAGCTTCTTCATACTTAGCGAAGCGGAAAAGGAAAGTGTAATCACTCATTGTCGAAACCCTCAAACCCGTCATAACCTTCCAAGCCTCAACTACCCGATCGGTGACCAAGGCATAAACCCATATACTTTTCAAATCTTCCAACCAAACAGGTCTGAAAAAACTCGTTTCTCATTGCCACATGGTCCCTAGAAATTCTGAAAATGGGTTCAAAACCCTCATCCACCCTCTTACAAGCTCCATCTAAGAACAAAGCAGGCCACTCCAAAGCCCTTCTTTGCCAAGGGAACTTTTGTTTCTTAGCTTCTAGAGAGAAGGAGGAGTTTCTCTCTCTAGACATTCTCTCCCTTATCAAGTTGTACTTTAGCTGGTAGTTAATTGACTTGATTTGCATGTTATGTGCATATATCACTCCATTAGACCCGTTTACTTGTGATAATCGAGCTAGAGGTGTATTCATGTACTTGATCGATTTGGTGGGAAGTGGTTCCGGCAGACTTGTGATATGACGAAGTGAAATAGTTCCGGCAGATGTGTGAATGCCGAAGGGAAATAGTTCCAACAGTATATGGACCTCGCCAGTCACCCATGGGTCACGTCTCCCGTGCACTCCTATGGAGCTACATGTATATACAAGTTATGGAAAGTAAATGGCCTTGAATGGCATTTCATTACATTGCATTACACAGCATATCCTCAACCGATTGTCTGATTTAGTTGACTATTTGGTATTTGACTTTACTTGATAATTGGTTTACCCTCTACACTATTAATTGAACGATCCGGAGTAAGGTAAGTCGGATCAGGTTAAAATAAGACTTTCTTATTAACATCGTCACTACTTTTTTACTGTCGATCTATGAGATATACTGAGTACACATGCTTCCGTACTCATACTACACTTGCTGCACTCTTTAACAACAACAACAACAACCCAGTGGAATCCCACAAGTGGGGTCTACGGAGGGTAGGTTGTACACAGACCTTACCCATACCCCATACCTTAGGAGGTAGAAAGGTTGTTTTCGATAGACTTTCGGCTAAGAATAAAGCAATACAGCAACAACAATAAAGCAGTCAAACAATAATAAAGCAGGTCAAATAGGAAAAAGAAATAGTAACTACAACAAAATAATATGATATGCCATGAACGGGAGACAAAAAATACTAACAGAAATCGAAGAACAAGAAACTACAACATAAATACTACGACTACTAGAATGGAACTCCCTACTATCCTACTACCCTAATTCGTATCCTCCACAATCTCCCATCTAAGGTCATGTCCTCGGTAAGCTGCAACTGTGTTATGTCTTGTCTAATCACCTCTTCCCAATACTTCTTTGGTCTACCTCTCCTAAAGTCATCCATAGCCAACCTCTCACACCTCCGCACTGGGAATCCGCGTTTCTCCTTTTCACATGTCCAAATCATCTCAACCTCACTAAACTCATCTTGTCCTCCATCAAGGCTACTACCACCTTGTCCCGGATATCTTCATTTCTAATTCTATCTCTCCTAATATGCTCACACATCCACCGCAACATCCTCATTTCCGCAACTTTCATCTTCTGAACGTGGAATTTCTTGACTGGCCAGCACTCTTTGTGGTGCAAATTCTGTGTCGAGTACAACCAGATCCCGTGGAGCTTACGAATCTGAGGACACACTTTCGGAGACCGTGGTGAGCTGCTTGGCTTATCCGCAACACCATCCTCCCTCTATCCCTTTTTATGTATTTCTGTCTTACTTATCTTCCCAGACATTGTATTTTGGTCAT
The DNA here is from genome assembly GCA_034509755.1 of Anisodus tanguticus. Classification (NCBI taxonomy): domain Eukaryota; kingdom Viridiplantae; phylum Streptophyta; class Magnoliopsida; order Solanales; family Solanaceae; genus Anisodus; species Anisodus tanguticus. The sequence continues at coordinate 9,928,530 of CM067552.1, read as the reverse complement.
TCAGACTTGTATTGATACTCGTAGTAGCTCTTGTACAAATGACACCAATGTTGGGTGGTATTTTGTATTTTCGCACTTTGTTTCTTAGTAAAGACTTGATTATGGTAATTCGTGTTTTCACTTAACTTTCCGCTCTTAATGAATTGGTTGTTAATCGGTTTTTGGCTTACTTACCGGGTAGGGTAAGTGCCTGCACGACTATTGATTTTTGGGTCGTGACATTTAGACTTCAAGCTTTCCTCCCTTATCCATAAATCTATCCAAATTTTGATTTTCTGCATATTCCCAACTTCCCATTTAGTAAAAAGAGGTAAGCTCGGTGCACTAAGCTCCACTATGCGCATGCTCCGGGAAAAGGCCGGACCACAAGGGTCTATTATACGCACCCTGTCCTGATCTCATTTAGTATATTCAAAGAATTCTTCCCATAATTTACTAATACATTTCCATATGCCTCCCTTAGCATTCTTGTGTAAATGTGAAGGTCTCACTCACCCTTATTACCATAAATAGCATTAATCAACTTCTTCCATATTTCATCCCCTTCCAGCATATACCTCTATAACCATTTAAGAAGCAAGCTCTTATTGTGCAATTTCAAATTTCTCACACCTAGACCTCCACCTTTTTTGTCATTTAACACCACTTGTAATTTGATCAAATGCATCTTTCTCTTACTAGCATTGCCTTTCCAATGAAACTGATTTCTTATTTGATTCATTTTTTTCTCCACTGCTACAGGCATTAAGAAAAGAGACACATCAGGTAAGTTGGTAATCCATCTAACACACTTACCCCCATAGATAAGTATTGTTTTCTCCATGGAATTATCTTATTAGCACACCTATCCAAGACTCCTTGCCAAATATTCTGATCATACCTTCTTGCACCCAAAGGAAGCCCCAAATATACTGTTGGGAATTTCTCTACCTTACAACCTAGAATGTCAGCCAATTCATCAATATTATCATCAGCATTCATTACTAATTATACTACTCTTGGACAAATTTGTCTCAAACCAGTGACAGCTTCAAATATCAACAACATACCTTTGAGATAGACAAAACTGCTCTTTCTCCGCCTCAAAAGAGCAGGGTTTTATCAGCATATAAAATATGAGATACTGCAACTCTATCCTCACCATTTCTACCAAATTACATGCCTTTAATATTACAACTTCTCTGCCTTCATTAACATTTTGCTAAGGACTCCCATCACCAAAGTGAACATATAGGGGGAAAGAGGATCCCCCGTCTCAAGCCCCTGTGAGATACTGAAAATCCGATAGTTGAAATATAGTAGTTGATCTACTCAATCCACTTGTCCCCAAAATTCATTTGCTTTAGAATGTTCAACAAACATGACCAACTAACATGATCATAAGCCTTTTCAAGATCCAGTTTGCAAGGAACACCCCTTTTTTATTCTCAACAGATTGTCAACACTTTCATTAGCTACCAAAGCTGCATCACTTATCTGTCTACCCTTTATGAAAGCATTCTGACAGAGAAATATGAGAGCTTTCAAGGGTATCGAAAATGAGTTTGCACACTTAGAAATAGCCTTTTTCATTTGATTGCTTTTTGGTGCACCCTCGAAATTCCTTCTTGTATAGATAATTGGGGGTCTTTTGTAGAGAATCATGTTTTGATGTAGATTCTCTACTTTTTGGTATACCCTCTTGTATATGGGAGCTTTCATTCCCATTGTTAATAATATCATTTACGTTATCAAAAAAAATGAAAAGCATTCTGACTGCCAGATATTACTTTATCAACTACCAGCTTAAGTCTTAGCAATATCGTATAAAAACTTCCTAGTAGACTAATGGGCCTGAAATGCTTCACCTCCAACACGCCTTTCTTCTTGGGAATCAGTGCCATAAAAGTAGAGTTCAGGCTCTTGAGAAAAGACCCCTTCTAATGAAAAGCCTCCACTGTTTTCCACATATCGTCCTTAACTGTACTCCAGCATCTTTGAAAATATAAAGGTTGGAACCATTAGGTCCTGGTGCCATATCACCTCTAAATGACTTGATAACATCTTCAACTTCTTCCAAAGAAAAAGGTCTCTGCAGCCACTCCTGGTCATCATCAGAAAGTTTCTTAAGGTTCTCATCCTCCCATTTTGGTCTCCATTCTTCAAATTCTTTGAACAAATTTTCATAAAACTACTAGATATGTTTTCATAATTAATTTGTCATCTTCCACCAACTCTCCATCAATTGATATCTTATCAATACAATTAAATCTCCTGTGAGCATTGGCCTGTCTACGGAAAAACTTTGTATCTTTGTCCCCATGTTCTAGCCATAAAGAGTTTCTAAATTATTTCATTTGCCAGCTACAGTAACAGCAACACCTTACTGAACAGAGAAGGACCAATAATCACAAAACAAATAAACAAAAACAAAACACCATTTTTATCCTCTTCCTCTAAAACCTTTAGCAATTGTTCCATCTTATGGCCTTTACACCATGCCTTCAAGCTTTTGTTGCACAATTTTTAACTTTATTTTCTTTTAATTTTTCTAATTAAATACTACACTTTTTTGTCATTTTAGTTGGCTAGCCGCTAGAAAGCTCAAATTTGCATCTTGTTTGCTACTACTGCAGTTGGCTTTAGCTGGATGAACTTTTCGGTGGCCATTTTCTCTCGCAAGACCTGGTTGCTCCGCTGCTCCAAACCACCGCGATGTTGCTGACCCCACTGTTTCTCCCCTCCTCTCCGGTGACTGGTATATACTTCGGCGTCGTTACGAGCTCCGACTCCGGCAACCACGGCTTGATGCTCCGTTTTACTTTTGCTACTGTATTGCTCGTTTGGGATCTGCACAGGTAATCGGCGTTCCAGCAGTTCCGCCGGTGAACAATGCTACGACAGTGAACAGTGCTCTACCTAACATGTTCTACCCAACTGGAGTTGGTACCTCCGGTCGCCCTTACTAATTCTTAATCCCTCATCCTTGTAGCTAAATCTTGAATTTTACATTCTAGCCTATAGTTCTATCATCCTTGTTGTAGTAGTTAGACTTGTTTCTACATTCTTAAGGACTTGTGCTATAGTATTGATTCATGTTCCTTTTAGTGTGAACTTTTGATTAGTTTATATTTGTTTTAGTGGCGTTGGTAAATGATGGTAGACTAGGGTCACGTTCTCGATCGGGGACAGGGGTGAGGGTTAGGGAGATAAGTGGGGTAAGGGAGATGCTAGGCTGAGAATAGGGACTTGGAACATTGGGACTTTAACGGGGAAGTCCATAGAGCTAGTTAAGATTCTTAAGAAAAGGAAGATTAATATAGTCTGCGTCTAGGAGACCAAATGGGTAGGACCTAAGGCTGAGGATGTGGACGGGTACAAGTTATGGTTCTCGGGTAGGTCGAGGTATAGGAATGGGGTAGGCATTTTGGTAGATAACGAGCTAAGGGATTAGGTGGTAGAGATTAGGAGGGTCAATGACAGGATGATGATTATTAAATTGGTGGTTGGAGGGTTCACTATGAACATTATTAGTGCATACGCGCCGCAGGCGGGCTTGAACGAAGAGGAGAAGAGGCGCTTTTGGGAGGACTTGGACGAGGTACCGAGAAGTTATTTGTAGGAGGGATTTCAATTGACATATCGGGTCACTTTCGGGGGTTATGACGACGTGCATGGAGGCTTTGGCCTCGGGGACAGGAATGGGGGAGGCATCTCACTCTTGGAGTTCGCTAAAGAGTTTGAGATGGTGATAGCCAATTCGAGGTTTATGAAGAAGGAGGAATACTTGGTGACTTTCCGTAGCTCGGTGGCTAAGACACAGATAGACTTTTTGCTCCTTAGAAAGGTTGACAACGGTCTTTGTAAAGACTGCAAGATTATTCCGAGGGAGTATCTTACAACCCGACATAAGCTTTTGGTGATGAATTTGGAGATCAAGATGGAGAAGAAAAGGAGGATTGTGGATGACAGGCTAAGAATCAAATGGGGGAGGTTGACCATGGCTAGTGCAAAGAAGATAGGGGAGAGGTTGATGGCCAACGGGGTAGCCGTGGTGGGCATCGAGGGCACTGATGGTAGAATGGTAAGGGTCAAGAGAAGGTGGAAGCAAAGAAAGCGACATATGCAAAATTGGTAGAAAGCAAGGATGAGGTGGAGAAGTGGACGAATAAGAAATTGTATAAGATGGCAAGGAAGGAGGCAAAGCTAGCAGATACGGTGGCAAAAACAGCAGCTTTTGAACGCCTATATGTGGAATTAGAGGAAAAATGCGGGGATAGAAAGTTGTACAGACAAGTCAATACGAGGGAGAGGAGGGCTTGTGACTTGGATCACGTGAGGTGCATCAAGGACAAGGACGGCAAAGTACTGGTGGAGGACGCGCATATTAGACGGAGGTGGCAGTCTTACTTCCATAAACTCTTCAACGAAGAAGGAGATAAAGACATTGTGCTGGGAGATCTAGAGCAATCGAAAGGTACCGGGATTTTGGATACTGTAGAAGCATTAAGGTTGAGAAGGTTAAGGGTGTTATTCGCAAGATGCGCAGGGGACGAGCGAGCAGGCCTGATGAGATCTCAGTTGAATTTTGAAAGAGCGTAGGCAGGGTAGGTTTGGAGTGGCTGACTGAGTTGTTTAACGTCATTTTTAAGAAGACGAGAATGCCCGAAGAATGGAGGTGGAGTACAATGATCCCTGTGTAAAAGAATAAAGGTGATATCCAGAGTTGCAACAACTATAGGGGTATCAAGCTGCTAAGCCACACTATGAAAGTTTGGAAAAAGATCGTGGAGATGAGGGTGAGAAAAGGCGTGTCTATTTTCGAGAACCGGTTTGGATTCATGCCAGGACGTTCGACCACAAAAGACATTCATCTTATTAGGAGGTTAGTGGAGAAGTATAGGAGAGGAAGAGAGACTTACATATGGTTTTCATCGACCTCGAAAAGGCATATGACAAAGTCCCTAAGGAGGTTCTATGGAGATGTTTGGAGGTTAGAGGTGTACATGTGGCATACACTAGGGCGATCAAGGATATGTATGATGGAGCCAAGATCAGGGTACGGACAGTGGGAGGAGACTCAGAGCACTTTCCAGTGATGATGGGCCGCACCGAGGATCGCCTCTTAGCCCATTCTTATTTGCCTTGGTGATAGATGGACTGACGCGACAAATCCAAAGAGAGGTGCCATGGTGTATGTTATTCACAGACAACATAGTCTTGATTGATGAGACTCGCAGCGGAGTGAACGCTAAGCTGGAGGATTGGAGACAAACGCTGGAGTCTAAAGGGTTCAGGCTAAGTAGGACCAAGACAGAATACTTAGAGTGCAAGTTCAGTAACGGGAGCGAGCATGAGACAAGCGTGGAGGTGAGGCTTGGTACTCAAGTCATTCCAAATAAAGGAAGCTTCAAGTACCTCAGGTCTATTATTCCAAGGCGAGGTGTCATGGTGTATGTTATTTGCGGATGACATAGTTTTGATTGACAAGACTCGCGATGGAATTAACGCTAAGCTGGAGGTGTAGAGACGAACTCTGGAATCGAAAGGGTTCAGGTTAAGCATGACCAAGACGGAATACTTGAAGTGCAAATACAGTGAGGTAGCACAGGAGGATGACGTGGAAGTGAGACTTGATACCCATGTCATCCAGAAGAGAGGGAGTTTAAAGTATCTTGGATCCATTATACAAGGTAATGGGGAGATGATCGTATTGGTGCAGGGTGGATGAAGTGGAGGTTAGCATCCGGAGTCCTATGTGATAAGAAGGTGTCACCTAAACTTAAAGGCAAGTTCTGTTGAGCGGTGGTTAGACCAACTATGTTGTATGGGCAGAGTGTTGGCCAATCAAGAACTCTCACGTTCAAAAGATAAAGGTGGCAGAAATGAGGATGTTGCGATAGATGTGTGGGCACACTAGGAAAGATAGTATTAGGAATGAGGCTATCCGGGACAAGGTGGGAGTGGCCTCGGTGGAGGACAAGATGCGGAAAGCGAGACTGAAATGGTTTGGGTATGTGAAAAGGAGAGACATAGATACCCCAGTGTGAAGGTGTGAGAAGTTGGCTATGGACAGTTTTCAGAAGAGGTAGGAGTAGACCGAAGAAGTACTGAGGAGAGGTGATTAAACAGGACATGGCGCAGTTAAAGTTTACCGAGGACATGACCTTAGATAGGAGGTTATGGGAGACTCAGATTAAGGTAGAAGTCTAGTAGGTAGCCTCGTTTATCCTTTCATATTAGTAGTCGCAGTATTGCTCTATAGTTTCTTGTGCTTCGATTTCTGCTACTATCTGGTATTTCTTGTACTTCAATTATCCTATTTTATCTGTGGTAGCTACTGTCCCTTTTTCAAATTGCTTTATCATGGCTTAGTCGCTTTCGTTATTTCATTTTCATACTGCTTTAAATTTTCACCTCTTTTTATGCTTTCCCTTAGCCGAGGGTCTTTCAGAAACAGTCACCCTACAGGTCTGCGTACACTCTACCCTCCACAGACCCCACATTGTGAGATTTCACTGAGTATGTTGTTGTTGTTGTTGCTTCCCTAGATTGGTTATTTCATATGTGCAATAGGGTGTCTCCTTGCATTCTTATACTTGAAAGACAATTAATCCGGTTGTTACTTGTTCTCAACACTTACTACTTAGTAAACATTGGTTTTCAATTTTCCTTTCCACAAACAAGCTTCTGCTTATAAGAAAATTATATTTATTTTCTTTGACCAACATCATCAAATTTAAATAAACAGTCACTGGAAGAATCATAAGAAGAAGAGATTACTCTTTTCAGTTGATTCTGGAACTTCCTAGAAATACACCACCAGCAGTGATTGATGGTTGCAGTAAGAGGAGGAGGATGAGGAGGAAGAAGAAGAAGAGGAGAAGAAAGAAGAGAAGAAGCAAGCAGCAGAAGCCCAACAGCGAAGGTGACTAAATTTAAATAATTACAGATAATGGTTATATTTTAAACAACAGTCCTAAAAGTGGCTTTCGGAAAAAAAATTACTGATATTTCTCAAATTGGAGGTCCAATAAATGAGGAAAGTAACACTGATTTGCATTCGTTAATGTGGCTTACCTTTTCTCTTTTCCTTTTTCATTAGATGGGAAATGGAGCTTTTTCTGGCGACACAAATAGAAAAAAAAAAATGGAGGAAAGTAACTAAGTAGAAGAAGGGAGGTCGAGCTTTTTGCATTGTACTTTTAGAATAAATTTTGGTTAGCATTAAATATATTACCTTCACGAAAGGAAAGCAAAAGGAACCACTTTTCCTCGGGCATACATCAACTTGGTTAGCTTATGGCTCCTAAGAAAGGCATCTTCTTATCTGTAGGGAAGAAGTACAGGACAAATAAATAAAAGACAGAATACAGATCAAGGGCATGAAGCCCCCTGTATATACATAATGATTTTCAGTAACATTTGGTGAAGACTAAAGAAGAGAAAAATGAAATTCTTGTTGTAGCTTCCCTACTGTTCGTGTTTCTGCTTCATTAAGCAGAAAACAGGGAAGTCGAAGGAGAAAGAACCGAAGGAACATTGAAAGAGCTGTTCAGTTCAGGAGCATTTTACAAGACCTTGAGGATGGCAAAGGATCTACGTCGCCCCTTCTTTTGCTTTTCCGACAAGATAGCTCAAGGTTGAGCTTTCAATCATCATGATTGTACCGTGCAAAGGTTCAATCCTAAGGGAAAAGTCATCACATATAATGATAAATCTGATTCTAAAAGCTTCAACTGGTCTTCTTGCTTAAATCTTCATCTCCGGGTGCTAAGCCTATTTCCTCCATTTGATGTTCAATGGAAACAAATCCAGCCTCTGCTAGAAACCTAAAGGACTAACAAAAGCTATGCATTGTATCTTTGCAGAAAATTCAACTATTGTCATGTGATTGAAGAATATAATAGTTCATAGGATTAAGTGAAACTTGAATTGAGTAACAACGCAAAAGGCTGGATGCTATGTTGAATAAGTAGCAGTTTTACAGACTTTAGACAAAAGCAGGCTTGCTACCCAGCACCAGTGGAATGGGAGGAAGAGAGAGATATAGCAGTCTTTTGACTCCAAACTACCATGAAAAGTTGAAAGTTGATTCACAGGCAAAACCATATCATAATGATAAACAGTTTTTCTGTAAAAACCCAACGAGTTACTTAAAAGAAAAGTAATGACCAAATGGGTATTATAACTTGTTTTTGATAATCGAGAAATCCCTGAGAGATAGTGGCATATGGAATGAAAGTCAAAGATTATAAGGCTAGCACAAGCTTCAGAACTATTTTCTTTGACGAGTTGTGAGAGCATGATTGGATTCAGCAAACTCAAGATGGCAGAATGTAACTTAGCTACTTGATCAGCTACTGACCTAGATTTGTAAACTAAGAGCTGAAAGTCAAACGTGTATTCAATCTATAATTTAAAGGTTTGTCCTTTACTTTCATTCACAACGATGAGAATGTGTTTTCACGTGATACTCGATCACATTAAATTCATGTCCAATATCTAACGAAGTAAATTCTCCCCTTCTAACCATTAACCAAAGGATTGATCAGAAGGCTCACAGAATTCACCATTGATAATTTTAATTACTGCATATTAAAGTTTCTACAAAAGAATATCAAGTGAGAAGATTTTTCTAGCATAACTTTTACTACTGCAATAGGCAACAAGAAGGTCAGACACGCATTAACGGACAATCTAATGAACTGCCAAGTGCCAACATGACCATGTCAGCTGACAATTAATGTTTAGTTTGTCTACAGTACTCTTGACATTTCCAGTTTATCTCTCCAGGAAAATGGAATATTCGTATCTCTGCATCTAGTAGAACAAAATGATACACGGGGGAACAAAATACCTTAAGGCAGATCATTCATCCACAAAAAACCTTCTTTTTCCTAGGGGAAATAATTCAAAAAATGGGTCGACTAGTCATATGATCCTGGAATTCTATAGTTTATCACTTAGGGTACTACAAAATCAAAGATTTATTTGAAGTGGGAATCTAGTCAACTCACCTGGAAAAGTAAGGATTCCTTACTTATTTATCAAAATCAAGTGATCCAATTATTCAAGCTTACTTGACAGTTTTGAAGTACATTCACATAAGCAAAAGAACTAATACAACAATACTAGTTAAATCTCCGACATCGAATGATAAAAGACGTAAAATACCTACTAAGAAGTATGAAGAGGGTTCCAGTTATTAAAAAGAGGAATGCAACATGGAGAGTCAAAGAGAAGTCACTTGAGGAAAAAGCCAAGCCCAACATAACAGCAAGACACACCACCAGCATAAAAATGCAATCTTTAGCGTATTCCAAGTAGGAGCCTGAATCCAAAAACAAAATATCAACTACTTGAATCAATGAATGTAGACATTAAACGTGAATTGAAAAGGGGAAGATTCTACGTACATTGACTCCTGGAGCCAAAGCTCCAACAAGAACTGTTTTTGCTGATGATAATTCTTCTCTGCTTGATTCTTTCAACTCCATTTTTGTGATTTGTGAGTGATGGAATCTGATTGTGATTTTAACCTCCAAAAACAGGAAGAATAATGAGGAAGATTATAATGCACATCCAATCACTAATAGTTATACACCTCTGCAGTGTACACCAGTCATCCAATACTAAGTTGTGATTTTTGGCAATAATGCATGTCCACTCTCCCCCTGCCCCACTCTAGGTGAGGATGCACGGGTAACCCCTGATGTTGATCCAATACAGTTCCTAGTTTAAGATTCAGGTTAGGGTCACAATAAGCAGTGCACACAACGTAAAGGTGGGAAACAATGCTCCTATTGTAGAAAATCTTCAATGTTTCTACAAGAGGTCTAAATGGTATTTCAGGCCTAAAGTCAGATTTTATGGAAATAATGAATAAGAAAATGTATCCAGTAGATTCAACCCAAATCCATGAATATTCTAGCTTTTCTCATCCTATTTCATCCATCTATAGGTCCAAGATCATGGTATATATTGAATTGCAAATTCATAGAGTTTCTGATCCATCTAACTGAAAGAAAAAAGGCAGAGGCAACATCCATACATAACCGTCACTATAAACGAGAAAAAACAACAACCAAGGTGTTTGATATGACAAAATATTTTTTAAGAAATCATTTTCCCGTGTTTGGTTACTCTCCACATGAAAATAATTTACCTAAATGGGAAAGATAACTTCTGTTACTTTTGGATGAAAGTTATTCTTTATTTAAACTTAATTCTTTATCACTTGAATCAACCGACAATTATACATCAATGTTTAACCTAAATGGGAAAGATAACTTCTGTTACTTTTGGATGAAAGTTATTCTTTATATATACTTAATTCTTTATTCCTTGAATCAACCGACAATTATACATCAATGTTTTACCTAAATGGGAAAGATAACTTCTGTTACTTTTGGATGAAAGTCATTCTTTAGTTATCTTTAATTCTTTATCCCTTGAATCAACCGACAATTATACATCGTTTCACCCTTCAATAACAAAAACAATCACCAAAGTACTATCATTATACCCCATCCTCCACTTTATATGATTAATATATGTCACCTATATTACATCCAAGCAAGCACCAAAAATGATCTAGAGAATTATTTCTAAGGTAAAAGAATTTCCTCCATACTAAGCGCACCTAAGTGGAAGGAAGGAGTCATGAACTTGAGCTACCATACACCATTATATGGAATGACAACAACATTTTGTCGTTCTCTACAATAATCTAGCTCAAGTCAAAGCGCCAGTCTGAGTCAAAGGTCTGACAGCACCACAACATCTTCTATCGCCATGCACGTAAACAAATCACATACTGTGGCATATCTAAGTGTATGCACCCATGTAAAATGCTTTACCACTAAACTAATTTGGACATAGGAAGGTCTGTGGAGTTGATTGATTTTAAATGCTTATATTAGAATGAGTAATCCATTGCTTGGATGATAATGACAAATTGATAGATGACTTAGAAGTCATGATCTTTTGTTATTTGGCCATTAAACAATAATTTCAGTAGTATTCAAATACTTTAATAATTATTTGCAAATTGTAATACAGGTAAGATTTTCAATTCCTTAGCTTCCATTAACAAATATTCAACTCTCACAAACTTTTCTTCCACGTGATATTTATGTCCAAATTCAACTTCCACAAACTTTTATTTTTCGATTTCAACTTCAAATACTCTGTTGCAACTTCAACTAAAATACGGTCCAAAGGCATACTTAAAATATCATGGAAAAAGAGCTTCATCTTTCATGATCTCATTTTTTCTATTTTTTTCACGTACTGAGATTAATGCTCAAGAAAATTGTTTAGCAGTGCTCAAATGCAGATTTAAAATAATTAATCATCCAGCAATCTCACATGAAAAGCAAAAAAACATAAAATTCAAAACAAAAAAAAAAGAGTGCCAAACAAAGTCAAAGTTGAGGCTTTTCTATTAGCAGTGGAAATAGACACAACATGTTGCCACCAATTCACCTATTCATATTCAAAGTTGAGGCTTTTTTAATAGCAGTTAAAATACGAATCTATGGATACTCATTTTGTCATACTTTTATGCGGAACCCAAAAATGGACCCAAAATAGACAAATTCGAGCCCCAAGGGCAAAACCATAATTTCGTTGCAAAATCGGTTCAATATAGTCAAAATAGTATTCTACGAGTTTAAACGAGTCCAATGATACCATATTGCTATACTTTAATTCAAAATCCAAAAAGGTACCCGAGCCCCCAATGTAAGAATTGGAATTTCACTTCAAAACTGTTAGTTAACAGAAATCAATTCAACGCGAAAAGCAAGGGAAATATAATTTGTAGGGAAAGGGGAATGATTATGCAGATGCCATGGATAATCTAATTTGAATAGTGAAATGACGGAGGAAATGGGAGAAACTTACCGGAAAACACGAGGGGTTGCTCTATTTTGGAATTTGGATGGACGGACCACCGATGATTGCACTCCAAGTATTTGTGGCCATTTGGGTAGTCATTAGAGGAATAAGGTTATACGGACGAAAATCGACAAAACATGTATTTCGACGGATGGATCTGGTGACTGATCAGGTTGTATTTGGTAGAGATACATCCAACTCACCACCCGACACACCCATCCACCCGTTATAAATTAATTATTTTCAATTCATCCTTCTTGTAGATATTTTAATATTTGATATAAATAATTGATAAACATGATTGTTAATTATATCTATCAATTTATGGATCTATTTTTACAAAATATAAACTTGTGATCAACTTTTACACTTAAAATTTAAAATCTCAAATCATGCATTTTTGGATGATTTGGAATTTCATCTCATGAGATGAAATCACATGTCCAAACGATGATTTCATCTCATAAGATGAAATTGCATGTCCAAACGCTTAATAAATGCAATTTTTAGTTTGACTGAATCAGGCTAATCAAAATAACTTGAGTTAAGAAATATGTGAGTCGCTAACTCGTCCAAATTTAAACAGATTGAACAAATTATATTTTTATCTGCTAATTATATCACTCTAAGTTTGATAAAGTAAAAACGTACATTGAACAACATAAGAAAGGAAAAAAACAAATGTTGCTCGTTTTCACATAAAAATATGAACTCACAAGTACTAGGAGGATTGATGATATTTATTTTATCTTAACAGTTGATATAATCAAATGCAACTTTGTGGGTTTACCAGACCCTGTCATTCTCGAATTAATCCGTACAATTCTCTACTTCCAATAAAATGAACAAAGTAAAGTTCATTTTTTGTGAAATTTGAACTGATATATTTATTAACTGTCATAAATTACCTATAAGACTCGAGTATCGACCAATTTTCATAAGTCTTCGTCGCTTCCATCCGCGAAGCACCAAATCCACCCGATTCACCCGTGGATCGAATGTGGATTAAAAAAATAGGGTGATGGATGGATCGTTGGCGGGTGGAGGCGGATTGAGCTCCACTCGATCCACCTCCGATCCATTGCCAGCCCTAGTTGTGATTCCAGAATAATGACTAATTGGATATTAGTGTTATCATTACTCTTACTTGTTCTAAAACTGTTTTTTGATCAATGTATTAAAGTGTTGTTATGATGTTTAAATTGTGGAATGTTCTATTATTTATTTTATTTTATTTATTTATGACTTTTTAGATAAATATTGTTCTAGATCTATGTATAACATGTGGAAAATTATTGACTATGCGTGAAGTCGAGCCTAAATGATAATTGTTAGCTATTGACGACGATCGATTTATGATATACATATATACGGTCCTTTAGATTTGTGCAATTTAGGGTTTGGGGTTGAGGACCCATGTAACCACCACCTACTATAATATATTCTTCTATCGACGCTATAATAAATATATAATAGACTATGGCTATGGTCTATGACTGTAATCAACGCCATAACAAGTTGTTCCGAACTGATTTTAGGATGAAAAGCCAGAATTTTGGCCGGACACGGGATCTGAAAAGTGGAGAAATAGGGGGCTTTTAGAGGGAAATATTTAATTTTTATTTCTTTTTGGATAATTAAAATGAAGGAAAATATTTAATTTTTTATTTCTTTTTGGGTAATCAAAATGTTGGGAGTTGAGGGCCAAAATATATTTTTCAAAACTCTGTGGCTTGGGTTGACAACAAAAGTGTCTTGACATGCTGACGTAATAAATGGTGGTCTTTCCTCAAATTTTTCGAGACTTGTAGCCTTTTACCAATAAAAGTCTTGCCTTCCAACAAAAAACTCCGAATTACTTTCTTGATTAGTTATTGAATTGTCAACATCACTATATCTTATTCCCCTTATAGACTCTACTATAATAATGGGAGATGTGATCTCGTCTTACCGCATGTCTCCTCCTCTATTAGTTATGTTAAAACAATATATGAATTTCGTTAGAGAAAATAGAAAATAACAACTAATCTCAGTGACGACTAACTATATATTTAAGAGATGAATTTTTCACGCAACTAATATTCATATTGTCTTTAATGAATTAGAAATCCCTCGATCTAAGTTTATTACTCAATATTGAGAAGTCAAGATATTTACCAAAGCTAGAGTTCTGCTTAATGTTGAAGTGAATGAGAGAATATCTTTTGTGATATCACCACAATTTGAGGAAAAAATAATCTTAGATATACTTTTTGACCAGAGAGGTTGGAAAAAGCTTTCAGAGTGTCTTATAAATAGAATCACAACTTTTGAGTTTGCTTGAGATAATAGTGTGTGTTAATTAGATCATCTGCAAAAATAATGTAAGTGGGATAGGAAGGGGCCTGGTTTAGAGATTTTCACAGGATTCCGTTTATATATATCCACTTGTGGTAGGGTGTGCATTATTCGGATTAAATCAAAAAATCAAATTGACTAAATCGAATTTTAAATTGGATTGGTTTTTCGGGTTTTTGGTTTGATTTCAGATTGAGAAATTGATTTTTTTTTATTTTTTGGTTCGGTTTTGGATTTAGAAATATATATATATATATATATATATTATTTAACATATAATACCATTTAATGGAGTTTGAATTTGAGTGTTTTACCACTTTCATCATTTCTCACTTAGTGGTCTATTTGTATTAGAATATAAAATGACTCATCCTCAATAGTTAGGTTATGGACATGTAATTATATACTTCTAAATATTGTGTTTTTAAAATTTTACCCATGACTTATATTAGAAATATATTTAAGAGATTTTACATGATTACTTCTCATTCTCTATAATATTTGTTCTTTTTTGTTAATCAAATATATCTATTTGATGATGTTAATTAGCTTATATGATGGAATCGAATAATCAAATCGAAAAAAACCGAACCGAAAAGAGAAAAATCGAACCAAACCAAATTAATTTTAGTTTAAATTGGATTGTGCTTTTTAAAAACCGAACACCAAAAAATCGAAATCAAATAATGTAAAAACGAACTGAAAAACCGAATGCACAACCCTACTTGGTGGTGTATATTTTTGGTGAGCATTTCTAGGCATAAGATAAAATATATATGGTGAACACATGATATCTCTTGTCTCGTTCCATTTTTAGTAGGGTTGAAGAAACGAATTCTCGTGCCATTAATCAAGATGGATGGATATGATGCGTGTCATGATGCAAGACATGATGTATGAGATTTATAGAAATTTTGAAATAGGCACGAGTGCGAGAATGAAAGACCACTCAAGGCCTATTCATCAAGCTCAATTTTCAAGAGCATGTTAGCACTATTTCTTTTTATTTTTTTAAGATGCAACAAAGTCTCATGAGTGATAATAGCACAACAACTTGCAATTCTTCTAAAAGAACTTTTAAAAAACTAACTTGTTGTGGAATAATAATCTTATCCAAAAAGGGTCTAACGCGAATAATAACTTTTGTAATGATTTCGTAGCATTCTGTTATTCGATAGGTCAGAAAATAAAGCCTCTCCGAAGTTTTGGATCTTAAACATCACTATCCAGAGCAACCACATGCACTTCGCACATATACTTGTTTATGATGTAACTCATGGTTCAATTGGAGGCAGAATCATGAATTTGAATTTATGAGTTTTTAATTTTAGAAAAAAAAGTTTATTTGATTCTAAATAAATTATTTATATATATTAATGAAATATTTAAACACATGCAAATTAAATATCTGAATCAAAATTATTGAATTTTACCGAACTCGCAGACAGACTTGTAATTCCGCCTCGAGCTCACTAGTTGTATATGGTCTTGGCAAATGATTCCCACTCTCTCCCCCTTCAAGAGGATGCGAACAAAAGAGGTAAGTGGGAAGAAAGAAAAACCTGAAAGGAAAGTGAAGATTCCAAAAACAGAAAGGAGACGACATAGAAACCACTAAGTAAAGCTGATGTCCACGAATGAGTTGATTGCTTCTCTTTTTCTGGCAACACAAATTAACTAGACAACAACAATAATAACATATTCAGTAAAATTTCACAATTTGGGATCTGAAAAGGGTAGAATGTACGCAGACCTTGGTAGATAGAGCGGTTGTTTTCAAAAGATCCTCAGCTCAAAATAACAAATTAACCAGACAAGTCTTACGAAAGGGACGCATAGTGAAGGCTCTTCTTAGATGGCAAGATGCACTTTGCACGTAAATTTGTATTGGCTAGACCAATATGATGTTGATTCTTGATTTTTTTTATTGACCCTCTGAGCAAGTTCCTACCATATATATAATGTCACCAGTGACATACGTAGAATTTTATACTAGTAGTGTTGACTTACGCAATCGTGTACATCGAATTCTTTTTAAGTGGTATCGAAATTTTAATTTTAACTTTACTTAGATATTCCATTTCAAAAGAATTCAAGAGCTTCATCGTGACCAAAAATCTTTATCTAATAACCCGTCATTTATATTATTCTAACTGGTAGAATATACCGTGTATATCCCACTGATATACACGATTTCCGCAATTAGTGTACCAAAAATAGAAGTAGTTAATTATGTTGTATAATTACTATAATTGTAGAATTCTTGTACAAGTAAAATTATGATATTAGAAGTTTAGTAAGAATATGATTTTCCATAATTGGATATTGTAACTTGTATATATACCTATTCATTCAATAAGAATAATCTAGGGATTATTTCTTTCATTGTATCATAAGTCCAGGTCTCAAATACTTCTCCCAAAATATTCCTTCCGCTGCCTCGATTTCCGTGAATTCTTCTCGGTTTTCGTGCACCATTTTTTTCACCTCCTCTTTTCCCAATTTTCTTCCAAATCCCTTGTTCTTCAATTTTTTTCAATGTAGAATTGATTCATACCAATTCATCTACTCTTTTTTATAGCTAGAAAAAATACGATTTCTAATCGTCATTAATCATTTAATATAGTATTCAATATGTATGTCTACGTTTATCCTTCACTTCATTATTTTTTAAGCCGTGTGACACCACTTGGATAAAGGTTTGTCTGCCACCGGATAATAGCACACAATACTAAAGCTAAAAAAATAGTAGTTTACGCCTATACTCCATGGCCGGCTACAAGTCTATCTGTAGCTAGAAAGCAAATGTATCCCCCTCTACGGGCATCACTCTAATCATATAGACATTAAAATCAAAATGTGAACCTGAAAAATGATCGTTTTTAATTACCATTTCTTAACACACCTTAGTCCTTATGCTACCCAATTATTGGGGTGGATCAATATTTGGTATAACTACTGTTCTTATTTTTTTTTAATCTTTGTATATGAGTTTCTTCATTAGTCAAGAAGGGAGATAGTCAAGAAGGGAGATGAGACTGGCCCACATAGGTTGGTGAGTGATTAGTTGTTTTCTTATATGATTTTGTGTGATTCTCAACTTTTGAACTAATTTTTAAGATTGAGGTAGATCGTTGATAGGACTACTAAGACGTGCACGCTCAAGAAGTCTACATTTTAAATAATTAACTATGCCCTACTCAATGCCATTCTTATACCCAAGTGAGATCAAAATGCATGCTGACATTTATCCCTCTTAACTTTTCCTAGTCTTCTTTTCTTGCAACACAAACCACACAAGTCTTATGAAAGGGACGCATAATGAAGGTCCTTATTAGACGGGAAGATGTGCTTTACACGTAAATTTGTAAATGGTTAGACCAATATGATGTTGATTCTTGATTTTTTTTTTTACCCTCGAGCAAGTTCCTACCATATATAATATCACCAGTGACATACATAATTTTATACAAGCAGTGTTGACATATTTAATCGCGTACGTCAAGTTCTTTTTAAGTGGTATCGAAATTAGAGTTTTAACTTTACTTAAATATTCAATTCCAAAAATGCTTTTAAACTACTTATTGTCAATTTTGTTACAAAAATGGGTTCTCCGTCTATATATTGATAAGGTTTTGAGTCTTACTGGGTAAGGATTCATTCAACTCTCGCTAAAACCAAATATTTGACAGTTTAAACTTAAAAAAATTAAAAACAAATGAAAAATTAATTAATATACTGAGGTTTGAGCCCTCGACCTCCCCAAAAGAAATCAAGAGCTTTGTCGGCACTAATTTTTTTTTCTCTTATTTTTACTTATTCATATATACACTACCGTCATGCATAAAAATTTATCACACGAAACTCCTAAATCACTAATGGCCAGACTTTCGTCTCGTTCAACCGGTTGATCTCTGAGTGTCATTTATATTTACTTTTACTACTACTATATTGTTTTTTCATATTATATATAAATAGTTATTCTCCGCTAGTGATGTCACTATAACACTTGCACAATATTACTGTTTACTACTTAATATAAGGGGGAATCGGTTGCTTTTTGTCGTCCTCACGGGGACATAATTGGAATATCACTTATATTGGACTTTTACGAACAATATACATTAGGGTGTTTATCGGCCGGTTCTGTTCGGATTTGTGTATTATCGGCTCGGTTTTGAAGTTTTCAGTTTGTAAATATGCTAAACCAATAACAAACCTGAAGGAAGTGAATTCCATGAGTTTATTTCATTCCAATCTTGTAATATATATACAAACGTATAAGCCTAATATTAAGGGAAGATCTATCTAATCATACCCTAATTATGTGATACTAATTTATATTCATATCATAATCATCCTAAATTATGTGATACTAATTTATAATTACAATTGATATGATTGAGCTAATTTTCCTAATCATCCTAACAGTCCCCCGCAGTCTTAGCGGGAGGTTCTCGTATGCTGAGATTGTCCCTGAAATCATTAGTAGTACGCGCGAAAGACCTTTGATGAAAATGTCGGCAATCTGATAACGGAACGGTACATGTAGAACACGAACTTGTCCACGCGTAACCTTTTCTTGGACAAATAATAAATCAATTTCTATGTGTTTTGTCCGTTGATGCTAACTGGATTACCAGATAAGTATATCACACTCATATTATCACAATAGACCACGATTTATTTTTTAATCGGATAATGGATCTCTAAAAGAAGATTATGGAGCCAACATGATTCAACAACCACATTGGCGACCCTTCGGTATTCGGCTTCAGCGTTTGACCGAGACATCGTCGGTTGTCGTTTTGACAACCATGAAATGAGGTTGTCTCCCAAAAACACACAATATCCAGAGGTGGAACGTCGGGTGTTCGGGCAGCAACCCCAATCAGCATATGTATAAGATGAGAGACCTGAAATGGAGGACTTATACAGATGCAATCCAAAATGAAGAGTACCCTGAACATACCGCAGAATTCGCTTGAGATACCCTATATGCTTTTCTTTCGGATCATGCATATGTAAAGATACTTGCTGAATCGCATAGGAGATATCAGGTCTCGTGAAAGTAAGATACTGCAATGCCCCTGCTAGACTACAGTAATGTGTTGGATCACTATATGGAGTACATGTAGAGTTACTCAATTTTGCCTTTGTATCAATCGGTGATATGGCGGTTTGTAGGAGGACATGCCGGCTTTGTCAATGATCTCCTAAGCGTATTTTTTTGACTGAAAAATAGATCACCTACATATTGAGTTACATCAATGCCTAAAGATAATTTAAAGGACCCAAATCCTTCATTTTCAAATTCTACTGCAAGGAGGGACATAATAGACTAGCGAAATTATGAAGACGATGTCGTGAGAATGATGTCATCTACATATAGAAGGATATATGTCATGTTATTTCCCTTCTTATAAATGAACAAGTACTGATCGGACTTGCTGTGTGAGAGACCCAGTGTGGATACGAACATGTTATACCAGGTCTGAGGAGCCTGTTTCAAACCATATAAAGATTTTTTCAATAGGCAAACACAATCTGGATGTGTAGGATCTTGGAAATCCAAAGGTTGGTGCATGTAAACTGTCTCATGTAGCTGGCCATGTAAGAATGCATTTTTGACGTCCATCAGATGAATGGACCATAATTTTGACAGTGCCAGGCTAAGAACAATCCTGATAGTTGTTGGCTTAACTACCGGACTGAATATTTCACCACAATCCACGCCTGTTAAGACCTGCCATTACCAACAAAATGAGCTTTATATATCGCAAATGAGCCATCAGAATTCTTTTTATGACGGAAAACCCACATAGACCTGATTATGTTCACATTAGATGGTCGGAGCACTAACTCCCACGTCTTATTTTTAATAAGAGCATCAATTTCGTCTAACATGACAGCTTTCCAATTTGGGTCTGATAGGGCCGCTCTGGAATTTTTTGGAAGAGGTGAAAGTTGGACTGAAGATGTAAGGTTAAAATGACGTTTGGGCCAAAATTCCCGTGCATGGAATGGGTTTCAATGGTCTGAGGTTAGGGATTTGAGTTGTCAGGTAGGATATTGGGTCGAGGGGAGGTCTGATCTCGGGCAAAAGCTGATGGTTGGCTTTCTGCTTGGTGACTGGGCCGACACGGGTCAAGATTTGGGCCTAAAAGATGGTCTTGGTTGTCGAATTGGTGACACGGGTGAGGAAGCAATGGGCTCCCTCATTTGGGCCTGCCATCCATGAGATGTGGACTGGGTTGAGGCCGACGATAAAGAGGCAGTGACCTCCTTACCTTGGACTAGCCTAGTCACATTTTGTGGTTGGGCCAGTACGGTGTGGGAAGTATTTTGGGCTGGTCCCATCTGATTTTTGGTATGGAGATGGTGATGTAAAATTGGATGTATTTTGTCGTCCAAAAAATCATATGACAGTGGGGATGCCACATGAGAATTAGCAAAAGGGAATGTAGACTCATCAAAAACTATGTGACATGAGATAATGATTTTCTCGTTTGTCATATATAATATTTATAGCCCCTATGATTTTGTGGGTATCTCAAAAACACACAAGGAGTGGAACGAGCCTGTAATTTGTTAATGGTTGTGGACGGAAATAATGGATAACACAAACACCCAAAACCCCTCAAATGTGTAAAATACGGGAGACAATGGTACAACATTTGTGTAGGTGATATATTGGAGAGTAGTTTGCTAGGAAGAATGTTTAAAAGATATGTGGCCATTTGAAGTGCATGATACCAAAAAATTGGTGGTGTGGACGAATGCACAAGAAGTGTGCGAATGATATTGTTAATCGTTCGAATTTTTCTTTCGGCTTTCCCATTTTTAGGTGATGTATGTGGACATGAAAGATATAAAGACATCCCATTTTGGTGAACAAAAATCATTAAATTGGGTATTTATAAATTCTCTTGCATTGTCACATTAAAAATATTTAATAGATTTATCAAATTAGGTTTTGATAAAAGCACTAAATTATTTTAAAAAGGTGAAGACTTGCGACTTCTGCCCAAAGGGAAATGTCCACAAAAAATTCGAATAATCATCCAATAAGCATATAATATTTATGACCTGCTGAACTCAAAACTGGGGAAGTTCACAACTCACAATGCATAAGATCAAATGGCATAAGCGTATGTGAAGTAGATAATGAAAAAGGAAGTTTAACATGCTTCCCAAACACACAAGCCTTGCAAACAGAAGAGTCCAAAAGTTTATTACAAGAAACAAAATTATTTTTCCTAAGAGTATTGAACAGTGGTGCTCCCGGGTGTCCCACCTGATTATGCCATACGATAGGGGAAATAGTTGCAAAGGTTGATGGTTTGGTCACTTGGTTGTTAGAAGTGGTAGTGATGGGATACAAGTCCCCCATGCTATTACATCTCATTAGTGGCATCCCCGTCTGAAAATCCTTCACAGAAAACCCAAACGGATCAAAATTCATAGAAACATTGTTGTTAGTTGTAAAACATCGTATAGATATCAAGTTTTTATTTAGTTTTGGTGCATGTAAGACATTTTTTCAAATATAACGGTGGGTGGGGGGAGTTTGACTTGACCAATACCACGAATTAGAATTTCCTGCCCACTGCCGATAACAATATTTCTATTAGTGCTCATATTAAAATAAGATGAGAGATTACCTTGAGATGTCGTCATGTGTGACGTAGCCCCTGTGTCCATGTACCACGAACATTCAGATTCATGATGTTCATGGCCTGTTCGATATCGGTGGGAGCATAACTTGCGGAAGATGGTCCATGAGCTGCAAAAGCTTGTTGTGAACGAGAACTTAGAACTCCGGATCGTCGATTTGAATATGATGGTCTGGCCCACGACATGGTGGGGTATGGGCACGGAGGGGCAACCCATTGTGGTGCCCAAGCCCAAGGAGGGTACTGCCCCCACTGGCCCCATCCGGACTGGGCTTGCGGCTGCCTCTGCTGGTAGTGGTTGTTGCTGCCGCCGGCTGAATGGTGGTCGCCCTACCCCATCCATTCCCACTACTATTTTTTCCTTTGTTATTGTTACGATTTGACTCCCATTTTTTACCATTGTTGTTGTGATTTCCAGTTCCACCCGACGCAGAATTTTGGGTCACAAAATTCACAGAAAATGAGTTCGTGGAGACGAGGGTTATTCCGGCAGTGGCTACCCCCGAGGCTGTTTGCTTTGCCTTGCGGGTTTATTCGAGAATTAATCTCGAACGAGCCTCATAAAATGGAGGCAACTGATTACTTTGTTAAATGAATGTAGCAACCCCATCATATTGTTCATTCAACCCCACAATTAATTGAAGAACCAACCGTTGATTCGTCACCGACGCACTAACATTGGATAGTTGGTCGGCAAGCATTTTCAACTCTTGACAATAGGTGGAAATATTTGAAAAATCATCCAACTTGACGTTGGTGAATTGGTTTTCAAGATACCGCCCTAGAAAGTTTATTATGCTGAAAACTATTTTGTAAACGCTCTCACGCTTGTTGAGCCATAGGGTCTTGTTCCAAAATAGTATGCAAAATATCGTTGGAGATGGTGCCGTAAATCCATTGAAGGACTATAGCATCTAAGCGAGACCATAACTTTTTGTCAACACCGGTGGTGTCCGATGAAGACTCGAAAGGGAGGATATGGTCTATTACTTCATATACTCGGCAATGAATTTTGAATAACTCCGCCCACGAGGAGTATTGCCCTTTTTCCATCACTAGTGTAATTGAAATAAAGTTCTTGACGTTGTTTACGGCAAGAGCTAGATGAAATTTTTATTTGTCGGTCATAGATACCCACAAAAATACTAGAATAAAGGTAGGAGAATAAGAGAATAAGAAAAATAATTTGTGAGTGATGGAGGAATCCTAACCCGGAAGTGGTTGTCGGCTAGGGAATAATGGGAGGAAGGGCAGTATTAGGGTGGTTTTAGGTTTAGTCGAAGGAAGTATTAGGGTTAGGTTTAGTTTAGGTTTAGGGCTTGTGAGGAAAACCCTTAGGGTGCAGCCGAAAAAAAGAGAGAAAGAAAAAAAAAATCGAGAAGGGTGGGTAATGCCGAGTAAGGGGGAGGGGTGGGCAAAATTAATTTGTGGCTCTTGATACCATGAAGGAAGTGAATTTTATGAGTTTATTTCATTCGAATCTTATAATATATATACAAATGTATAAGCCTAATATTAAGGGAAGATCTATCTAATCATACCCTAATTATGTGATACTAATTTACAATCATATCATAATCATCATAAATTATGTGATACTAATTTATAATTACAATTGATATGATTGAGCTAATTTTTCTAATCATCCTAACAAAACCGATAAGATATTCGTTATTGATTTTCGATTTTTGATCTTTAACGGTTCAATTTTCGGTTTAACCAATAAGAAAATGTTCCACTAATTTTTTTTTGCTTTCTCTTATTTTTATTTATTCATATATACATTGTCTTCATGCATAAAAGTCTACAAAAATTACAAGACAAAAACTATAAAATGCACCGTAGCAATCTCTCCAAAAGAAAAACAAAGCCTATTCACAGTTCACACTGATGGGTAGAACTTCTTCAGAAGAAAAACAGAGATGCACAAGATTAAACACGAATTAAATACAAAATGCTTCCAAAGCAAAACACAATATTTTGATTCCTAATTTACAAATATAATTGAGTCATGGAAAATAAAAAGGCAAGATTATTGTAAGAATGATCTAATAGGACGGCCTGCTTGATTCAAGTGCAAAAATGAAGAGTTTCAACTCCACCACTCCACCGCTCCATGTCAAAAATGAAATAGAGTTTGTATTTAAAAAATTTAAATTTAAAGTCAGTATTATTTAGGGATAAAAAGGTAATGTTAATATAAATTTAGTGGGTTATCGATTAACCATTAACTAAATCATTAAAGCCGAAAACTGAATCGATAACTCAATAAAAGATTTTATAAAACCATTAACTCAATAACCCGATATTGATAAATCAATAACGTTTTTATTGATTCAATTTATCGGTTAATCCGATTTTTGCACCCCTAATATACATGATAGTAGTACTCATGACAGAAGCTTA
This sequence comes from Anisodus tanguticus, assembly GCA_034509755.1. NCBI lineage: Eukaryota > Viridiplantae > Streptophyta > Magnoliopsida > Solanales > Solanaceae > Anisodus > Anisodus tanguticus. The sequence continues at coordinate 9,904,228 of CM067552.1, read as the reverse complement.
TGGAAAAGACACGTAACTCCTCATCTAATTTACCTTAATTTACAATGATTTCTTTTGATAGTAAATGTGGATCCTCTGTGGATGATGTTTACGGACGTTTTTTTGAAAGTATTCTTTGCTCCTTTCTCACTTAGGTTAACCCCATATTATAATACTCCCTCGTCCAATAAAGTTAAATTACTTTTTAAATATATAAAAATAATATTCTTTTTTAGATAAATTTAAAAAAAATGACACCACACATAAATTGGAACAGAGAAAGTACTTTTTAAAGATATACATTCAAATAAAACACATTGCACTCACGTAATTATATTTGTTATTACATTTGCATAGTTATTATAATTTTGCAATAACGTTTAAATACCCGCTGCCTCATAAAATTAGGGATAAGGTCAGCGTACATCCTACCACCCTAGACCCCACTTTTGAAATCACATTGGGTTTGTTGTTTTTGTATATAAAATTATATAATATTTTACACTTATTTTAAATAACATATCAACCTTGTATAAAAGTGTGAAATAATATTAATACATATTTTTACATTATTATAAAGTTATACTATATTATATAAATGTATACAAAAAATTAGGTTTCGTCTCCCGTGAAACTCCATTTGTGATAGGTCAAATCTTCATAGAATAGTTTCAGATTTTAACCACAACTTTAAAATGACATTCCAAAATCATCAATTTGTCAAAAGTTTTAATAAATCACAAAATTCATTTGTGTTTTCAAGCTTTCAAAAACCCCTGGAATGGAATTTTTAATTTTACAATTTAATTCACCCAACAATATATTTAAATATGTGATGATAAACATAAATATCACTTTCAATCAGTTAAGCATTAAAAATGAAAATCATAATTAAAAATTAAGTAATTACTATTGTTTTCCTAATTAGTATTTCAAATCATGTACAAAATAGATTAAATGAGATAAGATCTGATTATTTGATTATAAGTTTGGGCCAAGTGATATAAAGGATAAGAATTTCAAAATATTTTGGACACCATATTTGTGGACAATTATTAACTTATATATTAAGTTACAATACATTTATACACTCTGCAATATTTTAAGAAAGTCATTACATATAAAATTAAAAGGTTAACTAAAATTTAAGAATATTAGAAGAAACTTGCTCTGGATCAACCTCGAATATGATATTGTTTTAGCAGTTGCATATTTTCATATATTAGCAAATTAGATTTAATTTTTCATATTTTATTCGGCAGTATTAACATTTCAGCATTTTTATTTGATGTATTTTTTAAATCATAATTTTGATGTGAATTCGAATATGAATTTATTAACCCTTTTACATATATTTACATATTCGAAGAATACATTAGAAGAGGAACTATAAAAAATGAAAAATAATAGCAAAAAGTATTAATGTTAATTTGTATATGGGCTTAGCACGGGCCAAATAGCACTAGTTGGCTTAGACATGGAAATACGGATTTTAAGACTATATACCATCCATATAATGTTTATTTTAAGTTAAAATTTTCAAGCTGCTACATATTCTTTCAAAAAATTTACAAGTATAATTAGATAATAGAACACAATACTAAAGCTGAAAAATAGTAGTTTACGCCTATACTCCATGGCCGGATACAAGTCTATCTGTAGCTAGAAAGCAAATGAATCCCTCGACGGTCAACAATCTAATCATATTGTTAAACAAGGAAATATTTCTGTGATATACATTGAATATACAGAAGTGTATATCACAGAATACGAGGTGGGACTCGGACTCGGCTCTCGGCAGTGGGTTCTCAGCAGTGGGCTCTCGGCAGTGGCCCAGCAGATCACCAACAAGCCCATTCTCGGATAGATTGTAGAAAATGCAATCTTGTATATATGGTATATATATTTGTAGTATATTGTAGTGTAAAGGTTACCTTAATTAGTGTTATACACTTACTATAATTATATAGTTAGAATTATGGTAGAATAAGGTTTTAGGAATAGGATTCTCCTATTTTGTAACTTGTATAAATACCTTTCAATTTATGAAAATAATCAAGGGGGTTTATTTCTTTCATGGTATCAAGAGACTAGGTCAAAACAAAAGTTTTCTCTCCCAACTTTTGAACCCTCTCTCTCGGCCGAGATCCCCCCCCCCCTCGGGTTTCTCTCCCAAATTTCATCTTTCGCTCTCAAAAACCTCTCTTAAATTTTCCCTCCTTCTTTGTTCATTCAATATGTCTAAGAACAATTATCATCCTGCCCTCATGGTTTCTAACGTCAAGAACAGTATCCCTATTGTACTTGAAATGGAAAACGTCCAATATGCGACGTGGGCAGAATTGTTTAAAATACACGTTATCTCCCATCAAGTTATCCATCACATAATTCCTCCCGCTACACCTCTTTCCGCGGAGGATCCCCAATTATGGATTATGCTTGATGCTACCGTTCTCCAGTGGATCTATTCCACTATTTCGGTTGATCTTTTACAGACGATTATTGAGCTGAATACCACGGCTATGGCTACCTGGAATAGATTGTGTGACATATTCCAAGATAACCAACATTCACGTGTTGTCACACTCGAGCAGGAATTCTCTGTCGTTCGCATGGAAGAATTTCCAAACGTCTCTGCATATTGCAAGAAACTCAAGGAGTTGGCGGATCAACTCCGTAATGTTGGCGCACTTGTAACAAATAATCGTTTAGTTCTACAATTGGTTGCCGGCCTTTTGGGAGGCCTATAATGGTGTTGGAACTCTCCTTCGTCAAAGCAACCCTCTTCCCGCCTTTTATCAAGCCCGCTCCATGCTTACTTTGGAAGAAGCCGATTTGGCAAAAAAGGCGGCTACCGGAACAAGCCCCGTCGTCATGATGGCGTCCTCCCCAAGTTCTTCGGGTTTTGTTGAGAAATCGGGCCAAAACCATACTCATGGTGGCGGCAAAAAATATCGTAAGAATAATAAAAACCGCGGGGGCAAACGCGGCGGTTCCGGTGGTCAGCAAGCAGGCAGTGAGCCCCGTCCAGGAAACAGTGTCCCACCGCCCCTGGTCCCAGCAGTGGGGCCCATGGCGTGGGGGGGGGCGGGGCGATGGGCGGTGGGTCGGCGGCCCCTACTACCCGGCGAATTCCGAGTAGCCGGTGGGGCGGCAAGCAATTCCAGCCCAACAACCAAGCGGTGGCGGCCCACCGGCCGGTGGCCCAACATCGCCGTTCCAGCAGCTATGGCCCAGTTCAGTCACGTCCTGGAATACTTGGGCCCCGACCTCCGCAAGCCCATCACGCAGCATGCCCCACTCAGACCGATATCGAGGCCGCGATGCACACATTGGGGTTGACTCAACCGGACCCAAATTGGTATATGGACACCGGTGCTACTACTTACATGACTTCCGATTCAGGTACTCTCTCATCTTATTCCAATTTGAGCAACCCTCAGGGTATAATTATTGGTAATGGCAACTCCATTCCAATTAAGGGTTATGGTAAAAAAATGTTGTCTCCCCCCAATCCACCCCTTATCTTGAAAAATACTTTACATGCCCCTAAATTGATTAAAAAATTAGTGTATGTCCGAAAGTTCACCACTGACAATTCTGTTTCTGTTGAATTTGATCCTTTTGGTTTCTCTGTGAAGGATTTCAAGACGGGGAGTCATCTCATGAGGTGTGATAGTAGGGGGGAACTTTATCCTATCATACCCGATTTCAGTCCATCGAGTCAAACCTTGCCGTCAGCTTTTGCAGCCATTTCTCCTTCCTTGTGGCATGCTCGCATTGGTCATCCGGGATCTTCTATTTTATCAGTTTTAGATAAAAATAGCTTTATTTCTTGTAAGGGTACGAGTCGTACTCAACTTTATCAATCTTGTTCGTTAGGAAAAATTGTTAAGTTGCCATTTTTGGACTCAAATTCTCATACTTGAAAGCCTTTTGATATTATTCATAGCAACCTATGGACGTCTCATGTTCTAAGTTCGTTAGGTCATCGATATTATGTTCTGTTTTTGGATGATTATTCTAAATTTTTATGGACGTTTCCAATTGCCAATAAATCTCAAGTGTTTTCTGTCTTCATAAAATTTAGAGCATTCATTAGAACACAATTCGAAAGAGAAATAAAAAATATTCAGTGTGATAATGGGAAAAAGTATGACAATAGGGTGTTTCGGGAGTTCTGTGATAATAATGGGAACAATTTTCGTTTTTCGTGCCCTCATACATCTTCTCAAAATGGGAAAGCCGAACGCAAAATTCGTTCCATAAATAACATTGTCCGCACTCTCTTACTTCATGCTTCCGTAACCCCATATTTTTGGCATCATGCTCTGCAAATGGCAACATATCTCCTTAACATAATTCCGTCCAAAGGTCTGGCATATTCTTCCCCCTCCAAATCCTATATAATAAGAACCTTTCTTATTCTCATCTTCGGATCTTTGGGTTCTTGTGTTATCCGTTATTCCCATCCACCACAATTAACAAACTTCAGGCTCGATCTACTCCGTGTGTATTTTTGGATTATCCGTCTAATCATCGTGGTTATAAATGCTTTGATTTATCCTTCAAGAAAATCATAATTAATCGCCATGTCATTTTTGATGAAACCCAATTTCCTTTTATGAAAGTTCATATAAATGTTTGCTCCTTTATATCACTTTCTACTGTTCTGGAAATTTTGGGGGTAGGAATGAGCTTATAATTCATAAGTAATGAGAAATATATATATATATATATTCAATTTTCTCTTTATAAAGAGGTTTCTTTCATTCAAAAGTTCAACTCCAATTTTTATATTATTTTCGTTATAAAATACTGAATTAATTCTATCGACGCCATTCCAATTCAAAGAATTGAAAAAACTTCAAACTCTCAATTGTTTACGACGTCTATAAATATTTTCAAAACAAGGGCCTTTTCATTTAATTCCGGAATTATTCACTATATGGATGAAATATCAATATATTATAAACATAAGTATATATGCATTATATATATACACACAAAGAGTTTTAATATTAATGTAGTTTAACCTCTAATAGCATGTTAGATACTAACTAATGATGTTTTGATATACAGATAATGATAATTTAGGTAAGCAAAGGGAACCACGTCACAAAAAAGGGGAAAAATTTATGTACACTTCCCTGACTTACATTTCAAAAATATAGCCCATAACTTACATTACGAAGCTTTGGTCCAAAAATAATTTTATACAATGTTATACACTTATATACAAAGACATGTACATTATGTATATAGGTCTATAAAAGTGTATAATGTGTAGCATATACACTAAAATATAATTATACAATATTATATACAAAACATCCACTTATACACATTACATACATTTACACACAATTATACAATATTATATAAGTGGGTATAAACATAGATATGGTGAGACAAAGTTGTCGTCGTTGTTGTAAAAACTTCCGGCGAGGAAGAGAAGCCGCTACAACACAAAGAGAGAGAGAGAGAGAGAGAGAGACAGAGAGACAGAGAGAGAGAGAGGAGAATGAGGAGGGAGTAATTCCGGTGAGCTTCGCTGGCAGTGACATACTTTTCTGGTCAGATCTGAGCCACCGCAGTGGAGGAGGCCGAGTCGAAAAGTGAGTACAATGAGTTAGACTTGATTTTTGTTGAGACAAAGTCGTCATCGGAGAAAACTTCCGACGAGGAAGAGAAGCCACTGTAGTAGAGAGAGAGGGAGGAGTGGAGGAGGGGGTAATTCCGGTGAGTTGTGGGTTAGTTTTTATAAGATTTAAAAATATGGGTCAATTTTGATAACATTATTACCCTAATTAAAATATAGCATAATTATTCCAAAAATAAACAATTCAAGTGTATTTTTGACTATTATGTCTATATAAAATTATCCGTAACTAATTTATAAATGGTATGTGTAAATATTTTTTTATATAAACTCATTAAAATCTTATTTTAAAAGTGAAAGATGATTAACAAAATTTGCATCGTGGATTAAGACGTGGCTAGCTAGTCTTTATAGCCGCAATGGGGTTGGATCGACAAGTAATAAAGTACATTTTGTTATGAAATTGAAGAAACTCAAGAGAAAATTGAAGAGAAAATAAACTATAACTCTATTATATTAATTCTTGACTTGTTTCTTGTATGGAGAAATAAAAGACTATATTTCTATTTATAGGGAAATAAAGAGAATAAAATAAAGGATAGGGCAGCACGGTGCACTAAGCTCCCGCTATGCGCAGGGTCCGGGGAAGGGCCAGACCACAAGAGTCTATTGTACTCAGCCTTATCTTGCATTTCTGCAAGATGATATTTTCACGGCTTAAACCCGCGACCTCCAGGTCACATGGCAGCAACTTTACCAGTTACTCCAAGGCTCCCCTTCAAAGAGAATAAAACAAAAGAAATTTATAGATACTAAACCAAACTAACTATTCTATAATTAATATAGTAACTAGACTTGGAAGAAAACTAAATGTTTTAGAATATTCCTAGACTAAAAAGGAGAGTAAATATTATACCACTAATGTAGATCATAAAATATAAGGCAAGTAAATTTTAACATTCCGCCTGAAACTGAAGTTGGTGTATCCAACTTGAGTTTGCATACTTAACTATTGTAGAAAAATGCAATCTTCCTTGCTTCTGTTGCGGCAATCTAAAAATGTTGATCTCCTCATATTCTGATTCTACCAATAATGTTTGTGAATTGTCTCAAGTGTCTTTGAACTTACACATTTTTGTAACATGACTTGCTTGTTTGCGATATTCACATATTGAATCTGATCTCCACAAATAATTTTGTTCTAAGTGTGTTTTCTTTTTACAGTATTTGCAAGGCGGATAGTCGACTTTTCCTTTTTGGTGTTTTGTATAAAAAATACCTTCAACAATTTTATCTTGTCTGAAAGCTCTTTTTTACTTTTATACTTGAAGAACACTTATTAACTATGCAAGAGAAATAGTAGAGAGATCTTTTGATCCTTCTAGAGCATAGATTTTAGACCCAAATCTCTCCGGAATAGTTTCAAGGATCTTTTCAACTATTCTTTTATCTTTGAAATTCTTTTCAAGCAACCTGACTCTATTGAAATCAAAGAAATTCTGTCAGAATACTGAGTGATCGTCTCACCCTCTTGCATTCTAAGAGATTCAAAATATCTTTTCAAATTCAAAATCTGATTTTGTCTGCCTCATTCACTTCCTTTATATTCCTTTTTGATTTTTTTTCCAAGCTTCTTTTGTTGTTTCACATACAATAATTTTAGAAACAATTGAATCAGCAATAGAATTTTGAATCACAATTTGGCTTTGTATTTTTGGGTTTCTCTTCTGAGTGAGCTTTGATTTTGGGCAGGAGTAGATTTTTCATGAAGTGATTGTGTGGGATTATCTTTCATTACAACTTCCCACAAATCATAATCTTCAAGATAAGACTTCATCTTCACTGCCCAAATTTGATAGTTTTCACTAGGGTTGTTTATGATTTGGTTTGGATCGGTTTTCCTCTAAAAGATAACCAAATCAATTAAGTTGGTTTTTCAAATATTGGAATCAAACCAAACCAATTAAGTTGACTTTTCAAATATTGGAATCAAACCAAACCAATTAAGTTGGTTTTCGTAGCTTCGGTTCTTGTCGGTTTTGTCGACTTTTTAGGGTTTTTAGAGTTTTCGGGTTTTTTCAAATTTTTAAATATATGGCAATATACTTTCAACTACATATTAAATTGACTATATTCCCGCATAGCATTACCAAATCAATTACTCTTTAAAAAAAAGGAGTATATATATATATATAAATCAAGTTATATATGCTTTTTCTAAGAAAACAAATTGTACTATGCATTGTCCAAAACATTAGCCATTTTCAGGGAACATAATAAAATTTCTTACAATAAATTTATTTTTTGTGCAAAGAGTTAAATATACCAAACTATCTTGACGATAATTGAATTAAATGTTAATTTATAATTAAAGGACTCAAAGACAAGTTAGTTTTAACAAGAAATAGTTTCTCGGAATTATCAAAATAGAAATTACAAATCAAACTAGAAAGTAAAAGGCAAAGAATTGAATTACTACTATAAAAGCAAACATCCAGATTATGAACTAAGAGGGCAAAAATTAATATGTATCGTAAAACTTTATACTTTTATATAAAAATACACACCTATATGTATGCAATTATAGTTTTTAAATAGATATTTATATAGTCAGTTTGGTTCGGTGTTTTTTGATTATTTTTTCTCAAAATCAAAATCAAAATCAAAATCAAAATCAAATAAAATATTGTCGGTTTTTAAAACTGAAAACCAAAATCAAACCAAAACAAGAAAGTGTCAGTTTTTTTCTTCGGTTTAGTTCGCTTTTTCGATTTTCCATGAACACCTCTAGTTTTCACCGGTGAAGATTTGTAGGGCATTAAAAAGGGATTATTGCCTGTCATGGTTTGAAGTTAAAATTAGTTTAAAGTAGCCCTGCGTTGAAATGGAAGAAAGAGTTAAAATTGGGTTGAAAATAGGTATATGGGTTAAAAGTGGTTGAAAGTAGTTCTTCTTATTCTTCAATGATATCACATTTCCATTGAGATCAATGAATCTGACTTTGATACCACGGTTATGAAATTGAAAAAATAAAAGAGAAAATTGAAAGAAAATAAACTATAACTCTTTTGTATTGATTTTTGAATTATTTTTTATAGAGAAATAAAAGACTACATCTCTTCTATAGAGAAATAAAGAGAATAAAATAAAAAATATATATTATTTTCCTTATAGATACTAAATCAGGAAACTAAATATTTATAATTAATGTAGTAACTAGACTTAGAAGGAAACTAAAATTTTTAGAATATTCCTAGACTAAAAAAGAGATTAAATATCCTATCATTGATGTAGATCATAATGATAGAATTGATAGAAATGTTTTCCCTGCCTTTCATTTGCTTGTAAGTCTCTTTATATACAAGAGGATGAGCCAGGATTATGGTTGAATTTATGCTAATTCTAATCACTAGAAATCTATTGATTTGATAATCCTAATTACAGAAAATTGATTACTAATATCTTGCTAATTAATTTATAGTATCCTGCGAATCTGTACATAAGGTAAAACTAATTACAAGGGATTCTTACTTAATGGACTGATTCTAATACACCCCTTTAGTCGAAACGGGAGGTTGACGTACGTTGAGACTATCTCAAAAATCATCAAAGAGTTGCAGCAGTAGTCCTTTGGTGAAAATATCAGCAATTTGATAGCGTGATGGGACATGTAGGACTCGTACTTGACCTCGAGCGACTTTCTCCCATACGAAGTGTATATCCATTTCAATGTGTTTAGTGCGTTGATGTTGAATTGGGTTCGTAGAAAGATAAAATGCACTAACATTGTCACAGTAGACCCAAGTGCCTTTTGTAACAGGATAGTGAAGTTCTAGAAGCAAGTTCTGAATCCAACATGATTCGGAGACGACATTTGCGACCCCGCGGTATACTGCCTCTACACTAGATTGAGATATGGTAGGTTGTCTTTTTGCAGACCAAGATATCAAGTTATCTCCAAGGTAAACACACTAACCAGAGGTTGATCTTCTAGTATCTGGACATCCACCCCAATCTGCGTCAGTGTATGATATGAGTTTGTTAATAGAAGTAGGGTAAATGTGAAGGCCGAATTCGAGTGTACCCTGAATATAGCGAATGATACGCTTTAATGCAGACATGTGTTGAGTCCTTGGATTGTGCATAAAGAGGCATACTTGTTGAACCGCATAGGAAATATCGGGTTTTGTAAAAGTTAAATACTGTAATGCACCGACAAGACTACGATACTCAGTTGGATCATGATATGGATTGCCTGAGGAGGCACTGAGTTTTGCTTTTGTGTCCACCGGTGTAGAAGAAGGTTTGCAGTAAGACATGCCTGCCCGCTCAATAATTTCCTATGCATATTTCTTTTGGGAAAGAAATAAACCTCCTGAATGTCGGGTGATAGAGATACCCAAAAAATAACTTAGTGGACCCAAATCTTTCATAGCAAATTCAGAACCTAGTTTAGACATAATTAATTGTCGAAGAGCATCTGAAGAGGTAGCGAGGATGATATCATCCACATAAAGTAGGATATATGCCATATCTTTGCCCCGACGATAAATGAATAACGAACGGTCTGAAATGCCGTGAGAGAAACCAAATGTAGCTACATAGTCAGCAAAACACGGTTACCAAGCACGAGGAGCTTGCTTAAGCCCATATAGAGATTTCTTGAGCAAACACACATAATTTGAGTGTTGGGGATCACGAAATCCCGGAGGTTGGTACATGTAGACAGTTTCATTGAGGTGCCCATGTAAAAAGGCATTCTTTACATCAAGCTGAGTAATACACCAAGATTTTGATAATGCAATGCTGAGAACTATTTTAATAGTTGCCGGTTTGACCACTAGACTTAAAGTTTCACTACAATCTATACTAGTTTGTTGTCCTGCACCATCACCTACAAGTCGGGCTTTATACCTCTCAAAAGATCCGTCAGATTTCTTCTTGTGCCTGAAAATCCACAAACTTCAAATAATATTAGCATTAGACGGTTGTAGCACCAAGTCCCACGTCTTATTTTGAATAAGAGCATCATATTCATCTTTCATGGCCATTTTTCATATCGAGAGTGACTTTGATGAAATTGTTGATGTTAGACCATGGCAGAGCGGGATGAGGAGGAAGACTGGAAGAGGAAGATAATTTTGGGTCGATGATTTGGTTGGTGGCCATGGTGGCAGTGAAGAAAGAAGAGAGAAGGCTTTTGAAGAGAAGTTAATGTCGGCTAAGTTGGAGAAAAGGTAAAACTAATTAATCTAAGCTCTTGATACCATGATAGAATTGATAGAAATGTTTTTCCTGCCTTTCATTTGCTTGTAAGTCTCTTTATATACAAGAGGATGAGCCAGGATTATGGCTCAATTTATGCTAATTCTAATCACTAGAAATCTGCTAATCTAATCACTAGAAATCTGTCGATTTGATAATCCTAATTACATAAAATTGATTACTAATATCTTGCTAATCAATTTCTAGTATCCTGAGAATATGTACATAAGGTAAAACTAATTACAAAGGATTCTTACTTAATGGACAGATTCTAATACATAAAATATAAGGCAAGTAAATTTTAACACATTTTTGTTGCTAATGTGTTGAAAAGAAAAATTTATATATGTAAATCACAATTTGAGTATTATAAGTTTAAATTAAATTTTTATCATAATTGATTTGATTTACAGAATTTAAAATTTGTAATTTATACTTACCTTTTAATATATATGCAAAATAGTCAAAATTTTGAGTTCAAATGAATCCATTACCTATTCCCTGCATCCACCTGTAGTTATCAGTATGTTAGTTAGTGTTACCTTTAATTGTAATAGCATTGCATTCATGCCTTTAGTAATTATATTGATTTAGAGATGCAACTCTCTTATTCCCTACTCAACTTGTTGAAGTTCCCTATTATCATGAATGATAGAGATATCTTACAGAGTGGACAAATGTTTTAAGTAACAATTATTCTGTAACTTCTGAGCTGGAGGATTTCCCTTTTCAGTAATTTGAGAATGAAAAAGATAATTAATGGACTAGGAATACGTAATCAAGTTTATTATATAGAATACTAGAAGAGCTTAATTATCAAGGCACAAACTGGTGTTCTGTGCAGCATAGATTAGATCTGGTTTTATTTGGTTGAGCCATCCCTGAGTTAATTTCTCAGACGATCACTCAACTAACAACTTTTATCTCAAAAAGTCACTCAACTTTATTTTGTAACACAAAAGTCATTTAACTAATGAAAATTATATGAAAAAGTCACTCGACTTTGTTTTGCAACAGAAAAATCACGCAACTATTATCACTCAACCTACAAAATCACTCAAAAAATTATTATTTCACATACAAAGTCCCTCAACCAATTCGGGACGTGAAATTTTTTTATCCCTCGATCTTTTGTCTTGTTTTAATTCGTCCTTGACACCTCGCGAAACAATAAAAATTGAAGAAATAAAAAATGGGGTGAGAATTACTTTGGATAATTTGTAAAGTACGATTCCGACTAAACATGTAAAATAAAATTAATTTGATCACTTACGTGAGGTGTATGCGTTATTAGAATTTCTGTGAATACCTATATATATATATATGTGTGTCAGAGTGTGCAGCTGTTCTTGTGCTTAACGTCTTCTTAGAGTTGTTTCGCACGTTGTTTGGCTAAAGATTTGTGAAGCTTCTTATATTATTGGAGGTAATCTCTGTTCCTGTTGACAAATACATTCAAGTTTTTTTTATATTGATTCGTCTCCAAAAAAAAAACCTATCCTTAAATTATGCAAAATGATATATACTTGCTCCCAAACTATGCATTAATACAGATATTAGTCTTTAATATCTACCAATAATCAATAAAGACAAATTTCATAATTTTCATAACTATACTACTATAAGAGTAAATTGAACCCCAACTATTAAGACAATTAAACCTCTTCATCACAGTATTATTTGTTTGGATATTTTTTTACTACTATAGCAAAAATATTATTATATGTCAGTTTAGGAGCTTAGGCCAAGCGCTAGTAATTTCCTGATTGTTTGGTTGTGTCCACCGATATTTGTTAAAGTCTTCATTTCCGCTTTGATAGAGAATATATTAATATTATTCATATATTATGTAATTATTATTCTAGTGTAATTATGTAAAGTAGAGATCCTTCTTCAATTAGGTTTGTAAATTGTAAACACATATAAATATTGTATTAATGAGAAGCCTCTAACCAAGGAGATTTACACTATTCTACATGGTATCAAGAGCCAAAACCCTAACACCCTAAAATTCTTTCTTTTTTTTCGGCCGCCACCCCCCCCCCCTTCTCTCTTTCCAGCGGCAACCCCCCATCTAAACCCTAAAGAATTTTCGTCGCCCCTCCCCTCTCTTCCCAAACTTCGGGCGGCAACATGGGTTCTCATGATTCCTCCTCCACACAAGACGTCACACATCCTCCTCCTCCCTCCCCCTCTACCAACCCCTTTCATCCGGACTTCGCCGTCACAAATATCAAGAACTTTATCCCTTTGGTTCTTGATCAAGAGGATGGACAATACTATTCATGGGTACAATTATTTCAAATTCATGTTTGTGCCTACAACGTTCTTGATCAAATCGACACCACCATACCCCGTCCGTCTGACGTTGACAACACAACATGGAAACGGCTTGATGCTATAGTCAAGCAATTGATATATGGCACCGTATCCAAGGATCTATTTCATACTATTATGAAGGAAGGTGCTTCAGCTCACGAACTATGGACAAGACTAGAGGAAATCTTTCAAGAAAACAAACATACTTGTGTCATCTATTTGGAGGAATAATTCAATAACACATGTCTTGAAAATTTTGCGAATATATCCGACTATTGCAAACAATTGAAATTAGTTGCAGATCAATTAACTAATGTGGGCACAACGGTTTCAGAAATGAAGATGGTTTTGCAACTAATAAATGATTTGCCAAAGGGTGAGTACGACACACTTGTGACAATGATTCAACAAGTTGATCCCCTCCCTAGATTCAACAAGGCCCGGTCACTATTTCTCTTGAAGGAAAGTAGGTGTGCCAAACAGGATGAACATAATAAAATGCCTTGATAGTTGATGCACCGGTGACTACCACCACACCCATCGGCCAACCGCAGTACACAGACAACCAACCGCCGCGAGGCGGCCGCGGTGGCAAGGGAAAAAGACGCGGGGGATGGTCCAGTTCTGGTTGCCAACTACAACAGGCCCACTTCTCGGCGGCCCAACAACAACAACAAATGTATGGCCTCCTTACCCCTACCGAACTGGGCCAGGCCTACAACACCATGAATTTACAGCAGCACGACGATGCCTGGTATATGGATACGGGCGCCACATCCCACCTCACTCGTAACTCCGATAATCTTCCTCAACTGTTTAATTTAAACAATCTTTAATTTATTTTGGTCGGAAATGGCAATCACATTCCAATTCAAGGCTATGTCACCACTCAAACTCCATCACCTCACCCTCCATTTTCCCTAAAAAAAAATGTCCTATATGCTCCTAACATTATTAAAAACTTAATATCTGTTCGGAAATTTGCTAGTGATAATTTCGTATCTATTGAGTTTGACCCTTTTGGTTTTTCTGTGAAGGAGCTACATATAGGGATAACTCTTACGAGATGTAATAATGTGGGGGACCTATATCCTTTCTCTTCCATTTCCACTGCAAGTGTCAATCCACATACATCTCTAGCTGCAATATTTCCTTCAACCTGACACAATCGACGTGGGTACCCAGGAGCATCAATTTTTAACTTTCTTAGAAGTCACAATTTGATTCAATGTAATAAAGGGAAATTTACCCACAACTGCTAATCTTGTCCACTAGAAAAACATGTTAGAGTTCCTTTTAAATCGTCTTTGAGTGTTACTTTCTCTCCATTTAATATCATTCATGCAGATTTATGGACATCTCTCATTACTAGCAAACTGTGTCATAAATATTATTTGGTACTATTAGATGACTTCTCTCATTTTCTTTGGGTCTATCCGTTCAAATATAAGTCTCAAGTCTACTCCACCTTTCTTGAATTTCGATCCTACGTTAAAACGTAATTTGAAAAGAACATTAAATCATTTCAATATGACAATGGTCGTAAGTTTAACAATTCACCCTTTCATAAATTTTGTATGGAAAATGGCATGGTGTTCCGATTCTCTTGCCCCCATACCTCACCTCAAAATGGTAAAGCCGAAAGAATCATTTGCATCATTAATAATATGATCTGGACCATGCTATTTTATGCTTTTCTCCTCCCCTCCCTTTTGGGTATACACGTTACAAATGGTAGCATACCTTCTTAATATATTACCTATACGTACCCTTCAAAATAAAACTCCCACCGAAATTCTATTCCATCGGGTCCATTCCTATTGTCAGCTCCGAATCTTTGGCTGTCTATGCTACCCTAATCTCGCTTCCACGGCTCCTCACAAATTAGCATCTAGGATTACTCTTTGCATCTTCTTGGGTTTTTCGTCAAACCACAAGGGGTACATATGCTATAATTTGTCCACAATTAAAGTATTTGTCTCTTGCCATGTTACGTTTGAGGAGCACATCTTCCCTTTTGCAAACGTTCGAAAATTTTAAGTCACTGACTATGGCTTTCTTGACGATTCGAACACTTCCCCCTATTTAATAATATGATCCATGGAGCTAGTAGTTCGACTCAAAACCCACTGCCCCGGTCATCTCCCCCGGCACCCACTGCTCTCGTCACCTCCCATTGCCCTACTGCCACCCGCAATAACCCCACTGCCCCACTACCAACCGTAATCTCCCTCGGCCTACCTACTGATACCATGACAACCTCATTGCCCCATTACCACTCGATACCATCACCGACCCCCAGCCCCCGTCAACCAACCCTCTGTCTGCAAGTCCCATCGCCTTCTCATAACCCCACTGCCCGAGCCCCATCATCCCGTCACTGCTCCACTTCTCGAGTCCTCACCCGCCATAAAATACCCAAATAGTCCCCATTCTAATGCACCATATGAAAACTCATGCCCAACACGAATTTTTCAAACCGAAAGTCCACTTTAACATATCCACTCAAGCCATCTCACCTATACCCAAGAACCCAAGATTAGCCAAGCTTGATCATAATTGGAATGCGGCCATGCGTGAGGAGTTTGATGCGCTCACTACACAGCAAACTTAGGATCTTGTCCCAAAACCAGAAGGGGTCAATGTGATTCGTTGTATGTGGCTATATCGTCACAAATTCAGGGACAGTGGTGAGCTTGAACGCTATAAGGTGAGACTTGTGGCAAATGGCACGGGGCAACAAGAGGGAATTGATTATGGTAAGACCTCCAGTCTAGTGGTTAAACCAGCCACCATCCGCACTGTTTTGAGCATTGCTATGGGAAATAATTGACTTATTCATCAGTTTGATGTAAAAAATGTGTTTTACATGAGAATTTGAAAGAAACTGTATACATGCATCAACCACATGGATTTGTGCATCATTCGGCTCCTCAGTATGTCTGCTAGCTTCAAAAGTCACTTTATGTCTTGAAACAAGCCCAGGGCTTGGTATGACCGCTAGTCCACTTACATTTTGCAGATTGGGTTCATGTGCAGCAAAGGTGATAATTCACTTTTTATTTTTCATCGAGGTAATGACATTGCATACATACTGCTCTATGTGGATGACACTGTCTTAACTGGCTCCTCAAATGTGTTGAAAAATGAGATTATCACTATGCTCAAATTAGAATTTGTCATGACAGACTTAGGTAAGTTGAGTTATTTCGTGGAGATTTCCGTAACTAGATCCAAGAATGCAATGTTCTTGTGTCGGCATAAGTATGCCGAAGAGATTGTTTACAGGGCTAAAATGACAAACTACAAGATCATGCCCACTCCAGTCGATTCAAAGTCGAAGCTTAGTGCCGATGACGGGGATCCGATGCTTGATACTTCTCTTTATAGGAGTCTAGCTGGTACACTTCAGTATCTTACCTTCACTAGACCCGATATTTCCTATGCTGTTCAGCAGGTGTGTTTGTTCATGCATGCTCCCATGGAGCCTCACTTTACCGCTTTTAAACGTATCATTCGGTACGTCAAGGGTACTCTTAACTATGGATTACATCTTTATCTAGCTGTACAGACACACGTCGATTTACTTCTGACTATTGTGTATTTTTGGGTGATAACTTCATCTCATGGTCTGCAAAACGGCAAGACACGCTTTCCTGTTCGAGTGCAGAAGTAGAATATAGAGGCGTTGCGAACGTTGTTGCCAAAATTTGTTGGCTTAGAAACCTCATTCTAGAGCTTCATTGTACCTTACATAAGGCATCTCTTGTCTACTGTGATAACATAACTGATTTTTACTTGTCTCATAACCCGGTTCAGCATCAGCGAACCAAACATATTGAGATGAATATTCATTTTGTTCATGAGAAGGTTGCCATGGGCCATGTACGGGTGTTACATGTTCCTTCTTCCTATCAGTACACATATATATTTACTAAGGGACTCCCTCAGCAACCGTTCCTTGACTTCAGATCCAGTCTCAGCATCCGGCCTCCTCCCGCTCCGACTGAGAGGGTGTGATAGAGAATATATTAATATTCTCCATATATTTTGTAATTATTATTCTAGTGTAATTATGTAAAGTAGAGATTCTTCTCCAATTAGGTTTGTACATTGTAAACACCTATACATATTGCATTAATGAGAAACCTCCAACCAAGGAGAATTACAATATTCTACATGCTTATATGGTGTTCATTTCCATTTGCGTCAGCTATGAAAGAAAAGAGTGGGCGCGACACTTTATTCTCTACCATTTTTGTTTAATTCTGGCCCTCCCAAACTCCTATAAGGGGAAGATCTTGGAGTAAGCTCCTTTTTATGGGCAATCTACTCAAGAGTTTAGGCCTATAATTCAGTCTATGACTAGATTGTTGCCTTATATCTAAAGGCGAGGGGTTCTAAAAGTGTATGCGACTAGCCTTAGATGAGAGGGGAGGCAACTGAACATATAATATAACAACATATATATATAAACATTTAATTCCAAAGATAGTGAAATATTAATATGGAGAATGACTGTTATAGAAAATCTGGGCATAGAAGATAAATTTAGATAATTTTACTTAATTCATAGACTATTATAAACCTTCTACTAAATAATACTTACTCAACTGCTCTTAACCAAATTGTGGGGCCCTGCTGCATGCCACGACACATAGGAATGACCAAGCGATCGAGAGAAATACAACTTCAAAAGCACAATGTGTTTTTACTCTCACTCGTCACTAGTATACCATATACCTTATATATTACTAGTACAATTTCTGTCTCTTTCTCATACCTATTTCTTCCCTCTTTCTAGCTTCTCTATTCCCAGGCTACTGAACAATGAAGGTATGATCAATTCTTCATTTATCCTGTTTCATTTGTTTCTTTTCCTGTACACGTGTAATATGTTCATGAACTTTTTCTTTTTTTTTTACCTTTTTCACTTTCGGAATATTTCAGGAAATATTCAACTTTTGTATTTGAATTTTATATATACATATATATATGGATTTTGACTCCTTAAGTTTATTTGATTCCATACGTTTTTTTCCTTTCCCTTTTCCTATATTCTTTTGTCTCTATTGGGATATGTTAACGCTCTCGTTTGACCATAGATTCTGAAGTTAAAACTTAAAGACTTGAAAATTTGAATTTTTAAAGTTAGTGATTTTTGAAATTTGAAGTTGTGTTTGGGCATGCATTTTACTTTGAAAAAATTTAAAGTTTTGTGAGTGGAAGTCTCAAAAAATGGTCTGTATCAATTTTTGAAACTTGAAAAAAAAAATTAAGACAGATTTTGAAAATTTGCTCCAAATCTATGGCCAAACAGATGTTTGAAGATAAATTTTCAAAATTTATTTTAAATTCTATGGTCAAACGCTAGCGTAATCTTCTTTATTATGATTCTTCTTTTTCCATGAGCTGCTATTTGTTTTTTGTTACTGTTACTTGATATTTTTTTAAGCCTAGGGTCTATCGAAAACATCTTTACCTTCACAAGGTACGTAGGAGTAAGGATGCGTACAGACCTCACTTTCCCGATCCTACTTGTGGGATAATTACATTGGGTACGTTATTGTTGTAATTGTTATTTCTAAAATTTGCAACTCTCTTTTTACTTTCATTTGTGTAGAAATTTATCCTGAAATTGGATTTGGAAGATGACAGGGAAAAAAGGAAGGCCTTGAAGACGGTGGCTGCTCTTCCAGGTAATCAAAACTATTAGACAGCCCTTATCTACATTTTTTACTAATCAAGATTTCAAGGGATAAAAGAAAAAAAGAACAGTAGAAAGAAGTTAATTGACATCTC
Organism: Anisodus tanguticus; assembly: GCA_034509755.1. Taxonomy (NCBI): domain Eukaryota; kingdom Viridiplantae; phylum Streptophyta; class Magnoliopsida; order Solanales; family Solanaceae; genus Anisodus; species Anisodus tanguticus. The sequence goes on along the minus strand of CM067552.1, from coordinate 9,885,261 downwards.
TTCACCGGAAATTTACTTTTTGTGTATGTAGATCTATATATATATATATTGACTTCCGTCACTATTAAAAAGTCACTATTTTTTTACTGAAATTTTCCATTAAAAAAATGGCTAGTGATTATTCCCACTAGATGTTGGTGGAAAAAATTTAAATAGTACTGTTTGTCACATGAAAAAATCAGAAAGTTTTTCAATAATTCAATGGGAACCTGTTTTCAACCATGTGTTTTCTCAGTGAGTTAATTCGATGGAAATGCGATGAAAAAATCATGTTTATAACGCAAATTTTCCACTGAACGTCGGTAAGAAAATCATATGTTTCTAGTAGTGCCTTGTCTTTTTAATATGATTACTCCTTTATATTTTGACATTTTTTATGAAAATTCAGATTCCCCATTAATACTTTTATATAAGTAATTTTGTGTTAAAGTCTAAGTTATATCGATTGATAGTGTAATTTTTTAAACTTACACTTATTGAATAATCATACGTGAATCTCTTCAGAAATAATTAATATCTAATAAAAATGATAATTAATTTGCTATTACAAATAAAAATTTGTTAATAATATAAAATTTTATTTACACTATGCTATCCTAATATATGGAGTAGCTTATTGCATCCTTTTTCCTTTAGCTATAAGGAGAAGAAGCTTTTGAATTGCTAGTGCCAAACTGTTTAAATGGTCAGGAGAATCGAGTGGTGAAGATACTTGGTCAGGAAAGGAAGTCAATAAACTATTAACGGGAATCACTTTGAATTAATTTCTACTTCATCCGTTCCATATTAGTTGTCCACGTTACTATAAATTGTTCTAAAATATTTGTTCATTTACAAATTAAGATAGAATTATTTAAGTTTTTTCTATTTTGCTCTTACTATTAAATATTTTTTAAAGTAAATAATATTAATTAAAGTATAATTAATTAGAAAGATATAAGAATAATATAGTAAAAATATAATTTTATTTATGATTTTTTAATGAGCGCGTAAAATGGTACGAACTTGGAAAAAGAGAAAAAAATAACTGTAGCAAATTTAATTTGTACACGTCGATTCCTGATTGACGCCACGTCAAATGGGTCCTCCATAGTTACAACTTACAACTTACAAGCTGTCCTTCTCTAAACGTCAACAACTCACTTTACCCTAAATAAAAGAATCAACTCGAATTCAAATAGTTAAGAAATATTTGCAAATGTGAATTTTTTTTACGAAAATATGGATAGAGCTAAAACTTTAGTTATTACTTAATCCGTCTCCATTTATGTAACATCATTTGACTTGACATAAAATTTAAGAAAAAAAGTTGGCATTTGAAATGTGTGGTCAAACAAATCTTAGACAATTGTGTGGGCTATAAATCATTTCATTAAAGATAAAAGTGAACTTTAAAGTTAAATTATTTTTAATTATAGTATGGTAACATTTTTTTGGGACAGATTAAAAAGGAAATAGTGACACGTAAATTGGACAGATGGAGTATAACTTTAGGAGGTTGAAGCTTTAACTCTAATTCTATTTTTTTGTTTTTATTAAACAGAGATAGATCCAAAATTTAAATTTAATGGGTTCAATATTTAAGACTTTAAGCATTGAATCTATTATATTTTAAAAATTATTGATTCATATTTATTATTTATTGTAATTTTATTAAAATTTATACTCTATATTGAAAGTACTGAGGTAAGATGATCCCTGATGCGGATATACTACATCCGCCTCTGTTAGTGAGTATCATAGCTTAGATAATTGTGAAAATCTTACCTTCATCACGTAGTTTATATATGTTGTGTCACATCAATACGTACTATTATTTTTTAGCATCGTCAATTCTTCTTTGATGAAGGGTCCCGTTGAAAAATAACTAATTTGCAACCAGGTTTTAAAAACTTAAATGCACAAAACATATCTTTCTGCAGTAGGTATAAAGTTGGTTCCAAAAATTTGTTTTGAACGTGTAAGACTTCTAAACGTTGAAATGTAACTCTGCGGCAGTGTTCATTGAACCTAATATTTTTTAAGCTAAGCATAAATTTATATATGAAAATTCATAAAAATTCTAACACCAGAATAAAATCCAATAGAGTTCTGCCAAGTGGTTTTTGTGGAAGAAGAGGTGAATAATCTATCTTTATTGAATGACATCTATTGTAAACTCATAGTTTTAAACGTACACGAGTGAAATGCTAAATTTAAAATTTAAAATTTAAAAGTCGGATCGTAAAGTTTAAATTCTGAATTCATCTCCGTATAAATGATATTGACCCTGATGCATGAGATTTTGCAGGGATAAATGAAATCTCAATGGATATGAAAGGTAAGACATTAACAATTATTGGGACAGTTGATCCAGTGACCGTGGTGAGCAAACTACGCAAGTTTTGGGCAGCAGAGATAATGTTAGTAGGACCAAAAGAAGAATTAAAGAAAGAGGGGAGGAGCCTAAAAAGGAAGGTGAAGGAGAAGAAGAAACAAAAAAGGAAGAAGAGAAAAAGGGAGTGGTACCAGTAGGTATGGTAATGCCATATGGTCTTATTATCACCCTCCTCCTATGTACACATACAACTATCAAATTCATCACACCATGGAAGAGAATCCTAATGCATATGCTATCGGTTAAACTTGTCAGTAAATATGGTTGGACCCTTAAGCTTTTCAGTAAATTTCATTTAGACACTCGAACTACAATGCATTTCGTTGGACACTTGAACACATGATAGTGCTCCTATTAGACACTTCTGATTCAAATTTTATAAAAAAATTGCGCATGTTCTCAAACGTCCGTTACATAGATGACTGCATAAAATATGTCACCTCATCATTTAACTATGTAGATTGGCCTCCACCGCAACAAGACTGAGGTTTTAAGGTTTATTGAGGCTAATGCGTACAATTAGAGGAGGTGATAATATTTTAAGTGGTTAACTTATCTACGTAATGAACACTTGAGAACTCGCGAATAAACTTTTTAAAATTTAGCTGCGAGAGTCTAATAGGAACATTTTATCATGTGTTCAGGTGCTTAATCAGAACAAGTTGTAGTTTGAATGTATAAATAAAATTTACTGACAAATTTAATGAGATATCGATATATTCAACCTTTCCCCCCTTTGAACTTAACGATAAAGGGGTGAATCTTAATTCAAAGTCACTCTTTCTGATAGAGGGGTGAATCAAAGATTATTTTCATAATCAAAGTAAATATTTTATATTTAGATTGTAAATATTCTGAGTATATTCTACCATAATTGTAGCCTAAATTAAGTCATGTAAACATGTATTTAATAATACATTCAAGGAATGAAATGATTACGGAAAATATTTTCTTCATGGTATCAAGAGCTAAAAATTAACCCTAGCCTAAAACCCTAAACTCGGCTGCCGCCCAACCTCGTTGAAACCCTAAGTCTCGCCGCCATCCTCCCTCATCCAAACCCTAGCTCTTCTTCCTTTCTTTTTTTCTTATTTCCCTAGGGCAACAATGGAAACACAAATTTCATCCCGCTCTTGCCGTAAACAACGTCAAGAACTTCATTTCGGTAATTCTTGAGATGGAAAAAGGGCAATATTCATCTGTGGCGGAGTTATTCAAAATCCATTGCCGCGCATACCAAGTCATTGACCATATTCTTCCTCCAAAGCCTCAATCGGGTGTCATGAAAAAATCCACTGATATTGACATGACTCTTTGGTCTCGCTTGGATGTTATAGTCCTTCAATGCGTTTGATTATTCTAAGTCGAGATTGCAGTCTTCACGTTGTCGAACAGTCAACATTCTTTCTTTCCTTTTGCACACCATATTGCAATCGGATTCGATGGCTCAACAAGCATGAGAGTGTTTGCAAAATATTTTTCAAGATAACAAGATTTCTCGTGCGGTTTATCTTGAAAATCAATTCACCAATGTCAAGATGGATGATTTTCCAAACGTCTCCGCATATTGTCAAGAATTAAAAATGCTTGTCGATCAACTATCCAATGTTGGTGCTCTGGTGATGAATCAAAGGTTAGTTCTCCAATTAATTACGGGTTTGAATAAACAATATGATGGTGTTGCTACGTTCATTCAACAAAGTAATCTGTTGCCACCATTTTATGAGGCTCATTCGAGATTGATTCTTGAAGAAACCCGAAAACTAAAATAGGTGACGACGGCGACAGACAATGTCGGCACCGCCCTTCTTTCCACCAACACGTATACCGATGCCTTTGGCCCTCAAAATTTTAGTTCAGGCAGTGGACAAAACCGCAAAAACAATGGACCAAAACGGGGATAAAATCTCAACAATAACAAAGGAAAAAATAAGTGTGGAATGGGATGAGGCCGTGGCGGCAGAAATCAGGCCGGCGATGGCAGCAACAACCAGCAGCAGGGGCAGACCAAGCCCGACCAGTGGTGGCCTCAAGCCCAGCTGTGGGGGCAGTACCCACCGTGGGATTGGGCACCGCAACAGTGGGTTGTCCCTCCCTGCCCGTACCCCATGGCATCTTGGGCCATGCCACCGCCACCCACTCGGTAGCCCAGGGTTCTTAGCAGCCGTTCACATCAGGCATTTGTAGCTTATGGACCATCTTCCTCGAGTTATGATCCAACAGACATCGATCAAGCCATGCACGCCATGACTCTCAATGTTCCCGATGACACATGGTACATGGACATGGAGGCGACCTCTCACATGACGGCATCTCAAGGTAATCCTTCGTCTTGTTTTAATATGAGCAGTAATAAAAATATTGTGGTTGGAAGTGGACAAGAAATTCCAATTCGTGGTATTGGGAAATCAAACCCCCCCCCCTTACCCACCTTTACATTTAAGGAATGTCCTACATGCACCCAAATTTATTAAAAACTTGATATATGTGTGTCGTTTCAACACTGACAATAATGTTTCTTTTGAGTTTGATCCGTTTGGGTTTTCTGTGAAGGACATTTGGACGGGGATGTCAATAATGAGATGTGCTAGCACTGGGGACTTGTATCCCATCACCACCACCAACAACAACCAAGTCACTTCTCCATCAATTTTTGCTGCTCTTTCTCCTACTTTATGACATAATCGTTTGGGACACCCGGGATCACCGATGTTCAACTCCCTTAGAAAAAATAAGTTTAGTGATTGTAAACAATCTTTGGGTCCCCATGTTTGTCAGTCTTCCATTTTTGGGAAGCATGTTAAATTACTTTTTTCTTTATCTACTTCAAACACTATTATGCCATTTGATATCATGCATAGTGACTTATGGACATCCCCGGTTTTATGTTCGACAGGTCATAAGTATTATTTGCTTATTTTGGATGATTACTCTAGTTTTCTATGGGCATTTCCCATTGGAAAAAAAATCGCAGGTTCACACTATTTTCAAGCAATTTAGTACTTTCATCCAAACCCAATTTGAGAAGTCTATTAAATTATTTCAATGTGACAATGGGAGGGAATTCATCAATGACCAATTTATGGAATTTTATCACAAAAATGGTATGAAATTTCATCTTTCTTGTCCGCACACTTTTTCTCAAAATGGGAAAGCCGAACGCAAAATACGAGCAATAAATAATTAAATTTGAACACTTCTTGCTCATTCGTCCATACCACCATCATTTTGAGATTATGCTCTTCAAATGGCCACATACCTCTTAAACATTCTCCCTAGCAAGATACTGTCAAACTTTTCACTCACACAAATTATTTATCATCGTGTTCCTTCCTACACACATTTGAGGGTTTTCAGGTGTTTATGTTACCCTCTCTTTCCATTCACAACAATAAATAAACTTCAAGCATGTTCCACTCCGTGTGTATTTTTGGAATATCCACAAAATCATCGGGGCTATAAGTGTTATGATATGTCTAGTGGAAAAATTGTCATCTCTCGTCACGTTATTTTCGATGAGTCCAAATTTCCATTTGCCAACATACACACACTTTCCCCGCCCTCGTATGATTTTTTGGACACTGAGCTACATCCCCTATTACAATATCATTTAAACAGCCCATATAGTCAAGACCAAATGAGGGAGTCCACTTCTCCCTCTCTCTCTCCCTCTCCCTCTTTGTCGGACCGGTTAAATGGCTGAAATGGACCAGCCCAAATGAGGGAGCCCACTGCTCCCTTTTCCCTCCCTCGGACCAGTTAAATGGCCGAATGGGCCAGTCGAAATGAGGGAGCCTACTGCTCCCTCTCCCCCTCCATCGGCCTGGATAAATGACCCATTAGTTCACCAACTAAGGGAAACCACTGCTCCCTCTCCCGCGGTCCAGTCAGCCACGACAACCCGAGAGCCCCACTGCCCCAACAATCCACTTCGGCCCCAACCTGGTCCATCGAAACCCGTGGCATGCATGTGATTTTTTGGCCTAAGCATCACTTTAATAATTCAATGGACTCATCAGTTGGACGTTAAGAATGCAAATATTGTGTGTAGGATGCAAAGACTCATCGAAACCCGTGGATAGTTGTTAAACCGACAACTATCCGGACAGTTCTCAGACTGGCTCTATCAAAATCATGGTCCATTCATCAGTTGGACGTTAAGAATGCGTTCCTCCATGGTCACCTACAAGAAGCAATTTACATACACTAACCTTTGGGATTCCGAGATCATATCCATCCCGATTATGTTTTCTTGTTGAAGAAATCTTTATATGGTCTCAAACAGGCCCCACGAGCATGGTATAACAGGTTTGCTGGGGTTGTTTCCACATTGGGCTTCTCACATAGCAAATCTGATCAGTCTCTGTTTTTTATCAAAAAGGGAATGACATGGCATACATTCTTCTCTATGTTGATGATACCATCCTCACAACATCATCTTCCTTTCTTCGCCAGTCGATTATGTACATTCTTGATCTAAATTTGCTATGAAGGATTTGAGTCCTTTGAACTATTTTTTGGGAATTGATGTAACTCAACATGCATGTGATCTATTTTTTTGTCAAAGAAAATATGCTGAGGAGATAATTGACAAAGCCGGGATGTCTTCATGTAAGTCGTCACTTACACTTGTAGATACCAAGGCTAAGTTAAGTAACTCTTCAGGGTCTCTATACAGCGATTCGACACATTACCGCAGTTTAGTAGGGGCATTGTAGTATCTCACATTTACGAGACCTGATATATCATATGTTCAACAAGTATGTTTACATATGTATGACCCGAATGAGGAGCATATGGGTGCTTTCAAATGAATTCTACAGTATATTCAAGGTACTCTTGATTTTGGCTTACATCTGTATAAGTCAGTCGTATCCGGTCTCACGTCTTATACTGATGCTGATTGGGGTGGATGCCCGGATACCAGACACTCCACCTCTGGTTATTGTGTATTTCTCGGAGATAATTTGATCTCGTGGTTATTGAAGCACCAACCCACGCTATCTCGTTCTAGTGCCGAAGCTGAATATAGAGCAGTAGCGAATGTTGTATCTGTAATCTGTTATTGGAGTTCCATTGTCCAATCAAAAAGGCAACCGTAGTTTATTGTGATAATGTGAGTGCGATATATCTGTCAGAGAACCCCGTACAACATCAACACACTAAACATATAGAGATGGATATTTTATTTGTCTGTGAAAAGGTTGCACATGGACAAATCCGTGTTCTCCATGTCCCTTCCCGCTATCAGATTGCCGATATATTCACAAAAGGTCTTCCGCGGATACTCTTTGATGATTTCAGGGACAAACTCAGCGTACGAGAGCCTCCCGCTAAGACTGCGGGGGAATGATAGATTGTAAATATTCTGAGTATATTCTACCATAATTATAGCCTAAATTAAGTCTTGTAAACATATATATAATATTACATTCAAGGAATGAAATGATTACGGAAAATATTTCCTTCACTTTCACTAGAATATTCCGTTGCGTGACGAGTTAGATGTTGAATCGGTTGGGACTCTTTGGAATCATGTATGTATATTTGTACAATCATCTATTATAACTATTTGTGCTTCTCCTTTAGTTGATTTTGGTTTATCCTATTAATATGAACCCAAGACTATATTGCTATAGCTTTCAAGAATAGAGGAGCTTTTGTGAATAGACAATATGATCCCGTATTTGTATTTTGTACCTTCAGAATCAAGTATATTGTGTAGAGAGAATTCAATATCAGAATTTTGCTGCCCTTTTTTCTTTTTACTACACATAATTAGAGAGAGCTCGTGCTTGTCGATCATGAGCCTCTTTTCTTGAAGTATACTACGGAAACTTATTGGAATTAATCAATGCTTTAATTTCAAAGGATTATCTAGATGTACAATGTAATATAATTTTGCTTGATAGTAATATTTCATAAAAGACGATAATCTTTTGGATTAATCACTATATACATGTCTCTGACTTGGACTGGGAAGAGCGAAAGAGTTGTGTATCACCCATGGTTATGATATGAGGGATATAAATTTTCCGTACATAAATAGAGATGTCGGATTCGAGTTTTGAGTATAGAAAAAATTCTGATTGGGAATGCTTCTCTTTAAAGCTTTACATGATGTGAATTCGGGTTACTTGGGCTTGGGTATTAAACATCGGGTGAAAAATAAAAGGCGAAAGGTTGAATGATTTGCTGGCAATTATGTCGATATATATGATTTGCTGGCAATTAGGTCGATATATATGATTTGCTGGCAAGGGTGGAAAACAATTGGAAGTCTTTTGTTTTGTCATTTTCTCAACATGAAGTCTACCCAAGACAAATAGAGGTCTAGATTGAAAAGGGGTATACTTATTTTTCAATCCCATAGATTTCTAATCACACTTTAACATATGATATTAGAACAATGCACAGTACCCACCTATAAGCTGTGATGTTAGAAGAGTCTTAGCAATGAAGACATGACTAATTAGGGGTTGTTTGTAGAGCTGAGCTAGAGCTTCACCTATAGGTTGAACATAATTCAGTAGTTTTGACTTAAGCTTAAAAATTCATGTATAAATAATTTAATAAAATATTTTTTTCTAGAATCCAGAATTTAGAACTATAAATTTAAAATTCTAACTTTGTCTCTAATTATTTGATCAGAGGAAATTTGAAAAAGAATCTGAGCAATCAACATAAAAATTTGTACTATAATTCTCCTTCATCACACAAACGATTCCTATATTATAACTAGTGAGTGAACCAAATAAATATTGTCTTGATGTGTCTATGATGTAACAGGTCACTTTGGGTGGTCTACCTTGGAACTTAACCTAGCCACAGAAATAATCTTCGTTAACTTATTTGTTTGTATGTTTTCGAAAAAATATATATTTAGCATATAGTAGTAACATTTTAACGGGACACGGAGGATCAAAAAGTAGAAATGTATTGGATTTAGTTTTTGGTTTATTATGTTAGTCCTTTTTTTTTTTTTTAATGTAAAGCATTTGTGTTAGATATTTGTGAAAAGATTCATTTGATTTGTTTTGGGTTTTCAGAATGTACTTTGATTTGATTTGTGAAAAACAAAGTTTGTTTGGAAAACTAAAACCATTGCTTATTTTGTTTGTCTGTTCAGTGTTCATTTTATAACGAATAAAGAAAAAAATAATTTGTATCTAGCTCCTTTGTTATTTTTCATTTTTCATTACGTAATTATGATTGATCTTCTCCATCCATTTTCCTTCTTTTTAAATTTTCTTTCTAATATTCTTTATATTATTTCAACCTCATTTTAATTAATAAAATAACGTGCCATAAACATAGGTTGTGCTATATTTGTCTAAGATAAAGTCAATTGACACCCCTTTGTCAACAAATTATGTTGCGCAAAGCCTCAAACATGTCTTTTCTTTATTATTGTGTTGAATTTTCTTAATTTTTTCATATTTACTTCTTTATGTTTGAATTCTCTTAAATGTTCTTAATCCCATGAGGATTATTCAGGACGGTGAGTGGAATTACTATAATTGCAATAAATCTTAAATTCATGAATTTTCATCCAATGATTTTGGAGCTGCCCACGTACGTTGCTACACACAAGGCACTCATTAGTCAAACATCACAGAAGACAGGAGAAAAACAACATATTTTTCCACAACAAGTAGTAGTCGGTTCTACAATGTATATACTCATTTTGGAAATTAATTCAAATACCAAACAAAAAGTCACACGCCAAGTTCTTCCTTATTAATTTCATTCTTTTACGTAATTTGGATGTCGTATTAATCACATTCCTACCTTGTCATCCTCATTTCTATTAACTGTAACTCTATAAGTCCACAAAGCATCAAACTACTAGTACTATACTAGTATATATTTTTTACATGTCAATTTATGTGACATATTTTAACTCGACAGAGAATTTAAGAAAAAATAAAAATAAATTGAAAATTTATGGTATTAAATATGGGCATGATATTTGTGTGACTATAACTGTACTTTTGAAATTAGTTGTTTTTTTAAAACGTAATATTATTTGTGGCTGTAAAGACTTCTCATTAAGGGTAGAATCATAAATTAGAATTACATTATTTTCAAATATATATATATATATATATATATATATATATATATATATATATATATATATTATAACGGACTAATAAAAAAAAGATATCACGTAAATTGAAACTAAAGAAGTTATTTAGTCAAACTAATGTTTATTTTTTACTTTCCACCCAATATTTCCAAAAGTCGTGGAATTGGAGTTTGTTTCTTTATGCGAATCTTATTCATTTCAATATTCAAAGGAATTATCCAAAAAAAATAAAAATTGCGCGTGTTACATTGTTTAATAGGAAGGAAATTGATTCCTTGAGTGATTTCATTTTAATGGTAATATATATATATATATATATATATATATATATATACAAAGGTATCTTAATAGAATAAAAGAAGACCTATCTAATTAACCTAAATTATATGATACTAATTTACAATCATCCTAATTAATGTGATTACAATTGATTACAAAGATATTACAATACTCATGAGTAATGATGATTTGAGATAATTGTGGGATTGCCCCATAATTATCTTAACAGTCCCCCACAGTCTTAGCGGGAGGTTCTCATATGCCGAGACTGTCCCGAAAATCATCAAATAGTACGCGCGGAAGATATTTGGTAAAAATGTCGGCAATCTGATAACGGAACGGTACATGGAGAACACGGACTTGTCCACATGCAACCTTTTCTCGGACAAATAATATATCCATTTCGATGTATTTTGTGCGTTGATGCTGAACAAGATTACCGGATAAGTATATCGCACTCACATTAGCACAATAAACCACGGTTGCCTTTACAATCGGATAATGGAGCTCTAAGAGAATATTACGGAGCGAACATGATTCAACAACCACATTGGCTACCCCTCGGTATTCTGCCTCAGCGCTCGACCGAGATAATGTTGGTTGTCGTTTGGATGACCATGAAATCAGATTATTTCCCAAAAACACACAATAACCAGAGGTGGAACGTCGTGTGTTCGGGCAGCCACCCCAATTCGTATCTGTATAAGATAAGAGATTCGAGATGGAGGACATATACAAATGAAGTCCAAAATGAATAGTACCCTTGATGTACCTCAAAATCCTCTTGAGATCCCCTATATGTTCCTCTTTCGGATCATGCATATGTAAACACACTTGTTGAACTACATATGAGATATCAGGTCTTGTGAAAATGAGGTACTGCAAGGCCCATGCTAGATTGATGTAGTGTGTTTGATCACTAAATGTAGTCCATGTACCGTTACTTTATTTGGCCTTTGTATCTACCGGAGTATGTGATGATTTGTAGGAGGACATACCGGCTTTGTCAATGATCTCCTCGGCGTATTTCTTTTGACTTAGAAATATACCACCTGCATATTGAGTTACAGCAGTGCCCAAAAAATAATTTAAAGGACCAAAATCCTTCATAGCAAATTCTGTTGCGAGAAGGGACATAATATACTGGTGAAGTGATGTAGATGAGGCCGTGAGAATGATGTCATCAACATATAGGAGGATATACGCCATGTCACTTCCCTTCTTATAAATGAATAATGACTGATCAGACTTGTTGTGTGAGAAACCAAGTGTGGATACAAAACCTGCAAACCTGTTATACCATGCCCGGAGAGCCTGTTTCAAACCATATAAGTATTTTTCAGCAGGCAAACATAATCCGGATGTGTAGTCTAAAAAACCCAACGGCTGGTTCATGTAAACTATCTCATGTAGATGGTCATGTAAGAATGCATTCTTGACATCTAACTGATGAATGGTCCAGGATTTTGACAGTGTCAGGCTAAAAACAGTCTGGATAGTTGCTGGTTTAACCACCGGACTGAAAGTTTCACCACAATCCACTCCAACTTGTTGAGACCTGCCATCATCAACAAGACGAGCTTTGTATCTCGCAAAGGAGCCATTAGAATTCTTTTTATTATAGAAAACTCATATAGACCTAATTATGTTCACATTAGATGGACGGGGCACTAATTCCCACATCTTATTTTTAATAAGAGCATTAATTTCGTCTAACATGGCAGCTTTCTAATTCGGGTCTAATAGGGTTGCTTTGGGATTTTTTTGGTAGAGGTGATGATTGGACCGAAGATAGTATGTTAAAATGACGTTTGGGACAAAATATCCCGTGCATGGCACGTGTTTCAATGGTGTGAGGTTGTGCTCTCATCGGTTGGGTATTAGGGGTCTCAGGTATGGCATTGGACCGAGATGTGGTAATTTAGCCACAGTAAGAATGTGGTTGAAATTGGGTTGCCGTTGGGTTATTGGGCTGGGTTAATGCACGGGTTATTGGGATGGCTTGGTTTACGGGTGAGGGAGCAGTGGGCTCCCTCACTTGGGCCTAGCTTCCACTAAAAATGGACTGGGTCGAGACCATCGGTAAAAAGGTTGTGGCCCCTGATTCGTGGACTGGTCCTGTCCTATTTTGTGGTTAGGCCGAGATATTTTGGGGGTTTTGTTGGGTAAGTCCCACATGATTTTGGGTATTGAGATGGTGGTGTAAAATTGGATGTATTCTGTTGTCCAAAAAATCATATGAAGATGAGAATGCCACATGAGATTTAGCAAATGGGAATGTAGACTCATCAAAAACTACATGACGAGATATACCGATTTTCCCATTCGTCATATCATAACATTTATATCCCCTATGATTTTGTGGGTATCCAAAAAACACACAAGGAGTGGAACGAGCCTGTAATTTGTTAATGGTTGTGGACGAACAAAGGAAAACACAAACACCCAATCACTCTCAAATGTGTAAAAGATGGGAGACGATGATACAACATTTATGTAGGGGACACGTTGGAGAACAGTTTATTAGGAAGAATATTTAAAAGATATGTGGCCATTTGAAGTGCATGGTGCCAAAAAATTGGTGGTGTGGATGAATGCACAAGGAGATTGCGAACCATATTGTTAATTGTTCGAATTTATTTTTGGCTTTCCCATTTCGTGGTGTTGTATGTGGACACGAAAGACGCTAAGACATCCCATTTTGGTGACAAAAATCATTAAATTGAGCATTTATGAATTCCACACCCCCCATTGTCACATTGGAAACATTTAAAAGATTTATCAAATTGAGTTTTGATAAAAACACTAAATTGTTTTAAAATGATGTAGGTTTGTGATTTATGTCCTAAGGGAAATGTCCACAGAAAATTCGAATAATAATCTAAAATGAGCATATAGTATTTATGACTTGCAGAACTCAAAACTGGTAATGTCCACAAATCACAATGCAAAAGATCAAATGGCATAAGGATACGAGAAATAGATGATGCATAAGAAAGCTTAACATGCTTTCCAAACACACAAGTTTGGCAAACAGAAGAGTCCAAAAGTTTGTTACAAGAAAATAATTTATTCTTCCTAAGATTATTGAAGAATGATGTTCCTGGGTGTACCAACCGATTGTGTCATATAATAGGAGAAATGACTGCAAAGGTTAATGGTTTGGTCATGCAATTGTTGGAAACAATGGTGATGGGATACAAGTCCTCCGTGATATTACATCTCATTAGTGGCATCCCCGTCTGAAAATCCTTCACAGAAAATCCAAACGGATCAAAATTCACAGAAACATTGTTGTCAATTGTAAAACGTCGAACAAATATCAAGTTTTTAATCAGTTTTTGTGCATGTAAGACGTCTTGCAAATATAATGGTGGGTGTGGAAGGGGTTGTTTTACGTGACCAATACCACGAATTGAAATTTCCTGTCCACTGTCGACAAAAATATTTTTATTACCGCTCATGTCGTCATGTGAGATGTTGCTCCTGTGTCCATATACCACGACTCATCTGGAACATTCAGATTCATGTTGTTCATGGCTTGTTCAATATCAGTGGGAGCATAACCTACAAAAGATGGTGTTTGGGCTGCAAATGCATGTTGTGGACGACAACCTAGAATTTTGGGCTATCGGTTTGAAGAGGAGGGCCTAGCCCACAACGAAGTTGGGTATGGGCATGGCGGGGCAGTCCACTATGGGGCCCAGACCCACGGTGGGTACTGCCCCCTCTAGTTGCTGATTTGCTGGTTGGACCGCCACTGCCCGGACCAGTTGGCTTCCTCCCGTACCTCATCCCTTTTCACCATTATTTTTTCCTTTGTTATTGTTACGGTTTGAACCCCATTTTTTACCATTATTGTTGCGATTTTCATTTCCACCCGAACTAGAATTTTGTGGCTGAAAATCCATAGAAAATGAATTGGTGGAGACGAGAGCAGTTCCGGCGGTGGCTGCTCCAGAGGATGTCTGTTTTGCTTTCTGTGTTTCCTCGAGAATCAACCTCGAATGGGCCTCATAGAAATGAGGCAACAGATTACTCTGTTGAATGAATGTAGCAACTCCATCATACTGTTCATTCAGCCCTGAAATCAACTGAAGAACCAACTGTTGATTTGTTACCGGCGAACCAACGTTTGATAGTTGGTCTGCGAGCACCTTCAATTCTTGACAATAGGCGGAAACGTAGGAGAAATCATCCAATTTAACATTAGTAAATTGGTGTTCAAGATATATAGCCCTGGAAAGTTTGTTATCTTGAAATATGTTTTGTAAACGTTCTCACGCCTGTTGAGCCGTAGAGTTCGGCTCTAGTATGGTATGTAAAATATCGTTTGATATAGTGCCATAAATCCATTGAAGGACTATAGCATATAAACGAGACCATAGCTTTTTGTCCACTGCAAGGGTGTCCGATGATGACTCGGAAGGGATGATATGGTCTATTACCTCATAAGCTCGACAATGAATTTTGAACAATTTCGCCCAAGAGGTGTATTGCCCTTTTTCCATTTCAAGTGTTATAGAAATAAAGTTCTTGACGTTATTAACGGCAAGAGCATGATGGAAGTTTTGTTTTTAAGCCATAGTTTCTCCACGCAACAAACAAACAAGACCAAAAGAAGAAGAGAATAATGTTTTGTGTTTGGTAGAATTAACTTGGAGAACCCTAATTGTCAGCTAGAGTTGGTGAAAAGGGAGAAAGAGAGAAGCCGACGGGTGGGGGTGTATTTTAGGGTTTGGGTTGAAGTGGTTTAGTGTTAGGGTTTTTAGAAAACCCTAGGGTTTTGTTTTAGTGTTAGGCCGAAAAAAGCAAGGAAAAAAATCGACTAAGAGAGGTGAAGGAAAGAATTTTAGGGCAAAATATTTTTGGCTCTTGATACCATAAGGGAAATTGATTCCTTGAGTGATTTCATTCCAATGGTAAAATATATATACAAAGGTATCCTAATAGAATAAAGGAAGACCTATCTAATTAGCCTAAATTAGATGATATTAATTTACAATCATCCTAATTAATGTGGTTACAGTTGATTACAAAGATATTACAATATTCATGAGTAATGATGATTTGAGATAATTATGGGTCTTAACATAATACATTTCATATTTAATACTCTCTCCATTCCAATTATATCATCATATTTAAATAAGAAATTTAATAGTTTAAAAGCTCGGAATACAACCATTTTAAAATCACAAAAGGGTCAAGTATGCCCTTACACTATGTGAAATTGAGAGAATATGTTAGTCATTAATACTTTAATATAAATATGCCTTTACCGTACTTGGTCCAAATTTGTCCTCGTTTTAATGGCACCCACCAGTTAACGGAATTAGATAATCAATACCAAAATGAGCCAAATATGCCTTTAAAATGCAAAATTGAGCAGGTACGCCCTTCGTTAATAATACTTAATCAAATCCGATTTTTCAGATTAAGCAAGTTAAAAAAAATTAGAGTTTTGGTTGGCAACCACTTCCGACCCCACTGATTTCTTATAACAGTATTGTTTCTTCGCTGAGAAAATCGGCTCTTGGGGATTGTTGTTATTTCAAAATATTACTATAGTTAATTTAGAACACAAGTGTAGTGTAGAGAATATGTTAATCAATTGTAAGAAAACTCAGGAAATTGAAGAACGAAATAAATTATAATTTTCATCCCCAAAGATATGAACATCTTCTTACATTGATAGACTATTTACAAGTTAGTTTGTAAAAAAAAGTAACAATATTAACTTAATCTAAACCTATTACATTCAGACTAATTAGAAATTGGTGTTGGCTTTGGTTGTTACATAAACCGGAGTAGAAACAAAATAAATTTGTACATGTTAAAAGAATGTTAAACTAGTAACAAAGGACATATCTTCTCAATTTCGAATATTTTAAGGGCATATTTAATCGTTCTCACTTATTAATCATCTAATTAGGTTAATTAGTGGGTTCCATTAGAATAAGGGAGAATTTGGACAAAGTGTTGGACAAAAGGGATATAATTGTGCTAAAATATTAATGACGCGCATATTTACTTAATTTCGAGTAGTTTAAGAGTATATTTTACCCTTTTCCGATTTTATAATTAAAACCGACCTGTATATTTCTTGAATAAAATCAGAAGGAAAAACATACACTAGGTACAACAATTAGCTAAAATGTCAGAATTAACAATGAAATTGTATTTCTCTTAGGCAATAATTAGAAATTGCAAAAAGTCATGCATGCATGCAATTACTGAAGGATATTTGCCTAACCAAATACTAGAGCAAGCAGCCCAGGATATTTGCCTAACATGAGTAGTTTTATTTCAGACGCAAGCAATTACGATTTATTTAACTAAAAAATATTATTCCCATTTACGTTGTGATTTTAAACAAATATAATGTATCGAAAGCCCTTCGAATCCTATGATACTAAGATGTTATAAACATCGTGGCATTTCGGAAGTAAACAGCTATTCTATTTATTTTAATTTATGTAGTTTGTTATGAAATACGAGGGAGGGTCAAACTACTTAATGTGAAATTAAACATAATTTTTTTAAATATTTTTGATATAAAATCTATATATTTAGGAGCTTTATAAAAAATACTATAAATCGCAATATATAATTAACGATTTAAAATATTTTGAAAAAATATAATTTCTTTAACTCTTCAAATAATTAACTAATGAAGACGCAAAAATTAAAAGAGGGTGAGTACTAAATATAAAAACGATACTATTATTTTTTAAATGAATTAAAATAAAAGAAAGACAACATAAATTGAAACAGGGGAACATTATTTAGTGTTCTTTCTTGTCTTGAATATTTTTTCTTTATGTTAAATCTATAGATTTAACTAATTTAAATGCGCCTAGAATCCTTGTTAGGCAAAAGTGCTTTCCTACTACTCCTCTTGTCCATTTTGCTTGTCAAATTTGTTTGGCACGTCCCTTAAAATATATTAACTAAAAAGGTAATTTGACTAAATTATTCTTTCTAAATATATTTGATCTCAATTTAATACTCTCTCCATATCAAATTATTTATCGTGGTTACTAAAAATAGTTATCTCAAGTTATTTATCATTTTAGAAGTTCAAGGCATAATTAATTATTTCTTTCCCGTTTTACCCTTAGTAGAATTTTGTCATTAATGGAGATGACACATAAATAGAGATTACAACTTAGACATAAATAAGGGTAAAAGTAGTCAAATACCCATCCTAATTAATAATATTACTTAAGGGCGTGTAAACCAAAAAAATGATAAATAATTTGAGATGGAGGGACTACTACTCGATCTCTTTTTTACCACATTAATCTCTCTCCACATTTATTGAGTAAGGGTAAAGGTGAAAAGTAAGAATTAATTATATTTTGGTTATCTAAAATGACAATTATTTTGGACCATCTATTTTTAGTATGGACGACAAATAAAACGGTAGGGAGTGAGTAAAAGTTTCTCTTCAAACATCCCAATATATTCTTAAGTGAGTTTTCTATTTTCCAAGCTTTTGAATGTTGAAACATTCATTTTCTATTTATTCCCCGTGCGTTAGTAGCCAAAATTCATCACTACATTAATTTCCTACACGTTAGTTGCCAACATTTCACATTTAGTTATTCCCCTTCTCTATAAATACCCCCACACTTCCTCATTCTCTTCCCAACACTACTCCAGAAAGCTAACAAGAATTTCTGTACAACAATCGATCATCAAATTCTCCAGGCTATTAAAATTCACAAAAAGCAAAATTATGGGTTCGGTCGAGGCGAGTGGAAATTACAACTCATTACTTTTGTCTAAGCTGGCTACAAATGAACAACATGGCGAAAACTCGCCATATTTTGATGGGTGGAAAGCATATGATAACGATCCTTTTCACCTTGTGAATAACCCCAATGGGGTTATTCAAATGGGTCTCGCTGAAAATCAGGTTTAATATTTTATAGTACAATTCTTTCTGTGAAGAAGATGATATATAGAAAATTCTTCTGAACTGAGTTTTTGTTTTTGGGCAGCTTTCGTTTGACTTGATTGAAGAGTGGATTAAGAGAAATCCAAAAGCTTCTATTTGCACAACTGAAGGGATTGAATCTTTCAGGAACATTGCTAACTTTCAGGATTATCATGGCTTGCCTGAATTCAGAAGTGTAAGTTTTACCATGTATGTACATTATATAGTGGTGAAAGTCTATGAGCAAGTTTATAAGTTTACATTTACTTGCAACATGTTAAGAGTCTAACATCGGATATGAAATGAAAACATGGACTCCTTATATAGACTTGTACAATCCTTACCCTACAAACTAGTTTTTGGAGTTGAGTTAGGCCCAAGATTCATTCTTTACCGAACATAGATAAATTGAGAAAATTTCTTGACTTCTAGCCTCAAATATATATACTCCTTCACTAAGCGGCGGATCTAGAATTTAAATTCTATGATTTCAATAACTAAGGTGGTTAGCCTTGAATCCATTGTAATTTTAGTATTTTGGGTTCAGGCCTACTTTTACTGTAATTGTAATGAATTTTTACACATAAATTTATATTTAGCATCGAAAGTACTAGGTTCAAATGAACCCAATGCCTAATTGATGCAATCCACCCCTGCCTCCATTCCACTTTGTTTGATATTATTTCCTTATTAATCCGTTTAAAAAATGACGTTTATTTTCCTATATTTTCTTAATGAGATTGTTTATATACACACAATTCGTACGGTATATTTAAGACCACAAGTTTCAAAAGTTAATATTATTTTTAGGAACCACCATTGTGGTTGGTGGGTTAGACTATGTCTTAACCCTTATATATCGCAAAGAAAATATGCATGGAGGAAGACATAAACCTTAACCTCCAATATAGTACTATGAAGAATGAAAAATATATTCTTTTATAAAAATTATAACACATACACATAAATGTTATGACATATTTAATATCATAAATTTCAAAATGACATTTTTTATTAAATTTTGTATCAAGTCAAATATATTTATGATTGTTTTTGACGTACGTTGACAAAAAGGAAAAAAAATGACATAAACTAATGATCTTTGTGTATGTATTTTGTTTGTGCAGGCAATTGCAAAATTTATGGAGAAAACAAGAAAGGGTAGGGTTATGTTTGATCCAGAACGTGTAGTAATGGCTGGTGGAGCCACTGGAGCTAATGAGACTCTCATCTTTTGTTTGGCTGATCCTGGTGATGCTTTTTTGGTTCCCTCACCCTATTACCCCGGGTATGTACATATTTTTTTGGATTTAATTTATATATATAGATAGTTTGTTTATTATTAGAAGTATGTTATACATGTATTGAATTTAACTTATATATACTGTTCAAGTAAACAAAATGTATATTATTAATGTATTTTAACATTATACACTAGTAAGTCGATTGCCTTATGTTTCAGGAGGTGTAGTTATCATGAATGTAACCTAATAGTGTAAAATTTTTTGATACCAGAGTATATAGAAGTTAAACTCGTATGGATATAATATTTGCATAAATAAACCTTCCGTAAATGAATCCACTTCTTTGCCTCATTGTTTTCTCTGTATGTTTCCATTTTTTAACTTGTTATTTTTACCTAGAAATGTCCCTCTTGAAAGTTCTCTTTAATACTAGTATATTTCCCTTTAATAGAATCAGCTTGTCGATCGACGAAGTTCGATATATATATAGCACTAGCATTCGTGTTGTATATAATATTTGGCTATGGTAATTGATTGCGGGGAGATTTTTTTTTTAAAGCACTACTAAAATAATTAAAGAAACTATGCGTAATGGTCAAGTCTTATGGACATTTTAGAACTAATGGCGGCCCCTTTTCCTACTCATGTCAAGATTGCTAAGTCAAGATAGTTCAATTGAAGTCTTTTCTGCTTGAACTCCTCTTTTCAGACAAATTAGTGAGTTAACTTATATATATATATTACTATAAAGATATTTTATACTTTAGATTATTTTTACATGCTATAATATGTCATTTGTCATGTTCTACAATTTATTAATTTCTGTAAAATTATTTTTTAATGCTAATGGTATAGTTGAAAACAACACTTAACTTTTAGTCTTGAATTTTGGAAATGAAACTTATTTTGGAATAAATCTTTTGAGCTAAAGCGACAATTAAAATAGGACGGAGTGAGTACACTACTAGAAACAAAGATTTTTTTCACCGACATTTAGTGAGAAATTTGTGCTATAAAACACGATTTTCCACCTTATTCCCATCGAACCAGCTCACTGAAAAAACACATGGTGGGAAACATGTTCCAATTGAAATGCAGAGAAACTTCTTAATTTTTCTGTGTAAAAACACTATTATTTAATTTTTTGTCTCACTGATATTAAGTGCAAAATAGTCACTGAATATTTTTAGTGGAAAAATGGAGATTTTTTAGTAGTGTTAGTACTTATTTACAGTAAAGTTACCTATAATTGACTTTTAAGTAACGTTTAATGATTAACTTCGAGAAGCAATATTAAAATCTTTGTAACTTGAACGGCTCACATTGCCATGTACGTATTAGTCTTCATTTTTATTGAGATATAGAATTAATAATGTTTCCTATTAAATGCAGATTCAATAGGGACCTAAGATGGAGAACTGGTGTACAACTTCTACCTATTTCATGCAAGAGCTCCAACAATTTCAAGATTACTATAGAAGCTGTCAACGAGGCATACCAAAAAGCCAAACAAGCAAATATCAAAGTAAAAGGCTTGATTTTGACCAACCCTTCTAATCCATTAGGCACCACTTTAGACAGGGACACACTAAAAAACATCTTGTGTTTCACCAACGAACACAACATCCACCTTGTTTGCGACGAAATCTACGCGGCTACCGTGTTTGATGCTCCACAATTCGTCAGCATTGCTGAATTTATAACGAATCGCGACGTTAATAAAGATTTGGTACATATTGTGTACAGTCTTTCGAAAGACATTGGGTTTCCAGGATTCCGAGTGGGAATTGTGTATTCGTTCAATGATGACGTGGTTAATTGTGCAAGAAAAATGTCGAGTTTCGGCCTTGTTTCCACTCAGACACAACATTTGCTAGCGGCTATGCTCTCTGACGATGATTTTGTCGAAAAATTTCTCATTGAAAGCGCGAAGAGGTTAAAGAGAAGACACGAGAAATTCACTAGCGGACTTGAAGAAGTCGGAATAAAGTGCTTAAAAAGCAATGCAGGACTTTTTTGCTGGATGGATTTACGTCCGCTGCTAAAAGAACCAAAACTTGATGCTGAGGTATCACTATGGAAACTCATCATAAACGACGTGAAGCTCAACGTCTCGCCTGGATCTTCTTTTAATTGCCCCGAGGCAGGGTGGTTTCGAGTTTGTTTCGCGAATATCGATGATCAAACAGTAGAAATCGCGCTTGCGAGGATTCGGATGTGTTAAGAGTCACACATCGGATATGGAATGGGAACATGAACTTCTTATATGAACTTGGACAATTCTCACCCTACAAGCTATCTTTTGGAGTTGAGTTAGGTCCAAGATCCATTCTTATCATGGTATCAGAGTCATGCTTATTCCAATTCTTTATTCACCGATGTTGGGCCCCAAATTATATTATTCACGCTCCAGTTAACAAGGTCTGGGCGTGCGGGGAGTGTTAAAAGTCCCACATCGGATATGAAATGGAAACATAGACTCCTTATATGGACTTGGTCAATCCTAACCCTACAAGGAACCTTTTGAGGTTAAGTTAGGCCCAAGATCCATTATTTCAGAATGTTTGTGGATGCTAATAACGATGTTAATGAAAATGGGGTCGTGAAGAAAAAGCACCAATGGAAGAGAAACAATCTACGACTTAACTTCTCGAACGGGAAATACGATGAAAATGTTATGAGTTTGAATATGATATCTCCTAATTCTCCGATTCCTCACTTGCCGCTTGTTCGAGCGAGGAATTAAAAAGAGAAAATTAGGAAAGAAAATCAATTATTGTACCAACAAATAAAGTTAGAATCATAGTATAAGATGAGAGTAGAACGAGAAGAAATTGAAGTAAGAGGATATTATTATTCTTTTGTAACGAATACTAGGTAGGGTTTGGCAATGTAATTTAAAGTTCAAATTTGATGTTTTGATTTGAAATAAGTGTTTGTTTATGACACAAGATTTCAATTTTAAGTTTGTGATTTCAATTTCTTTTTAAATTTAAGACTTGATCCATAATATATATTTTACAAAAAAGACCTATAATTTTAAATTTTACAAAAAAAGACCTCAGCTCGACGTGAAGAGATTGTCTGTAACATGTGTGATGATTATATTAAAGAATAGCTAGTTACTACTATTGTTAATTTATTGGATCGGTGGATCTTCGTAAAATTATGTGTATTTAAAAGTTTGTAATAGTATGTAATCACAAACATTTTCTATAAAAAGAACATGAAAATATGTGATTTATTATGAGACACCTTAGGATATTCTGATACCTTAACTATTATATGTACAAATGCTTATATCTCCTGAAAAATGAAACAAATCATGATCTCGTCAGTCGTCAATTAACTTTGTACCTACATATTGTTGCAACTTTGTAGTACTGCCTAATTTATTTCTCTCACTCAATTTAAGAAGTTGTGGAGAAACAAAAAATAATGACTGGAATTTCGTGCACCATAACAACCACCAACACCACACCCACGTCCGTAACAATCGTTTATACTGATCAACTGTCCACAAACGTGTGGACTAGATTTTCATCTTGTTAAATCATTCACAAATCTTATTGAATTGATAAGACTTATATGTGTTGTTCAATTATTTACAAGCTTGCCGGATTGACAAGACTTGGTACTATCTTCATTTTATCCATCTTGTTAACTATTCTCACGTCTTACCGGATTAACAAGATTTGCATGTGTTGTTCAATTGTTCACAAGCTTTCCAGACTAGCAATACTTTCCTGTGTTGTTCAATTTTTCTCAAATTTATTTTCGTGGCAATGAAATTAAATATTTTTCTTTCAAATTCAATAGACATGGCTTGGTCTACCAGAAATATAGACACAGTTCAGTAATCTCCAAAAACAATTATCTACTACTTGTAAGTTGAACTTGCACGGTTGCATGATGAAAGAGTGTGTTCTGATTTTCTATATGTTACTTTGATTAACTCTGAACAATTTTCATTTGCAAAATTTTTAAAATTTCACTTGTTTTATGTAATTAAAAAATTCCGGATCATCTTATTTATTCTTCACCTTACATAGCATGATATTTTAGAATCTACTATCGCGAGCTATTTTTAGTTGAGATGTAGAGGAAGAATAAATAGAAGGGAGACGGAAAAGAGAGTTGGAGATAAAGTTATGATAGCTATTTTATTTTGGCACAACTTAATGAGGAGAAAAGTTAAACCTAAAGGACAGCCCGGTGCACTAAGTTCCAGCTATGCGCGGGTTTTGTGGAAGGACCGAACCATAAGAGTATTATAAGCAACATTACCCTGCATTTCTGCAAGAGGTTATTTCCACGGCTTAAACTTATGACCTCCTAGTCACATGGCATCAACTTTACTAATTATTCCAAAACTCCCCTTCAGAAAAGTTAAACATCAATCCTTAAAAAAAGACAATCATGCTAATTCTTGGTCAATTATGTCTTTAACTCTCTCTCAATAGTCTCTCAACAGTATTTGAATTTTGCACCAAAACACTGCATTATTTTCTCACATTCTACTTCAAATCACCTACTTCATAACTCAACCAAACATCAAAAAGATATTTAGAACAGTATTTTTTAACTAAATATTTTGCAGGAAAAATTTCCATAGAAGAAGACTTAATACAATACAACACACACTTTAACTGATTTTCCAGTCCATAAAGGCCACGAGTGTATTTGATATGATGCGAAAAATTATTTCCTGTGGAAAGTAACTTAGCGCTAAGAACTATGTTCTTAATCATTTTTCATTTTGATTAGTTTTGAAGAGCTAATTCATACAAATAGTAAAATATGGCATATGAGACATAGAAATGGTGTCTTGCTGATAATTTTTCTTTAATTGGTTGAAAATAGTAATGCAAAATAAGAGTTTAGATAGTTGCATACATACAACCTTGCAAAAATCCTATTCCAAGTAATCTCATTATTGACAACATACCCATTATATTCCCACCAGTGGGGTCTGGGGAGGGTGGGGTGTATCAAATCTTATCCCTACCTTTCTAGGGTAGAGACGTTTCCGGTAGACCCACGGCTCAAGAAAATCGTTTTTCAGAAATTAAATGACTCGGCATCTGTTTCTCCCAGAAAAGGGTTATTGCTATTGCTGATACTAGAGATGGCAGTGGATCCTGGACCCGGGCCGGATCCGGTGGATCCAGATCCGTTTTATAGGATATGGATCTTTAAAATTTGGACCCGACGGATCCGTATCGGACCCGAATCCGTTTCTGACGGATCGGATCTGGATCTGGATCTGGATCTTGTATTTGAGATCCGTATCCGACCTGTGGATCCGTTTTTTATTAAATATATTATAACCTAGAATATAATTTTATAAGTATTTTCTTAAAATTGCTAAGCACATCCTTGCAAGTTTAATTCTCAAAAGAAGTTTAATTTATCTCCGCGTTAACTCAAAAACTAAAAAATAAAGAGGTAACTTCGATAATAAAATCAATGTTATATCAGTGAATGACTAACATCTCCATAGACAAGTAGTTAAAATTATATTCACTTCATTTGTGAAGATTCCAAGCACATGCAAGTTCTGCATTGTGGAAATACTAGTTAGCATTTTCCACAACTATTGTCATTGTCCAACATTTTCAATTAATAGCTCACAATCAAAACGAGACAACGAACAAAATATCTCATATGAACATTTCAAAATTGAAACACAGTAAACTGTTAGCTAAGTAAAAATCGTTTGTCGGTTCAAAAAAAAATTCTTAGCAAGGTTACAATCTTAGCAAGACAATTTTTTTTACATGTGGATCCAGATCCGATCCGTGAACCTTGTGGATCCGATGGATCCGGATTTGGATATGATTTTTATGGACCCGACGGATCTGGATCCGGATCTGGATTCAGGTATGAAAAACGGATCTGGATCTGGATCTAGTAGGATTCGGTCCAGATCCGATCCGTTGCCATCCCTAGCTGATACACGTTTACAAAGGACTGCTCATATTAGCCAACCAGAAAAAACCATACAGAAATGGACAACAAACAAAGCTTTTCCCCAGAAATGAACCGAATACCAGAAACAGGAAGGAGGGATAACTACTTTCTGCATACGGTAAGAGACTGACACTTACCAAAGACATAGGAAAAAACAAAACAAAAAAGGACACAGCATCCTTTATAAAATATAAGGAGCAGCAGGACAGGAAGTTACTGAGCAGGTCCATCTGATAAGCAAAAATGATCCTTCAAGTACAATAAATACGTGAATGTAAAAAAGAGGAATGCACACCAAGATAGTTATCTAAAGTTTTCTAGTTTATGTTCATGCACATTCAACCCTACTCTATGTCAAATATCATTACTCCTTACACAATATTGACCAAAGAGTCTATCTTCATGTTAGTATGCAAAAAGTGCAATCTGGACCATGCATCAGAAGAGCACAGTTTGTCGTAATAAGTGAAGTGTTGGATAGGTCAATTGCATTAGACAGGAGATGCAAGACTTATCTTACGAATAGATTGAAGCAAACTTAGCACTATAAGTCAGCTAGATTCCACGTGATCTGCACAAAAAACCCTTATTGCCAATGCAAAACCATTCAGGGCATTAACAAAAACAGACCATACACCAAGTATCACCTTCCCGTAGTAAGCAACTAGAAAAATGAAGTGCATGCTTGCATGGACAACTGTTTCACTAGCTTCAAAACCAGAAATGACGCACTTTCAATATGTATTGAACTAGCAACATAACTAATCAATCAAATGGAAGTATAACTAGATTGCTAAATGAAAACCCTAAACACTATACAAGGAATGGATTCTCTACATGTTTGATGGATACTTTACAGGAAGTAATCCACAAGACCAACTAATACAGGTATTCACTGGCCCTTCTGACAAAGCTAATATATTTGCAAGCATCTTTGAGACCGGGAACTACTTGATTTGGTGCAGCACTTGTATCTCTTGAATGATGGAAAACTCTCATTATGGTCATGCTGAGAAAGTAAACAAATAAACTCACCTTTAGCATTAGTCTTTCTAAAACAGTTTCATAAAGAAATAGTAACCACGTAGGTATATAAGATACTTCAAACACTCATGGAATAGAAGAGTTGCATAAATACTACTACTCTAACTTCGAGTTTCTTGCATTTATTGTCCTTTGTAGCAGTGAAGTCCCATATCGGTGGTTAATGAGATGGGTGGTCTCCTTATATGGTCTTTGGCAATCCTCCTTCATGAGCTAGCTTATGAGGTTGAGTTAGGCCCAAGATACATGCTTTTCAGTAGCTCAACATAAAATACATAAGCAATCTCAGGTAGCTGGATCAATTCTAAATCATTGCCCAAATCATTTTTTCATGTTTGGTTCTTTACCACTTCACCTGAGGTGTAGCACCCAGTTGCACTAATGGAAGTACTCAGGAACAAGCAAATGGTTGTGTACTATTAAGCAAACTTAACTTCATCCATGAGAGAAAATGATCCAAATGGCCCTTAATGCATAGGGGATTATGGGTAGACTTATTTGGTCCCACATATTCTACTTAACACAAATGGTCCTTAACCTAAAACTAACCAACCCCCAAAATTTCACGTTAAAATTAACAGTTCTTTTATTTCCTGTGGAATTCACGGTAAACTTCAAAAATTTCACATGAGTTTCCTCCAAAATACCATGGCACAAATAGTTCTCTGCAAATCCCACAAAGAATAACACTGCAACTAATTGAAAATCAACGAATTTCAAATAAGCTGAGATAAAGCGTGCAATTTTTCCTGGGAATCCCATTCTCCGGACAGTTATTTCATCTTGGCGTGCATAGTTCTAAACTGAATTAAGCAATTGGAACTTTTTCTACAATCAAATTGCAATGAAGAAAGTGCTGAAGGTAGTTCAAGAGAGACAGAAGGTAAAGTTTGAAGATGTGTTTTTGCTACATTTACAAAGGCAAAAATGTTGAACAGATGCGAGTGGGAAGTTGTTAATGAAAAACTGTGAAGGTGGGTACTGATAGCAGGAAGAATAATGGAAGAAATAGAAATGTTTTGCATAATGAGACATAGTGATGGCTTTGAAAACAAGAGACTTCAATTAAGAAAACTATAGAAAAGCCATCTCTTGTACAGATTCTGAAAGAAGCAGATCTGTTCTCCTTCTCTTTTTCCGTTTTGTTTGGGAAATTCTAGGGGACCCTACTCAATTTAAGCCTTCTTTATTCTCTTTTATCATAACCATTACGTTTAACTTATTGTAAAATAGGAGTAAATATGGAATAAGATGTAGACAACAAATGTAGAAAAGCAAGAGCGAACTTTTCTCATTTCTTCCAGTATATCTTCCATGGGGCTCAGAATGCCCTATTTATAGGATCAAAGTACATCTGAGAAGCTAATATACAAGATTGGAATGCATCACTCTGTAATATCAAGTAATGTTTTCATTAGGGAGAGTAAATTATGCGATATATTTTTTTAAACTTAACCAAGGATTTATCTCATTAGATTCCCCGGTAAGATATTTAATGAGCGCTAGTAATGTGTATTACTAAATATGTGAACTTTTTCCTTTCACTAAGATTGTTTACCAGTGGGTATTTTCCTAGTAAGGTTTTAATGAAGCACACTATTTATTAATGAACATCCAAGGGGGAGTGTTATGAACATATTTATTTATGTCGATGTTCATCCATTCTATCTAACGAACCATTTGAATACATGTATCTATTTTAAGTTGTCACTTAATTATTGTGACTTTTGGGGTGTATTCTTGTCACATTGGGATGTACTTTGTATCCTATAAATAGGGCACTCTTAGCCCCATGGAAGATGCATTTGAAGAAATAAGAAAAGCTCTATCTTCCTCTCAACATTTCTTATCTACATCTTATTCATATTACTCTTATTTTACCATGTAACGTAAGTAATTAGGTGTTTGGTTAGTATTAGGGTTTTGGACTGAAAGTATCCACTTTTTGCAAACATTGAAAGATCATTTGTGTTTTCTTTTTTGGATAAGGAACTAAGGATCATTTGTGTTAAGAGTAAATATGAAGGACCAAAATAATTGTACCTCTATGCATTAAGGACCATTTGGATCTTTTTCTCTCATCCATGACATGTACTTACATACATGACGCAACTGGTGTTATGGAAAAATAACCTTGAACAACCTAATAACAGCATCACTCCAGACATCAAATGTGAAAAGTGCTTCTAGGGGATATAACATGAAGTAGAAAGGCAAAAACTGATATTGTGGTTTGCCATGAGGAGAATATATAAGTGTCTGTAATAGGTGATTTTAGAATGAACAAATAAAGAACAACAAATTTCATCAATTTTCCTGGAGGAAATTCCATTAAAGAATTCATTTATTGCATCGGAAGGTTGTAGAAAGATGTTCTTCACATCATCCTCAAGGATCAAGAAGTGTCAACAATAAAAACAAGTGTTATTCAAAGAGTGTTTGATGCTGACCTAGGACTGAAGTTTAGGGAAGATCCATGGTAAAATCTGTAGACTAATACAAGTAATTGACTTGGCAAATGTAACAGAAAATCAGGAGAAGTAACTGAACATGTAGCATTTATAAGCACATATAGGAATTAAGACCCACCAATGATGTCGGATTATTGATTGCAGATCTTTGATACGACCACCTCTACCATCAGCTCTTACAACAATCAAAACCAGCACTCACACCTGATCGTTGCAGTCCGCAAGACAGTGATCCAGATCCGTTCTCCTTTACTTTCTCTTACACCATTTTCCCAAGTGCCAGTAAGTCCCATCAGGACCTAACAATCCACCAGAAAAGCAGCTGTCTCCTGGGATATTCACTCAGTGTCAGAGGAAACAAGTACTTGTTAAGTGATTTCCATTTTCCTAAATGAACTTAAATATCCCCCAAAGGAAAGTCAAAAGCAGAGAAAAGTAAAAAACTAGGAAAATGAATTATTGATGTAATTCTTTTAGTTAAGGGTTAAATCATGTTTAAGAGTATTCTCTGATCAGTGAATAAGATCATTTGATAGAAGTAAATCATCATCACCCAAACAACAGACAGCACTTTAACATCAAGCTGACACAGATAGAAACCTGGTTGGGCGAGTACAACTGCTGAAGAAGTCTCTTTCCTGATGTGAAACGAGGGCTGGTGCTGTGTAATGTCATCTAGAGGCGGAAGATCAGTATCATCATCATCAAGAATAATCACAGGGGGCATGTTTTCTGTAGTGTTCTTACTACAATTCCTTGAGCCTGGCGTTGATAAGAAACTATCATGGACAGATTTCTTATGGTCAAATGATTGGTGCAAGTTCTGATTTGATACTTCATGCAGATAAGTGGAAGTATCTGAAGTGCCTCCATCTTTGTTTCTTATGGAAGTGTCTTTCTCATGACTATTTTTGTGAAGACTGCTAGGTATAATATCTTCTGCCATGTTTAGGGTACTCTTATCCTTAGACTTACACTTTCTTTTTCTCCTTGGTCTAGATAAATCATCACATGAGCTAGTGAATATGCATAAATCTGCTTTTGTCTCAGCAGGTGCCATATTCTGATTCTCATATGAACATCTGTCAACTTTGGGTTCTTTACTTCCCTGATAATTTTTCTTGGAGGCTCTCGAAATTCTCAAAATTTCTTTATGTTTTCCTTCAAGTGCCATCTCAAGTTCTTGGACCCTGGCCTATAAATAGCCGCACATTGTGAAGCACTTTCAAAGCTCATATTGTAATATACCATATTTCATTTAGGACATCAAACACTTGAAGGCACTTACCTTCAACTTATTTTTTTTCTCTTTAGCCTTCTTTAGTTTCCTGACAGAACGAGCCTCTTTCCTGTCTAGAGTGTTGCACTTGGTCATCAGTTCTTCGTAACTCCTGCCAGATAAATGCAATAAAGTGTCCTCAAACGTACAGATAAAATATCAAGACTGCTTCTTTTCTTGATAAAACAAGATCAAGAAAATAAAGATTGCTTTTGACTTGAGAAAACGAGATCATTGTTAAATGACAACTGGAAACTACATTTAACAGGTGAAAATACCAAAGGAGGGAATTAGGAAAAAGATCTGATAGAAAGAAAATGATTTCTTTTGTAGAACCAAACTAACAATTTACAAGCATCACACTAGTGTCATTCCATAGACAAGTGACCAATATTACTCCGTCAATATGTAGCTACATAATAGCCGAACCTTGTTACAAGAAAACAATAAAACTCATTACTTAACTAATCCGCATAGAAAAGGTTGCCCATCTGTAACTACCTATAAAGCGGAAAAAGCCAACATTTCTTTTGAAACAGAACTACATTTGGAGCTTTATATGTAAGCATATGGCACAACGTACAAGAAATATTTTTTATTTTCGCTTTGCATTTAGAAGCTTCAGTTTAATAACTTCAATTTCCTTTCAGAATTTACCGTCCCTTTTCATAAAGAATAAGAATTAGGAAGCCTGCTTTTAGCAAAGTTGCTCGGCTCATCAAGCTTATGTTATACCGAATGGACTTTCTATCTACATGACCTATCCCCGATATCAGATCATAAAGCCATTTGCCCGAGCTTGAAAGGAAACTCACTGTAATATATCAAAGTTTTTACAATTCAGATTTCCCACGGAAATGAACTTCCAATGATCATATCAACAACATAAAAATAAGGCAAACAAATCTCTAAAGCAAAAGAAGAGCATTAGAAGATATCAAGTTTCACGCTGAAAACTTAACTTCCTAAATGAAAGTAAAAGCTTACTTGTTACGGATGACCAATGATTTTTTCAAGACATCAATTGTCTCTCTGCTATTGACATCATTTCCTAATGAAGCAAGTTTCAAGACCTCTTCTTCCTCCAAGCTAGAATCGCAGACTCTGAAGTAATAAACCATGAAGGAAAAGTGAAAAAGAGCTATTGCAAATCTAATATAAGGATGCAGCTACTTGTTGCCCTCAATATGATTGACTTACAACTTGAGTGTTGCAAGCTCCTTAGCTAGAGCCAAATTTCTATCTTGTAGCCTTGTGCACTCCAAAGTTGATCGATGTAGCTCCTGCAGCACAAATTTGCCCAGAATATAGTAACAAATGACTTACATACATGCCACCAAGATGAATTATGTACAAGCATGCATGAATAGATGCACTAGCAAAACATCAAGAAGCAAAAATATCTACCTTGGATTTAAGATGTAGCAACTGCTGAATGGCTGCCCCCTGTTTCAAAGCTTCAGTTTTTAGAGTCACTTCCATTTTCAACTCCTCCTTGCATGTGAACAGCTGAAACAAGAAAAACCAAAAAAAATCATTACTATGAATAATAGTTGAGATGAAAATGTGATGACATGAAGTCTTATGCAGATCGAGTTTGAAGCAAATATGCTCACATAAATATCTCTAGTTTTAGTTATTGGTACCAGATACTTCTCAACTTTAGCAGACCCCTGATTATTCCACCAAGAACATGTCTTTGGTTCTGAGCAAAAATGTGGCCAAACAACAAACTAAAACCTACAAAGATGTTTATTTCATTCGCCACATGTAGACATAGAACTCTTCATGGAACTCGTGAATTTTTATATCTATCAAATTTCTGTCATTTCATTGGTCAACTATGGCAAAAGAGACTTGGAAAAAGCTGACTTTTCTCATCTGAGTGATGGATGATTTCATGAAAAAAGTATTCAACTGTTAGGTGCTTGAAGCCTGAAGGAAGATTACCATACTAGATACTAAATCAAGTAGAAATCTCTTTTTAAATCTTTCTCTATGCAATAGCTTTTGATTGCCCCAGCTCAAGGCTTTTTTAGGATGGAGAACTGGAAGCCCTATGATGTTCAAATCTGAAGAATATTACGGCTACATTGAAGCATGGTGAGTTTCTTTGCAAAATTATATTTTATCTAGCAACTTTGTGTACACAATATAGATTGTATCCGTTACATGAAGTAAAGGTTGATGCATCTGACTAGTAGCCCTCATAACCTCTCAATAGATTATCCCTTCCCTCAAGTATTTGACCAAAAACCATCACTGAACTATACCCAAAACTTGAGGTACATCCTTAAACTACTACAGTGAATAAAAAACATCCTCCAAGCATCCAGAATTTAGCAAGTTTCATCCTTTGACCAAACTGTTAAAAACCCTAACAGACCCACTCATGTGCAACTCGTGACTCCAGAGCTCTCTCATATATATCCTGTTTATTTGAGTGAATAGGTTTAAAAAAAACTATCACCATTTTGCGAGTTTCATACCTAAGTTATTAGGTGTTTACAGAATCCCCTGAACTGCTATAAACTCATACTAAAATACCCCCTAGAGGAATATGACATGCTACGTGAACATCACATTCCAAAAGCTACTCCAAAGAGTTCCAAGTGGAAGTACACGTAAAGAAATTTGAGTGAATGAGTTAAAACTTCCCCTAAACTATTACCGCTTTTGCAAGCTTCATACATAAACTATTGGTTGTCCATGAAACCCCCCTGAACTACCATGAACTCATTCTGCCAGGTGGACTCATATTAAAGACTTTTTCATCTCCCACGCTCCCTCAACAAGTTATTCCAAATATTTTCCCACATATTCAACCAGGGTTTTTAATAATTTAAAGGGAGTTATAGTCCAGGGGTAACAGGAACACCCAATAGTTTAGATATGAAACTCACAAAATGGTGATAGTGTAGGAGGGTTTTAACCTATTCACTCATTTTATTTCATCAAATGAGAAGATACCGTGAATAGAATAAGCATGATGCAATTGCATAGCATTCGACAGCTATATATTCTGTAAATTCATGGCAGACAAAGAGACAGCAAGATGAACAATTTACCTCTGCATTGATTTCTTTGAGATCATTCAGCTGTTTTTCCAGAGTGGAAGTCAGTCGTAAAACTTTCCCCTCCAACCTTTTGACCTCATTTCTCAATTCCCAATGATCCTCTCCATAATCACGAGGTTTCTGGGTGAGATTTGTATCATTTGGATCACCAATAGATTGGAAATAAAGCCTTGTTGCATTTTCTTCTGAACAAGCCTGTTTGCAAACTGGGCAATTCTTCTTTATTCCATTTTTGCAATATTCAAACCATTGCTGGAGACTGGTATTTTGCAACCATAACATATCACAAACAGAAACAAATATATACTTATCAGATAAGGACAACTACTATCTCTATTGAATAGTCAAGCAGGATTATAGAATTGTTACAGGTCTAACCAGCAACAACTTAAAGTAGAAGTAGTGTTTTCTTCTTCTTTTTTTTCAATAAGTAAACATAAAGGGTGTGTTCGGTATGGAGAAAAGTACTTTCCAGAAAATGTTTTTCAATTTTCCCGTGTTTGGTTGGTCAAAATATTTGGAAAACATTTTCTCTAGGAAAACAAGTTCCTTAAAAATAAGGAAAATGACTTCCCTAGTAGAAGTAGGAAAAACGGGTTCCGTAGTGACATTCCACATTGATTGTCTCATTAGCACCCTCCAACACATCTCACCCCTACCTTCCATAGCCCCCATTCCCACCAACCCCACACCCCTACCCTATGCTCATCCCCTATAGTGTTTGCCTAGACTATACACAAATATTTAGGAATAACATTTTTTCTTATTTACCAAACACCAGAAATAAGTAAAAAACCTTTCCGCAGAAATCATTTTCCTTCTTACCAAAAACACCCTAATTCTCTCATCCCCGCTCTCTAACACACTCCACCTCCACCTCCACTCCCACCCCCATACCTCCGATCCCCAACCAACCTGACATCCCCTACCCCATCCCCATCCCCATCCCCACCCCTATAGTGTTTGCCTAGATTATATATAAATATTTTTGGAATAGTATTTTATGGTTACTTATCAAACACCAGAAAATAAGTAAGGAAACTACTTATTTTCCAGGAAAACATTTTCCTTCGTACCAAACACATTCAAAGGTACATTTGGTTTAAAGGAAAATGTTTTACCTTACGAAATCATTTCACTGATCATCTTTTAGTGTTTACTTGACTAACAAAGCAAATAACAATGTAACATAAAGTAATTGAACAAGGATCAAACAATGGTGCAGGAGAACGGTTTCGTGACATTTTTAGTACTAAAGGTTAAGAACAATGCATGAATGTTGATTAAAACAAATGATATAAAGTAAGATTTTCAATTGGTACTTAAATCTGTATGGTGCCATGAACTAACTCATCAGCACAAGAATAACAAATACCAATTCTGGGTGAAAAAATATGATTTTTATGCGAGTGGAACCCTAGTAAGGATACCCAATAAAATTCTTTGATCATTTTCATAAATTGAGTAATAAACCACTGTTACTCTCAATTGGAATCAAAATTAGGGGATATAAGAGAGAGTACTAACCATAGCTCGTGAAAGACGTGACCGCAAATAGTAACGGATTGAAGATCTTCAATGATAGGGTTTAGATCTTCATAGCATATTGAGCAAATTGTCTTCACTCCAACCATTTTGGGTTTCTATTCTTTTCTCCCCCTTTTCATGAGGGAGGAGGGAAAAGAGGCGGGAAGAAGAGGGAAAATTCACTACGACCCTACACCGCAATATTAACTACAAGTCTAGAAGTAATTTACAATTTTTCCTCGTCTTTGAGCATTTTTAATAGTATAACTTTTCAACATTTTTAGTCCCTTAAATTTTCTAAAATGAAATATATGTTGGGTTACAAAGATGCACGAAACGAAAATTACAAGTAACTACTGAGTCGAGTGTTTGCACTCTGTGTTTAAGACAATATTGTCCCGTATGTATTATTTCTACGTCCTAGACAATTGTCTCTCAAGATAAAACAGCAATCTGACTTTCTTGAAACTTCGGGGACCAAACTGTACATATGAAAGAATTCTGGTCCAAAAAGATAATATCAGCCCACAGCCCGGCGGCGCGCGTGTAGGCTTTCCTCGAACCGAAGCACATCTAAGTCCCCCCTCTTTTAAACACATGGTATACCCCTTGGGGTCCCAAACCCTAAGCCAACTGAGACTTATAAACAAAACAATTCTTTCTTCCTCCACCGATGAGGGAGAATTGATCTCAATACCACACTTTTACATGCTTCAAACACCTCACTTCGTGGACCAATATCTCTTTCATTTCTCAACGAAATTTGACGATCCTTGGCCCTACGGTCATCTACTTACTTTGTAGATTATATGTGTGAAGAACCGGATTCTCCAACATGCGGAACACTAGTGTTTAAGCCGTTAAAATTGGTCGGACACAACTCCCGCCAAAGGCAAATTTCCAACAATATATTATAGTTTAACTAATTGAATGGACTTAAAAATCAACAATGTTGTGGTAATATGCCTCAATTTGGAGTCTATATTGGTTATTTCTTGCTACACTATCGCACCGTTAAGTTTATGTTTGCAAATTTCATCATTATTGATTATGAACTGATTTTGTGTTGTTGATTTTTTTTTGTCAAACAGGAAATTTTATTTAAGTAAGCAAGCATTTTGTACAACCAGCTCATTTTTTACTCGAGAGCTGGATCTCAAACTATAAGCATTTAAAATAAACATCTATTTGTGCATTCACAGTCTACTTCAGCCATCAATAACTCTTGCCCTTGGTACCTCCCAGGGAGGATCCAATGCTCAAGCTTCTTCGTATGGCAGCATTCTATGTGGCAGTTAACATGAAAATCTATCTAAACTAGCTTGACAAGCTCTCCATTTTGGTTTATATTGCCCAGCAACATGCAACTGTAGGACTATCTGCTTGAATAAGACTTGTTTTGACTCTTGGCTCTGTTGGAATCTCCTGCAGTTCCGCTCAGACCACACTTGGTATAAAGTTGCAGCAAACAAAAATCTCATTATTTGATTTTTTGGTTTTGTTGGCCTGATCAGTGAAGCTAACCAGTGCACCTCTTCAGCCCAAGTATCCACTTGTCTATGCACTCCCAACCATGAAAGTAAAGCTTGCCAAATATACTCAGTGTTACCCATAGTTGAGAGGATCACAACTAGAATTAATGTTGGACACCAAAGCTCATGTCTTATGGTGGCAGGGTACAACTGATCAAGAGTGTATTATTTGAGATGCAGACTTACCAGGTCCAGATCTTTTTACTATCTGAGAAGATACTCTTAATGATAACTAGTATTTGCAACAAAAAAAAATTGTGGGCAGGTAGTAATCAGTACTCCAAAAAAAACTCTAGTAGCTTGGGATACTATGCATCAACCCAAGTCTATTAGGGGCCTCAATATTCTTAATTTCTTCTTATGGAACAAAGCAACAATATGTAAGTTGTTGTGGGCTGTAGCTAAGAAAAATGAGAGTTATGGGTGTTATGGATTTATGCATATTATGTTGGGAGTTTTGCTCTATGGTACTTTATAAAGCAGGACGGGAAGTATTTAACTATTGCAAGTATTCGAAAGGATAAACAAAGATTTCAATAATTCAACATGGAATCTGAAATTACAATCGTTACACAAGTAAAAACTGGAAATTCCAGTTTTGTAGAAGACGGAAAAATGTAAATTGTTTTTGCTGAGTCGAGTGTAGCACTCTGTCCTTAAGACAATATTGCCCCGTATGTATCCTTTATATGTCTTGGACAATTTGTCTCCCAAGATAAAACAGCAATGGAACCCTTGAGCAAAGGAAACTCAAGAGCTACCGTGAAGAATATTGAGTAACGAAATGATGCTTGGAAGTTGTAGGAAGAAAACTATTTTGGTTGTGTATTTTCGTGCCTTTGTTTTGCTTTGCCTCTCTTTCTTGTTAACTCTTATGCTCAACAATGGTGTAAGGGGGTGTTTATATAGGAGAGGGATGGACTGTTTTATCGCTGAATCGCCTCCATAATAGCCAAATAATGGCCATTATGGAGGTAGTAAAGTCACCAACATAAATGGGAGAAAGACCAACGGATTTGGCCATTATAGGAGGAGTAATTCACCAAAATAAATGGGTGAATTGAGTGCTTGGCATTTCGTTTTTGACCGTCGAAATTCGATGTTCGGAAACTTCAAAGTGACCAAACCGTACATCCGAAACTTCGAGATCAAAGCGTACTTCTGGCAAAGTTTTCTGGCCCAAAAAGATAATATCAGAAGACCCACAGCCCACAGCCCGTGACCCGGACCGGACGGGCGGGCGGCGGCGGCGCGCGCGTGGTCTTTCCTCGAACCGAAGCACATCTAGATTCTCCCTCCTTTAAACACATGGGATACCCCTTGGGGTCCCAAACCCCAAACCAATTTCGAATCTTATATACACAACAATTCTTTCTTCCTCTACCGATGAGGGAGAATTACACACAATACCACACTTTCCATGCTTCAAACACCTTACTTCGTGAACCAATATCTCTTTCATTTCTCAATGAAATTTAACGATTCTTGGCCCTACGGTTATCTACGTACTTAGTAGATCATGCATGTGTGAAGAACCGGATTCTCCAACATACGTTACACTAGTGTTTAAGCCGTTAAAGTTGGTCGGTCGCAACTCCCGCCAAAGGCAAATTTCCAACATATTATGTGAAGAGCATGAACTTTGAACAAACACCCACACCTAAGCAATTCAGTTGGGTTGTGAGAATTTTTTTTGATGCTGGACAACAGTGGACTGGGGTGAAGTACTGAATAGTGTTGCTATATCAGGGAAGTTCAAGATCCAGATGGTATACAGATCATTCTTGCCCCAATACCCCAAAGTTGCATGGAAAAACTTGTACTTAGCTCAAGGTATGTTACCTAGGCACCAATTTATACTCTGAAAATAAATTATCTACTGTGGATACGATATTAAAATGGTGAATCAATGTTGATTCGAATTGTGTCCTATACCTAACTAATGCTGAGGAAAATCATACTCATCCATTCTTTGAGTGTGCATATTCTAAGTATTTTGTGTTGTTGATTGACGCAAATATTGTTGCATTTCAGCATTAATAGTTTTGTTTGGCTAGATCAGGTTGGAAACGATGTTCCAATACTGTCTATTTAGCATGAGAGTCATTTTTATAAAATAACTTTTTATAATTTATAATTAAATTAATTAAAACGGGTTAACGGTGAATAGTTGGTGGATAAGGCACATCCCATATATTTATGTGAATTCTGTGATGGTCATTTATCATTTCATGTAATGGGTTTGACTGCAATAGTGTAGGGCCTGTGGAAGACCCGTGAGCCTATAATTAAGGGTTGGTTTAGTGTAAAGCAACTTGATTACCCATCAAAGACAAAATATTTACATGAGAAGGCTCATTTACTATGATTTAACTCAAAATAATTACTTGAAATATTCTATTTCCTTTTTCGGTTAAATGTCAACGTGTCAGTCAACTCTTTTTGTCTTTTGTAGTATGTCTTCTTTGTTTTATTTTGGGAAAGCTTCAATGTGACAGCTCGCTTTCAAAGGCTCTACGTGCCTTTAAAATTTAAATTGTTGGAAAAACAACACAATAACTTAAATAATTACCCATTTTTGCCTCTACACCAATAAATAACATAAACTGCCATTCGATTATAAATAATTACACGTGTACCCACTTTCTAATTCTATTCGGACAATGATCGATGCTCCAATTCGGCGCCGATTGTGCTGCCTTCGAGTGCTTTCGCAGTTAATTTCTTTTTGTCTTATTTATTTTCCTTTTTTAAAGATAAAAACAAGATACAGAGATGAAAATATTAGCTAACTATTTTTAGACTAATCAAATATAAAAAAATAAATAATTAGACTATACCAAGAATTTTTAAAAAAAAATACTAAAGTAACTAGCTTATTTATTAAAATTTAAATTGAAAGGAAATATGTTTTATGATATATATCATGTAGGCATGTTGAAGAGTGTCTCATTGAAAGACTGCAATAGCCCGATTATGATACCATCTCAGAATATGGTATATACCATGATGATATCATGTAGGACTGTTGAATGGTATCTCATCGAAGGACTGCAATTCATTCATGATACCATCTCAGTATATGATATATACCATTATGGTATCATGGAAGTCTGAGAAGTGTTTCATTCAAAAACTTCAAAAGTCCTATGTGATACCACAATGGTATACAAGATATACCATATTGGTAGAATAGAGGACTAAGATTTGCCCTTCATTTTTGTTGTATTTGACAAAACAAAGCATTTGTACTAATAATATGTAAAGGTGCATTTTGTTTTGATATCGTAAGCATTATAAATATATTATGATGATATCATGTAGTAGTATATTTTGAAGGAATGATTCAATCTTCTATGATACATTGTCAGTATATAATATATACCATGTGGATATCATATAGGACTGGTTGTTTTTCTTAAAGGAATAACAGTCTCCTATGATACCCACATGGTATATTTGTACCCTATTAGTATATGATATAGCATTCGATATCATAGAGGGCTGAGTAGTATTTTTTGAAAAAATGATATAATCTTTTGTGATACCCTATCAGTATATGATATATATCATGTGAGTATTATAGTATAATAATATACTTCAATTGCTACTAATTTGATATACTATATGTTAAAATATGTCCCTTATGATACCCCACATGACATATAGATACTATGTCAGTGTATGATATACCATTTGGGTATCATAGATGGTTGAGTACTATATTAGTTATCTTTCTTATTTATATGAAAAAAGAGCCAAAAAGTGTGTAGAATAAAATTATGAAAAATAGGTAATAAATAAAAAAATAATTTATAAAAAATAAATGAAACTAGACAAGAAGAAAAATAGAAATATTGCATCATAAAAATATATTTTCATTTTAATAAATAAGCTAGTGATTTTAGTTATTTTCTTGATTACTCCTTGTTGTAGTCTAATTATTTAATTTTATTAGTCCAAAAATAGTTGGTTAGTATCTTTATTTTTATTTTTATTTTTAAAAAGTGAAACAAAAGACAAAAAAAAGGACAAAATTAATAAAAAGTCAAAGTAACAAAAAAGGAAGAAAGAATTATTTAAAAAAAAAACAACAACAAAATAAAAGCATTGGACAAATTGTGAAAGAAAAAAACAAAGTTTTGCACGTGAAAAGATAACTAGTACAGCGCTGACATCATGATGATGTCAGCCCAAAAAAGAGAGAGGAAAATGGGGTACATGGATAAATATTTTAGGGGCATCAAAAGTTAAGGGACATGAGTATGTAAATAATTGGCTTTCAATGGTTATTCATGTTCTTTTCCCTAAATGTTTGGGTGTTTTTAATGGCAAGAAAAACTAACGGATTTAATGAAAAAAACTCAACCTAATTCATTTTGAGATGCGCATTGCTAGGATGGACAAAAGTACATACCTTCTTGTCAAATAGTTGATTGTATCACATGTGTTCTTAATCTATGTAATTATTATATATAGTTGTATTTTAAATTAATTTAACATTTGGTATTACATAGATCTAGAACCTTATTAGTTGTTCATGAGATGAATAGATTAATTTACTAATATCACCACAAATTAGGTTATGGAAAAAGGTAGGGTAGACCGAAAAAGTAATGGGCAGATGTGATCAGGAAAGATATGACAAATCTTCAGCTTACGGAGGACATGATCCTAGATATGTGAGCGTAGAGGTCGAGAATTAGGATAGAAGGCTAGTAGTACGACTAATATTATTTTCCTTCTCGTTGGATCAATATTATTTCCATCATTTTCTTGTATTTTTTATTTCAGTATTCGCATATTTCTGATTCTTAGTTTTCTATTACTATTTGTTGTCTCTTTTACTTTAATTTTCTTGCTATCCTGATGTCGTTTCTGCTTTACTTGAGCTGAGAGTCTATCGGAAATAACATCTCTACTTGCCAAGGTAGGAATAAGGTCTGTGTACACTCTACCCTTCCTAGACCTCACTTATTGAAATTACATTGAATATATTATTTTTTGATTTCGTTGAATCTGCAATTTTACTCCACATAGCCTTAACTAGCACAACAAAATGTTAAATCTCCAATTCGTTGAGCTTTATCCTAGCATTTGGCACCTTATTATAGATAGGGTGTTAAGATTTATTGGGGGTCAGAATTACGATAAGTTGCTCGATCCATCAAGACGTGAGCAAGTTTTAATTAAGTAGATGAGTCATGGTGTATTTTTGAGTTTATTTCTTTCAATTCATTCAAACTTGACCTAATTTGTGCATCTGTTATTGCTACTAGCTAGTCCATGACATCAATGGAAGATTATAATTTAGCACAGTCAGTATTGATTCTTTATTTCAAGTTAACGGTAACGTAGGTCGAGCCAATAACAACTGCATCAAACAACAGGTATTTGTTTCTACTGTAAATGATTAAATATTACACTATTAGTTACACTTTGAAATCTAATTTGTTAAAGATGTATAGTATTTGTTACAAGTCGAAGCTCCAAGAATATGTGTGTAAATTGCCTCTTTATTTCTTTAATGTGTTCTCTCTTTTTTGTTCAGCAAGTGCCACTGCCCGATTTCTAAATAAACTCGCTGACGAGTGACGTTGAGAGACGGCGTAGAGTGGACCTTTATTAAGCTAAGATGATGAATCACGCATCCCCTCAAGTTGTGGCTGATATAAATCAAAACCGTGTATTTCACGAACAACTTATGTATATTTAGGTTACTTACATATTTTATAGAATTCTTGTACAAGTGTAATTATGATATTAGTATTATAGTATATAGACATCTTTATTAATGAAAATAATCAAGGGATTATTTCTTTCATGGTATCATAAGTGTAGGGCAAAATTTCCTTCTCCCAACTACACTTCCGCCGCCTAGCACCCTTGGAATCCGTGATTCTGACATTTTTTTTTCTTCTAAAAATTTTCCTATCTTCCCAAATTCTATTCCTAATCCCTGATTCTCCTCTTGTTCTTTCGTTATGTCTACCTCAAAGAACACGTTTCATCCTGCTCTTACCGTCTCCAACATCAAGAACCATATCCCTATCGTTCTTGAGATGGAAAACGTCCAATACGCGATGTAGACAGAATTATTTAAAGTTCACTCACGCTCGCATCAAGTCCTTCACCACATCTTCCCTGCGGATACATGCAAGGAGAAGGTGCCTAC
Source organism: Anisodus tanguticus (assembly GCA_034509755.1). Taxonomy (NCBI): domain Eukaryota; kingdom Viridiplantae; phylum Streptophyta; class Magnoliopsida; order Solanales; family Solanaceae; genus Anisodus; species Anisodus tanguticus. The sequence continues at coordinate 9,842,246 of CM067552.1, read as the reverse complement.
CGCCAATGATGACCCTGTGTTATGGACGATTCTTGATGCTACCGTATTTCAGTGGATATATTCCACTATCTCTACGGACCTTTTGCAGATGATTATTGAACCCGACACCACGCCGATGGATACTTGGAATAGGGTGCGTGATATATTCCAAGATAACAAAAATTCTCGTGTCGTCACTCTTGAGCAGGAATTCTCCCATATCACTATGGAGGATTTTCCAAATGTCTCAGCTTACTGTAAAAGGCTGAAGGAATTGGCGGATCAACTCAAGAACGTTGGTGCACCCGTCACGAATGATCGTCTTGTTCTTCAGATGGTTGTCGGCCTATCCGAGGCCTACAATGGTGTTGGGACTCTTCTTAGTCAAAGCAACCCTTTTCATCCGTTTTATCAAGCCCGGTTCATGCTTACACTTGAAGAGGCATGGTTGGCTAAAAAGGCCGCAACTGGAGCAACTTCCGCCATGATGGCGGCCTCCCCACAAAATTCCTACTCTCCATTATCTTCGGCTAATTCCACTCCAAATGGGAACAACGCGGGTGGAAAATGGGGTCAAAAATGAAAGTTTGGCGGAAAAGGCGGAGGTCGTGGCCGCGACAAAGGCAGCAGTGGTCAGGGTGGCAACCGCATCTTGGGTCAGGGCAGCGGGCCAACATTGTCGCTGGCCAGTGGGTCTGACAGTGGCCCAACTGGCCCAGTTACCCCTTTCCAGTTCCAACAGTTTACCCAGCGAGTTGGGTCAACCAGCAGAGGCCCAATTCACAGCAGTTTCAGTCCAGTCAGCCGGTTGTTGGGCCTTGTCAGCAGGCCTTCACGGCTGCGGGGCCAGCAGCAGTTCCGACACCCACGGATATCGAGGTCGCGATACATACACTTGGATTAAATCCCCCGGACACAAATTCATACATGAACACCGGAGCCACTTCTCATATGATGTCCGTGCAAGCTCGTCTTATTTCAATTTGAGCAAAAATCGTGGCATAATTATTGGTAATGACAATTCAATTCCAATTCATGGTTATGGTCACACAAATTTGTCCCTTACACATCCACATGTCATCCTAAAACATGTCCTGCATGCCCCTCACTTAATTAAAAATTTGGTGTCTGTCCGGAAATTTCACAACTGATAATTGAGTTTCAGTTAACTTTGACCCTTTTGGATTTTCCGTAACGGATTTCAAGACGGGAATACCTCTAATGAGGTGTAATAGTCGGGGATAGCTTTATCCAATCACCACCACCACCATTTTCACGAGTCAAGCCACACCTTCCACATTTGTCGCTCTTGCTCCTTCCTTGTGGCATACCCGTTTGGGTCATCCGGGGTCGTCTATTTTTTCTTCTCTTAAAAATAATAATTTCATTGATTGTAAGAGTACGTATAGTACTCATATTTGTCCTTCTTGTCCTATAGGAAAACATGTTAGATTATCGTTTGTCGCCTCTACTTCTAATACGTCGAATTAACCCTATGACGGGGGGAATTGTAGGCCCTAAATACAATAAACATAGAGATAGAGAAGCAACATCAAAATTAGTTGTTGTGGAGGGTTTGCCTTTTTCATTTCCTTCATCTCCCGGTTTTATTCATTACATTAGAGATATATATAATCCTGCTTTTAACGGTTTTCCTAGATCAACTGTTAAGAGAGATATATTTAAATTCGCACATTAATATCAACAATATTTACGTTATTCATTATATCATTTTAATGGCAAAGTATCTATCACGTCTGATATAGGTCGTAGTACTAACAACCATGATTATTTAACTGTAACTTGTCATTGGATAGATTATAAATGGTCTATGCAAAAACGTATCTTAGCGTATAGATATATAGATGATAGGCACACTGATACTTTTATTGCAGATAATATTTATCAAGTGTGCCATTATTATGGAATAACCGATAAAATTATGACTATTACATTAGATAACGCTTCTTCTAACAATTACATTATTACAATTTTAAAAAATAGTTTAACTCCATCTTTTCCAGATCATTTTCATATAAAATGCGCGTGTCATATATATAACTTAATTGTAAATGATGGTCTATCACTTTTTCAAGACATTCTTAGTAAAATACAATTTGCTATAAACTTTATTTTTAAAAGTAATAGAGTACAATGAAGAAAAGAATATATATTAGCGAGTTGGATATTTTTGTTTTGCAGGGTTCTGTACCGTACCAAGAAGTTATCAATGAAGATGGACATGAAGACTTGCTGAAATACTGGAGGGGGAATGAGAAGACCTTTCCGACACTTTCAATGATGGCCCGAGATGTTTTGAACATTCAAGTGTCATCAACTGCGTCTGAAAGCGCTTTTTCTGACGGCAGATATCAAATAGGAGACCACAGACACTCATTAGCCGGAGACAGCTTGAAAATTGCAGTATTATTCAGAGATTGGATACGAGCGGAGCGGAGAAGGTGCGGTCAACCGGAGATCAACGAAGAAGACGAAAACTACAACGAAATCTTATCCGAAGGTAGTGGAAGCGACATGGATCAATTTGACCAACAAATACCAATTCCAACCGAAGAACCACAGGAAATTATCAAGCAATTAGAACAGGTTTTTTTGAGAATGTTATTTTTTTAATTGCAATTTTATTATGTAATTTGCAACTTTTGGACAACACCACAAAGTTGCAATTTAGATTTTAGACAATTGTATTTGTATTACAAAAAAAATCATATGTCTATTAAATAATATAAGAGGCACAAAAACAGCCTTGGGATATTTTTATTACACTATCTTGTCTTGTTTATTGAGTTTTTTTTTATACATATGTTATTAAAAAAAAAAAAAAAAGGAAAACCCGCCGGAACCCGCCCCGATCCCGACCCCGACCCGACCCGACCCGCCCCGATTCCGACGGGATCGGGATCGGGATCGGGACGGGATTGGAGCAAGTCCCGCCAGACCCGACCCCGCCCGACCCCACCAGACCCGACCCCGCCCGCCCGTCCCGCCCCGACCCCGACCCCGCCAGACCCGAGCCCGGCCCACTGGCCAGGCCTACTATATAATATGTTGTTTAGGTAAAAATTACTACCACGTCTACAAACAAAAATGCAAACACACACATGGTCGGCTCAACGTCTTCGGTGACCTAAAGTCAAATCTTAATGAGAGGTCCTAATTTTTTTTTTAAGAAATTATTTTCATATTTTTTTATTGTGAAATTTATTTTTCTAACCGGTGCAATCAAGATTAGTAACAAATATAAGTTTAACTTCTCCTTTTCAATTAAAATTATACTCTTTTCCTTTTAAATACTACTCCCTCCGTCCAATTTATTTGATACTTTTCGCTTTTCGGAAGTTAATTTGACTAAACTTCGAAGTTAAATTGGATCAGATTAACTCAATATTTTAAGATCAAAATTTATATATTTGAGAACTACATGAAAAGTACTAATAAGTTACAACTTTTCTCATATCAATTTGGTGAAAAAATACATCTTAAAATATTAGTCAAAGTTCATGCTCGAGAAACGAAAAGTATCACATACATTAGGACATAAGAAGTAATTATTTTTTGACTAAAAAAAATTAATAAATACATTATTAGTGAAAATGAGGTCCCCAAAATATGTGGGCATAAAGCCATTGCTTTGGCTGCTTTACCATTAAGCCGACATTGAACACACGCGGAGCAACTTTTATATGTACAAATTTTAGTGGATAAAGTTACTCAGAATCTGCGTTGGTAGAAGTAGTGAATGTTTAGTAAATTTAATCGTAATATGCGCAAATTGACTCAAACACTACTATTATATAAAAAACGCGTATTTTTAAAAAAATTCGTCACACTATGCATTTTTGTTAAATCAAATAAGTTAGCTTGAGCAAATAGTTAGTAAAGACTAAATTGAGAATACATATGATTAAATGATAAATATTTATATGAAATACATATCTAAACATTCATTGATTTGACTTATAAATAGGTCCAGATAATTTATTCCTAGGACAATAGAAAGAAAAAAAGAGTAACAAAACCAGCCAAAACACTCTCTCTATAAACAAGTACGGAGTAGTTGTACTCCACTTAATTGACCTTCCCTTAAGTCTCCTTTTTTGCCATCCAAAGTCAACTCCATCTTTTGTCTTTTTCTCTCTCTAACAAATTAAACTCAAAGGCAAAAAATGTTGGAAATTTGCCTTTGGCGGGAGTTGCGACCGACCAACTTTAACGGCTTAAACACTAGTGTAACGTATGTTGGAGAATCCGGTTCTTCACACATGCATGATCTACTAAGTACGTAGATAACCGTAGGGCCAAGAATCATCAAATTTCATTGAGAAATGAAAGAGATATTGGTTCACGAAGTAAGGTGTTTGAAGCATGGAAAGTGTGGTATTGTGTGTAATTCTCCCACATCGGTAGAGGAAGAAAGAATTGTTGTGTATATAATACTTGAAATTGGTTTGGGGTTTGGGACCCCCGAGGGTATCCCATGTGTTTAAAGGAGGGAGGACCTAGATGTGCTTCGGTTCAAGTAAAGACCACACGCGCGCGCCGCCGCCCGCCCGTCCGGTCCGGTTCCGGTTCCGGGTTCCGGGTTCTCGGGTTCACGGGTTCACGGGTCACGGGTCACGGGTCACGGGTCGTGGGCCGTGGGCTGTGGGCTGTGGGCCTTCTGATATTATCTTTTTGGGCCAGAAAACTTTGCCAGAAGTACAGTTTGATCCCAGAAGTTTCAGACGTACAGTTTGAACCAGAATTCTTTCGGATGTCTTGTTTGGTCCCAGAAGTTTCAAGATGTACAGTTTGGTCCCTGAAGTTTCAAGATGTACAGTTTGGTCCCTGAAGTTCAGAATTTCGATGGTCAAAACAGAAACGTCAAGCACTCAATTCAGCCATTTATTTTGGCTGAATTACTCCTCCTATAATGGCCAAATCCGTTGGTTCTTTCACCATTTATGTTGGTGACTTTACTACCTCCATAATGGCCATTATTTGGCTATTATGGAGGCGTTTTCAGCCCCCCTCCCTCACCTATATAAACACACCCTTACACCATTGTTGAGCACTACAAAGAGCAGAAGAATAACAGTTCATAAAGCTCACGAAAATACACAACAAAAATAGTTTTCTTCCTACAACTTCCAAGCATCATTTCGTTACTCAATATTCTTCACGGTAGCTCTTGAGTTTCCTTTGCTCAAGGGTTCCATTGCTGTTTTATCTTGGGAGACAAATTGTCCAGGACGTATAAAGGATACATACGGGGCAATATTGTCTTAAGGACAGAGTGCTACACTCGACTCAGCAAAAACCAATTTATATTTTTCCGTCTTCTATAAAACTGGAATTTCCAGTTTTTACTTGTATAACTATTGTAATTTTCAGATTTCATGTTGAATTATTGAATCTTTGTTTATCCTTTCGAATACTTGTAATAGTTATATACTTCCCGTACTGCTTTATAAAGTACCATAGAGCAAAATCTCCCAACAACTTAAGACAATATCTGTATAGTATTACTATTAGTGTTCGAAAGATGTCGGTCAAAAATTGTGTGACCAAATCTGGATATGGCAATGGTTTTCTGGTAGAAGAGAGTGATGATGATGAACGTGTTCATGGTGTCACCGCTACCAAGACTGGTGGGAACAAGCGCTCACGAGAGCCTGAGGATGTCAACTGGGACAAGAGGAGAAGAGTGAAGATGTTATTCTATCTTGTAGCAGAAGGCCTATATCTGTCCCAGACAAAGGATCCGAATAATGGTGAGAAGGAAATGGACACTCAGTCTGATGAAGTGACTGAAGTGAGCCAGAATCCGAAATTGGAATAAGTATTTTTCTTACTTGTCAAGAATAAGGATTAAATGATAAGTATTTTTCTTACTTGTCAAGAATAAAGATTAAATTATGTCTGATTAAAAATGGATTAAAGTAAGGAGGAATATGAAAATAATTTATATTCCTTATGCTTTAACAAATCAGAAGTTTACGCTTATCTTCTTTCCCGTTTAAAGATTGGGTTGTAAATGACTTAAAAAGATCCGTTCTTTTAAGTGTAATTGTTAAAGTGTGTAAAGTATGTTCGCACATACGATGGAGAAAGATCCACTAACTGTGCGAAAACTGTTACCACTCTTAAGTAAGCGCCAAGAATTATCTGGGCACCAATCATAACGGAAGAAGACTAAAAGCTAAAGACGTTGAGCCTGTCATACTATTTGGCAGAAGATCCTTCATAGGATGATATTGGACACTCAGTCATAAAAAGCCTCCGGGCGACTGGAGTGGGCCAAAATTCCTTTGATATGATGATATTGGACACTCAGTCATATAAAGCCTCCGGGCGACTGAAGTGGTGCCAGAATTCATTTCATAGGAAAAGTAATGGACACCTAGTAAGGTGGGCCGAGTTTCCCGAGTCCTAAATGATCCGAAGGCCCAAATAAAGGCCAGTAAAGAAATTGGACACTCGTCTGCCAAAGCAACTAGAGTGGACCCGAGTATCGAGATCACATATGATCCGGTTACGCCCTAACCACGGGCAAAAGGTTGTTCATGTGAAGCAACGCCACCTCTAAAATCAAAGGGGTTGGAGAGGTTGTCCTCAATAGGACTTCATGGATTGTGATCACTCCAAGATGAGGTGATACATATTCCTAACTTGGTTTAAGGGACGCTGTTGGTCAAGCTAGTTTGAAATTAGTCCAACGGGTCTGTAATAACTAAGAATGGTACAGTATGTCTGTAGCCAAATGAATGATATATTTGTAATCCGTGCATCTATGCCATCATAGATTAAGACACGTTAAATAGCAAGTCATTCAAAAGCTAACGATGTTAAGATTGTTGCCTACCGTCGAAATAAACCCTCAAAATAAATGTGAGGTAGATGAAGAGGCAAAATCACCTTTCCAAATTCCGTCAAGGGAATAGCGAAAGAAGCACCGCTCCTCTAGAACTTAGTCACACCTAATTGGGTGATTTGAAGTTTATACAAAATAGAGGGGGGAGACAAGTACGTTGTGATCGTCATTTGATGATAGTACAACGTATGGAATCCTTTGTTTGTTGAAAAGCAAAGATGAAGTTGTTGAAGCGGATAAGCGCTCCAAAGTGAAGTTGAAAATCAACTATGCCTATGGATTGCAAAATTTGTAGCAATAGAGGGGAGAATTTGAAGCATCGTTTATTAAACGATCGCTCACTACTCACCTCGCCTAACGGTGTTAGCCAAGCGCAAAGCCGTACTCCCAAATTATGTGGGGCAAGGCGATCCTTACCGCTAATGCGATTCTCAACGAGAACTCCGCATAAGGATAAGGATAACCCTCCGTGTGAGACATGGAAAGGATCTCACATACAAATGTTGTGATGTGGGGTGGTTTCATACCTAAGATCGTAGATTGCATATCCACCGGATCCGCAAATAACGATAGTGTTGATCGCCTCTTGGCGTCAAAGAATCGAATTCTTTGGAGATAACTTTCTGGAAAAGGAAAAAGGAGTAATTGCTCAAGGTTAACAAGAACCCGCGAGGGCTCGACTGTCCGGAACTAGACGTTCCGTATCTTCATGACTCGAAAGTTCTTTGTCTATCCGGAACTTAATATTCCGGATCCGCAGAACTCGGGGATTCTAGATGTTGAACCAAGACGGAGCAAAGAGGGGACAAAGACTTGTTCCGATCCTGCTAACTTGTATGGTTGAGAACGAACCATGGACAATTAACAAATAATTGTTATCTCCAAAAGCGCCGCTTTGGAAAGAAACTAAAGGGAGAAATAGATTCCATATATAGAACCATACGTGTGTAATAGTTAATCTTCCTCCGGAAAAGAACCTTTGGGTTGTAAAAAGTGCTCCCCCGTGAGTAGCTTCACATCCAGGGCCATTGTAATCTTACATGGCATGGGTGTTGAAATGTGACCTTCCAAACCGGAGAGTTGGAAGAAGAGGATCGAATTGGTTTCTTCGAAGCTGTTGGGCGTCTCCCCGAACTTTCATTTTGGTCCCCGAAATGTTAACATTTTGGTCCTGAAAGTCTCGAGATAAAACAGAAATAATGAATCGATCACGAAACATTGACTCGAAGTTAGAAAGCCAACAGTTGGGAAAACCAACGGTCTTAGAGTGAAAATCATATTGAAACAAAGTCTCGATATGAAAGATATGAGTATCACGAGATGACATCTTAGGAATTGGATTTCTAAGACATCTAACGGATCGGTCGATAGTTGACGATCTCGTTGAAGCCACCAATAGATATGAATCATAGAACCGATTGGAATCATGGTGCACCCATAGACAAGGAGCGATATGCTCGGGTCACATGTAGTTCAATGTATTGTACACACTACAACCGACACTGGTATCGTCCAACAAACGATCGGTTGAACTAAGGTTCACCGATGATCTTAATACATGATCAATAGAAGGCGTTAAGTCGGATATGACGATATCCGAATTATTCGCTCATCTACGGATTATAGTATTACGGATGTCCAGCGGTTACGAGAGAACACGGTGATGCAAACCGGACATCGGATCCGAAGAACACCAAAGCCACAAGTAAATGTGTATGGTGGTTCTTGGAAAATCCTCTAAGCAAACTTGCATCGACCGATTCATGATGGTATCGGAGTTTATCGCTTTATACAAAGCATGAAAGAAGTTGAGTAACTTCACGACTCATTAGAGGACGTCCCTTATTGGGAGAAACCCGTGCCTTCGGCAGTTCTACATTGTGGCTAGCCGGTCGGCTTTAGGAAGGACACGGATGACGGCGTCGGACATATCGTCACGATCCGTCGGAGACATAAGACCGTATGGCGGTTGATCATCACGGGTGTCACTTCCTTGTTTACAAACTAAGGGACTACCCGGAGATCAAGTGTTCGCTGTCTAGGGAATGGGCTTAAAACCCAAAATATACGGACCAATACGGTGGAAACCCAACCTTACGAACCTGGAGATCCCGTAATTTGGTTCAATGGGAAAACTAAGTTGTAAAGGTTCGTTGATCGCTTCGGTCGAAGCATGAGCACTTCGGATAGTGATTTCGAAAAGAAACACCAAATCCAAAGCCGTTCCGCGATAGACGTTAAGTGCTATCTGCAGTATGGGTAAAGGTTAAGTTTTCAAAACTCGTAATGATCCTCAACGGTTGAGGTTAGGTCTTTGGGAAACTTTTAATGGTTCCTAACACTTGTGAAGTGGGGTATAGCAGGATACCTTGTAGGAGACCACCTATTTAAGTGCGAGGACGGGCCGCCTCAAATTGAACGCACTTAAGAATCCAAGACGTTGTCCATGGCCAAAACGGACAAAACATTACGAAGAAGAGAGTAAGGGAATTTGTTGTGTTGGTACCGTTGTCTTGGCTTACACTAAACACCGACGGTTCAAGACATCACGTTCACGCGCGGTAAGTAAGTCCGATGGTATTCAACTATGGAAGGTTCAAAGCCGAGGCTACCTCTCCTTATGCAACATCGGTCCATTTGAAATATTCTTGGAAATGAAAAGACACCATGTGAGTGCGCCAAAATCTCTTTCAAGAGGGGATTGTTGGAAATTTGCCTTTGGCGGGAGTTGCGACCGACCAACTTTAACGGCTTAAACACTAGTGTAACGTATGTTGGAGAATCCGGTTCTTCACACATGCATGATCTACTAAGTACGTAGATAACCGTAGGGCCAAGAATCATCAAATTTCATTGAGAAATGAAAGAGATATTGGTTCACGAAGTAAGGTGTTTGAAGCATGGAAAGTGTGGTATTGTGTGTAATTCTCCCACATCGGTAGAGGAAGAAAGAATTGTTGTGTATATAATACTTGAAATTGGTTTGGGGTTTGGGACCCCAAGGGGTATCCCATGTGTTTAAAGGAGGGAGGACCTAGATGTGCTTCGGTTCAAGTAAAGACCACACGCGCGCGCCGCCGCCCGCCCGTCCGGTCGGTTCCGGTTCCGGTTCGGGTTCTCGGGTTCACGGGTTCACGGGTCACGGGTCACGGGTCACGGGTCACGGGTCGTGGGTCGTGGGCCGTGGGGGTCGCGGGTCGTGGCCGTGGGCCTTCGATATTATCTTTTTGGGCCGAAAACTTTGCCGAAGTACAGTTTGATCCCGAAGTTTCGGACGTACGAGTTTGAACCGAGAATTCTTTCGGATGTCTTGTTTGGTCCCGAAGTTTCAAGATGTACGGTTTGGTCCCCGAAGTTTCAAGATGTACGAGTTTGGTCCCGAAGTTCGAATTTCGATGGTCAAAACAGAAACGTCAAGCACTCAATTTGACCATTTATTTTGGTGAATTACTCCTCCTATAATGGCCAAATCCGTTGGTTCTTTCACCATTTATGTTGGTGACTTTACTACCTCCATAATGGCCATTATTTGGCTATTATGGAGGCAGTTTTCAGCCCCTCCCTCACCTATATAAACACACCCTTACACCATTGTTGAGCACTACAAAGAGCAGAAGAATAACAGTTCATAAAGCTCACGAAAATACACAACAAAAATAGTTTTCTTCCTACAACTTCCAAGCATCATTTCGTTACTCAATATTCTTCACGGTAGCTCTTGAGTTTCCTTTGCTCAAGGGTTCCATTCTTTGTTTTATCTTGGGAGACAAATTGTCCAGGACGTATAAAGGATACATACGGGGCAATATTGTCTTAAGGACAGAGTGCTACACTCGACTCAGCAAAAACCAATTTATATTTTTCCGTCTTCTATAAAACTGGAATTTCCAGTTTTTACTTGTATAACTATTGTAATTTTCAGATTTCATGTTGAATTATTGAATCTTTGTTTATCCTTTCGAATACTTGTAATAGTTATATACTTCCCGTACTGCTTTATAAAGTACCATAGAGCAAAATCTCCCAACAAAAAAAAGGTAAAAGAGAGAGAAAATGGAAGCTGATTGGGATCTACATGCGGTTGTCAGAGGCTACGCCGCCACCGCTGCCGCTGCCACCACCACTACTTGTAGCTGTACAAATCATGTTTATGAAGGTGACAACTTTATTTGCTTTCAAGATTTTATTGACACCAAAAATGATGTTAGAGGAGTTGCATGATCTTTACAAGCCTTTTGTCCCCAAATTAACACCAAAGCAAACACTAAAACAACAGCAAAAGATACACAATCATCAGCCTAGTGCATCACTAATTCAGCCGAAGCAGCCCCACCTGTGTGCAAATAATTCCACTAGTAAAACTAGTGCTTGCAATGGTACTTCAGTACATGGTGAGAGTCCAAGAATCAAAAGAAGGTAAATTTAAGTTTTGCTTTTCAAATTTTGTTCTCCAAAGGAAAATATTAATGATCGACGTCTTTTAATTTTCAATGGAAAGTATAGACCTTTATCAACGGTAGAATCAACATTTAAATTTTATAACTTACGTTCTACATTTTAGGATAATAACATGATGTGTTAGTAGAGGTAGACCCAGGATTTGAAGACGACGGGGTACCATCAAAGGAAGATGCACGTTAGTCGAAGCCAGTCATTAACACCACCTCTTCTGAAAATTCCATAGGAGAAATAATGTACTACCTACAATATAAATTAAATGACAAAATTTGTTAAAGTTTGCCTCGGGGAGTGGTGGTTTGAGCGCCATTTATCATACGTTAGTTCGAATCAGCCCAGCAACATATTTTATGATTTTTTTAATTGTCCTAAAAAGAAAACGATGCAGCCAAGAATCAAACAAGGGTCGCGAGCCAACACTCAAGTGCCCAAGCGGCACACTAACCATTTGATCCAATCCCACAGATATATATTGGTGGGCCTTTTAGAATATAAGGAATTATTTAAGATATATACACGTATATTTAGAGTTTTTTCTGAAGTTAACGGGGCACTTCCCCCTCCTAATAGGCTAGGTCCGCCCCTGTGTATTAGTGATTGGACTCTAAATTTAGTTTTTATACATATTAACTGAATTTCTATATAATTATACAAGCTAAGATTTTGAACTAAAACTATTGAATTCTCTTGCTCCCAATATAATAAATTTGTGCTTCCTATATGAAAGAAATAATTCATTGATTATTTTCATTAATTGAAAGACTATATATACACATTACATATTTTCATAATAGGAGAATCCTATTCCTATTCTACTCCTAAAACCTTATTCTACCACAATTCTAACTATACAATTATGATAAGTATACAAGATTAATTAAGGTAACCTTTACACTATAATATTACAACAATATACATACCCAATATACACAACCCGTGATGGGTTTGCTGCCTTCTTCCGTGTTGGGCTGTTACCGAAAGCACCCGTGATATACACTTATGTATATCAAGTGTATATCACGGTTATATACCTTGTTTAACACTATTTTTTTCTTTTCTTTATTGTTTTTTTGTCAGAAAAAACCAATTGAAGAGAATATGCGAAGTCTCTGCGGAGGGTTTATCTTCTGACAAGTGGTCTTGGAGAAAATACGGCCAAAACCCATCAAAGGCTCCCATCGGTGAGTTCTTTTAAATTTTCTTTTTTTACATTTAGATTTTTGTCTAAAAGGAAAAAATATTTTTGAACAGCAACAAAATGAATTTTTCTACAAGAAACTACAAATCATAGATTTTTAACAGAAGCAAAAATGAATTTCTTTCAGGATAAAAAATACCTTATCACTAATATTTAATTAAAATACTACCCATATTAATTTCAAAGAGAAATCAACCACTAAAACATTTTATTTCCTCTCCTTCATCACCATGACTTTTTTTTCTTTGTTTTCCCAACTCTCTATTTTTGAAAATCATACCAAGTCTCAAATAAAATAAAAGATCTATCAAATAAACTTTACTAAAGTATGTGATAAAAATAATTAAAATCATTTTAAATAATATAAATCATAAAGTAATAAAAAGTATAAATATAAATTTGAATATTTAGATAATATAAATTTAACGTTTAGAAGTATATATTGAAAAGATTGGTCAAACAAGCACAATCTAAAAAAGGGCAGCCCGATGCACTAAGCTCCCGCTATGCGAGGGGTACGGAAAGGGCCGGACCAAAAGGGTTTATTGTATTAGTGAATATTACAATGTATTAACCATATATTTTGTAATTAATAGTAGTGTACCCGATATACAACTGTTATACGACAACTTCTCAACCGATATTCTTCCATAAATTTATGGTAACCCTCATGGATTCTCCCGCTTCCGCTTCCACAACTCCCGATGTAATAAATCCTCCTCGTGGAAATTGGGCCAATAGTACGTCCAATTCACAACGGGCCCAGCAACCCAGGTTTTCCAGCAGCGTTCCAGCAACAGTAGGTCAATTCGAACTGGGCTTGCCCTTCCAGCAGCACTCCAGTGGCCCAACAACAACAGTCCAACTGCGTTCCGGCAACATTCCAGCAACAATGAGCCAATTCGAACTGGGCCTGCCCTTCCAGCAGCACTTCAGTATCTTACATTCATCATGCCTGACATTGCATATGTTGTTCAACATGTTTATTTATTCATGCATGCCTCCAGAGAGTCTCACTTTACAGCTCTTAAATGTATTATTCGATACGTTAAGAGCACTCTTGATTATGGATTACATCTCTACCGCTATGCACCGATCAGGCTGATATCATACACGAATGCCGATTGGGCAGGCTGTCCAGACATGTGACGCTCCACGTCCGGCTACTGTGTGTTCTTAGGTGACAATCTTATCTCGTGATCTGCCAAGAGGCAAGCCACACTCTCCCGATCGAGTGCAGAATCAGAGTATAGAGGCGTTGCAAACGTTGTAGCTGAGATCTGCTGGATCTGAAACCTCCTCGTAGAGCTTCAGTGTCTGTTACTTAAGGTTCTATGGTTTACTGTGATAACATATCTGCGGTATACTTATCTCATAACCCGGTTCAGCATAAGAGAATCAAGCACATTGAGATGTATATACATTTTGTTCGTGAGAATGTTGTTATAGGACATGTTGAGGTGTTGCATGTGCCTTCTTCGTATGAATATGCAAATATTTTCACAAAGGGGCTTCCTCGGCAGCTGTTCATCGACTTCAGATCTAGTCTCAGCGTCTGGCTTCCTCCCGCTCCGACTGAGGAGGTGTATTAGTGAATATTACAATATATTCACCATATATTTTGTAATTAATAGTAGTGTATAATTATGATAAAAATAGGATCCTTATTCAATTAGGATTCAACATTGTACACACTATATATATTTGTATTAATGAGAAAGACTCCCAAGGGAGATTAATACATTCTTACATATTGTACGCATCTTTACCCTACATTTATGAAAGTGATTGTTTCCACGGCTTGAAATCATGACCTCCTGGTCACATGACAACAACTTTATCGGTTACTCCAAGGCTCCCCTTCCAAACAATTATCAAATATTGAAAAAAATACTTTTCAAGTGAATTGACCAAACACATATTCTTATTAAGCTCATAAAAGTCAAAGCAAGCAATTTTTAAAGATTTGGGTAAACAGACTCTTAGGAGCCGTTTGTTCATAGAATTATTTTTCATTTTTTTTCAAGATAATGTTGGTATACATTGGATTGATCTTTTAAAAAAAGTTGAAAATAAGTCATCCAAAAAAGCTTTTCCACTTATAAAATTTTATTTTTTCCCAAATCAAATGCATGTTAATTAAACACAACTTCAAGTTTTAAATATCAAATTTTAATTTAACTTTAAATACTGCTCCTATTATTTTTTTAAAATATCACAATTTTATGTCGAACTGCTTAATGTTCCTCAAGTCTTGTTTATCTTTTTGTGGATTAACAGAGGATATTACAAATGTAGCACCTTAAAGGATTGTTTGGCCCGAAAACAAGTGGATCGAAATAGATCCGACCCTAACAGAGGATATTAATATACTGTATAAATAAAGTATCTGTTGATTCCCCCTCGTCATAAGGAAGACTTCCAGTGAAGTGACAAAGAGCTTCACTATTTGCTTCAGTCGCATATTCAAATTTTAGGTGTGACATTTTAATAAATTTTTGTATTCCACTATATATACATTTTTGGCTGCCCCACCACTTAAAATGATTTCTGTTAGATGATATTAATCTCCCTTAGGGTGTCTTTCATTAATATCAAGGTATATATAGAGTACAATATCCATCCCTTATACAATAGGAATCCTAAGCCTATACAAAAGAGGAATCCTAGTCTTACCATAATTATATTTACACAATATATGGAAATATTCTAATTATGGGTAGGGAATATATTGTTTCCTATATTTACACACACCCTCAGTCGGAACGGGAGGAGGTCGGACGCTGAGACTGGATCTGAAGTCAAGAAATAACTGTCTGGGAAGTCCTTTGGTAAATATATCTGCATACTGATAGGATGATGGAACATGTAACACTCTGACATGGCCTAACACAACTTTCTCACAAACGAAGTGTAGGTCTATCTCAATATGCTTGGTTCGCTGATGTTGAACCGGATTATGAGAAAGATAGATGGCAGAGATGTTATCACAATACACAATAGATGCCTGACGCAAAGGACACTGAAGTTCTAACAGTAAATTTCTGAGCCAACAAATCTCGGCTACTACATTTGCAACGCCCTCGTACTCGGCCTCGGCCTTTGGAGCGAGATAGGGTAGCATGTCGCTTGGCAGACCAAGAAATCAGATTATCCCCTAAGAAAACACAAAAGCCGGAGGTGGAGCGTCGCGTGTCCGGACACCCTGCCCAATCTGCATCCGTATATGAAAACAACTTGTCCGGTGCAGAGGGGTATAGGTGCAAACCATAATCAAGAGTGCCCTTAATGTATCGAATGATACGCTTGATACGCTTAAGAGTAGTGAAATGAGACTCCCTGGGGGCATGCATGAATAAGCACACCTGCTGAACAACATAAGCTATGTCTGGCCTGGTGAATGTGAGATACCGAAGTGCACCCGCAAGGCTCCTATACGAGTAGGATCGAGAGGCGGAGCACCATCCATAGCACCGAGCTTAGATTTGGAATCAAGCGGAGTAGGCACCTCTTTGCGGTTCGCCATCTTAGCCCCGTACACAATCTCTTCGCATACTTACGCCGACACAAGAACATATGATTGGCGGACACGGTCACCGATATCCCAAAAAGTAACTCGGCTTCCCCAAATCAGTCATTGCAAATTCGGACTTGAGCAAGACAATAATCTCATTTTTCAATCCGTCGGAGGAGGCAGTAAGAACAATATCATCCACGTAAAGTAATAAGTAAGCAGTGCTACTACCTCGATGAAAAATGAAAAGTGATGTATCACTCTTGTTGCATACAAACCCAATCTGCAAGATATACCTGACAAAACGATCATACCACGCACGAAGGGCCTGCTTCAGGCCATATAGTGACTTACGGAGACGACACACATAGTGAGGAACTGCTGGATGGGTGAATCCTGGTGGCTGATGCATGTAGACTGTCTCTCTTAGATCCCCATGTAAGAATGCATTCTTCACGTCAAGCTGATGGATCGGCCAGTGTTTGCCCATGGCTATGCTCAAAACTGTGCGGATGGTAGCCGGTTTGACAACCGGGCTGAAGGTCTCACCACAATCAATGCCCTCCTGCTGATTTGTGCCATTAGCCACAAAACAGGCCTTATATCTCTCAAGATCCCCATTGTCTTTGAACTTGTGACGAAATAGCCATATACAACGAATGACATTCACCCCCTCAGGTCTAGGTACTAGATCCCACGTGTGCTGTTTAGTTAGAGCATTGAATTCCTCATATATAGCCGCATTCCAATTAGGGTCTTGTTGGGCCAATTTTGGGTTCTTTGGAAGTGGAGAGATGGTTTGGGCAGACAAGTTGAAATGGACTTTGGGTTTGAAGATTCTATGCTTTGAATGAGTTTCTATTGGATGGGTAGGGACAGTGGGTGGCGGATTGGTATTTGAGACGGGTGGTAAAGTCGGATAAGGAGAAGGTGGGGGCGAAGCCGTCGGAAGCGCCGCGGCTCTTGGATCGAGAGTCGCGGTGCTAGAAGGTTGATAGGCTTCTTTGAAGTTTGGGCGTCGCGGCGCCTCAGCACAGGGCCGCGGCGCTGTCGACGGTGTTTCAAAAGATTGCTCTCTGGAAATCAGGCACCGCGGCGCCTCCCCTCGAGGCCGCAGCTCTGACGACGGAACAAAGGATGTGAGTTGTTCGATTATGAGGGGAGAGATGGCAGACTCGTCAAGAAATGAGTAGTCCTGTTTTTGGAATTTTGGTAGATTCGAAAATGGGAATGTGGTCTCGTCGAATGTGACGTGATGAGATATGTGGATCTAACGAGTCGACAAGTCATAGCATAGATAGCCTCTATGGTTCGACGGGAATCCTAGAAAGACACATGGAGTGGACCTAGGAGCGAGTTTGTGAGGGGCGGTGGAGCTAAGGTTGGGATAGCACAAACAACCAAAAATCCGTAGATGATCATAAGAGGGGATTCTGTGGTAGAGGATTTCGGTAGGGGTCATATTGTGAAGAGTGCTAGTAG
Organism: Anisodus tanguticus; assembly: GCA_034509755.1. Classification (NCBI taxonomy): domain Eukaryota; kingdom Viridiplantae; phylum Streptophyta; class Magnoliopsida; order Solanales; family Solanaceae; genus Anisodus; species Anisodus tanguticus. Next base: position 9,824,741 of record CM067552.1, on the reverse strand, counting down.
GGAGAATATTTAGAGTGTATTCTGACATTTTAGCAGCATATATCCAGAAGGGTGGAGGGAGGGAGGCATGAATCAATAGGGTGCGAATCATATTGTTAATGGTGCGGATGATTCTTTCAGCTTTACCGTTTTGTGGTGAGGTGTGAGGGCAGGAGAAGCGAAAGACCATGCCATTATTGGTACAAAAGCGGTGAAATATAGAGTTATTGAATTCACGACCATTATCGCACTGAAATGATTTTATGCCTTTTCCAAATTGTGTTTGAATGAACTTGCGAAACTCAAGAAATTTGACAAACACTTCTGATTTAAGTTTAAGAGGGTATAACCAAACGTAGTGTGAAAAATCATCAAGCAACACAAGATAGTATTTATGACCGAGAGAACTAGAGATAGGAGATGTCCATAAATCAGCATGTATGATATCAAAAGGAGCAAATGTAATACTAGTAGATGATTTAAACGGAAGACGAATATGTTTGCCTAAAGAGCAAGAAACACATTTTTGGGCAAGTTTTCCATTACAAGCAATGAAATTGTTGCCTCTAAGAAAATTAAAAACTGGGGCTCCTGGATGACCAAGCCTATTATGCCAAGTTGAAGAAGAAACAGCCGCTAGAGTGACGGGAGAGCAAGATGCGGCGGCGGAGGTGGAAGTGAATGGATAGAGATCCCCCGTGCTATTGCATCTCGTAAGAGGTGTCCCCGTATGAAGATCCTTCACAGTAAAACTAAAAGGGTCAAAATCCACGGGGACAGAATTATTACGAGTAAATTGGCGGACAGATATGAGGTTCTTAATCATGTGTGGGGCATATAGGGTGTTTTTGAGGGAGAAGGGTGGATGAGGAGGTTATGTGTATGAGGTACCATAACCCTTAACTGGAATGCGTTGTCCACTACCAACTGTAACATATTGAGGATGCTTTAACCGAAACAGTTTAGGTATAATACATGCAGACTGGGTGACGTGAGATGTGGCGCCTGAGTCTATGTACCAAGTATTGTCAGGCTGTTGCATAGAGAGGGTGCTGAACGCCTGACCCAACTCAGTGGGTGTCATGCCGGAGGAGGGCTACGGGACCTGACCTTGCATGAAATGGGCCTGGAGTGGGGCCGGAGTGGGGCCTAACAAACCGGGGTAAGAATACGGATTGTATGGCTGCTGGTACTGGAATGGACTTGGCGTCGGGGCTCTGAACTGGGGCGCCGCGGCGCTGTAGACGAACTGTTGAGGAGCCGCGGCCAGTTGTTCTGCGATCTCTGTTGCTGTTGCTACTGTTGGTTCTGTTGACCGCGACCCTTGCCACGACCACGGCCTCCTCTACCGCCGCGACCTTTTCCACCCTTGCCGCCGCGACCCTACAGCTGTTGGGAGTTGTCTGGTGGCGTCTGATCTTGGGGTTGCGTGTCGACAGCTAACACCTGCTGGGCGTGCTCATCCTGCTTAGCACGATGTGTTTCTTCGAGCAATAATTGTGAGCGAGCTTTGTTAAAACTCGGTAGCGGATCTGCCTGTTGAATAATGGTGGCCAAAGTATCATATTCGCCCTTAGTAAGGCCAGAAATCATTTGTAGCACCATTTTATCGTCAGTGACAGGCGTGCCGATGTTGGAGAGTTGATCCGCTAGAAGTTTAAGCGCTTGCGTACTCAGAGACATTGGAGAAGTTTTCAAGACGTGTTTTGTTGAACTGTTCTTCCAAATACACGGCACGAGTGTGCTTGTTATCCTGAAAAATTTCCTCCAAACGATTCCACAAGTTAAGGGCTGTGGAGTCAGATTTCATGATAGTAAGGAGCAAATCCTGAGAGATACTACCATATATCCATTGTTTGACGCCGGCGTCGAGACGATGCCAGATAGAATCATCAACCTCCGTAGGGCGTGGAATAGTGTCATCAATATGGTCAAGCACGTTATAGAGACATGCATGATTGCGAAAAAGTTCAACCCATGGAGAATACTGATTGTTTTCTTGATCAAGAATAATGGGAATATGGTTCTTGATGTTGGAAACAGTAAGGGCGGGATGAAACGGGGGTGATGACTTTGTGGTGGGATTTGTGGAGGTAGAGGCGTCAGAAAGTGTGGAAGAATCAGGGAGGTTGCTTTCATATACGGATGCAGATTGGGCAGGGTGTCCGGACACACGACGCTCCACCTCCGGCTTTTGTGTTTTCTTAGGGGATAATCTGATTTCTTGGTTTGCCAAGCGACAGGCTACCCTATCTCGCTCCAGTGCCGAGGTTGAGTACAGAGGCGTTGCAAATATAGTAGCTGAGATTTGTTGGCTCAGAAATTTACTGTTAGAACTTCAGTGTCCTTTGCGTCAGGCATCTATTGTGTATTGTGATAACATCTCTGCCTTCTATATTTCTCATAATCCGGTTCAACATCAGCGAACCAAGCATATTGAGATAGACCTACACTTCGTTCGTGAGAAAGTTGCGTTAGGCCATGTCAAAGTGTTACATGTTCCATCATCCTATCAGTATGCAGACATATTTACCAAAGGACTTCCCAGACAGTTATTTCTTGACTTCAGATCCAGTCTCAGCGTCCGGCCTCATCCCGCTCCGACTGGGGGGGTGTGTAAACGTGTAAATATAGGAAACAATATATTCCCTACCCATAATTTTTATATTTCAATATATTGTGTAAATATAATTATGGTAAGACTAGGATTCCTCTTTTGTATAGGCTTAGGATTCCTATTATATAAGGGATGAATATTGTACTCTATATATACCTTGATTTTAATGAAAGACTCCCCAAGAGAGATTAATATAATCTTAAATACTTTTTTTTTGTATTTTATTGTATATGTAGAGTATAATTCTCTTACCCATCATCATAATGACTACTGACTAGTGAGCATTGTAGAGCAAAAATGGAAAAGAAAGTTTGATTGATTCCATGTTCTTTCATAGATATATACAAATATGCATAACATTCGGTTAGGAGTTGATGCATGTAAATTTGTTCTCATGATTATCAATGATTGACATGATATTTATTTACCTTTTATGATAACATTTTTGTAATACCCAACGCACTAGTAATATTATTCGTTTTGGACCTAAGTTTTATTGATTTTAAACTACGTCACTAGGGTACAAGACTTGCTTACTTATATACCCAGAATCTCTTTTATGTTTTGTTGATGTGGGACTTTTCTCCTAAGCTAGGGTGTCACGTACATCCCCTCTTATGGACTCAGCGTCCTCGCTGAGGTTTGATCCACCACATGGGATTTGTCTAGACTCAGCATTGAGGTTTGCCCTACCTTCTTGGGATTAGCCGAAATTCAGTTGAACTCTGACCCACCATCGATAAGGCTGACACAAGAGTGATTCTGATACCATATGTAACAACTCAACCCACTAGTGATATTGTCTGCTTGGGTCTAGGCCCGCACGAATTTAAAACATGTCACTAGGATGTAAAGCATGTTTGCTTATATACCAACATATCTCTTGTATTTTGCCGATGTGGGACTCTTCTCCTAAGCTAAGGTGACACAATTTCTTCATGTTGGTTTGAATTTCAAGAGGGTTTGTGCCACTAATTATGGAAGATTTCTAGTCTTAACATATAACATTTGTGACAATTTGGTCGACGATTACATGTAATGCCCGTGAAATCTTCAACTAATTTTGCGTTATCTGCATTCTTAAATTCTAGAATGGTATATATTGAGTATTACGTCTTAATTTAATGCCCGTATGGCTATGAGAATTATTCATTTTTCCGAATTTTATTTTCATTTTATTTAAAAATCAGCGTTAGCCGTGAAAATATCAAATACAAGTTGAAGTTGTATTTGAGATTTGGAAAACACCTAAAACCTTATTTTCACTTTTGGTACATTCAAAAGTTCAAATAATTAAATATTATTTTCAAAAACTATAACCAAACACAACTCCATCTTCAAATACGTAAAAAAAAAGTGAAAAATATTTTGTTGTTATCGTCAAACACCTAGTTAATATACAAAGATTAACAGTGGCATGCACCACTGGTCTAGTGGTAGAAGAGTACCCTACCACGGTACAAGACCTGGGTTCGATTCCCGGCTGGTGCATGTTTTTATATTTTGGCTTAACATACTTTCCACCGGTTTAATTCCCTGCAGAGAATTTTTAAGCCAAATGAGAAGTTTCTAAGTTTCTGTAACATGCTAACGACTACAATTTGAAATGAAAACATTTTTCTACTGAAAAGTTGTAATCAAAGCAGCACAAAACAAAAGGTCAAAAAAGGAGTTAGAGTATATACAATGGGATTTGTAATTCTGAGCCCCCAAAAAATAAATTGGTATGAACATATATTCTGCCAGTTACTTTTGTTTGGTGAACAAACAACATTTTATTAATACTAAACAGTTACATTAGTAGTTATATGGGTAGTGTTAAGGTTCATTTTTATGCGGCATATAAGCTATTGGATAACTTGTGAACTCTTGGAATTATCTATTTTAGAGTCGTCACTTGTTTTATTAGAAAAAATAGGAAAATCATATTTAAAAGGTTTTTTCAAAAGTTAAAGAAAAATCCTAAATTTAAATCAGAGTTCAAGTAAAGATTCAAATGATCCCCGGTGAAGGTGTTAGGCGCCCCGATATTAAGGATCCGTAGAATACGAATGACCTCGGTGAAAGAGAATAATTCCTTGATTATTTTTCTTTAATGTCCAAGATTTATATACATGATATACAATATTTAATTATTGAAATTAAATCTACCTTTTCATAATACAAGACTACTACATTTTCCTAATATAAGACTACTACCATAATTACACATGTACAAGAATTCTAATAATATGGTAAGAAAATATATGTGTATACGGTACCAAAATACACGACACATATATACATATATTCTATCTAGACCTGTCCAAAGCTCGGGTCGGGCCGGATCAAGTGACTTTTTTTTTCTGCTTGCCCGACCCTGACCCTGTTTTTTTTTTTATTTTTCGGACCTGGCCCTGACCCTACGGGTCGGCCCTGGCCCGCTCTACAAAATAAAATAATTTTTATTTTATTTTTTTTATTAAAATAACAGTCCAAATTAAAGTCCAAAAACATAACATATATTCTTAAAACATGTAAAAAAACTCCAAATTAAAGATTTTTATAAAAAAATGAATTTCCAACAATGAAATTGATATTCACACCTACATTACCAAGAAATTTCGACGTTTAAATGTATTGTATATGGTGAGATCTTTACTAAAGAAAAGGGAAATTAGAAACCGATTTGGGGGGAAACACAAATTTATTGGGAAAATGACGTTTTCTTAAAAATTGGAGGCGCCAAACCGCCTTCCGACCGAATCTCGAAAAAATACGCAAAATAAAAAAAATCAGGTAAAACGGACATCCGAGTGCAGAGTTATGACCATTTAAAGTTGCACCAATTTACAACTACTTTCTCTCCCTGCATTTTATGTCAATGATTACGTTAATTAAGTTCATGACGCATTCGATTTCCATAAAAGCTTCATAGATTGACTTCAGTGGCTATGATTCAAGAGGTAGCAGTAGCCTAAAATATAAAATAAGATAATTACATATGTAGGTTCGGTTTTTCGGTTCGGTTCATCCCCAATACTAAAGAACCGAACCGAATTACCTTAAAGAAATATTAATAAAATATACCTTAAATAAACATTAATAAAATAATAATAAAATGAACGAGTCGGGGTCGGGTCACTAGTCGGGCCGGGCCGGGCCGGGTCATACGAGTAAAAAATTCTGACCCTGGCCCAACCCTGACCCTGATGGGGTCCCCGCTTTTTCGGGTCAGGTGGCTCACGGGTCAGATATATGCTGACCCTAGCCTTGGTTTTTTCGGGTCAGGCCGGGCGGGTCCCCGACCCAATGGACATGTCTAATTCTATTACACCCCCGCAGTCATAGCGGACGGTTGTCGTACGCTGAAGCTGTCCCTAAAATTTTCAAACAGAACCAAGGGAAGACCCTTAGTAAGCATGTCAACAATTTGGTACCGTGAAGGGACATGCAATACACGTACTTCTCCACAAGCTACATTTTCGCGAATAAAGTGAATATCTATCTCGATATATTTAGTGCGCTGATGTTGGACATGATTCCCAGAGAGATATACCGCACTAACATTATCATAATAGACCAAAGTAGCTTTCTGAATAGGAAAGTGAATCTCTAATAGGAGATTACGCAGCCAACAAGACTCAGACACCACATTGGCTATCCCTAGATACTCGGCTTCCGCATTGGATCGCGATAGAGTAGCTTGGCGTTTAGCCGACCAAGAGACCAAGTTATCACCAAGAAACATACAATAACCAGATGTCGAACGTATGGTGTATGAAAATCCACCTTAATCAGCATCAGTATAAGACACGTGAGTAGATACAGAAGATGGATATAAGTGCAAACCATAATCAACAGTGCCCTGAATGTAACACATAATGCGTTTGAGAGAGTGCATGTGTTCGTCTCTCGGATCATGCATAAATAAACACACATGTTGCACTGCATAAGTAATATTGGGCCTCGTGAATGTAAGATACTGAAGAACCCCAGCAAGACTGCGATATTGAGAGAAATCCTCGTAAGGTGTGCTAGAATTAGCACTCAGCTTCGATTTGGTGTCAACCGGAGTAGAAAAGGACTTACAAGATGACATGCCAGAGGATTTAATTTAAGTGTATGCATCGCTACCTCGATATCTGTGGGACTCAGAGCTGTCAATGGGCCCAAGATGGGCAAGGCGGCATGGGCCACTACCCGTTGGCCCAAGTCATGGCTCAGGCCTGCTTCCACAAGTTCAGTGGCCCGCCACCTTGCTGGCCGTCACTGGTTGCTCGTCCGCCACTGCCGCCGCCGTTGCCGCTGCCACTCTTGCCACCTCCACCACAATTTTTCCAACGATTTTGACCCTTTTTGCCCCCTCGTTGTTACGATTTTGACCATAATTTTCGGAGAACGATTGAGAGTCATTAGTTTCGCGGGACGTGACCACCATCATGGCGGAATTGACTCCTATAGCCGCCTTTTTAGCCAATCATGCTTCTTCTAATGTGAGCATGAAACGTGCCTGATAGAACAGTGGGAGAGGATTGCTTTGGCGAATAAGAGTGCCAACCCCATTATATGCCTCGGAGAGGCCTGCAACCATATGAAGAACGAGACGATCATTCGTGACGGGCGCGCCAACGTTTTTGAGTTGATCCGACAACTCCTTGAGTCGTCGACAATATGCGGATGCATTCAGAAAATCCTCCATATTTATGTGGGAGAATTGTTGCTCAAGGGTCACGACACGAGAATTCTTGTTATCTTGGAATATATCACGCAATCTATTCTAAGCTTCCATTGTCGTGATGTCGGATTCGATAATTATCTGTAAAAGGTCTGTAAAGATGGTGGAATAGATCCATTGAATGACCGTAGCATCAAGAGTTGAACACAACTCATTTTCATCATCCGTGGAAAGTACATTCTCCTTGCCTTTTGCCGGTGGGACGATGTGATGGAGGACTCTATTAGACAGTGTGTTAATTTTAAAAATAGTTCTGCCCACGTTGCTTATTGGATGTTGTTCATCTAAAAAACAATAGGAATGTTGTTTTTGATATTGGAGATTGCAAAGGCAGGATGAAAGGTCTTCTTTGTGGTAGACCTGAATGAAGAGCATGAAGAGAATTAAGGATTTTGGGAAATTCGAAGGGATAGGGAGGTGTCGGCCGGCGGCCGAGAGGAATATTTCGAGTAGGGCGGCAGAAGTTGGTTGTGGAGAAGGAAAAGTTTGCCCTAGATTTCGGATACCATGAACGAGAATAATTTCTTGATTATTTTTATTAATGTCCAAGGTTTATATACATGATATACAATATTTAATTATGGAAATTAAATCTATCTTTTTCTAATACAAGAGTACTACCTTTTCCTAATACAAAACTACTACCATAATTACACATGTACAAGAATTCTAATAATATGGTAAGAGAATATTTGTATACGATAACAATATACACGACACATACATACATATATTCTATCATTCATTCGAGTCTTATAATACATAATCCCTTAAAATTGCTTAAGGTTTAAAATATTGCAGAATATAATTGTCATTCAAAAATCTTCCGTCAAAATAGCTTTTATCACACTTGAAAAATGAAATATTTTTTCCTTTAAAATCCTTTTGAAGTGCAAAGTGTTTTCCTTTCATAAAGATAGCAAAATCATTCATTTTTTCTTTCTAAATATTCTATCTTTAAAATAGGTAGTAAAATACCAAAGATATGTATCTTTATTTTAATGGAGATCAACCATTATAGAGTTTATTCTCTTAACCCAAACTACGGCTTTAATAAAAGATTTTCCAACTTAGTAGAAGAAAATAACCAAAAACTTAGTTCGAATTAATTCCAAACTTGAATTTAAAACCCATACCCAATTTGGAAGAAATCTTTACAAGTCTAGTCCAACTTATTTCAATTTAAACTTTAAGCTAATACTTTTTTGAAAATTTATTTAAGACATATAACATAAGGGAAATGACCGGAAATATTTAAACATGTTTTTACTATCTGAAGAAAATGGTTTTCTTTATTTAAAGCGGATAAAAAATAGCAACTCTTATAACTAGTTTCTAATTTAATCGTTCCAATAATATTCATATTTTTACAACTAGCAAATACAAACATAAATAAAATAAATAGAACGGGTTGGCGGATATATCGGCCGACCAAACACCGTTTAAAAAGAAAATCTTATTTTCTAGGTCATTTTCACCCATGGCTGGGCCTTCTACCATTTTTACTATGGTTGGACCTTCTTGCAAATACTTAGCCATTTTATACATGGCTAGGCCTTCAAGCTCACTGACTCGATGGAAAAAATGTGTTGGGCTCGAAGCCCTCGAGCCCAATGATGACTGATGCGTAAAACAGAGGGATGTGGGCCCCTATTGACCCATGATAATGCAAGGAGAGGGGAAAAAACAAATATATACGAGTTAGAAAGCACCCGAGACTATCAATAATGTGATGTAAACAAGTAAATAAAATGTATACAGATTAACCACACAGTCTAGGAAAAAACAGGAAAGGCGGATTGAAGAGACAAAGATTAAAACAGAGGCCCACTTATGACTAGTAACAACATTATGATCATGGACTCGGAAGAAGATAACAAGCCCATATTTTAAAAGCACAAGCCCACAAATAAAAATGACCACGTGAACTCAAACACACAAGCCCAATAAAATATAAAGGGCAAAGGTTGATATACACAATATTCACAACAAATATGATATACTTGAAATATATACATGTATACACAAGCCCCATATACACTGGGTGTATATCAAACTTGTATATCATGTGCACTTCGAGCTATATCATCTTAAGTAGAGAGAGGGTGTCAAGTACCAGATTTACAAGTAATACAGAGGTTGTTTAGGGGAGAATTTTGTCATATTAACAAGCAACGCTACTGTAGGACATTTCAATATTTATGCAATCAACAGACTGATGTGGCGCCTAAATAACTTAGTAGGGATTATATGCTATCATGGATATGCTTTATCCCATAGACAAACATAGACAAATGAGTAGTTAATTCAGAGGCACTTTTAGACATAGAGATGAACAAACAAACACCTTAAGACAACTTTCAAGGAGTGTAGAATCATTTTCCTAAGTCCAAATATACATTGTCTTAACTTATACTCTAAATATGATAACACTAAAACAGGTAGGCCAAACACATTATGAGTAAGAACCAATAGATATATATGGATGACCATGTTACTAGACAACAACATGTTTCAGAGGTACAGATCTACACAAGAGGAACCAAACATTCACAAGCCACATTCAAAGTTGTATGTCTAGTCATAGTGGTCTTAAAATAAGCAAAATGGGGCATATGAATACGCCTACAAACATATATCTCAAGATGATCTTTCTGGCACACAATTACCTAAGTCAGACTAGACATACATATTCCCTCCCATTAGGTAATACACCAGCAATATGATTCAAAGGACTTCATGCTATCATTAAAAATAAACTTACACTACGACAAGCAAATAAGTATATAACCAACTCAAACAAACATGAGGAGGCAAACATGAGATCACAAAACAGACAAACCAATTCAAATTTACTTAAGATGCTTTTAGGATAATCATGTTTAGAAAAATCAATCAGTCAAATAATGAGGCTTAACATGATCACATCAGATGTTTCAGTCAAATATCACTGTTCTGAGTTTATCTGAGTGACATAATATCCTTGCACATTCGGCTAACATTAAGAATATTAACATCTTTCCCACATACCTCAATAAGGATTTGGGAACATATTTAAACATGCTTTTAACATAGAAATCAATAACATGAACATTCTTAACTACTAAGAGTAGAATAATTTGTGGAATAATATTACGGTTATGTTTCGTTACATGGAACATACCAAAAGAAAGAAGAATTTGTCTTAACATAGCTTAGCCATTTTATGTCCACAATACAACTAATGCAGTCCGTAATGAACTTCAATCTTATTTTTTTTCAAGAAACCCTCTTCTTCCACCTTACTTACTTCCATAAAAAGGAATCTCCGATCCGTTTAAAATAACACAAAATGTTGCTACTTGCCCAAAAGAATTCTCGTTCTTGCTTTAAAATACTTAATTGCTGCAAAGTCCGGTTGCTCAGTAACCAGATCTTTATCTGGTGGTTTGGGTGGGATGAGAATATTTTGTCTAATATTAGTGGGGTTGAGATTCATGTGTTTAATGAAAGATGAATATTGAAATGAAAATTTTAGAGAGAACTTAGAGAAAAATTATCTAGAGAGAAACTAATCATCTGTCTTCATTTCATATCAACAACCCACTTTGTGAAAAGGGAGAATGAAAGTAAAGGGCTTACCAACTACGAAAACCCAATGAATAATAATCAACAGTGGTATCAGCATCGTCAGGTTCATCGATATTAGTGAATATGTGATTTTATTGAAGAAGAAGAATTATTTTCAATCACTTTCAACATATACTTATTTTAAACCCAATTTTAACCCTTATTTTTATTTTCAATGCATGGGCTCCAATATCAATTTTAACCCTTACTTTTATTTTCAACGCATGTGCTCCAATATCAATTTTTACTCATGTTTATTTTTAACGTGTGAGTCTTTTCAACCAATTCCAATTTTTAACCATTACATAATTTAATGAAACCTATTTGAAACATGACAAACATCAATATTTTTATTTGAAAGTCACACAAATTTTCACTGATAATAAACTATCAGATTTGGTCCGTGGAGATGAGGTTAGAAAATAATTTTACAAGGTGTTCAAAAAGAACAAAAAGAAGAATCAAGTGTTCAAGTTCAAATTCAAATTGGATACACCAACTTGAGTATATTTGAGTTTGAGGGGGAATGTTAAAATTTACTTTCCTTTTATTTTATGATCTACATTAATGATAGAATATTTACTTTATTTTTAGTCTAGGAATATTCTAAAATATTTAGTTTCCTTCTAAATCTAATATCTACACTAATTAAAGAATATTTAGCTTCATTTTAGTTTAATATTTATAAGAAAAATAACATGTTTGCTTTTATTTTATTCCTTTTAGTTTTTTTATAAACAGTGATGTAGTCCTTTATTTTAAATGCGAGAAAAATAATGTAATAAATTAATGCATTAAGTTTTTCTTTATTCTCTCTTCAATTTTCTCTCCCGTTTCTTCGATTCCATCACACTTTCTTCCTATAGGATCACTAGAAATGTTCGCCATTAATTCACATATAATCCTACCCCCTCCTACCAGTGTCACTTAATATCATTTTTTTTCAAAAGTCACTTAACTATCTTTTCTAACATAAAAATCGCTAAATTTTAAGTATACTAACATAAAAACCACTAAATAAGAAAATATCAACTTTTCGATGAATAACTCGAGTTTTACTACTTTTTTTAATCTGGTAAATAAAATTTAATTAAAAAGCTCCGATCCGATCCAACCCAAATCCCATACAAGATTAGTAGATAGCCTTCATACTCTTCCTTTCGTCCTACCCTTTTAACATATTTGATTTTAAACAATACTAGGTAATCTTATAGTTACCCCAAATTAAAATTAGTGTTTTTAGTTTTATTCCATGACTAAACTAAACAATATTCAATATAAGTGAAAGAAATGATTATTTTCATTGATTGAAAGAGTTTATATACAATTTACATATTTTCATAATAGGAGAATCCTATTCTTATTCTACTCCTAAAACTTTATTCTACTTGGACACTAACTATACAATTATGGTAATTATACAATACTAATTACATTCAAATACTACCTAAACTAATATACAAAATCCGAAATATACATATGATATATTGTATATCATATGTATATTTAACACACACCCGCAGTCATAGCGGACGGTCTTCGAACGCTGAGACTGTCCCTAAAATCTTCAAAAGGACCGAGGGAAGACCCTTTGTAAAGATGTCGGCAATTTGATACCTGGACGAGACATGGCAGACGCGAACTTGACCACGAGCAAACTTTTCGCGAACAAAGTGAATGTCCATCTCGATATGCTTAGTGCGCTGGTGCTGAACCGGATTACCAGAAAGGTAGATGACACTAATATTATCACAATAAACTAAGACCGCTTTCTGAATGGGACAATGAAGCTCTAACAGCAAATTATGTAACCAACATGATTCTGAGACCACATTAGCTACCCCTCGATACTCGGCCTCTGCACTGGAACGGAATAAAGTCGACTGAGACCAAGTTATTACCCATAAACATACAATATCCAGACGTAGACCGTCTAGTGTCCGGACAGCCACCCCAATCAACATTTGTATACGAGACAAGTGTCGACGTAGATGAAGAATATAAATGCAAGTCATAGTCAAGCGTACCCTGAATATACCGAAGGATGCGTTTGAGCGCATTCATGTGCTAAACTCTGGTATCATGCATAAACAAACACACCTGCTGTATGGCATACGTAATATTAGGTCTCGTGAATGTAAGATACTGAAGGGCCCCTGCAAGACTGCGATAGCGGGTCGGATCCTCGTATGGTACGCCGGCCGCGGCACTAAGCTTGGGCTTAGTATCAACTGTAGTGGAAGTGGACTTACAGGATGACATCCCAGCCCTCTCAATGATCTCAGTTGCATACTTCCTTTGGAATAAGAACAACCCACCGGTATGACGAGTGACAACAATCCCCAAAAAATAACTTAAGGGCCCCAAGTCTTTCATAGTAAACTCAGAGCTGAGCATTGTCATGATAGACTGGCGTAAGGCATCAGAAGAGGTAGTTAAAATAATATCATCCACATATAACAGAATATAGGCTAAGGACGAACCACGACGGTAGATGAACAAGGAATTATCCGACCTGTTGTGAGTGAGCCCAATAGTTGAAACATAGTCGGCGAACCGCGTATACCAGGCCTGTGGAGACCGCTTAAGCCCATATAAGAATTTCTTCAACAAACATACATGATGAGGATGTTTGGGATCCCTAAATCCCAAAGGCTGATGCATATAGACTGTTTCCTTGAGATCACCATGTAGGAAATCATTCTTTACATCTAACTGATGAATAGACCATGCTTTCGAAAGAGCCAAGCTAAGCACAGTGCGAATGGTAGTCGGCTTGACCACCGGACTAAACATCTCACCACAATTTACACCAACCTGCTGAGACTTACCATTACCCACAAGCCGCGCCTTATGTCGGGCAAATAAACCATCCGAATTGTCCTTATGAGCAAAAATACACATAGACCTAATAATATTAATACCAGATGGACGGGGTACCAACTCCCACGTCTTATTATCAATAAGAGCATTATATTCATCAGTCATAGCAATTTTTCATTTCGGGTCATTTTAATGCAGACACAGGATTACGGGGTAAAGGTGATTTAAGACATTAGAATGTAAATTAAAATGTATTTTTGGTTTAAAACACACCCGTTGACTATGAGTGACCGATATATGACTCGAGGAAGAATTGGACGGATTTTGGGAATTTTCTGGACTCGGGATGGACTGGCCAGCAGGAAATGGGCCTGCTGGCCCATTACGGTAAACATGTGTAAGAACTGGACCAGTTTCAGAATTGGGTTGGACTGGCCCTGAAACTGGCCCAGTGAATATACTGGGTACTATAGCTCGTGACGGGGCAGTGGGGCCAGCGGACAGTGGGCCCGTTGGAGAATTTTGGGTGCGGGAGACGTCTGAAAAATGATGAATAATATACGGGGATATACCATCATCCAAAAAATTATACGAACTACGCACGGGAGTACTAACCTTAGCAAACAGGAATTGGAATTCATCAAAAATTACATGGCGACTAATGATGATTTTATTAGAAGATAAATCAAAATATTTGTAACCACGATGATTGGACGGATAACCCAAAAACACATATGGGGTAGAACGGGCCTGAAGTTTGTTAATTGTGGTGGATGAAAAGAGTGGATAACAAAGCACCCAAAGACGGGAATACGAAGGAGTCTTATTATATAAAATTTGAAGGGGGGACGAATATGTCAAACCTTTGGAAGGAATAATGTTAAGAAGATATGTAGCAATTTGTAGAGCATGATGCCAAAAAGACGGGGAAATGGAATCATGAATTAGTAAAGTGCGGACAATATTATTAATGGTACGAATTTTGCGTTCGGCTTTCCCATTTTGTGAAGACGTATGAGGGCAAGAAAAATGAAAATTGATCCCATTATTTGCACAAAATTCCCGAAACACCCCATTGTCATATTCTTTGCCATTATCACACTGGATATTTTTTATTTCACGTTCGAATTGGGTTCTAATGAATGCTCTAAATTTTAAGAAGATGGAAAAAACTTGAGATTTTTTTGCTATTGGAAAAGTCCACAAAAATTTAGAATAATCATCCAAATAGAGAACATAATACCGATGACCCAAAGAACTAAGAACATGAGACGTCCATAGATCACTATGAATAATATCAAATGACATTAAAGTATGAGAATTAGAGTCTACAAATGACAACTTAACTATTTTCCCTAAAGAACAAGATTGACAATTCGGAGTGCTACGCTCACCCTTACAAGAAATAAAATTGTTTTTCTCTAAGGAAGACAAAATAGATGATCCTGGATGACCTAGATGAGCATGCCACAAGGAAAGAGCAAGGGCTGCAAATGCTGACGGCAAGGCTTGACTCGATGGACCGGAACATGGCGTGATAGGATTAAGATCTCCCCTACTATCACACCTCATGAGAGGACTCCCCGTTTTGAAATCCTTCACAGAGAACCCAAATGGATCAAATTCTATGGACACAGAATTATCAGTGGTGAATTTTTGGACAGACACCAATTTTTTAATCAATTTTGGAGTGTGAAGGGTATTTTTCAAAATAAGGGGTGGATGAGGGGGAGACAATGTTTTATGACCATACATTGAATTACCATTACCAACAATTATACCACGATTGTTTCTCAAATTGGAATAAAATGAGAGAGTACCTGAATCGGATGTCATGTGAGTAGTGGCGCCGGTGTCCATTTACCAATTTGGGTCCGAAGGATTTATTCCAAGCGTGTGCATCGCTGATTCGATGTAGGTAGAAGTGGGGCCAACTGCATGATGGGATTGGTGGGCCCCAGGCCTGCCTCCCTGCTGACCCAGTACCCCACTAGATCGCTGGACCGAGACTGGGCTGGAGTAGCTGGGCCGAAAAGAAGGCTGAAATTGGGCCCAATTACCGCTGGATGCGCTGAAAAGCTGAGATTGTTGGACCACTGCCTACTGGTCCAGGCCCACGGCCAGGGGGCCTAAGGCTGGGACCAGTGGGGCTGAGGCCCACTGTTGATGGGGTAGGGCCTACTGCCGCCGGTAGTGCTGACGTTACCACCGCGTTTGCCACTACGGTTTTTGCCATTATTTTTTCTAGTATTCTTGCCGCCACCGTGAGCACGGTTTTGGCCCGAATTATCAACACACCCTGGAGAATTTGTGGAGGACGTCATCATGACCACGTGACTTTCCCCGGTACCGCTTTTTTAGCCAATACAACTTCTTCCAAAGTAAGCATGGAGCGTGCTTGATAGAACGTTGGGAAAGGGTTACTTTGACGAAGTAGGGTCCCAATGCCACTAAATTCCTCGAAGAGGCCAACAACCATATGTAGAACCAGACAATCTTCACTAACGGGCGCACCAACGTTGCGGAGTTGGTCCGCCAATTCCTTCAACCTTTTGCAATATGCTGAAACATTCGGGAAATTTTCCATGTTGATGTGGGAAAAGTCCTGCTCAAGAGTAACAACTTTGAAATTCTGATTATCTTGGAATATGTCACGCAACCTATCCCAAGCAGCCATTGCCGTAGCGTCTGGCTCAATAATCGTCTGCAACAGGTCAGTAGAGATAGTAGAATAAATCCACTGAAGGACGGTGGCATCAAGCGTTGTCCATAACTTAGGATCATCCTCACGTTGAGGCACCTCTGTATCCTCAGGAGCCGCGGGGATTATGTGATGCGAGCGACCGTGAATTTTAAACAACTCGGCCCACGTCGCGTATTGGACGTTTTCTATTTCAAGAATGAGAGGTATGTGATTTTTGATGTTAGAAACAACACGGGCAGGTTAAAACGTGCTCTTAGTCGTCGACAAAGAACAATAGGTGATTTTGTAGAAAATTTGGGAATAGAGGAGGTAAAATTTAACACAAAATCCGAGAAAAGGGCACAAAAATCGATGCGTTTTTTGGCTGAGAAGGGGCACGGAAAACTAAGAGAAATTTTGGAGAAGAGCGGAAGCAATTTAGTCCTAGACTTCTGATACCATGAAAGAAATAATCCCTTGATTATTTTCATTGATTGAAAGAGTTTATATACAATTTACATATTTCTATAATAGGAGAATCATATTCCTATTCTACTCCTAAAACCTTATTCTACTTGGACACTAACTATACAATTATGGTAAATATACAATACTAATTACATTCAAATACTACCTAAACTAATATACAAAATCCGAAATATACATATGATATATTATATATCATATGTATATTTAACAATAAGTATATCTAAGAGAGAATAGGAGTTGAAGCTTTTTGGAGAGACAAGTTTGTAATCTCATCGGATGAACATCAGATGACGCTATGATGTCAGTCATAAGCTTGTGGTCTGTACTTTTACATGGCTAAATATATCACAAAAAATGCTTATAACTTGTTGATGCTTTTTTTTTAAAGCAAATTCATTAGGCGAGGTGCCTAAGGCTAGTATTATTTTACTTATATAATAAAAGTGAAACTCAAAGAAAAAAGTCTAAGCAAGGGGAGCTATGCCCTATCTTACTAATCCTATTGAGGAGTAAAAAATCTCTACTAATTAACCTGCGTATAAAAAATAATTAAAAATTATGTTGTGGGGACTTGAACCTAATATGTAGACTAAGATTTAGTTAGTTCCTTTTTTTTAATTTTAGTATTGTTGATGTTGTGATTGATCTTTTACATATTTATAGGCGCTGAGTAAGTCGTTTGATTTCATTATTAACATTGCTCTGGAGATATTTCATTCGATTCATACTTGTCGTTGTTAAAGAGTGTTGGTTCTTGTTCTGATATAAAATTAAGAACACTGATTTTAATTGACTTGGGTAGCTAAAAGTATTACTTAGTATTGTTTCAAATCAAACATGTTAAAATGGTAGGGAAAAGGAAAGAATTTGAAGGGTTATTTTGATTTCATACGGATTTTTGGTTTTGGGTCAGGTCAGGTCGGACTTTTAAGTAAATTTTTATTTATTAGATTTAAAAAAAGAGTAAAAAATGAGTTATCCACCAGAAAGTTGGTATTTTCCGATTTAGTAACTTTTGTGTTGGTATACTCAAAGTTTAGTGACTTTTGCGTTAGATAAGATAGTTAAGTGACTTTTATGAAAAAAATGATAGTTAAGTGACCATTTGTGAAATTTACCCTAATAACTACATATGCTTGTTTGTTAATTTAATCTTTTATACAACAACAACATACCCAGTGAAATCTCACAAAGTGGGTCTGAGGAGGGTAGAGTCTCTGCAAACATTACATCTACCTTGAGAGGTAGAGTAGCTATTTCTGGGAGACCATGGGCATAAGGACAATTAATCAAAGGCGGTATGAAAAAAGAAATAACAGAAATGAATAAACTATGACAACATACTATAGAAGCGTGATAGAGCATTAACAAGCACAAAAAGGAGTAATAACAACCACAAAGTAATACGATAGTCAAAGAACAAGAAATAACAAATAGTAGCAGAAATCAAATGACAAGAAACTACTAGAGTAATACTACGTACTAATATGGAAGGATAAGTAGGACAATGTTCAACTACCTAGTACCTATTAACTTTCTAATCTAATTCGTATCCTCCATAACCTCCTATTCTCATTAAGCAATTTAATCTTGCATTTAAAATTTAAATGGCACAAAGTACCACAATCCAAATAAGTACTTCAGCAAATGAAAAAAGATTTTTCGTGAAGTGATATTTCATGCATTATTTACGTTCAGTTGATTTTTTTTTGTCTGCTAAAAAATATTTAGTGAACTCAATATATTCGAGAAATATTTAAGCTGAGAGTTCAGCAAGACATTCAGTCAGGATGGCCGAGTGGTCTAAGGCGCCAGACTCAAGTTCTGGTCCTCGTAAGAGGGCGTGTGTTCAAATCCCACTTCTGACATTTTATTTTTAATATTTTCTCTAAAGCTATAACCAGAAGATATTTACTCGGTTTTCCTTTTCCTCTTTAGGTTTCCTTATGATTTTAAGTACCGTTTGGATCTTGTTTTAAGAGAGCTAATACTTGTTTCATGTTTGGTTGGTATTTTAACGGAAGATAGTTTCCGTATAAAATTCAGCATAGAATATATAATTTTAAAAATCTATGTATTATTTTATATAAAACATACTATGAAGTATGGAGTAATATTTATCAAGAAATACATGAATTAAAATAACAAATTAGTATGTTTATTCTAAATCATACTAATTTACTATGGTTACTTTATAAATTAAGAAAAAAAGTATAATTAATTAGTGTTTAGTGATAAGAATGCATATAGAGACATGTGTAATGTATTTATTAATTTGGTGTAAACATGACAAGTTTTTACTATTCGATTTCATAAATTTTTATTTTAGGATGCATTATATAGAAAGCAAAAACAATTTTATTAAAAAAATTAGATTTAGTGTGCTCAGACAAACAAGATAACAATTTTACATAACTAATTTTCTTTAACAACCGCGCATCGCGATAGTTTCTGTATAAAATTCAGCATAGAATATATAATGAAAAAAATCTATGTATTATTTTATACAGAACATACTATGGAGTAATATTTATCAAAAAATACATGAATTAAATTAAGAAATTACAAATACCCTTTTACTTTAGACTTAAAACCTCTTTCTATTTGCATATTTCAATTAGCTTATGTACATCATATGTATAAATGCACTTTCTCACTTTTCCAATACAGTGGCACATAACTAATGTCTTTCTTGAGGTGACTCCAATTACTGGTTATCCATTTTATCAAGGGTTTATAAATAATTTTTTATTTGTTGTTAATTATATTGGCTATTAGTTTCTCATGTTGTCATGCATTTTGCCCGTCTTTTCTCCTTGTTGGATTGTGGATAAAATTAGCTAGAGAGATGAAATACAAGTCAGTCGCACCTTTACTATAACTTGGTGAACTGATTATACAAAAACATTAAAAAAAACATGTTTTGAAAACAAAAAACATGTTCTGCCATATTTGCAGCGCCCATGAAGAATTAATCTTATTATTTCCACACACTAAACTATGTAATGTGTACTATTTTTTAATGCAGCAAATCAAACATTCAAAAAGAATTAATCTCTACCTAGTAATCCATACATTACAATTTTTATATTGTTAATTCATGTATATCTAAACCCTACATAACTTATTATTTTCACACCAAACGGTCCCTTAGTTATTGGTGAATGATACAAGCAAATTATGGATCAAGGATTTGTAGATATGAATTTCTACAGTATCCTCAAGTTAATATATAATAATAAATGAATTCATAATCAAATATTTAATTATAAAGTTGTAATTTGTTAAAATCTTTCCTCTACTGAAAATTTAAGCATTTAGAAATTTAAAAATTTATATTAGTAAAACTTCCTAAACTTATATATTAGTAAAGAATATTTACAAAAATATTATTCAAAGCATGATTAAGTTTTTATAAGCAACGAGGGTTTTTATCACTCAAAAAAATGAGGATAAGCTGAAATAAGGCTTAACATATGACCAGCTGCTCTAATTTGCAAGAATATTCTATTTAAACACTCGAAATTAAGTCTTGTTTCAATTGAACAACTCCACTACTAATAAAGTGTTTCAATTAGACACTTTCGATTCAAAATTTGGAAAAAAAAATTGCGCGTGTTTTCATTCATTTATTAGGTAGTTAAGTTCATCACATAAAATATGTCATCTCTTTTAAATTATACGCATCAATCTTAAGTAGAACATAACTAGGGTTCTACGGCTTATTCAGACGAATGCTTCTAATTAAAGGACATGATATGATAGACGAATGAAAATACATGCAAAAAAATATTTAAAATTTGAACAGAAAGTGTCTAATTGAATATTTTTTGGGAGTTGAGGTATTCAATTGGAACAATACTTAGTTCGAGTGTCTAAATAAAATATTCTGACAAGTTTAAGAGGTTATCTATGTATTAAGCCTGTTTTGATTCGCTTACTCTTTGTCCTTCTATTCCATCTTCTTAAGAAACATAACGTAGTTCTGTATTTTGTATTAGAGAGTTAAATGACATGGAAGTCAGGATGGCCGAGTGGTCTAAGGCGCCAGACTCAAGTTCTGGTCTTCGTGAGAGGGCGTGGGTTCAAATCCCACTTCTGACAGTTATTTTATACCATTTTTCTTTTTCCCATAACTGATCATAATAATTACTTTAGTTTTTCACTTCCAAGTTTTTGTGGAATATAATAAGTATTTTTTTTGTTTCAACCCAAGATCATTACACAGATCAAGAAATCGGCAAATTTAGTTATATAGTACTCCTATAAAGTTTTAAAAGCTATGACCTAATGGATGTGTGAATAAGTTCCCATATTAGTAGCTTAAAAGAAAAAAAAAAGTTATTTATAAAGTGTTAAATATTTTTGAGAAAAATTGTATGGCTTGATCCAAAACAGACAAAATTATATCATGTTAAAAGCATCTTTGAACTGTTTATTAGGTCCACCACAAGGTCTATTATATCCAATGCCTAGGTGATTCAGATTCGATATGACATTTAGTACATAAGAGGCCAAAGTCATGTTCATTTGTTCAGTCGGCTTTATAAAAATAAATAATTATATAAGTTGATGGTAAGTCAATTTCGAATATATAATGTCATTGATAGGAAGTCTTGAGCCGAGGATCTCTCAGAAACAGATGTAAGGTCTGTGTACAATCTACCCTTCTCAAATTCACGGTGTGGGATTTTACTGGGCATGTTGTTGTTGTAATGTGATTGATAGGATAAGTTAATTTGATAATTTAGAATATATAATGGCTCATCTAGCAGAATTTGAAAAGTAGGATTACTTTCTCCAAGTTTACCCTATATAGTTAGTTAACTAGAGATATATCAAATAGTGGCCATTCCAGTGAAATGATGTGTAGATCTTCCCATGGTCCATCTAATGACACAGCTTTTCA
Source organism: Anisodus tanguticus (assembly GCA_034509755.1). NCBI lineage: Eukaryota > Viridiplantae > Streptophyta > Magnoliopsida > Solanales > Solanaceae > Anisodus > Anisodus tanguticus. Next base: position 9,802,915 of record CM067552.1, on the reverse strand, counting down.
GACTGAAATTTCCTAGTTTTTAACTTTATATATCCAATTAGAGAAGAAAGGACATCAAGTAACCCAAATCAAACAAAGATAAATAGATAATGGGATCCACTCAGATTAAGACAACATAATATTAGTACAAGTTATATAGGGTTTTGATAAATTAACATGTGATTGTTGGGCCTATAACCCCCTTTCCTCCTCTTTTCCTTCACATTTTATCTTCTTCCCAACGTACACGGGCAGAGGGATGGTTATATATGGGGAAACTTCATTATTATACCACCTATAAATATACATTGCAACATAAATTTCCAAATATAATATTGCAAATTTGTAGCCCAAGGCCCTGATGGAAAAGTGAGGTTTTTTCTGTACGTTCACTTACCCTTAGACTATATGAGAATGTTTGTCTAAGCCATTACCATCAATCTTCAATAACATTACTCCAAACATTTATCTTGAATCTTTCAAATTAACATACTTTTTATTGCAAAAATCTCCAACTCTGAAAGCAACAAATAAATAAAGACATCAAAGTGTTCCTTGAGAATTAATAAGCAAGACTATCGAATTAATGGATGAGTTTAAATTAAACTTCGTTAGAGACAAAATCAAGCTTCTTCTTGTCCTCTCCTTGAGCATCAACAACACAACAAATTTAATTTTATCTTTATATATTCTTAAACCCTGGTATATACATAATTATACACAATTATATGTACTTATACATATTTATACAATTATATACACTTCTATTTACAATATTTTAAAATGTATTAACATTGTATAGGCATGTATAAATAACGATAATACATGTTTATAGTAAAAAGTATTAGCCACCATTACACCTCAATTTCAACACTAAAATCACCATAGAAGTGAGAAATCCACCAAATACATGTAAACAATGTTTCAATCTTGTATAATAGCACTCATATACCCTATTATAGAAGAAGAAGAAATCTACCAAATACATGTAAACGATGTATCAATATTGTATAAGAGGTGTTTATACACGCATATATATTAGTGAATAATTATAAAATATTCTCCATATATTTTATAATTATTAGTGATGTATAATTATGGTAGATATAAGATTCTACTTGTATTATGATTCCACATTGTACACACTATATATATTTGTATTAATGAAAGAGGCTCCCCAAGGGGAGATTAATACAATTCTACATGGTATCAGAGCCAAAACTCCCTCCTTACCCTAAACCTTGTAATCGGCAGCCCTTCCTACCTTTTTCTGGCACCAAAACCGGCTATATACTGTCAGTATACGCTGATATACCTCTAATATACAACCTCATCCACCTCCCTAATCTCAAATTTCATTACCGAGTTTAACTTTCAAACTCAAAATCTAAGATATGGCTCAAACTTAAAGCTTAAGCTCTTCAATGGAGTTTTCTTTTTAATCAATCAAATTTCAGATATGAAAAACTTGAGCTCCAACTATGGAGGTTTTCTGATTTTTTTCAGTAGCATATGAGATTCAGGGAAAATTTTAAACAGCTGGGGTAGTGATGACCTTCGCAAAATACGTGGTTATGAGGCGGAGGAGATGGCGGCGAATGAGATTTTGGAGTGAAGTCCTCTGAAACTTCGAAAGCATTATTTCACTAATTAACATACAACGTAATTAATCCTATAAAAGTACATTACACAAGCACTATACTAGAAACGAATAAAACAGTCACTGTGAAATAGTCATAAATATTTTCACCTGCATTTGATGTCGGTAACAAATTAATAGCTCTATAACATGCGTATTTAAGATAAATATTTATCATATTGTAGTTTGCAACTGTTAAAATTAAATTATACACCCTTTGTCTCAATTGTAGATGCGTATTTTGATTGATATTTTTTTAATCAAACACCACCCATGGTGAGAAGTTAAAAAAATCAATGATCTATTGAACTACCTGATTATAAATGCCGCTAACCAACCCACTAAGTGTTTGGACTTGTAGTTTTTCTATGAAACTTACCGTGACATAGCTAACTCTAAGAGGTATTTATAGTTAGTAACTATTACTATTTAATTTAATTACTTTCATAGCTACAGTAAATTTTTAATTTATATATAATAGCTATACCAAATACATCTCTTTAATGGCTTGTATTTCTCCTTCACCCCTCTCTCTCTTCATTTCCTCTCTCTTCTCCCTCGGATCTCACCCCTCTTTGTTGTCTCTCTCTTCTTCCTCGTCTTCGGTGTCATAGTACATGTGGTGATTCTTAGCACTGCCACAACTAAGATGACAGCCGTAGCCGCTGGTGATAAAATAATCCATGGCTTCTTATCAGATCTGGATATCCATGGCTTCTTCTCAAATCATAGCTGCCGGTGATGACGAATACTGGCATCTCCGAACTCAAATCTAGATGTAGCAAGTTGACCGGAAAGCATCGACGACTTCGTCTCGACGATTCTTAAATGTATTTGATTGTTTTCTCCTCAGGTTTGAGTGTATTCGTCTAGCCGGAATTCATGACTTCTTCTCCTTCTTGTATCTCAGATTTGAGTGTATTTGAGTTATCCGTCATTTTTTGAGTGTAAATATAAGTTATATGTATTTGGCTGAGTGTAATAATGGGGTAAAACTAGATGTATTTGATTACATGTGTTGTTTGAATGATGTATACATATATTTGTATACAACTTTTTTTTCGATTAAATACAGTGTATTTGAAATTTTACAAATTTTCTTGAAATACATTCAAATATAGTCGAATACATTCAATCTTGCGACGTCCGACGACGACCTTGCTGACCAGAGCTCGAATACATTCAAATACAAGCAAAATAAAAGAATACATCAATATATAAATACAATGGAATACACAACTCTTTTGTGTGTCTAAATAAACTGAAATACAATCATTTTGAATTAATATACATGTATTCAAAGTAAATAAGGTTGCATGCATTCAAATACACGCGACATCAAATAAGATTGGATACAACTGAACAGTGCATTCAAATATACTTAAATACACACGAATTACCTAAAACTAGCTATGAATGATTTTTTTTTTTAAAAGATAGCTATGGATGATTAATAAATCCTAAAAATATAGTCATTTATATAAGTTTTTCTTTTTTCTACCATCCAAGTAATTAAATTCAATGGTACCATTGGAGAGACACTCATAATCAAGTGGTGTCATTTGACATTATTTCACCAAAAAAAAAAAAAAAAGGAGGTACATATATGTAAACAATATTCTAATGAATAATATATGTGTTGGAAATTTGCCTTTGGCGGGAGTTGCGTCCAACCATCTTTAATGACTTAAACACTAGTGTTCCGCATATTGGAGAATCCGGTTCTTCACACGTGCATAATCTACTAAGTAAGTAGATGACCATAGGGCCAAGGATCGTTAAATTTCGTTGAGAAATGAAAGAGATATTGGTCTACAAAGTGAGGTGCTTGAAGCATGGAAAAAGGTGGTAAAGACCAATCCTCCCTCATCGGTGGGGGAAGAAAGATTTGTTTAGTTTATAAATCTCAAAGTTGGCTTGGGGTTTGGGACCCCAAGGGGTATCCCATGTGTTTAAAGGAGGGAGGACCTAGATGTGCTTCGGTTCGAGGATAAGCCCACACGCGCGCCACCGCCGCCCGCCCGTCCCGTCCGGTCGTGGGCTGTGGGCTTCTTCTGATATTATCTTTTTGGACCCAAATTGTTTTATATTTACAGTTTGGTCCCTGAAGTTTCTGGTAAAGTTAAATTGGACAGAGAACTTGTGTTTTTGCTGGCTGTTGGTATTTGGAACGTTAACCAACCTTAAAATGCACTCAATTCAGTCATTTATTTTGGCTGAATAACTCTCCCCAAAGGCTAATCCGTTGCACATCAATTCACCATTTATTTTGGTGAATTACTACCTCCATAATTGTCATTACTTGGCCAGTAACAGTAATTATGTGGGTAGTTGGTAAGTCCTTTCCTACAACTATATAATGGACTATTTGCCAATTGTTGAGAAGACACAGAACATACAAACGAAATCAGTTTCTTCCTACTACTTTCCAGCATCATTTCATTACTCAAAATTCTTCAAGGTAACAAGTGAGTTTCCTTTGCTCATTTGTTCAGTTGCTGTTTTATCTTGGGAGACTATTGTCCAGAACGTAGAAAGGATATATACGGGCAATCTTGTCTTAAAGACAGAGTGCAATCACTCGACTCAACATATCAAAACTGTTCCAGTTCATTGAAATTCAGTTAGTTGTAATTTCATTATGTTGTAATTCTTAGCAGTTACTTATTTTCGTTTTCTGCACCATTGTAACCAACAATATGTATATGTGGGCAGAGGAGGATTTAGAATTGGAATTTTATGAGTTCTGAATTTTAGAAAATATAGATTAGTGGGTTCTTGATAAATGTTTTTACATATTAAGTAGATTTTTAAATATAAATATAAAGTTTAAGCTAAAATTACTAGATTTTGCTGAATCAGTAGACGAAGTCCTAACTCCCCATGTATATGTATATTGTGCTAACATGACTAGAAAAATAATACTAGTAAAAAATAATTTAAATCAGGAACGGAGTTAAGGTATAGATTACAGGTGAACCTAACTTATTAATTTTGGTCCAAATCATGTATTTGTCTTTTAAATTTATTGAACATATATAAATTATTAATTTAGAATCCAAAAATTAAAAACGAATAGAATTCCAAACTCACAATCCTTCTGTCTTTAAAATAGGAGGTATTAAAATATCGCAATTCCTAAGCCAAATCATTCTATAAATCAAATTGTAACAACACCATCTAAAAATATAGGTTTAATATCTTTTTTTTCATGATAGACAAAGAGGTTGGACTCCAATTAATCCCTACGTGGATAGTGGATTGCAATTTTGCGAGACGTGAAAGTTAGTGAATCCTAAAACTACTTTATTACCCCCTCCCCCCTTCAAACTACGCATCCACTCACACTAGGATCGTCAAAGTGAAGAAAGCTTCTTTTCTGCTTTGTTCTCTGTTTCGTGGTCAAAGTTCGGAGCTGCAAGGACGTGAAGAATAAAATAAAAAAGGTTTTTCCTCCCTAAATCCCAACCTTACATGAACTACCTTTAATAAAAAAAAATTACAAAAATAAAAAACCGTTTTAGACGTTCCACTGTCCGTACTTCTCTCTCTAATCACAAATCCTCTTTCCATATCAAAACTAACTCAAAAAGCCTTATAAAAAGCAGATAACAATACATATATTAACATTCAAAATCCTTTTCCTTTTCTTTCTTTAATTAGTCTTTTCTCATTCATAAAAAAAAAAAAAATCAAACATCCCTGAAGTGGTTACAACATCTTTAGGGATTGTTCTGATCAGCAAAAAAAAAACAAAAAACAAAAAAAACCACCCCTTTATTCCTATGTTACACTTTTGTTTAATCATATTATAAGGGGTTGGTTTTTGTTATTGATGGTTACATCTTTTTTAATTTTCTTGATTATATTCATATCTGGTTGATACATTGTTTAATTTATTCATCATGGGTGATGATAAGAAGTACATCACGGCTGAGGAATTGAAGAAACATAACAAGCAAGATGATTTGTGGATTTCAATTCAGGGAAAATGTTACAATGTTACAGATTGGGTGAAAGAACATCCAGGTGGCGATATTCCTATTCGTAGTTTGGCTGGACAAGAAGCAACTGATGCATTCATTGCTTTTCATCCAGGTATTCGGGGTTCCGCAAGGTTAATTGAACCTATTGCTTTCGACTTGAATTATGTATACATATGCAAAAAGTTAAAATACTCATGTTGAATCTACTGACTCTAGATTCTGAATTCGAATTATGTATTAGTATGCAAAAAAGTTAAAATACTCATTCTGAATCCACCGACTCTAGATTATGAATTTCGATTAGAATTATGTATACTTATGCAAAAAGTATCGCTTTCGATTTGAATTATGTATGCATATGCAAAAAGTTAAAATAACCATTTTGAATCCACTGACTCCATATTCGGAATTTTCATTAGAATTATGTATACATATGCAAAAAGTTAAAATATTCATCCTAAATCCACTGAATCTAGATTTTGAATTCGAATTGTGTATACGTATGCAAAAAGTTAAAATACTCATTCTGAAACCACTGGCTCTAAATTCTAAATTATGTTTACGTATGCAAAAAGTTAAAAATTCTCATTCTGAATACATTGACTCAAGATTCTGAATTCCGCCGATCTATGCAGGTACTGCTTGGAAATATCTTGACAGATTCTTTACCGGATATTATCTTAAAGATTACGAGGTTACAGAGGTGTCTAAGGATTACAGGAAACTCTGTACTGACTTTGCGAAAGCCGGGATGTTTGAAAAGAAAGGGCATGGGGTGATTTATTCCTTATGTTTCGTGACATTGTTGATGTCGATGAGTTTCTGTGGTGTCTTGTTGAGTAACAATTTCGGGATTCACATGCTTTCTGGCGCACTCTTGGGACTCTCCTGGATGCAAATCTCTTACTTAGGTCATGATTCTGGTCATTACTTGATCATGACGACTCGTGGATTCAATAAATTGGCACAGATTCTTACAGGCAATTGCCTTACTGGGATCAGCATTGCTTGGTGGAAATGGACTCATAATGCTCACCATGTCGCGTGCAATAGCCTGGATCATGACCCTGATCTACAACACTTGCCCGTTTTTGCTGTCTCTACGAGGTTTTTCAAATCATTGAACTCTAAGTTTTATGAAAGAGAGCTCACATTTGATTCCCTGGCTAAATTCTTTGTTAGCTACCAACATTTTACATACTACCCGATAATGTGTGTGGCGAGGGTGAATCTATTTGTCCAGACATTCTTGTTGTTGTTCTCGAAACGAAAAGTACCCGACAGAGCTGTTAACATTTTGGGAATTCTTGTTTTTTGGACATGGTTTCCTCTTCTTGTTAGCACATTGCCTAATTGGACAGAAAGGGTGTTATTTGTGCTTATAAGTTTCTGTGTTACATCACTCCAACACATTCAATTCACACTTAACCATTTCGCCGCTGATGTCTATGTTGGACAGCCCGAGGGGAACGATTGGTTTGAGAAACAAACAAGTGGTACTATCGATATCTCGTGTTCTACTTGGATGGATTGGTTCTATGGAGGATTGCAGTTCCAACTCGAACATCATTTGTTCCCAAGGTTGCCTAGATGCCATTTAAGGAAAGTGTCTCCAATTGTTCAAGATTTGTGCAAAAAACATAAATTGCCATATAGGAGTTTGTCATTTTATGAGGCTAATGTTTGGACATTAAGGACTCTAAAGACAGCAGCAATGCAAGCTAGGGGTCTGCTCTGGGAAGCTGTTAATACTCATGGTTAATATTTGGACTTGGAGAAATTTTCACAAATAAATACTAAAGTAGTAGTATGTGTTTAAGTAATGTGTGTAATTTAATTTATGTTGTTGGGTTGGAGCAGGGAGGATATGATTGTTCTTGCTTTGCACTTTGCAATTTGCAATTTTTTCTGTGTTGATATGGGATTTCGTTTTAAGCAACTCCTTGGATCTGTTTCAGCATATATTTATGCAAAATATGTTAGAATTTATAGACTTGCACATATATTGTATTAAAAATTATTTTACATTGGTTGCTATCTCGAAAAAGGTTGGCGCAAGTTAATAGTGATCTACTAAGGTTTAAAGTTAAATGTGTCTAAGACATCTCATAAAGTATGAGGCCTTATCTGTAGATATCTGAATGTAGTTTCTAATTTAATGATGGGTTAAACTAGAAATACATAAACTGTGTGTACCTATAAATAGGGTTATTTCCCCAAATATGATAGATTTTCTTTTATGATATCCCATCGTTGGGAAAATTTAGAGCCGCTTATATCTTGATTTGGAAGACCGATAACCGCAAGATGGAGAATCGTTGGCTATCGCACTCATAGATTTAGGTAAGCTTCCGCGTTACGTTCTTGATGATTTGCCATGACAAATCATGACAAAAGATTATGGTCTTCGTCTCTAATATTTTATACCAACAAAATATGGATCTGGTTCATTTGCTTTATTAGTTGGACATAAAATTTATCTTGGTACAATAATATGGATAGTCTCTACCCTCCATTTCTCTGTGTTTTGTTTTATCTTGTCTTGTTCATATATTATCATTCCTTTGATAATATAAGGGACTCTTCTTAGTTATAGCATTAGTGAGTCATTAGAAATTTCTTTGTGATGCATATTTGGATAATTACTCAATAATTCATACAATATTTCTTTTGGTTATATAGTACTAGCAGGATAGCAGCATTTAGCAAATGATTACAATATTGTTCATGATTTTGTTTCTTTCTAAAATATATGATATACCTGGCCCCAAAGCTAGTGTAGGAGATAATAATCCAAATGTTTACTGGGGCATAGTAGGAGATAATAGAATTATAGAAGCACTTATCAAACTGATCATATAATAGGTCTGTGTTAGAGGGATCTTGAGAAATAAACTGGCAAGGAGACTATATATATAAAGTTTGAACTTTCACTTACTGATATAACATTAGTATAGTTGGTGTGGGCAGGAACGGATGAAGATATATTTGTTCTGCCAATATGTCTCTTTTTTTGTTTCTTTGAGACGTAACTTCTCTATTTTGGTTATAAATATTTATATTTACCAAAACAGTATTGGTATAAATATAAAAAGCACACTACTTGTTATTGTAGTAATTTATTTATTTATTTTCAAATATTAACATCACTTATGAGAATTAATGTGTATGTCACTCATTACCATATACGCAGAGCTAGTAAACGAAGAACCGTATGAAAATGTATTTAATCTCGATGATTTTGAGTTTACAGAATAAATGTCGTTTTTTGTTAGTGGAGAGAAGTAAATACATTTCTAAAAAGTTCAAATTCTTGCTAATTTCATAATTAATATGAGGTTTAATACATCAAACCCCTCATGAACTATCCATATTTAACTTTTATTCTTAAACTAGTGAAATTATTCGAACTTCGTGCTGATTAGACTTTCAAATGTTAAATTTGAACTTATACTAATGTTAGAATTTTTATAAAGGAAACAATATTAATCAAACATTTTTTCATGATTATACCTTTTAAAAAAAATTCATAATCCTTTAGATAATTTATACATAATATTTTGATAGAAAGTATATGTGAAAGACATCAAGGTTGATCATTTGTACATAATTTCGTAGATTTCATTTTATATATAACTATTAATAACCATTAGATAAAAACATTCAATCCAATTTTTAGTTATATGTTTGAGAAATAGAATTTAATTTTACCGGCATAATATGTTAAAACAAAAGCAAACCTTCTAGCATGGTGATGAAATAAATAATTAGCTAAGTTTTTTAGACAATTGCTTTTTCAGTGTTCCTGATCTTTGACCGTTTATCACATCTCTAATAATCACCTATCAAAGCAAAGAAAAACAAATAAAGAAAAAAATTAGTTACCTAGCTAAAACAATTTTAACAAAGAGGAGATCATCAGCCAAAAAAATAAAAAAAAGTAATTAAAAAATTAATATAAATAAAATTAAGCCATCTAAATATCCCAATTATAAGAAAATTGCATACCTTACATGTTGTGAAAGAGATATTATCAAATGACTTTGTTTCAAAGTCAAATATAAAGAATACTTTTTTTTATATTAAGTCATTACCATTAGGTCGTGACTCTATGATGCGGGGGATTTGGCTTTGACCCCTACCATGTAATATATAAATAAAAATAACTTATAATGACTAGAGGGGACATGAAACCTTGCCTCTAGTCTACAAAAAAGATTGATAAAACAATCTAGAGGGGAGGAGATAGCCAACAAAACCAGAATCCTCCCAAGCTAATTACAGAATAATCCTAGCTTACATAAGTTATATTTTTCAAATCTTCTCCTAAAAGTAAGAAGTTGTTGCTTATCCAGTAGAATTAGTCCCTTTACTTCTCTTGGTAGGTCTCTTTGAGAAAGATATAAGATCATCCTTGCTAGTTGAAGCCATCTTGGCAAAGAAGTCAGCCAACATATTAGCCTCTCTATAGTGTAATTTGCACAGTGGCATTGTTAACAAGACCTGTGATGTTGTAGATGATCTCGCTAAGCTTCAGATTGTCTGTCCCCTTGTTGATCAGCATTTTAGCAATAATTTGAGAGTCCTTATCAACTTACACATTCTCAAATCCATGATTCATGCACCATCTAATACCATGTTCAGCAGCCAGAGCTTCTGCCATATTATGACTTTCACAATTTACAGAAATAGAGAAGGCCATAATCATTTCCCCTTTCTTATTTCTAAGAATGCCACCTACGCCAGCCTTATTAGAATTCTCCATAAAACTACCATCAGTGTTGAGTTTGAACCACCCCCTCTCTGATTTTTTTCAGTAGACAGGAATGCATTTAACCACTGGACTCGGTTTTTCAATCATGTCACAAGAATTCAGCCAACTTCCTTCCACTTTGATGTTGGGATATGCAATTGTAATAGCAGCTTTCATGTTCCAGATAATTTGTAGTTCCATTTTATATGGATTAAACTTTTTTCCCCATATCTGCATGAGCTCAAAGCCTTGCATATTTTTCATAATATCATCAATGGAGCAATATAAGTAGTGAATTTGTGTACCTTATTCTTAGCTTTCCTCTTCCATTATTCTTCAAGTAGTCCTCTGATTGGTATGATGTTTAAAGACCATAGGAGCTCAAATTCTGTTCCATGGGTGGTGTGCAATCTTACCTTAAACAAAGGTGTGTTGAGGTGAGGTATATCAAATGTGATCTTTGAAACCTTGTATACTAAATTTGCCCACAACTTCTTTGAAAGGAAACTTGTTGTGTAATAATCTCCAAGTAAGGAAGGAGATCTTAAATAGGACAGCATTGTGCCAAATTTTATCAATCAAAGGTGCTTTTTGTCTATGTCTTGTGATAACAGTTGAGGCAGATTTGTTATTGAACTGCCCATTATCAGTGATCTTTCATACTGCATAGTCCTTGGTGTTTACATCTCTAATTCCAATAGAGCAATTTGGCAAGGCATGGTATTGTGTAGCTTCTGAATGTTTCACCTGTTGTTGTTCATAAAATCTTTCACCTTACTCCTATGTCCATTTTTTTTTCATATGATCAGGACATATATGAGCTAAAGGATCCCTTCCTGCTCAGTCATCCCACCAAAAGTTACAGTCCCCAGAGTTGATTTTTCAGTTGATGCATTTTTCACTTTTGTCTCCTGCCCATAGAAGATGTTTCCAGAGACTCACCAGGAGACGACTTCTTACCAACATGATGTTTTCTGATGTTAGTACTTTGCCTTTAAGAAATCAGCCCACAAAGAGTCCATTGTTCTGAATCTCCACCATTTCTTAACTGCTAAAGTATTTGATATATCTTTCATGTTCCTGATGCCAATACCAGCTTCATTCTAAGGGTAACAAAGTTTATCCCAAGCACATCAATGATACTTGTTTTTACCATTCTCAGAACCCCAAAAGAAGTTGCAAATATATTTTTCAATGAGTTCAAAGGTTCTTTTTGGGGGGTTAATGGCACTGAGAATATATGTAGGAAGGGCTTGGATTATACTTTTGATAAGCACCTACCACCAATAGACAACATGTTTTCATGCCAATCATTCAATCTTTTAAAGACTTTAGTCACCATACTGTCAAAGTAGCTAATTTTCTTCTGCCCAGTATAAATGGGACACTCAAGGTAAGTGAATGGGAACTCTTTATCCATGAAATCAGTATATTCTCAGTCTGTTTATCCTATAGGCACATGTTTTTGGACAAGTTAAAAAGCAGCTTTTATCATAGTTAACCAGCTGTCAAGAAACTCACTCATACTTGTGAATTTGATTCATGATTAGTTTGATAGATTTGGTGTTCCCACTACTAAAGATGACAATGTCATCAGCATAAACAAGGTGTGTGATTTGGGGTCCATTTCTATTCATGGTAAAGGAAATGAACTATGGATTCAATAACCAACTAAGGAATCCACCTTAATTATCTATCACTAAACACTAATTAACACTACAAACTATCCTAAGATAATACTAACACACTCATATGAGTTCAACATTCATCTTCAAGCTAAGGATGAAAAATAAGGCTAAGGGTTCCTTATATAGTATCCCTATTACAACAAAGACCTAAAAGGGACATTTGCACAAATTAACCAGCATGGGCCCTTCTCCTCTTGAATTGCAATCGTATCCTAAAATTTGCACTCCTAACCACTAATTGCCTGAATTGCATTCCTAACCACAAATCACACATTGCACTTCTAACCATATTTGCACTTCCTGCCACATTGTGTGGGTTCCATTAATTGGCCCTCATCTCCATGATTCTTCCAAGCAATCATGCACACAATATATGCCTTTATGACTTGTCCTTCCATGGCCTCCAAAGGCCCTGTCTCCATCACCAAAAGGCATGTGGCATGGAAATGCATGTCCGAAGCTCTATTACTACCATATTCATCACACAAAGAAGTTACCTCCATGGCTTTCGAAAGCCCAAGAATAAGCATGAGCCACGAATACATACCGTCCTCGAAGGAAGTATAAGATGTGACGTCATACCAAGTTGTTGGCCAATGAGGTTCCCTAAAAAATTCCTCTTCAAGTCTCCTCTTTTGATGAAACTTCACAAACAAGTTAATCACATAATCAAGTTCATCAGGAGAGAGAGTTTTACCTTTAAGCTCATCGATCATATGCCAAGCTTTGAGTAGTATCTCCTCCCCTTTAGTAGACTTGTCCATCGGGTCGGGGACCCGCCCGACCCGACCCGAAAAAATCAGGGCCAGGGTCAGCTTATTTCTGACTCATGAGCCACCTGACCAAAAAAAGGTGGGACCTGCACATATGTAGGGTCGGGCCAGGGTCAGAATTTTTTACCCGTCTTACCCGACCAGTGACCCGACGTCGACCCGCCTTACTTAACCCTTCACTATATAAGTGAAGGGTTAATCCTTCAGCAGCCGCAACATTTCATTTCTTTTCTTCAATCCGCCGCACCCATCTCCTCTCCACTTCAATCCGGTCTCTGTAATTCATAGGTAAGTTTCCATTCCTTTCATAGGTAAGTTTCCATTCTTTCTTAATTCTTAGCAACCAGGTCTCTGCAATAGCTTCTTCTACGCCATCTTTCTCCCTTTTATTCTTTCTTCTACAATGCTAAGCCTGGTTTCTGCATCTGCTTTCACTATGTTTTGTCTTGATAATAAAATTTGTTGGTTGAAAAGTTTGATATTTGAGGCTCAAGAAATTTACAATATACCTGTGGTGGTTGGGGTTCATCTGGTTTCTGCTTTCTTCCTTTTATTCGAGGCTCAAGAAATTTACAATATACCTGGTTTCTGCATCTGCTTTCTGCATTTCTTAATTGTTTGATGTCATACACAAAATGAAAAGTCATACAAGAATCGAGACCTTGTAGAATTCGAAATTAGAGAGATCAAAGAAATGCCTAATGGTCAACCCAATATGAAAAAACACACAGAAAGTCCACGAAATAACTTCGAACCAAAAATTACCTGTTGGGGTTGTGAAATTTACAATATACCTGTGATTAATTTTGTAATTTCTGCCGCTGTGATTAATTTTGTAATTTCTTATTTGACAGAATTCAATGGAACGGGCTAGCGAAAACAACAACGCCAATTCTACAGGTACCTTTAATGCATCTATAGCAAAAGAAAACCATGATGGTTTTAATGAATATAATTAAGTTTTAAAGAAGCAAAAACAATCTGGTGTTTGGACTGAATTTGAGAAAATTATTGGGGCTAACTCGGAGATGACTAAAGCTAGATGCACTCATTGTAAGCGTAAGTTGACTGCTAATAGTAAGCATGAAACTTCGCATTTGAAACGTCATTTAGAAAGATGTCCTCATAAGATGCATCAAGATATTAAACAATACATGTTGTCTGCTGAAACTAATGCTGATGGTTCCACTATTTTAAATAAAGTTAAGTATGATGATTCTGAGAGTAGAAGAGCTATCATGTTTTACTTGATTGAAGAAATGCGTCCATTTATTACAGTACGGAAGAGAGGATTTAAGAGAATGGCTAGAAGGTTAAACTCATAATTTAAACCTTTTAGTAGACAAACAACCACGAGAGAGTTATTTGCCATGTTTGTGAAGGAGAGGGATAATTTGAAAGAGTTTATTGCTAAGGCTCCTGGAAAGGTATGTTTGACAACTGATAATTGGAAATGCAAATATACTAGGGAAGAATATATATGCGTGACAGCCCACTTTGTGGATTCTAATTGGTGTTTGCAAAAAAGAATCATAAGATTTAGGTCATTGGTTCCTCCGTATGATTCTATTTGTATTTCTGATGAGTTAATCTTGTTTTTGGGTCAATGGAACTTGGAGCACAAAGTTCTTATAATCACAACCGATAATGCTACATATAATTTTTCGATGATGAGATTGATTAAAAGTCACATTCTTTCCAAGTATTTTCTTGTTGATGGTGGAAGTTTTTTTCATGTTCAATGTTGTGCACATATTTTGAATTTAATTGTGCAATATGGATTAGATCATATTGGAGAAATACTTGATAGCTTTAGAAATATGGTAAAGTGCATTGATAGGTCTTCCACTAGACGAAAAAACTTTTTTTAGACATTGTTGAAAAAATGTTTAACTTGCGAGTTGCTAAAAGGTTTATACTTGATACTCCTGTGAGGTGGAACTCTACCTATATGTTGATGGATCGTGTCCTTTGCTACAAGGATGTGTTCATATATGTTGCTTCTAGAGATGTGAAGGTTAAAGAATTGGCTCCTCCACTTACTTCTTGGGACAAAGTTAGTCAAGTTCACAAGTTTTTAAAAGTATTTTATGATGTGACTAACTTATTTTCAGCGTCAAAGCATCCCACTTCTAATTCCTATGTTTTAGGAGTATGGAAAGTTTATAAAGCTTTGCTTGACCTTTCTAAGAGTAAAGATAACTTTTTAGGTGATATATCTTAGCGATATGCGATGCAAATTTGACAAGTATTGGAGTGAGTATAACCTTGCATTGAGTTGTGCTACACTTTTGGACCAACGATATAAAATAATGACATTTTTAAAGTATTGTATTGTTAAGATGCATGGTGATGAAGGTTGTAAAAAATGCATTGATCGTATCATGAACGCTATTAAGGTATGGTTTGAGGAGTATAGCAGGACCATTAATAGTGACACAAATGTACATAATAGGGTAGATAGATCTGGTACTAGTGGTGACAATTTTATTACTCAAGATACTTTATCGGATTTTGAAGATTATGATGTATTTGTGACTATAGAGATAGAAAACAATGCAGTTGGTAAGACTAAGTTGGATTTGTATTTAGAGGAACCAAATCGTCCAAGGGATGATGATTTCGATATTTTGGACTTATGGTATAAGTCTTCAGCTCGATATCCAATTCTTGCAGTAATGGCTCGTGATCTCTTAACCATTCCTGTCTCAACTGTAGCATCTGAATATGCTTTTAGCATTGATGGGAAAATAATATCAGCTACTAGAAGTTCTTTGAAACCAAAAACAGTGCAAGCTTTGGTTTGCCTTCGTGATTGGGTTCTTGCGGAAGGTATATTGTATACATATATATATATATATTTATCTTTTTAATATAATTTATATTATTTTTCCTTTATTAATATTTATTTGTTACTTATATAGGTGAATGGACAAACGAAGAAGAATCTAGTGATGATGATGCTTATGATGATGTTGATGAATTATCGTGATGTAATTTTGGTGTAATTTTTAATGATTTCATGCTTCTGTTTGTTGTAATTTTTAATTGGTGACAAATTATATCGGATAACGGATTGGATAGAATTGCAGTGTTTGCTTACTATTTTTTTTAAGAGCGGGTCAGGGCCGACCTGTGACCCATAGGGTCTCCCGAAGGGTCAGGGTCAGGGTCTGAATTTTTTAAAAAAAAGAGGGTCAGGGTCGAGCAAGCAAAAAAAAAAGCCACTTGACCCGGCCAGAGCTTTGGACAGGTCTACCCTTTAGGTTAGAAGATCTAGCATAGTTCTTCCAAAAAGTATGTTCTTTTCCTTCCAAATTGCTCCCCTTCTTTGAAGAGCACTCTTCACTTTCAGAAGCGTTTTCCAAACACGACATTGGTCCATCAAGTGGGCCACAAACCCTCAAGAAAGACTTTCCGTCATCGGTGAGGGCATCATCCTCCCATAGTGGATTACCAAATACTTTGTAGCCTTCAAAGGTGGCTACATGTTCATCATCACAACACATACCACTATGCACCTCATTTTCACTAGTCATGTCATCATCAAATAAGACATTATCTTTAAAGAGAGAAGAACCAATGAATGATGAGGATTGCAAACATGTAATTTCACCCTCATAAAGAAAACCGTCATTTTTCAAAGCATTTTTCTTTTCATGACTATCCACATGATCAACTATATCAATATCTTCACTAATTTGAGGTTCATTAAGCACATCGCAAAGATCCTCAATTAGTGGGTTATCATAACAATCAAGTTGATCCACACTAGTTGGACACAAATCAATCTTTCTAGAAGAATCAGTCCGGTCATCAATAGGATCAACTAGTGGGTGAGCAATCTCAATACATGACAATGAACAAATACTCTTATCATACGTGTCAACACTAGGTGGACACAAATTGACCTCATAAAAAGAATCAATTTGGTCATCAAAATGATCAACTAGTGTTAGAACACCAATATCAACAATATTGTCAATAATCATTAAAGAATTATGCTCACAGCATGGTAAAGACTCACTAAGCTCACATAAGGACAAGCTATCATTCACACTCAAGTCAACAACATTCACATTCACATTAATTGAAGTGTCGAGATTAGCTATTTTACCTTGAAGTTCACACAAAATATCTTATTTATCGTGATTTTCAATGGTGGAGCACATATGCTCTTTTGGGAAGCCTTTAACTACCTCATGAGCTTTCAAAGTTTGAGGTTCATCTTTCAGTTTGCTTCCAAGAATACCTGCACCATTATCAAGACAACTAGAAAAGAAGGAAAAGTTACATGAGTTAGAATTGGGTTGTGATATCCCTCTCATATCACTCCACACAACCTCTCATTTTTTCTCTCTAGAGTTGTCACTTTTCTCTCCCTTAATCCTCTCAATCTTTTCTCTCTCAATTTCATGGGAGTTAGAGCAAGTGCTAAGAATCTCTTGTGAAGGATTTGGTGAACCCTTCACTTTTTTTTTCCCTTTGGCTTCACTTGGAGTAACCTTCTCTTCTTGTAGTGGTTCTTTCCTTTTCAGAATGTGTTTGGTTCTCTCTTTTTCATATGGATTGACAAAACGACACCTCCAAAATTCCTTCAAGGCACTCCAAGTCTCTATTGGGAGCCCCTTTACCTTCTCATGCTCCCAATGTTTAATAAGGGCTCCTCTTAGGGTGTTAGAAGCTAGCTCCACTTTCTTCTCTTCCAAGTAGTTGTAGCATTTAAAGATCTCATCCAACTTGTGTTCCCATTAGAAGTAATCTCCTTCACTAGATTTTGTACACAAAGTTGGCTACTCTATGTTGGAATGTTTCTTACTTGCATAAGCCTCGAGATTAGGATGCATGAGTGGAAATAGAAATTTTCCTCTAGCATCCACTATGCACTTGTACCATTCTTGCTCATATTGGACCCTATGTTCTTGTAACCAAGGATATCCCAAACATATGTGACAAGTATTCATGGGAAGCACATCACACCAAACCTCCTCTTGGTACTCACCATGTGTAATGAACACATTCACGCTCCTATCAACCAAGTACCCCTTTTTATCATAGTAAGGTTCCCGTCTCATCACACAAGGTATCCTCAACCATTCAGCCGATTGAGGTGTAATGTAGTTGCCATGACTACCATCATCAAGCACGAGATAGTAACCCTCACAACCAAAGGCACTAACCTTCATTTTAAGAATCTGCCTCTTCAGGTCATTTCCTCCTTAAAACATGGCATTTCCTCTACTTCCGTTGCCTACCGATGCTCCCCTGCTACCTTCAAGATCATAACCATATCGAGAACATGGCACACTCATTCTAGAATAAGTAACACGATTCATTGTATTTCTTGAAGTAGGAAATGTATATTCCCTTCTCCTTCTAGGACGACTTCTACTTGGTCCAATCCATACAATTATTCCATTTTTTTGGAATAGAAAGTATCACGAGTCAATGTACATGAATATCTACTAGAAGGTTCTTCACAAGTATCATATTCAAACTCACTACCTTCTTGGCCATATTCACCACAAAGCGCATAACCACAAGGTTCATGTTCATCACAATTTCCTAATTCACACAAGTTTTCTCCAATTGATTCATAACGTAGGTGTAAGGAAGGAATATACCTCAAGTCACCTCCATACCCATGGTCTGTAGTATGAAAACCTTCATCATCTTTGTCCTCACCATAGGCATCTTCACCTTCTTCATAAGCCCTATGAGAAACATTTGTCCCATATTCGCTTCCGGAGTAGTAATTCTCACCATCATAGTGACCATGATCATGTTGACCATCGTCGCCTCCATATTCTTCATCACTAGCATATCAATATCCCCCATTACTAGCGGTATAGCTCTCCATGTCACCATCGTAAGAATTCCAATGCTATGGATGACATAATTCCTCATATCTCCTTCCCTTATGACTCCTCTTCTTGTACCTACAAAACGAGCAAACAAGTTACTAGCAAAAGCTCCTCACATCACTCGTATTTGCACTCAAGTTTACCACAACCTAATGCTTCTTCCAAAGTTGGTATAGAAACCACTTGTCTAATCAATTCACACGGTTGCTAAGCTTTGTGGAAGAATAGATTATTGTTTAAGGAATGATGGACGACTCAAAACAAACGGACAAAAGCCAAGCAATTCACAACGAAATAAAAGAGAAAAACACAAAAGAAATTGACACGAAATGAAAATTCGGACTCAAGAACTAGTTAACAATCAAGTAAGAATAATTACTAATTGTTAATTAGGTTAGAAATTAAATAAATGAGAAGGAAAGAAGAAAATTTGAATTTCAACACTTAGATTTTTTTTGGAAATTTGGGATGAAAAGTGATGAAAAAGAATTAATTACCAAACAAGTAGGTTTAATTACTTGTTGTTAATTAATTATAAGTATTAATAAATCAAACTGGAACAAATTTGGGTGAAAAATGGCTTAAAATTCACTTTGGAACAAGCTGAAGCCTTTTCAGTGCTATAGCACTCACTAAGGCACTGGTGTAGAAACTAATAGAATGACAACTCTATGAAGTTGGACCCACGCGCTAACAACGCACGACTGGGCGTGGATTGCTGACAAGGCAGGTTGACGAGGCAGCCACGCGTGCAGGCGTTGATGCAGTGGGGTCTTGCTGACGTGGAATTTTGACTTTTTTAAAAAACCAGAATTTCGGACTGATTTTCAATTTTTTTTACTCTGGGCCCACAAACACCTTTCAACCTTTGACTTGAAGGTTTTTGGATCAAACACCTCTTTTGCCTTCTTTTTCAAGATGAAGGTATGAAGATGCTTAAGAACATGTAGAACACCAAAAATTTCAATCCACCTCAAATCAACTCCAAATTGCACCAAATTTTGAATCCAAGCTCCCCTTGATGAGTAGAACAAAACCCACCAACTTTTGAAGCCAATATCACCTTCCTTCGCCAAAACCACTTTCAAGTTTCAAACCTTGAAGCTCCAACAATGGTAGAATACTCAAAACACCTCCAAATTGAACGAAACTTGAAATTTAGGTTCAACTAACACTAGGGAGCAAGAATCTAGTGTCAAAACAACAAAATTAACACAATTTTTTTTGGGAATTTTTGAAATTTCGATTTTTTTTTTTGGATTTTCAAAATAGAAGAACATAGGATTAAGAATTGTAGATACAATCCTTTAGCTTAAGTTCTGATGTCAAATGATACGATCCGGCTTGTGGAATACACGGATTCAAACAACAAAAACGCGAAAACTAAAATAATAAGAAAATTGAGGATGAGAATAGAAAGGATAGAAGCAAGACCCGATTAGTAATGAATTTATGGACAAACTTGGATATATGAAATTCAAACCCTCCAATTGAATTCAACTAAAAGAACTATTCAATTTCAACAAAAGAGATGACTCAAATGAATCAACAAGTGAACAACTCAATTATGAAATGGATGGAATTGGATTCAATAACCAACTAAGGAATCCACCTTAATTATCTATCACTAAACACTAATTAACACTACAAACTATCCTAAGATAATAGTAACACACTCATATGAGTTCAACATTCATCTTCAAGCTAAGGATAAAAAATAAGGCTAAGGTTCCTTATATAGTATCCCTATTACAACAAAGACCTAAAAGCGACATTTGCACAAATATCCAACATGGGCCCTTCTCCTCTTGAATTGCAATCGTATCCTCAAATTTGCACTCCTAAGCACTAATTGCCTGAATTGCATTCCTAGCCACAAATTGCACTCTTTTTCCATGAATTGTACTTCTAACCATGTTTGCACTTCTAACTACATTGTGTGGCTTCCATCAATTGGCCCTCATCTTCATGCTTCTTCCAAGCAATCATCCACACAATATATGCCTTTATGACTTGTCTTTCCATGGCCTCTAAAGGCCCTGTCTCCATCACCAAAAGGCATGTGGCATGGAAATGCATGTCCGAAGCTCTATCACGGATTTCAGCCTTCATAGTCGCCCATGAGCTTCCTAGGATCATATCAATTATCCTCCTCAATGATGATATAAGGTTCACAATTCACCATTTTGCTGGTTCTCTGCTGATGCTTAATAATGAATTGTCTCTTGAAGTGTCTGATAGCAGCCTTTGCTATCTTTTTCCCCCCCTGAATCCATCTTCCCTTATGATTTTTTATTCTCTGAATCTGAAGCCTTCTTCTTTTGTTTCTCAAAACACTGTGAAAGTATTTGGTGTTTTTATCACCATCTTTAAACCATGTAAGTTGAGTTTTCTGCTTTAAGATATTATCCTGAAGATTCAACCATCTTATGTACTCTGCATAGCCTTTATTTAATTCCTCCCTGCTCTGATCAGAGTTATGAACCATATCACAATTTTTCAATAGTTCCATTTTAGCCTCCCAGTTATTAACATGCTCATGAATATCTCCTAAACTATTCTTTGACCAGTAGTTGAGATGTTTGCTCAAATTTTTACTCTGAAGTATCCACATTGCATTGCCCTTTACTTTCATACTCCAAACTTCCTTGACAACCTTCATAAACTTTTCTTGGCTGACCCAAAAATTCAGGAATTTAAAGTATTTGATGCAATTTTATTGATCATTGTTACATCTAAAGACCAAGGGTCTATGATTTGAGCAAGTTCTAGGTAGATGCTCCACCCTGCTATTTTGAAATTTGATTGCCCACTCATCATTTATAAAAAATCTATCCAACCTTTTTCACACCCTTTTGTTAGGCCTCCAATTGTTACACCATATATATTTAGGGCCAGTGAATCCCACATCATTCAGACCACAGTGATTCATACAGTTAATGAAGTCAATACTTTTGTAAGTTCTATGAGAATTTCCTCTTAACTTCTCATCTTGACCCATAATAACATTAAAATCACCCTCATACACCATGGACCTTTTATATTATTACTCAAATCAGTTATACTTTCCCAGAGATCAATTCTTTCTAAAGCAGTGCACTTTGCATACACAGAAGTAATATATGTACCAGTGTCAGCATCATTTTCCTTAAAATGGATAGTGATTTGCTAATCATTATTCTCAATAATCTGAAAGTTATCAAAATATTTCTAAAAATACCATATTTGATCATTTGTATTAGTAACACAGTGGTGGAAATCCAAAAACCTTTTGTACCCTTCCACTTTGCTTTTGTGAGAAAAAGGTTCAGATATTGCCACGAAAGTGGCTTTGTTGATTCTAATATGCAGTTTTAGCCTATGAATTGCTTTCCTACTCCTAACCCCCATAATATTCCAAAATATTGTACAAATCATGGATAATTTTAGTGGGGAGCACTTTGTCTGTGAGACTCTCTCTTGTTTCTGTTTTTATTGTTGGATCTTGTTTTTCCTTTTGTTCTCTTCTGCTTCTTCCCCTAGAACTAGTGGAAAAGAGTTTTCCTTGACTCTGATTTGTATCCTGTATTTCTTTGCCAGTTGTTTTGGATTCCTCTGACACTGTCTGAAGCCTCCCAGATTTGGAGTGGCTTCTTTTCATAGTGGACTCACTGGTAATATTATTATCAGTAGTATGTCTACTATGACTTCCTTGAGTGCTCTGTTGACTATTCATCTTGTCGTTGTTATCCCTCTTGTCTTCTTCCCCATCATTTCTTTCAGGTTCACATTAAAGCTCAACATAAAGTTGTATTGGTTTCTGATTTTTGATGTATGAAGGTAGAGTTGAAGTAGAATTTTCATCAATTGGAGATAAAATTTCTGCTTCTTTGAAGTTGTTCCCATTCCCTTGCAATTCATCACCAGCCTATATACCATCTACCTGATTTTGGTCAGTTTGGAAAACCATAGTCTGATCATTTGTGGCATGGCATTGGTTCTTCCTTTTGCTGCTCTCAGTCTCCTTAACCAATTCCTCCTGAATATGTAAGTTCTCAGGACATTTCACCATCCTAGGCTTCTTATTCCTTTTGCTTGTTTCCAAAATTGAGACTGATTTGAACAATACCTTATTTTTCTTTTTAGGCATCTTCTTTTGTTTCACTTTACTTTTCGACTTCTTGGTTCTTCTAGCAGTAGAATCATGTTCAAACTCATTGGTGTCATTCTCTTGCTTATCATTCTTGGTAGAATCTGGCTGCATCTCTTCCCCACCATCTTCAATTTTCTTTGATTCATCCTTTCCCTCTTTTTCTTCCTTATCTATTTGCTTTGTCACTCTATCCTCCTTTGTCATATTCTTGTTCCTATCTTCCCCCAGCACCCTAGCCATTTCCCCTTTCCTCATTATCTTTTCTAGGACTCTACATTCCTTCATGTTATGTCTCAGCTTTTTACAGTGTTTTGGTACCCCCTTCATACTCTATTTTCTGATAGAAACCTCTAACGGTAGCATCAGGATCTTCCAAACCAATCCATATATTGTCAGGTCCGTATCTCAACAAGTCAAGTTCAATCCTAACTTTTGCCATGCTAGGCCTAGTTTGGCCACTGGTAACATCATCAAGGGTAAGGGGGTGTACCAATAGAGCATACAAGTTGTTTAATATAGTTTCAAGAATGTAAGTGAAATGGAAAACCTCCATGCTAGAGCCATTGGCAAATATTCCTCCGATTTGAAATTAGGTGTCCATTTCTGTAGCCACATCTGCATGCCATCAATTTCAATCACCCTTCGAAATCGAACATTGTTCAAATCAATCTCATTTTCAAGATTTATAAAGACATTGAAACTATCAAAAGCCCCAATTTTGCCGATTCCTTTTAGTTTCACAATTTCCTTAAAACATGACCTAATTCGGTCAATTTGAGGTCTGACTTTAATAAATCGACATTCCTCTGCTAATCTGCAGCTTTAAAAATGACCGCAGGGACGCCATTATGTATCGATTCCGGTCTTCTCTCGGCGAACAGAGAGTTGATTAGAGGTGGAGGACGCGCCGAAAAGGAGCCTCCCGGTGGCTCTATACTGGTGGAGCTTGGAGTACACTCTCCCAAAAAGAGTCGTTAGTATCCGTTAGAAGACGTTATTTGATGAGAGAGGTCAGCCCACCCGCTATGCGCGTGTTCCGAACCACAAGTGTTTATTGTACGAAACCTTATTTCACAATTATTTAGTCTTCTTTTCATTTGTCCACTATTTGCTCTCTCCTTATCCCTCCCTATTAGAACGGTAAAAGAATAAATTAAAATCCTACATGTTACGTTTTTGCTTAGAAGTTAGAATCAATATAGGATACCTAAAACTAATTTACCGAATGAAAATTTTAGAAAGTAAGATCATACACAATATTATTAATAAATACTTTTTAGTTAATTATTCATAAAAAAAGAAATGAATTTGCTATTTTTGGTGTTTAAGCATGCATAGAGGGAAACGACTTTAAATTACCATACTATTACTAAGATGACATGAAAAATCAAACAATAAGGTAGAAAAATTGAGGAAGATAAAAGATTTAATATTAAGGAAATAAATTATGTCAATAAGAAAATATATAAAAAAAAGTTCAAATTGAGAAAGCAAAAAAGATTAATGGGTTAATGATTGTGGCATAAATAGAAAACCACTCATAGTTAATGAGCATACCTACAAAGTGGAGGGGAAATAAGAACCCCATTTACAGGTTATTTAGGCACCAATTTACAAGTTATTTAAGAGTGCTATTAAAATCTAATTTCAAACTAACGTTTCAATATGAGAGCAGTATACGAAACCACCATTGGGATGCAATAATTAGGAATTGAGAATTGGGATTTACGTGGTAACTCTTGCAAAGGAATATTTAATGCATGAGGTTTTTTTTCAAAATCCAATTAGTTAGTGAATTATGTAGAAAAAAGAAAGAAAAATTGCCAAAAACCGAGAATAAAGAAAGATGCAATTGCGGGTCATAGAGAGATGACACATCATATTGTCTATGCCTATCTTTACTATATAAATAAATTATAGGAGGTTGATATTATCTTTGAACTACAATATTAAATTGAGTTAATACTTGTATTTCACGCGCCATATATGTGTTAATTTAAGCCATGTGGCATGACACGTGATATTTTCTTACAAATAACCCCATTCTAAACTTGTCATCCTTTACAATTTTCATACATAAATAATTGAGTGTTTTTATTACATCTGATCTTCAAATCTATTGTTATTGAGTAATTTTCTTGGTGTTACTGTTATTTTAAGGTTATGAATTTTCAACTTGATTCACTATTATATACAGTATTAAATTATGTCGTAATTAGCAATTGATTCTGCTGTTGTTGATTATTATTTTTGTGTTACTATTATTCTGGGATTATGATTTCTCAATTGAGCTACGTTTACCAACAAAATCTGTAGGGGTCGTTTGGTATGCGAATAAAATTATCTCGTGATTATAGCCCTATGACTAATTTATACCATCAGAGAGGTAGGATAAAATAATTTCAAGTTTGATGAGTTAAGGTGAGATATTCCAGCATTAAGTTTGGGCTTCATTTTATACTTTATTTGGTAGAAGGTATGAATTTTGTATTAGGTAGAAATACATCCGGAGGCGTTTAGCGTATTCAAGAAGATTGATAGTTCCAGAGACCTCAACGACCCCAAAGGATCTTCACAACTGTCCTCCACTCCAAACAACTCCCGTCACATCAGCCTTGCTAGATCAGAGTGTCGCGGTTGCGCGTGGGCACGGTGACGTCAGTATGCTCACATCACCACAACTTTATGGGGTCATAATAGTCTATGTTTTGTCTTATATATGCAAGACTTAGAAGCGAAGGAAGACACATTATATTCTCTCTAAGCCCACACTTGTAACCCAGATCTCTCTCAAGTTAATACACCATTCTCAACTTCGGCTCTCATTTTTAGATCTAACTCATTTTATTCATTTTACTTGCTTATAATCGCATTTTACTTACACGTTAATCTTGCATACCCGTAACTTAGTCAATAACTCCGGACTCGTTTAAGAGGGTCTCCGGATCGGATACAACCTACTTGTCTTTAAACCTTTGAATACAAATTTCTAAATGTATTTTTGGTTAGAATCATTTTCACCGGAAAATAAATTGGCGTCGTCTGTAGGGATAGACAGTTGTGGAGTTGTATCGATCTGTAGCTGATTTCTTGAAAAAACCCTAAACAAAAAATACTGCACTTAGAACATGTCAGGTGAGGAGAGTATGGCTCACGGATCGAAGGAACTTGGAGAGAAACAGGTGCCCACCGAGCATCAGGACCTGGCAGACCAGGCCAAAATATCACGGACGAAATCGGAGAAAACAACAGCCCCCGAAAGCAAATGAATCTATTGATGAAGATGTTCATTCAGCGGAAACCCACGAGGAACGACCTAAGGAGCGGTACCCCAAAAAAAGAAAAAGACGCCCACACTCCAAAGTAGATGGAATGTTCATAGAAAAGGGAACGCCCTCGAAAGCCGCAGCTTTGGCATCAAACAACGCTATAATAGAACGCATGGAAAATTTTTTGAACTCCTTATCCAGGGCAACACATGATAGTCATCCGGTAGATGACGAGTTAGAGACGGGAACGGCTGATGCATCCGTAGCAAACGCAAGAGCAAAGCCTGCAGTGCCAGAGACGGACCTAGCGTGACTCGCAGTACTAGAAAATGAGATCCATGAGCGGATGAGCCAGATACCATGGGCCCCCAAATACTAAAGGGGGTTGGGGTGAGAAAGTACGGAAAGATACCCTACAAGGAAGAAGCGGCTCCGGAGCCCATCCCGAAAAAGTTCAGAATGCCCGATATACCCAAGTATGATGACACAACTGACTCGGATGAACACATCGTGACTTTCAAGGTTGCAATCACCGGGCATGACCTGCA
Organism: Anisodus tanguticus; assembly: GCA_034509755.1. Taxonomy (NCBI): domain Eukaryota; kingdom Viridiplantae; phylum Streptophyta; class Magnoliopsida; order Solanales; family Solanaceae; genus Anisodus; species Anisodus tanguticus. The sequence goes on along the minus strand of CM067552.1, from coordinate 9,776,284 downwards.
CCAACACCAAATCGAATTTGTTATGCTAAAAAAGTTCAACTAAACGCTCACAAATGGAGCACTCTCTTGGTATACTCTCTTACCTAAAAATTCTATTGATTCTTTTGTTGCTCTTGCAGATGCATTCGCTAAATCCCATGTTGGGGATCAGAGGGTTGAAACCCAAAATGAGGATATCTTCACTGTAAAGCAAATGAAGGATGAGTTACTCCGCAACTTTGTGGAGCGCTTCCAATGGGAAAGGATGTTACTGCCTGCGATCTCTGAAGATTGGGCTGGCGCAGCGTTCACTGATGGCGTGAACGTCGATAGTTCGGACGCGTTGAGAAAATTAAAATAAATCTTGAAGGAGTTCCCGACCAAGTCCTGGAACAAAGTAAACAATAGATACACCATCAAAATGAGGATAGAGGTTGATCATAGGGTCAAAAATCAGAGGTGGATAACAGGGAATATCTCATAATATTCCCCCATACAGGCAAAGGGACCCGAGAGGATGGTACGAACCTTATTCAACTCGACCATCACATAGGCATGAAGGTCGATCGAATAAACTAAGGTATGATCAAGGTCAGCCTAGAAAAGAAAGGGAAGCACCATAGAAGAAGTCCGCGAATGAATCAAGGTCGCTGAGCGTGGCCTTCTACAACTTTAATGTAGAAGTCGTGGATCTGTTATGAAAAATATGAAAGAAGTCAGATTCCCGAATGTAGTTCGCTCCAACCCAAATAACTGGGGCACGGACATAGAGCTTTGGTGTGAATTCCATGGGATCCCAGGTCATTCAACGGAAGATTGCAATCACTTATGGTACGAAGTAGCAGACCTACTGAGAAAGGGGCATTTGAATGAGTTCTTTAGTAGCCGGTCCAAGTATGCCAGGGAAAATAGACTGGGACTTCGTAGGAACGCTCGGCTTAATAGGGAACGATCAACATAATCGCCAAAGGAATAATGGTAGGAGCAGTATCTCATAAACAACATCATGTGGGGTAGTCCTCATCTAGAAAAAAGATAAGGGATGAACCCAAAGACCCTATCATCTTCAGTAAAGTGGAAAGAGAAAGCATCAAGAGCCCGTACGCCGATGCTCTGGTAATTTCTATCCAAATATTTCAATTTAACATTAAGCATGCACTTGGTGACCCAAGTAGCACCGTAAATATTGTGCCACTCCCCACGATCAATGAGATGCAACTAACCAGGCAAATGACTCCGGTAGTAAAAGTGTTGACCGGTTTCAACCTGTCTAACAAAATAACCCGTGGGGAGATCGAGCTGGAAACATATGTGCACGGAGTGTCGATGAAAAATTTGTTCGATGTACTTGAGGGGGAAATGCCTTATAATCTGGTAATTAGGAGGCCATGGTTGCACGCCATGAAGGCAGTCCTGTCTACCTTCCATTAGATGATGAAATTCCCGACACCTTGGGGAGTGTCTGCGGTATAGGTGTTGACACCTAATTTTTACCCTCCAATAATTTTATTTAATTATTCAGAGTTTTCGAGTCGCAAACGGAGTGAAATATACTTTTCACAAAGTGAATAGGATTTTACAAAATTATTTCGGGAGTATTTTATTAATTTATTTGATAACATATCACTTGGTATATATATATTGTATATCATATCCTAATTTTACATAATTTGATCATTAATTATGATTTTGGAATTTTAACCGACAATCACAAATGTAATTGTCTCAAAAAAAATTACATGATGAATGTTCCTCTCCGTCAAATTTGGGAAATTGCTAAATATATATCAGAGTGGAGTTACATCTCAATTTTCAAGTCGTGTTTTAAATTAAAAGACATTTGTATGATTTAAATTTCCTAATTTCTAATTAGTGTCAAAATTAGTCTTAAATTGAAGCTCTTAGTCTAATGATGCTATAATTGAAATATTTTGGTTATTTACAAATTTTAAAAACATGACCACATTTGTAAAATGTGGCAATGGCTTTAATCTTTTTATTCAAAAATGGTTTGGGCCTTTTTTATTTCATCTAAACTGGCCGAGCCCAAGCCAAAAGACTCGGACCCAGCCCACTTCCCCTCTATTATGAGCAAAGAGTACCAAAATACCCCATTTGGTCTTTTCCCAAATCAACTAAGAACTAGGGTTTGTCTTCTCCTCCAATTGTCGATAATGGCAAAGCACAGAGACATACGGGCATGGGTTCAGAGTATTTGTCCCAAAAGGGCAAGGGCATTAAATGCTCTTGCCCGCACACTACCATGCCGCCGCCACCCCCCCCCCCCCCCACACAGGTGAGGTTACCCCTCCATTCGTTCATTTTCAACAAATTCTTAATGATCTTTATCCTATACGATTTCAAATGATGAATTCCTATTGGTTGAGAGATTTTTAGGAGGGAAATTTGTCCCCAATCTTGTTCTCCCAGACTGATTTTAATCGGGCCTGCTAGGGTTTCATGAGCACTATAAATTAGACCAATTTTCTTCATTGTAAAGGAGGGCGAAACTTGAGAATTGACATTCACATTGATTGAAAGCCATTTTCAAGTTTAAATTGGTTAAATTAGCTTAAGTTGGGATCCAAACCATTTACAGGGAACCTAAAATTAGTTGATTTCGCCTTCACAAACTAAAATCGTTTCTTTTTTTTTTGTGTGTTTGGGAGTCTTTAGTGAAGTCGAGCTCAACATTGACCTTTAGGATGCCTCTACACAAGGTAATTCCTTTTACTTTTTAATTTCCTATTTAATTTAGGTTTTGTAATCTGTATTATATGTTATTTAAGCATGATTAGTAACTATTTAGGTTGAGTGTTAGCATATTAGGCCACTTCTTGGCACTTATTTTGACACTATGAACCTGATTAGGTCTAATTAGTTTCTGTTTGTTTTTATTAGGTTAGTATTTGGCATGTTAGCTTGTATGTTTATTTAAACTATAGATTAATATGTTTGATTAAGTTAAGATCATTGTTAGTTGTTCATTAAGCTTATCTATGGGTTTAAGTGTTTACCATGTTGGTTGAAGGTTGTATTAGTCATGTATGGACACTTAAGGCTGCAGAACTTGTAACTAGGCTGCCAAAGACTTAGTTTATCATGTTTGGTTGGTTATATTCATATTGTTTGCTGTCCCAATCCCGCCCCGATCCCGCCCGAAACCCCCCTTTGCACAAATAACCATTGCACTAACGACCATTTTACATTTTGGCCGTTGTGCAACGGTCATTTTTGGCCTCCCACTCCCCTAACCTCCCTACCCCCTTAATATTTATTTTTAACCCATAAGTTTTTATATTTATACTTTAATCCAATTTCTCAATTATAAATAACTCATTTTCTCTTCATCTTTCTCACAAATCTTCCTACAATCTCTCAATCTATCTCTCTACAAGTCTACATTGTCTACTAAATATTGAATTTTATTTATTTATTTGTGAGTGAAGTTGGCAAATAGCTTGAGAATCTTCCATCGAGCAAAGTTTCAATTTTCAACCTCTCGATTACACGTCGACGTTACGTCGGCGTTTGGTACATTCGTTCATTCATTAAATTATTATTGTGTGTTTATATTATTTAGCGCACTTAATTTCATTTACTTTAATTATTTATTAGTATAATTATAAATTTATAATGAAGGATTTAACCGTATGCTTACGGGTAGGGGTCAGACTTCTTCTAGTAGGGGCAACAAGGGCAAGGGTACTTCTTCTAGTCATCCTATTTCTAGACAGAATCCTATTCCTACACAAGATGAGTTTGTTGATACTGAACATTTTCCTACAATACCATTAGATTTAGACGAGGAGGTATTTACTGGAACTCAAGAAGACTTTAATTTAGACGATGATCTAGATGATACACTCACTAATGTAAATGACAACACACCCATTAGTGCACCTTCAACTGAAATGTCTCATATTCCCCCTAGTATGAGACGAGGTCCAGCAAAACAACCATTAAAATCATATGCATGGACATTTTTTGATAGGATGTAGAGAATCAAGTAGCTAGATGTAAAATTTGTAAAGATGTTTTAAAATTTAAAACTGGAAAAGGTCATGGCGGGACAGGGGGTTTAATGAGACACGTAGCAAGGGCTCATCCAGCGAGGTATGCCCAAACGAGGCTTCAAAACCGGGTGCGCAAACGCCCGCTCCATCGGGACAACGTTCACATACTTTCCCGGACCAAGTACAAGGTCAAATTAACCCAACAACGGGGGGAATTGTAGGCCCTAATTACAATAAACATAGAGATAGGGAAGCAATAGCAAACTTAGTTGTTGTGGAGGGTTTGCCTTTTTCATTTCCTTCATCTCCCGATTTTATTCATTACATTAGAGATATGTATAATCATGCTTTTAACGGTTTTCCTAGATCAACCGTTAAGAGAGATGTATTTAAATTTGCTCATGAATATCAACAGTATTTACGTTATTCATTATATCATTTTAATGGCAAAGTGGTTATCACTTCTGATATAGGCCGTAGTACTAACGGTCATGATTATTTAACGGTAACCTGTCATTGGATAGATTATAAATGGTCTATGAAAAAATGTATATTAGCGTATAGATATATAGATGATAGGCACACTGATACTTTTATTGCATAAAATATTTATCAAGTGTGCGATTATTACGGAATAACTAATAAAATTATGACTATGACATTAGATAACGCTTCTTCTAACAATTATGTTATTACAATTTTAAAAAATAGTTTAACTCCATCTTTTCCAAATCATATTCATATAAAATGTGCGTGTCATATATATAACTTAGTTGTAAAGGATGGTCTATAATTTTTTGAAGACATTCTTAGTAAAATACAATTTGTTATAAACTTTATTTTAAAAAATAATAGAATACAGCGAAGAATAGAATATATAAAAAATTGTTACGATTGCTAACTACCTTATAGAAAATTCCAGAAGAAGTACCCACTAGGTGGAATTCTTCATACGAGCAACTACTTGTTGCTATAGAAAACTTATAACTTTATTTTTTAACTCTCATAATCAAAATTCAGCTGATATGGTTGTAGATAGCGATTGGGGAAAAAATTCTGAAATTATTGTATTTTTAGAGAAGTTTTTTCAAGCAACAAAAGAATTTTCCGGTATATATTATCCTACTATTTCAACTATGTTATTTTATATAGCTCTAATATTTTTACTACTTAATGAATATATGGATAAACCAGTTATTAAAAAAATGTTTAGCAAAATAAAAAATATTTTATTCCTATTCCCACTTTTTATATTATTGGTGTTATATTAAATCCGACTATTAAAATAGACGGTACCAAATCACTTATTGAAACTATTTACGATTGTATAGCAATACTACCACCTTCAAGTCCCAAAAATTCAAATCACCCACCACCTATTGAACAAACTAAAGAAGAAGTGTTGTCTAGTATAGAAGACGAATGCAAAAAAGTATATAGGTTTTACCAACAAGAAAGTGCTAGCAACCTACCGGCTTCCATACCATCTTCTTCTTTTTCAACACAACCTCACAAAAGACATGATGTTTCTGTGGCTAGTATTGAAAGCCTCAGAAATAGAATGTGCGGCTGTACCGCTACTAACCAAATTAGCGAGTTTGATATTTTTGTTTTGCAGGGTTCTATTCCGTACCAAGCAGTTCTCAATGAAGAAGACGTGAAGACTTTCTGAAATACTGGAGGGGGAATGAGAAGACCTTTCCGACACTTTCAATGATGCCCCGAGATGTTTTGAACATTCAAGCGTCATCAACGGTGTCTGAAAGCGCTTTTTTTGCCGGCAGATATCAATAGGAGAGCACAGACACTCATTAGCCGGAGACAGCTTGGAGATTGTAGTATTATTCAGAGATTGATACGAGCGGAGCGGAGAAGGTGCGGTCAACCACAGATTAACGAAGAAGAAGATGAAAACTACAACGAAATCTTATCCGAATGTGGTAGAAGCGACATGGAGCAATTTGACCAATAAATATCAATTCCAACCGAAGAACCACAGGAAATTATCAAGAAACTAGAACAGGTTTTTTTCAAAATGTAATTTTTTTAACTGTAATTTTACTATGTAATTTGCAACTTTTGAACAACACCACAAATTTGCAATTTTGACAATTGTATTTGTATTACAAAAAAGATTATATCTATTAAATAATATAAGAGGTACAAATATGGCCTTGGATATTTTTATTACACTATCTTGTTTAATTATTGAGTTTTTTTATATATATATGTTATTTTTAAAATTAAGTGCAAAAAACAAAAACCCGCCCCGCCCTCATTCCGACGGGATCGGAAATGGGACGGGAAGGTGGTGAATCCCGCCGGTTCCAATCCCGCTGGTCCCGATCCCGCTGGTTCCGATCCCGCCGGTCTCGACCTGATCTCGCCCCTCCCCCCGTCCGGTCTCGCCCCGACCCGATCCCGTCGGTCCCAACCCGAGTGACCCGATCCCGGCCCACTGGCCAGCCATAGTTTAGACTAAAGGATGACCTAAAATGCTTGGTGTTTGGTTTAGTTATTTTATTAACCTAGGTAACCAGATTCAACAGGAAAATATTGTTAAAATCATAGTAGGATTACTTAATGACCTTAAAATGATGTGTGTTTTGTTTAAGCTAGTACTATGATCCATATAATAGTTTAAGAACTTGTTTAGTGATATGTGGCCTGTTTTACATTAATGTGTGTATCTCCTATGTCAAACATGAATATGTAAGGCCATGAATAGGTTGCTAAGGTCATTCTCTGTTTATTTGATGTATGTGTTAGCTTGTAAATCCCATATTTGGTCTGAATGTGTTGTAAATAACCTCTAATAGGTCACCCAATCTCTGTTTATTTGATGTATGTGTTAGCTTGTAAATCCCATAACTGGCCTGAATGTGTTGTAAATAACTTCTAATAGGTCACCCAATCTCTGTTTAGGCTTAAAATGACTCGGTATGTTTGGTGTTAACTTAGTTGATCTGTTTAGCCATAGATAGCCAAAACTACATCATGCTCTACTTTCTCAGAGCTCAACTGCAAGGTCTATTAAAGTATTCTACTTATCCCCCATCCTAGCATGTTCCCAATAGCCTTCAAATGATCTAATATGCCTCTGTTCACAACCACCTAATATAACTTTACCCCTTCTTTGTGTGAACAATTCTGTATATGTCTGGTTCTACTTATCTATGTGCTGAGACTTGATTACTTTATTTAGATATTTTGTATGGCCTAAGATCATATGTTGTCCCATGCTAAGTTGTGATTGTTGAATATACTGGATTAGTAGACCTAAAGACCATGAACATATACAGGTTGTATATCACTCATAAATATAATGTCATGTGTGTTAGCTAGATCTAGCCTATTTTTTATACTTTTTCTATTTTTCTTCTTCACAACTACATATTGGGCTTGGCCCACTGTCTATTCTCTTTTTATGTTCCTTCTGTGCTGCTGTTTGATTTGGGCTAGCCCAATTGTTTTGAATTTAAACACAAGTTGTTGTGGGTTGTCTGGTTATTTATTTCATAAATTAATTTGATAAGCCTAGATACTCTCTAACTTGCACCCTTGTTTTCCCATTGTGTGTTTTCACGCTACATCATTATAAGATGGGCCCTTATTGGGTCCATCACTTCTACTCAGTCGAGATTGAGTCATCCATGAGCATTATACACTTAGCTAATTGGGCTAAGACCCAATCGTATCTATTCTGGCCGAAATGAAAAAATATTAAGGGAAGCTAATATTTGCAAGAAGGCCTAGCTATGGGTGAAAATATCCAACTAGTGAGCTTCAGTAGGCCCACCAGCCTAAGCCCTTCTCCATTTCAATTTCATATTGTATGTGTATATATATATATGTATTCATTGTAATAAAATACTTTCAATATTGGAACTTTATTTATGGTTGGAATCTAGGATAGGCAAACGATATGTAGATCGTTTTAGTTTAGATCGCCAAATGATTTTCAAAACCTTTGTTTAACTCTGAGAAGACGAAAATAACAGACTATTTTGGTTAAGTAAAAGGGACTATTTTGGACATTGAAATCTGGAAAAGGAATGGACTTTCAATCAAGTGTAAGAACTAATTTTGGACTTTAAAAATGTGACTTGGGGTTTAAATTGAGAAATTGAAATAGACGGATTTGAAGAACCCATATATGGGCATGAGTGACTTGAAATTAAGTAATTGGACTTGCTAAAAATCAGACTCGAACTTGGACTGAAAATGAATATTTTATTCAAGTTAGAATACGAGCTAAGCCCAAATAAGTTAGTAGTTTTGGAATAATAACTTATCTTGGACTTGGGTTTGGGTTGAGGATTTTGGAATGTAGAGTTTGGTTTGACCTTGGGCAACATAACATGTAAAAAGGAATAAAAAACCAATTTCACTATCTCTTTTTCCAAACTTGTCTTTTTAAATAAATTATACCACTTTCAAAACTTGGAAATAATTTTATACAACAAGATGCAAGTATGAAATTAGTAAATATAGTTGAACTAAATGTGGAGTTCTACTTAAATTTACATTTGAGTGTTCTTAGTCCGAAAATGAATATTGACTAAACCATCCCGTGCATACTACTTTGGCGGAAGTTTTAACTCTTTGTTTTAAAATAAAACCCTGAGCTTTGAATAAATGAAATGACAAATTGTTTTGCGGATTTTGAACACAAAAGCAATTTAAATCATTTTGAAGCATGCTATAGAGCCTGTAGGTCAACCCTATTTTACGAATTCTTAATATCGGGGTGATAACACCTTCCCTGGGATCACCAGAACCCTTACTTTGACTATGGTTTAGATAGGATTTTCAAATGAATTTGAAGAAACCCTTTCACACAGGTTTTCCTAATTTATCTATAAATTAGGTGGCGACTCTAAAAATACATTATCCAATTTAGAGTACCCTCCAAAATCTTAGTAGTTTTTATGCGCTCACCCATGTAAAAAGTGAACCGTAACAATAGGGAGTTGTTGAAACCGACCCGACATAAATCATTCTGGTCGACAGGCAAGATGAATCGATAGGAAATGACAGCTAGCAATCACAGAAGCCTAATTCTGGGGTCAACCCCGGAGTCAAACAAAAGCAGGAATCAGTGGGAGCCCATTTCCCGAAGGATCAGGTAGATTGGATACCTCAGGGCTTTATGGCACCAGAAGAATCGGACGCGGGAAGATTCATGGTAGAAGATCTCGAGCTTACCTCTTGTCTACCAGACAGGTTCAGGGAGCATGTTACCTGGGATCGGGCCTAAACCCTGGGTTCAGGAAAAAATTGATTGCTTTTTTGAATAACAATATTAGTAGCTTCACTTGGTCGATATTGGGCATCTCAGGTGTGTCCCCATAATTGGCCCTTCACAAGTTAAACATGGACCCAGACTGTCAGCACATTAAGAAAAAAAGGAGTCCGGTGTCAGCAGGATAAAGCCAATTCGTTAAAGAAGAAGTAGCCCGACTCATCAAGTCAGAAGCGGTCTGAGAGGTAAAATACCTAGACTGGATGGCAAACGTGGTGGTACTTCCTAAGAAACCTAAAACCTTTTAAATATTTTTAGATTTAAAGGACTAAAACAAAGCCTGCCTGAGGAGCCCATATCCTATGCCTCGCCTAGATCCTGTTGTCGATGCGGTGGTTGGGCATGAGCTGCTCAGCTTCCTAGATGTATCCATAGGCTTTGACCAGATACGACTGGACCCGTCGGACAATGAAAATACTTCATTTATAACAGAGTACGTAACTTATTGCTATATTGTCATGCCATTTGGCTTGAAAAATACAGGGACCACTTTCCACCAACTGACCCAGCGAATGTTCCGCCATCAGTTAGGTCGGAGTGTGGAGATTTACTTTGATGATATAATCATTAAGTTCTTGGAAATAGAGGAACATGTTAGACATTTGTAGGAAGTGCTTGAGATCCTCCTGGAGTACAACCTCACGCTGAATCCCGAAAGATGCACTTTTGAACTAGGCTCTGGAAAGTTCTTGGGTTTTGTGGTGTCCAACAGGAGCATTGAAGCCAACCTGGATCATATTCAGGAAATAGAGAAAATACCAGAGATGTTCAACAGTGCTCGTAAGGTGCAACGATTGACCGGGAGAATAATAGCCTTAAGAAGGTTCTTATCCAGGTCATCCGAGCGATATAAGAAATTCTTCAACCTGTTGAAAAAAAGAAAGACTTTCACTGGACCCCGAAATTCCAGCAAGTAAAGGACTTGAAGAAATACCTAATGAACCCTCCCCTGCATGCAAAATCGGATGAAGGGGAACCATTGTTAATTTACTTCGCTGTATTCGAAATCGATGTAAGTGTTGTGCTCGTCCGGGAGGAAAAATGTATGCAATCTTCTGTTTATTATACCATCAAGGCCTTAATAGAGGCCGAAGCCCGATACCCTCACCTTGAGAAGCTAGCTTTGGCCCTGGTAGTTGCGTCTCGTAAATTGAGGCTGTATTTATAATGTATATATGTGTGGTCAACTTTCCCTTTAAGGAATATATTGCATAAACCCGAACTCTCAGGCAGGCTAGCAAGTTGGTTGATTGAAATATGCGGATACAATACCACATATTGATATTGGACAGCTTTAAAGTCTTAAGACTTAGCCGACTTTATGGCTGATTATAGTCCGGGCATGATGCCTCGGGCTCATACGAAAGCAGTTCAGGAAACTGAAGCCGCATTCGGGGAATGTGTCCTGTATACATACGGGGCCACGAACATGAAAAGCATTGGGATGTGGATTGTCCTTGTCTCTCCCTCGGGGGCCACAATCAGGTAATACATTAAGTATGTTTCTTTAACTAACAATGAGGACGAGTATGAGGCTGCAATTGCAGGTTTGGAATTGGCTTGGGGACTCGAAGTGGAAAATATTAAGCTTAAAAATGACTCATAGCTGATTGTCAATAAGATATTTGACAAATATGAGGCCAAAGACAGACGAATATAGGAATACTTGGGTAAAGTCGTTGCTCTGTTGGCTCAATTTCAAAAGTGGAGGGCGGTGCAAATACCACAAGACATGAACTTCGAAGCTGATGCCTTGGCCAACCTAGGCTCATCATCCAGGGTAACTAAGGGAGAGTCGGAGTCCGTAGTCCACCTCCTATGCTCCGTCCTAAACTCTGGCTTGCACGAGGTAAATTTTGTCAGCCTTACTTGGGACTGGCGGAATAATATTATCAATTATTTGCAGACAGGGACTCTCTCGGAAGATAGTAAGAAAGCTCAGGCGTTTATAACCAAAGCAGATAGGTATTGCATGCATCAGGGAGAGTTGTACAAAAGATCCTACCTCGGGCCCTTGGCTAAATGCTTAAGGTCAGCAAAGGCTGAGTATGTGATGCGGTAGATACACAACGGAAATTATGGAAATCATGCTGGGTATGATTCGTTAGTAAAAAAGATAATGAGGGCTGGTTATTACCGGAATCGTATGGAAGAAGACGTAAAGGCTTATATCCAAAAATGGAGAAGTGTCAGCAGCATTCTCCGATAATATATCAACACGCTAAACCCCTTTCACTCAGGAGTGGTTCCATGACCCTTCATAAAGTGGGGAATGGATATCATGGGCTCGTTGTCGGGAGCTACGAGGGACGTAAGGTTCCTGCTGATCTTAACTGATTATTTCTCGAAATAGGTGAAAGCTAAAGCGTATAAAAAGATTCACGAAAGACAAGTCATAGACTTCATCTGGGATCATATCATTTGCCTATATGGAATACCAAAAGAGATCGCTTGTGACAACAACCAGAAGTTCATGGAAAAGAAGGTCACTGAGTTCTTGAAGGGATTGAACATCAAAAGGGTTACCTCATCGCCATATCACCCATGTGAAAATGGACAAGCAGAGTCAACTAAAAAAACAACCATCTAAAGCATCAAAAAGAGGTTGGAAAGATCAAAAGGCAAGTAGTCGGAAGAACTGTCAGGGGTGTTGTGGGCTTACAAAACTACGACCAAGACAAGAACAGAGAAAACCCCTTTCTCCCTAGTAAACGGAGCCGAGGCCCTAATACCCGTGGAAGTAGGATAACCCAGCTTCTGTTACACCCAAACCATTGAGGAATCTAACAAAAAGGTCATGACAATAGGGCTGGAGTTATTGGAGGAATGTAGGGACTTGGTTTTTATATGTTTGGCGGCGCACAAACGGAGAGAAGAAAGGTACTTCAATAGAAAGACGAATATAAGCCATTTTAAAGTCGGGGACTATGTCCTACGAAAAGTCACTCTTGTGACAAATGACACAAATGCGGGTATGCTGCAGGCAAATTTGGAAGGACCGTACTGAATTATAAGAATCGCCAGGAAAAGAGCGTACCGGATTGAGGATGAGTCTGGAAAGAAACTAAAGAATAGTTGGAACATCAGCCACCTGAAGAGATTCTACCATTGAAAAAAGACAGGTATGTTTTGTATTCACAAAAATATTTATTTTCGGTTAATTATCACTTTCCTTGACAGGGAGTGCTTACGAAACCAGAAGCCCCCCCCCCCTTTGAGGAGGCAAACATGTGTTGCACTTTTTTCCTTGGCTGAGGTTTTGTACCTATCAAGTTTTCCTGGCAAGGTTTTTAATAAGGCAATAACTCAAAAAGCACTTCAAACTTAGCGTGTCACATCCCAAAACTCGATTCCTCAAAACCTTGCACTCAAGTCCCGGGGGGAGAGGGAGTAGAAGTATAACCACAAGGGGACCTCTTCCAAGATGGGCTCAAATTGGGACTGCTGGCAGTCACTAAACTTGCTCTGTCGCTTTCTTTCGTAAATCTTATAAATGCCCCCAAAAGGGATCATATACTTACAAGACGAGTCATCCCTTATAACTTAGAAAGAATGAAATAAAGAAGCTTTCACCCGTTCTTCGTTTGAGTTGTGTATTGAAAAAACGTTCGGGGCAAAACCGAACTCGAAATCCATACGGCCCCGTAAAACCGTTTCAAACAACACGACACGGCCATAGAGCCTCTGCGCGTGCAGGTTCTTTGAACCTTTGTGCCTTTACATAGGGTTGAGATGTCTTCCCCATCAGCACCGAAAATAAAGGCAACCCCTTTATTTCAAATTGGATGTCTTAAATCCCAATTTCGTGTAAGCGTTCCTAGATGTGACATTCCCTGATTGGGTTAAGTCAAGATGACCTTAAACACAAAATGCAAAAATTACATAAGCGTACACTGGTCGTCAAACCTTAACTTAAACATCAAACGCTCGAATATTAGCATAGTTCCGGTAAACAGGCGCAGCGGTCATGCCTCGATGGTTAAGTGCAAATTAAAAAAGCCAACATGTCATTATGTGATCACAATTGTTGTAAAAAACAAAACGCATGTCAAAACATAAAGAAAGGCAAAATAAAAGGCAAGCAACTAATTGTCATTTACATAAAAAGAGCGTCGAACGCTCATAAAAGAACATTAGGAGGGGCATACAAGCCCGGAGATCTAGCAAACTAGAGCACGAAGGCTCAATTATAAGAAATAACAAAGAGCACAAAGGCCCGAGAATATCCATCAGCTGGCGCACAAGCCAGCAGAACTGCAAAAAATGAAAAATTCATCACAGGGCATGCAGACCTACTTCAAAAAACATTGTCATTAAAAAAGGGCACGCAGGCCCCACGACTTCACATGAGCTAAAAAACTGGTACAAGCCACCAGCGTTGCTGTTGATCATCACCGCAGAAGGCCTCCAAACCAATGAGCATAGACTGAAGACATACAAAGCTAAGTCGGGGGGGCACTCTCGCCACTAGAAGAGCCAACAGACCCATCAGAAGAAAGGGCATTGCTTCATGCAGGTCATCCATATCATCCTCAGCCACTTCCAGGTCCACATTTGCATCCATGAGGGCTGAGAGAACATTAATCGCTCCCACATACACCCCTTATAGGACCTTAAATCGGGTTTGGAAGACAATATAGTCCCAAAGCAAGGTGTCCATCTGCTGCTCAGCTGCCCAACAAAGTGTCAGCCGTTGGTTTCAAGCTTGAAGGCGGACACGAGAAGATATACGCGCCTACATCCGTGCGCGAGTAACATCAGGATCAAGCTCAGCCCATACCACCCTCTCCTCTATTAATTGGCGAGCTTGAGTCATGGTTCTGAAAGTCTCATCTCTATCTGCCAGCGCCTGCTTGGCCTCCTCCAATCTGCCTTCTAGGGTGGTCCTCCATTCCAAGAGATCTCTGTGCTCAGCCCGAAGCTGGGCAACCTATTCCTGAAGACATCAGTTATCCTACGCCAACCTCTCTGCACTTTGGAAGGATGAAGGCATGTTATTAAAAAGCTCAATGGTGGAGGAAATAACAGCATGTCCCCGAAATAAAGTTAGACAGAATGAACTCAGTTTATGCACTTATGTTAGAAGTAAAAAGTATGATAGAAATGACTCAAGTTCTTTGAAGGAAGATGTTTGCAAGGTGGACCAAGGAAGCTTCCAGGCCGGGGTCAGAGCTAGCAGTAGGTGGGGGAGGAATTAAAGGGCCTGCGCCTGAATCTCCGCCTCTCGTGCTCCTGGGTTGTCCTTCGCTGACTCCCAGCTCTTTGATCCCCGCATACCCGAATGTTGCGGTTCCTTCTCTATCACCCCCCATGAAGACCACCTTCGGCACACCCTACCTCTCAGGCTCATTGAATCGATAGCGTTTTCTCACACGCGAGTCGATCCCAGAGGTAGACACTTCAACATCACCCAAAATCCCTCGTTTCCTACTTTTCCTGGCCTATGCGACAACCTTAGAAATGCGTACCCGAGCCTCATCCTAAAAGGCAACTTCTTGGTTGATACCCCTCGAGCAGGGACACCTTCGAGAAAAAGAAAAGTCAGGGTGACACATTAACATGCAATCGGTGAAAATAAAGAGTCGATAAAAGAAGAAAGACTCACCATGACTTTTGCCCTTCCACTTATCAGCAAAAATGGCTCTCCACATTCGCTTGGTGTCGTGAGAGGCACATAGCAGACCCATCACCCAGTATATTGGGAGGGGCTCGGGAACAACAGAGCCTGCTTCAAAAACAACAGAGCCAGCTGTAAAAACAAAGGGTAAGGTAGTCAGGAAAAGACCACGAGAAATAAGAGAGAAGTGGAAGAAGATTTCTTACGAGAACTGTTCCAATGCTCTGGTAGAGGACCAAAATTGGTGCCTTGAAGGCGGTGAGTAGGAATCATCACAAACCGATCACACCATCCCTGACCATGATCGTTCTCAACATTTGTTATGAGGGCCCTAAATCCCTGAAAAGATAAATTAATTATTCCTACACGGAGCACTCGAGGGGAATAGAGATGGATTAGATAATCCTAAGATAACGGAAGGTAGGCGAGATCAGCCAAATGCTGCAAGCAGCACACTATTCTTCATGTATGTAGGGCCAACTGCCACGGATAGACGCCATAGTGATGACAAAAAGATTCAATCACCCAGTGGATCGGGAGGCTGAATCCGATGGTAAAAGGGTAGGTGTAAATAAGTGACATCCCTAGAATGTACTGAGTAATACTTGGATTAAGCAGGGGAGGAAAAATATCAACATTAGAGCCCCATTCGTAGTCGATTCAGACTTGGGGAACAATGAAATAATCAATCAACAAGGTCATATCCTCCACGGACTCGTAGCGGAGGTTTACACAGAAGTCCCTCTCAAAATTGAAGTTAGAGGGAATGATGTCGGATGCTAAAGAGCCTATATCAATAGCTTGGGTGACAACGGAGAATAACGGTCGGCGAGGGGTTTCACCTAGTTCTGCCCTCATTCTGGCGAGGGCCGAATCATTAAAGGTACCAGAAGAAGATGAGATGGAAGTAAACATTTTGAGGATAGCAATTGAAGAGACTGAGAACTAAAACTACTAAATTTCTAAAAAAATGAAAGATGGAGATGAAAGTGAGGAAAAGTGATCGAGGATGCCATTTTATTTAAGCGAGAGAATAATCATTACTCTTGGAACTTTAAGAGTCGTGCCTTATCAACGAATGTCAAATTGGTGTCTCAGAATGTGCATCGTCGAATGAGTGACTGAGCACATTTAATGATCTTCTGACGAAATGTCTGATAGAAAGAAGGGATGTGCCATTTCGATTCTCGCGAAAAGTGTTTTTGAAAAAGCGCACAAACTCTTCCACTTCCCGGACCCATGAGTTCAAGGGTCCCAAAAAGTGGGAGACTATCTTTATTGGGTAGAAATACATCCGGAGATGTTTAGCGTATTCAAGAAGATTGATAGTTCCAGAGACCTCAACGGTCCCAAAGGATCTTCACAGATGTCCTCCACTCCAATAACTCCTGTCATATCAGCCTTCCTAGATCGGAGTGTCGTGACGTGCGTGTGCACGGTGACGTCAGTATGTTCACGTCGTCATAACTTTTTAGGGTCATAATAGTCTAAGTTTTGTCCTATATATGCAAGACTTAGAAGAGAAGAAAGGCATATTATATTCTCTCTAAGCTCATACTTGTAACTCAAATTTCTCTCAAGTTAATACACTATTCTCAGCTTCGGCTCTTTTTTTAGATCTAACTCATTTTTTTCATTTTACTTGCTTATTATCGCATTTTACTTGCTTATTATCGCATACCCGTAACTTAGCCAGCAACTCCGGACTCATTTAAGAGTCTCCGGATTGGATACAACCTACTTGTCTTTAAACCCTTGAATACAAATCTCTAACTGTATTTTTTGTTTGAATCATTTTTACCTGAGATAAATTTATACCTTCTACCAAACAAAAAATATAAAATTTATCCAAACTTAATCCAGTGATATCCCACCTTATCCCGCGTACCAAACAGGGGCAGAGCTACAGCCTCCCAAGTGTGTTCAGCTGAACACCCTTCGTCGAAAAATTATGTTGTGTATATAGGTTAAATACCACATTATGTGGTGATATATCACAATTTGAACACCCTTGACACAAGCAAGAGCTACAGCCTGGCGGCCTATGGTGTTCATAATGAGCTTGGAGGTGCGGGTTCGATTCCTGACTTAAAGATTCTGCGCTTTTTTTGACTATTTTGTTGGAGGCTTCTATTCCTCCCTCTTTTTAAAAATTAATAACCTAAAAATTCCCTAATAAATGAGTAACTCTTAAAACTTTAAAGTTGTGTAAAGTTAAAAATAACTTTTTATTAAGTAAGTCTTAAAGTTTTAAATTCAAGTTGTAGCAAAATTTCTTTAACAAAAAGCTCTAAACCCTCTCGACTCTCTCCCTCCTTTGGTTCGAGGCTTCAACACAAAAGATTATATTAACTTCTTTAAAGTTTGAACATCCTTGACGAGATTTCTGACTTCACCACTGGTACCAAACAACCCCGTAGAGTTTTGCGACATGCATATGAAATCAAGAAAATTGGATAAAAAAAAGAAATAAATTAGAAAAATAAATAAATAAGAAGTAAAAATAATTACTCCATAAATTAACAAGAAAAAGAAAAGATGAAAGATGCGACGCGGAGGCAAATTTAGCCTATTGAGCTCCCAGGGTCCCACTTAGAAAGTG
Source organism: Anisodus tanguticus (assembly GCA_034509755.1). Taxonomy (NCBI): domain Eukaryota; kingdom Viridiplantae; phylum Streptophyta; class Magnoliopsida; order Solanales; family Solanaceae; genus Anisodus; species Anisodus tanguticus. The sequence continues at coordinate 9,758,765 of CM067552.1, read as the reverse complement.
AACCAAATCTCTCCGCCATATACGTCGGGTGGGTGTTAAATAGAGAATATTGTAGTTAACTTTTTATGTATTAACCCTTAATATGAAATTCAGGAAAAAAGAATTTAAAATTTTCAATAAAGAACTTATAAAATTTCAGAAAGAAAATCTATATCATAATTTTATATTAGTTCCACAAAGTAATTAGCTTGCATCTACAAGTTACCTGTGCACCGTCTTTAAAGAAATTTATACATTTCTATCCTCAGTTTCCAATTTGAATTTCCGATTTACCTTAAGATGATTTTAAGGCATCCTACAGCAGAAGTTTTATAGGCATCACTTCATCACAATTAACTAAACTTTGATTAACATTTTGATAATACATTCTTTTGTATCTTTGACATGAGAAAATCATATAGCCTACTCTATTTCGGAGTAGTTTTCAAGAATCTGAATGTTGATCAAGAAAAACAATTAATTTTGTTGAACTATAAGTTTAACCGATATATATATATATATCGGTTAAACTTATAGTTCATGAAACAAATGTATAAAATATGTTGTAACAACATGAAATTTTGATACGAGAAAAAGAAGGATTTAACTTAATTATTGATGTGTAAAAAGAATTATTATTAGTATAATATTATTGTCAATAAAGATCGTTACAATCTTTTACGACAAACTTCAAATATTAGATATGATCTGGAAATGATGATAATTAAGATAGACTAGTAAGATGGGTGGGGAGAGAGGGGTTGATAAACTTCATCATTGAGAGAAAACAAATATATTGTATGTATATATATCAGTTAAACTTATAGTTCATGAACAAAATGTATAAAGTATGTAATAACAACATGATATTTTGATACAAGAAAAAGAGGAATCTAATTTAATTATAGACGTGTAAAAATAATTATTATCAGTATAATATTATTGTCAATAAAGATCGTTACAATCTTTTACGACAAACTTTGAATATTAGATATGATCTCGAAATGACAAATGATCAAGATCGACTAGTAAGATGGGTGGGGGAGAGGGGGGGGGGTTATAAACTTCATCATTGAGAGAAAACAACCCCATTTACCAACAAAAAATGATTGTTCAGTGAAACAAATAGGCTGGTAAAGGTGTTATAACTCACTGATTTGAGTGTTTTTATGTTGGAGATGAAGTGTAAGATTGTATTAATCTCTCTTGGGGAGACTTTCTCATTAATACAAATATATATATATAGTGTACAATGTGTAGAACCCTAGTACAATATGAATCCTTTACTTACCATAATTCTATATCACTAAATATTTACACAATATATGGGATATATTCTAATTATGGTGGTGAGATTGAATTGAGATTCTATGACTAACTAGGTACACGTTAATACACCCCCTCAGTCTGAGCGGGAGGAGGCCGGACGCTGAGACTGGATATGAAGTCGAGGAAAAGCTATCTAGGAAGATCCTTCGTGAAGATATTCACATACTGATATGAGGAAGGTACATGCAACACCTTAACATGACCGAGAGCAACCTTCTCACGAATAAAGTGTATATCCATCTCAATATGCTTAGTCTGCTGGTGCTGAACTGTATTATGAGATAAATATATGGCGGATATGTTGTCACAGTAAACTACAGACGCCTTACGCAAGGGACACTAAAGCACCAAAAGAAGGTTTCGGAGCCAACAGATCTCAGCAACAACATTTGCAACCCCTCTATACTCTGCTTCGGCACTCAAACTGGATAATGTAGCTTGCCTCTTGGCAGACCAGGAAATGAGGTTATCCCCTAAAAATACACAGTAGCCTGAGGTGGAGCATCGCGTGTCCGGACAACTTGCCAATCAGCATCCTTATATGCTAACAACCTGGTCGGTGGTGAGGGGTATAGATGTAATCCATAATCAAGGGTGCCCTTAACATATCTAATGATGCGTTTAAGGGCAGTAAAATGAGGCTCCCTGGGTGCATGCATAAATAAACATACCTGCTGAACAACATAAGCGATGTCAGTCCTGGTGAAAGTAAGATACTGAAGTGCACCTGCAAGACTCCTGTAAAGAGTGGGACTGGACACTGGGTTACCATCAATAGCACTAAGCTTTGATTTAGAGTCAATCGGAGTGGACATGATCTTGCAGTTTGCCAATTTATCCATGTACACGATCTCCTCTGCATACTTGCGCAGACATAGAAACATAGAATCTGCAGAACGAGTCACTGATATTCCTAAAAAATAGCTCAACTTTCCCAAGTCAGTCATAGAAAATTCGGTCTTAAGTAGTGCAATAATCTCATTCTTCAACTCAAAAGAGGAGGCAGTAAGCACGATATCATTCACATATAACAACAAATAAGCAATGTTACTACCTCGATGAAAAATAAAAAGAGAATTATCGCACTTGCTGCAGACGAACCCAATTCGCATAATATATTGTGCAAAGCGATCATACCACGCTCAAGGGACCTGTTTTAAGCCATAAAGTGACTTACGAAGACGGCATACATACTGAGGTGCTGCGGGATGGACGAAACCAGGCGACTGATGCATATAGACAGTTTCTTTCACATCACCATGTAGAAACACATTTTCACATCGAGATGATGAATAGGCTAATGCTTACCCATAACAATACACAGAACTGTGCAAATAGTAGCCGATTTCACAACCGGACTGAACGTCTCACCACAATCAATACCCTCATGTTGATTAGTGCCATTTGCCACAAGTCTAGCCTTATACCTTTCTTAGTCACCATTGTCTATGTATTTGTGACGAAAAAGCCACATACACCGGATCACATTCACCCCTCCGGCCGCGGAATCAAATCCCAAGTATGTTGTTTCGTTAAAACATTAAACTCCTCACACATGGCCGCATTCCAATTTGGGTCTAATTTGGATAGTTTTGGGTTTTTGGGAATTGGTGATATGGTTTGTGTGGAAAGGTTAAATTGGACTTTATGTTTGAAAATCCCGTGTTAGGCACGGGTTTTCATACGGTGGTGGGGGCCATTTTAGGTATTTGTATTGTGCATCGGGTCTGGGTGACGGTGGGGCAGTGGGTCCTGGTTGGGGTTTTGTGTCTCGGGTTGGCAACTGAGTATGGTTGCGGGTGGTGCAGGTGACTGGTTCGACGCCGATCTGGGCAGATCGAGATGAGGTGAAATGGAGGATGTATGGTATGAAGTCCGTGGGGGGTTGTGACCGAATGGTATAGTTGGTGTTCTGGTGGTGGAATAAGGTGAGTTTAGTTTAGGTAGTTGTGGGAATGCCTTGGGATGGTGTCGGCGACACCGTGATCGGGACAATGACTGGTGGGGAAACAGATATTGTCGATTGATTGCCGGTGGTGGCAATCGGCGTGATTGGTGATGGAGAATAGGTTGGCGACAGAGACGCAGAGAGACTGTCAGTGGTGGTGGATGGAGGTGGCAGAACCGCAGACAAGCGGTCAGCGGTGTCAGCAGTGGGTGGCAGAAGTGGTGTTTGGGCGATAGACTGACACAGTTCATTGAGAATGACGGGGGAGATGTCAGACTCTTCAAGAAAGGTATAGTCCATTTTTTGGAATTTGTGAATATCCGAAAAAGGGAAGGTAGTCTCGTCGAACGTGACATGACGAGAGACATGGATTTTACGAGTGGACATGTCACAGCAGAGATTGCCCCTATGATTAGACGGGAAGCCTATGAAGACACATAGTGTGGTTTGAGGTTCTAATTTGTGGGGGGCGGTGGAGGCAAGATTGGGAAAACACATGCAACCGAATATCCAAAGGTGGTCATAGGAAGGGATCCGACAGTACAAAATTTCGGTTGGGGACATATTATGAACGGTGCTGGTAGGTAAAATATTGAGAATGCATTCTACCATTTTGACGGCATAGACCTAGAAGGACGGAGGAATGGAGGCATGAAACAGTAAAGTATGAACCATATTATTTATGATGCGGATGATTCGTTCTGCTTTACCATTTTGAGGCGATGTGTTGGGACATGAGAAACGAAAAACCATGCCATTGTTACAACAGAATCAGTGAAACATGAAATTATTGAATTCACGACCATTATCACACTGAAAGGATTTAATGCATTTTTCAAACTGTGTTTTGATGAAGGTACGAAACTCGAGAAATTTGGCAAACACTTCGGATTTAAATTTGAGTGGGTAAATCCAAATATAATGAGAAAATTCATCTAACAAGACAAGATAATATTTATGACCCAATGAACTAGAGATAAGAGATGTCCACAAATCAGCATGAATAATATCAAACAGAGAAAATGTAACGCTTGTAGATGATTTAAAAGGAAGAGGAACATGTTTGCCTAAAGAACAAGAAACACAGTGATGGGCAAGTTTTCCATTATTCATCTAATAAAATTATTGCCTCTAAGAAAATAAAAAACTAGGGCTCCTAGGTGACCAAGCCTATTATGTCAAGTTGACGGAGAGATATCGGCTAGAGATATGGGAGAGCAAGAGCTGGCAGCGGAGTCGGATGGGAATGGATAGAGATCCCCAGTGCTATTACATCTCGTAAGAGATGTCCCCGTACGAAGATCCTTCACAGTAAAACCAAAAGGGTCAAAGTCAACAGAGATAGAATTATTGTGAGTAAATTTGCAGATAGAAATTAAGTTCTTAATGATGTTCGGGGCATACATGACATTATTAAGCGAAAAGGGTGGGTGAGATAGTGGTGTGCAGGCGGTACCATAGCTCTGGATTGGAATACGATGACCATTTCCAACAGTAATGTATTGAGGATGCTTTAAATGAAACAGTTTGGGTATTTTACCTGGAGAGAGGGTGAGGTGAGATGTGGCGCCTGAGTTCATGTACTAATTTTCATCGGGCTACTACAAGTTCAAACTGCTAAAAGCTTGACCTAATTAAGAGGGGGCCAGATTACTGGCCTGTTACGAGATGTGGGCCTGTAGCTGATGGCGGTGGGCTGGGTGATAGCTTGGACCTGGGCCCAAGACACCTAGATTCTGAAATTAGAACTAGGCTTGTTGGCCTGCTGGATATGCAGTCCAGTTCCTTGGTTGATAAACGCCTACCGGGCCGGCCCATGAGGTAAAATAACTGGGCTATTACGACTGTTGGCTGGCTTATTGTCCCCTACCGCTTTTTCTGCGGCCCTTCCCATTACATCCACTACCGCAGCTTCTGCCACCCCTGCCACCGCGGTTCTGCCGCGACTGACAGTTTTTCGGCAGTGGTTGTTGGCCGGTGGTGGTATTGTTTTGAGTGGACGTGTCAACTGCTAACGCCTTCTGGTTGTGCTCGTCTTGCTTCGCACGTCGTGTCTCTTCCAACAGTAGCTGCGAACGGGCTTTGTTAAAATTGGGTAGGGGTCAGCTTGTTGTATCATTGTGGCTAACGTGTCATATTCACCCTTTGGAAGGCCGGCAACCAGTTGTAACACCATCTTCATTTCAGAAACAGGCGTGCCGACGTTGGCCAATTGGTCAGCTACCAGTTTTAAGTATTTGCAATACTCCGACATATTGGAAAAAATTTCAAGACGAGTGTTGTTGAACTGCTCCTCCAAGTACACCGCGCGAGTGTTCTTGTTATCTTGAAAAACTACTTCCAAACGTGTCTATAGTTCACGGGCGGAGGCACCCGTTTTCATGATTGTGTAGAGTAAATCCTTGGATATAGTGTCATATATCCACTATTTGACCACGACATCGAGGCGACGCCATGTGGTATCATCCATATCAGGAGGACGAGGGAAAAGTCATCTATATGATCTAGAACATGATATACACATGCATGGATTCGAAACAGTTCCAACTATGACCAATATTGACTATCTTCCTGGTCAATAATTAAAGGTATAAAATTCTTGATGTTAGTAACGGTGAGAGCTGGGTGGAAAGATGGCGAGGAGAGGGTTGTGGGTATTTGGATGACGACTGGGGTAGAAGCGGAAGCATCGAAAAAGGTGGGAGTAGCCAAATTCTCCATTAGAGTGGTGAGGATTGGGAAGAAAAATACAAAGTGCCGTCAGCCGAAAAGAAAAGGGGGGGGGGGTCGGCGGCAAGAGGGAGGGTTTTTCTAGATTAGGGTTTTGACTCTTGATACCATGTAAGATTGTATTAATCTCCATTGGGGAGGCTTTCTCATTAATATAAATATATATAGTGTACAATGTGTAGAACCCTAGTACAATACGAATCCTCTACTTACCATAATTCTATATAACTAAATATTTACACAATATATGTGATATATTCAGTAGTAGCTACAGACAATGTAGAGACCAAGCCTTGTTGCACCTTCTCCCAGATGACGTGGCAATCAATATCTATATGTTTTGTACGTTAATGGAACACTGGGTTGGCAGCAACCTGGATTGCAGATTTGCTATCACAATACAAAAGAATAGGCAACTTCAAATGCATATCCAATTCAGCAAATAAACCAGAAATCCATACCACTTTTGCCACAACAGAAGTCAAACTCATATACTCAACTTCTGCTGAGCTCTTGAATATTGTTGGTTGCTTTTTAGACTTTCAAGAGATGAGAGAAGAACCAAAGAACACAAAATATCCCATGACAGACTTCCTGATGTTGGAGCAGGATGCCCAATCAGCATCACAATATGCAGACAGAATGTCAGAATCTCCTGCAGGCATAAAAATGCCTAAACTTGGTGCTTGCTTGATATATCTAACCACCATATTAGTTGTCATCATGTGTGAGACCTTAGGTGCTTGCATGAATTGACTCAAACACTGAACAACAAAAGCTATATCTGTCTTGGTGTTAGTCAAATAAAGAAGCCTCCCAATCAGTCTCTGATAACCAACAAAGTCATCTAATAAATGATCACTGATCATATTTCCAGTATCATTTGCAGTTGCATCATCATTCACATGTCTATCATAAACAACTGAAGTTAACTTGACATTTAACTCCATTGGTGATCCAACTGGTTTGTCTCCTGTCAAGCCCATATCAGCTATCAGTTCAAGTGAATACTTTCTCTGGTGCATTACAATACTACTTTTATTTCTAGCAAATTCAAAACCCAAAAAATATCTCAACTTTCACAGATCTTTGATTTTGAAATGTTGTTGCAATGTAATTTTAGTTTCTCTAATGAGATTCTCATCATTTCCAGTTATGAGTAGATCATCTACATAGATAAGAACTATAAATATTTTATCCTTATCCCTCTTTGTGAGAAGTGGGTAGTCCAAATGACTTTGTGTAAAACCAGAAGACATTAAGGAAGTAGTCAACTTAATGTTCCACTACCTTGAGGCAGATTGAGCCCATACAATTACTTAAGCAGCCTGCACACCTTCCCCTGCTCATGTGCAAATTCCTGAGGCAAACTTATATAAACCTCTTCATTAAGGTCTCCTTGCAGAAATGCATTGAACATATCCATCTGATGCGCAATCCAACCCTTTTCAGCATCAACTGAAATTACTGATCTCACATTTACCATCTTCACTACTGGTGAAAAAGTGTCCTGATAATCAATCTCTTCTTTCTGGTTGTATCCTTTTTCTACTAACCTTGCTTTAAACCTTTCAACTTCACTTGTTGCCTTGTATGTAATCTTGTATACTCGCTTGCAGCCAATTGCATTTTTATTACTTGGTAAGTCAACTATCTCCCAAGTTTTATTATCTTCTAAAGCCTGAATTTCAGCCTTCATGGCTTCCATCCATCTCTTGTCTTTTGCTACCTCAAAATATGACTTTGGTTCATATTCTTCTAAAATCTTAGCTGTAAAACTTTGATAAGACACATATAGCCCATCATAGTTAACTGTATCAGACAATGGATATAAGCATGTCTGCATATTTCTTGAATCTGTTGTAGGCTGAATGAAATCTTTCATCCATGTAGGATGTCTCCTATTCCTGATAGACTTTCTTGTCTCCAAAGGTGCCTAATTGATGGGCAGGTCTTGTGGAGATAATACAACCTCAGACATATGAGGATTAGTTTCAACATTTATTTCATCACCATCTCCATCAGGAACTGATTCCCTTGCATCTGTCATGACTTCATCAGCAGTTGATTCCCTTGTTCCTTCTGGCTCAGTAGGATCTTCAACTACAACCCGTTCATGCATACTACCATCTATTGTATCATCAACATGTCCCTCAAAAGTAGGAAAGTAATTTTTGTTAATGTCTGAGACATGTGACTCAATATCACAATGCATGTACTGTCTAAAAGGAAATATATCTTCATAAAAGGATATATCTCTACTCACAAAGATAGTTTTGTTAATCAGATCCAGTAATTTATATCTCTTTTGCCTAGAGGCATAGCCAAACAATACTGACTTGATGGCTTTAACATCAAACTTGTCATTCTTGACCAAGTTAGTGGCATAGCACATACATCATATAACCTTCATATGAGACAAAAAATGTGTTTTCTTAAACAACTTCTCATAAAGTGATACATTCCCTATCACCACAGAAGGAATCCTATTAATCATATACATTGCTGCCTCTACACAGTCTCCTTAAAACCTTGCTGGCAAGTGACTTTGAAATTTGATAGCTCTGGCAATTTCCAAGACGTGCCTATGTCTCCTCTCCACCACTCCATTTTGTTGTGGAGTATATGGACAGGAACTCTGATGTATAATTCCAAGTTGTCTAAACAACTCATTACATGAATTATTAAAGAATTCTGAACCATTATTTGATCTAACACTTTTAACACCATATTAAACTGTGTTTTGATCATTACACATAGATTCTTAAGAACAGTAGCCACATCAGATTTAATGTGCAATAGAAATACCCAAATCCATTTGGTTTAATCATCAACAACTGTGAGAAAATACCTCATGCCAGTATAAATGGTAATCCTATAAGGTCCCATACATCAAGATGCAACTACTGAAAAGCAAAATATGTTTTACTACTGCTAACAGGAAATGGCATCCTAGTTTGCCTAGCCACAGGACAAACTTCACAATGCTTTATTGTAAAACTAGACTTATCACCAAAGTCATCTATTTTCCTGAGCACACTCATTGGTACATGTCCTAGTCTCCAATGCCAAAGTCCTACTTGCAAGTCAGCTGTTGTAGCTGCAGTTGATACATGTTCTTGTGCCTGTACCAGTTCAGAACAACTTCTTTTTTACTCTAGCATGTACAATCAATTTGTTTCCTTACTAATCTCCTTCACCTTTCCAGTGAAGAGATCCTATAGGACAAAAAATAAGGGAAAAATCTTGCACAATAATTTAACTCCCTTGTTAACTTTGAAACTGAAAGGAGATTAAATTTAAAACTTGGTACACATGACACACGTTTTATGATATCACCTCCAGCTAGTCTGCAGCTTCATGTTTGAGTAATTGCTGCTGTATCACCAGTAGGCAATTGAACTTGTCATGCATTTTCTATTAAATAATTTTTTCAGTCATATTCTTATAATTTACCATATGATTAGTTACTCCTGAATCAACTATCCAAGTAGGACTACTTTCCTTATTAAATACAGGTTTACCTGCCATATGAACTTTAGGTACTGATGCACTACCATACTGCACACCAGCATCTTCTGTATTTTGATTCAACATTGTAAGCATCTTATCATACTTATCTGGAGTGCATGATCTTAACAGAAGATTGAGCTGTTCATATTGATCCTAGGATAGTTGCCTTAAACCTCCCATGTTTCTCTGATTTGAATATCCTATTTATCCACCACAAGTTTGTTGAAGTGAGTTACCTCATTCTCCATGCGAAACACCTGTCATTAGTGCATTGGCATTCTTCTTTCCTTTGAAGTCAGAAGGATAACCTATGAGCCTATAACAATTATCCCTGACATGCCCCTTATTTTTGTAGTAATCACAATACATCAACTTGTAACATGTCTCCCTAGTATGCCCCTTCATTTGACAGAAATCACAAAATGCATTTGGAATGTATGGCTTCTTTTGCATGTGTTGAGGAAACCTGCTAACTAAGGCTATAGGTTCAGCAACTTCTCTCATGGATGTTTATCCTCCTGTTATCTATTTTTGGCTCTCATCTTGTGCAGTAATTGCATATGTTTGATTTACACTAGGAGTAGGTGACATTAAAAGGATATGACTCATTGCCTGATTGTAGCCATTATTCAGTCCTATTAGAAACTCTAGCAATCTCTTATTTGCTAGATGTTCTATATACTCTCTAGGACTATCACAGTCACATGTTGGTGGAGGGATGATTAAGTCAATTTCATTTCATAGATCCTTCATCCTTGAGTAATAGCTTGACATTTGTGATACATCTTGATGTAACATTGCAAGCTCCTTCTTTAATTGATATACTCTAGACAGATTGATTTTATCAAATCGTTCCTTCAAATCCTTTCATACTGCATATGTAGTAGATCTATAAAGTATCACACTAAGCAGATTCTTATTTACATTCCTTATAATCCATGAAATTACCATTGCATTACATCGATCCCATTGTTTAATCTGATTAGGACCATAGGTGTCTCGTTTAACTGTTCCATCAATAAAACTAATTTTATTTTTTGTTAATAGAGTCAATTTCATAGCTCGACTCCACAAAGTATAATTCTCCATTCCTACTAATTGAACTTCTACTTGTACTGCACCAGGTGTTTTTGAAGCACTCAGAAACAGCGGATGATTATGATCGACAATGTTCGAAGTTGACTTCGAGCTTTCATCAGTAATCAACGAAACAATTGGTGATGTGTTTTCCATGTGAAGTTGACTTCGAGCTTTCATCAGTAATCAACGAAACAATTGGTGATGTGTTTTCCATGAATTTCACAGCTATGTTATACTACAATGATTCAGAAAGAGAAATTAACCTACGCAACTCACAGATTTGAAGAAAAAAACAACTCATATCTCCACAATGAATCCCTCGATTTCTGCTGCAATCTCGTTGGAAAATCCATCGATTCACTCTGCAAAAGCTCTGATACCATGTTAATTATCACAATCTGAACTAATTCTGGATTGCATGTGCAATACAGTTCATGCTCGAGAACAATGCGGTGTATCAGAGAAGAAGAAGAAGAAAAAGAGAGTGTTTGTGGAAGCTTTTCTCATATATTTTGTCTTACTATTACAATATACAAATAATCCCATATTTATAGTAATGGAATGGTAGAAAGAAAAAGAAAATTATATACTTAAGATGACTAACTTTAACAACTTCATAACTAACTCTAACAAACTCACACTAAATGACTTTGTGTGCTACTGCCTGCTGCTTTTGTCTCAATAGTAACACGACTAATATATAAAAGTCAAATTCTAAAACAAAAAAAAAAGGAAAAACATGTGAAAACCCGCAAATTTCAAAACACTACTTTAATACTCTCTTCATCTCAATTTATATGACATCATTTGACTTGACATTTTAATAAAATGAAATATATTGTCCAAAATAAATTTTATATAAATATATATTTGTAAATCATCTCATAAAATTAAATTATTTTTAAATATAAAAAAATAACATTCTTTTTTGATAGATTAAAAATAAAATAATGTCACGTAAATTAGTTAAGAGGGAGTAATGTTGATTAGACATCTTGACTGTTCTCAATATTCAATTTCATCCACCAATAGGATCCATAATTTCAAATTATCTTAAACAAAGCTTATCTTTTATTTCCCTCCCTCTCAGCCGCAATGTCTTTTTCCGATAAGATTTTTCATTTTCCTCAACCACCAAACAAATCCCAATCCCTCTCGAATATTCCACACACAATTTTCCTTTTCATTTCTTCATCACCAAAAATGTTCATCTAATTTCATATGGCTACTACTCTTTTACCGTCGCCGGCCGGCCTTATACACACCGGAAACGTGAAGAAATTTGGTATTACTAATGGTGGGAGAAGAATTGTTAGGGTTTGTTCGAGTGTGAATGATTTGGAGGAGTTGTACGGACGATCATATGCTCCGTTGAAGGTTAATACGATGTCGTCGTCTACGAAAGTTGATAAGGAGGAAGAGCAGAAGCGGAATTATTATGTGAATACGGGTTCAGCTATTCGGATTCTCAGAGAAGAGTTCCCGGCGCTGTTTTATAAGGAGCTAAACTATGATATCTACAGGTTAGAATTCTTTTACAGATTGTTTGTATGGTTGTTATCTATTGTATCGTATTCTGTTGTTAGTTTAAAAATAATGTCTTTTGATTATTAGTCAGTAATTTTTATTGTATTTTATCGTTAAATTCATTGTTAGGTAATAGAAAAAAATTTCATTTTATGTAACGACCGATAGAAAAATGTCCTATTTTTTGTTTGAATTGTATCTATATATGTGCTTTGCTGGGCATAGCTATCTAAACTCCGTAAATTAGTAGGGAGGTTGACTGAGGCGGAGCTAGGATTTAGTAGGGACGTTAACAGAGTCGGAGCTATGATTTTGAGTTTTATGAGTTCTAAATTCTAAAACAAGAAAGTTATTGTGTTTTTAATAAATTATTTATACATATTTAGTGGATTTTTAATACAAATACTGTGTCTATGCTAAAGCTACTGAGTTATGCCGAATCCATAATCGGAAGGCTAGCTTTGCCTCTGGATGTTGTTGGCAATGTTTGGGAGTTGGAATCTTAGTCGATGAACAATAGTTATGTATTGAGTTTTGAAGAAGGAGAGTGCAACTTCTCGTTTATTCAAATTTTTGTACCTGACCCTAACTAATTAGGGATTAAGGTTAAGTTGAATGATCTTTTTTTGGTATACTATAATTTAAATTGAATGATCTTTTTTTTGCTGGTATACTATAATTAGTCTTTTCCTTGTCGAAATTGTAGTGATAGTAGCTTCTTTTTTCAAATTTCTTTTTGTTTACTTGGTTGTATGTACACTAGATAGACTTCTAGTTCTCATCATCTGGCCTATGGATAAGCGCATGTTTTAGTTAATACTTCAACTTTGGTCTTATCTTACCCTTTTTGTGGTCTTTAGTGACCAAGAAGATTGCCTATGCCTGTAGTAGCTTTCAATCTATAACTCTACCTCAAAATTTCAATCTATAACTGTATCTCAAAATCGACAGTTGAAAGAAACACACTCAAGGGTTGGACGAGGAAGAAGCACTAGAACTTCCTTCAGATTTCAAAACATGTGGTTACGAGCGACGGACTTTGATAAAATATTGACTGGATGATGGAACAACGACAAAGTGGTGGGAATCCGTCATTCGAATTAGCTAAAAAGTTGAAGATGCTTTAAAGGATTTAAAGTGTGGAACAAAGTGGTGTTTGGAAGGGTAGAGGTAAAAATGAAAGAGATCATGAATAAGGTGAGAGAATGAGAGAAAGTAGAAGAGGAGAAGGAGAGAGAAAGGTTGGAAATAGGGTTTGAAGAGGGACGTAGCTTCTTTGGCTTCAGCCCAAGGAACAAGGTTGGAGACAGAAGTCGAGAGCGTTGTAATTAGAGGAAGGAGATTTAAACATAAAAGTCTTTCATAGGATGGTAATTGCAAATAGAATGAGAAATTTCATGAATTCAATAGAGGCGAATGGGGTAGAACATCATGAGGGGGGAGGAGGAAGTAGAAGGGGCTATTATAGACTTTTATAATCGATTAGTCAATGAAAAAATGGCTTGGAGGCTTAAGGGATACAATCAAACAGGGGATGAAAAGAGGGGTTTGTTGGAAAGGATCATTTGGGAAGATGAGGTGAAGGAGGCGGTGGAGTGTTGTGCGGGAGATCCAGGGCCTGATGAATTCACTTTGGCTTTCTTCCAACGATGGTGGAATATTGTCAAAGGCAAGGTGGTGGAGACCATTAAGGAGTTTTAAGATGGGGTGAATTTGAGAAAATTGTTAATGTATCTTTCATTGTCATCATTCCTAAAGGAGAGGGAGCTTCGAGTAAGATCCATTAGTCTAGTGAGAAGCATTTATAAGATTATCTCTACAGTGCTTTTCGATGTACTAAAGAGTGTCTTGGATGAGGTTGTATTTAAATCGCAAAATGCTTTCGTGGATGGTAGATAGATCTTGATGCATCGTTGGTGGCTAATGAAGTGATTGATTCTAGAAAGAAGCAAGGTGTACCGGGCATTTTGTGCAAGTTGGACCGTGATAAGGCCTATGACCATATAAATAGTGAATTCCTGGATTTCATAATGATGAAGATAGGCTTGGAGTAAGATAGATAAGATGGATTATATACTGTATTTCTACAATTAGGCACAAAGTTGTCGTGAATAGCAACTATGCGTTTTTCTGGAAGTTCGAGAGGGCTAAGACAGGGAGATCCTTATCTCTCATATTGTTCATTCTAGTTATGAAAGCTCTCAGTAGGTATGATGGATAAAGCTATAAGGGGAAAATAATTGAGGGGTTTCACTGTTGCGGTTGGGGGAAATAGTAAAGTGAAGGTCTCACATCTACTGTTTGTGGATGACACTTTGGATTTTTGTAGTGCTGGCACTCAATTGAAAGTTTGGAACACTTGGGGCATATGCTAACATAGTTTCAGGTAATGTCAGGCCTAAGATAAACCTTAGAAAGTGTGAGATCATACTTGTTGGAGAGGTGGAGGATACAACGGCTTTGACACATGTGTTGAATTGTAAGGTTGGGGCACTTCAGACTACCTATCTTAGCTTGCCACCACTAGGTGTGTCAAAGAAGGATCTAACAATTAGGAATATGGTATTACAGGGGGTTAAAAAGAGGCCAACAGGATGGCAGAAAAGATACATGTTTAAAGGTGGAAAGGAAGTATTTATTATGAGCACATGGTCAAGCGTCCCCACATATTTTATGTCTTTATTTCAGGCTGCAGCTTGCTTAACCGAAAAGTTGAAAAGAATTTAAAGAAAATTTCTATGGGATTCGTTAGAGGGGGTAAAGAAATTTCAGTTGGTAAATGAGAGACCGTCACAACTCCTAAGTCTTGGGGCGGTCGTTGGGTTAAAGATTTAAGGGTGTTTAATAAGGCCTTACAAGGTAAATAATTGTGAAGATTTGGGACGGAGGAACATGCTTTTTGGAGAAAGGTGATAGCGAATAAATATGGAATTTTGGAAGGCAGATGGAGAGCGAAAAATGTCACTTTGCCTTACGGTTGTAGTTTGTGGAGAAATATGTTAAGGGGGTGCGAAGAGTTTAGTGCAAATATGCCATTTGGGGATGGAGATGGGGGAGGGTTAGTTTTTGGGGGCACAAGTGGTGTGGGGACAACACCTTGAGCATCACTTTCCCAAACAGGATATTATACCAAAAAGATATGACAGTCCAATAAGTCCAAAGATTACAAGATGGTGAAGTGTTTTGGGATTTGAGATTTAGGAGAAATTTCAAGATTGGGAGGTGGCAGAAATTTAAAGTCTGGTTGAGTTACTCCATCCCCATATTATGGGATTTCACTAGGTATGTTGTTGTTGAGTTACTCCATAAATAAAGCACAACAATAGTCAAGATGTAGCGAGATGGGGAATAATGTGGTGTTCTATGTTAAGCCGTATTATAATAAGCTCCTGAAAAGGGAGGAGGTTTTCCATATTGGTCGATTCAAATCTGGAAGATACCGAGAAAGGTGTGTTTCTTCACTTGGTTACCGATTAAAGGAGTGATCTTGACAGCTGAGAATCTGAGAAAGAGGAAGGTTACCTATGTATTGGTGCTTTATGTGCAAGAGTTCGGGTGAAGACGTTGATCATCTTCTTATTCATTGTCCGGTAGTTTCGAGATTATGGCGGGAAATTCTCACTTGGTTTGGTATGTTTGGGTGATTCTTGGCACGGGGAAAGAGGTAATGGCCAGCTGGAGTTATGGTAGTAGGAAAAGTCCCGGGGCATTAAAATTTGCTCTGCTAACTCTTATTTGCGTAACCTGAATGAAATAGGAAAGCTTTTGAGGGTTTAGAGATGTACTTTGTTCAGCTGAGGAGTAGTATTTATCACTTATTTCTTTTTGGTGCAACCAAAAGGTTCCTTTATGTATAGAAGTTTTGGTGTCATTGAGTGGTAAGGTGAGATTGGTGAACCTCTAGAGTCTAGTTTTAGATAATCAAGACAAATGATATGTACTGGAACAAAACCGGCTCAATTAAAGCGGAATGAACATAAAGGATACATTAGCCAACCTGAACTACTTTAGGATCATGGTGCAAATGTTATTGCTGTTGTTTTTGTTGTTATTGTTGTTATTGTCGTGATATAATATTTTTATTCATTGATGGTGCTTTTCTATTCTTTACAGGGATGATATAGTCTTCAAAGATCCCCTCAACACCTTTACTGGCATTGAGAATTATAGATCGATCTTCGGGGCTTTACGATTTCATGGCAGGATATTCTTTAGGGCTTTGTGGATAGATATTGTTAGTGTATGGCAGCCTGTGGAAGGCATGATCATGATTCGGTGGACTGTTCATGGAATTCCCCGTGTTCCATGGGAGAGCCGTGGTCGATTTGATGGCACTTCAGAGTATAAACTAGATAAAGATGGGAAGATTTATGAGCACCGCGTACACAACATTGCACTTAAGGGACCCCCAAAGTTCCATGTACTTGCTGTACAGGAATTAATTGGATATATTAGTTGTCCCTCCACGCCAAAGCCGACGTACTTTGTTATTTCATTCCCTTCCTTGGTTAACATTATGCCAACGGCGGAATTTGCTGATTTCAGACATCAACTGGGTTCAATTTTAGCCTCTGTTAAGAGAGGTGAGGAGGAACAATCGCCACAAGATAGCATTGTGACGAAGTGCTAACAGTTGTGATGAATTTTCGTGGTCGGTTACAGACTTGCATCAGAACTATAGGTATTTATGCATATACAATATATACAATTTTCAGGAGCAGCTCGATATATCCGGAGGTCATTCTTGTCTTTCTGGGCTCTACTTTGTGCTTTATTCTTCATTTGAACTCCAGCTACTGGTTTGAGTTAAAAAAATTTACAGCTGTATATTTTTGTATAGATCTTACTACTGGATTTGCAGTTATTATCTGGCTGAATATGTTAACCACAATTTGTAATGAAAAATTTCCCTGCATAGAAGTTGTGATATCCAACTCATAAAATAGTTTTGGAGAATTTATGATTCTGCTATTTGTTATGATGCTCCTTTGACACTTCTCGTTTAGAACTCTATGATTCATTCTCTTTCTCAAAAAACTACTTCAAGTGCAAAAGCTGTAGTTACAAATTTAGGGGGAAAGGTTACTATTTCTAAATGTGCAAGTTCCCAACCTAAAAAGTAAAAGTAAAAGTAAAAATAAAGAATAAAGAATAAAAAAAAGGCTAACTTTCTAACCAAAGTGTTTCACTTGTAGAAATGCTAAATTATGAAATATAATAAGGCTTCATTTGTTTTCATTAAGATTAAGATGTTTGAATCTGAATGTACATTTGAAAGATTAAGATGTTGTCTTTAGATCTGAACACTGAATGATTAAGACTGTTTTTCAATATTTGAATGTGCATACCGTATTTATATAAACATAATAAATATACAACTTAAATAAAAAAGTAACTAAATATTAGAAAATAAATATAAATCTAATACAATAAAATTATTATTTGATAAAAAATGAAATATTTATGTTCGTTAGTGATAGTGGAGATGTTTTTTAGTGGTGGTGGTGATAGTTATGATGGTGGAGGTGGTTGGTGTTGTAATGACTGGCGTGATGGTGGTGGTTGGTAGTGGTGGTGGTTGCGATGGCGGAGTTGGTTGATCTTAGTACTTGACGGTGTTGGTGGTAGTTGGTGACAGTGCAAGTTATGATGGTAGAGGTGGTTGCTAGTAATTAGGATTTGGCGTAGTGGAGGGTAGTGGGGTGGGGGTGGAGAGTGGGTCTGTGGTGGGTGGTGGTGGTGGGGGGGGGTGAGTAGGTGGGTGAGTGAGTGGGGTGGGTGGGTGGGTGATGGGAGTTGGAGGGGGTTAAAAGGGTGATGGTGGTGATAGTTGACAATGGTGGTGGTTGTGATGGCAGAAGTGGTTAGTGGTGGTGGGAGGTGAGGTGGAGGGGGTGAGGGTGGTGGTGGTGATTGTGATGGCAAAGGTGGTTAGTGGTGGTGGGGTGAGGGATGGAGAGGAGGTAGGAGTGGGTGTGTGGTGTGTGTGGTGGTAGTGGTAGGGTTGGGGTTGTAGGGGCGGGGTAGGGTAGGATTGGGAGGGTGGGACTCCACTTAATCATAAAGACCATTAAGCGTATTTATTTATATTAAAATCTAAGCACTTACTTAATTTGAAAAGGTTTTAATCATAAAAATCTTAAACAATTTCTTAATGATTAAGACCTTTTCAGATTAAGTAAGTGCTTAGATTTTAATGTAAATAAATGCGCTTAATGGTCTAATATCTGAACCATTCAGATTCAGGTCTCTATTAAGTGCAAACAAATGAGGCCTAACTAGGAATGTGTTGATGATGATAATTTATAGAAAGTGGACCTAACTACTCTAGATTAAACATTTTAGAGCGAGAACATGATTCCGTAGCAAGTAAGAAATAACACTCCAATTCTAAAAAAAAAAAGAAAAAGAAGAGAGGAGTAAATGGGCATTAACATCTAAGTGAAGTTTTGAAGTAGGGTGTTGGGACGAATTTCATCTGGAGGTCCCAGCAGACATATTACCGAGTGGTTAATGAAATTGTTGATCGACTTTGTTTTTTGTAGATTTTATTTCACCCATCGTAGGTTGAGCTTGAAGATTATAAAAGTAGGCGTCTGGACTATATTTAGTTGAAGTTGAAAAAAAAAAATATTTGAAATTGAAGTTGAATAAGAGTATTTGAAAGTTAGAAGTTGAGTTTAGGATATGAATTTAATTTGGGAAAAAAAGTGGAAGTTTTGTGAGTGTAAACTAGGGGTGGATAGTGGGCCGGGTTCGGGGCGGGTCCTGGCGAACTGGGGATTGGGTCGGGTTTAGGACTGTGGCGGGCCGGGACTGGCGGGACAGGCCGCCGTCCCGTCCCTTATCCCGCCAAAACGGGGGACCGGTATTGGCGGGGCGGGGTCGGGATCGGGTTTTTTTAGACATAATATATATAAACACTTCAATAATTGAACAAGATAGTTTAATAAAAACATCTTAAGACTGTTTTTGTGCCTCTTATATTATTTAATAGATTTTTTTTTTGTAATACAATTTCAAAATTGAAAAAAAAAAATCACATATTTATAAACACCTTTTCTAATTTCTTCACAATGTCTTGTGGTTCTTCAGTTGGAATTGGAATTTGATGGTCAAATTGGTCGACGTCACTTCCACCTCCGTCGGACAAGATTTCGTTGTAGTTTTCGTCATCTTCTTTGTTGATCTTCGGTTGACCGTACCTTCTACGTTCCGCTCGTATCCAATCTCTGAATAAAACTGCAATCTCCAAGTTGTCTCCCGCTAATGAGTGTCTGTGCTCTCCTATTTGAAATCTTTCGACAGAAAAAGCGCTTTTAGACGTTGTTGATGACGCTTGAATGTTCAACACATCTCGGGCCATCTTTGATAGTGTCGGAAATGTCTTCTCATTTTCCCTCCAATATTTAAGCAAGCGTCCTTCTTCATTGAGAACTGCTTGGTACGGTACAACACCATGCAAAACAAAAACATCAAACTCGCTAACGTGATTAGCAGTGGTACCACTAAACATTCTATTTCTAAGGCTTTCAATACTAGCCGCAGAAACAACATGTCTTTTATAAGGTTGTACTGAAGAAGAAGAAGAAGATGGTATAGAAGCAGGTTGGTTGCTAGCACTTTCTTGTTGGTAATGCGTATATACTATTTTGCATTCATCGTGTATGCTAGACAAAACTTCTTCTTTAGTTGGTTCCTTAGGTGGGTTCATTTGGATTTTTTTGGAGTGGAAGGTGGAAGTACTGCTATACAATCATAAATAGTTTCAATAATGCTTTAAAACCGTCTATTTTAATAGTTGAAATACAACACTAATAATATAAATAGTGGGAATTGAAAAAAAATATTTTTTAAATTTATATACATTTTTACAAAATTTGTATCTAACTACTTGATTCTTTTAGTCCCTATCAAAAAAAATTCATGCAACTGATTTTAATTTTCGTTGTGTGGGACCTCGTCTCATATTAGGGGGAATAGGAGGCGTTCCAGTTTCAATTTGAGGTGCACTAGTGAGTGTGTCATCTAGATTATCTTCTAAATTAAAGTTGTGTTCAGTTGCAGAATATATCTCATTATCAAATGGTATATCATTAAAAAATTTAGTTTCATCTATATGAGCGTAATCAATCAAATCATATTGTCTAGGAATAAGATGACTAAAAGAAGTACCCTTACCCTTGTTACCCTACTAGAAGAAACATCCTTACTCTTACCCTTAAACATACATCTTAATCTTTCCATTTTAATTATGCAAATAACTATTTAAAAATAATGAAATTAAGTGCGATAATTAAAATAAAGTAACAATAATAATTTAATGAAGGAACGAAGGTACCAAACGCCGACGTTACGTCGACTTGTAATCGAGGTCGAAAATTAAAACTTTGCTCGATGGATGATCCTCAAGCTAGTTGCCAACTTCAGTCCCAATTTTTGAACTTTGATACAATTATACAAATGAGCAAATAAAATAAAATATTTAGTAGACAATGTAATTGTAGACTTGCAGAGAGATAGATTGAGTTGAGAGATTGTAGGAAGATTTGTGAGATAAAATGAAGAGAAAATGACGTATTTATAGTTGAGAAATTGGGTTAAAATGTAAATATAATAACTTATGGGTTAAAAATAAATATTAAGGGGGTAGAGAGGTTTATGGGGTGAGGGGGCCAAAAATGGTCGTTGGACAACAGCCAAAATATAAAATGGCCTGTTGTACAACGATCATTTTTGCAAAGAAGGGGTCGGCACGGGGTCAGGGCGGAACGAGGCCAGGTCCCATCCCGGTTTTGAGTCCTAACATTATTTTTTAGGGGGGATCGGGTCGGGATCCGGCCGACCCCACTAGTCAGCCTTAGTGTAAACCATTATTTCACCTCAAATACTCCTCAAACTGGATTTTCAACTTCAGAGATAACTTATTTTATCTTTGACATGACTTGTTGGGACCCGATATAAAACTTCATATTTTAAGGAGAGACAAAATGAAAATACACGTGAAACTTTCACCACCACGTATTTAAAAGGATAAATTTGGTATTATATATGTATATCTTTAGCTTACATATCAAAAGTCTTATTTAACTTTTTAAACTTCGTATCTAATCAAACCACTTTACATATTGGTTATGTTGTGTCGGTTGACAATGAGTAGCTAAGCCCGTAGGAATGTTAGGTTGAGTACTGTTTTCACAACCTTGAAGAGCCCATCGAGACATGTCTCTCAATTTTCTTTTTCATCTTACCCTACTAAGTACTACAAAGTAAGGGTGTCCAGTGGGCCGGATCAGCCCGATCCCGACCCGACCCGATCCCCCAAAGTAAAAAAAATAATTTTGTCGGGCTCGGGGCTCGAACTTGGGACGGGGCTTGCGTTCGTCCCGCCCGTCCTGATCCGCCCCATCCCGAGCCCGGCCCGTCCCGTCCCATCCCGAGCCCGGCCCGGCCCTATCCCGATCCCGACCCGTCCCTCTCCCCTTTTACAAAAATAACCGTTGCAACAATGACCAAATTTAGATTTTAGCCGTTGTGCAACAGCTATAATGGCCATTTTTGCCCCCCACCCTATAAACCCCCCTACTCCCTTAATATTTATTTTTAACCCCTAAGTTAATATTTTTACACTTTAACCCTATTTTCCAACTATAAATAACTCATTTTCCTCCTCATTTTTCTCACAAATCTTCATACCATCTCTCTAATAACTCAATTTATCTCTCTACAATTCTACAAATCTTCCTACTATTAAATATTATATCAAAGTTAAAAAATTGAGAGTGAAGTTGGCAACTAGCTTGAGGATCATCAATCGAGCAAAGTTTCAATTTTCAACATCGATTACACGTCGACGTTACGTCGGTGTTTGGTACCTTCGTTCCTTCTTTAAATTATTATTGTTATTTAATTTTAATTATCGCACTTAATTTTATTTATTTAATTATTTATTTGTATAATTAAAATGGAAGGATTGAAACGTATGATTACGTGTAAGGGTAAGGGTAAGGCTTTTTCTAGTAGGGGTAATAAGGGTAAGAGTACTTCTTGTAGTAATCTTATTCCTAGTCCCGATGATTTGATTGATTTCAGTAATATTGATGAAAATGCTTTTCTTAATGATATATCAGTAGATGATGAAGTAGATGAATCGAAATTTAATTTAGACGATAATATAGATGACACACCCACTAGTGTTGCACATCAACCTCAGGCTCAGACTGAGTCTCAGCCTGAAACTGCAACGGAATACCTCATATTCCCCCTAGTATGAATTGAGGCCCGACAAAACGAAAGTTAAAATCACATGTATGACATTTTTTTGATAGGGACGAAGAGAGTCAACTAGCTAGATGTAAAATTTGTAAAAATGTTTATAGATTTAAAATCGGAAAAGGTCAAGGTGGGACGAGATGATTATTGAGACATATACAAGGCGAGCACACAGCTAGGTGGAATCAATACCAGGCTAATAAATCGGGTGTGTCAATGCCATCTGAGTCGGGACAAAGTTCCCATAGTGTCCCCGACCTAGTACAGGGTCAAATTAACCCGACGACGGGGGGAATTTTTGGTCCTAAATATGATAAAAATAAAGATAGGGAAAATATGGCAAAATTAATAGCGGTGGAGGGTTTGCCTTTTTCATTTTCTTCCTCTCCTGGTTTTATTCATTATATTCTGGAAACATATAATCCTACTTTTAATGGTTTTCCTAGATCAACTTTTAGAAGAGATGTTTTAAATTTGCAAGTGAATATTAACAATATTTACGTTATGCACTGTATCATTTTAATGACAAAGTGGCTATCACTTCTGACATAGGCCGTAGTACTAATAGTAATGATTATTTAATGGTAACATGTCATTGGATAGATCAAAATTGGTATATGCAAAAACGTATTGTAGCATATAGATATATAGATGATAGGCACACTTGTAGTTTTATTGCAGATAATATTAATGATATTTGTGAATACTATGGAATAAATGACAAAACTATGACTATTACATTAGATAATGCTTCTTCTAATGATTATGCTATAAAACTTTTAAAACTTAGATTAACTCTATCTTTTCCTGATCATTTTCATATAAGATGTGTGTGCCATATTTATAACTTAGTTGTAAAGGATGACCTAAATTTTTTTAAAGCATTCTTGATAAAATACAATTTGCCATAAACTTTATTTTTAAAGGTAAAAAAATACAAAGACGCAAAGAGTATAAAAAATATGTCATGATTGTGGATTTATCATATAGAAAAATTTCAGAAGAAGTTTCGATTATGTGGAATTCTCTGTATGAGCAACTACTTGTTGCTTACGATTATAGACAACCTATTACTTTATTATTTAACTCCCGTAATAAAAATCCAAGGGATATGCTTGTAGGTGATTGAGATAAAATTTTAGAACTTCATGGATTTTTAGAGAAATTTTATCAAGCTACTAAAGAATTTTCCGATATTTATTATCCTACTATTTCAAATATGTTATTTTATATAGATCTAATATTTTTATTACTTAATGAATATATGCAAAATATAACTTATAAGGCAGCTATTGAAAAAATGTTTAAAAAATTTTAAAAATACTTTTTTCCTATCCCTCACTATTTATATTGTTGTTGTTGTATTAAATCTAACTATTAAAGTAGACGGTTGTAAAACACTTGTAGAAACGATTTATGATTGTGTAGAAGTACTTCCAATAGACCTAACTGAAGAACCAACTAAAGAAGCAGTTACGTCTAGCATACACACCGAATGCAAAAAAATATATACGTATTACCAACAACAAAATGCAAATAATCAACCGGCTTCTGTACTATCTTCTACTACTTCGCTGCAACCTTATAAAAACATGCGGTTTCTGCTGCTAGTATTCAAGTCATTATAAATAAAATGTGTAGTGGTTCAACTTCTTCACAAGTTACCGAATTTGATGTTTATGTTTTGCAGGGTGTTGTACCGTACAAATTAATTGTCAATGATGAAGGACAAGAAGACTTGTTGAAATACTAGAGGCAGAATGAGAAGACATTTCCGACGCTAACAAAGATGGCCCGAGATGTGTTAAACATTCAAACGTCATCAACATCGTCTGAAAGCGCCTTTTTCGCGGAAAGATTTCAAATTGGAGAGCACAGACATTCATTGGCGGGAGACACATTGGAGATTGCAGTTCTATTCAGAGACTGGATTCGTGCGCAGCGTAGGAGGTGCGGTCAATCGGAGACCAACGAAGAAGAAGACTACAAATAGAACGAAATCTTGTCCGAGGGAGCAGGAAGCGATGTTAAAGAATTTGACAAACAAATTTCAATTCCAACAGAAGATCCTCAAGATATTGTGAGGAAATTCGAAAGAGTATGGTTGAATATGTAATTTTTTTAATTGCAATTTTAGTATTTTACTATGTCATTTGCAACTTTTGAACAATACCACAAAGTTGTAATTTTGAAATTGTATTACTATGTCATATTTTTATTAAATAATATAAGAGACACAAAAACAGTATTGGGATGTTTTTATTACACTATATTGTTCAATTATTGAAGTGTTTGTATATAACTATATGTTATTTTTAAAAATTAAATGGAAAAAAAGAAAAAAAAAATGACTCCCGACCCGCCCCGCCCCGCCCCAACCCGACCCCGTTCCGGCGGGATGTGGGATGGGACGGGACCTCCCACCGTCCTGCCTATCCCGACCCGCCAGGCCTGCCGGAACCCGAGTCCCAACGGGACCCGCCCCTCCCCATTGGACACCCTTACTACAAAGTACGTTACAATGCAAACTTTCAATTTTTGGAGTACTGTTGCCCAATACTTGACACCCACGTGATACTCTATATTGGTCATTCAAAAAGACTTTAGGAAGCATGTTTAAAATTCAAGTTAAGCGGCAATTATCCATGGAATGTAGTTGTACCAAATATGTCCTCTAGCTACATGGTATGGCCAACAAGTACCATTAGCTCTAAATAGTGTTTTGATTGGACCACTAGATCCGTATCGTGATTGCGGATTCATAGCAATAAATATCGTTAGGTTTAAGCAGAAAACAATTGTATGCTTATTCGCTTGACTTGATGAAAGATGTAGTATCTCCTAAAGTCAAAAGTCTTTACACTTTCTAATTTACATTTTGGTGAATAATATATAGTAATTCTTTTGGCGGAATACATCGACAACTCCTTAAGCTTGTTTGCATATTAACTATTCCGATTGAGCACTTAAACACATAGTAATTAAAGTGTTCCTTGAAAGAAATAATCCCCTTGATTATTTTCATTAATTGAAAGGCTATATATATACAAGTTACATATTTCCATAATAGGAGAATCCTATTCCTATTCTATTTCTAAATCCTTATTCTATCATAATTCTAACTATACAATTATGGTAAGTGTATAACACTAATTAAGATAACCTTTACACTACAATATACTACAAATATATATACCATATATACAAGATTGTATTTGTCAACAATCTGTGGCTGCTGGCCGAGAGGCCCACTGCCGAGGCCCGAGAGGCCCACTGCTTTGCATCTGTGGCTGCTGGCCGAGAGGCCTACTGCCGAGGCCCAAGAGGCCCACTGCTTTGTTCTGCCAGTCCATCGCTTTGTATACCCGTGATATATCGCTGTATATTCGGTGTATATCACGGGTATATTACCTCGTTTAACACACCCCGCGATCATAGCGGGCGGTTTTCGAACACTGAGACTGTCTCTAAAATCTTCAAAGAGAACCGCTAGTAGACCCTTTGTAAAGATGTCTGCAATTTGATAACGAGACGGGACATGGCATACGCGAACATGACCCTTTGCAACCTTTTCACGGACAAAGCGAATGTCCATTTCGATATGCTTAGTGCGTTGGTGTTGAACTGGGTTACCGGAAAGGTAGATGGCACTAATGTTATCGCAATATACCAAGGTTGCCTTCTGAATGGGACAATGAAGCTCTAAAAGCAAATTACGTATCCAACATGATTTGGAAACCACATTTGCTACCCCTCGATATTCTGCCTCTGCACTTGAGCGTGATAGAGTTGCCTGACGCTTTGCCGACCAGGAGATCAAGTTGTTGCCAAGGAACATACAGTAGCCAGAAGTCGACCGTCTGGTGTCGGGACAACCACCCCAATCAGCATCCGTGTAAGAGACAAGTGTGGATGTAGATGAAGGATACAAATGCAACCCATAGTCTAGTGTCCCCTGAATATACCGAATGATGCGTTTGATTGCATTCATGTGCTCAACTCTGGGATCATTCATGAATAAACACACCTGCTGAACCGCATACGTAATATCCGATCTGGTAAAGGTAAGATATTGGAGGGCCCCGCAAGAGGCGTGATAGCGGGTCGGGTCCTCGTATGGTGCACCCGCCTGCGGCACTCAGCTTGGGGTTTGCATCAACTGGCATGGAAGTGGACTTACAGGATGACATCCCAGCCCTCTCTATGATCTCGGCAGTATACTTTCGTTGAGACAAAAACAAGCCACCTGAATGACGCTTGACGGCAATCCCCAAAAAATAACTCAAATGCCCTAAGTCTTTCATAGCGAACTCATAACTGAGCATGGTCATGATAGACTGGCGCAAGGAATCGGAAGAGGCAGTCAAGATGATATCATCCACATACAACATAATGTAGGCCAAGGACGACCCACAGGGTAGATGAACAAGGAATTATCTGACCTACTGTGAGTGAACCCAATAGTTGAAACAAAGTCAGCAAACCTCGTGTACCAGGCCCGTGGAGACTGTTTAAGCCCATATAAGGACTTCTTCAACAAACATACATGATGAGGACGGTTTGGATCCCTGAAACCCAACGGCTGATGCATATAGATTGTTTCCTTGAGATCACCATGTAGGAAAGCATTCTTGACATCCAACTGATGAATTGGCCAAGTCTTTGAAAGAGCCAAGCTAAGCACAGTGCGAATGGTAGCCGGTTTGACCACCGGACTAAACGTCTCACCACAATCTATCACAACCTGCTGAGTCTTACCATCACCAACAAGTCGCGCCTTATGTCGAGCAAATGACCCATCTGAATTCTCCTTATTAGCAAAAATCCACATAGACCTGATAACATTAATACCATATGGACGGGGCACCAACTCCCACGTCTTATTATCAATAAGAGCATTATATTCATAAGTCATAGCAATTTTCCAATTAGGGTCATTTAATGCGGACACAGGATTGCGGGGCAAAGGGAATTTAGAGACATCAGAATGTAAATTAAAATGTCTTTTAGGTGTAAAAATACCCTGCTGAATACGAGTGACCGGTCTATGACTCGAGGAAGAATTGAGGGACTTTTGGGAATTTTCTGGGCTCGGGACGGATCGGCGCGGCAAGCGGTGGGCCCGCTGCGGCCCAAATCGGTAATCGGAATCGTCGTCGGACCGGCCGAGTAATTAGGCCTGGACTTGCCCAATTGCTGGAACTATTCCAGTGGCTGAAACTGGGCACGGTACTGTGGGGCCAGCGGGCAGTGGGCCCGCTGGAGAATTTTGGGTGCGGGAGATGTCCGAAAAATTTCGAATAATATATGGGGATATTTGGTCATCCAAAAAATTATATGACTTAGGCTCAGGAGTATGAACTTTTGTAAAAGGAAATTGGGTTTCATCAAAAATGATATGGCGATTAATTATGATTTTCTTGGAGGATAAGTCAAAGCATTTATAACCACGATGATTTGACGGATGACCCAAAAATACACACGGGGTAGACCGAGCCTGAAGTTTGTTAATTGTGGTGGATGGGAATAATGAATAACACAAGCATCCAAAAATCCTAAGGTGAGAATAAGAAGGGTTCTTATTATATAGGATTTTGAGGGGGGAAGAATATGTCAGACCTTTAGACGGAATTATGTTAAGAAGATATGTGGCCATTTGTAGAGCATGATGCCAAAAATATGGAGGTATGGAGGCATGAATTAAGAGAGTTCGGACAATGTTATTTATGGAACGAATTTTGCGTTCGGCCTTCCCATTTTGTGAAGATGTATGAGGACACGAAAACCGAAAATTGATCCCATTTTAGCACAGAATTCCCGAAACTCCCTATTGTCATACTCTTTCCCATTATCACATTGAATATTTTTTATTTCTCTTTCGAATTGAGTACGAATGAATGCTCTAAATTTGATGAAGACGGAAAACACTTGTGATTTATTCGCAATTGGAAACGTCCACAAAAATCTAGAATAATCATCTAAAAAGAGAACATAATATCGATGACCCAATGAACTAAGAACAGGAGACGTCCATAAGTCGCTATGAATAATATCAAATGGCATTGAAGTATGGGAATTGGAGTCTACAAATGGCAACTTAACAATTTTCCCTAATGAATAAGACTGACAAAGTGGAGTACGACTCGTACCCTTACATGAAATAAAGCTATTTTTTATCTAAAACTGATAAAATAGAAGACCACGGATGACCCAGACGAGCATGCCACATGGAATGAGAGATGGCTGCAAATACTGATGGCAAGGTTGATGGACTGAAACCAGGCATGATAGGATACAAATCCCCCTTACTATCACACCTCATGAGATGACTCCCCGTCTTGAAATCCTTCACAGAGAAACCAAAAGGATCAAATTCAATGGAAACAGAATTATCAGTAGTGAACTTTCGGACAGACACTAAATTTTTAATCAATTTAGGAGCATGTAAAGTATTTTTCAAGAGAAGGGGTGGATTGGGGGGAGACAACGTTTTCTGTCCATAACCCTGAATTGGAATAGAGTTGCCATTACCAACAATTATACCTCGAGGGGTGCTCAAATTGGAATAAGAGGAGAGAGTACCTGATTCGGAAGTCATGTGAGTAGTGGCCCCGGTGTCCATGTACCAATTTGGGTCCGGTTGAGTCAACCCCAACGTGTGCATCGCGGCCTCGATATCAGTCTGAGTGGGGCTTGCTGCATGATGGGCTTGTGGAGGTCGGGGCCCAAGAATTCCTGTCCGTGATGGAGCTGGGTCGTAGCTGCTGGAGCTGGGCCGTAGCTGCTGGAGCCGCCGTCGTTGGGCCACCGCCGGCCGATGGGCCGCCAATGCCGGGTGTTGGGCTCCGAACCGTTGGCCACCCCATTGGCCGCTGGATTTTGCTGCCTGTGTAGAAGGGCTGTGGCCCATGGCCCACTGCCCCAGCCCTACTGCCATGGGCCCCACTGCCATGGGCCCCACTGCTGGGATCAGGGGGTGGTGGGCCACTGTTCCCTGGATGGGGCTCACCGCCTGCTTGCTGACCACCGAAACCGCCACCTGAGCCGCCGCGTTTGCCCCAGCGGTTTTTGTTATTATTCTTGCCGCCACCATGATTATGGTTTTGGCTCGAATTATTAACAAAACCCGAAGAACTAGGAGAGGACACCACCATGACGACGGGGCTTGCTCCGGTAGCCGCCTTTTTAGCCAAACCGGCTTCTTCCAAAGTAAGCATGGAGCGGGCTTGATAGAAGTCGGGAAGAGAGTTGCTTTGGCGAAGGAGAGTTCCAACACTATTATAGGCCTCCGAAAGACCGGCAACCAACTGTAGAACGAGACGATTATTAGTTATCGGTGCGCCAACATTACGGAGTTGATCTGGCAACTCCTTGAGTTTCTTGCAATATGCAGAAACGTTTGGAAATTCGTCCATTCGAACTAGAGAGAATTCCTGCTCGAGTGTGACGACACGTGAATGTTGGTTGTCTTGGAATATGTCACGCAATCTATTCCATGCAGCCATATCCGTGGTATCCGGCTCAATAATCGTCTGTAGAAGGTCCACCGAAATAGTGGCGTAGATCCACCGGAGAAGGGTAGCATCAAGAGTAACCCATAACTCAGGATCCTCCGCAGGAAGGGGTCTAGCGGGAGGAATGATGTGATGAAGAACTTGATAAGAGATAGCGTGAATTTTAAACAACTCCGCCCACGTCGCATATTGGACGTTTTCCATCTCAAGGACAATAGGGATACAGTTCTTGATGTTGGAAATCATGAGGGCAGGATGATAATTGTTCTTAGACATATTGAAAGAACAAAGAAGGAGGGGAAATTTAAGAAAGGTTTTTGAGAGCGGAAGACGAAATTTGGAAGAGAAACCCGAGGGGGGGGGGGTCTCGGCCGAGAGAGGTCAAAAAATTTTGGGAGAGAATTTTTTTTGTAAAACCTAGTCTCTTGATACCATGAAAGAAATAATCCCCTTGATTATTTTCATTAATTGAAAGGCTATATATACAAGTTACATATTTTCATAATAGGAGAATCCTATTCCTATTCTATTTCTAAATCCTTATTCTACCATAATTCTAACTATACAATTATGGTAAGTGTATAACACTAATTAAGGTAACCTTTACACTACAATATACTACAAATATATATACCAAATATACAAGATTGTATTTGTCAACAATTTGTGGCTGCTGGCCGAGAGGCCCACTGCCGAGGCCCAAGAGGCCCACTGCTTTGCTGTTGCCCAGTCCACTGCTTTGTATACCTGTGATATATATTGCTGTATATTCAGTGTATATCACAGGTATATTAACTCTGTTTAACATTCCTATTATACACTTCTTGCTCACATTTTGGAAATGTTTCTGCATCGTTCTCCGTCGTCCATTATGTGGATGAATTAACCACTTAAAATATGTCACCTCCTTTCTTTTTACACATTAACCTCAATAAGTGTAAAACCTCAAGTTTATTCCAATTGAGGTTGATGTGTATAATAAAAAAGGTGACATATTTTATGTAGTAAACATATCTATCTAGTAGGCGCTTGAAAACATGTGCAGAGACATTTTCAATATTTGAGCCGGAGCCTAATAAGAACACTTTATTATGTGTTCAAACGCTCAATCGAAACATACCGTAATTCGAGTGTCTTAATGAAATTCACTGACAAATTTAAGAGGTTTTCGATCTTGCCAATTCTTCTCATGTAAATATTGTACGACCCTTGTAGTGGAGGCACCTAAAATATGGTTGTATGTTTTACAGATGACTTGACAATGCCATAATGCTGTTTACTCGTAAATTTTTCTACAGTTTCAGCAAATTATAGAGTAGAACTATACCGTTCTATATTATCTCATGTCTTTGATAGGACCTAAAAGAACAAACTTTTTTGCTTTCCTAGGTCATCTACAACGTTGTTACAAGGTTTTCCAGTGTGCTTAAAGAATATTAGTACTCAATTTATGTGACACACTTCATTTTTTAATATTATCTCAAAAGAAAATGATACATTTCTCTTGAAATACTCATCAATTCACTATTTCAATATTTCACTATTTACAAATACTGAAGTATGACCAAACAAGTATCAACTAGTGAAGTTCAGTATTTGAAATTACTAATATGATATTTGATGCCCCAACGACCCATTAAACACAGTTTAATGATAAAATAAAGTGTATTTTTGAGTCTAGAGAATCTGTGCACTGTCATTGCTTGACTTGAAGTCAACTTGTGTTGTCTGAATGTCTGGTATATGTCTACTTTTGTTGCTGGACTTGAAGTCAATTTTTGTCGGGATTGGGGTTTGATCTCTTACATGATCACTCAACTAATAATTATTATATCAGAAAATCACTTACTTTTTAGTTTCAATTTCCTTCAACTTTCTGAGAGTAACTATTTGTTGAATGACTTTAGAAATTAACTCATTTTTGTCGTCTGTCAACTTTCAAAATGTAAGAATGAAGAATTCATTGATCTATTATAAAGTATAAACATAAATATAGTAGTACTGTTGCCCGGAAGGAAAATAGTTTTCCATCTCTTCTATACAGAATATAACTTAGTCCAAACTCCAAAGTGCTAATTTCATTCCTTTAGTATACAATTAAAATCATTTATACTATTATTGTTTCCCTTGGTTCTTCTCTAGATAACTTTTACTGTATATACATATGAGAGAGATGAAAAGAAAAGAAACGCCCCTACTCAATTCTTGTTCTCTATTTGCTGGTTAACATGACTGAAATGGTTAAAATTCGAAGCCAGACTTCATACTATTATCAAGAAGCGTCTAATGATCGAAAATTGACCCTCCTTTTTGGTGGATTATAAACCACATTCAGGGTTGATTATTAACCTATAGCCAATATATCGACCTTCGTGGTCAATCATCAACCTATTGTTGATAATCAAGCTCCTTTTTGGTTGATTATCAACCTCCTTGGTGACAAAAATCTTCTGTGTAAATGGTTAAGTAGCAGGGACATCAATCTATGGTCGATAATCGACCTCCTTCTTGGTCCATTAAGGTCATTTCCTTAAGTTCAAACTTATGAGAAGAAAATAAAGGTCTTTTAATTAATTGAAGACTTACAGAGGATACACCAAATCTTTTCAAATAAGATGACCTTATAATTAGTTCTTTGCGTTTTCATTAGAACAAATATTTAGAACTCTTACAACGTACTTACTTTCTAGGCAGATAACAGCAAATTAACTTGCTTTATTTAGGCCTTATGATGGCATAACGGAGGGACAAATCAATTACTTAAACAGCATCCTTAATAGCAGAGCTATAGCCAGATTGAACATCAGAATATCTATTCCAAAGCATAACACCTCCATACTTTTGAGACCCCTTCACAAATGGTAAAACTTGTGATATTAAAACTTGCTTTGGGACATAACCAGTACCAGATGCTGCTTTGGCTGCTGGAAGTCCAATGAACAATTTCTGTGCAGGAATTGATGTCCACTGATTCCACCTCCTCTTGAAATTCTCTGGGTTGCTTACGAATTCGCACTGAGGGTTGTTGTAAAATTGGACCCAAACATAGTCAAATAAACCAGTTTGTAGTGCAACGTTAAGAAGTTTATCAGGAAAAGGACATTGTGGTGCTGCAGTTAAGTAAATCTTTTTACCTGCAAAGATATAATTAGTGAATCAGTTAATTTCTGTCACTTAATGGCTTGAACATGTAGATTGCACTCAAGGGTATGATCTATTGGTCAATGAAGTACGTTGAGAATCATGAAGTCTCAGGTTCAAACTCAGCGGAGACAAAAACACTTAGGTGATTTCTTTCTATCTATCTAAGAGTTAGTTGATAGCGTTACCTGATACTTGTGCTGATGCGAGGTAGCATGAATTTGCAGAATTAGTCAAGGTGCGCACAAATTGGCTCGGACACCACGGTTATAAAATAAAGAATGGCCTGAACATCTAGACTTGATGTTCAATCACAAATTCAACTCGGATCTGGTGCATTTGGTATTGCTGAAGTTATTTTCTCTAGTAGAAAGTGCCTAGTATTTGGTTGGTGAGCAAAAAAATATTTTTTTTTAAAAAGGTCAAAGATTAATAACAACATTAGTAAATCGGATGTTCATATCAAACTTTTGATTATTAAAGTTTGATTATAATGTTTTAAGTGTTGGTTTGAGCAAGTAACATGAAATTTAAAGTTAAGATAGTTGCAAGAAAAACCACTCCCCTAATTCATAAGTCAAATCATTTTTCTCTTTTGATGACTTTAAACATTTTCCTGCAAAATGACTTTTGTATCAAACACAACCAAATTATAAATATGTTCTTTATATGCTTGTTTAATAAGAGGACGTTAAGAGTAGTAATGCCTTGCAAAGGAAAACACTTTGATAGTTACAAGATCAGAGGCAGAACCAAGAATTCAACTTTATGAGTTCTATATTTTAAAACGATGACTTCAAATATTAGTAACTGAGTTGTAAATTTAACATGTGTGCATATTTAATGAATTTATTAACACAAATACACCACTTGAACAAAAGCTATACTAAATGTGGCTGAACTCGTATCTAGGTTTCTACCTCCACCCTATCCATTCCTTGGCTTTAAGAGAAAAAAAGGTTAAATAAGTGTTGGACATACCTTGTTGGCTATGTTCTGAAAGTCTCCTGGCAAGTGCAACATAATGAGGTTGGCCAAGTTCAATATCAAAATCTATGCCATCAAGTACAGCATCTCCAAGTGGTCTAGTAGATGATTGTCCACCAAGATAATTGTTCCATAGGTAATCAGCAACTTGCCTAGCATCATCAGCAGATGACAATGAGTATGTATTTGTTCCACCTCCAATGGAGAGCATGACCTTAATTCCCATGCTTTGGCATTGCCTAATGCTGTTGGTCAATATTTGGCAACCACCATTTGATGGTTCACAATGGCCAGCTAAGTTAAGCTTAGGAGGTTGGAAATTCCCAAAAGAATATAAAAAGGCAATGTTCACAATTTTGTATAGACCAGAGTTGCATGTGTCAATCAATTTACCTTCTCCTCCATTTTGGCCCCAATAAGTCACAATATCTCCAGCTTCTAATTTGTAGGCTAGGAGAAGCAAGAATGCTGGGATGAATAGTGAGGATATTTTAATGCTCATGGTTAATTCAATGAGCCAAGAAGTCACTTGGAAAATAACTTGGTTCTATTGGATGAGTAACATACAGCATTAAATATACTATATTTATAGGCAAAAACTAAGAAAGAGTTTGGAACTTTAGTGGGTTTAGTTTCTACGCTCTTTTTCCACTCTCTTTTAGGGGTCATTGGCACTTTTTCTCTATTTTGTGCTGGTCTTTAAATTTTGCCTCTCAAACCAAATAATTTTTTCGCAGATAATTTTATATTTTCACATCGTAATAATCTATAACCTAGGCTCCGCATCCTTAAAGTTCTATGCCCCGCTATATATAAGTTTGATTGCTAAGAATAAAAATTAAAGACTAGCCCATTTGAAGGGCAAAAATTAAAAACCAGCATTTGAAGGGGAAAAGTGCAATTTCTTTTCTTTTTGGTGTAAAAATTAGCTCGGATGGCCAGTTTTTGGGACTGTTTGTTAATATTTAATCACCTTTTGAAATGTAATTAAGAAATAATCACTTTATTAAGGTGAAAATAAACTTGGACAAAAAAATACACCTAGCTAAAACACGAAAATATTCTGTCATATGATGCTGGACGTAAGTTTTACATATGTGTATTTCGGTGAAAATGGTTCTAACCAGAAATTGAGTTAGAGATTTGTTTTATAAGGTTTGAAGACAAGTGAATTGTATCCAATCCGAAAAACTCCTTAACGAGTCCGGTTTAAGTAGTAAAAAATAAATATGCAGGACTGATGGGTAAGGTAAAAATAATGAACAAGTTAAGATTCAAGCTAAAAATAAGCGAATAGACAATGAATCTCCGTGTATATTGCTTTGAGAGAAAAAAAATAATGCTAGGGTTTTAAAGTGAACAAGAAGATGGATTTGCTTCCTTCCTAAGCTTTACATATATAAGTCAAGACTAGACTTATTTATCCCTAAAGTTATGATGACGTGATCCTACTAACGTCCTATCACTCATGTACTCCACGACACTTTGATCGAGACTGACGAACGTGATATGAGTTGGTGGGAGTGACGAACAACTGTAGGGCTTGCCCGTGTCCTCTGAATCTTCGGGCATGCTTATTCCCTGGACGCATGTTTCGCCCAATACAATATGAAATCCCACACGCTAAAAATTACTTGGAGTTTGAAATGTGCAGTTTAAATTTCAAAAAATGTTCATGGAGTTTGAATTAATAAAAGTTCAAAACTCCAAGTTCATATTCCACAAATTTGTTAAGTTTGTTATATTGAAGTGAAATAATGTTTTCCAAGTACAATTAGTGAAATAATGTTAAAAAAAAATTATTTTTATTTTTCAAATAATATTAAAGGATTATCTCACTCATGGTATATCTTCATATTCCAAAATAGTGTCTTAAAATTTCAACTTCTGTATTTCCTCAATCTGTCAAACACTTTGAGAATGTGTCCTAGAGTTCGAACTTATACAGTTGAAATCAAAGATCATTGTCCTGAAATTTTAGTAAAAATCATAAGTTCAAATAAGTAGTTTTGTTATTAAAAAATTAATCTTATAAAAATGAAACTCCAAAAATGTATCCCTGAGTTCGTACATATACAAGTGAACTCCATGATAGTACCATAGAGTTCCATTAGAAATCGTGAAATTGAAACAAGACTTGTTTGAAATGGTGCAAGTGGAACTTCAGAAAAAGTTTCAGTGTTTGAACTGCTCATTTCAAACTTCGTAATTTCTTAAACTCCATTACACAATACTATATTTTTCGTATGTAAAATTTCAAACTCCAGCACATCATTGCTAGAGTTTTTCATATTTAGCTAGGGATATTTTTATTCCAATCATATATTTGTCTTAAAACGTGGTTAAACATTGACTAATTATGAAACACCGGTTAAATATTACTATTTCCTTTGTTCCAAAAAGATTGTCCTACTTTTCTTATTAGTTTGTTCCAAAAAAATTGATATCTTTCTATATTTAGAAATAATTTAACTTTATGGATGATTTACCGCCACACAAATATCTAAGACTTGTTTTGGATCACACATTTCAAAAGTCTTCCTTTATTTTTTAAACTGCGTGTCAAGTTAAAAAAGGATATTTTTTTTGGGATCGAGAGAGTAATTAGCAGCCTCAAAATGGCCTATTTGCCCTTTTCTTCCCTTTTAGGATTATACATGATAAATTATGCAGTATTGAAAAACACATGCACTCTAAGATGTAATCATGAGGAATCCGCAACATATATATATAAGTCAAATGTTTATTTGGTCACTGGTTAAGTTAAATGTCCATGGGAGTCTTGGAGTAACTGAAAAGTTGTTGTCATGTGATCAGGAAGTCACAGATTCTGTTGGAAATTTGCCTTTGGCGGGAGTTGCGTCCGACCAACTTTAACGGCTTAAACACTAGTGTTACGCATGTTGGAGAATCCGGTTCTTCACACGTGCATGATCTACTAAGTAAGTAGATAACCGTAGGGCCAAGGATCGTTAAATTTCGTTGAGAAATGAAAGAGATATTGGTCCATGAAGTGAGGTGTTTGAAGCATGGAAAAGTGTGGTATTGAGATCAATTCTCCCTCATAGGTGGAAGAAGAAAGAATTGTTTTGTTTATAAGTCTCAAAGTTGGCTTGGCGTTTGGGACCCCAATGGGTATCCCATGTGTTTAAAGGAGGGAGGACCTAGATATGCTTCGGTTCGAGGAAAGCCCACACGCACGCTGCCGCCGCCCGCCCGGGTCCACGGGTCGTGGGCTGTGCTTCTTCTGATATTATCTTTTTAGACCAGAGAATTTTGCCATATTTACAGTTTGATCCCTGAAGTTTTATATGTACAGTTTGGACCAGAATTTTTCATATGTACAGCTTGGTCCTTGAAGTTTCAAGATGTACAGTTCGGTTCCTGAAGTTTCAAGAAAGTCAGAATTGGGCAGAGAACAGAAACGTCCACCAGCACTCAATTCAACCATTTATTTTGCCTGAATTACTCTTTCTAAATGGTCAATCCGTTGCACATCTTCACCATTTATTTTGGAGGAATTACTACCTCCATAATTGCCATTACTTGGCCAGTAATGGCACTTATGGAGGTAGTTCATCAGTGTCTCCTTCAACTATTTAAAGAACCCATTTGTCACCATTGTTGAGCTACACTTAAAACAAACAGAAATGAATTCAGTCTTCCTACAATCTTCCAAGCATCATTTCATTACTCAGAATTCTTCACGGTAGCACTTGAGTTTCCTTTGCTCAATTGTTCATTTGTTGTTTTATCTTGGGAGACAATTGTCCAGGACGTAGAAATGATACATACGGGGCAATATTGTCTTAAAGACAGAGTGCAAACACTCGACTCAGCATATCAAAAACTGTTCCAGTTTATTGTTTATTGTTCATTGTAATTCAGTTTATTGTTCAACTGTAATTTCAGTTCTTGCAATACTTAGCAGTTACTTGTAATTTTCGTTTCCTACATCTTTGTAACCAACAAGTTTAAGACAATATTAGCTTACTGTAACTGCTGTAACATGGTTGGAAATATGACTGATGCTGCTGCTACTACTGCTGCCACTCAAGGCAACAATGATGCCTTCCCCGCTACTGCCGCTACTGGCCAAGGTAGCAACTCTCTTCGCCTTCACCTGTTGCCGCTCATCGTTCAAGGCAGAGCAACTCATCCGCCTTCCTGACCGCTACTGCTCCACCTTCTGCCTCACACCATGATCGCCCTGAAAAGTTCATGGGATCAGAATTTAAGAGATGGCAGCAAAAGATATTGTTCTACTTAACTGTTATGGGCATGGCCCGGTTCCTAACGGAAGATCCTCCACAAGCTGGAGATGAAATAGACTATTCGCCTAATGAAACGGGTGAAGGGGGCCTTGGTATCCATGTCATTAATGGCATGAAGATGGTTCTTGATGCGTGGAATCATAGCGATTTCATGTGTAAGAATTACATACTGAACTGCTTGGCAGATCATCTCTACACGGTCTATTGCACCGTTGGCACTGCCAAAGAGCTGTGGAAAAAATTGCAAAAGAAGTACAACGCACAAGATGCGGGTACTAAGAAGTTCATCGTTGGAAAATTTCTAAAATTCCAAATGGTGGATAGTAAGACAGTGATGTCCCAAGTCCAGGAATTCCAAATGATTTTACATCACCTGGTTTGGAAGGAATGAAACCAAATGAGTAGTTTTTGGTTGCATCGCTGATTGAAAAGTTACCTCCTTCGTGGAATGAGTTACTTAAAACTCAAGAAAAAAGAGATGACTTTTGAAGAGCTTATTATCAAACTCCAAATTCAGGAAGATAATAAGAAGACCTTACCTAGGGTATACAACCTGCTGAGGCAAAGGCAAATCTGGCTGAGGCCAAAGGGAACTCAAGCAAAAAATGGAAGTTCCAGAAAGACGGCAAGGCCCACGCAGCGGAGATGTTCAGAGGTAACTGTCACCACTGTGGGAAACCTGGTCATAGGATCAAGGAATGCCACAAGCTCAAGATTGAGCAACAACAGAAAGCCAAGTCTAAAGGCAAGGCGCATGCTAACGTCGTCAAGGACACACTCCTGGATGACATGATTAAGGAATTCTCTGCAGTGGTGCTAGAAGCCAACCTGGTTGATAATCCGATGCAGTGGTGGATGGACACAGGTGCTACCAGACACATCTGTTCCAACAAAGATGCATTCTCCACGTACACACCGATCACCGACAAGAAGTTGTTCATGGGCAACAACGCTTCATCTAACGTGCTGGGGGTAGGAAAGGTGGTCCTGAAGATGACTTCCAAAAAGGAGCTCACTCTGAAGGAAGTGATGCACGTCCCAGAGATTAGAAGAAATTTAATTTCTAGACCTTTATTGGTTAATGCTGGTTTTAGGCTAGTGTTTGAATCCAATAAGTTTGTACTCACTAAGAATGACATATTTGTGGGGAGAGGCTTCGTCTGTGAAGGCTTCTTCAAAGTGAATGCCATGTTTGTAATGCGTCCAAGTAATAAAGTTGAACCTCCTTCTTATTTGCTTGAGTCTTCTAATTTATGGCATCATAGATTAGGACGCGTTAACTACAAGTCTATCCAAAGGCTGGTAAAGATGGAGTTGTTGCCGTCTATCGACTTAAACCCTCAACATAAGTGTGAGGTATACGTAGAGGCAAAACTCACCAAGCTTCCTTTTCGATCCGTCGAAAGGAATACCGCTCCTCTAGAACTTATTCACACAGATATATGTGATTTTAAGTTCGCACAAACCAGAGGGGAGAACAAGTACTTTGTGACATTCATTGATGATAGCACAAGGTATTGTTAACTTTACTTGTTGAAAAGTTGGGATGAAGCCTTTGAAGCGTTCCGACGTTACAAAGCAGAAGTTGAGAACCAACTAAGCCTACGGATTAAATCCATTCGTAGCGATAGAAGGGGAGAATATGTAGCGCCATTTGAGGAATACCGTGCCAAAGAAGGCATTGTTCATCAAATGACGGCTCCGTACTCACCTCAATCGAATGGTGTGGCGGAATATAAGAACCGCACATTGAAGGAAATGATGAATGCCTTGCTTATCAATTCCGGTCTTCCCCAAAACATGTGGGGAGAAGCCGTCCTTACCGCTAATACGATTCTTAACAGAGTCCCACATAGGGTACCCAAGCCAAAGCAGGTCAAGATTGGGCCTAAGATTGTAGATTGCATATTCATCAGATATGCAAATAACAGTAGTGCTTATCGCTTCTTAGTGCATAAGTCAGATATTCCAGATATCCACCAGGGTACAATTATGGAATCAAGGAATGCTCAATTCTTTGAAGGTACCTTTCCTAGAAAGGAAAAAGACATAACCTCTCGCAAACGAAGTTATGCACAAAGCTCTCAAGAGTCGGGAGTCGTTGACAGCCCGGATCTAGATGATTCAGATCTAGCGGATCTCGAGGTGGTTGAACATCCGGAATCTAGTGTTCCAGA
The DNA here is from genome assembly GCA_034509755.1 of Anisodus tanguticus. Taxonomy (NCBI): domain Eukaryota; kingdom Viridiplantae; phylum Streptophyta; class Magnoliopsida; order Solanales; family Solanaceae; genus Anisodus; species Anisodus tanguticus. The sequence goes on along the minus strand of CM067552.1, from coordinate 9,718,294 downwards.
TTCTCAGAACTTGGAGACTCCAGAGATGGATCTAAGGCGAAGTAAAAGGGCCAGGAAGGATAAATCCTTCAGTTCTGACTTTGTAACTTATATGGTTAATGATGAACCAATGACAATTGCTAAGGCGTTGTCAACTCCAGAAGCACCGCTCTGGAAAGAACCTATTGAGAGTGAAATAGGCTTCATTCTGCATAACCATACTTGGGAGTTAGTTGATCTTCCTCCGGAAAATAAACCGTTGAGTTGTAAATGGATACTTAAACGGAAATACAAAGCAGATGGGTCTATAGACAAGTACAAGGCCAGGTTGGTAGTCAAGGGCTATCGGCAGACAGAAGGTTTTGACTACTTTGACACATACTCCCCGGTATCCCGGATGACATCCATATGTGTATTCATTGCGATCGCAGCTTTGCGTGACATTGAGATACATCAAATGGATGTCAAGACAGCCTTCCTAAATGGTGATTTAGAAGAAGAAATTTATATGTATCAACCCGAGGGGTATGTGGTTCAAGGGCAAGAGAAGAAAGTCTGTCGACTTGTCAAATCTCTGTACGGGCTGAAACAAGCCCCGAAGCAATGGCACGAAAAAATTGATAGTACTCTACTATCGAAGGGTTTCGCCATTAATGAGTGTGATAAATGTGTCTACACGAAAGGTAACTCTGACTCATTTGTTATGATATGCCTGTATGTAGAGACTAAGAACACGTTGAAACAATGCTTCAGCATGAAGGATCTGGGTATCGCAGATGTCATCTTAGGGATAAAAATCTCTAAGACGTTTGACAGGCTGGTCTTATCTCAGTCTCACTACATCGAGGATGTTTTGAGAAAGTTCGAGATGTTAGACAGTTCACCGATAAAGTCACCAATGGATACAAATCAAAAGCTTGATAAAAATCTTGGTGCACCTGTACACCAGGAGCGATATGCACAGGTGATCGGTAGTTTGATGTATATAACAAACTGCACCCGACCTGATACTTCTTATGCAGTCAATAAGTTGGCTAGGTTTACCTGTAATCCCAGTGATGATCATTGGAAAGCGTTGAATCGGGTATTACAATACCTGAAATACACGTTAACTTTCGGATTATACTATTCGAGATATCCAGTTGTACTAGAGGGGTACAGTGATGCAAACTGGATATCTGATATAGAGAACACCAAGTCCACCAGTGGGTATGTATTTACAATTGGTGGTGGGGCTGTGTCTTGGAAATCCTCTAAGTAAACTTGTATCGCCCGATCCACAATGGAATCGGAGTTTATCGCTTTAGACAAAGCAGGAGAAGAAGCTGAGTGGCTTCATGACTTCTTGGAGGATGTTCCGTGTTGGAACAAACCCGTACCTTCGGTAATGATCCACTGCGACAGCCAGTCGGCTCTAGGAAGGGCACGGAATACTATGTACAACGGCAAGTCTCGTCATATTCGACGGAGGCATAAGACCGTTAAGCAACTGATCACCACGGGTATAATATCCATTGATTAAATAAAGTCAAAGGATAATATAGCAAATCCGCTGACAAAGGGCTTACCCAAGGATCAGATGTTCTGTATGTCTAAGGGAATGGGCTTAAAACCCAAAGTATAAGGACCATTACGGTGGTAACCCAACCTTACTTACTGGAGATCCCAGTAATTTGGTTCAATGGGAAAACTAAGTTGTAAAGGTTCAGTTGATCGCTTCAATGGAAGCATGAGCACTTCGGATAGTGATTTATGTAAAGGAACACCAAATCCAAAGTCGTTCCCGCGATAGACGTTAAGTGCTATCTGCAGTGTGGGTAAAGGTTAAGTTTTCAAAACCTTTAATGGTCCTCAACAGTTGAGGTTAGGTTTGGGGAAACTTTTAATGGTTCCTAACACTTGTGAAGTGGGGTATAGCAGGATACCATGTAGGAGACCACCTATTTAAGTGCGAGGACAGGCCGCCTCAAATGAACGCACTTAAGAATCCAAGAAGTTGTCCATGGCCACAACAGACAAAACATTACGAAGAAGAGAGTAAGGGAATTTTCTGTGTTGGTACTATTGACTTGGCTTACACTAAACACTGACGGTTCAAGACATCACGTTCACCGCGCAGTAAGTAAGTCCGATGGTATTTAACTATGGAAGGTTCAAAGCTGAAGCTACCTCTCCTTATGCAACATCGGTCCACTGAAATATTGCTGGAAATGAAAAGGCACCATGTGAGTACACCAAAATCTCTTTCAAGAGGGGATTGTTGGAAATTTGTATTTGGCGGGAGTTGCGTCCGACCAACTTTAACGGCTTAAACACTAGTGTTACGCATGTTGGAGAATCCGATTCTTCACACGTGCATAATCTACTAAGTAAGTAGATAATCGTAGGGCCAATGATCGTCAAATTTCGTTGAGAAATGAAAGAGATATTGGTCCACAAAGTGAGGTGTTTGAAGCATGGGAAAGTGTGGTATTGAGATCAATTCTCCCTAATCGGTAGAGAAAGAAAGAATTGTTTTGTTTATAAGTCTCAAAGTTGGTTTGGGGTTTGGGACCCCAATGGGTATCCCATGTGTTTAAAGGAGGGAGGACTTAGATGTGCTTCGGTTCGAGGAAAGCCCACACGCGCGCCGCCGCCACCCGTCCGGTCCGGGTCCGGGTTCCGGGTTCTCGGGTCCACGGGTCGTGGGCTGTGGGCTGTGCTTCTTCTGATATTTATCTTTTTAGACCAGATAATTTTTCCATATGTACAGTTTGGACCAGAATTTTTGATATATACATTTTGGTCCTTGAAGTTTCAAGATGTACAGTTCGGTCCCTGAAGTTTCAAGAAAGTCAGAATTGGGCAGAGAACAGAAACGTCCACCAGCACTCAATTCCACCATTTATTTTTCCTGAATTACTCTTTCAAAATGGTCAATCCGTTGCACATCTTCACCATTTATTTTGGAGGAATTACTACCTCCATAATTGCCATTACTTGGCCAGTAATGACACTTATGGAGGTAGTTCATCAGTCTCTCCTTCAACTATTTAAAGAACCCATTTGTCACCATTGTTGAGCTACACTTAACACAAACAGAAACGAATTCAGTCTTCCTACAATCTTTCAAGCATCATTTCATTACTCAAAATTCTTCACGGTAGCACTTAAGTTTCCTTTGCTCAATTGTTCATTTGCTATTTTATCTTGGGAGACAATTGTCTAGGACGTAGAAAGGATACATACGGGGCAATATTATCTTAAAGACAGAGTACAAACACTCGACTCAGCATACAAAAAACTGTTCCAGTTTATGTTTATTGTTCATTGTAATTCAGTTTATTGTTCAACTGTAATTTCAGTTCTTGCAATACTTAGCAGTTACTTGTAATTTCTGTTTTCTGCATCTTTGTAACCAACAGATTCAAGGCCTAGAAATATCCTCTTACAAAATGTAAGGTAAGTCTGTATACAATAGACCCTTGTGATTCGGTTTTTTTCTAAACCCCGTGCATAATGAGAACTTAAGGACTGATAAAGTATTTGGCCAATCTAAAATAAAGTTTTCAAGTCCTTTGGCCAATAGGGTGTCGACTGAAGTTTAGGTAATTTCTTTTCGGAGTAGGGCTTTTTTTTTTTGGGATGTTAACTATAAATAGTTCCAAAAGAATTATTCTACTTTATTTATTAGTTTGTTTCAAAAAGAATAACATCTTCCTATATTAAAAAATAATTTAATTTTATGAGATAATTAAATATAAGTTTGTTTTGGACCACACCTAAGATAATCTTTTTTATTTTTTAAACTTCGTGTTAAGTCAAACTAAGACAATCTTTTTGAGACGAAGGGGGTAGTGAAGTAATAAATATTTTTTCTCTAGTATGTATTATGTAACTCCTTCCATTCCAAATTCTGTCATACTTTCTAGTTTTGGACGTAATATAATATTTTAAATTATTTCATCTTAATACAACTATCACCATTTTAAAGAATTTATATTTATTAAATTATTACACTTCAATTTAGATGTTACGTGCCCCTCCTTTTCAATCGCTACTTAAATGATCTTCCAGTGTTGCTTATTGAACCTTAAATTTCGTCTCCCATCAAATAACTAATATAACATAAATTAATAACCCGCAAGGATAGCCAAGTTGGTATAACAGTAGAGCGCGGGACCGCAAGGTCACGAGTTCGATCCCCTGCATAAACCTTCTTGATTGAGCCCTGTCACACATGGCTTGCCAAGTGTGGTTAATCGGCGACGTAGTTTGCAGGCTATTGCGTCAGTCCGGAGTTTACCCTGTGCGCACTCGAGAGAGTAGCGGCTGCGGGTTCCTTCGTCAACAAAAAAAAATAACATAAATTAATAAAACGAAAAATATAATTGGTCCCACTTCTGAATTCATACTAATGAAAGGAATAACTGATACTCTATGCTCGACTTGCGTGTCAATGAACGCATTTTTTTTTTTTTGATAATCCAGGTTTCCAGGCTTGCGCCTGACTACTTCACTGGTATTACCCAGACGTCCTGGAGGTAATAGCACCGGTCCTTCAACACTACTACCAGGTAAATCGCGGGATGTGCTCCGGTGGCCAGTTTTTCTGGGAGCGTACAACTGATCAATGACAAGGTCAAATTCCCCAACATGCAGAGTTTCTTCGTGCTTGCGGGGAATCGATCCCACATTGTCCCATGCCAGAGCGCCTTATAGCGCCCAGGCTTTGCCACTGGACTATGCCCCGGAGGACGTCAATGAGCGCATTTTTATAGCATGTTGAGAAGGTTTCTAAAAAGCTAAAAATATATTTTGTTTTATTTTTAAAATTTGAAGTATTTGGCTAAATAGGAAAATAATTTTTGAGCAATGGCAGAAGTAATTTCTATTATAAAGAAGAATCTCCAATTTATTATAGCTTCTTTTAAAAATCAGAAGTAGAAAACTGATTTTGACAAGACAAATATATTCTTACAAACAATTACAACTAAACTATCATTCATTAAATTACACATTTGCTTTTGAAATATAAATATATTCCTCTTATCATTTTCCTGGGTTTTTTTCTTCTCATTCTCAATATCTCTTTGATTAGAAACTTTAATACTACAACTTTAAATTATGTCCTTTTTTATGTGTTGTGTTTTATTTAAATACATATAATTTTTTTATTAAGAACTCTTATTATAAATGTTTCAATTTTTTTCCTTTAATATAAAAATTAATCATAAAATGAAGATACTATGTTTAAATTAACAATTCGACATTGAAAAGCATATTGTGTGATGATTGATCAAACACAATTGTTTTCTTAAATAAATTGAGTAAACTTAATACTTCCCCAAAATAAGTCTTTGTGAAAGTTTAATCAACATTGGCTGCTTGACCTGTGCGTTTACTTCAGGTCTTCCGTCAACTGCCTCGATAGTAGGGCAAATGTCCAATCTCTTTCTAACTTTTTGTCTAACTCTTTCACATTCATCAACCTAGTTTTGCCATAGATTTTACTATCATATTTTTAATTATTTTTAAATATTTGTTTGATCATGATATTTGATCAGATTTTAAAAATTTATCGTTAAAATAATTCAAGTTTCAAATACAGGCTCAAACCAGTTTTTGACAGATCTCACTTTCTCTCACAAAATTTTAAATATTTTCTAAGTAAAATACATGTCCAAACACATCTTCAAACATTTACGTTTTCAAGTTTCAAGTTTAAACTTCAAAATCTATGACCAAACGGGAGCCTAATGTCCTTTTATTTTTTCCTCTTTTCGGGCTCATCCTTTTTAGGCTCGGAATTACACTGACGATGTTGTTATAAGTCTAATTATATATGTACGAAGTTTAGATTTGTAAATCAGCGTAGTTATTCTAGACTTTAAGGTTAATCTTTGTGATATACTTTTCAATAAGAATAACTTTTTACCTATTTAACTTTTATAAAGTATGTTTAATATACCCCTATTTTGATCAAAAAAAATTTCAAATTTATGTAATCTCATACTCCAATAAGATCGTGACGCATACACTTATCACTAACTTAATTTTTTTAGAAAGCACAAAATTATAAATTCATCCGTAGAAATTGAGTGAAAATTCTGTATTTCATTGATGAATGAGCTGTACAAGGCTATGTATTTATCAAAAATAAATAAAATAAAAAATCTAAATACTACGTACACATGTACAATTTACATCAACATTTGAACATATCGAAATGTCTGAAATTAGATTTAAGGATTTGGCTTTCTTCCTCATATCTTTCTTACAATCTGTCATTTTTTTCCCGTTTTCTTTCAATGTCTGTTTGTTGCCCATAATTGACAAAAGAAATAGACAAACAGTCTTAATTGAGACTAATCTAGCCAAAAGGTCTAAAATCACTACCAGAAGACCTATAAGCTGGGATGAAATTAATTATCCCGAAGATTGGCTAATTGAAAAAGCTATCCCGGTTCATCTCAGGATAGACTCCCAGATCGCTCATGTGATCTAGACTACTGAAGGCAATATCCGCCTCCAGTTTTCTAAACAGCCTAAATTAGGTAGATCTTTGTCATCTCATTATTATATATCTCCTTTAGATGACACTCCTGGTACGTCTACTGCTAGAGATTTAACATCTCAAGTAGATGAAAACCTTTACAAAATCACCACCCCCTCAGAAATCTCTCAGGAGGAAAAGGTTGACAAAATAAAGGTTGAAACCCATATTCTTGTCGAAGTTTCGACAGATAACAGTAATACTGATTATACTGATTATTTTCATGATGGCTGACAATTCTGAGATTGATTATGATCGCATTGATTGCAGTCTTAATTATAGTTCTGGTTCTGGTTTAGGATAATTTTAATGGTCATGATTATTTGCTTTTTCGTAATTGGTTTTTTACCTTTTTCACGAGAAAAGAACAAGAAGCAATCAGAGATCAATTTTATGATGAATTGCAGACCAAGCAGACTTTCAAATATTTTGTTAGTTGGTTTATAGAAGACTATGCTTTGCTTAATATCAATGTTATAGAAAGGCAACGGCATTTGGACTCTAGAAAGTTCTCAAAAGTCTTTATCCCCCGGATGAATCTTTTTCATTAAAAAAAGATGGAAGTAACAATGATTTACATGCTCAACCATATTTGAAGTTGCTTCAGGGTACTCTCCTACATGATATTCAAGCCGATCATTTGAACAGTCTTTTCAGGTAGGGTAACCACACCAATGTGTGTCTCAAAGTTCTTGGTGAACATATGACTTTATTACAGAATAAGGTCAACAGACTCAGTTCCCTTATTGAGGAACAAAGAATCAAAATTGTTGCTGAGAAGAAGCAACCTCCAAAGCCCTTGGAAACCTGTGCCAATATCCAGCCTCCTACATCCATGGAAGGAATAAACCTGGCAAAGGAGCAAACAAATCCATTATCTAAAGATATTGAGAATTTGTTAGCACAATTTTGTGATAAAATGAAAGTATCACCTGATAAAGGGTCTGCCTCCAGATCTGTTATTGGTATGGTCAATACTAAATATACTGGAACCAGCAACGGCAATTGTATTGCTGCCATGAAAAGAGGGAGTAATTAGACTCCCAAGCTTACCTCGGAGAATTATTATTATCCGAGACCCACTCCGATGGATGTCTTACTTGAGGAACAAACATGGAAGAATGATCCTGCTTCCTATATTGGCACTGAGATTGGCGAGTGGATTATTGATGGTGGCGCCGAAAGTCAGATTTTTAGGATTGGCCACAAGATTCTTATGTACGCCGCAGCAGCCAAAGGCAACAATCAATCTGAGGCTAGCATCACAAAGATGATTACTGTAGGATTTACAGGTCAGCTCAAAGCATGGTGGGATAATTATCTCTCCATAGAGCAGAAAGCTCAAATTTTTGACTCTGTAAAGCAAGAGAGTAACGAGCTTAAGCCTAATTCGGTTTATACCCTTGTTCTAACCATTTTAGATCAATTTACAGAAAATTATTCTACAAATTATGACAATATCAGGACTCTGCTTCAGAACCACAGATGTCCGACCCTAACATATTTTAGATGGTATAAGGATGTTTTCCTGAGTAGGGTACTCAATCTTCCCGAAGCTAGTAATAGTTTCTAGAAGGCCAGCTTCATTGATGGCCTCCCTCCCCTCTTTGCAGATAAGGTGAAAAGAACCATGAGAATGGAATCTCCGGATTCACAAATTCCATGGCATATGTTCTCTTATGTCCATCTCATAGGTAGATGCATGGAATAAGGGTTAGCCTTGTGCAATGATATAAAATTACAGAGACAGCTGAAGAAGCAAAGACTTACTGAGAAAACTCAATTAGGAGAATTCTGCCAGCAGTTCGCCATGGACGAACCTACCTCATCCCAGAATACCGGGAAGAAGAGAAAGCATGCGGTTAAACCGCATAAGAAATAATATTATGAGAAATACAAGTCTGACTCTTACAAGAAAAAAGCTGCAAAAAGGAGAGCCAGAAATGAGAAAAAGGGTTATATCCCAAAGAAGATGACTACTAAGACCACTACTTGCTATGCATGTGGAGAAGTAGGTCATTACGCCAACCGGTGTAAAAAGAAGAAGATTGATAAAATCAAGGTTCTTAAAATCGATGATAACATCAAAGATGCCCTGATGAAGATCATTATACCTTTAGATGAATCTGATGATTCAGAAGATATTATGAGTACGGATTCGGAAGATCCCTATTCATCCTCCTCTGAGGAAAGTATTCCTTGTGTCTGTACCTCCAAAAAATGTCAGGAAATCAAGGATGATAACACTGATGATGAGTTTTATAAACTCCAAGCACAATTCTCCAGCTTCAATATTAGCGTCATCAATGGAGAAGAAATTAATGATCTTCTAAAAGAAATTCCAGAAGATGCCCAAAAGGCCAAGATCTTAGAAGTTTTGCTCAAAGCTCAAGAGAGGGATAGGACTCCTCGTAAGATCAAATCAAGAATTGATCCTCCGTATAATTTTTCAGAAATCTTGAGTGAATTGCAGAAGAAAAGGAGTGGTAATAATCCTTGGACTACTCAGCAATTGAAGGAAGAGATCCATGATCTCAAGCTTGAGATAACTCATTTACATAAACACTACGGTAGTTTAGAAAACAGAGTTACTCTGCTAGAATCTATCTCCTATATAGAGAAGGAGCCAGAAATTTTGGAACATTTAGGACATACTCCTATCATTGAACAGCCTAGCACTTCTAGTGAACCTGTCAATGGAGATCTCATGGGAGCTATCAGCATGATTTCTCGCTAGAGATGAATCACTCATGTCAATTTATTAATTGAAGGAGGAACCATTTTCAGAAATGTTCCTACACTTATTGATTCAGGGGCAGATGTCAACTGCATATGGGAAGGACTTATTCCCACAAAATATTTTACCAAGACTAATCGTAAAGTATCTGGAGCAGATGGAAGCAATTTTCAGATCTCCTACAAATTGTCATGTGCTTATATTTGCCATGACAAGGTTTGCATTAAACATTCCTTTACATTAGTTAAAAATCTTGCTAATGATATTATTTTAGGCATACCCTTTATTAATGGATTAATGCCTCTTAACAATGTTACAGAAAAGGGTTTTTCAGGAACTCATGAAGGAAATGTCATATCTTTTCCCTGGATAGCTTCGTACAAAACCATCAGCTTTATTAACCTTGTGCAAAACAAGAAGCAACATTTAGATTATCTGCATCAAGAGTTAATGATTCATAATGTTGATGATCAACTTACTAATCCTAAATTGCAGGATAAAATCAAAGGAATAGGACATGATTTCGCTATTTCTATTTGCGATGACTTGCCAACAGCTTTCTGGAACAGAAAGAAGTACATCGTTAGGCTTCCTTATGAGGAAGATTTTCAGGAACACAACATTCCTACCAAGGCCAGACCTTGCCAGATGAATATGGAATATCTGGAAATCTGCAAAAAAGAGATTGCTTCTCTAATAAAGAAAAAGTTAATTCGTCCTTCAAACTCCCAATGGAGTTGTACTGCGTTCTATGTTAATAAACATGCTGAACAGGAACGAGGAGTTCCAAGATTAGTTATTAACTACAAACCTTTAAACAAGGTTTTAAAATGGATTAGACAACTCATCCCGAATAAAAAGGATTTACTAGATAGGTTATACCAGTCTAACATCTTTTCAAAATTTGATTTGAAATCAGGTTTTTGGCAGATACATGTTCATGAACCTGACAGGTACAAAACTGCCTTCACAGTTCCATTCGGTCATTATGATTGGAATGTTATTCCTTTCGGATTGAAGAATGCTCCATCCGAATTCCAGCATGTCTTGAATGACATCTTTACCCCTTATAGTGGTTTTATAATTGTCTATATTGATGACATACTTGTTTATTCAAAAACTATACAAGATCATATTAAGTATCTTGAAATTTTTCAGAAAATTATTGTTTCAAACGGTTTGGTTATATCAAAACCAAAAATGAATATTTTTCAAGCTAAGATTAGATTTCTTGGTCATAATATTGAAAAGGAAAATACTATCCCAATTCACAGAAGTATTGAATTTGTGTCTAAGTTTCCGGATGAGATTCTTGACAGAACGCAATTACAAAGATTCTTAGGGAGCCTTAATTATATTGCTCCTTATTATAAAGATTTATCTACTGATGCAGCTGTTTTATATGACAGACTGAAGAAATCTGCTAGTCCCTAGACTAATGTTCATACTGAAGCAGTCAAAAAGATTAAGAAGAATGTTCAAGCTTTGCCATATCTTATGCTTGCCAACCCAAGTTGGGGGGAAATTATCGAAACAGATAAATTCCCAGACTAAACAAGAATATCTGGTCCGGTATAATTCTGGAAAATGGACTAATAGTCAAAAGAATTATGCTATTGTAGCCAAAGAAATTCTTGCTATAGTAAAGTGTGTCTTGAAATTTCAAGATGATCTTTATAATACGAAGTTCTTAATAAGAACAGACTGCAATGCAGCTAAATTCATGTTTCAAAAAGATTTTAAACATGATGTTTCCAAACAAATAAGATGGCAGGCACATTTAGCCCCATTTGATTTTGAAATTCAATATCTAAAAGGTGAAGATAACTCCCTCCCTGACTTTCTCACTCGTGAATTTTTACAGGGGTAAAATGCATCCGGATTGGCCGAAACCTACTCCTAATAGGGCTAGAGGAAGAGGCCGAGGCTATGGTCGAGGTCGAGGAAGAAATGATCCTCCTAAGAACACTCCGAAAGTAATACTTGCTGGAGAAGGATCAGCCAGCCAGCAGGGCTTATATGCCCAAAAACTCTTGCAACAAGAGGATGATAGGAACCAATATTTGGTCCGACCACATGAGGAAGTTATACTTCTTTTAACTCATGAAGATAAAAATTATCTGAATGACCCTTGGATTCTTATGAATCGTTATGTAGGAAATTTCTACCATCCTTTCAATGAAGGGGAAAACAGGATGTATTATGAATATATCTTCACAGCAACAAGTACTGTTGACATCACTTCTTACCCTGAGCACAAGCCGGGAGTAGAAAAGAGCTTTTCCAAGTTCTATCTAAAGAAGATTATCTCCGTATGAATGGAGAATTAGCCCATTCCGATCAAAGGAATTTATAATTCCCAGAACAGATATTAAGTTGGCGTTCAATTATTATGATTATATTGTCGCTTGTACTTATACTTTTTATTATGAAAATAAAAAGCATGGTTATACTTGGTGGATTAAGATTAATCCAGAAATCTTCAAAAATAACCAGAATGGCCAATTACTTCCAGGATGGATATTTTCATAGTGGAACACTGTGGGACCTAGAATTCAGGTTTTACCAAAATCTTATATGGATTATTATAAGGAATGGATTCAATTGACACTATGTGTCTCTCCAAAAAACCCTTCTGATTATATTGAAGGATCTGCATCACTATTCTTTTTTATGCAGACATGTATCCCATGGATATGGAAGTGGATCCCCGAAGCGGGAAGAAATTCACATGTCATATTATGTCTTAAGAGGAAATTCCTCTGTAAGTTCTAGTTCAAATTACTGGAAAGTGACAAAGAAAATCCAACCCGCAAATATGGATAGCAGTTGGAAGAAGAAATTACTTCTCTGATTAAAACTTTAAAATCCATTCATCATATGAAAAAGGAAGCCAAAGAAGAAGACTCTTTCTTTTCTAAATTAGAAAAGTCCATCAGAATGAAGAATCCTCATGTAACGGAGAAAGAACTAATGACTGCTTACCTTGATAAAGTAAAAACAGACTTTGTTAAAAAATTTAAGACAAAGATTGATGACAGTCCCTATTCAGAGACATCAACAGCTTCCATGAAAGAAGCAACAGACGACAATCCTTATAGATGTCTAGGAGGAGAATCCCAGTCGTTGGAAGATTATACCTACCAACCCACGACAGAAGATCTGTTCGACAGCCTGATTGAGGCAGTAAAAGAAAAGGCAAAAGCCAAGCAAGAAGACAAGAGCTCCCGAGGAAAGGAGAAAATGACATAATAAAGTGATGGGTCCTACTCAGCACTAATAAAGGAAGATAAGACTGAAGAGACATATTCGTCCCCACAACTTTAATAAAGTTATTCCGACTTTAATAAAGTCTTTTGTTTTTCTTTTTTACTTTTCAGAAGATATCTTCTTTTTGTAAAGTTTATTGGCGTTTTATAATTATTTAGATTCTTTTACTATTTATTTTATTGATTGTAAAATGAATTGGAGTCCGCCTTCGTCTATAAAAAGGGGACATACGTTCATTAGAAAAATCTATCAGAAAAACGAGCACTGTAAATTCTCCTTTGAATAATAACATTGGAATTCGCTCAACAGCTCTCTTGGTTACGACTTTGGTATACCTCCCTCTCCCTTTTTTAATTTCTTGTTTTTAATATTCATGATAGGCTAATAGCCTATACTGTCTAAGAATGCTCTGAGAATATGAATTGAATAAGTAAGGTTTTAGATTCAAGTTCTAAGCAGTTCATATCACCATGAGTCATAATAATACCTGGGTAAGCTATACTTAAAGATGACCATACACCTGCTCGTCCAGCCACAGCCGTGGATAGGCGTAATGGCGTTTATTGAGCTACAATACAGGTCCGGTGGATAGCTAACGTACTGGTATTATTATGGTAAATCTCGTGTGAATAGTACTATTAAAACTTGAAATCTAAAGTAAATTCCTATCTTGTTTATTATCTCATAATAAGATCCTTTACAGACCTACATATCAGGTTTTATTGTGTTTAAATATTTTCTAAGTAAAATACATGTCCAAATACATCTTCAAACATTTACGTTTTCAAGTTTCAAGTTTAAACTTCAAAATCTATGACCAAACGGGAGCCTAATGTCCTTTTATTTTTTCTTCTTTTCGGGCTCATCCTTTTTAGCCTAATGAAACCAGAAAGAAATTGTTGCCTAACAAAATGTCAATCAATTTTGACTTGTTTTGCGCGTTCGTGAAAACCCAAGTTTCAAGCAATATGTATGGCGGCTTGACTATCAGAAAAACCAGGAACAAGGAGAAGTGGAGGAACTGATAGATCATCAAGGAGACGGGTAAGCCATGTAAATTCTGTAAATAAGACATCTCATAGATATGTATTCGGCCTCAACCGAAGAAAGAAAGATTGATGCTTGCTTTTTGGACTTTTAGGATATGAGTGAAACTCCAGGACTAATGAAAAAACTGCTGACTGATTTAAGAGTATCCTTATATAACGCTGAATCTGCATCACATAAAGATAAAATAGAAAATGAAGGATTCACAATAATAACAGACCTTGTGTCAGATTAGAGGGAGTGTATCTCAACACTCGCAAAACTGTTGTGAAATGATCAACACAAGGGTTTTGCAAAATTAAATCCATCAGGATGAAGAAATGAGGTATTTTCTGGTTCCTCTATGGTAGTTATAGAGTTACTCCTTGGTGGAGGAATGGGAGTTGCACGTTAGCACTTGACTTTCTTACTTTTCCGACAGAAAATGACATCTTATGCAAGACAGAAAGAGCTGATTCACTTTCGTTTAATAAATACAAAGAACAATAAGACTGTAACACTACTACCAACCGTGCTATCAAGCCTTATCAAATATTGCTATATTATGTGCGGACCAGAGCTATAAAGCATAGCATCGACAGAGTTCGGAAAGACAGTCGAAGCATTGGCTAAGAAAATCCAACCTTGAAGTAAAGAAAGAGGTTCTTTCAAGTTAACTGTATGTATAGAATCTTCTATGTTTACTGCTAGCAATCATAAATAATATATAATAAGGACAAGGACTATTAGCTCAAGATAAAGAAGCTAAAGAAGAGAAAATCTTAAACAAATGCTAAAGCCTAAGAAAGAAAAACCTGAAAAGATGAGTGACTCGGTAAATACAACAACAGGAAAGGATAAGGTAAGTTATAACATCGGTCGAAAGACCAGGCGTGCCACGGTTGTCCTTCCCCAAAAAGCTGGCACCGAAATATTGCTAAAAGATTTTTTATTAGAGGTGTTATGAATTTGATTTGAAGGTTCTCAAAAGCTTAAAGTCTGAATCCTCCTTTTGTCTAGGGCCACGCAGACTATCTTTTCCCTTTAGTTCATCCCCCTTTTCATTCGGTTGCCCTCTTTCAGTCCTTTTGGAAAAGATTCGTTACCCGATTGTGACTTGATTTTCTCAACAAGCTACTAATTTGAATGGACGCTTCCTAACTACCACACCAGTATCTAGATTAAGTCACGAAGGCTACAACTGGGAGTAAAAAGATAATATAAAAGATAATACAAAAGAGAATCTCTACGATCTCCAAAGTCGACTTCCACTAGTGCCTCACACGGGAATGCTCACACCGTACGCTAGAAAGATGAAAAGAAGAATATGCCACCAAGGAAATATTATGCCACCAAGGAAATATTAAGCCACCGGAAATACAGAAGCCAATCTGGCATAATAATGAAAGAATGCCGCCACCGAATGAAGACAATACCCACCATAGGGAAAATGAGAAATTAGAGCACTGTAGTTCCCGTCCTATACTATAGTTCTCATCCTGCCTTTCCAATATGACAGACAGGTTTACGACTTTGGAGGTTCGAAATGTATGATAAATTTAAAGTATACGTCATGTTGCAATACTGATAATTGAAAGAGTGCCATTTGACCCAACTAGTGAATCTGTTTACTGAGTCGGCTTAGCACGCTAGGAGTGAGAGCTTAAGGTAGAAGGCAAAGTGTGAAAAGAAGTCAGTGATAAGTTCTTCGTCGATGGCTTGGCTTTAGGTATACGTTATGGCGAATGAAAGCGCAGATTAGCGGGTGTCCGCTTGACTCAGTCATAGTCTCGTCTGGTACGCACTCGAAGCTTATGTTCACTAGATAAATTTAAAAAGATATGGTAGTGATCTCATTCCACGCATTGCACACTTTGTTCTTTCAAGTTGGGCAGAGCTAGGTTCAAGATAAAGAGGGAGAGCCCTTCCATTTCTTTGCTTTGATGTACACGACTTTTTCACAGAGTTTGCTTCCACAGTTGCTTAAGCGACAACCACCCTGCATCCCAACCTTCTCGACTTTATTTGGTGCCAAAGACCAATGATCAGTTAACCAAGAAGATAAATATTTTTTGGACGAGAAGAGCGAGTCTCACTCCCGGGTGAGAAGCCAATAAGAAGCTTGCTATGGGGAGGGACCGAGAAAAGGCGATGGATATGTTATCAGCCAATGCATCTTCATGCTACCCCAATACTGATGTCGATAATCTGACATTGGGCATAGATAACTATCAATTATTTGCTTTTCATCTAAACTCACAGAATAGTCTTCGTACTTGAACCTGTCTTTTTTTCTAGTGAGCTCTATTCCAAGTGAGAAGACTACTGTGGGTCACTTTCCATATGAAAGACGAGCCCTCTTCATCTAACAGTTTCACCGGATTGTAGGCAGGCTGAGAGAGAAGTGTAGCTTGTTTTGATTAAGCTCCTGATCTTTAACTCACCTGATTCCGAAAGAGTACTTTTGGTTGGTGTCAAATGCTTTTCTTGTGCATACCAAAGTTTTCTTGCCTTGCTTTCCCTTAATCAGGGGAACAGAATGGCAGAAGAAAAGATCAACTATGAACAGATAACTCGATCCTTGACCTCTTATTATAGGCAAGAGTGAAGGCTCGACGTATCAATATCATAAGAAAAGAAAAGCAAGTCAAGCAGCGTGGTTTATGAGGTTCTACCACTGCAGGGCACAATTGCGATTGGATTGCCCCTTTACTCAAGTCATCTAGGGACGGTACCCCAGATTAGAAAAATGAGGGGATTTGTTATGTTTCAAAGGCAATCAAATGATGGGTTGTTGCCCATTTAGTAAATAATGGGGTGTTGCGGAAGCCCCAGCTGTGCCCACCCTAAAAGCTGGAAAAGAAGTTGCCCTTTCTGGTCTCGGGATCTAACAAAATTAGAAGCAAACAATCGTTAAACAATGCATCGACTCCTTTTTTTATTCCTTTTGAAACAGACCAAATCAATTTTCAAGATCCTTCACCCCATATCTTCTCGTCAACCTTCTATTTTCCACCGATGGTCCATTTCATTCCTATTCCTAGGCGGAATACTTTTCTTTGTCTATCTTCTTTATTTGTTAATTGGTTCAATTGATTTGTTCCAGGCCCTACTTTTGAAGGTTGGGTTCTTTGTGGGGGGCGATCCTTCGCCTTATTTTGTAGTAGAGCTTTTGGCTGAGAGGGAGACGCAAGTCTCATTCTAGTTGGGATTCTTTATTTGGAGATTGAGAGCGGGGTTCGGAATAGCATGATGTCTTCGTCTGGAGCTTCCATACCATCAAGCTCTTCAAGAAAACCGCCTATTGATTTGAATTTCCCCCATCCCCTGCCTAAGGCAGAACCGGATGCAAGGGAAGGAGTAGACACGTGACCTATACCTCTCTCCGAAGCGGATCAACTGATTCTTGCTCACTTAGGAGGAATAGGGGAAGCTCCAGACTCTAGGCTAGTCGAAGAAGCGCGATCGATCGTTCGACTTAAGGGTGAAATTATAGAGAAGATGTTTCAATTGGACAAAGAATAACCTGATTTTTGAAAAGAAAAAAGGAATGTCATTATGAAAGAATCCACTCGAACAATGCAGCAAAGGGAATACTCCTCTCGAAAGCTGTCAGAAAAGTTGGGACACTTAAATGGACCAAATATATATACTTCCGCTACCTATAAGCGGCTTTTTCAAATCAAAGAAAAATATAAGAAGTTTGGAACATTCAGTTGTTACTTAGACTCCTTTTCTTGAGAAAGGTTTTTGATTTCGTAGAGGGGTAGATTAGTTTAGGTCGCTCACAATAGTTCTACCTATAGAAAAGATTATCGGCAGAGGAGATAACCCATTTATGATTCCAGACGAGAAGAATAGTAAAAGGAAAACTCAAGAATTGCCTTGACCAAAATCGATGGAATTGGCCCTAAAAAGTCATTCGGGTTCGTTATCGATTAGGTATTAGTGAAAATATAAATATAAGAGAATTAACAAAGTATCAAATCGACCAAATTGAACAAATGATAGGTCAAGATCATGTTGTTCATTAGGAATTGAAGTGGGGAGAACGAGCAGACATTGAACGATTAATTTCAATTTCTTATTATCGTGGAATTCGTCATCAAGATGGATCTCCCTTATGTGGTCAACGAACTCATACTAATGCTAGGACTTGTCGTAAGATAATTCAGAAATGAAAAAAGTCTACGGAAAGCCCTTGGTACTTGTCTGATCAATCACGCTGATAGCTTCAATAGTTCACTGAAATTTATGTGAATGATCGTGACAGCTCTTTAAATCCTATTCAGTATGATTAGATATGGCACTGAAACAAAGTGATTTTGTTATCTCTCTTTTCTTTTTTGGATTCCGAGGATGATCCGGCCAACCCTAACATCATTTATGAGGAGCCGAATGACGAAGCCTCCCCCTCAGATAAAGATGTCTCTGACGCTATTCTCCCGGCAAGAAGAGCTTTTTCTATTATGATTTGGTGAGTTCGGTCAAGAGGGACAAAATAGAGATGCTTTCTATCAGTCAAAAGCAGATATTCCCCCTATACTCCCACAGTTCGCTTACCGAGGAATAGAAAGGAAATACATGAGGCTAGAGCAACTTGGGTTGGGGTATAGAGACGTAAGCGCGGTGGGGGGGTGACAGAGAACGTGCTCGTACAGTTTATAGAAAGATATGAAAAAGTACTTATTTGTTGGTAACTTTCACTCTTCTATATTTGAAATATGCATCTCTATGGGCCCAAAGGCAACAGGTTTTCAACAACAATTGGGCCATTACCGAACCAGTGCCAGGAGGCCCATTCGGTAGTGGCCAGCCCAACAAACATTGAGTCCGCCATGCACACTCTTGGACTAAATCCGCCCGACGCAAATTGGTATATGGACATCGGAGCGACGTCTCATATGACGTCCTCCCAGGGTAATCTCCCATCCTATTTTAATTTGAGCAAAAATAATAGTATAATTGCCGAAAATGGTCATTTTATTCCAATTCGTGGTTATAGTTCTATCAACTTGACTCCACCAAATCCACCTTTAATTTTAAAGAATGTCCTTCATGCTCCACAATTGATTAAAAACTTGGTTTCGGTTAGAAAGTTTACTACTGATAATTCCGTGAAGGATTTTCAGACGGGGATGCTTCTAATGAGATGTGATAGTCATTGGGAGCTCTATCCAATTACCACAACTAATCAACGAACCAAGTTACCATCTACTTTTGCAGCTTTCGCACCATCATTATGGCATGAATGTTTGGGTCATCCGGGGCTCCTATTTTAGCCTCCCTCAAACAAAATAATTTTATTTCATGTACTCAAACACGTAATTCAAGTATGTGCCATTCATGTGCACTTGGAAAACATGTTCAATTGCCATTTGGTTCGTCTAATTCATGCACATTTATGCCTTTCGATATTATCCATTGTTATATTTGGACATCACCTG
Source organism: Anisodus tanguticus (assembly GCA_034509755.1). NCBI lineage: Eukaryota > Viridiplantae > Streptophyta > Magnoliopsida > Solanales > Solanaceae > Anisodus > Anisodus tanguticus. Next base: position 9,699,300 of record CM067552.1, on the reverse strand, counting down.
TTTTGAGCTCTTCGGGCCATATATATTATTTGCTCTGGCAAGATGATTACTCTAATTTTTTAGGACGTTACCCTTGTCTGAAAAATCACAAGTCTTTTCCAAATTTCTAACTTTTAAAGCATTCATCCGGAATCAATTTGAACGGAATATTAAAAATATTCAATGTGATAATGGTAGGAGTTTGATAATGAGAATTTTTGGGATTTTTGCAATTCAATTGGTTTAACTTTTCACCTTTAATGTCCACATATTTCCTATCAAAATGGGAAGGCGGAACGAAAAATCTTAACCATCAATAACATAATTAGAACATTTTTTGCCCATGCCGCACTACTACCATCTTTTTGGCATCATGCACTACAAATGACTACATATATATTGAACATACTTTCCCACAAAAACTTGTCCTATCAAGCTCCTCTAAAAGTCCTATACTTAAGGGATCCACCTTATTCTCATTTACGAGTATTAGGGTGCCTATGTTATCCTCTATTTCCATCCACCACAATCACCAAACTTCAACCCCGGTCTACTCTTTTTGCATTTTTTTGGGATATCCCTCTAATCATCGAGGTTACAAAAGTTACGATATTTCCTCCAATAAAATAATAGTGAGTCGTCATGTTATCTTTGATGAAACAAATTTCCCATTTACCAAAATTCATGAGTACGTACCCCTCACCTATGAATTTTTAGACGATGACATACCCCGTATTTGTCCCAACATTTTTTGTCTCAAAACGAGCCCACTGTTTCGGCCAACCAAAATAATTTTGGTAACTTGGGCCCCGGAACAGTGGCCCAGCCGAGGAACACTACTGCCCAACAAGTTGGGCCTCCTTTCCTAAGCCCAAGTATGCCCACTGGATCGACAACCCAAAACCAATTGCCTGGCAGTGGCTTGGGTCACAACCCAATTTACTGCCAACTGCCAGGCAGTGCAGTCTCTTCCATTAGCCCAATTCAAAACCTGGCCCAGCGTCCAGTCACTCGTAGTCCACACGACATTGTCAAACCCAACACCAAATATAGTCTACACACCCAGATTTCAAAATCACCATTACCTCGTAATCCTGTGTCTGCTCTTAATGACCCGAATTGGAAAATGACCATGGATGATGAATTTAATGTTGTTCTTAAAAATAGGATGTGGGAGTTAGTTCCTCATCCAACTCATGCAATTATAATTCGGTCTATGTGAATTTTCAGTCACAGAGAAAAATGTGATGGCATTTTTTAGAGGCATAAATCCCGTCTTGTAGGTGATGGAAAGACACAATAGGTTAGTATGGATTGCGGTGAAATGTTCAATCCGGTGGTCAAACCGGCAACTATCAGAACGATCCTTAGCTCGGCTCTGTCGAAGGCGTGGCCCCTTCATCAGTTAGATGTCAAAAATGCCTTCCTCCACGGAGAATTTAATGAAACAGTATACATGTACCAGCCTTTTTGATACAGGGATGCCACATATCCAAATCATGTGTGCTTGCTAAATAAATCATTATATGGGCTTAAACAGGCCTCCATGCCTGGTACAAGCGGTTTGCGGATTTTGTTTCACATATTGGGTTTTCCAACAGCCATTTCGATCACTCTCGATTTATCTACCGTCAAGGTAATAATATTTCTCATCTTCTTTTATATGTGGATGGTATTATATTAACTGTCTCATCAGATGCTCTTCCCAAGTCCATCATGTCACAGTTTGACTCTGAATTTGCTATGAAGGATCTAGGGCCACTACACTACTTTCTAGGAATAGTTGTGACACGTCATGCAGGTGGTTTATTTTTATCCCAGAAGAAGTACGCAACTGAGATTGTTGAACGTGCTGGCATGTCCTCATGTAAACCATCGGCAACTCCGGTGGATACTATATCCAAATTGAGTGCCTCATCCGGCAAGCCATTTGCCGATCCGACACTTTACCGCAGCCTGGCAGGGGCCCTACAGTATCTTACATTCACCAGACCAGATATTTCTTATGATGTACAATATGTGTGACTATTCATGTATAATCCGATGGATGATCATATGCATGCTCTCAAACGCATTGTGCGTTTATGCAGGGTATTCTACAGTATGGCTTGCATTTATACCATTGTTGACATCCATACTTGTCTCCTACACGGATGCCGACTGGGGCGGATGTCCGGACACCAGACGCTTCACCTCTGATTATGGTATATTTCTTGGCGATAACTTGGTATCTTGGTCCTAAAAACGGCAAGCGACGCTATCCAGATCTAGTGCCGAAGCAGAATACCGAGGGGTTGCTAATGTTATGTTTGAATTATGTTGGCTTCAAAATCTTCTCCTGGAACTCCATTGTCTGGTTCCGAAGGCGACATTGGTATACTATGATAATGTTAGTGCTATATATCTCTCAGAGAATCCGGTGAACCATCAACACACTAAACGTATTGATCTAGATATCCACTTTTTTCGTGAAAAGGTCGCTCACGGACAAGTGCGTGTCTTGCATGTCCCGTCGCGCTATCAGATTGCAGATATTTTTACTAAAGGGCTTCCGCTGATATTATTTGAAGATTTTCGGGACAGTCTCAGCATACGCCTACCTCCCGCTTCGACTGCGGGGGAGTGATAAAATAATTATTAATATTGTTATTAATAATTATTATTGTAATATCATTTGTATATGATAGGTATATTAGTATTAATATTGATAGCATGATTCTAGAGATTTGTCTTAATATTGATAGATTAGATAGCATTATTCTAGGCTCATCATATCATATCACTAGCATGATTCTAGCTTGTAATAGTGATATAATTAACACATTATTAGAAGTTGAATATTGAGGAAAATATTCTTACAGAGTTGATAAAAAATTAATCCAACTTTGTTATCCTGTCATATTCCTTTGTTTGATTTGAGTTGTCAATTACCACATGGTTGGCATCTAGTACCTTTTTTTCTTAATTATTTTCTAACACACTCACGAAGATAAAGTATAACATAAAAATTAAGGAGGAATTGAACTAATTAATTAGGTTAGCAAAAAAAAAAAATAGACAGCTTAGATCCTTACTAACACTATGAATTAACCTAATCCAAAATATATAGAAGACATAAATGATAGAGTCAAACAGAAGAAACAATTAATCAACACGAGTAAAAAGTATCTAAAGCCAACTAATTAGTAATTCAATTGCAAGAATTCATCAAAAACTAAAACCTAAGCTAAAAGACTGTAAAATTAAGAATATCCTAAACAACTAGGTTCCCCCCCCCCCCCCCCCCCCGCCAAAAAAAATGAACTGGTTAAAATGGTATATAATATTTGGACAATTTCGGAGTTTGATTAATGTAAGGAAGTCGCTACCTAAGATTTAAGGTACATTACATATGTAAACTATGTGAGAATAAGGTATAGCTCCAATTGTGGTCTACTTAACATATGATATTTTGAATAAGGGTTCAACTTATTTCGAAAGGAAAGGGTTAGACGCCCTTCAGAATTCACAATAACTACAGGTCCCGATCGGACTTAGGTTAATTAATTAAGGCTAATATTATTAAAATTAGGTGATCTAATGTTTATTTATTATAGATAGAGTCTAAGTGGAGGTAAAGTTAGCATGTAGCGAATAAGTGGATAATTGAATAAATATTAGTCAAATAAAGTTGGTTGAATTTAGGCTATAGAAGCGAATCTTAATTGGACCAAAAAATGATCTAAAATAACAACAACAACAATCACCGAGTGAAATCCTATAAAGTGAGATTTTTTTTTTTTTAAAGTAAGACTTGAGAAAAAATAATTAAAAGGTTGTTGAGATAGTTTATAAAATGTTTAGTATGCAACAGAAGGTATTCAAGAAACAGGTAAATTAATTGTGTAGAAATCATATTCAGAATGAATAAATAAAGTATTAGAGAGTTTGTTTAAAAATAAGTAATATAAGGGTGCACTATCTCCAAATGAAGTGTACAGGAATTAAAGGATGTATAAAATTAAAGCAAGTGTCTACAAGCTAACTTAAGGACATTGATTAGGTTGACGAAAAAAGAAAGTGATTTGTTATTAATTAAACTTGTAGGAAAATAGTCACCAATAGGCTAAGTTCTTAAAAGCAGTGGTATATATAATAGGATAGCAAGTAGTAGTTTTAAGTAAAGGAGGCTAATGTTAAGTTGTTAAAGAGTATAATTAGGTATTTGAATTTGTAGATCATATTGGGCTAATAGTATTGTTGGGCGAAGTGGTCGCTTTTGGGTCGCCATTTAACTTGTGCTTGCTTTGTAATACTTATGCAAGTTTACCCGCTTCGGCCACAAGTTCAAACAGTCGTGTTTGAAGCATCTAAAGCTTGATAATTTTAAATATTTGTGTCTGAAAATGTGGCATTGTGAAGGTCAAACATTAAAGTGCAGACGTACTTAAAAAAAATTAAAGGGTGTTAAATAAGTTTGTTAGATTTATTGTATTTTTGACAAATCGATGATTGAGTTTGTTCTTTATGATATATGATTCTTATGTTTAGAGTAGAGTTGGGTGTTGAATCGTTGAAATTTGAAGAACAAAAAAGTATTTGTTGTTTAGACGGACATGTCTGAAATTTCAAGTTATTTTTTCGGTCATGTATGCTGAGGTGCATATATACATGAAAAAATTATCTTTCACAGAAAAAATTTAGACACATGACTGAAATTTTAACCTATTTTATATGTATTGCAGTCATGTACGGCTGAATTTCAGGCATACAAGACTGAAATTTTAACTAATTTTAATATGCATCTCAATAAAAGATGTTCGAACTTTTCTTTGTCTCGTCCACACCTAGGAAAGAAAAGATCAGTAACAACAGACTTCCAATTCCTTGTTCCTATGAAAGCATGAGTGAACGGTCAATTATTATTGAGAGGATTTGAAAGAGCCAAGTTTGTAAAAGGCTTATCTGATGGGGAAGAAAGACTTTGGTCTATACAATTCAAGTTCAAGACCGGTTAAGAGAGCTACGTCCAGCAGAGTTGGGATCATCATCACGAATCGATAATGAAAGGAATTGGTAGTGAAAGACCAGATCCTTTTTTTCATCAACTGTAGTATCTATGCGCCAATCTTTTATATTAAAAATCCTATTTCTATTATAAGGAATGAGGTTTTAACCCACTTTAAAAGAGTCCTTAATGTCATAAAGAGACCTTCAAAATGAGTTTTCTAGAGGTCAATTATTTTTTCCGGTCGTAGTATATGACATTACTAGTCTTAGTCTTAGGAATCCCATTCCTAATGAGATAGAAGTGAAATAAGTTCTCTTGGCCTTTTTCTTGACAGCAGGATTTGGGAAGCTCTTCCCTTCTGCTCGACTTGTCTATTAAATCAGCTCTTTTTCAGGAGTAGGCAAAAAGAAAAGCTTGTGTTAAGCATATCATTTTTTTAGAATGAATTAATCCATCAATGATAGCTATATGAGATAGCCTCGGTTCGTACCTTCGGAAAATCAGAACAAGAACAGTGGACCTAAGCAAAGGAAAAGATCGACCGTAAAGAACAAGGGGATTACCAAAGGAAATTCCCAAAAAAATAGGATCACTTCTAGCGAGACTGAACTCTACAAACTTGATGGACAGGCTTTCCTTTAAAAAGGCAGCAAAGAAAAAGAAAGAGATATGTGACAAAGCATGAATTGATAGAGGTGTGGAGTTTAATTGAGATAAAACAAAATCAAAAGGACTAGGAGCTCTGGCGATAACGAAACTAAAGCTTCTCCAACTTGAAAAGAAAATGGAATAAAGCATGATTGTGAACTGTAGATAAACTCGCTAGCAGGGATTAACAACGACTAGAAGTACGATAAAATTAGATAAAAAACAGAGTAGGTAGTCTTCAAAAACTAGAGTTGCTTTCTCTGTTGGTTTAATTTGCCACTAGGTGGAACCGGACCGTCGACTCTCGATTGCTGCTTGATTTAATTTTGTCTTTTTTTCCCCACTGAATGAAGCTATTCCCTATTAATGGATTCAAGACCAATCTCACTCTCAAACTCAATACTCCCCTTTTGATTACCATCAGCCCATTAATTTTGGCTTCTCCAAGCCTCATCTTAATTTTATAAGAATATCCATTAAGTTTCTGAGCAAAAACTGATGAGATATGTAAGAGAAGAATTGAATTTCTTCCTGAATTCTCGACCCTTCTATCATACTCTTCTGTAATTAGCATAGCACAACCATAGTAATTAATTGTAAGAAATATTTTAAATTTTGAACAGATTTGTTTTATTTTTTTAATTTGATGTGTAAAGAAATTTTGAGTTTCGAATTATATATATGGGAAAAGACCAAATTTGTAGTGATGGATTTGGTAGTGGCTTGTGAAATTGGTGATGATCATATTATAACTTTTGTTAGCGGTGGCGATGATGTTGGACTTGATGATGAGCAACAAGCAGAAACTGCAAAGATTGAAAGAAAGAGGAGAAGAAAATGGCAGATCGTAACGAAGGTATGAGGAAGAAAGCCAAATTCCTAAATTTAATTTCGGACATTTCGATGTGTTCGAATGTTGTTTCAACTAAAAGGGAAAGTCTAGCGGCTATATGTGGTCTTATCTCAGGCCTCCAAAGTATTTGTGATGGATTAAATCCACACCATACGATTGGTAAAAAACTATCTCGTTGGATACAAGAAATGAATCAAACATTGTTAGAAATTGGTTATTCAATACACCAATGTAAATTGTACATATGTACGTAGCATTTAGATTTCTGATTTATTTATTTTTGGTAAATACATAGCTTTGTACAACTGATTCAATCAATGAAATACAACAATTTCTCTCAATTTCTACATGGTATCAGAGTTCTTAGAATATTTTGATCCATCTCATAAAGTTATATTGTTTTTAAATATAGAAAAATGATATTTTTAAACAAACTAAAAAAATAATACCACATAAATAGACACAGAGGGAATACTACTCCTATAATTGATGGATTAGACAAGTGATTGATTAAGATGTTGAATTATCCATTTCTCTTTTTGCAAGTAGTACTACTATTTGTTTTATTAGTGAAGGAATATGTTGCTTGATGTTTACTGATGAATGATTTACAATATATATATATATAAAATATTATAAGAATATTTACTTTGATACAAATTAGATAACTAATTAACCCAATTACCAAAGGATTATAATTCTACCTAAAATAGGAGATATATAATTAATACAATAAATGAAAGAATATTGGGAAATATTCTATTACACCCCTAAAGTCGAAGCGGGAGGTTCACGAACACTAAGACTGGCTCAAAAATCATCAAATAGTATGCGCGGAAGTCCTTTGATGAAGATGTCGGCAATCTGATATCTGGAAGGAACATGAAGGACACGAACTTGACCACGAGCCACTTTTTCGCGAACGAAATGAATGTCCATCTCAATGTGTTTAGTGCGCTGATGTTGGACGGGATTGCAGGAAAGATATATCGCACTAATATTATCGCAGTAGACCAGTGTTGCCTTTTAAATTGGGCAGTGAAACTCAAGTAGAAGGTTACAAATCCAACAAAACTCAAAGACAACGTTGGCGACACTTCTGTACTCTACTTCTGCACTGGATCGGGATAGTGTAGGTTGCCTTTTGGAAGACAAAGACAATAGGTTATCTCTGAGAAAAATGCAATAACCAGACGTGGAGCATCGGGTGTCAGGACAGCCACCCCAGTCAACATCAAAATAGGCAGTGAGACCAGTGAGCGAAGACCTGTATATATGTAATTCGAAGTGGAGCGTACCTTGGACATATCGTAAAATACATTTGAGGGCATGCATGTGTGCTTCCGTCGGACTGTGCATATGCAAGTAGATTTGTTCCACGGCATATGATATGTCTGGTCTAGTGAATGTGAGGTACTGTAGGGCCCCACCCAGGCTATGATAGTGAGTCGGGTCTAAATATGAAGGGTCAGAATCAATGCTGAGCTTGTAATTGGTGTCTACATGCGTATGGGATGGTTTGCAAGATGTCATGCTTGCACAGTCAAGAATTTCTTCAGCGTACTTCTGACATAGAAATAGGCCGCCAGAATGTCGAGTGACAGAGATGCCCAAGAAATAACTCAAGGGCCATAGATCTTTCATAGCAAACTAAGAGGAAATAAGAGACATAATGGACCAGTGGAGAGCATCAGATGATGTGGTGAATATGATGTCATAAATATATAATAATATGTAAGACATGTTTGTACCCTTATGTAGATGAATAGGGAATGATCGGATCTGCTGTGTAAAAAACCGATAGAGGAGACATAATCGGCGAACCGCTAGTACCATGCTCGAGGAGCCAATTTCAGTCCATAAAGCATTTTCCGCAACAGACACACATAATCCGGATGAATAGGATCCCTGAAACCCATATGTTGATGCATATATATCATTTCATGAAGATCCCCATATAAGAAGATATTCTTGATATCAAGCTGATGAATGGGCCAAGACTTGGATATAGCAATGCTGAAGACGGTCCGGATGGTTGCGGGCTTTACGATCTAGCTTAACGTTTCATCACAGTCTATTCCCACATGTTGAGACTTGTCATCACCTACAACACGAGCCTTGTATCTCTCAAAAGAATCATCAGATTTCTTTTTATGTCTAAAAATCCACATAGAATGAATAATGTTAGCATCAGGTGGATGTGGTACTAGGTCCCACGTCTTATTATCAATAAGAGCATTATATTCGTCAATCATTGCGGCTTTCCAATTAGAGTCGGACAAGGCATCTTTCAGGTTACGAGGGACAGAGGAAGGGACAACTAAAATGGAAAGGTTAAACAATCATTTAGGTTTATGAATTCCGTGTATGGCACGGGTTTCCATGGTCCGAGAGTGTGTCTCAGGACGCTGGATGGGAGAGGGGTTTTCCGCGAGACTGTCGGGAAGAGAAGGAAGGGCAGGAATGATGGTACTGGCTAGCTGAACCTCGATTTACAGAGAGATGGCTGCGGAATCACCCAGAAGCGGGCTGTTCCGGACCACCGTTGGCAGAACCGAGTGGGCAGCTAGTCCCGAATTGGCCGAGGTGGTGGCGGGTGCAACAGTAAGTATTTGTTTGCAAATCCTCTCATCTTAGCAATCTTTTGTTGTTTGTTTTCTTCGCTAGAATCACTTGTGTTTGCTTTGCACAAATGATAGTTTGTTATTTTATCTTGGGAGACTATTGCCCGCTAATGTAAAAGCATATATACTGGGCAATCTTGTCTTAAAAACATAGTGTCATCACTCGACTCAGCACAGTTGTAACACTTCCAGATTTAGTGTCTCTTGATTTCAGGTTATCAAGATTCAAAAAGCTTTCTGCAATTGGTATAAAGATTCAAGACTGATTCAATAACTCAACAAACTTGTTGTTGTCACAATTCCTATTTACTACAAGCTTGTTGTTATTGTAATCTTTATTGTTTATCCTTTCGAATCACTTGTAATAATTATTTTCTATTCCCGTGTTATATATCCAACAGTAAGTACATTTGAATTCTATTGTATGTAAAACGACTTAAAGAATAAGCAGGCACATGAAATAATGGACACTAAAACTATAACCTGAGCATGAGCATGAATAATATCTGACATTAATTTAATAAAAACATGATAACTTATTATAACTGGAAGAGCTTTAGTATAATCGACATGTAACCACCACGTGGAAACGTGGCGTCTGATCTCTGTCCGATCAGCTAAGTCATCTCGTACCTTTTCGGGGTACGAGACATGACATGACATGAACGGATCCAATAACCGCGATGGGTAACATAAAGGAATCGTCCTAACTAAGCGGAGCGATCCTAATCCTACATTAGCATACGTAGTTTCAGGTTGTCTGAGCCTTCTCGATAATCTGTGTAACTCCCAAACATGAACATGAAATATAGTTGGTTAGAAAGCCCATGATTTGTATAATCATGACTTGTAAACATGGTTGATGAGTATAAGATAAAGCATGAACATAAATACATAGTATATTTTGCATAAAATATGGAAACATGTAGAATTCATGGAATTGAGTAATATGGGTTCATGACTTGTGTTTAAAAACCCATAGAATGCAAGACATGGATATTCATAGATTACGAGCGAACTCATGATAATCAAAGTGATATTCATGAATACAATAACAGAAACATGATTGGTTTTAACAACACATATAACTTGTTTTCAAGGGTTTATCATGAACTGAGACATAACCTTTAATTTCTAGGATTTTCATGGATTAATGTGTCGTGGGGAAGAACAACGATATTCCCACACGTGGATAGAAGCTCTACATACCTTAATCGCTCCAAAACTTGTGATAAAAATCTGAACTTTGAAGAAGAAACCCAAAGTCTGAACTTTAATCTCTTGGGTTGAGTTTTCTTGAAAATCCAAGGTTAAAGACAATGAATTTCACTTAGGAATTGAGTATACTTGATTAGAATCGCGAGAAAATACATGCAAAGAGCATACCTCGATGTCAGAGAAGTTTGGGAGGAGAGAACCTTCATTCTAGCACTTGGAGAGTAAGAAAACTGATTTTTTTAACTAAGTTCGCAATATATATTGTTCTAGTCGTCGGAGGTTTTACGGCCGTATTGTTGTCACAACCCAAATCGGAGGGCCACGACGGGCACCCGGACCCTACTCGTCGGGCACCACATCTACACTCTACCCTTAATCATATTCAATACGGACCGCGCCATGATAGATTAAATAAAATTCTAATCCAAAAGCCCTAATTTACACATTTACATACCAGGGCCGGCAAGGCCATACACGACAGATAACCACAGGACACCTATCCACAAGCCTCTACAGAGAAGAACATACCACGACCAAATCGCGACTCCGAAACAAATAGAGTGCTCTGGACACCAGCTGAGCCAGCAAGCTACTAGTGTGAGCTGTCACCCTCTCGATATGAACCTGCGGGCATAAAACACAGCGTTCCCCAGCAAAAGAGACGTCAGTACGACTGATGTACTGAGTATGTCACACATAAGAAATAACACAGCAGAGACATATCATAGACTGAAACAGAAACAACTGTGCATCAGTAAATGCCTCTAAGGGCCCTAATACACATGCTTAAACGTTTTGCTCAATGCAGTATGCACATACATCAGCCTCTTCGGGCATCTTCCTTACCATAACAGCCTCTGTGGTAATCATACCAGATATTGGTAAACAAATGTATGCATGATGCACATGCGGTATATATATATTAGTGTTGCGGATCGTGCAACCCGTCCCAATATATGTTAGTGTTGCAGATCGTGCAACCCGTCCCAATAAGCCATATAGGCATCACATCACATCACATCATCACATCTTATTGGCCTCTTAGGGCTCTTTTGTGATAGTCTGTACCAGCTGCATGTGGTGTGCGTATATAACGCCTTTCCCTCTTTTCCCATATCCCTTACATATATATAATATTTACCATATAGTAAGGTGCATAACACCAGTGGTACAGAGTAATATATGAATGCAATGCAAATGAGAATGCATGAATGACAACAACACATCATGGCCCAATATCCTTGAATCTTTGGCTAACACTGTAAATATCGATCTCTTTTCTGTATGCCTTAATAAGGACTTTGAAATATTTTTAAACAAGCTTTTAACACAAGAATCAATAACATGATCATTCTCAACTACTAAGAGTAGAGTAATTTATGTAGCAACATGATGGTTACGTTTCGCACATAGAATTATGCCAAAAGAATGAAAGAGTCATGCATACCTTGTTGTCGAAATTATCTAAGTTTCGCGGGTTCCTTGTAAGCTCTATGAATGATTGTCTACATCATACGGATTATTTAAATCATAATCGAATCAACATACTAAAAACAGATTCGTTGGGACATTCTAGCGAACACCTTGAACGCGTAGAACCTATATTCCTTCTATATCGAAATCTAAACATAAAGTGAAACACACAACCCTCTTAATCCTTCTTTTGTATAAAATCAAGTTCAGAATTTGTATAAACTTTAGGAACAAGAATGATTACCTTTGTTAAACATAGCGACGAGAATGGCCGAAAACCCTTTTGCTCGTACCGGATTTCGGTTGACAGAACCAGAAGCACTGGAATCATTTTGCTTGAGCCCTACCGAGAATCAAAGTCTTGGCTTGGTTTCTGAACCTTCAACCTTGCTTCAAGGTTTCAATTTCATTGGAACTAAGGTCTAGAACACCACGAATTTCTCCCCTTTTTTGGTTATATAAAACTTACAGAAAATCCCTAATTTCGATCGAGAATTTCGAGAATCCACCAACTGGGATTTCCTCTTCCTGCTAGAAATGTGACCATTAATTTTTCATGGAAGGATTCCTTTTAGGAGTGTTAAGGATTTGGAGGAGTTTGAAGAACTGGTGGCTTGAATTTATTGAGATAGAATGGATCGGTTAAAGGCCTTGAACCTGCCAGTGATCCCTCTTTCTCTACTGAGTCATTGCACCGCTGCCTTATAAGGCTACACGTAATATCCCAATATGTATAAATTGTCCCCAATTAAAATTAATTAATCCCATAATTAATTAATTATACACACACTTAAATTCCCGATCTCAATTCACTTAAAACCCGGCGACTTATAAAATCCTCTTATACATAATGTTATAGTTCCGGTAATATAATACTAATCTATAATCTTTTCGGGGATACACAATTGTTATTACTAATCCCCGTCGTCGCACTTGTTAAATCCAAAATTATTTCGGGGTCACGTCCTTCTATAAACTAATTTCCTTATTAGTAAATGCAAGTACAACATAACTTTTCTCAGGTCCGGGTCTACTCGCCTACGTTTATGTGTTCAACCGTTACCCGAAAATACGGGATGTTACATCATCTCCCCCTTAGAAACATTCGTCCTCGAATGTCGGTATGACATATCTAACTTTTGACACCATACAAAACAAAACAAAAAAAAACACAAATTTGCCATTCCAATTCATCAAAAACATGGGATACGACATTCAGGGATTAATTCAGATTATTATTTAAACCGTGAGAAGATACATATCCATCCATAACTACTTCTAAAGAATAGACTCAAGTTTCTTATGCAAACTTAAAATAAACACATAGTGACACCTTCCAACTTTGGTAACCTTGTGTGAAGCAATCTTTATCTAGCTAATTGCTTATATAGAAAGTTAATAGGGTGATGGATTCTTGCCTAGGTCTTTATACATTCTTTAAATTCAAACAATAGGTAAAGAAGGTAGAGGGTCCTAATATCTAATTTAGAGTCTTATACGCAATATAGTTATTTAAAATAGTTCACACATCAGTGCAATTAGTTATGCTTCATTTGTTTTATCATCCCATGGCCAATTCAGATCCTGCTAGTGTTTAAACTAGTTCATTTGATCATTTTTTTTGGCACTGGTTTGAGCTAGGGTGCAGCAACCACAACTGCTTATTTTCATTCTGCCCCTACCCAGGATTTACAGCAACACCTGCCTCAAAATAAAGGCAGCAACATGGGTTTGAGCATGGCATAATAGTTACCAAAATGCTGCAGTGATAACAGTAATAAGTAACAGCAAAATAGCATTCAAACATCAGCCAAACAACATCAGCAAGTGAGCTCAACTAACAGCCAGAACATCAGCCAGAACAACAACCAACACATCAGCCAGAACAACAACCAAAACATCAGCCAGAACAACAACCAAACAATAGCTAAACATAGTAGCTAAGTGCATCAGAAAATAACAAGTATACACAGCAACCAACTCAAATATAACAGTATCAATAACCAATGTAGCAGCTAATGGAAAACAATCATCAGTAATCAGAAAATGGAATCACAGACAGCAATCAACTAGCCCCCCTCCCCAGCAGTAGCCACTCCCCCTTTTGGAACAACAACAACATAGACTTAAAGCATAACTAACCAACTTTAACAGCAACCATAAATGAGGCAGAAATACATCAATTATTTACACTAAATCACAGTAGATCAGCAAGCTTTTTAGTACAACAGAGAAGTCCTACAGGGCTATATGTGCAGCAAAAATAATAATAATACATAACCATAATTTATCTCAAAGGCAACAACAACCTTACCCAATTAATTGCAGCTCAGGGCATCAAGATAACAGGTAACAACAAATAGTAAACAAGAAGCAACTATAAATCAAAGTGCAGTACTTTAAGAGCCACATAAATCTTAACAAGGATGCAGATAACTAGGAGGGCACCACATGCTTGAAAACATGACATTTGAGACTGAAAAAGGGCAGCAACATCTGTCACAAACTGAGGTAGCAACATATGTTTGAAGTGCCACAGGGACAGTTGTAGCAACAACTAAAACAGCAGCTAAACAGCAGCAAGAAGTATGGTAGTTAAATGCCTCATTATCCTGACTGGTTTCCTGGCCACCAGTCTAAACATGTTAGACATTCCATTTCTCATACATTCATACATCTTTGAACAGGACAATTAAGATTAGAGGCAAGCATATGCAATCAGGGCATAAGAATGGATATCAACAGATGATATGACAAGCAGAGCACACAACAATGGTATGGTCACACTAAAACATATGCAAGCTGGTCCTGAGGCAACATAAAAAAACAAGTAATTGAATGCAACTTACTTTGGTTAGATATGCAGAAATAGGGCTTGACCATGCTGAGTTGTTCTAAACATGGTTTCTACAACCCAACCTTCAAAATAGCATGTTATTAACTACCAGACAGGTGTCCATCTCTCAACAGGCTCATAGAAAAGCAGAAACAACACATATTGGCAGGTGCATTATAGGCTAAGCAACTTTTGCACATTTTCTTACCTATAACATGTCTTTAATTAGAACCCTAACATGAGAGGTCATGTTTTAAAACAAGAAAGGTTAAAATTCATCTTGGAGGTCAAGTCTACATATAACTGGAACAAACTTTAAATTAACAACAGTTTAGGCTTGAAATCAACTGACACTGCATGTGTACAAGTCTAAAATTAGCATAGCATGCTTTCTTTTAACTGCACATGTTAGCTTTAAGCTATCACAACACTTTCATCCACATATATCAACTTAGGTCTGTTTTATCTAATTAAACAGGCTCTCAAACTGTCATATTACCACTACTCTAAGCATAAATAGTCTGCATACTAATTAATACAGATTTATTTATCAAATTCATGTCCAGATTGGTTATACAACTCATCTATCCTAAGTCAAACAACCATTATATCACAGTCAACAACCATCAAATACCTGCTGAGTTAATCTTGCATCCATATGTACACCTAACCCATGATCACACCATGTCCAGGGGTCAAAACAGATGCATTAAGAGGTTGCATACCCACAGTCCACATAAGCAAAAATTACAGGGTATACTTAACTATCCTGCAGAGGTCCAGGGGACTTTCTGAATCATTTCCTCACAACTAGCATGCTGAAATTAGCCTAAGTTTATCATTTTAACTGGTTGGGAACATATGTCAACTAGCACAGTGATCCCGAGCTTTTATTCCTAACTTACACATGCACTTAAACTAGGTGAATTGATTTACACATAGGCAATGATAACATGGATACATAAATAACTCATTTCTAGGTATTCATAACATAACTTTAGGTTAATTAACAACACAAGAAGAGACTTAGTATTCACTTAGCATTAGATTGGATGCAGATAGACATAACTTAAGAGCAGAGAACATAACCAAGGCAACTCACTAACATATGACAAGCATAAATAGGCCTTTCAAAGTTCAGACCACATAAAGTCCAAGTTAAAAGAACATAGACACCACATATACATACCTAAGAAAACAAATCATGAACTAAACTTCCCTCTGGACATATCACAACCTCTTGGATTAGTGTTAAGCTCATTAAGTCCAACAATAAACTAAAATAAGTCCTCTAGTTTCAAATTTTTTCAGTTTATACCACAGTATGCATCCATAAATCCATAGAAGTAACAAGATATTAATAGCAAGGACAGGACATCATGTGGTCACATTTGAGCTAAACATATCATTAGAAAACCACATGAAAAGACCAAAACAGTAAGCCAACATACTTTCTAGGCTTATTCTAAACAAATGTTACTATTGTAATCATGTGAAAAAGGTAATAGAAGCCACACCAGTCTTTTTACTATAACCAATAAGTTATAGGTTACTCCTAACTTTAAGTTAGATTCATATCAAGTCGGAATTGTCTCTAACAACATTAATTACTTCCAGATCAATCCAAATAAGGTTATTATTGCTTAACTTATGCATACAAACAGTTCAAAAGCCATTTCATGATTCAACTAAAATTACACCAAACTATACAACAACCTTATCAATCAACATACAAAATCCACATATTCATTTGATTAATCCAAACATATAACCATTCATCGATTACATGCAGTACATCATTTATTTAAAAGCAACTAATTGAAGACCTTATGGATTTATCAGGATAGGTACTAAGACCGACTTATGATCTTGGTGGTGTATCCGCACTATCTTGTCTTGGCCCTATATATGAGCCTCGATTCGACACACTTCAGAGTGGAACCCTCTTATCCTTACTACCCACTCGCCTTATCCTGGCCTGCCTTCTTTCTCCCTCCAACGTGTATCCAATAACATGGGCCGACGAGCCCTGATTAACAGACCCTCATAATTGAGGACTACCCGTGATCTCGGAAGGGTCGGGGTTATCAAGCGACAAGCATCTCCGATTGCGGTGTGATACCTGAGGAAAATTCGATTGTACTCATCCCTGAGCTATTCCACCCACCCCATGGTTAGTGGGGTCCGACACTGATACTAAGGTCTTTGGTGAAGCCGGAACTCCCTCCACCCCACTTTCTGCTGGAAGAACCGAGGGTGTTCGAGCAGGTGACTCATAGGGATCTTCTGATGGATCATCCTCTCTAGACTCCAGGATTTCTGATGGATCTGAGTCCATAGTATAACTCACCTCTCTTCTTTCAATTCCTGTAACCCCTTGACCCGTGCTAGCGGGTGATATCTGCATAACATTTTGTCTTGCGACAGTACCTGTACTCTTATTATCTGAGGTGTTTCTCATTGTGGACGTTACTGTAATTTTCAAATAAAAAGATATGATTAGGAACCAACACTTTCACGACTCAGCTCTTTCGAACGATCTAGATTATGAAAGAATGGAAGCAACTCTAAATGCCCTGTAGCCTCCTGTTTATAAGTGTGGCACGCAACAAATCCATAACTAAGACTCTACTAGACACAGCTTGTAGACTCCCTAGGACAGACATGCTTTGATACCAAGTTTGTCATGACCCAAATCGTAGGGCCGCGACGGGCACCCAGACCCTACCCGCCGGGCACCATATTTACACTCTACCCTTAATCATATTCAATACGGACCGCGCCATGATAGATTAAATAAAGTTCCAACCCAAAAACCCCAATTTACACATTTACATACCAGGGTCGGCAAGGTCATACACGATAACTAACCACAGGACACCTATCTACAAGCCTCTACAGAGAAGAACATACCACAACCAAATCGCGACTCCGAAACAAATAGAGTGCTCTGGACACCAGCTGAGCCAACAACCTACTAGTGTGAACCGTCACCCTCTTGATATAAACCTGTGGGCATAAAACGCAGCGTCCCCCAGCAAAAGGGACGTCAGTACGACTGATGTACCGAGTATGTCAGACATAAGAAATAATACAACAGAGACATATCATAGACTGAAACAAAAACAACTGAGCATCAGTAAATGCCTCTGAGGGCCCTAATACACATGCTTAAACGTTATGCTCAATGCAGTATGCATATACATCAGCCTCTTCGGGCATCTTCCTTACCATAACAGCCTCTGTGGGCATCATATCAGATATTGGTAAACGAATGTATGCATGATGCACATGCGGTAGATATATATATATATATATATGTTAGTGTTGCAGATTGTGCAACTCGTTCCAATATATGTTAGTGTTGCGGATCGTGCAACCCATCCCAATAAGCCATATAGGCATCACATCATATCACATCACATCATCACATCATATTAGCCTCTTAGGTCTCTTTTGTGATAGTATGTATCAGCTGCATGTGGTGTGCGTATATAACACCTTTGCCTCTTTTCCCATATCCCTTATATATATAATATTTACCATATAGTAGGGTGTATAACACCAGTGGTACATGGTAATATATGAATGCAATGCAAATGAGAATGCATGAATGACAACAACACATCATGGCCCAATATCCTTGAATCTTTGGCTAACACTGTGAATATCGATCTCTTTTCTGTATGCCTTAATAAGGACTTTGAAATATTTTTAAACAAGCTTTTAACACAAGAATCAATAACATGATCATTCTCAACTACTAAGAGTAGAGTAATTTATGTAGCAACATGATGGTTACGTTTCACACATAGAATTATGCCAAAAGAATGAAAGAGCCTTGCATACCTTGTTGTCGAAATTATCTAAGTTTCACGAGTTCCTTGTAAGCTCTATGAATGATTGTCTACATCATATGGATTATTTAAATCATAATCGAATCAACTTACTAAAAACAGATTCGTTGGGACATTCTAGCGAACACCTTGAACGCGTAGAACCTATATTCCTTCTATATCGAAATCTAAACATAAAGTGAAACACCCAACCCTCTTAATCCTTCTTTTTATTGTTACAATCCCAAAAAAAAAAAAAGTACAACGATTTCACATGCAACCTCCAATTTCGTACAAACAGTTCCGATAATATCTCATTAACCCAAATTTAGCATTTTCGATAATCGTCTTAGAACTAGTGGCAAAAATCAAGTTCAGAATCTTATATGGTTCGTATAACCTACCGTACTTCATCAATTTCGATTGTGATTTGTACGACCCTATTATACGGTCCATATAACTTTGGCGTAAAATTGAGATTGCAGAACTGAAACTGGATTTTTAACTTTATACTCCCCATTTTGATTTCCTAGACTTCTGAATCATGAACATGACTTAGCTTGAAGGTACGAGTGGTTACAAATAACAAGACCCAATAATTTGAAGATAGTTCCTTATCCTCTTCATCTTCCATGCAAACATAGCAGTACCCGTTCGTGAAGGTTGGAACGCTCGATTTATTGGTTGGTTAAGGTAGATGGAGTGCCCGATTCGCACTAACAACTTTGAGTTGGATGACTGGATTGCCTTCCCATTTGGATCGTGCATTAGACACCATATCCACATTCAATGCTTGATGGAGCTTTGTCAAAGTGAGTGGGAAAGGCATCAACGACTAGCCACCTGTCCGTTAGACAGACAAGCCTATGTGGCAATGTTTCCCTATAATTTTGACATATTTTATGGCCTTATTTTTTAAGGTGATGTGCCACCAATGCGTTATTGTTCTAATCTGCACTACGATAATCGTGAGCTATGTGCGGTTAGGCTTCCATGCCAGCACGATCTTCACCTTCGGTGCTTCCTTGAGATAATGATTGGAGATGGAGAGGCGGAGTACTTCAACGCACCGCACCATTGTCCTACTTGTGGAGCTGTAATCCCCCCTTACCCTCAAATTATTGTGCCCTAGTTCTGTTGTTGAAGGGTAGTTAGTATGTTACTTGTAGTAATTGTACAATTAACTATGTTAATTTGTTAATTTCAGTACTATTTTTTGCAATATATGACAAAGGAAGATTAGAATTGTCCGAATAAACTAAAAATTAGAAGATAGTTTAATTAATTAGCTAATTCCTAAGTTAAGCATATAGAGTACCTTTATTCTTGTCATTAGTAAATTCATCTGGATCCTCTTCATCAATTTGTGCATAATCTCGAGAGACTTGCATATAACCTTATCATCATCTTTACTTGCCCATAAAGAAATCTCTGTGAATCCCCTAATTCATGGCAAGCAAGATATCATTGAAGTAGAGATGTCACGTGAAAATGAAGTAGAATTAGTTAATGAGTTATATATAAAGTATAAGAATGTAAAAACATTTTATAATAAATATGTTACAAAAACCATGATAATGTTCCTAATAATAATGTGAATCGGCTTAAAAGAAGTGTACTTAAAGCAGAATTGAAAGGAAAGTGACGACAAAAATTATTTATATAGTCGATCAAACTAACTTTGAAATGTCATTTAATAGTAGTTTTTCTTGTATTATGATTGGCATACTTTCTTCAAAATCACTTTTTATGGGGATGGGTCGGGCTAGGGGATGCAACTACAGCTTTCCTTCTGAATGTAATGATCATCATCTCCAATGTATATGTCACAAGGTGATGCAGGATTGAAACAGCTTTACAAAGGATTAAACAAGAGTTTGAGAAATTTATTAACGCGGTAACAGAAGAAATGGACACAGTACACCTGTCCATTCTCTAATAACAAACTTAGAGACTAAAAACTAAATAATAAACTTAGGGACTAAAAACTAAATAGTACTTAACTACTTTTGGGACTAAAACGACAATAAAGTATTTAAATTATACACCAAACACGCTGAATGTAGCTCCAATTTCAAAGGGACCAAATAGAGCCCTACCAGATTTCATAGAAGCACAACAAAATTTTAATTTGGAGCATATTTTCAGCTTGAAATTTTTTTATCAAATCAACTTTAAATGAACTCAAGCGTCAGGTTTTTTCTAACAAACATTTATAACAAGTTTTAATAATACCCGTCTGAATTCAAAGTCCAAAACCTATCAATTAAGTTTTCAATTCTCAAATCCAAAGCTTCAAAGTTCCTTCACTGATGGACCAATTTTAGGTTTTCCAATTTTCATCCAGCGAATTGAACTATGATCATGATTTTAGTTTTGCACATTGACAGTCAAATGATTCAATAATAGCAATTAAAGTATATTGTTGTATTATATTGTATACTATTACAACATATTTTGTTGTAGAGTTGTATGGTCTTACAGAGTGGTATACTGTTGAAGTATAATGTCACACTCGATTTTCACGTGACTGGCACCACAAAATAGAATTGTTCCTCAATATATACCTTGGGAAGAGAGTCATCCTAGCCCTGTCCGCTTATCACTTGTCTCAAAACCCCAGAACTAGTGAAATTAGTCACGCATAGCATTCATCTCAAAATAATTATTGTATTAGAATTCATAGTCTAACAAAAAGAATGGAAGAAAAGTAAAACTCGTCGCTGAATTCAATAGCCTTTACTCCTCATACGTTCCCTTGCCTCCAAAAACAGTGTGCCCCTTCAAAAGTTGTTTCTTGAAATATATGTATGACCTAGGTTGTGTGGGGGATCACCCAAATCAATCCACACGCGGACAAGATAACTGGAGGGCTTGTCTGCCTTGCCTCGCGTGGCGAGACCTGCGGGCGAGCTCCTCCAGCTCCTTATATTTTATTGCCTCGCTATGGCTTCGCCTTGCCCCTTCACTGTTTTTGCATTGAGGCCAGATCCTTTGGCTCGCCTAGCATGTTTGCGAGGCGAGCTCGGACATTCTCCGGTCTATGTTTTCTACCCTGAACTTGTATTAAATTAGCTCTTTCCAGTCTATTTTCATCCAACAATCTTCCTTCACATAAAAAACATGTAATAAGCTCAAAATACCCCAATAACATTACAAAGTAAACCACACGATTTTGCATAAGATTGTTACCAAAAAATATTATGCATAAGATATGAGACGATAACGTAGTAGAAGCCGAATATCAAGTATCGAGCTGGTAACGTAAATTTATGTCATGACATTTATATAATATTTGTACAATACGAACATAAAAGTACATTTTAATAGTATAGTTTGAAGATATCTCATGTTTTGTTTTTTTTATTTATTTATTACATGGGGTAGGGGAAGTGGAAATGGGGAAGGGAATTACAAAGTGTGGATTCAAACCCTCACCAAGAAGTTATAAGTTTATGTAGCCAATCAACTGAGTTATTAGATCCTTACGAATGATATCTCATGTTTGTTAGTCCCTACAAGAATATTTTCTATATACCATTTTATAATAACTAACACAGAATAATACAATGTGTAATGCATGTTTCGAAAAACTATTGCTAATTGAAAGAAATAATCCCCTTGATTATTTTCATTGATTGAATATATATATATACAAGTTACAAAATAGGAGAATCCTATTCCTAATCTATTCCTAAAACCTTATTCTACCATAATTCTAACTATACAATTATGGTAAGTGTATAACACTAATTATGGTAATAAATATACTACAATATACACACAATATACTTTCCTTAATATACAATATTTGTCCACTGATTTTCTGCCCTAAATTCGTCCATGGGTTGGACGTGTTGGGCCACTGCCGAGAGGCCCAATTTCGCCTATTTCTTCGGACCGCACCGCTTGCTTGTTGCTTTATTCAGCAATATACATGTGATATATATTCAGTGTATATCACATGTATATTGCTCTGTTTAACATACCCCCGCAGTCATAGCGGACGGTTTTCGAACGCTGAGACTGTCCCTAAAATCTTCAAAGAGAACCGCTGGTAGACCCTTTGTAAAGATGTCTGCAATTTGATAACGAGACGGGACATGGCAGACGCGAACTTGACCCTTTGCAACCTTTTCACGGACAAAGTGAATATCCATTTAGATATGCTTGGTGCGTTGGTGTTGAAGCGGGTTACACGATGTGTAGATGGCACTAATGTTATCGCAATATACCAAGGTTGCCTTCTGAATGGGACAATGAAGCTCCAAAAGCAAATTACGTAGCCAACATGATTCGGAGACCACAATCGCTACCCCTCGATATTCCGCCTCGGCACTTGAGCGTGATAGAGTTGCCTGACGTTTGGCTGACCAGGAGACCAAGTTGTTGCCAAGGAACATACAGTAGCCAGAAGTCGACCGTCTGGTGTCGGAACACCCACCCCAATCAGCATCCGTGTAAGAGACAAGTGTGGATGTAGATGACGGATACAAGTGCAACCCATAGTCTAGTGTCCCCTGAATATACCGAATGATGCGTTTGATTGCATTCATGTGCTCAACTCGGGGATCATGCATGAATAAACACACTATTTGAACCGCATATGTAATATCGGTCCGGTAAAGGTAAGATCTTTGGAAGGCCCCGCAAGACTCGCGATAGCGGGTCGGGTCCTCGTATGGTGCACTGCTTTGTGGCACTCGACTTTGGGTTTGCATCAACTGGCGTGGAAGTGGACTTACAGGATGACATCCCAGCCCTCTCGATGATCTCAGCAGCATACTTCCGTTGAGACAGAAACAACCCACCTGAATGACGCTTGACGGCAATCCCCCAAAAATAACTCAAAGGCCCTAAGTCTTTCATAGCAAACTCAGAACTGAACATGGTCATGATAGACTGGCGCAAGGCATCGGAAGAGGCAATCAAGATGATATCATCCACATACAACAGAATATAGGACAATGACGAACCACGGCGGTAGATGAACAAGGAATTATCTGACCTGCTGTGAGTGAACCCAATAGTCGAAACAAAATCAGCAAATCGTGTATACCAGGCCCGTGGAGACTGCTTAAGCCCATATAGTGATTTCTTCAACAAACAGACATGATGAGGGCGGTTGGGATCCCTGAAACCCAACGGCTGATGCATATAGACTGTTTCCTTGAGATCACCATGTAGAAAAGCATTCTTGACATCCAACTGATGGATTGGCCAAGTCTTTGAAAGAGCCAAGCTAAGCACAATGGAAATGGTAGCCGGTTTGACCACCGGACTAAACGTCTCACCACAATCAATTCCAACCTGCTGAGTCTTACCATCACCAACAAGTCGCGCCTTATGTCGAGCAAAGGACCCATCTGAATTCTCCTTATGAGCAAAAATCCACATAGACCTGATAACATTAATACCATATGGACGGGGCACTAACTCCCACGTCTTATTATCAATAAGAGCATTATATTCATCAGTCATAGCAATTTTCCAATTAGGGTCATTTAATGCGGACACAAGATTACGGGGCAAGGGGGATTTAGAGACATCCGAATGTAAATTAAAATGTCTTTTAGGAGTAAAAATACCCCGCTGACTACGAGTGACCGGTCTATGACTTGAGGAAGAATTGAGGGAATTTTAGGAATTTTCTGGGCTCGGGACGGGACGGCGGCAAAGCGGTGGGCTCCGCCGGCCCAAAACGGTGAAAATCGGACTCGCACGGACCGGTTCCAGAATTGGGCTGGACCGGCCCAATAGCCGGAACTGTTCCGTGGCCGGAATAGCCGGGCGTGACGGTACTGTAGGGCCAGCGGGCAGTGGGCCCGCTGGATGATTTTGGGTACGGGAGATGTCCGAAAAATTCTGAATAATATACGGGGATATTTGGTCATCCAAAAAATTATACGACTTAGGTTCGGGAGTATGAACTTTCGTAAATGGGAATTGAGTTTCATCAAAAATGACATAGCGATTGATTATGATTTTCTTGGAGGATAAATCAAAACACTTATAACCACGATGATTCGATGGATAACCCAAAAACACACATGGGGTAGACCGAGCCTGAAGTTTGTTAATTGTGGTGGATGGGAATAACGGATAACACAAGCACCCAAAAATCTGAAGATGAGAATAAGAAGGGTTCTTATTATATATGATTTTGCGGGGGGGGGGGGGGGGAATATGTCGACCTTTAGAAGGGATTATGTTAAGAAGATATGTGGCCATTTGTAGAGCATGATGCCAAAAATATGGAGGTATGGAGGCATGTATTAGGAGAGTTCGGACAATGTTATTTATGGAACGAATTTTGCGTTCGGCTTTCCCATTTTCTGAAGATGTATGAGGACATGAAAAACAAAAATTTATCCCATGAGTAGCACAAAATTCCCGAAACTCCCTATTGTCATACTCTTTCCCATTATCACATTGAATATTTTTTATTTCTCTTTCGAATTGAGTACGAATGAACGCTCTAAATTTGAGGAAGACGGAAAACACTTGTGATTTATTCGCAATTGGAAACGTCCACAAAAATCTAGAATAATCATCTAAAAAGAGAACATAGTATCGATGACCTATTGAACTCAGAACAGGAGATGTCCATAAGTCGCTATGAATAATGTCAAATGGCATAGAAGTATGAGAATTGGAGTCTACAAATGGCAACTTAACATTTTTTCCTAATGAACAAGACTGACAAATTGGTGTACGACTCGTACCCTTACAAGAAATAAAGCTATTTTTATCTAAAGCTGATAAAATAGAAGATCCCGGATGACCCAGACGAGCATGCCACATAGAAGGAGAGATGGCTGCAAACGCTAATGGCAAGGCTGGACTCGATGGACTGAAATCGGGCATGATAGGATACAGATCCCCCCTACTATCTCACCTCATGAGATGACTCCCCATCTTGAAATCCTTCACAGAGAAACCGAAAGGATCAAATTCAACAGAAACAGAATTGTCATTTGTGAACTTTCGGACAGACACTAAATTTTTAATCAATTTAGGAGCATGTAAAGTATTTTTCAAGAGGAGTGGTGGATTGGGAGGAGACAACGTTTTCTGACCATACCCTAGAATTGGAATAGAACTGCCATTACCAACAATTATCCCCCGAGGGGTGCTCAAATTGAAATAAGATGAGAGAGTACCTGATTCGGAAGTCATGTGAGTAGTGGCCCCGGTGTCCATGTACCAATTTGGGTCCGGTTGAGTCAATCCCAATGTGTGCATCGCGGCCTCGATATCGGTCTGAGTGGGGCCTGCTGCATGATGGGCTTGCGGAGGTCGGGGCCCAAGAACTCCTGGCCGTACTGGAGCTGGGTCGTAGACACCGTTGCCGCCGCTGCTGGGCCACTGGCCAGTGGGCCGCCACTGCTGGGTATTGGGCACCGGACTGCGTTGGCCGCCCCACCGGCCGCCGGAAAGCGTCGGCCGGATGGTATGGGTTCCACTGCCATGGGCCCCACTGCTGGGCCCACGGTGGTGGTGGGCCACTGTACCCTGGCTGGGACTCACCGCTTGTTTGTTGACCACCAGAACCGCCGCGTTTGCCCCCGCGATTTTTGTTATTATTTTTGCGATTATTCTTGCCGCCACCATTATTATGGTTTTGGCCCGAATTCTTAACAAAACCCGGAGGACTAGGAGAGGACGCCACCATGACAACTGGGCTTGCTCCGGTAGCCGCCTTTTTAGCCAAACCGGCTTCTTCCAACGTCAGCATGGAGCGGGCTTGATGGAAGTCGGGAAGAGGGTTGCTTTGGCGAAGGAGAGTCCAAACCATTATAGGCCTCTGAAAGACCGGCAACCAACTGTAGAACTAGACGATTATTTGTTACTGGTGCGTCAACATTACGGAGTTGATCTGCCAACTCCTTTAGTTTCTTGCAATATGCCGAAACGTTCGAAAATTCGTCCATTCGAACGAGAGAGAATTCCTGCTCGAGTGTGACGACACGGGAATGTTGGTTGTCTTGGAATATGTCACACAATCTATTCCATGCAGCCATAGCCGTGGTATCCGGCTCAATAATCGTCTGTAGAAGGTCCACCGAAATAGTGGCGTATATCCACCGAAGAACGGTAGCATCAAGTGTAATCCATAACTCAGGATCCTCCGCAGGAAGAGGTCTAGCGGGAGGAATGATGTGATGAAGAACTTGATAAGATATAGCGTGAATTTTAAACAACTCCGCCCACGTTGCATATTGGACGTTTTCCATCTCAAGGACAATAGGGACACTTAGCTTGATATTGGGAACCGTGAGGGCAGGGTGAAAATTGTTCTTAGACATATTGAAAGAACAAAGAAGGAGGGGAAATTTAAGAGAGGTTTTTGAGAGCGGAAGACGAAATTTTGGAAGAGAAAAACCCGAGGAGGGGGGGGGGGGTCTCGGCCAAAGGGAGGCAAAAGTTTGAGCGAAAAAACTTTTGTTTTAGACCTAGTCTCTTGATACCATGAAAGAAATAATCCCCTTGATTATTTTCATTGATTGAATAGATATATATACAAGTTACAAAATAGGAGAATCCTATTCCTAATCTATTCCTAAAACCTTATTCTACCATAATTCTAACTATACAATTATGGTAAGTGTATAACACTAATTATGGTAATAAATATACACACAATATACTTTCCTTAATATACAATATTTGTCCACTGATTTTCTGCCCTAAATTCGTCCATGGGCTGGACGTGTTGGGCCACTGCCGAGAGGCCCAACCGCCTATTTCTTTGGATCGCACTCGCTTGCTTGTTGCTTTATTCAGCAATATACATGTGATATATATTCAGTGTATATCACATGTATATTGCTCTGTTTAACACTAATAATACCATGAAACCTTTCAAATTAATGTTCTACTTCTTTCCTGTTTCTTTGGTGTCTCCACGTTTAGAGCTAGTAGTGTAGACTGATTCTTCAACAAGGGAAAATATCACCGAGTATTGTGCAATTTCTGCAGCTAAAAAACCTAGGTGAAGTAGGCGTCTATTTTGGTGGAAATATTTTTTTTTTCTTTCTCCTAACTATTAGAACTTTTGTTAATCAATTAATAAAAATAAGCACGAAGTTGTCTTGTTTATATAAGATACTTCATCTTCTTTTGATTTCTAAGGTTAATATTTTATTTCCTCCTTCCAACATAAGAATTAGAAGATGATGATGATTATCTCTATGTGAGAGGATTTCAACCACGTTTTTTCTTCTATAATTAAAGGTACGACTTTAAATTATGAACTTTTTACAATATAATTCGTGTTTGAACTTACGTATGATCTTATTGAAGATATTGATGATGATAACATATCTTTAGAGGCCTTGTTCAACTGAATTTTCTTGTATTTTTTATTCAAAAGTAAAAACTTGGTTAATTTAAGTTTAAAATTAATTAGAATTTGTGCGATGCGCGAATAGTATTAATGAATATTGATAATTTCAAATTGTGAATCTATATTGGTTGACAATAATTAGATCATATTGCTTCAATAAAATTTCAACGGTTAACTTATTTCTCAACAATGTTTCCGATAGTAAAATCTTGTGAAATTTAAGAAAATGAATCATATGATCATCGGATAATTTATCTGTTCGAATAACAAATTCTTCCCAGGCAGATGTGATGTGCATTATTGTTTACTTTACTACATGTAAAAGTTGCATATATTATGCCTATGTGTTACGAATTTAGAGGGCTCATTTGTGAAGATGAGAAATTATATTTAGGACCCCGAAAAAATGCCTATACATGGAAGAGGAATATAATTTATTAGAGCTCATGCTATAAAGTTGTCTCTTTATTTTATTAGTTACTTAGACTAATTCTGGAACCTAATTTCCTTCTTCCTTTTTTTGTTTCTTCTTTCCTTGGAAGATTTGATTACTAGTTTGGAGTAGTTGTAATAACTTGAAGATGAACTCTTATATTTGTATGTGTAATTCGAATTATCTATTTCAATACAATATGGGTTTATTACACTATGTTTGTAATTTGAATTGTTACGACATTATTATTTACAAAATACATTCAAATCCTGGCCTAATTAAGCTGTTTCTTGCACTTCCAGACCCATTATGGTACGGTTGAAAGAAACAGTATCTATCGTAAAATTTTGCATTTTATTTCTTAAAGAAACACTATCTATAGTAGTAATTTGCATTTTATTTCTTACTTTAAAAATATATATCATATGCAACGACAATTGTTAATTCGACCTCCTATAATTTGAGGAAAAGGAAAGTTATATCTCAATCCTTTTAATCTTTTGAGTTTGAGAAATAATAACTTTTACCTTCTGATTGAGACTGCAAGTTTCTCTTTACTTCAAGTTTAGAATTAAGTCAAAGTACAATAATTAGTTTTTTTCAACAATGAAGAACTTCAGCAGTATTATGGTATAGAATTTGAAATTCCATACGTTTCTTTTTGCTCTTTAGTTTTCTTTATTAATGTAAAGCCTCATTTTGCGTTATGATATATTTTTTCCTTAGAACTCCAGATTTTTCAATACAATTTGATCATTCTTTTTGCTACCTGTATAATTACTAGAAATAAAACTTTACTTCGACCAATAATTTTCAAGAAGGATTTATTTCTCTTCAATTTTTAAGTCATTCTTAGCATTTTGTGGTCTGATTATTTAACAAATTTCATTAGTAACTATTTTAGAAAATTAAAAGTAACAGTATTGGATGTTTGAATAGTTTATAGGTGATATGCCGCGAATTCGGATATAGTCGGACTCTAATGCGAATATCGGACACCACCATGTGAAAAATAAAAAATAAAAAGAATAGTTTATAGGTGATATGTCATAATTCCAAAATCTTCAAAAAAAAAAAAAAAATGGCAAGAAACCGTCGTTCCGAAGATGAAGAGGATATTGTTTTCTCCCAAAATATTGGGGTCTTAGCTTGAATGTATTCATATTTGTCATTTTTTTTACTTTCAAAATATTAGTTCAGCAATGACTAACTCACACGATCAAGTGGTTTCTGTCTCATTCAAAAGTGAAAAGGATTACTTGTTAAATTCAAAAGGTTACGTAGAATACCTCACAAAAGATTGATGGGGAATTAATTAGGTATAGCTTAGCTATTAGAGAATTAAAATCGTATTTGGAAACCAAAAATCAGCCGATAAATATTACGAAGTATCTCTAAAAGCAAATCAGAGAAGAAAAGAATATGACCTAGGGGGCAACCTTGTATATGTTGGTAAAGTATATTCCAAACATATGCCATAAGTAAAATGAAAATATTATAGATTGAAAAAAGAAAATTTGGGATTCAACTTTTCAAGAAATTTTAAATGGTCAAAAGGAAAAATGAATGAAATGAAAATAAGTGAATGCAAACGCATAACCTTATACTTATCTCATTTTTTTATAAATATATATTCTGTTTTACTCATATATTGTAAATTTTAATTTGTTGCCTTTTCTGTATTTTTAATCTTTTGCATATTATTTACTACTTTTTGGAAGCATTGGTTTCGTAAGATGGAATAATTTTCCTTGGGGATTCCTTTCATTATTCACAATATATATAGTTGTACAAATGTTGATTCCTAATACAGTACGAATCCTAACTTACCTTAAATGGTTGATTCCTAATACAATAAGAATTCTAAGTTACCTCAAAAATATGCATCTATCATAATTACAAAATATACGGTGAATATTCGGAGAATATTCGCTAATACTCCCCCTCAGACGGAGCGGGAGGATGCCGAATGCTAAGGCTGGATCGGAAGTCGGTGAAGAGCTGTCTCGGTAGTCCTTTTGTGAAAATGTCTGCATACCGATAAGAGGAAGGCACGTGTAATATTTTGACCTGACCACGGGCAACCTTCTCTCGCACAAAGTGGATATCCATCTCAATATGCTTAGTCCGCTGATGTTGGACCGGATTATAAGACATATAGATGGCAGATATGTTGTCACAATAGACTATAGACGCCTTTCGTAGTGGACACTGGAGTTCCAAAAGAAGATTTCGGAGCCAACAGATCTCAGCAACGACATTAGCAACACCGCGATATTCTGCTTCAGCACCCGAACGGGATAGCGAGGCCTGCCGCTTGGCGGACCATGAGATAAGATCATCCCCAAGAAATACACAATACCCTGAGGTGGAGCGACGTGTGTCGGGGCATCCTGCCCAATCTGCATCCGTGTAGGAGAGTAACTTGGTTGGGGCAGAGGGGTAGAGATGTAATTCGAAGTCTAGTGTGGCCTAAACGTATCTGATAATACGTTTGAGGGAGGCAAAATGGGACTCTCGGGGGTCGTGCATAAACAGACACACCTGTTGAACGGCATATGCAATATCATGCCTAGTGAATGTAAGATACTGAAGGGCACCTGCAAGACTCCGATTTATAGTGGGATCAGAAACTGGTGCATCGTCATTGGCACTAAGCTTGGATTTTGAGTCCACCGGAGTTGGCATATTTTTACTATTTGTCATCTTAGCCCTGTACACTATCTCTTCTGCATACTTACGCTGACACAGGAACATAGTGGCTGCAGATATGGTCACTGATATACCCAAAAAATAACTCAGCTTACCCAAGTCAGTCATAGCAAATTCAGTTTTGAGTAGAGCAATGATTTCATTCTTCAAACCGTCAGATAATGCAGTAAGAATAATGTCATCGACATATAATAGCAAATAGGTAGTGTTGCTACCTCGGTGAAAAGTGAAGAGGGAGTTATCACACCTGCTACATATAAAACCAATCTGCAGAAGATACCTGGCAAAATGATCATATCAAGCGCGGGGTGCCTATTTCAAGCCATACAACTATTTTCTGAGACGACATACAAACTGCGGAACTGCCGGATGAACAAAGCCAAGGGCTGATGCATGTACACAATTTCTTTCAAATCCCCATGAAGAAATGCATTATTGACATCAAGCTGATGAATCGGCCAATGCATGTCCATAGCAATACTGAGAACAGTCCGAATAGTGGCCGATTTAACAACCGGACTGAATGTCTCACCACAATCAATACCCTCCTGCTGATTAGTGCCATTGGCAGTTAGTCTTGCCTTATACCTCTCCAAGTCACCACTGTCTCTGAACTTGTGACGAAATAGCCACATACACCGGATAACATTCACACAGTCTGGTCTAGGTACCAAATCCCAAGTGTTCTGCTTGGTTAAAGCGTTAAACTCCTTGCACATGACCGCATTCCAATTAGGGTCCAGTTTTGCTAGTTTGGATTTTTTGGAATAGGTGATAAGATTTGTGCGGAGAGGTTGAAGTGAACCTTGAGTTTGAAGATCCCATGTTGTGCACGAGTCTCCATGCGATGGGTGGGCTGCAGTGGGGGGACGGGACTGGTAGGCTGCAGTGGGGGGACGGGACTGGTAGGCTGCAGGTTGTCGGTTTACGGATCGGGAGGCGCATTGCGCCTTGGGACCGAGTGCTTCGCCGACTTACGGGTGCTGGACTGGGGGGCAGCATTGCTGCTGGGGGGTCAGGAGACAAGGCTGAAGGCAGTAGTGGTGTTTTCGACTTAGAGCAATTGGCTGAAGGCAGCAGTGGTGGGGACGGGGTAGTGTGTACTGGCGGAAGAGGCTGTATCGGTTCTGGAATTTGGCGGAGACACATCGACTGGAGTAGAGGAGACATAGTAGACTCATCGAAAAATGTGTAATCCGTGGTTTGGAATTTTCGAAGGTTTGAAAATGGATAGTTCACCTCATCGAATGTGACATGACGTGAGATGATGATCTTACGAGTGGTTATCTTATAGCACAAGTATTCCCGATGATTATGTGAGAAACCGACGAATACGCATGGTGTGGTGCGTGGGGCTAGTTTGTGAGATGCAGTAGAGGCCAGGTTGGGGTAGCACAGGCAACCGAAGATGCGTATTTGGTCATAAGAGGGGAACCTACGGTATAAGATTTCAGTTGGGGTCTTGTTTTGGAGAGTGCTGGTTGGTAAAATGTTAAGGAGGTATTCTACCATTTTGACAGCGTAGACCCAGAATGACGGTGGAAGACTGGCGTGAAAGAGAAGGGTACGCACCATGTTATTGATTGTACGGATGATTCTTTCAGCTTTACCGTTTTGGGATGAAGTGTAGGGACAGGAAAAATGGAAAATCAGGCCTTATTTAGAGTAGAAATTGTGAAATGCCGAATTATTAAATTCACGTCCATTATCACATTGAAAAGCTTTTATAGATTTTTCAAACTGTATTTTGATGAATTTTTGAAATTTAAGGAACTTGACAAACACTTCAGATTTGAACTTTAGTGGGTAGATCCATACAAAGTATGAAAAATCATCTAATAATACTAGATAGAATTTGTGACCCAAAGAACCGACAACCGGAGATGTCCACAAATCAGCATGAACAATATCAAATGGAGAAAAAGTAACACTGTTTGAGGACATAAATGGAATACGAGTATGCTTGTCAAGTGGGCAAGAAAAACAGTGGTGGGCAATTTTCCCATTATTATATTAAATACGCTTATTAGTCCTAAGAATATTAAAAACAGGGTCTCCTGGGTGACTGAGTTCTGACAGTGGAAGACTGAGTGAAGGGGTAGAGGTCTCCCACACTATTGCAGCGCGTAAGAATTTTCCCCGTATTGAGATCCTTCACAAAAAAACCAAAAGAGTCAAATTCGACAGACACAGAATTATTGCGAGTGAATTTTCTAACAGAGATTAGATTTTTAATGATGTTAGGGGTGTAAAGGACGTGATTTAGGAAGAAAGGCGGGTGGGGATGTTTGGTATGTGTGTTACCGTAACCTTAAATTGGAATGCGATGACCATTGCCGACAATAATAAATTGAGGACACTTTAGCCGAAGTAGTTGAGATAAGTTACCTGACGACCGGGTAAGGTGAGATGTGGCTCCGGTGTCCATGTACCAATTATCGTCGGGCTGTTGAAGGTTCACGGTGCTGAAGGCCTGGCCCAAGTCGGTGGGAGCCAAGCTGCTGGGGTCTTCTTCTTTGGGCCGGACCGAGACCAGTGGGCTCGCTGGTGGATGGGAGGGCCCAAAAGGCCGATCGACCATGCAGCCGCTGGGCCCGGGCCCTGCAGTTGGGTATGGGCATGCAGGCGAGGCCCAGTTCTGCTAGTTGGGCCAGACCTGTTGTTGTCTAGGCCACGGGAAGTAGGCAGCGTTTGGGCCTAACTGTTGATTTTTGTAGCCCTTGTCGCGACCCTTGCCTTTGTTATTATTGTCGCGGCCTCTACCGCCACGCCCTCCGCCGCGGGACTGCTGCTGCTGGTGGTCTTGCGGTGGTGTCGGGTTGGTGTTGGCCGCCGGTGTTGCCATCCCGTCAATGGCTAACGCCTTTTGATTATGTTTCTCTTGTTTAGCACGATGGGTTTCTTCCAACAATAGTTGTGACCGTGCCTTGGTGAAACTTGGTAGTGGGTCGGCCTGTTGAATCATCGTTGCAAGTGTATTGTATTCACCTTTCGGTAAATCAGCAACCAATTGAAATACCATCTTGGTTTCAGAAACAGAATTCCCGACGTTTGACAGTTGGTCGGCTATTAGTTTCAGTTGTTTGCAATATTAGGACATGTTGTTAAAATTCTCGAGACGCGTATTGTTGAATTGCTCCTCCAAATACACGGCCCGAGTATTTTTATTGTCCTGAAAGATTTCTTCCAACCGCACCCAAAGGTCACGTGCCGTAGCACCTGTTTTTATGATGGTACACAACAAGTCTTTTGAGATGGTGCCGTATATCCACTGTTTGACTATGGCGTCAAGGCGACGCCATGTCGATTCGGCAATGTCGGTGGGACGAGGAACAGAGTCATCAATATGGTCGAGCACGTTGTACGCACATGCATGAATATAGAACAGTTCAGTCCACATGAAATATTGACAGTCTTCTTGATCAAGAATTATAG
Source organism: Anisodus tanguticus (assembly GCA_034509755.1). Classification (NCBI taxonomy): domain Eukaryota; kingdom Viridiplantae; phylum Streptophyta; class Magnoliopsida; order Solanales; family Solanaceae; genus Anisodus; species Anisodus tanguticus. The sequence continues at coordinate 9,664,914 of CM067552.1, read as the reverse complement.
GGATAGAATTCTTGATGTTGGTAACGGTGAAAGCCGGGTGAAAAGAAGACGATGATCGTTGAGAGGGGTTATCAAAAGTGTCAGTGGAGGAACCGGAATTTGTGGGGGAAGACATGGTGGTTGCCAGGTTGCCGTCGATCGAAGGGAAAATTCGATAGATGGGGGTGCGTCGGCGCCTGATGGCGGCTCATTTAATAATATTCTCAAAAGAAAATAAGGTAAGAGGGAAGGAGAAGTAGAAGTCATGAAGAAAGTGGCAGAAATAGGGATTAGGTAGGAAATGAAAAAGGAAACAATTCTTATTCACACTAGGCATTTGTCTACCCAAAAGAATGCAAATCATGTGTTTTGTCACTAAATTCTATATAATGATATGTATTCCTATTTTAAGAAAAATAATTATTCATTTATTATTTGCATGAAATTAATTAATTTAATTTAATTTAAACAGTTAAAATTAAAGTAAAATATATATACTTAATCTTGATTAAATATAAAAAGCTCATAAGCAAGATAAATGATTTCATTCATTAATTTAATGTAAATATTAGGTACAGATAATTTTTTACTATTTTAATATATAATATTTGTAATTAAATTATTCAAGGTAACGAACAACACTAGGTGCGAATAATTTGAGTGTGCCTCTTATAACATGTAGACATCATAGTGTTTTAGCTTTTCTTTAATTATGGTCAAATTGTCTTTTTTTTTGTTTTCACGTGGTGTCCGTATTCACGTTGAAATCCAACTATATTTGAATTGTAACGATAGAATGCATTTGGGGAAATGGCTCCCTACCAAAGATTTTCTATATCCAGAGCTCAGACTCAAAACCTTAATCTAGAAGCCGAGCTGCGCTGCACCACATCCTTTCGATAATTATGATCAAATTATAAAAATCCCAATGCTCTTCTTCCCCCTCATTAAATTCCCATAGTAAAACAATTTTCACGTTTTGCCCCGTTCTGTTTCTCTCTTCTCTCCAATCTCACTAAAAGCGATATTGGAAAATCAGTTCTGTCATTTTTGCCAGCAAACTTATAGGAAGTGAAACCAAGAACGAAAAAAATGCCACATTTATTCAGCTTCATTAGTTGTGTTTTAGATTCCCATTGAATTTTTGTGTAAAGAATGGATCTTGGACCTAACTCAATCAAAAAAGCTAGCTTGTAGGGTGAGGATTGTTCAAGTTCATATAAGAAGTCCATGTTCCCATTTCATATCCGATGTGCGACTCTTAACCCTCTCCGCATGCCCAGACCAACATCGTTGAACAAAGAATTGAAATGAGCCTGATTCTGATACCATGTAAAAAATGTATCTTGAGCCTAACTCAATCCCAAAAGCTAGCTTGTAGGGTGATGATTGTCCAAGATCATATAAGGAGTCAATGTTCTCATTCCAAATCCGATGTGAGACTCTTACCATTTTGTTTGCTATGCAATGTTGTTAGCATTTGGAAAATGGACTTTTTAGCATTTTACTGCTAAATCTTGAAGATTATGAGCAATCTGGCTGGACTAATCCTAAAAAAAGAGTGTTTCTTTGCTGATGTAATGTCTTAATTTGGTTCATCTCAGACAAAATGGTTTCTTTTTGGGGAGTTAAGATTTATTTACCTTAGAACCTTGTTTCATTTTTGTAATTTATTGTTCTTCTGTGAATTGCTTCATGCAGTCTGTTTTTTGTGTCTGGCTTTATTTTATTTTTTTCTGCAATCCCCTTTTTAATATTGATTTTCAAAACTATGGAAGTGGTTTTCCCTTGTATATATTGGTGAACATGGTTTTCCTTTTGTTTCATCTGCTATTAATTTGTGAATGCCACATTATTTCTCCCTATCATTGCATATTGATGGGTAAATATGACCAAATTACAGCCCAATTCCTTTGGGTTATCTAGTCTACAATATATAACCAAATGTATGCGTTTTGTATATTTATACATATAATACATAATCAGTGTATATATTTTGTATATTTCGGCCATATTGGTAAATAAGCTTGGCCCAACTGTACATATTGGTAAGTTTCCGTATTTCTGAAATTCTTTTTCCCTGTGGAATTTGAATGGTAATTGTTATGAGAACTGATTTATATGCGTAAAGTATCATTGTGACTAATCATTTAGAGGGGACATCACAAATTGAGATGCAATGAATTTCTTCTTGTTGTTCAATCTGCTTTGTTAAGCAATGGATTATGCAATGTTGCATCTCTTTGTCTCCTGTGATACATTTCTTCTTTAGCTAAGAAACTGTTGATTAACAAAGACCAGTCATTTTCCTGCTTCTAGGTTGTGTCCGCTCGTTTTGTTATCCTCTAATGAGTGAGGTTAATTTATTGGGCTTTTTTCATTTCGGCCTGTCGGACGAAATTAATTACTGACACTAGCCAAAATATACGAAATATATATATATATTTTATGTATATTATATGTATATTTATACTTAAACCTATACATTTTCTGGTTATTATTCTTTTGAGGAGTCCAAAAATGTAATTGTCCCATTTTTATACATAAATCTCATTCGAACATTGTAACACTTTCAGGTTTTTTGTCACTTTTCATCGTCATGAAAGGGGAAACATCATGGGTCAGTCATCGCCCTGATTATTCTGCAACTGATACATTTGAGTCTGATTCTTACTCCGAGCTTAATGACGAAGACAATAAAGAAGTTTCCTCAGTTCTTCTGGATTTAATATTGGCTGATGATATACTGGAAAGGATCTTGGCTTGTCTTCCTATTGCTAGCCTCTTTAGGGCAGGTTGTGTGTGTAAAAGATGGCATGAGATAGTAAAGTCTGGAAGGTTCTTGTGGAACTCCTCTAAGTCGCTGTCTCATAAACCGTGGTACTTTATGTTCACAAGTTTGAAGGAGCCAGTAGGTTATGCCTATGATCCGACCTTCCGGAAATGGTACGGTATTGAACTCCCCTGCATTTGGACATCGAGTTGCTTTATTTCTTCATCTTGTGGATTATTTTGCTTCATGGACAATGATAGTAGAACTGAGCTATATGTTTGTAACCCGATAACCAAATGTTGCAAGAACCTCGAGGAACCACCGGGGTTCAAGTTTTCTGATTACAACGCCTTGGCAATAACCGTAAATAGGAAAACCCGTCGTTATATTGTCACCGTCGTTAAATCAAAGCACATCCCGGGAAATTTCTTTCAGTGGGATATTTCGATCCACATATACGATCCCGGAACGATGACTTGGATGACCCCTTTGACAGATGTTTTGGCAGGATGGAGAGGTGGGGCTGAAAGCGTAATATGTGATGGTATTTTGTATTTCATGATTTACTCAACCGGAATTGGTGGTTCGGAAAATCGTCATGGTTTAATCACCTATGACCTCTCGAGCAGATCATCATCGAATGGTTTATTGATGAGGAGTTTTATCCCCGTGCCTTGTTCTCTTACGTGTGGCCGTCTGATGAACCTCAAGGAAAAGTTAGTAATGGTAGGAGGGATAGGAAAGCGAGACCGGCCTGACATAATTAGGGGGATTGGCATATGGACACTTAATGGAACAGAATGGCAACATATTTCCCGAATGCCAAATAAATATTTCCAAGGTTTTGGGGAATTTGATGATGTTTTTGCTAGTAGCGGTACAGATAACTTCATATACATTCAGATTTATGGAGCACCTGCTCTTCTTGTTTTTGATGTGGAGCAGAAAAAGTGGAGGTGGTGTCACAAATGTCCCGTCACAAAGAGGTTTCCCCTTCAGCTTTTTACTGGTTTTTGCTTTGAGCCAAGGCTTGAAATGGTTCCATAATTCTCTTTCTTTTTTATTCTTTTCCTTACCTTTATTCCTCTTGGTACAAAGATTTATGAAAAGTTTTATACATGTACAGTCTGGTGAGGCTTCTAATCTATCGAATGAGAATATTTTTTGACATTTTCTTTTTTCCATTTCAGCTCCAAATGATTAATTGATATGATTCTTCATTTATATATTTGTAACTGCATATGGTAGGGGGCTCTCAACTTTGAGGGAATAATTCTTTAAAGATTGTAAAGGCAAACTGGGGGATGGACTTCCTAACTGGTGACTTCATAAACTGCTTATCTGAATTAGTTTTTACCGCTCTTTTCTTTGTTTTATCCCATTTTCCTTCAACTCTCAATTGTGATTGGCTTGTTTCTGGACCTTTTGGTATTTTAGTTTTGGGAGCACAGTTATCAAACTACGTTGATACTGTTATGATTGGTTGAATGCGTAAATGTACATCCATATGGAATAAGTGAACTGTTGGCAATGGCTTTTGATGATCCAGATTTGTATTAGTGGCTAGACGGTCTACTTGGTGACCATTTTAGTGTGTGTATGTGTGTGTGATGAGCAAGATGAAGGAAGGTCACTTTACAAATACCCTGAGAGAGTTTTACCTCAAGTGAGATAGAAAAGTGCTGATTGTAATGAATCTGCATGGAAAATTATATGTACAACCTCTACTCTGGATGACATATTTGTATGGCATTATTGTCCTATATTGCATAATCGTGTGTGCCGAGGGTCTTTCGGAAACAGTCTCTCTACTTACTAAGGTAGAATTAAAGTCTGCGTACACTCTACCCTCTCCAGATCCCACGTTGTGGGACTTCACTGGGTATGTCTTTGCATTGCATAATCGTGTGTGGTTATAATATTTGATTGTCTATGAAGCACAATCACTTTTTAATCTTTGAACATTTCCTCTAAGGGTATGTTTGGTATGAAGGGAAAATGCTAAATATTTTTGGAGAATAATTCCTCTAGAAAAGCAAGGTTTTTTAAAAAAATAAGAAAATACATTTCCTGGTGGAAGCAGAAAAAATAAGTTTTATAAGTGACATTCCACGTTGATAGTCTCCTCCAACCCCCAACAATACTCCATCCTGCCCTAGAAAAAACAAGTTTGCTTGGTCCATCTATAGACGCTCTTACAAATGATCGATGTTCTGGTTCTGTCTTAATCAGCTTGCCCGAGATTCTAGATCCGCTATTGATCCCAAGGGCTAAGTGCAGGAGCAATGATTGGATACTAATGGTGAGGAAGATAAGTATTGTATTTTTTGGTTTTGTCTTTAGCAAGAACTTCAATGGAGAAGGACTTCCAAGCTATTAAATGTGCAAAAATGTTAGGTTATTTCTTTTCACTTTATTAATCACTAAACTTACATTCTTGAGTGCAGAGAATACTAATTGATAGAGATATTTTGTCATTGAGTTTCATGATTTTACTGGTCATATATTTTCATGTTCCAACTGAGTTGACAAGTTATGAAGTGTGAACAAGCCAGTAGATTTGTCATCCGTCTTGCTTTTCTCAATTAGTTCTCCAAAACTCTTGTGCAAGTGTTTGATTGTAATATCAAATATGTCTTGAATGGCGAAGACATTATTCTTTCTTTCCAAGAGAATTTTATCTTGTTTGAATTTCTTTTTTAATGAAAGTACCTAAATATCATCTTGAATCCAAGGTGCGAATTTACCTACCACCAACGATAAAACTTATTCGCACTTGATGATTAAAACCTAACCGATATAGTATAATGCATTTGAATTTTAGCTTTCTTTTACTTCATCGTCACCAATTAACATATGTTCTTACTTTGTTAAATCATTTAATCTGTGTGAGTTGATATGGTCTGATATAAACATTAGGTGTAATGTCGATTTTTGCTTTCATCCAACATATACCGAAAGAAATAATCCCTTGATTATTTTCATTAATGAATGAGTATATATACAATTTACAATTTCCATAATATGGAAAATTTTACTCCTATTCTACTCCCAAAACCATATTCTATTTGTACAAGAATTCTACAATTATGGTAAGTGTACAATGCTAATTATATACAAAAACCTATTACCAAAACTAGCTTAAAACCGTGTATACTAGGCATGTATATCACGGACCAAATTGCTCTGTGTTTCCGTTATATACACGGTATACACAAGGCATTGTATATGTCGTATATACCGTGTATATCACAGTATACTTTCACACCCCTGCAGTCATAGCGGGCAGTTGTCGTACACTGAGACTGTCCCTAAAATCTTCAAAGAGAACCGAGAGAAGACCCTTAATAAAGATGTCGGCAATTTGGTACCTAGAAGGGACATGTAAGACGCGTACTTGTCCACGAGCTACCTTTTCTCGAACGAAGTGGATATCCATCTCAGTATGTTTAGTGCGATGATGTTGAACAGGATTACCAGAAAGGTATACGACACTAATATTATCACAATAAACCAAGGTATTTTTCTGAATAGGATAATGAAGCTCTAGAAGAAGATTATGTAACCAACATGATTCAGAAACCACATTGGCTACCCCCACGATACTCAGCCTCTGCACTGGAGCATGATAATGTAGACTGGCGATTTGCAGACCATGAGACCAAGTTATCACCAAGAAACATGCAATAACCAGGCGTGGAGTGTCTGGTATCTGGACAGCCACCCCAATCAACATCTGTATACGAGACAAGTGTAGACGTCGATGATGGATATAAATGTAAGTCATAGTTAAGTGTTCCCTGGATGTATCGAATAATGTGTTTGAGCGTATTTATGTTCTCAAACCTGGGATCATGCATAAACAAACACACCTGTTGTACGGCATACGTAATATCGGGTCTCGTGAAAGTAAGATATTGAAGTGCGCCAGCAAGACTGCGATAGTGGGTGGGATCCTCGTAAGGTGAGCCAGCTGCAACACCCTACTTGGGTTTGGTATCAATTGGAGTGGACGTGGACTTGCATGAGGACATACCAGCTCGCTCAATGATCTCAGCGACATACTTCTTTTGTGATAAGAATAACTCACTTGCATGACTAGTGACAACAATCCCCAAAAAATAACTCAAGGGCCCCAAGTCTTTCATAGTAAACTCAAAACTGAGTAGGGTCATGATAGATTTGCGTAAATCATCAGAAGATGTTGTCAAAATAATGTCATCCACATACAAGAGAATTTATGCCAAGAAAGTACCACGACGATATATGAACAGAGAATTATCAGACCTGTTGTGAGAAAATCCAATAGTAGATACATAGTCTGCAAATCGCTTATATCAGGCTTAGGGGGCCTGCTTAAGCCCATACAAGGACTTCTTCAATAAACAAACATGATACAGATATCTGGGGTCTCGAAAACCCAAGGGCTAATGCATGTACATTGTCTCCTTAAGATCACCATGTAAGAAAGCATTCTTCACATCGAGCTGATGAGTTGGCCATGCTTTCAAAAGAGCCAAGCTGAGAAAAGTGTGAATGGTAGCCGGCTTAACCATCGGACTAAACGTTTCACCACAATCCACACCAACCTACTAAGTCTTACCATCACCTACAAGACGAGTCTTATGTCGCGCAAAAGAACCATCAGAATTATCTTTATGAGTAAAAATTCACACAGACCGAATAATATTAACACCAAAAGGATAGGGGACCAACTTTCACGTCTTATTCGTAATAAAAACATCATATTCGTTGTTCGTAGCCAATTTCCAATTCGGGTCATTCAAGACAGACACTGGGTTACGTGGTAGATGGGATTTAGAGACATTAGAATTTAGATTAAAATGTCATTTTGGTTTAAAAATACCCCGTTGACTACGAGTGACCGGTCTATGACTCGGGAGAGAATTGGGTGGATTTTAGGAAGAATTCATATGGGGGACGGGCTGGTTGGGGCAGAAGTAGGAACCGGGGCTGAAGCAGTTTCGGTATTGGGCTGGGCAACCAGCCCAATAGCCGAAACTGGGGCAGAAACAGTGGGATGTGGCGGGTCACTGGAGCGGCCCATTAAGTGGTGCACGATGTATGGGGAGACGTCGTCATCCAAAAAATTATACAAACTAGGCACGGGACTACTCACTTTAGATAACGGAAATTGGGTTTCATAAAAAATAATATGGCGACTAATGATAATTTTATTAGATGATAAATCAAAATATTTGTAACCACGATGATTAGATTGATAACCCAAAAATACACAAGTGGTAGAATGGGCTTGAAGTTTGTTAATAGTAGTTGACGAAAAAAATGGATAACATAAACACCCAAAGACCCTAAGATGGGAATACGAATGATTCTTATTATAGAGAACTTTAAGAGGAGACGAATATGTCAACCCTTTTGTAGGAAGTATGTTAAGAAGATATGTAGTCATTTGTAGAGCATGATGCCAAAAGGAAAGGGGTACGGAAGCATGAACCAATAAAGTTCGGACAATATTTTTATGGTACGGATTTTTCGTTCGGCTTTCCCATTTTGTGAAAACCTAAGAGGGCAAGAAAAATATAAAACTATGCCATTATTTGCACAAAATTCCCGAAATAACCCATTATCATATTCTTTGCCATTATCACATTGAATGCTTTTTATTTCTCGTTCGAATTGGACACTAATGAATGCTCTAAATTTTAAGAAGGTGAAAAAAACTTGAGATTTTTTCGCTAACGGAAAAGTCCATAAAAATTAGAATAATCATCCAAAAATAGAACAAAATAACGATGGCCCACAGAACTTAAAACGGGAGATGTCCATAAATCGCTATGAATAATATCAAATGACATTAAAATGTGAGAAATAGAGGCTATAAATGGTAATCTAACACGTTTTTCTAAAGAACATGAATGACAAATAGGAGTACTAGACATACACTTACAAGAAATAAAATTGTTTTTATGTAACGAAGAAATAATTGACGACCCAGGGTGACCCAAACGTGCATGTCATAAGGAAGGAGCTATAGCTGCAAAAGTAGATGACAAGACTTGACTCGAGAGATTGAAGGCGGGCGTGATAGGATAAAGATCTCCCCTACTATTACATCTCATGAGAGATATCCCCGTCTTGAAATCCTTCACAGAAAACCCAAAAGGATCAAAATTAACAGAAACCCAATTATCAATGGTGAATTTACGGACATATACCAAAATTTTAATTAAGTTAGGGGCATGAATGGTGTTTTTCAAGACAAGAGGTGGATTGGGGGGGGGGGGGGGGGGGAGACAAAGTTGTATGACCGTAACCACGAATCAGAATTGATTTGCCATTACCAATAATTATTCCACGATTTTTGCTCAAATTAGAATAAGACGAGAGAGTACCTTGGTCGGATGTCATGTGAGAAGTGGCGTCGGTGTCTATGTACCAAGTCGGGTCTGGAGGATTTAATCCAAGTGTATGCATTGCGGCCTCAATATCCGTCGGAGTCGATGTGGGGGCCACTGACTGGAATGCCGAGGCTTAAGCACACCGGCCTGCTGCCCCGACCCAGAAAAATGCATGCCGCCTGCAGTTGGACCTGAGAGACTAGGCCTGGCCTGTTGCTGGAATTGGGCCCAGTTACTCGGGTAAGGGCTGCCAGAAAAATACCATTGTTGGGCCACGACCCACTGCCCCATTTCCATTGCCATGGGGGCCACTGTGGAGACCAATTGGGCTGCTACCCACTGCCCCGAGGCCCACCGCCGGTGCCACCACTGTTTCGGCCACCGCCATTGTTGCCATCGCTATTCTTGCCATTATTTTTACGGTTTTGACCCTTCTTGCCGCCACCGTTGTTGCGGTTTTGGCTCGATTTTTCAACAAAATCATGAGAATTATCGGATGAGGTCATCATCACCACGGAACTTGCGCCAGTAACCGCCTTTTTTGCCAAGTCGGCTCCTTCCAAAGAAAGCATCGAACGGGCTTGATAAAAAGGGAGAAGTGGATTACTTTGTCGGAGTAGAGTCCCAACTCCATTATAGGCCTCAGATAGGCCTGCAACCATTTGTACGACAAGACGATTATTGGTAACAGGCGCCTCAGCGTTACGGAGTTGGTCCGCCAATTCCTTGAGTCGTTTACAATAAGCTGAAACATTCGGGAAATCCTCCATGCGAACTTGCAAAAATTCCTGCTCAAGGGTGACAATACGGGAATGTTGGTTATCCTGGAATATATCACGCAATCTATTCCATGTAGCCATAGCCGTAGTATCCGGCTCAATAATAGTCTGTAAAAGGTCGGTAGAAATAGTGGAATAAATCCACTGAAGGACGGTAGTATCAAAAGTAATCCATAATTGAGGATCCTCCACGGGAGTAGGGGTAAGAAGAGGAATTATGTGATGGAGAACTTGATGTAAGATGGCGTGAATTTTGAAGTAGACATAACGATGTGGTTATTGATGTTGGAAATAGTAAGGGCAGGAGGAAACATGTTCTTTGACGTAGACATAACGAAAGAACAATATGTGATTTGGAAAAAAAATTGGGAAGAGATGAGGAAGAACTCAGCACGGAAACGGAGGAAGGGCTCGGAACTCGAGAAACCGAGAAAAGCGGAAGCTTTGGAGAAAGAGGTATGTGAAACCTGACTTCTGATACCATGAAAAGAATGGATATTGGGCCTAACTCAACCCCAAAAGCTAGCTTAAAATCGTGTATACTAGGCATGTATATCACAGACCAAATTGCTTTGTGTTTCCGTGATATACACGGTATACACAAGGCATTGTATATGCCGTGTATATCGTATATATCACGGTATACTTTATAAACAAAGAAAATGAATCACTCATAACTAAAATAATAATCAAAAAGAGATTACTATTTACTTTCTTGAATAATATTTTATCTTTCAAACAAAATAATGATAAAAAAGGACCATCCTATTATTAAGGGACATAGTGGTGCAGCACCCTCATCCGATGCGGATCTAGCAGCAAACAGGTAGGCCCAGTATAAGATTTGGCCTAATAAACAAAATGGTGAGATTTGTATGCCTTCTAACTATAGTTAAGTTTACCTGAATCTATTTATCGACCTTGCACCCAATTGTCTTGTCCTAGACTCCTAGTTCATTGTTCATTCATTTCATATTTTCATTCAAAACATGAAATTTCTTTTGTCAGTTTCGGTGTGCTGGGTCAGGAAAATATTTTTCAATTTTTTCATTTTTTTGTTAACTTTTTTTTAGTGGTGGCCAGTGGGCCGGGCTCGGGTCTGGCGGGGTCGGGATCGGGGCGGGACGGGCGAAGGGGTCGGGGTCGGATCTGGCGGGGTCGGATCTGGCAGGGTTGGGTTTGGCGGGACTTGCTCCAGTCCCGTCCCTATCCCGATCCCGTCGGAATCGGGTCGGGTCGGGGTTGAGATGGGTTCCGACGGGTTTTCCTTTTTTTTTTTTAAATAACATATGTATAAAAAAAACTCAATAAACAAGACAAGATAGTGTAATAAAAAACATCCCAAGGTTGTTTTTGTGCCTCTAATATTATTTAATAGACATACGATTTTTTTGTAATACAAATACAATTATCGAAATTGCAACTTTGTGGTGTTGTCCAAAAGTTACAAATTACATAATAAAATTACAATTAAAAAAATTACATTCTCAAAAAAACTTGTTCTAATTGCTTGATAATTTCCTGTGGTTCTTCGGTTGGAATTGGTATTTGTTGGTCAAATTGATCCACGTCGCTTCCACCACCTTCGGATAAGATTTCGTTGTAGTTTTCGTCTTCTTCTTTGTTGATCTCCGGTTGACCGCACCTTCTCCGCTCCTCTCGTATCCAATCTCTGAATAATACTGCAATTTCCAAGATGTCTCCGGCTAATGAGTGCCTGTGGTCTCCTATTTGATATCTGCCGGCAGAAAAAACGCTTTCAGACGCAGTTGATGACGCTTGAATGTTCAAAACATCTCGGGCCATCAATGAAAGTGTCGGAAAGGTCTTCTCATCCCCCTCCAAGTATTTCAAAGCAAGTCTTCATGTCCATCTTCATTGATAACTTCTTGGTATGGTACGTAACCCCCGCAAAACAAAAATATCCAACTCGCTAATTTGGTTAGTAGTAGAGGTACGGCCACACATTCTATTTCTAAGGCTTTCAATACTAGCCGCAGAAACAGCATGTCTTTTGTGAGGTTGTGTTGAAGATGAAGAAGATGGTATGGAAGCCGGTAAGTTACTAGCATTTTCTTGTTGATAAAACCTATATATTTTTTTTCATTGGTGTTCTACGCTAGACAACACTTCTTCTTTAGTTTGTTCAATAGGTGGTGGGTGATTTAGATTTTTGGGACTTGGAGGTGGTAGTACTTCTATACAATCGTAAATAGTTTCAATTAGTGATTTAGTACCGTCTATTTTAATAGTCGGATTTAATACAGAACCAATAATATAAATAGTGGGAATATGAATAAAATATTTTTTTATTTTGATAAACATTTTTTTAATAGCTATCATATAAGCTGGTTTTTCCATATATTAACTAAGTAATAAAAATATTAGAGTTATATAAAACAACATAGTTGAAATAGTTGGATAATATATACCGGAAAATTCTTTTGTTATTTGAAAAAAATTCTCTAAAAATACAATAAGTTTGGAAATTTTTACCCAATCACTATCTACAATCATATCAGCTGGATTTTGATTATGAGAGTTAAAAAATAAAGTTATAGGTTTTCTATAGTCATAAGCAACAAGTAGTTGCTCGTATAAAGAATTTCACCTAGTGGATACTTCTTATGGAATTTTTCTAAAAGGTAGTCCACAATCGTGACAAGTTTTTTTATATTCTTTTCTTCGTTGTACTTTATTACTTTTAAAAATAAAGTTTATAGCAAATTATATTTTACTAAGAATGTCTTCAAAAAGTGATAGACCATCCTTTACAATTAAGTTATATATATGGCACGCGCATTTTATATGAAAATGATCTGGAAAAGATGGAGTTAACTATTTTTTAAAATTGTAATTGTGTAATTGTTAGAAGAAGCGTTATCTAATGTATTAGTCATAATTTTATCGGTTATTCCGTACTAATGTGCTTATCACCTATATATCTATACGCTAAGATACATTTTTGCATAGACCATTTATAATCTATCCAATGACAAGTTACAGTTAAATAATCATGGCCGTTAGTACTACGACCTATATCAGACGTGATAGATACTTTGCCATTAAAATGATATAATGAATAACGTAAATATTGTTGATATTCATGTGCGAATTTAAATACATCTCTCTTAACAGTTGATTTAGAAAAACCGTTAAAAGCAGGATTATATATATCTCTAATGTAATGAATAAAATCGGGAGATGACGGAAATGAAAAAGACAAACCCTCCACAGCAACTAATTTTGATATTGCTTCCCTATCTCTATGTTTATTGATTTAGGGCCTACAATTTCCCCCGTCATAGGGTTAATTTGACCTTGTACTTGGTCCAGGACAATATTAGTATGTGAACCTTGTCCCGATGGAGCGGCCGTTTGCGCACCCGGTTTTGAAGCCTGGTATTGGGCATACCTAGCTGGATGAGCACTTACTACGTGTCTAATTAAACCCCCCGTCCCACCGTGACCTTTTCCAGTTTTAAATTTTAAAACATTTTTACAAATTTTACATATAGCTACTTGATTCTCTACGTCCCTATAAAAACATGTCCGTGGATCTTATTTTAATGGTCGTTTTGCTGGACCCCGTCTCATACTAGGAGGAATAGGAGGTATTTCAGTTGAAGGTGCACTAGTGGGTGTGTTGTCATCAACATTAATGGGTGTATCATCTAGATCATCGTCTAAATTAAAGTCTTCCTGAGTTCCAGAAAATAGCTCATCGTCTAAATCTAATGGTATTGTAGGAAAATGTTGAGTATCAACAAAATCACCATGTATAGGAATAAGATGACTAGAAGAAGTACCCTTGCCCTGGTTGCCCCTACTAGAAGAAGCACCATTACCCTTACCCTTAAACATACCTCTTAATCCTTCTATTTTAATTATGATAATAAATAATTAAAGATAATAAAATTAAGTGCGCTAAATAAAATAAACAGACAATAATAATTTAATGAAGGAACGAATGTACCAAACGTCGACGTAACGTCGACGTGTAATCGAGAGGTTGAAAATTGAAACTTTGCTTGATGGAAGATCCTCAAGCTAGTTGCCAACTTCACTCCCAATTCCCAAATGAATAAATAAAATTGAATATTTAGTAAACAATGTAGACTTGTAGAGAGATATATTGAGAGATTAGAGAGATTGTAGGAAGATTTGTGAGAAAGATGTAGAGAAAATGAGTTATTTAAAGTTGGAAAATTGGGTTAAAGTGTAAATATAATAACTTATGGGTTAAAAATAAATATTAAGGGGGAGGGGAGTGGGGGAGGGGGAGGCCAAAAATGGCCGTTGTCCAACGGCCAAAATCTAAAATGGTCGTTGGTGCAACGGTTATATTTGCAAAGGGGGCTCTTGGGCGGGATCGGGGGCAGGCTCGGGACGGGCTCGGGGCGGGGTCGGGGCGGGCGGGCCTGGGGCGGGCTCGGGTCCGGCGAGACGAGACATTGTCCCGTCCCGAGTTCGAGTCCCGCTACCGTTTCTTTTTTTTTTTACTCGGGGTCGGGGCGGGACCGGGGCAGGCTCAGGACGGGGTCGGATCGGGGCGGGACCGGGGCGGGCGCTGGATGGGGTCGGGCCGTCCCGGCCCACTGGCCACCCTTACTTTTTTTTAGGAGAACAAACTCTTTAAAAAAAAAAAAATTAAATAGAAATAGAGAAAACAAGTCTAACAAGTGGTTATTAATTTTCTCCTTCATATTCTTGAACTCATCCCTATCCCATCACACCAACCCCACCACACTCCCACCACCACCCACCACCCACCACCCACCACCCACCACCCGACTACCCCCACCCGCACCAGAATGCTGACATGTTTAGGAATGTTAAAGTCGGCTTGCTAATATGATGTGCAAAATATTGCAGAAGGTACTTAAATATTTCATAAAGATATTCAGATAATTACTGACAAGTACTTCTTTTTGAGATTAAAAAGAAAATGTGTCACGAAGAAGGGTTGAACGCTTTCTCTCGTATGATCAATTGGAGTAACAAAAGATCAAACTCCACCACAGTCGGCACTGAGGAGCTGAAAGTCAACTGTAATAAAAGGAGTTCCGGTTCTTAGAGATTTGAAAATCCTAGTGCCAGTTGAACTGCCAACTTATGTAAAGAAAAAATACTCCCCCTCCTTTGTGTACCGCACGTGTACAAAAGGGTAAAGTAGTTCTCAACACTTTACATCAGACAAACCAAAAAGGAACAAACAAGAACGCCTCTTTTTCCAATTGGGGGTTTCTTCCTTGTCAAATCAAACAACAAACATGCCGAAGAACAAAGGTAAAGGAGGTAAAAACAGGAAGAGAGGAAAGAACGAAGCTGACGATGAGAAAAGAGAACTTATTTTCAAAGAAGACGGACAAGAATATGCTCAAGTCTTACGTATGCTTGGTAATGGTCGTTGTGAAGCTATGTGTATTGATGGAACTAAACGTCTTTGTCATATACGTGGTAAGATGCATAAGAAAGTATGGATCGCTGCTGGCGATATCATTCTTGTTGGCCTTCGTGATTATCAGGTAAACATCATATTTTTCCGATACCCTTTGAAGTTATTTCTAATTTGGTGTAATTTTTGTTTGTGCCTGATGTTTTTTCTTGTTAAGTTCTACTCTATAGGTTCGCTTGTAAAAAGTTGCTACCTTGTCTAAGTGGAGCCGGGGGTGGGTGGTGTGGGGTGAATAGGGTGGTGGGGGTGGGTGGGGGTTGGGGTGGGGTGGGTGGATATTTTCCGAAAAATGTTTTCCACTAACCAACCCAACATGAGAAAATGGAAGAAATTTACTTATTTTGCATATCTGAGTAATTTTTGTTCGTGCCCAGGTGTTTTCTTTTTGTTAGTTTCTAGTGTATAGTCTGCATGTAAAATTTTGATTGCCTAAATGGGATGGATTTTACGATGAAACAAGTATAAAAGGGATGGGTAAGGAGCACCTACTACTTTGTAATAGTGTATGGACATGCTATCACAAGGAAGTAGTAAGTGTGTGTATGATTTTTTTTGTTTGACCATGACAGTTTCATTGGTTTCATATAGTAAAGATACTCAAGCATAATGCAGAATTGCAATTAGTATCTAGTTTGATTTTACTCTACAAAGTATAATTCAGCCTTGGTAAGGTTAAGAAAAAGGAATATGATATCAAAATCTGAGACAGTATCTTATTTGTCTAGAGATTATGGACTTGACGTTATCCAGTATTCCAACATAATAAAAAAATAGAGAAGACTCTTTCCTTCAAGCCCATCCCTGCTGCTCACCCTGTTACTTCCTGCAAGGTTGTTACACAGGCTTCCACCAATCACTAAATCAAATCCGCCAAATGATTCTATCAATTTCTCCAAGTGGTCTTGTTCAGTAGTTGCACATCATCAAAATTTATGAGATTCTCCCTCGGATTAGTTTGCTCACACCAGCTTCTCACAATATTCCTGTTGACTTTGAATTTTTCAATCGAAACTACATTATTGAGTCTAATCCTGAGACGGTAAAGAGTAACTTCAGCCTGGCCGAAGAGTGATAAGATGTTGATGCCATTTGGAAACATGTCTCTCAATACCAATAAGTGGTACGCCACTGTCAAAACCTGGAATGAGTTGCCAAGTGACTTGTATCTACCCGTCCTACTTATACCACCTCCCCTAGTATGGTTCTTTGGAAACCCAATAGCATTTCAACTTCATAAGACTCTAAAGGGGAAACTTTCATTCTTCCAACCCACATTAAATTCCAGTTCTTGCATTGATCAAGAACATACTTATGTATTGATCAACACATACCCTTTGTAGCTAGAGTAACATTTTCATAGAAGTAAAAAAGGCGGGCCAGTCATTATCTAGTTTGATTTTACTCTACAAAGAATAAACTCAGCATTGACATGGTTAAGAAAAAGGAATAGGATAACTAAATCTGAGACTGTATCATCTATGTCTTGACATTATGGCCTTGACGTTATCCAATATCCGAACATAATAAAAAATGGAGAAGACTTTTTTACTTTAAGCCCATCCCTGCTCACCTTTTTACTGCCTGCAAGGTTATTACACGGGTTTCCATCAATCACTTAATCAATTCCTCCAAATGACTATCAATTTCTCCAAGCAGCAGTCTTTGTTCAGCAGTTGCACATCGTCAAAATGTATGAGATTCCCCCTCTGATTAGTTTGCTCCCATCAACTTTTCACAATATTCCAGGTGACTTTGAATTTTTCAATCGAAACCACATTATTGAATCTAATCCCGAGAACTTCAGCACCGTCAATTCCAGAGAAGAGTGATAAGATGTTGATGTCATTTGGAAACACGTCTCTCAACATCGATAAGTGGTACACCACTGTTTCAACCTGGAATGAGTTGCCAAGTGAGTAGTATCTATCCATCCTATTTATACCACCTCCCCTAATATGGTTCTTCGGAAACCCCAATAGCATTTCAACTTTATCAGGCTCCAAATGGGCAACTTAGTTTCTCGCAACCCACACCAAATTCCATGTCCTGCATCAATTAACTTTGTCCTTTTATCCAAGATGGCCACTATTTATTTGATAGGGGTAGTGTCTCATGAATGGTCCGGTGGGTAAGTGAAAACAAAGGAAATTTATTTTCAATCGGTAGATTATGAAGATATCCTCTCTTTTTTGCAGTAGCGAAAAAATACTTTGAGTCGACAACCTCAGGCTCAGTCTTATACAAAAACCTCTTGATGGTGTCCTACAGACTCTTTATAGCTAGAGCAACATTTTCATAGTAGATAAAACGCGAGCCAATGATTTTCTCGTGGAGAATTCTTTGGACCATTGTTGAAATTGATTCGGTAGGAACTCCGAATGCGATCATAGGTTTGGGAAAATGACTTGTTTCTTCATCAGAAATCTCTCTTTCCTTTTTAGGGTTTAAAATTTGCTTGTACAATTTTGACTACCTTGCCTGAACGGGTTGGAATTTTTATTAAGTATAAACAAGATGATGTACAAAACTAGCCTCTTGTATATTAGGCTAAAACTATTGATCCCATAACTTTTGATTGAAAGGCATGTGCTAATAGAGGGTTTTAACTTATTGGATATTGAGCACCTACCACTTTGTAATAGTATGGACATGCTATCACAAAGAAGTAACAAGTGTATGTATGATTTTTTTCTGACCTTGGCAATTTCATTAGTTTTATATAGTAAAGATACCCCAACATAATGCAAAATTTCAATTACTCCCTTTGTCCCAATTTAAGTGTGTTTCGTTTTTGGTCTGTCCCAAAAAGAGTGCATCATTCTATATTTAGTAAGTTGACAATTCAAACATCCTACATGGTAAGTTTATAACCACAAGATTCAAAGGACATTTTAGTACATTATACACATATTTAATTTAGAATCACAAGATTCAAAATATTTCTTAAACTCCGTGCCTAGTCAAATCAAAACACTTAAATTGGGATGGAGAGAGTAGTATTTAGGTTGATTTTACACTACAAAGAATAAACTAAGCATTGTCAAGGTTAAGAAAAAGGAATAGGAATATCTAGTCTGAAACAGTATCATCTATGTCTAGACATTAAGGACTTAATTGTATCCAATATCCGAACATAACAAACATGTAGAAACGACTCTTTGCCTTCAAGTCCATCACTGCTCACTCTTTTACTGCTTGCAAGGTTGTTAAACGGGCTTCCACTAATCACTAAATCAAATCCTCCAAATGATTCTATCAATTTCTCCGAGCGGTCTCTGTTTAGTAGCTGCACATCGGCAAAATGTATGAAATTCCCCTTTGATTAGTTTGCTTCCACCAACTTCTCACGATATTCTTGTTGACTTTGGATTTTCAATCGAAGCCATAGTATTGAGTCTAACCCCGAGACGATAAAGAGCAACTTCAGTGCCAATCCATAGAAGAGTGATAAGATATTGATGTCATTTGGAAACAAGTCTCTCAACACTGATAAGTGGTAAGCCACTGTTTCAACTTGGAATGAGTTGCCGAGGGATATGTATCTATTAGTTCCACTTATACCACCTCATTATACCTCCTCCCTTGGTATGGTTCTTTGAACCCCAATAGCATTTGAACTTCATGGGGCTCTAAAGGGGTAACTTTGTTTCTCCCAACCCACACCAGATTCCACTTCCTGCATCAATCAAGAGCATACTTGTGTACTTGCATAGGTCACCATCATACTTCTCCACAACTTTCCTGATCTTATCTATTAATTTTGCACTCCAAATGGCTGTTTGCAAACAATTTAACTTTGTTCTTGTATCCCAAGATGCCACCATTTTTTTTATAGGGGAAGTGTTTCATGAATGGTCCGTGGGGTAAGTGAAAACAAAGAAAATCTATTTTCAACTGGTGAGATTATGAAGATATCCTCTCGTTCTTGTAGTAGCAGAAAAATACTTTGAGTCGACAAACTCAGGCTCAGTATTATACAAAAAACCTCTTAATGGTGTCCAACACACCCTTTATAGCTAGAGCAACATTTTCACAGTAGAATAAAAGCGGGTCAATGAGTATCTAGTCTGATTTTACTCTACAAAGAATAAACTCAGCATTGGCATGGTTAAGAAAAAGGAACAGGATATCTAAATCTGAGACGATAGCATCTAGGTCTAGACATTATGGCCTTGACGTTATCCAATATTCAAACATAGTAAAAAAATTAGGGAAGACTCTTTGACTTTAAGCCCATCCCTGCTCACTCTTTTATTACTTGCAAGATTATTACATGGGCTTCCATTAATCACTTAATCAAATCCTCAAATGATTCTATCAATTTCTCCAAGAAGCGGTCTTTGTTCAGCAGCTGCACATCGTCAAAATGTATGAGATTTCCCCTTTGATTAGTTTGCTCCCACCAACTTCTCACAATATTCCAGTTGACTTGGGATTTTTCAATCGAAACCGCATTATTGAGTCTAGTCCTGAGAACATCAGCACTACCAATTCCAGAGAAGAGTGATAAGATATTGATACCATTTGGAAACACGTCTCTCAACATTGATAAGTGATATGCCACTGTTTCAACCTGGAACGAGTTGCCAAGCGACTTGTATCTATCCGTCCTACTTATACCACCTCCCCTAGTATGGTTCTTTGGAAACCCCAATAGCATTTCAACTTCATCGGGCTTCAAAGGGGCAACTTTGTTTCTCTTAACCCACACCAAATTTCATGTCCTGCATCGATTAAGAGCATTATTCTGTACTTGCATAGGTAGCTCACCATTACACTTCTCCACAACTTTCCTGATCTTATCTATCAATTTTGCACTACGAATGACTGTTTGCAAACAATTTAACGTTGTCCTTTTATCCCAAGATGGCCACCATTTTTTGATAGGGTTAGTGTCTCGTGACTGGTCCGTGGGGTAAGTGGAAACAAAGGAAATCTATTTTCAACTGGTAGATTATGAAGATATCTTCTCTTTTTTTGCAGTAGCGGAAAAATACTTTGAGTCGACAAACTCAGGCTCAGTCTTATACAAAACTATGTTGCTCGGACTCTCCAAAAATGATGCCGCACCCGTGTTGGATCCTTAAAAAATATACTACTTTTGGAGGATCCGACACGCTCCCGACAACAGTTTTGGAGAATCCGAGCAACATAGATACAAAAAACCTCTAAATGGTGTCCCACACACCCTGTGGAGCTAGAGCAACATTTTCATAGTAGAAAAAACCCAGGTCAATGGTTTTCTCGTGAAGAATTCTTTGGACCATTGCTGGAACTGCTTCAATTGGAACTCTGAATCCAACTATAGGTTTGGGCAATCAAGTTGTCTCTTCACCAAAAATCTCCCTTTGCTTTTTAGGGCTTAGGATTTGCTTATACAATTTTGACTACCTTACTGGAATGAGTTGGATTTTTTATGAAGTATAAACGGGATGATGTACGAAAATAGCCTTCTGTATATTGGGACAAAACTATTGATCCCATAGTTTTCTGATTGAAGGGCATATGCAGATAGAGTATTTTAAGTTATTGGATATGGAGCACCTATTACTTTGTAATAGTATGGACGTTCTATCACAATGAAGTAGTAAGTGTATGTATGATTTGTTTTCGACCATGACAATTTCATTAGTTTCAAATAGTAAAGATACCCCAGCATAATGCAGAATTGCAATTAGTATCTAGTTTGATTTTACCATACAAAGAATAATTCAGCCTTGGCAAGGTCTTGAGGTTTTTCGGATGGCTTAATGTTGCTATTGCTGAAGTATTAGACTATGATTTTTGATTTCTGTCTCTATTCTCTCGAGTCGCAATGAAAATTGTTTAGATAGCATAGTGATGGAAGAATTTTTGGGCAACCTTGTTTAATCTACTTGTAAGTACTGATATTTGCACTACACTTCCCTTCCTGGACCATCTTTTTGTCTTTTCCCGGTCATGAGTTTGATGTTGCTGCCGGCAAGCTTGAAAAAGTACTCGCTAGCTGAGCTTACATCAAATTAGTTATTCTCCCTCATTATCCTCTTTCAACCGAACATTTCCTGGCTCTCTATATGAATCACCATATTCACAGTTTAGTGCGTATAATACTTCTGCAATATGTGATATAATGAAGACAATTGCAAAATTAATAGTATTTACAAGTTTAATTGGTGCTCTTCAAATGTTGGAGGAAGAAAAATGTCATAGTTCCATTATCATATATAAATTGTAACAACATATGCACGTCAGTTTAGAATATTTAACCTTCCCTGAGATAACTTGAAGTACATTGGGCCTATAAGTTTTAAGAAGTTTCAAGTATGAATGAAGACACAATTGACTCAATATAATATCTTCCTCCTCTTTGATTTGTAAATTCTGAGCTTGCTGGTTCCCTGATGTGCAACAATATACCAGCTATTAATACCAAATAATTAGTACTTGAATGATGGGCAAAAAAGTAACAAAAATAAACTATGTATTAAAATACAATAAACATTTAATGAGAACCAACCAGAATAAGAGATTCATGGCTAAACTAGTCTGCTCAACAAAAACTAACAATACAAAGCAGAAGAGATAAAACTTCTAGCTTAAAAATAATAATAATTAAAATTTGACAGGAAACGATTAAATTGTTGGGCCTGTGCTAGCACAGGCAGTGGCCTCTAGTTTGATAATGAGGATTTATTCAAGCCGACCTCAACTAGCTTGGGATTGAGGCATGTTATTGTTGTTTTTCTTGGAAATTGATTTTACTATTGTTTGCTTTGATGAGATCTGGGTTCTTATCCAATTGGATATTGCTGTCTTTTAAATTTGTAGTTTTGATTTTGCCAGGACGACAAAGCTGATGTGATCTTGAAGTACATGCCTGACGAGGCCAGGTTATTGAAGGCGTATGGAGAGTTACCAGAGAACACAAGGCTTAATGAAGGCATTGCTAATGGTCTGGATGAAGAGGATGAGGGTGGTGGTGATGATTACATTGAGTTTGAGGATGAAGACATTGACAAAATCTAATCTTATCTCAAATTTGGTGTTACTGAGGTCCGTTATAGGCCTAACTAATGTTTCTATGGCGTTCTTTTTCCACAAACATTGAGAGAGTGTGTATCATCTGATGTTGTATGATCTAGCTTTGTGCATCGGAGTTATGTATGAAAATTTATGCTTTCATGAAATGATTGCAATAATTTAGCTAGTTTCTGTTCAGTTATGCACGTAGTGTGGTTGTCTGCTGGTGGATCCTTACATTGAGCGATTATTGTAGAGAGATCTAGTGTATCCTTTTCTTGTAGTGTCTGCTCTAAGTTGTCTTCTGAGAAACAAGAAGCTTGGCTTGTACAGAGTTTGGTTGTACACAGAGTTTTAAGAAATAAAATATGACTTTTGAAACATGTGGTTTACATTGAGCTATAGATATTTGTGTGGCTATAAATCATCTCATATAGGGATAAAATAGGTATTTTAAATTTAAATGATTACTAAATACAAAAAGGTGTCATTTTTTTTGGACCGGTTAAGAAGAAAATAGCGTCACATAAATTAGGATGGGGGAGTAATCATGAGGTATTTGGACTCAGTTCATCTACTACAGCTTTTGGAATGGTTTTGTAAGGTGTCGTGATGCTGGATGAGAATTTGGTTTAGGAGCAAACTTAAATGGTTTGACTTGCTTCCTTTTTTTTTTTTTTGCTTGTTACTGTTTATTTTGGGGGTGCATGCTGTGAACATGATCTTAGATAGGAAGATATGGAGGTAGATGGTTAGTAGGTAACATAGGGTTCTCATATTTGTAGTCGTATGATTTAGGTAGTGGCGTAGCTTATTTTTCGTTAATGTGTATTGATATATGTTGCTATATTTATTTTGCATGTTTGTTATTTTATTGTCTCTTTGTCTTTTCTATCTTCATGCATCGGGTACGTCTCTTTTGAGCCGGGGGTGTATCGGAAACTATCTCTCTATCCTGTAAAGGTAGAGGTAAAGTCTGCGTACATCCTACCCTCTCCGGACCCCACTTGTGGGATTACATTGGGTATGTTATTGTTGTTGTACTGTAATCATAGAAACTCTATAAATCATAAAAACATCACCATCTTTTATTCATTTTTCATAGTAACAACTCGTGGCTCATTTTCCCTACACTTGCAAGAAAATGATGTATCAACCGATAGGCTAAATATCACATACGTTATGTAGTGAAAATGGAGGATCAAAATGAGAATCACTGAGAATGGCTTGTACAGTTTGTTTGTTTGCTGCTTCAGTGGCATGTATTCCATCTCAGCTAACATAATTGTATGGATCCTCACAAGCTGCTGACAATGTCTGTCCATTTATCTCTTTGGTATTTCCACAGAATACTTGCTGGTTGAAGTTGTAAGAACCACCTCCATGTCCACAACATGCTCTGGTTCCATATTTTAACCCTACAAAGACAAACATTATTAGACGCTAGTCGTAATTTTCGGCAGAATACATCGATAGCTCCTTAATTTGCCAAGAAATTTCATTTAGAGCCAAGAAATTTCATTTCAAAATTTTGAAAAGGTTTTTGCGCGTGATCTCAAACTCCCATTACGTAAACAAGTTTTAAAATATGTCACCTTCTTTTATTGTATGTGTGCGCCTCAATAAGCCTTAAATTTCATGCATGTTCCAATTGATGCCGATGTGTATAATTAAAGGAGTCGTAAATACGTGATTAACTTATTTACATAACTTGTGAACATGTGCAAAAACCCTTTTCAAAATATGAGTCGGGAATGTCTAATAGGAACATTTTATCATATGTCAATTTCTCAATTGGAACACGTCATAGCTCGGAATTGTGTCTTGGCAAGAATTGTTTCATTGAACTTATATAAGTAATATCTAAAGGAATTAACGTACCATGAGAAGTGGGGTGTTGGAAAAGCTCCAAGAGCACAGAATGAGTGTCCACATAAACCACATTTGCATCTGAAAGTTCTTTTCTGGTTTGTGCCAATGCATCTTTAAGCATATTGTTATATTCCACCACTGCATTGTTGTATGATTTCATGCACCCAAACTCATCAATATCAGAACTATCATGAGAGAGTTGCACTCAGAAACATTGGGTAGCATACAATTGGTGCAAGGTTAAGTACCAAGAATGTTCTTCCCCCTAATCCATAGATTTCCTGGTGAGAAATCCATTAAATCAACATGGTCAAATCTTCACTCTCAAGTTATAGAAAACATGCAGCTAATTATGCTTCAAACGTTATGACCCTAAATATTACTCCCTTTGTTCCAGGTTATGTAATACTATTTTCTTATTATAAGGGGAGCCTTGGAGCAACGGTAAAGTTGTCTCCGTGTGATCTATAAGTCAAAGGTTCGAGCTGTGGAAGCAATCACTAATGTTTGCATTAGGGTAGGCTATCTGCATCACACTGTTATGAAATCTGTAAGTATTATAGTTGATAGTGAATATATTTTCATATATTCTGTAATTAATATTTTAGTGTAATTATGTAAAGTAGAGATCCTCATTCCATTAGGATTACTATTGTACACACTATATATATTGTATTAATGAGAAGACTCCACTCAAGGATATTTACACTATTCTACATGATATCAGAGCCACAAATCCCTCCCTACCCTAAACCCTATTTTCGTCCCCTATCATTTCTCCATTTTTCCAGCGCCAACAACCCTAGTATACCGTCGATATACCACTGGTATACCGCTGATATACAGCCGCCCCAACCCCCTATTTCTGTACTTGGTTTCGGCAGCCTTAATGGCGTCACTCGTGACCCACATAGCTTCTCCCGCTTCCTCTTCCTCAACACCTGACGTCACATGAACGTCCTCGCCTAAAATCACATGGCCTAAGAATGCCACTAACTTTAGCCAAAATTCACACTTGGAAAATTTCGCATCAAGCTCGCGGTCCTGAAGTGTCCGCAATACAATTTGAGATGTTCAGCATGATAATCATCACTACGGGAATAGACTAAGATATTATCAATGAAGACAGTGATGGAAAGATCAAAATAAGGCCTAAAGACCCTGTTCATAAGATCCATAAAGCAGTTGGGGCAATAGTCAATCCGAACGACATGACACTAAATTCGAAATGACCATAACGAGTTTTGAAGGCGGTCTTTGGAATATCAACTTCCGTAACCTTAAGCTGATGGTACCCTAATTTGAGGTCAAAATTAGAATAACACTGAGCACCCTGGAATTGATCGAATAAATCATCGATTCTGAGAAGAGGATATTTGTTCTTAATGGTAACCTTGTTCAACTGTCGGTAGTCAATGCACATACGCAGAGAGCCATCTTTCTTTCGAAAAAATAGAACTGGTGCACCCCATGGTGAGACACTTGATCTAATAAATCCCTTATCAATGAGATCTTTCAACTGAGTTTTTAGATCTCTTAACTCTGTCGGATCCATTTTGTATGGCAGAATAGATACATGCTTGGTGCCAGGAAGTAGATCGATTTCGAATTGAATCTCCCTATCGGAAGGAACTCTGAGAAGATCTTCAAGAAAGACTTCTGGAAACTCAATGACATTTGGCACTGACTGTTGAGTTGGGGTCTGGGTATCTGCATCCTTAACCCGAACTAAATGGTAAATATACCCCCTTGGATATCATCTTTTTGGCCTTAAGATAAGAAATAAATCTACCCATTAGTGCTACTGAATCACACTTCCACTCTATGACTGGCTCACCTAGAAATTCAAACTTTACAATTTTGGTTCTACAACCCACTGTGGCATAACATTAAACAATCAATCCATACCCATGATTACATCAAAGTCTATCATTTCTATCTCTACTAAATTAACTATGGTAATGTTGTGAGAAACTAGATGACTCTCCATTAGTTCCCGTACTTAGAGTTGTTCCTTGTCATTGGGCTTGAGCAGCCACAAACTGGGTGAGAAGCTGAATGACTCCCCTAACATTTGAATCAGAATAACTGGGCGGCGGAACTGGGATCTCCGCAGGCCTTGTGGTATTGAGTGGGGGCGTTGTACTCGAATTGGCTCCCTGAGCCTAAGAATCCTCCTCACGAGAAGCATTAGCAGTAGCCCTCTTGCTGATAGCTAATTTCCTCTTTACATGTATTTTTCTGAAATACGTAATATGCACGAGTTAGAAGGATATCCTAAAGGTATATCTCTAACTACACGATCTAGAGTATAAAAGAAGTGAGACAATCCTAGATGTCTTGATGGTCAACTGTTTATATATGTGGGGGCCTCACACACATAAAAGTGACCCCACTGGACATGGTTTCATAGACTCCCTAAGACACTTGAACCTAGTACTCTGATACCAACCTTTGTCATGCCCCGAACCATAGTCTGGCGGAACGGCACTCGGTGTCTTGTTGTATGTGACTGAGCAAACCACATGGCTTGCTTGTCAACATGTGCATCAAAACATGCTCAAGAAATGATTTAAAACATTTAAAATATGGTATTGAAATAACAGTCTGAAAATATAATAGCGGAATCATCTAAGTAAAACATGATAAGTCTAAATGTTATGATAAGTCTAAATGGTCACATATCTTTTAAATATTCTTTTAAAACATGGTACTGAAATAACAATCTGAATGTTATGATAAGTCTAAATGGCCACATATCTTTTAAATATTCTTTTAAAATATGGTATTGAAATAACAGTCTGAAAATATAATAGCGGAATCATCTAAGTAAAACATGATAAGTCTAAATGGCCACATATCTTTTAAATATTCTTCCTAGTAAATTGCTCTCCAATGTGTCTCCCACACAAATATTATATCATCGTCTCCCGTCTTTTACATATTTGAGGGTGTTTGTGTTATCCTTTATTTCCATCCACTGCCATTAACAAGTTGCAGGGTCGTTTAACTCCTTGTGTGTTTTTGGGATACCCATAAAATCATAGGGGATATAAATGTTATGATTTGACGAATGAGAAAATAATTATCTCTCGTCATGTGGTTTTTTATGAATCTACATTCGCGTTTGCTAAGTCTCATGTGGCATCTTCACCTTCATATGATTTTTTGGACAACGAAATACATCTCATTTTACACCACCACCTTAATATCCACACATAAGTGGAACCAACCCAACAAAATACCCAACATTTTCCAGCCCAACCACAAAATGGGACTAGACCTGAGATCACAGCCTTGTTCCCGATGGTCTCGGCCCAGTCCTGTTTCCATAGCGGGTAGGCCCAAGTGGGGCAGCCCACTGCTCCCTCAACCGCAACTTTACCCCAGCCCAATATCGGCTCCTAGCCCAATACCGGATCGGCTAACCATTTTCACTTGGGCCACAATACACCCACTCGGCCCAATACCATACCCGAGTCCCCTACTACCCAACCACTAAAGGAACAGCCTCTGACCATTGAAACCCGTGCCATGCACGGGATTTTTTGACCCAAACGTCAGTTTAACCTACTATCCTCAGTTCAACCATCACCTCTACCAAAAAATCCCAAAGCTGCCTTGTCCGACCCAAATTGGAAAGATGCCATGTTAGACGAATTTAATGCTCTCATTACAAATAAGATGTGGGAATTAGTACCACGTCCGTCTAATATGAACGTCATTCGGTCTATGTGGATTTTTTGTCATAAAAAGAATTCTGATGGTTATTTTGCGAGATATAAAGCTCGTCTTGTTGGTGATGGTAGGTCTCAACAGGTTGGAGTAGATTGTGGTGAAACATTTAGTCCGGTAGTTAAGCCAACAACTATCAGGACTGTGCTCAGTCTGTCTCTTTCAAAATCTTGGTCCATTAATCAGCTGTATGTTAAAAAATGCATTCTTACATGACCACTTACATAAAACAGTGTATATGCATCAGTCGTTGGGTTTTCGAGATTATACCCGTCCAGATCATGTTTGCCTGTTGAATAAATACTTATATGGTTTGAAACAAGCTCATCGGGCATGGTATAACATGTTTGCAGGATTTATTTCCAAGTTGAGATTCTCTCACAGCAAGTCCGATCAGTCGTTGTCCATTTATCGAAACGGCGCTGACATGGCATATATACTTGTGTATGTCGATGATATTATTATCACAACATCATCCACTTCACTTCGTCATTCTATTATGTCCCTTCTTGCAACATAATTTGCAATGAAAGACTTGGGTCCGTTGAATTATTTTCTTGGCATTACCGTCACCCAACATGCATGTGGTCTATTTCTCAGTCAAAAGAAATATGCCGAAGAAATAATTGACAAAGCAGGGATGTCTTCCTACAAACCATCACATACTCCAGTTGACACAAAGGCAAAATTGAGTAACAATGCCGGAACTCCATACAACGATCCTACACATTACCACAGCCTAGCAGGGGCCTTGCAGTATCTGACTTTTACAAGACCAGATATTTCCTATACGGTTCAGTAAGTTTGTTCACACATGCATGATCCGAAGGAAGAACATATGGGGGCTCTTAAAAGGATTCTGCGGTATGTTAAAGGTACTCTCCATTTCGGCCTACATCTGTATAAGTCCTCCATCTCGAGTCTTTCCGCCTACATAGATGCAGATTGGGGTGGTTGCCCGGACACACGTCGTTCCACTTCCGGTTATTGTGTGTTTTAGGGCTCTATCTCCATCTCATTTCATGGTCGTCCAAACGACAATTCACATTGTCTCGGTCAAGTGCTGAGGCAAAATACCAAGGTGTTTCCAATGTGGTTGCTGAATCATGTTGTCTCTGTAATCTACTGTTGGAGCTGCATTGTCCGATTGAAAAGGCAACAGTGGTGTATTGTGACATGTGAGTGCACTATACTTATCCGACAATCCTGTTCAGCATCAACACACAAAACACATTGAAATGGATATCTTATTTGTCCGCGAAAAGGTTGCCCGTGGACAAGTCCATGTTTTCCATGTACCGTCCCGCTATCAAATTGCAGATATCTTCACGAAAGGTCTTTCACGCGTACTTTTTGATGATTTCCGGGACCGTCTAAGCATACTTGAACCTCCCACTAAGACTGCGGGGGACTATTAGAATAATTATGTGAAAATGTCATAATTATATTTATTCTTCATTAATCATGATATTGTAATTAGTAGTATAATCAATTAATCATCAATTAGGAGAATTGTAAGTAATTAGCATCTTATATTTTAGGAAAACTTAGATTAGTACTAGAATCTATGATTGTATATATTTCCTAACATTGGAATGAAATGAGGAGGAATCAATTTCCTACGATTTGTATACTGGTAGTGGCACAAAACTTTAAACTTTTAGTTATCACATCAAAATTTATTTATTTTTGAATAATTTAGTGGCTTTTAGTCCTTAAAAAGGATGAAATTAACTACCAACCAGATTATGGTGTCAGAGATTTTGAGACATTCCATATTAGATTACTTCTAAATAAATCTGGATGGATTCACATTTTCATTCACTAATATGTTCTTGTAGAAATTAACACTATTACTCTATGCTTCACTAGATGCAAAAATAAATCGCTAAAAGTATTTTAGGTACTTGATGCATATTGAACAAATATGTTAAATAACCATAATTTATACATCATATTCAATCAGTATTATAAAAATATTTGCTCATAAAAATACCACGTATTCTGTTTCATTTTGCGTAAACTTATTTGATTTAACCTTAAATTTTAAAAGGAATGATTTTGGAACTTATCATTTTATAATGTTTTCACAAATATAAAATAATGACACTAAATAAAATAAGAAACTTAAGATTAAATTATTTATAATATAAAAAAGTTTTTTCTTTAGAATAAACAGAAAACGAAATAACACTTGGGAGCACATCAAGAAAATGGAGTATAACATTGTTATCTCCTGGGAAATGCTTATTCCTTTTTGTTTCTGGCACATTTGGCTCTACAGAAATAGCAATCTTTTTAACAAAAAGAACGATCCTATCAACACCCACAATGTACTGGTAAAATGCAATGAGTATATCTCTTTGCTAGCAAAATTACCAAGCATAAGAACAAGATTGTCATCAATCACAAGTGGAAGCCTGCTAATACAGGATGCTATAGACTTAACACTGATGGCTTCGCCCTTGGCAATCTTGGTAATGAAAGATTAGGAGGTGTTATCAGAAACACAAATGGTGATTGGGTTATTGGCTTCATGAAAGGAATCCAAATATTCAGGATAAACTTATGATTGTACTGCATTGCCTTAGAAGAAAGAAATTTAACCCCTATGCATACTGATACTGACTCTATCAAGATAATTCGTATACTTGAAAATGAAAATTTAGTATCTGATGTAATTGTTAGTCAGTGCAGGTTATTGATGTGGGTTACAACAATTGCAGTAAACGAGAAGTAAGTAAATATTACAAATGCTAGAAAGGATAAACTACTCAACATTACAACAAACTGGAAATAAGAACGATTACAAACTCCTTGTGATTTGCTGAGACAGGTGATGACACTTTATCTTTAAGACACGATTGCCCCGTATATATCCTTTTACGTTGTCGGGCAATAGTCTCCCAAGATACAACAACAACTTAACAAATGAGCAAAGGAAACTCAAGTGTTACTCTTGAAGAACTTTGAATATATAAATGATGCTAGAGAGAAAGAAGAAGATTTCAGAAAATTTCTAAGTGTTGAACAATTGAGCCAAAGGCCTCAATTTATAGTGTAAGGAAATGACCCCTTAACTAGCCAACTAATGGCCTTCAATAGTCATGTAATGACACTTATTGAGGGGTTACATTCAGCCAAATAATGGTTGAATTCATGTGCCAAATAATGGAGATTCAATGCTCCAAAACCAGCTCAAAAGTCAGAACTTTCCATCTTCCAGTCGCAGCATTCTGCCTCCGAAACGCCGCGGCTCTGCGAATTAGCGCCGCGACGCCTCGTCTACAGTAGCCCAAACCACCATTTAGCGTCGCGGCGCTCCGACGGTGTTACGCAGCGGCCCTTTACGGCTCCACGGCGATTTCTGACTCGTTTCATCTTACACTTCTTACTTCGTTTACCAACGTGGAATACTTGTCATTTGGCCAATAACCATCCATCATTCTATGTCTCAAACGTATTACACATGTACCAATATCTCTTTCACTAATGAAGTTTACGATACTTGGCACTAAGTGTACACGTGTGTGGAAACGAAGTTTCCGACATGCGGGACCCCAATTATTCAAGTCATAAATAATGGGATAAACTTAATTTCTCATTAGTAAATTTCCAACAATCCCCTCTTGAAAGAGATTTTGGCGCACTCACAAGGTGCCTATTTCCAGCAATCTTTCAGCGGACAAATGTTGCATACGGAGAGGTAGCTTCAGCTTTGAACCTTCCATAGTTAAATACCATCAGATATACTTACTGCGCGGTGAACGTGATGTCTTGAACCGTCAGTGTTTAGTGTAAGCCAAGTCAACGGTACCAACACAACAACTTCCCTTACTCTGTTCTTCGTAATATTTTATTCGTTGTGGTCGTGGACACTTCTTGAATTCTTAAGTGCGTTCATTTGAGGCAGCCTGTCCTCGCACTTAAATAGGTGGTCTCCTACAAGATATCCTGCTATACCCCACTTTACAAGTGTTAGGAATCATTAAAAGTTTCTCCAAACCTAACCTCAACCGTTGAGGATCATTAAAAGTTTTGGAAACTTAACTTTTACCTACACTGCAGATAACACTTAACTTCTATCGCGGGAATGGCTTTGAGTTTGTGTTCCTTATAGGGATCATAACCGAAGTGTTCTTGCTTCCACCGAAGCGCTCAACTGAACCTTTATAACTTAGTTTTCTCATTGAACCAAATTTCTGGGATTTCCAGACAGTAATGTTGGGTTACCACCGTATTGGTCCTTAAATCTTGGGTTTTTAGCCCATTACCCTAGACAAGCAGAATATCTAATCTTTGGGTAAGCCTTTTGTTAGTGGGTCCGCTATGTTATCATTTAATTTTATGTAATCAATGGATATTATACCCGTGGTGATCAACTGTCTAACGGTCTTATGTCTCCGTTGAATATGACGAGACTTGCCATTGTACATAGAACTCTGTGCCCTTCCTAGAGCTGACTGACTGTCGCAGTGGATCATTACAAGAGGTACGGGTTTGTCCCAACAAGGGTCATCCTCTAAGAAGTCGTGAAGCCACTCAACTTATTCTCCTGCTTTGTCTAAAGTGATAAACTCCGATTCCATCGTGGATCGGGTGATGCAAGTTTGCTTAGAGGATTTACAAGACACAGCCCCACCACCAATTGTAAATATATACCCACTGGTGGACTTAGTGTCTCTATATCAGATATCCAGTTAGCATCATTATACCCCTCTAGTACAACTGGATATCTCGAATAATGCAACCCGTAAGTTAGCGTGTATTTCAGGTATCGTAGTACCCGATTCAACGCCTTCCAATGATCATTACTCGGATTACGGGTAAACCTAGCCAACTTATTGATTGTATAAGCAATATCAGGTCGGGTGCAGTTTGTTATGTGCATCAAACTCCCAATCACATGTGCCTATTGCTCCTGGCATACGGGTACACCACGATTTTTATCAAGCTTTTGATTTCTATCCAGTGGTGACTTCATAGGCGAACTGTTAAACATCTCGAACTTTCTCAACACATCCTGGATGTAGTAAGACTGAGATAAGACCAGTCCGTCAGACGTCTTAGAGATCTTTATCCCTAAGATGACATTTGTGATACTCATATCCTTCATGTCGAAGCATTGTTTCAACATGTTCTTAGTCTCTAGGATCAAGCTAGGATTGCTCCCTCTGATCAACATGTCATCTACGTACAGGCATAGCATGACGAACGAGTCAGAGTTATCTTTCGTGTAGACACATTTGTCACACTCATTAATGGAGAAATCCTTCGATAGTAGAGTACTATCAATTTTTTATGTCATTGCTTCGGGGCCTGTTTCAGCCCGTACAGAGATTTGACAAGTAAACAGACTTTCTTCTCTTACCCTGGAACCACATACCCCTCGGGTTGTTCCATATAAATTTCATCTTTCAAATAACCATTTAGGAAGGTTGTCTTGACATCCATTTGATGTATCTCAAGGTCACGCAACGCTGCGATAGAAATAAATACTCATATGGACGTTATCCTAGACACCGGGGAGTACGTGTCAAAATAGTCATGGCCTTCCTTCTGCTGATAGCCCTTGACTACCAACCTGGCCTTGTACTTATCTATAGACCCATCTACTTTATACTTCCGTTTGAGTATCCATTTACAACCCAACGGTTTATTTTTTGAAGAAAGATCAACTAACTCCCAAGTAGACCAAGGAGGATCCTATCCTAAAGGAGAAGGAGGAGTCAGTTTTCTTTGAAGATCGAGGAACGTAGTGTCGGACAATTATGCCATTCGGAAGAAGTGGAGTCTATTTCATTCTCAATGGCTTCTTTCCAGAGCGGTGCCTTTGGAGTTGACAATGCTTCAGCAATTGTCCTTGGTTCGTCATCAACCATATAAGCTACAAAGTCAAGACCGAAGGATTTATCCTTTCTGGCCCTTTTACTTCGCCGCAATTCCATCTCTGGAGTCTCCAAGTTCTGAGAATCTGGAACACTAAATTCTGGATATTCAACCACTTCGAAGTCCACTAGATCTGAACCATCTAGATTCGGGCCGTCAATGACTTCTGGTTCCTAAGAGCTTTGTTCATAATTTCGTTTGCCAGAGGTTATGTCTTTTTCCTTTTTAGGAAAAGTATCCTCAAAGAATTGAGCATTCCTTGATTCCATGATTGTACCCCCGTGGATATCTGAAATATCTGACTTATGCACTAAGAAGTGATAAGCACTACTGTTATCCGCATATCCGATGAAAATGTAATCTATATTCTTAGGCACAATCTTGACCTGCTTTGGCTTGGGCACTTCGACCTTTGCCAAACAACTCCACACCTTTAAATATTTATAAGTGAATTTCTTTCCCTTCCATAATTCATATGGAGTTTTGTCCTTACCATTATGTGGGACTCTATTAAAAATCGTATTAGCGGTAAGGACGGCTTCTCTCCACATGTTTTGAGAAAGACCGGAATTGATGAGCAAGGTATTCATCATTTCCTTCAACGTGTGGTTCTTGCATTCAGTATCACCGTTCGACTGAGGTGAGTATGGATCCGTCGTTTGATGAACAATGCCCGATTCGGCACAATATTCCTCAAATGGCGCTACATATTCTCTCCCTCTATCTCTACGAATGGATTTAATTTGCATGCTTAGTTGGTTTCAACTTCTGATTTGTAACGTCGGAACGCTTCAAAGGCTTCATCTTTACTTTTCAACAAGTAAAGGTAACAATATTTTGTGCTATCATCAATGAATGTCACAAAGCACTTGTTCCCCCTCCCCCCTAGTTTGTGCAAACTTCAAATCACATATATCTGTGTGAATAAGTTCTAGAGGAGAAGTATTCCTTTCGATGAATCGAAAAGGAATCTTTGTGAGTTTTGCCTCTACGCACATCTCATACTTATGTTGAGGTTTTACGTCGATAGACGGCAACAACTCCAACTTCACCAACCTTTGGATGGACTTGTAGTTAACATGTCCTAATCTATGATGCCATAAATTAGAAGACTCAAGCAAGTAAGAAGAAGCTTCAATTTTATTGCTTGGACGCATTACAGACATGGCATTAACTTTGAAGAGGCCTTCACAGACGAAGTCTCTTCCCACAAAAGTTCCATTCTTGGTGATTACAAATTTATTGGACTTAAATACTGGCCTAAAACCAGCATTAACCAATAAACGACCTGAAATTAAATTCCTCCTAATCTCAGGGACATCCATCACCTCCTTCAGAGTGAGCTCCTTTCCAGAAGTCATCTTCAGGACTACCTTTCCTACCAGCAGCACGTCAGAGGAAACGTTGTTACCCATGAACCGCTTCTTGTCTGTAACTGGTGTATATGTGGAGAAGGCATCTCTATTGGAACAGATGTGTTTGGTAGCACCCGTGTCCATCCACCATTGCATGGGATTCTCAACAAGGTTTGCTTCAAGCACCACCGCCAAGAACTCCTCAATCATGTCGTCAAGAAGCGTGTCTTTGACGACGTTAGCATGTGTTTTTCCTTTGGCCTTGGCCTTCTTTTGTTGTTCAATCTTGAGCTTGCAACAGTCCTTGATAATGTGACCAGGTTTTCCACAGTGGTGACAGTTCCTCTTGAACTTCTCTGTCGCCTGGGTCTTGCCGTCTTTTTAGAACTTGCGCTTCTTGCTTGGGTTCCCTTTGGCCTCAGCCAGATTTGCCTTTGCCTCAGCGGGTTGTTTTCCCCTAGGTAATGCCTTCTTATTATCTTCCTAAATATGGAGTTTGATAATAAGTTCCTCAAAGGTCATTTACTTTGTCTTGAGTTTTAAGTAACTCATAAACTCATTCCACGAGGGAGGTAACTTATCAATTAGTGATGCAACAAAAAACTGCTCATTTGGTTTCATACCTTCCAAATCCAGGTGATGTAGAATCATTTGGAATTCCTGGACTTGGGACATCACAATTTTGCTATCCATCATTTGAAATTTCAAGAATTTCCCAATGATGAATTTGAATTTCTTCGTACCAGCATCTTGTGCGTTGTACTTCTTCTGCAGTTTTTCCCATAACTCTTTAGCGGTGCCTACGGTGCAATACACCGTGTAGAGTGAGTCTAACAGACAGTTCAAAATATAGTTCTTACACATGAAGTCACTATGACTCTATGCATCAATAACCATCTTCATGTCATTAACGACATGTATACCTTGGCCCCCTTCAGCCATTTCATTAGGCTGAGATTCCACTTCATCTCCAGCTTGTGGAGGATCTTTTGTTAGGAAATGAGTCATTCCCATAACAGTCAGATAAAACAACATCTTCTGCTGACATCTCTTGAAGTTGGAGCTCATGAACTTTTCTGGGTGTTCATGGTGGAATCCAGAGGGTGGAGGAACTGTAACATTCCTTTGAGCAGCAGGAAAGGCGTTAGGTGCGCCTTGAGTAGCATTGAAGGCATTGAATATTCCTTGAGTAGCAGTGGGGAAGGCATAGGGGTTGCCTTGAGTAGCAGTATCAGAAGCGAGTTATTCTCTTCCACTCATCTTTCTAAGCACTTACAACAATCTTGTCTTAAATTTGTGGGTTACAACAATTGCAGAAAATGGGAACTAAGTAAATATTACAAATGCTAGAAAGGATAAACTACTCAAGATTACAATAAACTTGAAATAAGAACGATTACAAACTCTTTGTGATTTCCTGAGACGAGTGATGGCACTCTGTATTTAAGATAAGATTGCCCCCTATATATCTTTTTACGTTGTCGGGAAATAGTTTCCCAAGATACAACAACAACTTAACAAATGAGCAAAGGAAACTCAAGTGTTACTCTTGAAGAACTTTGAATATAGAAATGATGCTAGAGAGAAAGAAGAAGATTTCAGAAAATTTCTAAGTGTTGAACAATTGAGCCAAATGCCTCAATTTATAGTGTAAGGAAATGACCTCTAAACTAGCCAACTAATGGCCTTCAATATCCATGTAATGACACTTATTGAGGGGTTACATTCAGCCAAATAATGGCTGAATTCATGTGCCAAATAATGAAGATTCAATGCTCCAAAACCAGCCTAAAAGTCAGAACTTTTCATCTTTCCGTCGCAGCATTCTGCCTCTGAAGCGTCATGGCTCTGGCAATTAACATCGCGGTGCCTCGGCTCTAGTAGCCCAAAAAACCATTTAGTGTCGCGGCGCTGCCATGGGGGCGCCGCGGCACTCCGGCTCCTACGGTGTTGCGTCGCGGACCTTCACGGCTCCGCGGCAATTTCCTACTCGTTTCATCTTACACTTCGTACACTTCTTCCTTTGTTTACCAACGTGGAATACTTGTCATTTGGCCAATAACCATCCATTATTCTATGTCTCAAACGTATTACGCATGTACCAATATCTCTTTCACTAATGAAATTTATGATACTTGGCACTACGTGTACACGTGTGAGGAAATGACATTTCCGACGTGTAGGGCCCCAATTGTTCGAGTCATAAATAATGGAATAAACTTAATTTCACATTAGTAAATTTTCAACAATTGATGCAGAGGCTGGGAGCTTCAGTAGTCACACATACTTACTGGGAGCAGAATAGGATCGCTGAGCCCATAGCAAAGGAAGGGGCAAGACTGAAACTTTTTGACATGACAATCATTTTGATATTTCCTCTATTGTGTGCACTAAAAGAAATGAGGACAAACATTTTAGAAGCTATATCTCAAAAAAAAAATATAGTGTACAATGTGGAACCCTAATACAATAAGGATCTTATATTTACCATAATTATACATTACAAAATATTACACAATATATGAAATATATTCTAATTATGGTAATGAGTATGTACACGTTAATACACTCCCTCAGTCGGAGCGGGAGGAGGTCGGACGCTAAGACTAGATCTGAAGTCGAGGAAGAGTTGTCTAGGAAAGCATTTCAGGAATATATCCGCATACTGATATGAAGAAGGCACATGTAACACCTTAACTTGACCAATAGCAACCTTCTCACGAACAAA
This sequence comes from Anisodus tanguticus, assembly GCA_034509755.1. Classification (NCBI taxonomy): domain Eukaryota; kingdom Viridiplantae; phylum Streptophyta; class Magnoliopsida; order Solanales; family Solanaceae; genus Anisodus; species Anisodus tanguticus. The sequence goes on along the minus strand of CM067552.1, from coordinate 9,626,961 downwards.
GTGTATATCCATCTCAATGTGCTTGGTTCGCTGATGTTGAACCGGAATATGAGATAAATATATAGTGGATATGTTATCATAGTAAACTAAAGACGCCTTACGCAAGGGACATTGTAGCTCCAAAAGTTGGTTTCGAAGCCAACAGATCTCAGCAACAACATTAGCAACGCCTCTGTACTTTGATTCTGCACTCAAACGAGATAGGATGGCCTGCCTCTTGGCAGACCAAGAAATGAGAATATCCCCTAAGAACACACAGTAATCGGAGATGGAGCATAGCGTGTCCGGACAGCATGCTCAATCAACATTCGTATATGATAACAACATGGTTGGTGCTAAGAAGTATATGTGTAATCCATAATCAAGTGTGCCCTTAACATATCGAATAACACGCTTAAGGGCAGTAAAATGAGGCTCCTTGGGGGCATGCATAAATAAGCATACATATTGAACAACATAAGCAATATCAGGCCTGGTGAACGTGAGATATTGTAGTGCACATGCAAGACTCCTGTAAAATATGGGATCGGACACATGATTACCATCAACAACACTAAGCTTTGATTTAGAGTCAACCGAAGTGGACATTATCTTGCAGTTTGCCATTTTAGCACTGTATACTATCTCTTCTGCATACTTGCACTGACATAAAAATATAGAATCCGTCGATCTAGTCACTGTTATCCCCAAAAAATAACTCAACTTCCCTAAGTCAGTCATGGAAAAATCGGTTTTGAGCAAGGTAAGAATCTCATTTTTCAATAAATCATGGGAGACAGTAAGCACAATGTCATCCATATATAACAACAAGTAAGCGATGTTATTACCTCGATGAAAAATAAATAGAAAATTATCACACTTGCTACATACAAACTCAATCCGCATAATGTACTGTGCAAAGCGATCATACCACGCTCTAGGGGCTTGTTTCAAACCATAAAGTGACTTTCGGAGGTGGCATACATACTGAAGGGTTGCTGGATGGACAAAGTCAGGCGGTTGGTGCATGTAAACAGTTTCTTTCAAATCCCCATGTATGCATTTTTCACATCCAGATGATGAATTGGCCTATGCTTACCCATAGCAATGCTCAGAACTATGCGAATGGTAGCTGATTTAACAACCGGACTGAATGTCTCACCACAATCAATGCCCTCCTGTTGGTTAGTACCATTAGCCACAAACCTCGCCTTATATCTTTCTAAGTCACCATTGTCTCTGTATTTGTGATGAAAAGCCACATGCATCAGATCACATTTACCCCCTTCGATCGAAGAACCAAATCTCAAGTGTGTTGTTTTGTTAAAGCATTAAACTCCTCATACATGGCCGCATTCCAATTTGGGTCAAGTTTGGCTAATTTTGGCTTTGGAAATTGGGGATATTGTTTGTGTAGCTAGATTAAATTAAACTTTGGGTTTGAAAATCCCGTGTTGGGCACGGGTTTCCATATGGTGGGAGGGTGCTGGCTGAGCATGTTTGTTGGGGGTCGGGTCGGGTACACTGGGTGGGTTTGGAATCTGGTGATGGGGAAGGTTATCGGTCGGTTGACTGGGTACATTGGCGGGTGTGGGGTTGTGTGGTTTCTCCTATCTGGGTAGATCGTGATTGGCGAAAGTCGACGATGTGGGGTATAGAGTCGGTGGTGGGGAGAGACCGATGTTCTGGTTTGGTGGTGGTACTATAGTGGTTCGATGTGGGTTTTCGGTGGCTGGTGTGGTTGAAGGTGGGTGTTGGGGATGCGGTGGCGTCACATAGTTAGGGATGGTGACCGGATATGGTGCTGAGATATTGGGCTGATTGTCGGTGGTGGGGACACAAGGATTAGTTGGAACCGTGGCATAGGGTGATAGTGACACTGGGGATATCGGTGACGGTGCTGGTGGGTGGTCGGGGTGACGACCGATCGTGACAGTGGGACGATGGGCCGACTGCGGATGATAGATGTGGCTGTCACCGATTGCAGGGACGTGGATGGAGATGGCAGAAATGGTGGCGGAGGGTGGCCGGAAATAGTGCTGGCGGTGGCAGTGGTATTTTGCAGCGACGGGGATGCAGGGACGGTGGTGGCTGTTCGATAGAGTTCGGTGAGTATGACGGTGAGGTGTCAGACTCATCTAGAAAGGTATAGTCCGCGTTTTGAAACTTTTGGATGTTTGCAAAAGTGAAGATTGCTTTATTGAACGTGATGACGAGACACAATAATTTTGCGGGTAGACACGTCATGGCACAGATAACCCCTATGATTAGGCGAAAAACCTAAGAACACACAAGGAGTGGTGCGGGGTGCAAGTTTATGCGGGGCTGTGGAAGCAAGATTCGGGTAGCACAGACCGCCGAAAATTCGTAGGTGCTCATAAGTTGGGATCCTACGGAATAGAATTTCGGTGGGTGTTCTATTTTGAAGGGTTTGGGTGGGCAAAATATTTAGAATATATTCGGCAAAATATTTCAAATACAAATATATATAATGTACAATGTGAAATCCTAATACAATAAAGATTATATATCTATCATAATTATATATTATTAAATATTATATAATATTTGAAATATATTTTAATTATGGCAGTGAGTATGTAGGCGTTAATAATTGTAATAGCTTAATTAACAACAATGACAGCCTCGTGCTGAATGGGCCTCGTGCCCCTTGACTGATTCCTATTTTGTATGTAGTCATATATAAAATATCTTGATTAAAACCCCGCCAAAAAAAAAGACGGCATTTAAGAGATGGTAATCGTGAGATATGCAGAAGAAAACGTGGGGTCTACTCCTTAATACAATTGTTGGCGAGACACGTCATTTCACGGAAGTGGGCCCCACCTTCCATTTAGGTGTGACACACGTTAGTGTTTTTCTGTCATTGTTGGCAAAGATTCTGATACAGCCCTATTCCCCCATCGATCTTAGCCGTCCTTTACATCTAAATTGAGGTCTGGGTCCCACAGTGATTTATTACGGGATTTTGAAAAAAAAAAACAATCTTATACGTCTTCCTTTTTTCCCCTTAATTTATTTTAATTTACGTAAATTTTTTTATTTTGATTCGTTAATACGAAAATATAATATTTTTTTTAAAGTAAAATGGATATAACTATATAAAAAATATTATAAGTCTACTTTCACTCCAGTTGATACTAAACTCAAGCTGGGTGTTGCTGCTGACTCACCTTACGAGGATCCGACTCACTATGACAGTCTTGCAGGGGCTCTTCAATATCTTACTTTCACGAGACCGAATATTACATATGTCGTACATCAGATGTATTTTTAATGCATGATCCCGGGGTTAAGCACATGGATGCGCTCAAACGCATTATTCGATACATCCGAGGACACTTGACTATGGCTTACATTTATATCCTTCATCGACGTCTACACTTGTCTCGTATACATATGCTAATTGGGGTGGCTGTCATATACCAGACGCTCCACATCTGGCTATTATATGTTTCTTGATAATAACTTGGTCTCATAGTCTGCGAAGCGACAATCTACATTATCACGCTCTAGTGCAGAGGCCGAGTATCGAGGGGTAGCCAATGTGATCTCTGAATCCTGTTGGTTATGAATCTTCTCTTGGAACTCCATTGTCCCATTCAGAAAGCTACATTTGTTTATTGTGATAATATTAGTGTCATCTACCTTTCTGGAAATCCGGTTCAACACCAGCACACTAAACACATCGAGATGGATATTCACTTTGTTCGCGAAAAGGTAGATCGTGGACAAGTACGTGTCTACCATGTCCCTTCCGGGTATCAAATTGCAGACATCTTTACTAAGGGTCTTTCCTCGATCCTTTTATAAGATTTTAGGGACAGTCTCAGCGTACGAAGACCGCCCGCTATGACTTCGGGGTGACAGAATATACCGTGATATACACGACATATACAGCATTGTATATCACAGTAATACACAAGTATTCGAAACAGTTTTAGCCGTGATATACACGGCATATACAGCTGTGTATATCACGATTTATGGAGCACAATTTGATAACTTTAGTTTGTATTTAATTAGCATTGTACACTTACTGTAATTGTAGAATTATTGTACAAATAAAATAATGGTTTAAATGTATAATAGGAATAAGATTTTTCATATTATAAAAATTATAAATTGTATATATACTCATTCATTAATAAAAATAATTAAGAAATTATTTCTTTCAGTTTATGGATCAAAAATGCTATTATATCTAATCAAGAATATTCGGTAATGGACGGTGCATATAGGTTGTAGCATAAATTAACCAGCATATGTATCTCACTACTTGTGCGGATTTACATCTACACCCCTTTCTTTTATTTCAACAAAGCCAGATACATAAGCAGCCCCTTGAATGTGTTCGACTTTCTCATTTGAACACTTAAATTTGATTTAGTATCAATTAAATACGTAAGTTTCTTCAAAAGTGTTTCAACTCGACACATTTGTGAGATAGCCACAAGGCAAGATACGTGCATTTCAAGCACAGTCAACGTGGCTAAAAAGAAAAACAAATGAAATAGTGACACGTGGATATTAATCCCAAATAATAAGGGTAAAAGAAAATAAATATTTAGAGGGAACAAATTAAATTATATTTATGTCCTAGAGACAATCTGTATTTAGATAAATGTACTTTATACACATTCGTATTATTATTAATGGAGATTAATAATTTGACATTTGCAGATTATTGAATTATTAATTGATTGTTTGTAATATTCTATAATATGCATTCCTGGAGGTTACGTTGTTATTAATAGTGTGAGATATTAATATTATAACGTAACTCTTAAAATAGTCTCGACTAATGATCATAGAGAATGGGATATCGATGATATGTGATAAGTCGACATGTGGTCTGCATCACATCCTTAGAGGATGTAGTATGTCTCACCTGCTACGAGTAATGGCTACTCGTGATGGACACATGGATACTTTGGAAGTATTGGTATACCCTACCGATATACTGTTTGTTATACTTGTCTAAAGTATGATCAGCGTGTGGGAGATAGAAGTCCTTAGACTTGAGGTCAATACGCGCCTTGTCTACAAATGTACTTTGATCTCGTCCTAAGCTCAAATGCCTTATAGGTTGAGATACGGCTTGTATTTGGTACATTACGATGTGGATTAAAGGTGGTAGTTGAGCCAAGATTAGGATTCATTCCTCGAATGTATATTCGAGAGAACACTCGGATTCTCAGTGATATTAGGTTGACTAAGTCGTTGGCCAACGCAATAGATGTATTTAGAATATGGTCTAGTTGTCAACTAATATAGATGAGATACAATGATTAAGCCATTTGGATAGACACTTGACAAATCCTAAGCTTGATCGGGTATGTCGTGAATGAAAGAATTTTATCTTACCACATATAGGTTAAGTTTACTGGATTCGCGTAAACGTACTTCACATATTGAGTTCGTCTTGTGGCGCCGTCTAGGAGTTTCGCGTAGACCTTAATTTGATTAATGTCGATATGAGAAGGCATGTAAGGTCATACTATGTCGATTGTCCTTTCGATCTAAGGATGTATTGAGAGAGTAATTAAATGTTCGATTTAGAATCGAGATATTTAAATGAATAATAATTATTTTAATTAAGTCAAAATTAGATTTTGGATTTAATTAAGAATGCACAGAAAAGAAATCGAGAGAGTGCATGAACACGTCGAGCGCCGCGGCGCCCATACCCTAGGGCTGTGGCGCCTCTGCCTCAATTTTTGGGTCAGGACCAAGGTCAAACCCCAATCCGGTTTGACCTAATTTTCACCTATAAATAGTGGCATTCTCTTCATTATTCACACACCAATTTCAGATTATCATTCTAAGCCTTAGAGACTTAGAATCAAAACTCTCTCGAACCTCTGCCGAATTTCCTAGCTTTTCGAAAGAGAAGTACATTGAAGCTTGGAGCTTGCAGTCGAAAGGGCAACCGCGTGTCATCCCCATAGTAGATAAAGATTCCATATACTATAACCTGTAAGTATTATGCTTTATGTTACATGTTTGATTGTTGTATAACCATACCAGAAAAGTTATTGGGGTAAGTAAGAAACAAAATTTTAAACTTCTGTTGTGCCTTACTTATGTGTTTTGAACCCAACAAAACCCTATAATGGTATGAGAGCTCAGGCTGGTTCAATGGTTATATAACAATTGAATAAAGTAATAATATTGGTTAAACATAAAATTGGATTAAAACGAGGTTTCTTGAAATCTTACATGTCTTGAACGAATGTTGACCTTTTGATATCACCTTAAATTATCTCCTACGTTAACTCGAGGAAGTCATTCCGCTCTAACTCGAACTAAGCCAAAAGTGCGTTATCCGACTCTTTGCACGGTGCACGGCTAAGAACTGATGATGGTCGATATGGGCGTTATTAATAATGGTGGTGATGATAAAGGACCTGTGAATTGATCCCTAAATTAGATTTAGGGGTCGAACGATTTTGAAAAATCAACACAGAAACGTTTGTCAGAACATCGGCGTCGCGGCCCTATGGTAGGGCGCCGCAACGCTTGCTAGGATTTCAAGGCGGCGCCGCAGCTCCATGGTGGAGCGTCACGGCGCTAATGCTTTGTTTCAAAACTCGAACTCACTGGACAATAGGCGTCGCGGCACTAATGCATTTGCAGAAGCAGAAATATTTCTGCCTCTGCAGCGATGCGGCTCAATAGTGGTGCCGCGGCGCTAATGTAATTGCAGAAACAGAAATATTTCTGGCCTTGCAGCGCCGCGGCTCCATGGTGGAGTGTCGCGGCTCCATGGTGGAGCGTCGCGGCGCTAATGCATTTTGCAGAACCCGAAAGGCTTCTGCCTCAGTGGCGTCGCGGCCCTAATGATTAGCGTCGCGGCCCCACCTATCCAGAAATAGATTTTTTTTTATTTTTCAGAGTTAAGAATGTTTAACCCAAGATTATTATTATACGGTATATTATTTGATAAGTATACTATTTATGTGCTAAATGTCAAAATGTTTGTCATTTATATTTCTAGAATAGCGTCTGCTATAACTATCTGGGCAGGCGGCGCCCAGTATTTGATTAAACCATCTTATATCATGCATATTGGGTTGACGGTTCCCAACTCTATGTGTCATTAGTTTTGCATGATGTTAAGATGTCATATTGGATATGGCGTAAAAGAGTTGATCTTGGTTAACACCCTGAATTAAAATGTTCCCTAAAATTTTAAATACAAGTCTAAATTAAAACGTGTCATCCATTATAATTGTTAGAGTGTAAAATCTTTTTCGGCGATGCGAGTATTTATGCCAAAGCATTTGCTCTAAGTCTACGAGGACCTAGACTCTTTCATAGATGTGTTTCAATGTAAAGGTAAACGATAAACTTTTATGGGTATTTACACCAAAGTGTTTGCTCACAAAGGCCAAATTTGCTTATATACATAAACGCAGTCATGTAATGAGGTTGACTTGCTTAGACAAATCTTGGCGCCAAAGTGTTGGACTAATCTAAGGACGCAAGATTAAATGTAATATTTGATCAACCAAAAGTTGCAAATAAGTTTTGCAATTGGTTTAGAACCTACCAAGATGTGTTATTGAAGTTATCAGCCAAAGCAAACGCGGAGATAGCATAGGCTTGGATATTGGCCCATTATGACCTCAATTAAAATAGGTTCATATTCTACCATGGGGCCGTAGAAGTATGTTAAAATAATGGAAGCTAATTAAACAAAAGGCCATATTAATTAGCCTAAATGAATGTGTATAATAGGAAACATATTTTGAGTTTGATTTCCAATCTATCTAATTCTTCAGATTATTAAAGATGTTGAGCTTATCGTTAAAAATTGATTGAGATGAACAAACGTACTAGACCGAACTACCTTGGCTGGCTAAGGAATTTGCGAATAGTGCTGAGACAAGAGAAAATAGAATACGTATTGGACACGGTGTTCCCAACAGTCCCTACGACAGACTCTGTTGAATATGTCTCTTTTGATAAGGATGCTTACCATAAACACCTAGATGATGCCACTTCAGCGCAGTGCGTGATATTGTCTTCCATGTCTATGGAACTTCAGAGACAATATGAGAACATGGGATCCAATGAGATGCTCGAACACTTGAAGAGTCTTTATGACTCACAGTCCCAGACTATGGAATATGAGTTACTAATAGAACTCTTTAAGTGTAAGCTCAATGAAGGGGGCCAAGTCTCGCAGCAATTGTTGAAGATGATAGGGCTGATAGAGAGGCTTGCTTCAATTAAAACGAAGCTTGAAAAGAATGTCGCTACCACCCTCATCCTGAACTCTCTCCCTCATTCTTTTGAGAACTTCATAGTGAATTTCAACATGAATGGAACGAAGCCGACTCTGACGGAGCTGCACAACATGCTCAAGACCTTTGAGTCTTCCACTTCCAAAGGCAAAGTTATGCTTATGGTGAGCTCTTCTAGCCGACCCAAGCCGAAAGGCAAGGAATGGTAGAAGAAGAAGGGCAAAGCAATCACTGCGCCATCAGTTGTGAAGCCTAAGGGAGGTGTAAAGAAAAAGGTAAATCCGGCTAAGGATGAATGCCTCAACTGCCACAAGAAGGGGCATTGAAAGAAGGACTGCACGGTACCAGGAGGAGGAAAAGCACCAGGTGCTCCTGCCTTTGGTGGACAAGTTATGTATGTCATTGAAATAAATATGTCCATAAATAACTCTCATTCCTGGGTATTGGATACCGCTTGTGGCTCACACATTTGTACAAATGTGCAGGGGCTAACTGATAGTAGGAAGGTTGGACCAAGAGAGGTAGACCTACGCGTTGGAAACGGAGCACGAGTAGATGCTGAGCGCGTAGGGACTTATATATTAAATTTACCTTCTGGCTATTGTTTAGTGTTGAATGATTGCTTCTATGAACCCTCGTTAACGAGGAATATCATTTCTATCCCAGTTTTGGACATAGAGGGTTTTTCCTTGTATATTTATAATGACAGTCAAGTACTGTCTTTTGATAATATTATATCTGGAACTGCTCCTATTGTGGATGGATTATATACACTAAACTGTAGTCGAGAGATATTCAATGTACAAAATAAATGAGCCAAGATAAGTAATAGAAACTCTATCTACCTATGGCACTACAGACTTGGTCATATCAACAAATCTAGGATAGCAAGGTTGAGGAAGTTAGACTACCTCGAACCATTTGACTTGGAGTCTTATGGTAACTACGAATCTTGTTTGAGAGGAAAGATGACCAATAAACCACTTTCTGGGAAAGGTGTGCGAGCCAAGGAGGTGCTTGAGTTGGTCCATACTGATGTATGTGGGTCATTCTCGACTCAAGCTAAAGGAGGCTTCTCATACTTCATCACTTTTACTGACGACTTCACAAGGTATGGATATGTGTATCTTATGAGACACAAATCCGAGGCTTTTGAGAAGTTTAAAGAGTACAAGTCGGAAGTAGAGAAGCAATTTGTAACAAGTATCAAGACCCTTCGATCGGATCGAGGGGGTGAATACTTGAGCAAGGATTTTCTAGATTACTTAAAGATACATGGAGTCCAATCAGAATGGACACCTCCTGGAACACCACAGATGAATGGTGTTGCCGAAAGGAGAAACCGAACCTTATTGGATATGGTTCGATCCATGATGAGCTCCTCAGCTCTACCAATATACCTTTGGGGACATGCTATACAAACCTCTATATATGTTCTGAACAGGGTTCCTTCCAAGTCAGTATAAAAGACACCCTATGAGATATGGTGTGACAAGAAGCCAGCTCTTAAACATATGAGACTCTGGGGGTGCCCTGCATATGTTAAGAAGATGCTCACTGATAAGTTAGAATCTAAAAGTGAGAAATACTACTTCGTTGGGTATCCAAAGGAAACTAAGGGATACTATTTTTATCTTCCTGGAGAACATAAGGTCATCGTTTCCAGGAACACAACTTTCTTTGAAGAAGAATATGTCTACAAGGAACATAGCTGCACAGAGATAGAACTTGAAGAAATTCAAGAACCACAAGATAACATAGAAGTTGAACCCTTGTCAAATGACCTAAAAAGGATTCAGTGGGAGTATCTAGTGAAGATTGGGTACTTAGAGTACGCCCTTCAGCCAGTGAGAGTGCTGTGAGAGATAGTGCAGAAATGCAAGACTCTCATACACAACCAATGGAAGATGATACAATGGTTGTAGATCATTCCATTCAGGAAATACATGAAAATGACATTCCTAAAAGCTCTCAAGGTAATGGATTATCCAACACACAAAGACCTTCTCACAATCAGAATGCAACAAACACTGAAACGCAGAATAATCAAGTCCGTAGGACCACTAGGACTCATCGTCCGCCTGAAAGACTTAATCTCCTTGTTGAAACACACAATGAGATAGATATTCCTGATGACGATGAACCTACAACCTAGAGCGAAGCTATGTTAGACATTGATTCGCAGAGATGGCAAGAAGCCATGAAATCTGAGATGGACTCGATGTACATAAATCAAGTTTGGAACTTGGTTGATTTGCCAACATGGGTTAGACCCATAGGGTGCAAATGGGTCTTCAAGAAGAAGATTGATGTATATGGCAAGGTACAGACTTATAAAGCAAGATTGGTGGCTAAAGGTTATAATCAATGGCCTGGGGTCGATTATGATGAAACCTTTTCACTTGTTGCTAAGATTAAGTCCATTCGGATTTTGCTTGTAATAGCTGCATATTATGACTATGACATCTGGCAGATGGACGTCAAAACTGCTTTCCTCAATGGTAATCTAATTGAGGAGGTGTTTATGAAACAACCTGAGGGTTTTTCACTTGAGTCCAAACCAAATGTTGTATGCAAGCTACAAAGGTCCATTTATGGGCTTAAACAAGCCTCCAGAAGTTGGAACATTTGCTTCGACAAGGATATCAAGTCATTTGATTTTATCAGAAGCAAAGAGGATCCATGTGTTTATAGTAAACGCAAGGATGTGAGTATTGCCTTCATTATCATATATGTAGATGACATATTATTAATGGAGACAATAAGACTCTCCTACAATCAGTCAATGAGTGGTTGTCCAGTACCTTTATGATGAAGGATTTAGGTGAAGCCTGCTACATTCTGGGGATTATGATCTATAGAGATAGACCTAACAGATTGTTGGGGCTGTCACAGTCAGTCTACATAGACAAAGTGCTTAGACATTTTTCTATGGAAAATTCCAAGAAAGGCGGCCTACCTATGGGACAAGGCATCAAGTTATCTAAGAAGGATAGTCCTTCTAATACTATAGAACTTGAACGCATGAAAATGATCCCATATGCTTCGGCTATAGGATCGATCATGTATGCCATGACCTGTACTAGGACAGATGTGGCATTTGCACTTAGTATGACTTGCAAATTCCAACAGAATCCTGGGGAAGAACACTGGAAGGCAGTCAAAAGTATTCTTAAGTATCTTAGACGGACTAAAGATTACTTCTTAGTCTATGGTGGGGAAGAAAATCTAGATGTTACTGGGTAAACATATGCTAGCTTCCAGACGGATATTGATGACTACAAATCTCAATCTGGATACACGTTCATTTTTAATGGTGAAGTAGTAAGCTGGAAAAGTTTCAAACAAGCTACAACTGCTGATTCGACAACAGAAGCTGAGTACATTGCTGGATCGAAAGCTGGTAAAGAAGTTGTCGTGATATCTAAGTTCCTGAAGGAACTAGGGATTGTTCCAAGTGTCACTTATCCAACAACGGTTTATTATGACAACACTGATGCGATTGCGCAAGCTAAGGAACCAAGATCAACCAACAGAAACAAGCATGTACCAAGGAAGTACCACATACTCAGGGAGATGGTGGATACTGAAGAGATTAGATTAGACTATGTTCCCACAGACGATAATCTAGCTGACCTATTCACTAAACCATTAAGCTTAGTCAAGCATAATGGTCATTTTGAGAATATGAGCATTAGATATGTTGGAGATTGGCTCTAAGCCAAGTGAGAGATTGAAAGTATATTTATGTCCTAAAGACAATCTGTATTAGGACAAATGTACTTTATACACATTCGTATTATTATTAATGGAGATTAATATTTTGACATTTGCAAATTATTAATTGATTGTTTGTAATATTCTATAATATGCATTACGTTGTTATTAATAGTGTGAGATATTAATATTATAACGTAACTCTTAAAATAGCCTCGACTAATGATTATCGAGAATGGGATATCGATGATATGTGATAAGTCGACATGTGGTCTGCATCACATCCTTAGAGCATGTAGTATGTCTCACCTGCTACAAGTAATGGCTACTCGTGATGGATACATGGATACTTTGGAAGTATTGGTATACCCTACTGATATACTGTTTGTTATACTTGTCTAAAGTATGATCAGCGTGTGGGAGATAGAAGTCCTTAGACTTGAGGTCAATACGCGCCTTGTCTACAAAGTAATGTACTTTGATCCCGTCCTAAGCTCAAATGCCTTATAGGTTGAGATACGGCTTGTATTGGGTACATTACGATGTGGATTAAAGGTGGTAGTTGAGCCAAGATTAGGATTCATTCCTCGAATGTATATTCGAGAGAACACTCAGATTCTCAGTGATATTAGGTTGACTAAGTCGTTGGCCAACGCAATAGACGTATTTAGAATATGGTCTAGTTGTCAACTAATATAGATGAGATACAATGATTAAGCCATTTGGATAGACACTTGACAAATTCTAAGCTTGATCGGGTGTGTCGTGAATGAAAGAATTTTATCTTACCACATAGAGGTTAAGTTTACTGGATTCGCGTAAACGTACTTCACATATTGAGTTCGTCTTGCGGCGCCGTCTAGGAGTTCCGCGTAGACCTTAATTTGATTAATGTCGATATGAGAAGGCGTGTAGGGTCACACTATGTCGATTATCCTTTCGATCTAAGGATGTATTGAGAGAGTAATTAAATGTTATTTTTAGAATCGAGATATTTAAATGAATAATAATTATTTTATTTAAGTCAAAATTGGATTTTGGATTTAATTAAGAATGCACAGAAAATAAATCGAGACAGTGCATGAACACGTAGAGCGCCGCGACGCCCATACCCTAGGGCTGCGGTGCCTCTGCCTCGATTTTTGGGTCAGGCCCAAGGTCAAACCTCAATCCGATTTGACCTAATTTTCACCTATAAATAGTGGCATTCTCTTCATTATTCACACACCAATTTCATATTATCTTTCTAAGCCTTAGAGACTTAGAATCAAAACTCTCTCGAACCTCTGCCGAATTTTCTAGCTTTCCGAAAGAGAAGTACATTGAAGCTTGGAGCTTCCAGTCGAAAGGGCAACCGTGTGTCAACCCCATAGTAGTTACAGATTCCAGATACTATAACCTGTAAGTATTATGCTTTATGTTACAGGTTTAATTGTTGTATAACCATACCAGAAAAGTTGTTGGGGTAAGTAAGAAACAAATTTTTAAACTTCCGATGTGCCTTACTTATGTGTTTTGAACCCAATAAAAAGGTACGCTCTATGTCTATGACGTCGTCTCGCCCCTCACCCCCAAGTTTCTATGCATCTCTCACCTGATTTCTTTTTGTTGTAGGCCATAAGGGACGCAAAAAGAAATTCAGTGATTGGGATCCAACTTAAGGAATTGCACAATTATTTTTAAAAAACTATAAAAGAAATTCAATTTAATTAACTTACATTTCTGTTCAATTCTGTTAAAGAAAGCTTTGGAATATTCTCATTTTTTATTGGACAGAGAAGAGCACGATTAACCTATTGTACAAGAACAAGAGAGATATAAAAAATTATAACAACTATGGGGTATCAAGTTGTTGAACCATATGGTGAAAGTATGGGAGAGAGTGGTGGAAGGAATGATAAGGAAGTTAGTGTCTATTTCGGAGAACCAGTTCCAATTATGTCGGGACGTTTGACTACATATGTCATTCACCTTGTGAAGAGGTTGGTGGAGTAGTATAGGGAGAAGAAGAGAGACTTGCACATGGTGTTCGTTGATTGACAAGCGCAAAACACAGGATAATTTTCTTAAGCGTTTCGGTAGCAAAAAATAGTATAGTTTAAGATTGTCTCCACAAGGATTGGTGTAATTAATAATTCAAACAAGGTATTTCTCAGTATTATTAAGGAAATCAAATCTTTAGAGTTTGTAGAGTAAACAACGAGCAACAAATTTTACTGTTAAACTAAAAGAATAAAGGGAACTTATAGTTTCGAATCAACAACTTACTATCAATAGGAGACATAGGGCGACTTGATAAAACTAGAGAAATGTTTAGGACTAACAATTGTTTAATTGCTCTTCCTAAGGTTCGTTGACTCTTCCGATTTCAACGACTTATTAATCTACTTGTGATATTCCGCTCTTCTTTTGAATGAACTTAATATCTTCAAGGTAGACTACTTGAAAGTCAAGAGCGTGTGCCACAACTAATCTAATGAATTTAATAGCAGAAAAATGTCTCTCGAATATTTCTCCGTCTTGATTTCAAGAACAATTCAAAAGCTCTTTCGATTACTAGAAAAAACTGAACTTCTACCATAAAATAATCACATAAATATTCACTAAAGTAATTCTCTTTCAATTAAATTAAAGTAACGAATAAGTATGCACATTGTTCAAGGCTCCATTAGATAATTCTAGGGCTGTCTAGTGGGTCGGGTTGGCCCAATCCCAACCCGGCCCGCTACCCGTCCCACCCCGATCCCCCATAAAAAAAATTATCGGTGTCGGGGTTTGAACTCGCGACGGGGCCTGAAATCATCCCGCCCGTCCCGATCCCGAGTCGTCCCAACCCAACCCCGTCCCTCCCCCTCCCCATTTGCGAAAATAATCGTTGCAACAACGGCTAAATTTCAATTTTGGTCGTTGTCTAACGGCTATAACGGCCATATTCCCTACCCCCTTAATATTTATTTTTAACTCCTAAGTTAATATATTTACACTTTAACCCTATTTCTCAACTATAAATACCTCATTTTCCTCTTCATTTTTCTCACAAATCTTCCTACAATCTCTCAATTTATCTCTCTACAATTCTACATTGCCTACTAAATATTATATTTTTTTTGCTCATTTATATCAAAGTTAAAAATTTGGGAGAGAATTTGGCAACTCGCTTGAGGATCATCCATCGAGCAAAGTTTTAATTTTCAACCTCGATTACACGTCGACGTTGCGTCGGCGTTTGGTACCTTCGTTCCTTCTTTAAATTATTTTTGTTACTTAATTTTAATTATCGCACTTAATTTCATTTATTTTAATTATTTATTTACATAATTATAATGGAACGCTTTGGACGTATGATTAAGGGTAAATGTAAGGGTGCTTCTTCTAGTAGGGGTAACAAGGGTAAGGGTACTTCTTCTAGTAATTCTATTCCTAGTCCCGATGATTTCATTGATTTCACTCATATAGATGAAATTGTTTTTTTAATGATATACTATTAGATGATGAGATAGATGAACCATACTTTAATTTAGACGATAATCTAGATGACACACCCACTAGTGCACCTCAATCTCAGGCTCAGACTGAGTCTCAGCCTCAAACTGAAACTGGAATGCCTCATATTCCCCATAGTATGAGTCGAGGCCCCACACAACGAAAATTAAAATCAGTTGCATGGAATTTTTTTTATAGGGACCAAGAGAATCAACTAGTTAGATGTAAAATTTGTAAAAATGTTTATAAATTTAAAACCGAAAAAGGTCAAGGTGGGACGGGAGGTTTATTGAGACATGTACAAGGAGAGCACACAGCTAAATGGAATCAATATCAGGCTAAAAAATCGAGTGTGACAATTCTATCTGAGTCGGGACAAGGTTCACACAGTGTCCCCGACCAAGTACAGGTCAAATTAACCCGACGATGGGGGAAATTTTTGCCCCTAAATATGATAAAAACAAAGATAGGAAAAATATGGCAAAATTAGTTGCGGTGGAGGGTTTGCCTTTTTCATTTCCTTCCTCTCCTGGTTTTATTCATTACATTCGAGAAACATATAATCCTGGTTTTAATAGTTTACCTAGATCAACTGTTAGAACGGATGTTTTTAAATTTTCAAGTGAATATCAACAATATTTACGTTATGCATTGTATCATTTTAATGGCAAAGTGGTTATCACTTCTGACATAGGCCGTAGTACTAACGGTAATGATTATTTAACGGTAACATGTCATTGGATAGATCAAAATTGTATATGAAAAAATGTATTGTAGCATATAGATATATAGATGATAGATACATTGGTAGTTTTATTGCAGATAATATTAATGAAATTTGTGAATACTATGGAATAAATGACAAAATTATGACTATTACATTATATAATGCTTCTTCTAATGATTATGCTATAAAACTTTTAAAACTTATATTAACTCCATCTTTTCCTGATCATTTTCATATAAGATGTGCGTGACATATTTATAACTTAGTTGTAAAAGATGACCTAAAACCTTTTTAAAGCATTCTTGATAAAATATAATTTGCTATAAATTTTATTTTTAAAGGTAATAAGATACAAAGACGCAAAGAGTATAAAAAAACTTTTCATGATTATGGATTACCTGATAAAAAAATTTTAGAACAAGTTTCGACTAGGTGAAATTTTCTGTATGAGCAACTACTTGTTGCTTACGATTATAGACAACCTATAACTTTATTATTTAACGCCCATAATAAAAATCCAAGGAATATGCTTGTAGATAATGATTGGGAATTTTTTTTAGAATTTAATGGATTTCTAGAGAAAAAATTTCAAGATACTAAAGAATTTTCCGGTATTTATTATCCTACTATTTCAAATATGTTATTTTATATAGCTCTAATATTTTTGTTACTTAATGAATATATGAAAAAATCACCTTACGCTCCATCTATTAAAAAAAATTATTTTTTCATATTCCAACTATTTATATTATTGGTACTGTATTAAATCCGACTATTACAGTAGATGGTTGTAGAAACGATTTATGATTGTATAGAAGTACTTCCAACAGACCCAACTGAAGAACCAACTCACAAACCAACTAAAGAAGAAGTTATGTCTAGCATACACACTGAATGCAAACAAGTATATATGTATTACCAACAACAAAGTGCAACAACCAGCTTCTGTACTGTAACGCCCCGTATTTTCGGATAGCGGTTGAACTCATAGCGTAGGTAAGTAGACCCGGACCCGGGAAAATTTCGTTGTACTTGTGTATATTCATAAGAGGATTAGTATAGAAAAGGGCGTGATCCCGAAATAATTTTGGGATTTAGTAAGTGTGACGACGGAGTTTAAATAATTGTGTATCCCGGAGAGAGTATAGACTGGTATTTTATTACGGGAAGTATGATATTGACATAAGAGGATTTTAGTAATCGTCGGGACTTAAATAATTGGAGATCGGAAATTTAATTGTGTGTATAATTAATTAATTAGGGAGGGGACAATTTATAGTGGGAGTTGGTAAGTGGGATTTTTAATAAGCGATTTGGGGGTGACCAAGCCCCAAATCGACCGTCCGATATCAACTCATAAGGGCCTTCTCTTCTCCATTTTTTTCTCCATTTCTTCAACTCCATCAGTTCTTCAAGCTCTCTTCATCTCAATCAAAATTCCTCCATCAATTCGAGTCTAGCAGAAGCAGAAAACTCCATTGATAGGTTCCCTAGAGCTCTCAGTCGAAGTTGGGGGAAATACTATGAGTTTTCGCACAACCAAAAGGAGAAATTTATGACGTTTTGAACTTTGATTCCAGCTAAATCAAGTCCTTAGACTAGCCTACGTATTTCGAGGTCAAGCAAGAGACCCAGAATCGTTGAAGGAGTTCTAGGAGTCATTTTTGGGGGCCCTGTTTCTGCGTTTTCTGTGGTCGAAAGCGGTGTCGAGCAAAAGGGTTTCCCAACGATTCTCGTCGATGTGTTTAATGAGGTAACCTTCCTTGTTCTTAATAGTATGTACAATTTTTTGAAGTCATTTCTTGCTATTAGTTCTAAAGACGATTGTCGAAAATGCGAATTTGGGTTGGGTGTTGTCGGGACTGTCGTTACTGAGAGTTATTGGGTTTGCATGTGAAATTGTGGTACTGTTTCGGAGATTTTAGTAGTATAAGAAGGAGGATTAAGAGAGTTGGATGTTTCACTACTTACATAGATTTCGATATAGAAGGAATATAGGTTCTACGCGGTTAAGGTGTTCGTTAGAATATCCCTAAGAATCTATTTTTAAAATGTTGTGTCGATTATGATTTAAATCATCCGTATGATGTAGATAAGCATTCATAGGGGCTTACAAGGACCCGCGGAACTTAGATAAATTCGACAACAAGGTTGAAGTTCTAAAACGAGGCGTACGCTAATATTGAGTCGATTAATTCGTCTAAGAGGTATGTGAAACCCTTACTTCTTTCTTTTGGCATGCTTTAATGAAAGTACGGCGGACGTACTTAATTCTTATATAGTTTAATTCCTAAAGAG
Organism: Anisodus tanguticus; assembly: GCA_034509755.1. Lineage (NCBI taxonomy): Eukaryota > Viridiplantae > Streptophyta > Magnoliopsida > Solanales > Solanaceae > Anisodus > Anisodus tanguticus. Next base: position 9,608,484 of record CM067552.1, on the reverse strand, counting down.
GATTGTTATGAGAAGTGCCTATGATTCTTCAGCAAAGAGTTTATTATGACATTATTGTAATGATTGTATGGAGAGTCAAATGATGATTTTTACTTGCATGGCACTCATGATATCTACTCGTGCTAAGTGTTACTACTTCACCTCACCGAGTCCCGGGCCGGGTTACGATTCGTGCACCACCTTGCATTGTTCATCGAGACCCTCACTAGGGGGCCGGGTTACGTAGGATGGATCCATAGATGAGAGAAGATTTACCGAGTCCCAGCATGGGCCGGGTTATGATATGATTCACCAAGTCCCGCATTAGTGGGCCGGGTTACGTTATAGGTATATATATGTATATGGACATGCATACATGTTTTTCTTGACTTGCCTCTCTTGTTTATAAGGCACAGCTGACTTTTATGGTTTATGGCACAGTTGGATTTGAATCCTGATTTTTATACTGATCTCATGTTTCTGTTGGCTACTTATGATCTCTTTTATAGCTTCATGTTTTACATACTCAGTACATTATTTTGTACTGACCCCCTTTCCTCGGGGGGGCTGCGTTTCATGCCCGCAGGTACATGTTTTCAGTTTGGTGAACCTCAGGCCTAGGTTCCTACTCAGTAGGTTGGAAAGCTCCTTTGATCCAGAGTTTTGTCATGTTGGTACCGAATCTCTTTAGAGCTTCTGTTTGTATTTAGGGGCACGACGGGGCCCTGTCCCGTCATATGTCGTCCTTCTTCTTATAGAGGTTTATAGACAGTGGTGGGTTGTACGTATGTAAGGGTTATGACTCTGTTTGGGTCAGTCATGTTATTGTATTCTGTGGCTGGGGTGTTCCCATGTTTATACGTTAGTATTTGTTGGCGCCTTATCGGCTTGTCTGTTATATTGTGTTGGCTAGTTGTGACTCCTCAGGAGACATGTGCATTCGGGGGTAAAGGCAGCCCTGTCGGCTTGCCTACCCTGGCATATGTTGTTATTGCGACGTTATGCTGCCGGATTTCAGACTCATTAAGGGATAGTTGGATTATATGTGACAGGTTGGTATAATGACGTCATTAAGGCGGTTAGTCGCGGCCCGTCGGGTCGGTCGTGACATGTACCATCTTCTACTACTTCGCTGCAACCTTATAAAAACACATGATGTTTCTGCTTCTAGTATTCAAGGCCTTAGAAATAAAATGGTTAGTGGTTCAACTTCTTCACAAGTTAGCGAATTTGATGTTTATGTTTTGCAGGGTGTGGTACCGTATAAATTAATTATCAATGATGAAGGACATGAAGACTTGCTGAAATACTGGAGGTAGAATGAGAATACATTTCCGACACTAGCAAAGATGGGCCAAGATGTGTTGAACATTCAAGCATCATCAACAGCGTTTGAAAGTGCTTTTTCCGAGGGAATATGAAGTGACGTCGAACAATTTGAGCAACAAATTCCAATTCCAACTGAAAATCCTCTAGACATTGTGAGGAAATTAGAAAAAGTATGGTTAACTGTGTAATTTTTTAAATTGCAATTTTACTATGTGATTTGCAACTTTTGAACAACACCACAAAGTTGCAATTTTGAAATTTTATTACAAAAAAATCATATTTCTATTAAATAATATAAGAGGCACAAAAACAGCATTGTGATATTTTTATTACACTATCTTGTTAAAAATTTGAAGTATTTATATATATTATTTTTAAAAATTAAGTGGCAAAAAAAACCCAAATCCCGATCCCGACCTGACCAGTCCCCCCAAATCCCGACCTGACCAGTCCCCCCAAATCCCGACCCCTCTTCCGGCTGGATGTGGGACGGGACCTCTTCCCGTCCCGCCTATCTAGACCCGCTTGGCTCGCTGGAGCCCCCGTCCCGACCCTCCCCGTCCCACAGGGTCCCCTTCCACCGACACCCGCCCCGGCCCACCACGTTGGACAACCCTGGATAATTCTAGCAAAATAATAACGCCAACCATTACATAAGTCTCAAAACACTATGTTTGTCAAAAATCCTAAGATAAACTACTCCATAATAGTAGAGATAAGCATAAGAGAAGAAGAAAGCAAACTAGAAGTCATTACAACCAGCTTTTGATCCAAACTTTCGTATTGAATCGATAATAGAAAGTAGCGAAAGTGTCGTATCATTAAAGCTTCCCAGCGTCTCCTTCGTTTAAAAACCAAGATAACCTAATGAGGATGAGCTAACATATTATATAGTCCCATGGGTTTGTTCGTAAAATGCTAAAATAACCTCGAATTAAAATTTCTCGTTGCCTCGGTGCGCTATCGCGCAGCTGGACAACACTTTGCACAACTGCTAGTCCAACCTTCCTCTTCATTGTCTCCTCCGCGCGAAGGCTTGCGCGATCACACATCGCGCACCACTTCATGTTCAAATTCTCACTTGTTTCTTCATTGTTTCATCCATTTTCTCTCAAGTTAGGCTCTTCTTCACCTAGATACAAAATGACATCAATTAGCAATAACCACATATAATATCTATAGCTTCACATAAAAATTGTGTCAAATAAGCACATAAACTCGAGGAGAATATAAACATCATTGACCTAGAAAAGGCTTACGACAAAGTCTCGAGGGAGGTGATATGGAGGTGTGTGAAAGCTAGAGGTGTTCCTGTAACATACATTTAATGATTAATGACATGTATGATAGAGTCAAAACCCGGATGAGGACAGTGGGAGGTGACTCGGTATACTTCCCAGTCATAATGGGTCTGCATCACGCTCTTAGTCCATTTCTGTTTGCCTTAGCGATAGATGTACTGACGCGTCACATTCAAGGAGAGGTTTCTAGGTGTATGTTATTTGCAGATGACATTGTACTGATTGACGAGATACAAACCGGTGGTAACGTGAAGTTGGAGGTTTGGAGACAGAGCTGGAGTCGAAAGATTTCAAGTTTAGCAGGACTAAGACGAAGTACTTTGAGTGCAAGTTTAATGATGTGATTCATGTATGATACTCAGGTCATCCCAAGAGATGAAGTTTCAAGTACCTAGGGTCTATCATCCAATAAATTGGTAAGATTGACGACGATATCACATATCGTATTTGAGCGAGATGGATGAAATAAAAGCTCGCATCAGATGTGTTGTGCGATAAGAATGTGGCACATAGACTTAAGAAAAAGTTATAAAAATGGTGGTTAGACAGACTATGCAGTATGAGATGGAGTATTAGCCAGTTAAGAAAGCTCATGTTCAGAAGATGAAGGTAGCAGAGAAGCGGATGCTGATATGGATATGTGGGCATACCATGAGAGATATGATTTAGAATGAAATGATTCTGGACAAGGTGGGAGTGTCCCCCGTGGTGGAGAAGATGCGGAAAGGAAGGTTGAGATGGTTCGGTCATGTGCAGATGAGATACACAGATGCCCAGTGAGGAGGTGTGATAGGTGGCGGTGGTGGGCATGAGGAGAGGGAGGGGTAGGCCAAAGAAGTCATGGAGAGAGGTGATTAGGTATGATATGACACAACTTCATCTTACCGAGGACATGATCCTTGATAGGAGGGTGTGGAGGTCAAGTATCAGGATAGAGGGCTAGTAGGTTACTGCGAAGAATTATTTTCCTTACATTTGCTTATTTTTATATCTCTATTACGACTTGATTGTTTATTTACTTCATTTATCTTATTGTATTGTTACAGTTACTGCCTATTATTATTGTTGTCTTTGTATTTTTTTTCTTGAGTCGGGTCTATCAAAAATAGCATTCCTAACTTCACAAGATAGAGATAAGGTTTGCGTACACTCTACATTCCTCAGACCCCATCTGATGAGATTATACTGAATATGTTGTTGTCATTCAACAAAGGAATTTTCTAAATATGTTGTCATCAAAGGAGTTATGATGCAAAGATCATACAGAAGAGTTTTTGAGTTTTCAATATCACGGAGGATGGAGGAAAAGAAATGAAACGAGAAAAAGAAAGAGAAAAAGTGAATTCACCATTTCAGATGTTGCACGCGTTCAGGAAGAGTGGAAAACACAGAATTTAATATGTCAATAAAATATGTTTAATTAAAACATTTTTGGTAAAATTTAAGTGTTCAATAGGTACTAGTTCAAATTTAAATGTCTAAATGAGAAAGTCGGACAAATTTAGGAGGTCATATGTGTATTTGGCCTTTCAATAATAACGACACCTTTCTACTTTTATAGGGTAGACTGACTGTTTTAAAAAATACCTCGACTAAAAAAAATAATTCATAATATATTTTAAAAAATACATAAAAAGTACTAACAATATATTACTTTAATACCTATATAGAAGCCACAAAGAGAGTAGCTTGGGGTCAACATGTGTGCTTCCTGGAATTACAATTTAAACTGTGGGTACTTTAGTTATTTGGTAGAATTGGAGCAATTCTATTGGCTTAGCAGGTAAGATAGCTACGTGAGATCTAAATATGAAATATCAGTATATATATATATAACCGTACCTTACTACAGCAGTTATTTCGAATGAACACTGCCACGAGGTTTGACCGTATATGAGAGATAACTAAAGTAAAAAAAAAAAGTACTATAAAATCGAAAAATAAACTAATGCTAGCATAAAAATGATACTTTCTCTCATTTCAGCGGATTTGAACTGAATTATCCAATCTTGTTAAGTAATTTGCGGAGAACAGACCACATCAGATTGAGACACAAAATTAGTGGTACTACTAATTAATTAATTGGCCAATAGCACCCCACGCCACGACAGAGACGAGTAAATCAGGTATGCAAATGACACGTCAGATGTTATCAATTATGGAGTATTAAATAAAATTACACGAATTTCAAACGCGCCAGCTCAGCCACACACCCTCCGTATGTACAGTAAAAATATATCTACGTATACGTGAGTAAGCTGGTTTAGATACGTACACGTGTTTGGTGACGTGGATTTTGCCTTTGCTGTCCCTCTCTTTCTTCTTCTTGTCAGATTACACGTTTTTTCTGTGCTCTTTTCATTCTGATTAAAGAGAGAAAGTAAAAAATATAAAATGCAGAAATTTTGAGACGTTAAACTGCAATTTTCTGATGCATAGAGTTTAATTTGAGGTATGTTCAAATTTGGATTTATGATTAATAAATTTTGTAAAATATTTTGGCTTTTAAAGCTGATATAAGTTTGATCTTTGTGAATTCGGTTGAATTTGGTGTATTACTCTCTCGATATTAATTTATGTAATATTTTTCACTTCTGGACATTCAAAACTGCATGAACTTTGATTAATTTTTAAAATGTTTTTTTTCACCCTTTGAGATGTGAAAAGTTGTAACTCATACTAATTCTTATATTGTTTATAATATTAAAATATTAAGTTAATTTTACTTAATTTAGCTTTAAAATATAATCAAATTAACTCTTCGTATAAATTAGGACGGAGGGAGTATTACTTTCTGTTGAAGAATTATGATAGTAACAACAGGAAGGAGAATAAAAGAAGAAGAAGAAAACAATAGAGTAACAGAGAGTTGGGAGTATTTGAGTATTTTGGGTATATAATGATGCTTAATTATAATGCTTAGAATTTATTATAATGCTTAGAAGTTAAGAAATTTGTTATTCCAAGGAACGTAATTTAGATTTCATGTACTAACGATGTTTTAGTTTTTTTTTTCCTTGATATTTTCTAGTTGTGATTTAGGTGTGTCGACGAGGACTAGTTTGTCATTACATGCTAGGTAATTGTATAGATTCAAGGCTCGTTTGGTATGAGGGATATTTAGTCCCAAGATTAAATTTAAGATGAGTTTATCCCAAGTTTGGTTGGGATAAAATCGTGTATAACTAATTTTGGGATTAGTTATCTTAGGATTGTAGTGTTATTTTTATCCATGTAGAAAGGTGTAATAATGAATCCCGGGATAACTTGTAAAATTTATCTCTTTACTTGGTTTTGGGTGACTGGGTGAGGACTATTAAGGAACGATTATGCCCCTGCTTCTCTTTCTCTGTCTGTTTTACCTGATTGAGATTATCAATAAAAAGGAGTAAATAGTAAGAAAATGAGTCATTTTCGACAGGAATCAGGAGGGAATGGGTGGGGGAGGTGATACAAAATTAATTTCTTGAAGTGTCAAAGTAATCTGATTTTTTAATATGTAATCAAAGTAATCAGAAAATTATCCAGTCAAAAGAATTTAAGAAATCTGAATTTTCTAAAAGCCTTAGTTACAGTAAATAAATTACAGAAATTTTAGGGAAGCCATGGCCTTCCAATTTTCCCTTGTGTTTTGCCCTGTGTTGCAAAGATGACGGCTTTTACGACCAGCAGGGCATCGCTGCAGTCAGCTAAGTTCTGTTTAAAAGTTCGGTCGGTAGACAGAAGCGGATCCAGGATTGGATGTACATGGTGGCGTGGGGGAACGTGCCCCCGTTAACTTCGGGAAAAACTCTGTAGATAAATGTGTGTATACCTTGAAAATTTACCATATATTTTAAGAAGACCCCTCAAATATATCTGTTGAAGTGGGTCAGTTGGTCAGCGTGCCCCTTAGCTCCTTGAGCGTATTCGTGCGACCCAAGTTCGAGTTTTAGAAAAAAGAACAAAACGTGTTGCTGGCCGGTTTCAAACAGGGAACCTAACATGTATAACTTGAGACCAAACCACTAGGCCAGCGAACGAGCTCTAAACAATTATATCATTTCATTTATATTTATTTTACTTCGGTTCTATGGGTGTTTAACAAAATTTTCAAATGATGCGGTGTTGTATGTCATTGTGATTAAAGACGGACGCACGATTTGAAGTCAATGCTTCGGCTAACGTGCATCTTCCTTTGATGGTGCCCCGTCGTCTTAAAATCCTGGGTCCGCCTCTCATTGGAGTCACTATGTAAATTTGCAATTTGTATATATTAAATGGATTTTTAAATATAAATACAAGGTTTGGTACAGAAAACAGATTTTTTTTTAGGAAGCCACGGTCTTCCAATCTCTCTTATGTTTGCCTTGTGTTGCAAATATGACGGTTTTTCTGACCAGCTGGGAATAGATGCAACTAGCCAAATTCTGTGTTAGAACTTTGAGCTGTAGAAACTGTTTCATAAAGTATCCAATTTTGAAGATGTACATAGTATAAACTACTATTGTGATGATCATAGAATATCTAGTCTTTCTAGCTCTTATTTTTTGCACACTTGTTAATTAGTAGAGGTTCGTTCCCTCCTTAGGATTGGTAAGGTAAGGTAAGGTCTAGTCCTCCTTGCTTGTACTTCTCCCTTTCGAGGATTAGTTTTTATGATTAATAAAAAGGCCACTGGACACAACGTCTAGTGGAGTAAATTCGCTTAAAAAAACATAGTATAAATTTGACATATATAGAGTAATTGAGGTTCTTTATCCAAATAAAATGTCTTTTTGACAGCAAACCCTTTAAGACTCCTATGTGGTCCTCTACCGCTTTTCTAAAGACGTGTTATGTATTTACTTTGTAGAGTCCTCTACAAAATCTTAATATTACATTTTACTGGAATATATTAGAATGGATAAAACTTCTCAGATTTATTTTCTTCCTCAGCTTGGGATGGTTTTCTGCCTAAATCCTTTACAAGTTAGACCATACCTGTATTAAGAAAGAGGGAAGCTTTTTCTATGTCATCCATGGTCTTGTGAAATCTTGTCGCTCATAGTTTGACAGGGCTTTATTTTATGCAGTTGGCGCAATAATCCTGGTTAGTACCTCCAACAACAACAACAACGCCTCAGTCCCAAACAAGTGGGGATATTGGTCGGTACCTCCAAAAGGAAATAATCATTTCAGCAGTGAATTAGTAGAGCATCCAGTTGCTTTCTGACACATGGGAAATAATGAGGACGAGAAATCTTGTAAGCCTGAGAAATCATCTTCGACTGCACCAGTAAGCAAATACAGAAATGTGTTTCCTCTTTTAGTCTTAATCTCATCTTTGAAGTTGATCTCTGAGTAGTTGGCAAATGTCTGCCTGCATTGACAGGATCAAAGCAATATCCACGTGTATCCTGATTGGACTGCTATGCAGGTTAATCGTTTTCTGCCATGCTGTTAGATATTCTTACCGTAGCTTTAGTAATTATATATAATTATGTAAGCAGCTAAATTTTCAGGCATATTATGGTCCTCGGTTAGCTGTACCTCCATATGCTAATTCTGCTCTGGCACCTGGTCATGCTCCTCATTCTTATATGTGGGGACCACTACAGGTACTTTCAACTTTTCCAGGCAGAATTTTTCTTTTAAATTTTTGCAATTTGTTTAATCGAAGTTCTAGGTAATTGTTTATTGGGCGTTAATTACATGAGTGCTAACTAGGATTCTCCTTTTTTTAGGCTATGATGCCCCCTTATGGCACACCATATGCAGGAATCTATGCGCATGGTGGTGTTTATCCGCACCCTGGAGTTCCTATTGTGAGTCCACATTCCAGCATTTCCGTTCTTATTTTCTTTTTTCTTTTTTGAAATCATGAGTGGTTTCTGATTCCTACTTTGCTTTATAAAGTTTTCCACGTGGAATAACTATGTTAATGGTAAATGGAGTTGGTTTAGGAATTTGTTAAGAGTCCCACATCGGATATGGAATGGGAACATGTACTACTTATATGGACTTGAACAATTCTCACCCTACAAGCTAGCTCAAAGGGAGGAGGATTTCCCAAGCCATATAAGGAGACCAAGGACCACTTATTCATTGTTTTCAATGTTTGCCCCCCTCTTATATTGTTCATGCTCCAGATGTCCATCCCTGGGTGTGAGGCGGGGTGTTGAGTTCTCCCACATCGGTGGGATAAGTGGTCCTTAGTCTCCTTATATGGCTTGGGAAATCTTCCTCCCTTTGAGCTAGCTTTTGGGTTGAGTTAGGCCCATGATCCATTTCTTTACATGGTATGAGATCCAGGCCCATTCCAATTCTTTGTTCACCAATGTTGGACCCCCAAATTATATTATCCATGCTCCAGTTAACAAGATTTATATGGCTTGGGCAATCCTCCTCCCTTTGAGCTAGCTTTTGGGGTTGAGTTAGGCCCATGATCCATTTCTTTACATGGTATCAGAGTCAGGCCCATTTCAATTCTTTGTTCACTGATGTTGGGCCCCCAAATTATATTATCCACGCTCCAGTTAACAAGGTCTGGGCGTGCGGGGAGTGTTAAGAGTCCCACATCAGATATGTAATGGGAACATGTACTCCTTGTATGGACTTGGACAATCCTCACCCTACAAGCTAGCTTTTGGGGTTGAGTTAGGCCCAAGATCCATTCTTTTCAGAATTAATCCCTACAATTGGCCAACAACGATTTCCAGTATCTACCTTATTAGGTTTTATACGAGTCTTCTACTCAGTGGTTTGTAAGAAAAAGGTGTATTTGTTGTGTTCCTTAATATGATGGTGAAGCTCGTTTTGATTATTAATTCAGTTGAATATTTATAGATTGGCTCAAGTTAATCTGATCATTGATAGAGGATATCATATCAAAACTTGAACAACCTTTACAAGTTCTTTTTCTTTGCACGATGCGGACTTTTTCAGCTTAGTAGGATACATGTGTTATCTTTTGATAAGTTAATATTTCCTATGAAACATAGGGAACTTATTACTTCTCAGTGAATAAATTAAATGTAGGGATCTTATAATTTCTAGACATACTTGGATTCGTCTTCATTAGGCTGCGTACAATAGACCCTTGTGGTCCGACCCTTCCCCGCATAGCGGGAGCTTAGTGCACCGGGCTGCCCCTTTTTTACTTGGATTCGTCTTCATATTAAGCATGACTATATTTCCATAGAGTTTCTGCATCATGCAACTCTCGTGACAGAGTTGTGGCTAAAACATATGAACGAGCCCATCTTAAAGATTATTCGTTTTTCTGATTCCAGGTGTCTCGTCCTCAGGGTCCCGGAATGACATCATCTCCTACTGTTAGCCAAACCATGGTATATGTGACTTTTAGTTTATTGACTTTTTTCAATGTTTATGAACTTATTTGCTTCTGGAAATACTGACACTGACAGATTATTCTTTCCTTTAGCTCAATGTAGTATACTAGTACCTAATGGTGGGATTGAAGCTAAATCACTGTACATTGTGTAGGATACTGCTTCTTTGAGTTTGGATGCTTCTGCTAAGTCTTCGGGAAATACTGACCAAGGCTTGACGAGTCAGTTAAAAGGGCCTAATGGGCTTGGAATGTCAATAGGAAATTGCAGTGTTGACAATGGTGATGGCTCTGACAATGGACCTTCTCAGAGGTTTGTGCAAAACCAGTTCAGGCTTGGGATCGTATTCGGTTATTTAAGAACCATGCTCGACTCTGTCATAGATAGAATAACTGCAAATACTTGACCTCACATTCTAGAGAACAGTTTGTAATCCTGTTAAATATATTGACTAATTGTTAGATTTCATGCCATGACAGTGGGCAAGAAGGTTCAAGTGATGGAAGTAACATAGACACAACAGAGGTATGATCTGAGAACTATAAATCCATTTGTTTCAGTATTTTTAATATTTTTAATTTGTATTGGTAAGAAAGCCATGGTTGCTGATACTATCTCCTCATACTCTAGGTGGCTGAGAACAGTAAGAAAAGAAGCCGTGAGACAACTCCTAATAACTGTAAGGGTTTTGGTCTCCTTTCTCACTTTGTATCCGAATGTCAATCAAGTTCAGTAGATATAGGAGTACTAATTTATGAAATGTGCAGTTGCTTCAGCGTGAAATTTTTAGGTTCTTGCTTTTATTCAATTGTCTCGTTTTCGCCTCCATATATGTTGATGTTAGTGTCAACTGTTTTTAAGATCATGGGCTTAAAGACTATTGATAGTTGCATCAGGTACATGCAAAAAAAGTACTTAAACACTGTGTACGACAATTTGCTATTCTGGGGACTATAATGCTTAGAAGTATCATTTTCTTAAACTTCGTACACTGGATTGTTTAAACACTATAATGCATTTACTGGAGAGTATATAAAAGTGAGAAAAACCCAGTTCGAAAGTAGTTTGCCTGATTTCATCTTTTGATCTCTCTGCTCTTCAAACCTTTTACAGCTGATGGTGGAAAGCGTCGGACACTGCGCAGTCCACAACCTACTAGGGAAGTAAATGTGGACTCGGAGAAGGGAACTTCAGTAACTGTTAATCCTGGCAACACAGCAGAGAAATACACGGGAACAGTATTTTCTCCTACTACTATGGAACTGAGAAATCCTGTTGGTACACTATTGAAACCTAGTCCAACTAATGTTTCACAAATGAGTCCTGCAGTGCCGGGTGAAGCCTGGTTACAGGTATATGCACGTACCAGGTGAACTTTGCTTTGCTTAATTTCACGTGACTGTATCTGCATGAGAACTGTGTTTATTATGTGAAATCGAAGTTCTAATTGTTAAATGCAACTATATTTTCAGAATGAACGTGAGCTGAAGCGGGAGAAGAGGAAGCAGTCTAATCGGGAATCTGCAAGGAGATCAAGATTAAGAAAACAGGTAAAAGGGAAATGTCTAATATTATAGGATATTGCTATATTTAATCTTTTACTATAACCTATGTTCTACTGTTTTTATATACTTTTTTCTGATACACATACTTTCTTTATTTCCCTCCCTCCAGGCAGAAACTGAAGAGTTGGCAATGCTTGTTCAATCTTTAACCTCTGAAAATTTGGCACTCAAATCAGAAATAAACAAATTCACTGCAAACTCTGAGAAATTAAAGGTTGAAAATGCTGCTTTAATGGTACGAGTTTGTCTCTTTGTTAAGTAGTCTTCAACGAAAAATTTCATTTTGTTCCGTACACAACTCGCAAGTTAGTAAATCAAAAGTTCGTGGACCCAAAAGTGCGAGATTTGGGTCCCACCAACACCAGTTGTGTGAGGCACATAATAGGTTTTTTCATCTTCAATGTTAGTGGCAGCATGTATTTTCGTTGTTTGGGCTTTGCTAAATGTGGTCTGGATTGTGCAGGCGAGACTGAAAAATAAACAAGAAGGACAAGCAGAAGAGGTAACTTTAGGTAAGATTGATGATAAGAGGCTGCAACATGTTAGCACGGCAAACCTAATAGTAAGAGTCAATAACAATGGTCCCTTGGATAGAACCAACGAGGACGCTGAGGTTCATGAGAATAATAATACATCTGGAGCAAAGCTTCATCAACTCCTTGATGCCAGCCCCAGGACTGATGCCGTAGCTGCTAGATGATCGTCGATTAATAGTCATGACCGTTAATACGATTGTGAAACTTAAGAAATTCTAATTTCAACTAATTGTAATTTAGCCATGGATGAAGCTAAGGAGTGCTTTTTTTGTCCCTTTACTTCAGGTGCCATGTTGCATGATCTTATGTAAATTTGGTACTGCTAGTCACACTAGAAACTTGATTGAGTGAAAAGATTTTGGCTTGGATATATATGGAGCAGTCAACAAGTGATCTTTCCGATGTATTTGGTGTTAATGACTGATGTCTAGTATTGAGAATATTTATTGTAGAAAATGCTTCTTATTGTTATGTTTTTGGTAGTGCAATGTAATGCATATTCTCACCTCTATCATCGTGCTCAAATTCGTACTTGGAACAGCCACAAGACACCATCAGGCCTTATCTGGTGGTGTATCTGGTCTTTGCCCAGGCACGCATGTGGCACTAGGATAATATTACTCATTAACTGTGAAAATTAAATATAAAATTATACTTGACCGTATATGGTGTATATAATTTAGGTAATTGTTCTTTAGGAAAAATTGTTAGGTTGCCATTTGTAGACTCAAATTCTCATACTTTAATGTCATTTGATATTATTCATAGCGATTTATGGACGTCTCCTGTTCTTAGTTCATTGGGTCATCGGTATTATATTCTTTTTTTGGATGATTATTCTAAGTTTTTATGGACTTTTTCGATAGCGAAAAAATCTAAGTTTTTTTCATCTTCTTAAAATTTAGAGCATTCATTGGATATCCAATTCGAACGGGAAATAAAAAATATTTAATGTGATAATGGCAAAGAATATGACAATGAGGTGTTTCGGGACTTCTCTGCTAATAATGGGATCAATTTTCATTTTTCTTGTCCTCATACGTCTTCACAAAATGGGAAAGCTGAACGCAAAATTCGTACTATTAATAACATTGTCCGTACTTTATTGATTCATGCTTCCGTACCTCCATTTTTTTGGCATCATGCTCTACAAATGACTACATATCTCCTTAACATAATTCCTTTCAAAGGTTTGACATATTCTTCCCCCCTTCAAATTCTATATAATAAGACCCCTTCGTATTCACATCTTAGGGTCTTTGGGTATTTGTGTTATCCGCTATTTTCATCCACCACAATTAACAAATTTCAGGTCCGGTCTACTCCGTGTGTTTTTTTGGGTTTTCCGTCTAATCATCGTGGTTGCAAATGCTTTGATTTATCCTCTAATAAAATCATCATTAGTCGTCATGTCATTTTTTATGAATCCCAATTTTCATTTGCTAAGGTGAGTAATCCAGTGCCTAGTTCGTATAATCTTTTGGATGATGGTATATCCCCGTATATTATTCACTATTTTTCAGACATGTCCCGCACCCAAAATTCTCCAGCGGGCCCACTGCCTGTTGGTCCCACTGGTCTCTCACAAGCAACAGCTCCCAGTATCGTCATTGGGCTAGTTCCAGCTATTGGGCCAATCCGACCCCCACCCGGGAACCGGTCCAGCCTCGCTTCGTTTACCGTGTTGGGACGAAAGAGCCCACCGCTTGCCGGCGATCCGTCCCGAGTCCAGAAAATTCCCACAATTCTCCCAATTCTTCCTCGAGTCATAGACTGGTCACTCGTAGTCAACGGGGTGTTTTTAAACCAAAAAGACATTTTAATTTAAATTCTAATATTCTTAAATCACCCTTACCCCGTAATCCTGTGTCTGCATTAAATGACCCGAATTGAAAAATTGCTATAACCGATGAATATAATGCTCTTATTGATAATCAGACGTGGGAGTTGGTGCCCCGTCCATCTGGTGTTAATATTATTAGGTCTATGTGAATTTTTGTCCATAAGGACAATTCAAACGGTTCGTTTGCAAGGCATAAGGCTCGACTTGTGGGTAATGGTAAGACTCAGCAGGTTGGTGTGGATTGTAGTGAGACGTTTAGTCTGGTGGTCAAACCGGCTACCATTCGCACTGTGCTCAGCTTAGCTCTTTCGAAAGCATGGCCCATTCATCAGTTAGATGTAAAGAATGTTTTCTTACACAGTGATCTCAAAAAAACAGTCTATATGCATCAGCCCTTGGGGTTTAGGGATCCCAAATATCCTCATCATGTCTGTTTGTTGAAGAGGTCCTTATATGGGCTTAAGCAGTCTCCATGGGCCTGGTATAAGAGGTTTGCTGACTATGTTTCGACTATTGGGTTCACTCACAGCAGGTCGGATAATTCCTTGTTCATTTATCGTCGCGGTTCTTCTTTGGCTTATATCCTATTATGTGTGGATGATATTATCTTGACTGCCTCTTCCGATGCATTACGCCAGTTAGTCATGACAATGCTCAGTTTTGAGTTTGCTATGAAAGACTTGGGGCCCTTGAGTTATTTTTTGGGGATTGTTGTCACTCGTCATGCCGGTGGGTTGTTCTTATCTCAAAGGAAGTATGCAGCTGAAATCATTGAGAGGGCTGAGATGTCATCCTGTAAGTCCACTTCCACTCCAATTGATACTAAACCCAATCTTAGTGATGCAGCCGACGCACCATACGAGGATCTGACACGCTATCGCAGTCTTGCAGGGGCCCTCTAGTATCTCACATTTACGAGACCAGATATTACGTATGTCGTACAACATGTGTGTTTGTTTATGCATGATCCCAGGGTTGAGCACATGAATGCGCTCAAACGCATCATTCGATATATTCATGGTACACTTGACTATGACTTGCATTTATATCCTTCATCGACGTCCACACTTGTCTCGTATATAGATGCTGATTGGGGTGGTTGTCCGGACACCAGACGTTCTACGTCTGGCTATTGCATGTTTCTTGGTAATAACTTGGTCTCCTGGTCTGCGAAACGTCAGTCGACTTTGTCCCGCTCCAATGCCGAGGCTGAGTATCGAGGGGTAGCTAATGTAGTCTCTGAATCATGTTGGTTACGGAATTTGTTGTTAGAGCTTCATTGTCCTATCCAGAAAACGACCTTGGTTTATTGTGATAATATTAGTGTCATCTATCTGTCGGGTAATCCAGTTCAGCACCAGTGCACTAAACATATCGAGATGGACATTCACTTTGTTCGCGAAAAGGTTGCTCGTGGTCAGGTACGAGTCTGTCATGTCTCGTCCAGGTATCAAATAGCCGACATCTTTACAAAGGGTCTTCCCTCGGTCCTTTTTGAAGATTTTAGGGACAGTCTCACTGCGGGGGTGTGTTAAATATACATAATATACACACGATATACATGTGTATATTATGTATTTTAGTCTCCTAGTTTAGGTAATCTTGTGGTATAATTAGTATTGTACACTTACCATAATATTTGTATTACCATAATTGTATAGTTAGTGTCCAAGTAGAATAAGGTTTTAGGAATAGAATAGGAATAAGATTCTCCTATTATGGAAATATGTAAATTGTATATATACTCTTTCAATTAATGAAAATAAGGAATGAATTATTTCTTTCAATACTAATCTCTAGGAACATGCGTGGCTCACATATAGATCTTCAGTCAGTACACTGAGCTACACATTATGTCACAAAACACTCAATAACTTTGGTTGTGGTATACTGCATCGTGTACTGAAGGAAGTTGTGACCAAATAACACCGGTAACCACATTTGTATGATTCTGTTTAAAACATATAACTATCGTTTACAATGTATGTCATATTTAGCCATTATATTTTATCCCATCCAAATATAAATTCCGCCCATGTATTGGATGTACTATATATTACATGGAATTTATATATTATTATTTAAATATAATAAAATTTGATTGCTAATATAAATAATTTACCTGATTGTTGATCAAATCTCAACTTTTTAAGGTTTATGACTATATTAAAATAATCTTTCAAAATTTAATAATGAAAAACTAATATTAAAATATTTCAATCTATCTGAACAGTTGGTCAATTTAGGAAGAGGATTTATCATTTTGCGATCTCAATATTTTCGTTTTCTTTCCTTAAAATCAATAACCTTCCGGTGGTCTTAAATAACTGAAAAAGATCAAAGTAAATCGTATATATATATATCCTTTTTTGTCCATTCTTAATTTTTTAGTTTTGTATTCGGTGTCCGATATCCATATTGTGGCCTAATTAAATTCGGAAGTCACACATTGGGAGGTAAAGACTTCCTAACAAAGGCGACTCCGTACCTAATGAAATTCATTTTTTTCTTTTTCCTTGGTGATGTGCTTACATTCACTCGGTAAATCCTTGTTATCTAGACATCTTCAATTTAAACACTATAACACAGATACAAAAAAAAGCAAGAAATAAATCTAGGGGAAAGTTTACCTCTAATAATGAAAAAATGTTTACCTCTAATTTCTTTTCCCCGATTAAAAGAAAAAGTAAGAAAATTAGGCTTTTTCAAATCTAACAATATGTTTACCTTTTGGAATTGCAACGTTGGTTTAGGGGAAAGTTCAGTGCCTTTTGTTTTAGGATTCTAATGTCACAATTGTAGTTAAATAACAACTTTATAATCTTTTATTTATGTTCAAAAATAAAAAATTTGAGCATAAATATTAATCACCTTAGCAATAGAAGTTCAACCAATTATGGATCGTTGTTTTCTTTTTGTATATTTCTTTGAGTAAAGGTTCCACACATAATATTTTGATTCTTTTTTGTACAACTATCAAAAAGCCAATCATAAGCCTTCAGGTTTTACTTCGACATAAAAAATGATAATACATTTAGAGTTCACATCTTAAAACCTGTAAGGCCAAACAATTTAGGCTCAATTAACATAACGTTAAGCAAAGAATCAGTATCATTTAGATGCATAGTATAGTTGTAACAACACCAATACTCATTAACGTGAAATAAAATCTTATTGCATACGGCGGAACATAAGTTACATTGAATTAACTGTCACTCTATGGTCAATTATTTTGAATGCACCAAAACCTGCATTAAATAAGAAAGAAAAATCAGATGCACAATTAATTAAAACTCGATCAAGTTAATTAATACAAAAGGTATAATTTTTGTAATATATTTTTGAGTCTTTATATCTCTTCATAGTATGTGTATGTGTGTCATGTTTATAGTAAAAGAGAGGAAAATAACAAATCTCGGGATAATTGGTCCTCCTTGAGAAGAAAATCTTTTTTTCTTTGTAGTCAACAATTTTGTGGACGAAAATCTTCATCTGATTCTAGTTCTGAAAATAAAAGGAGAAGATGTAAAATATGTGTAAATTAAATTAAAATAATGTCACAGAAAGTCGAAACAATATTATTAAAACAAAGCATTATTAGTCAGGATTCATGTTCTATGTATTGTTTAACCAAATACATCATCTTCATTGAAGACTGAAAAAGAAAAGTAAGCAATTGAAAATCAAAAGAAGAAAGCAATTGAAATCATGCATGTATTATTATTTTAGGCCTTTATAATATGATACTTTCATTTGTATTTTCTTCCAATGAGAATTCTAGTTCACTAACTCATCCGTCATCTAGTAAAACTCTTGTTTGTAATGTAAATTATGTTCTATCCATGTGATTTTTTTAAAGAATCCTTATTATTGGTTGTTAAAGATATATTTGGTTTGGAATTAAATAACTAGAATGACTTTAAAGTAGCCGAACTTCACATTAAGTTGTCTAGTGTTACTGTCCAAGTGAAATTTGCATAACATTAGACCTCAAATCCTAGTCATGTTGTAGGTAAAATTATGAATGTACAATTTGTTGGGATACAATTGTTGCAGGGAACGGGAAGTAAGTAACTATTACAATGGTAGAAAGGATAAACTAACTATTACAATAAAACTGGAAATCAAGAACTTAACACACTGCTTGGTGATTTGCTAAGTCGAGTGATGACACTCTGTCTTTAAGACAAGATTGCCCCGTATATCTCCTTTTACGGTGTTGGGCAATAGTCTCCCAAGATACAACAACAACTTAACAAATTGAGCAAAGGAAAACTCAAGTGTTACTCTTGAAGAACTTTGAGTATAGTAACTTTGC
The DNA here is from genome assembly GCA_034509755.1 of Anisodus tanguticus. NCBI lineage: Eukaryota > Viridiplantae > Streptophyta > Magnoliopsida > Solanales > Solanaceae > Anisodus > Anisodus tanguticus. The sequence continues at coordinate 9,590,300 of CM067552.1, read as the reverse complement.
TAGAGAGGAAGAAGATGAATTCAGAAAAATCTGGAGTATTTTCTAAGTGTTGTGTAGTGTTCTTCAATTGAGCCAAAGGCCTCAATTTATAGTGTAAGGAGAAGACCCTCAACTAGCCAACTAATGACCTTCAATAGCCATGTAATGGCACTTTGATTGAGGGGTTACATTCAACCAAATAATGGATGAATTCATGTGCCAAGTAATGGAGAATCAATGCTCCAAAACCAGGTCAGATCTTTCCAACCTCCCTTCGTAGCATTCTACCTCCGAAGCGCCGTGACTCTGTGAATTAGCTCCGCGGCTCCAGTGACTGGCCAACCAATTAGCGTCGCGGCGCCGCGGCTCCGACGGTGTGGCGCTGCGGCCCTTCACGGCTCCGCGGCGATTTCCGACTCGTTTCATCTTACACTTCTTCCTTCGTTTACCAACGTTGAATACTTTGTCATTTGGCCAATAACCGTCCATAATTCTATGTCTCAAACGTATTACATATGTACCAATATCTCTTTTACTTAATGAAATTTGTGATACTTGGCACTACGTGTGCACGTGTGTGGAAACGACGTTTCCGACGTGCGGGCCCCATTGTTCGAGTCATAAATTAATGGGATATACTTAATTTCACATTAGTAAATTTTCAACAATCCCCTATTGAAAGATTTTTTGGCGCACACACTTGGTGCCTTTTCCAGCAATCTTTTAGCGGACCGATGTTGCATCTGGATAGGTAGCATACGCTTTGAACCTTCCATAGTTGAATACCATCGGACTTACTTACTGCGCGATGAACGTTATGTCTTGAACCGTCAGTGTTTAGTGTAAGCCAAGTCAACGGTACCAACACAACAACTTCCTTTACTCAGTTCTTCATAATATTTTTGTCCGTTGTGGCCGTGGACACTTCTTGGATTCTTAAGTGCGTTCATTTGAGACGGCATGTCCTCGCACTTAAATAGGTGACCTCCTACAAGGTATCCTACTATACTCACTTTACAAGTGTTATGAACCATTAAAAGTTTCCCCAAACCTAACCTCAACCGGTGAGGATCATTAAAGACTTTGGAAACTTAACATTTACCCACACTGCAGATAGCACTTATATTCTATCACGGGAACGACTTTGGATTTTGTGTTTCTTTACAGAAATCATTATCCGAAGTGCTTATGCTTCCACCGAAGCGCTCAACTGAACCTTTACAGCTTAGTTTTCCCATTGAACCTAATTCCTGGAATCTCCAGTCAGTAAGGTTGGGTTACCACCGTATTGGTCCTTATACTTTGGGTTTTAAGCCCATTCCCCTAAACATCTCGAACTTTCTCAAAACATCCTCGATGTAGTGAGACTGAAATAAAACCAGTCCGTCAGACGTCTTAGAGATCTTTATCCCTAAGATGATATTTGTGATACTCATATCTTTCATGTCGAAGCATTGTTTCAACATGTTCGTAGTGTCTAGGATCAAGCTAGGATTGCTCCCTGTGATCAACATATCATCTACGTACATGTATATCATGACGAACGAGTTAGAGTTACCTTTCATGTAGACACATTTGTCACACTCATTAATGGAGAAACCTTTCGATAGTAGAGTACTATCAAAATTTTTGTGTCATTGTTTCGGGACCTGTTTTAGCCCGTACAGAGATTTGACATGTCAACATACTTTCTTCTCTTGCCCTGAAACCACATACCCCTTGGGTTGTTCCATATAAATTTCTTCTTCCAAATCACCATTTAGGAAGGTTGTCTTAACATCCATTTGATGTATCTCAAGGTCACGCAATACTGCGATCGCAATAAATACTCGTATGGACGTCATCCTAGACACCGGTGAGTACGTGTCAAAATAGTCAAGGCCTTCCTTCTGTCGATAGCCCTTGACTACCAACCTGGCCTTGTACTTATCTATAGACCCATCTGCTTTATACTTTCGTTTGAGTATCAATTTACAACCCAACGGTTTATTTCCCGAAGGAAGATCAACCAACTCCCAAGTATGGTTATGCAGGATGTAGTCTATTTCACTCTCAATAGCTTCTTTCCAGAGCGGTGCCTCTGGAGTTGACAATGCTTCAGCAATTATCCTTGGTTCATCATCAACCATATAAGCTACAAAGTCAGAACCGAAGGATTTATCCTTCCTGACCCTTTTACTTCGCATTAGTTCTATCTCTGGAGTCTCCAAGTTCTAAGAATCTGGAACACTAGATTCCGGATATTCAGCCACTTCGAGATCCACTAGATCTGAACCATCTAGATCCGGGCCGTCAACGACTCCTGGTTCCTGAGAGCTTTGTTCATAACTTCGTTTGCGAGATGTTATGTCTTTTTCCTTTCTAGGAAAGGTACCTTCAAAGAATTGAGCATTTCCTAATTCCATGATTGTACCCCCGTGGATATCTGGAATATCTGACTGATGCACTAAGAAGTGATAAGCACTACTGTTATTTGCATATCCGATGAATACGCAATCTACAGTCTTTGGCAATCTTGACTTGCTTTGGCTTGGGTACTTCAGCATTTGCCAAACAACCCCACACCTTTAAATATTTATAGGTGGGTTTCTTTCCCTTCCATGATTCATATAGACGGCAATAACTCCAACTTCACCAACCTTTGGATGGACTTGTAGTTAACATGTCCTAATTTATGATGCCATAAATTAGAAGACTCAAGCAAGTAAGAAGAAGCTTCAATTTTATTGCTTGGACGCATTACAAACATGACGTTAACTTTGAAGAGGCCTTCACAGACGAATCCTCTTCCCACAAACGTTCCATTCTTAGTGATTACAAATTTATTAGACTCAAACACTAGCCTAAAACCAGCATTAACCAATAAATTACTTGAAATTAAATTTTTTCTAATATCAGGAACATGCATAACCTCCTTCAGAGTGAGCTCCTTACCAGAAGTCATCTTCAGGACTACCTTTCCTACCCTCAGCAGGTCAGAGGAAGCGTTGTTGCCCATGAACAACTTCTTGTTTGTAACCGGTGTATAAGTGGAGAAGGCATCTCTATTGGAACAGATGTGTCTTGTAGCACCTGTGTCCATCCACCATTGCATGGGATTCTCAACAAGGTGTGCTTCTAGCACCACCGCTGATAACTCCTCAATCATGTCGTCTAGAAACTTGTTTTGGAGGACGTTAATATGTGCCGTGCCCTTAGCCTTGGTCTTCTCTTGTTGCTCAGTCTTGAGCTTGCGGCAGTCCTTGATCATGTGCCTTGCCCTTAGCCTTGGGTCTTGCCGTCTTTCTGGAACTTGCGCTTCTTGCTTGGGTTCCCTTTGGCCTCAGCTAGATTTGCCTTTGCTTCAGCGGGTTTTTTACCCCTAGGCAAGGCCTTCTTATTATCTTCCTGAATTTGGAGTTTGATAATAAGTTCTTCAAAGGTCATCTCCTTTATTTGGAGTTTTAAGTAACTCATAAACTCATTCCATGAAGGAGGTAACTTTTCAATTAGTGATGCAACCAAAAACTGCTCATTTGATTTCAAACCTTCTAAGTCCAGGTGATGTAGAATCATTTGAAATTTCTGGACTTGGGACATCACTATTTTACTATCCACCATTTGAAATTTCATAAATTTTCCAACGATGAATTTCTTAGTACATGTATCTTGTACGTTGTACTTCTTTTGCAGTTTCTCCCACAACTCTTTGGCAGTGCCTACAGTGCAATATACCGTGTAGAGAGGGTCTGATAAGTAGTTCAATATGTAATTCTTACACATGAAATCACTATGACTCCATGCATTAAGAACCATCTTCATGCCATTAATGACATGGATACCTAGGCCCCCTTCAGCCATTTCAGTAGGCGAAGGGTCCATTTCATCTCCAACTTGTAGAGGATCTTTTGTTAGCAAACGTGCCATTCCCATAACAGTCAGATAGAATAACATCTTCTGTTGTCATCCCTTGAAATTTGAGCCCATGAACTTTTCAGGGCGTTCATGGTGAAATCCAACGGGTGGAGGAACGTCAACATTCCCTTGAGCGGCAGTAAAGGCGTTGGATGAGCCTTGAGCTACCGGAAAGACATTAGGTGTGCCTTGAGCAGTGGGAAAGGCGGAGGGATTGCCTTGAGTAGCAGCAACAGCAGAATCAGAAGCAGTTTGATCTCTTCAAGTCATTTTTCTAGGTACTTACAACAAAATCTTGTCTTAAAATTGTTGGAATACAATTATTGCAGGGAATTGGAGGTAAGTAACTATTACAATGGTAGAAAGGATAAACTAACTATTACAATAAAACTGGAAATCAAGAACTTAACAAACTGCTTGGTGATTTGTTGAGTCGAGTGATGACACTGTCTTTAAGACAAGAATGCCCCGCATATCTCCTTTTATGGTGTTGGGCAATAGTCTCCCAAGATACAACAACAACTTAACAATTGAGCAAAGGAAACTCAAGTGTTACTCTTGAAGAACTTTGAGTATAGTAACTTTGCTAGAGAGGAAGAAGATGAATTCAGAAAAATCTGGAGTATTTTCTAAGTGTTGTATAGTGTTCTTCAATTGAGTCAAATGCCTCAATTTATAGTGTAAGGAGAAGACCCCTCAACTAGCCAACTAATGGCCTTCAATAGCCATGTAATGACACTTGATTGAGGGGTTACATTAAGCCAAATAATGGTTGAATTCATGTGTCAAGTAATGGAGAATCAATGCTCCAAAACCAGCCCAAATGGCATATCTTTCTAACTTCCCTTCGCAGCATTCTGCCTCCGAAGCGCCGCGACTCTCTGAATTAGCGTCGTGGCTCCAGTGACTGGCCAACCAATTAGCATCTTGGAACTCCGGCGCCGCGGCCCTTCACGGCTCCACGGTGATTTCTGACTCGTTTCATCTTACACTTCATACACTTCTTCCTTCGTTTACCAACGTGGAATACTTTGTCATTTGGCCAATAACCGTCCATAATTCTATGTCTCAAACGTATTACATACGTACCAATACTCTTTCACTTAATGAAATTTGCGATACTTGGCACTACATGTGCATGCGTGTGGAAATGGCGTTTCCGACGTGCGGCCCCCAATTGTTCGAGTCATAAATTAATGGGACATACTTAATTCCACATTAGTAAATTTCCAACACAATTTTATCTAACAAAGATTACATGATTGAAGTAATTTTAGCTTTTGAAGGGTATAAAAGTCGTTTAATATTTAAAGGATATTTTGGTCAATCAACATTTATATTCATGCTTTTATAATAATATAGATATAGATAGATAGATATAGATATAGATAGTAAGTGTGAGTCGCATTTACGACAAATGGTATATAAGAATACTAACATTTCTCATGGGCATTTTGGTACTTTAGTTCTCATCGTCATTTCCTCCTATTTTGTTGCACGTGTTTATCATTGTCGCACATGTTCTAAATGTCTTACAACAAGGACGAGATGTCCTTCACATACTCCCGAATAGACCCGTTCTGTTTCAACCACTTCAAGCGGTCCTAATAACCCAAGACGAGTTGTTAGGAAAGAATTTGTCAGTCAAAGCGTCACAAAGTTTTTCCCAAGTATCAAACTTGGTTCTCAGTACTATTATCGTCTGCATTTTTCGTACGCCATCATAGCACTGCATATCCTCTAAAATACCGCGTAGCCAATTTGTCCTTCTCAAGGACGTGAGCAATAGAGAAATAGTGCTTCAAGTCCCACAATAAATTTTCAAGTTCTTTGGCGCCCTTCACGCCATCAAAAGCCTTAGGTCCTAGAATCTTAACTTTGGTGTGTTTCTCTCCTCCCCGGAGCACATTTGCTTCTGCCCTTCGAAGGATCTGAATTCAACCTTAAGATCCTCATTTTCCTTTTATAGTTTTCCATTCACACATTTGCATACTTATAGAAAGATAATAATTCACAAATTGGGTATCAACATCTCACATAAAATGTTGGAGTTCTGTATTCACGCCATGAATCCCCGCTAAAATATCAACCAGATCCATATCATCATCGGTTAAACCGACCAACGCCTTTAACTTTTGAAGTCTCTCATAAAGTTTTGCATTTCCCGCCATGATTATTTCAAGATCTTAACTTGCGTCGCTCTGATACTAGTTGTTACAGGATCAATTTTTCATTCGTTTGACATTGCACAACAGTCACGCGCAATAACTTAGCCCCCTTCTTTTTTTCCTTACGTTTGGTTCAACACTTAGAATATTTTAGCATATAGGAAATATATGCACAAGGCACATACATGAATCACTTTATAACTTTATATTAAACTTGTGCTACAAGGAACACATACTCTATGGTTACAAAAGTTTAGCCAAGACAGACAAATCTGACTTGTGCCAAGCTTGCCAACACCCATAAGTAGTGCCATTGGCCCTTGACACATGTCAGTCTCATGTTTCATCCTATCCTTATGCAGTTGACATCCCCCGTTCCCCAACTGCTAGGAGTATTCAGATTAATTCAAATTACAAAGTAATTGCTTCTGCCAACATGGCAACAACCGGTTGGAATCAAGGAAATTCCCAACTACTCGTATGTGTGTTGCCTTCAAATTATGGCGCCAATCGGCCAATATCGCTCTAAGCTTTCATGACATGCCTTGCACGTATGCCTACCTTCGTTGCACGTCCAACTCGTCCATGCCCATCTTCCTTGCAATGCCACACCTTAGCGTGTCAAACCCTTGATATGCCTTTATCATACCTTGCCTTCCACGACCAAACACAACTTATATTTAACTCTAAGTTCAAAAAATTTAAATAAAGTAAAAATATTTGATTTCTATGATCAAAACCATACTAAAAATATTGGTCACCCAATAGACGGAAAAAGAAAAAAATGAAGTCCTCCGGGGCATAGTCCAGTGGCAAAGCCTGGGCGCTATAAGGCGCTCTGGCATGGGACAGCGTGGGTTCGATTCCCCGCAAGCACGAAGAAACTCTGCATGTTGGGGAATTTGACCTTGTCTCATTGATCGGTTGTACGCTCCCGAAAAACCGGCCACGGAGCACATCCCGCGATTTACCTGATAATAGTGTTGAAGGATCGATCCTATTACCTCCAGGACGTCTGGGTAATACCAGTGAAGTAGTCAGGCACAAGCCTGAAAACCTGGATTATAAAAAAAAAAGAAAAAAAAGAAAAAAAATGAAAATAATGGATAAACACTAAAGTGTGGGGCCATGAGAAAATCCCAATCACACAAGACTTCCAGTTGGGTCAAAAACTAGGGCCAGCTAGCCACCCCACAACTAAAAAAACAAGAAGAAGAACAAAACAAAGCAGCTCCAATAAAAAGAAAAAAAAAGTAATATATAAGAGTCAGCAGCCTTTTCAGGTAATTATTACCTCTATCTATATACGATATATTATCAATTTTTGAATTCTGATCTAATTTTTGGTCAGATTTGTTGGATTGTTTGGGGTTTTGATGGCTTCGAAACGAATATTGAAGGAGTTGAAGGATCTCCAGAAAGATCCTCCTACTTCATGCAGCGCTGGTATTTTGTCTATTTGACTTTTTTTTAATGCTACTATATTTTGTAATTATAGGAATTTTTGTGTAAACTTTTGATTTTTTTACTTGTTTGGTTGTTGATCCATGGTATTTTCTCGATGCACATGAGTTTACTGTTTCTTTGAGCCAACAGCCTCTCTACCCCCTCCCCCAAGCACAAACACAGAGTTAAGTTCTGCGTACATCTTACCAACCCAAACCCTAGAGTATGTTGTTGTTGTACGTCAGTTTACTGTTGTTTAGATACTCAAATTTCAATTTTAACCTTGCTGAGATGATCTTTTATGTTTCTTTTTTTAATAAAAAATATATTCTTATTAAGATGCTTGATTATTATAATGGTTCATCGTGAGATTAAAGATGTCTTCTGTTTTTCTAAACTAAGTGATCTGAAGTCAAACGTATCTAGCTAGATTTGGTGACTGGTCAATTGTTCCAAACTTTAATCAGAGGGCAAAATTGTCCCATTTTGAATAGTTCAAGGGCAAAATGAGCCCTTTTCTCCTAGCAATAGTTAGCAGGAAGGGTATTTTTGAGCAACTTGGCTAGTTTGAGGGAACTTTTGTGCCAAAAATGTAATGGAGGTAAAGCTGACCTGTTTCGAATAAATCATGGGTATTTTGACCCCTTTCCCTTGTTTTTATAAGTAGGGTCTGCCCTGCCTTGTGCACCTAGACTACACATTCGGGTAACTCTGTCAACCAAAGCTTTGACACATGGGTTCGCTATGTCCCGCTCAGTGCAGTTGCAACTTTGCTGGGATTCGAGTCCTAGTTTCTCATGACTAATGGTCTATTCCAACTTCATTCATCACTATGTCCCGCTCAGTGCAAATGCATATGTTGATTTGGAACTATAATAGCTTTGCCTACGGTGATGTTCTTTGACATCTATCACTTTATTCATCATTTTTTGAAATTGTGCATAGCACAAATGCCATTTGCATTAAATAACCGCTTGGGTCTTCTGTGATGTGCTCTAAAGATTTGATCCAATTGAAGCAAAATATAGGATTGAAACCTTGGAGCCTTAATTCTTAATTGATTTCCAATTGCAATGGAGATGCTTCTGACATAAATTCCGCGGGAGTATAATGAGCAACGACTTACGCACAAAATGAGAGGGAAGTTTTTGTTGGGGTATATACTATTAACCATGTGTTTAGATATACTAGTATTTATTATAGAATGCACTTTTGTCCCTATTTTGTGCTGGTCTTTAATTTTTGCTCCTCAAACTAAATAATTTATTTTTTGCAATAAGTTTGAGAATTATCTACAAGTGCCAGCTAAGGGAAAAACTTCTGAACAAAAAATAGTTGATGCACTATGAATGTCATTGTGATAACATCAACAAACCAAGATGTGACTTAACACAAAGGTCACAACTAATTGATTCAATGATCAAAATGCAAAGCTTAGGATGTTCGTATCGGGTCCAACTAACACACAAAAAACTTGTAAAAGATAGATAACTGATAGAAAAATAGCAACTTATATATTCTCCTGATGCAAGTTAACAATATTAATATTCTTGTCCAAGAAGTGCAGATAATATCTCAACTAACAAATGAAGGAAAACAAAACTCCGAACAAACTTTCAATTGTAATGATGGCTGAAGTAGACCAAAACTGGGTGTTCATCCTTGTCGCTTAATAAAAGAAACCAAGAACCTTTCCACCAACATTCTTCCTTCTAGCCTCCTCGTGGTCCATAATACCTGCAGAGGTAGTCAGTACAATGTAACCAAACTGCAAGTTCAAATAAAAACATACCCAGTGAAGTCCCACAACGTGGGGTCTGTGGAGGGTAGAGTGTACGCAGACCTTACCTATATCTTGGTAGGTAGAGTGACTGTTTCAGAGAGACCCTCGGCTCAATACAGAGCATAAGCAAGAGCATAGCAACATCAAAAGCAGTCCGATCTGGTAAAAAATTAAGCTAAACAAAATACACTAAAGGACACATAACAACATAAATCAAATTACTAGGAGCTATAAAGCAATACTGCACCTATTAGTAAGATATGCTAAGCGGGTCTACAACAATAACACTACCACTATCAGTTTGCAAGAGTAAGTAGGACTACGCTCGACTACCTACTACCCTTCTAACCTTATCCGTGTCCTCTACAACCCCCTATCTAAAGTCATGTCCTTAGTAAGTTGCATCTGCGCTATATCCCGTCTAATCACCTCTCCTCAATACTTTTTCGGCCTACCTCTACCCCTCCTGAACCCGTCCATAGCCAACCTCTCACATCTCCGCACTGGGGCATTTGTGTCTCTCCTCTGCACATGTCCAAACCATCTCAACCTCGCTTCCCGCATCTTATCCTCCACCGAGGCCACTGCCATTCTGTCCCGAATATCATCATTTCTAATCCTATCCCTCCTTGTATGCCCGCACATCCATCTCAGCATCCTCATCTTCGCAACTTTCATCTTTTGGATGTGCGAAGTCTTAACTAGCCAACATTCCGCTCCATACAATATAGTCGGTCTAACCACCTCCCTATAGAACTTGCCTTTAAGTTTTGGTGACACATTTTTGTCGCACAAGACTCCAAATGCGAGCCTCCATTTCATCTACCCTGCCCCAATACGATGTGTGACATCGTCATCAATCTCTTCATCCTCTTGGATAATAGACCCAAGGTACTTGAAGCTTTCTTTCTTTGGAATGACCTGAGTACCAAGCCTCACCTCCTCGCCTGTCTCCAGCTCGCTCCTGTTATTGAACTTGCACTTCAAGTACTCTGTCTTGGTCCTATTTAGCCTAAACCCTTTAGACTCCAGAGTCTGTCTCCAAATCTCTACCTTAGCGTTCACTCTGCTGCGAGTCTCATCAATCAAGACTATATCGTCTGCGAATAACATACACCATGACACCTCCCCTTGGATTTGTCGCGTAAGTCCATCCATCACCAAGGCGAATAAGAATAGACTAAGAGCTGATCCCTGGTGTAGCCCCATCATCACTGGAAAGTGCTCCGAGTCTTCTCCTACTATCCGTACCCTGGTCTTGGCTCCATTATACATATCCTTGATCGCCCTAGTGTACACCACAGGTACACCTCTAGCCTCCAAACATTTCCATAGAACCTCCCTAGGTACTTTGTCGTATGCCTTCTCGAGGTCGATGAAAATCATATGTAAGTCTCTCTTCCTCTCCCTATACTACTCCACCAACTTCCTAATAAGATGAATGACTTCTGTGGTCGAACGCCCCGGCATGAATCCAAACTGGTTCTCAGAGATGGACTCGCCTCTTCTCATCCTCATCTCGACAACTCTTTCCCAAACTTTCATAGTGTGGCTCAGCAGCTTGATACCCCTATAGTTGTTGCAACTCTGGATATCACCTTTGTTCTTGTACAAAGGAATCGTTTTACTCCACCCCCATTCTTTGGACATTCTCGCCGTCCTAAAAATGACGTTAAACAATTCTGTCAGTCACTCCAAATCGGCCCTTCCTGCGCTCTTCCAAAATTCAACTGGAATCTCATCAGGCCCGGTCGCTCGTCCCCTGCGCATCCTACGAATAACATCCTTCACCTCCTCAACCTTAATGCTTCTACAATACCCAAAATCCAGGTACCTACTAGATTGCTCTAGATCCCCAGCTCAACGTCTCTATCTCTTTTTCGTTCAAGAGTTTATGAAAGTAAGACTGCCACCTCCGCCTTATATGTGCGTCCCCCACCAGTACTTTGCCATCCTCGTCCTTGATGCACCTTAAGTGATCCAAGTCACGGGCCCTCCTCTGCCTCGCCTTGGCTAGTCTGTGCAACTTTCAATCCCCGCCTTTCTCCTCTAATTCAACACACAGGCGTTCAAAAGCCGCCATTTTCGCCGCCGTAACCGCAAGCTTTGCCTCCTTCCTCACCATCTTATACAGTTCCCATTTGTCCACTTCTCCACCTCATCCTTGGTTTCTATCAATTTCGCGTACGCCGCTTTATTCGCTTCCACCTTCTCTTGAACTTTACCATTCCATCACTAGTCCCCTCGATGCCCACCACAGCTACCCCTCGAGACCCTAAACACTTCTCTAGCTACCTCTCGAATGGAATTGGCCGTCCTATCCCACATACCAGTAGCATCCCCACTACTCCCCCAAGCCCCCTTGGCCATCAACCTCTCCCCCATCTCCTTTGCACTAGCCATTGTCAAACTCCCTCATTTGATTCTTAACCTGTCATCCACAACCCTCCTCTTCCTCTCCATCTTGATCACCAAGTCCATCACCAAAAGCTTATGTCGGATTGTAAGATACTCCCCCAGAATAACGTTGCAGTCCTTACAAAGACCGTTATCAGCCTTCCTAAGGAGCAAAAATCTATTTAAGTCTTAACCACCGAACTACGGAAAGTCACCAAGTTGTATTCATCAAAACAATACAATATGATACGATACATTATGAAATATTATGTAACAACCATCCAAACAAGTTGTAAGTGCTTACCCAACTAAATATTATTTATCTTGATTATGAGAATAGTATAATTTCGACTTCTTGTGCTAGTATCTCTTGTTTGTATTGAATGTACCAAGTAGAGATAAGCATTTTATACCGATTAAATAAAATATTCTCTAGTCCATTAAATGTACTTATACTCTTAGTCTTGATATAATCATTATTAGTTGTATATATTATTTACTGTTTGACTTATTAAAATGCGAGATTCTTTTGTGGGTCAATATGCCTGATAAATTGGATGATAACAGCATAAATTGGCAAAGTAATAATTTGTTGATGGAATTCATGTCCCGGTCTAGAAATTGATGACTCGCCTTTATGAAAGCTTGTAAGTTTTCATGTGTAAACCTGTAGGTGGATTTTATATCTGGCACATGAAATAAGTTAAACGAAAGTCTAAAGAAAATAATCAATTAATTAAATTGTTGGTAATTTAATTTAATTTAATTTATTACTATCTGAATTTTAGGAGTTAAATAAGGTTTAATGAAAGAATTTCGAAATTGAATTGAGAAGTGCAATTACGAATATTAGTGGAATAATTCGTAATTTATTATGGTAAAATTAATTTAGATATTTCGAATTAATTTCATAATAGGAAACCTCGTTAATTAAATTTTTTGGTCCTTATTGTGTCTGAATAATTAGGAATTAGATGTAGTCCAATTTCTTGGTGGGAAGGAAGACCTAGCAGGTTTGGAGGTTCGGGAAAAGGTTTTAAACCCAAAACATGTGGCTATATAAAAGGTCTTATTTCATCAAGGAGGCTATGGGTTTTACACATTTTTCCGTAGAAAATTCGCCCACAGGAATTTCACAGATTTCGATATTGTTCGGATAACACGGCAGAAGACCGTGCAACTGGAGGGCCATCGCCGAGACGATTTCTGTTCATGCTTGCAGATTCGATTGGCAATTATGATCATGTTTTAAGAGATAAGTATCGATTTTATGTTTGATTAAAATCATTGATTACAATTATGATCATGTTTCAAGAGATAAATATCGATTTTATGTTTGATTAAAATCATTGATTATGTGTTGTCTATGTTACATGCAAGTGTGATACTGGGATTGCTTCCGCTGCTTATATATGTATTCCAACAATTAGGATCACAACGTGCATGTTGGAATACATATATAAGCAACAGAAGCAATCCCAGTATCACACTTGCATGTAACATAGACAACACATAATCACATATTTTAATCAAACATAAAGTCGATACTTATTTCTTGAAGCATGGATGTGACTGTGAATCGAGCCTTAAAGCATGAGCAGAAATTGTTCACGCGATCGCTTTCCATTTCCACGGTCTTCTGCTATGTTACCGAACAATACCGAAATCTGCAAAGTTCTTATAAAACTCTTGTGTAAAAACCATAGCTTTCTCGATGGAGTAAGACACTTTATATAGCCACAGGTTCTAGGGTTTAAAATCCTTTGCCAAACTTGCTAAGTTTTTCTTTCCACCAAGAAATCGGATTCCATCGAAATTATTCAGGGACCACAAAAGTTAATTAACGAGGCCTCCTATTATGAAATTAATTCAAAATATCTGAATTAATCCTACCATAATAAATTATTCCACTAAAAATTCGTAATTGTGCTCCATAGCTCAGTCTCGAAATTCTTCTATTAAATCTTTTTAATTTCTCATGTTAAGATCTAGATACTAATCAATTAACTTACTGACAATTTCATTTATTGATTATTTTCTTTAGACTTTCACTTAACTTATTTCATGTGACGGATATAAAATTCACCTGCAGGGTTTACACATGAAAACTTATAAGCTTTCATAAAGGTATGTCATCAATCTCTAGACCAAGAGATGAATTCCATCAACTAACTATTACTTTGCCAATGTATATTGTTATCAAGTATATTGACCCACAAAAAGTCTCACTTTTTAATAAATCAAAATAATTAATAATAATTATATTGAGAGTATAAGTACATTTAATGGACTAGAGAATTTATTTTATTAAGTTGGTGTAAAATATTTATCTCTACTTGGTCCGTTCAACACAAACAAAATGTACTAGCACAAGAATTTGGAATTATACATTTCTTATAATCAAGATAAATTATATTTAATTTTGTGTTGCAACAATTTCAATGGCTTGTCCAGTTCCATCTTATATTGTGAACATAATCTTTATAACTTATTAGAACTGATGATTTAATCTTTCGTGTATAAGCTAAATTATATACACTAAATCATCTACTAGAGAAGTAAAAGACACACACAAATACATGATCTATTTAAATTTTTATTAAAATTGAATAAATTATTGTTCTATAATAAATACTATATCTAAACAATGGTTAATAGTATGTAACCGAACAATCTCCCACTTGGACTTTTAGCCATGACAATTGTTGGAATATACTGTATCTAAACGCATGGTATATACCCAACAAATAGAGGATTGGAGCCTCAACTCTTAATTGATTTCCGATTGCAATGGAGATGTTTCTGACATAAAATCCTGCGGGAATATAATGAGTCATGACTCAAGTACAAAATGAGAGGGATGTTTTTTGTGGATTTCTACATGCTTGATCATGCTCTTGGATCTAAATACAAACTTTTGTTTGTTGATGTGATACAATATTGTTAAAGAAATCTGTATTCTGTTTTGATCTATGTACAAACAGAACTTCAAAATATTTCGTCTAGTGATAAGAGTGCAACAAGTATGTGTGGTTTAGGCGCATGTCATGGTTTCAAACTCTACCATGGAAAAAATCCTGATATATAGTGAAGACGGGTAGAGGAACAGGTCCATTATCTATCGAGTTCGAACAGTGTGCCACTGACCCTAGGGGATTTTTAGTTATCAAAAAAGAGAACTCTAAAATTCTGTTGTACAACTTTTTTTTATCAGTTTCTGGTGTATAATTCGAAAGCACTAGAAATATATTCAATTTAAAGAAAATGCCCCTGCCTTTTAAAAGAGTTTTATTTATGCAATAAGTTGTGTTAAAAATGTGATATTTTACTATTTTATCTTTCTATTTTTCAGTGATCGAAACAAGTTTCAGCTCCAGACATCTTGGCCATCTTCGTTTAATTAACCTGCCACAAGATTAAATAATTATTGACCTGTTTCATGTTATGTTTGCATTAAGAGTTGTGAAAGGCGAAAAGGCTAACAAATTGCTAAGGTCTACGGGGGCTTTAAGCGTAAATCACATATAAAAAAATGGTCTTTAGCAAAGAAAGGTGCTAATGAAGAAAACATAAAAATAAAAGATATGTATGAATTGCATGAAGAATTAACTATAAATACAAACAATAATTATTTGGATTAAACCATTGTATGTCAAATCAAGCATATAGGCCATTTCAAGTAATAGATGATGTGTAATCTTCAGCTACTATTTTCTTATACTACATTTTAAATTAATATTCCTAATCAATAAAGTTCTTCCTTTTTGTTTAGATAACAATTTAAATATTTTATATTGTTTAATGCTGCCCCTTTAAAATAAAAGTCCACATACAATTAGGTGCATGCTTTAGTGTCTTGGTGCATGCACCAAGCCTTAAACCGCTAGTGTCTTGTGCCTACACTAAAGAGTCACATAAGGAAGATGAAGCTTCCACCATGGCTTCACGCCTTCACCTAACTGGAAGGCTTAAGAACACCCCAGATGACCTCTCTCTGGTTTATATATTTGTCCCTCTAGGTTTTATGCTTTTGGAAATTGTTAACTTGGTCACAAGTGATTCATTATAGGATCGCTTGTGATGTAAAAAACTATCTGGATAACAAGGTAGTATCATGGTGTTATTGGGTGGATTTTAAAGATAAATTAAGGGCTTATGGTATTGTGGTGCAACATATCAAGGTACAGTGCTCCTCATCTGAACCAGATAGAGTTTGTACGGAGTGAGTTGCTTGAATTTGTTCCCTCATGTTTTCTTTATTAACCTAGTATATGAGTGGAAATATAAATATATTTCTATAAGACTACTCGTAATTAGCCTTACTGCCTGATCAAAAAGATTAGCCTTGGTGAGCCATCTCATATGAGTTCAATACAGTTTCTGTATGTTACTAATACTATGAAATTTGAAAATTTAAATAGCACAATATTAAGTATAGATATGTATCGGTGGAGCATCCGATAGATTTAGAAGCGTCAAACTATTTTGAAATGGAAATGTTGGACTCTTGATAGGTTAATTGTAAGACACTGTAGTGCTAGATACCCTTGGTGATCCATCTCATATGAGTTCAATAATGAGCCATTTCAAGCATGACTGGTGTGGAGTTTCTGTCACAAATCACATGCTTGTTGAAATACAAGAGCATTTTCCTTCCAAAACATTAAAAATACAAGAGCATTTTCCAGTGTTATAGATTTGGTGGACATAGGTAGGGGCTTCAGTGCTTAGTGAATGAAGTACCTATATTTTGCCCGTCTTCAGAATAGTTTCTGGAAATGAGCGTTCTGTTGTGCAGAGGAGCATAATATTGCATTGCACTTCTCTGATTACATGGAGTATAGAAAGTTCGTCTGTAGTGATTTCATTTTGTCTTTTACAAAATACTTGTGAAAAGAGAAGATTCCTATCACGAAAGGATAGGCATCCCAATTTGACAATACTGGTTTGGATTATTGTACAGGGCATTTTGGCTATTCTTCAACAAGATGTTGTGCGCATATTCCTGCATCTTTTGTAAAGGATATATATGCTATGTTATTCATCATTCTTTGGTATTGGCTTCCTAACATTTTTGTACCATGTGTTACAGGACCTGTTGGAGAGGACATGTTTCACTGGCAGGCTACAATAATGGGGCCCTCTGATAGCCCTTATGCTGGGGGTGTATTTTTAGTCATTATCCATTTTCCTCCGGATTATCCATTCAAACCTCCCAAGGTATCTTATAGTTGCAAATTAATGAGTTAATAATGTCTCTGCTGGTGTCTATTCTATTTGCAGATGCCTTCTTATTTGGTTTTGTATATTGGAGCATAATTTTCTTGGAAATTTTAGCGTCTTCTATTCTAGTATGCTTGATGAAGTTGAAATATATCTCCTGGTAATGAGCTCGTAGTACTTTTGAGTCATTGAGACCAAGAAGAGAAGTTGATTTCTGCAGTCTCTAGCTTTATTTTCTTAACTTGTTTAATAGACTGTCACCTTGCATGAGAAACTTTTCAAGGTTGAGGTCTAACATACAGATAAAACACTAGTAGATTTTTGTTACTGGGAGAATTGTAGGTATTACGATACTTATATCAGCATATTGCGCATGCTGGTCTTTGTACCCTTTGGTACCAGATTCAGTTGATTCGTTCTAATTCATTGAATTAATCCGTAAGGTTATTAAGGAGGAATAAAGCTTTCATCTTTCAATTTTGTTTTTAATATCTTCTTGGACTATCCATTCTTTGTACATCATTTACAGAAAGAATTAAGAGGATTCTCTTCGGAAAGGGTTGAGAGTATGGAATGTTCAGCTTCTTTAGAATCACATCATGATCAACATCAACTAGGTGATCTAGACGACTCATGTATGTTTTATACACTTGTATTGAAACCTCTACAAAAATCACAGAACTATTTGGAGCAAAGCGGTTATTGAGGATTTAGCACACTAGTCTGTATTGAGGCATAGTGGTTGATAGGGCTATTTCGACAATTTTCATTTCAGACAAGCTGTTTATCTTGTCAATCTTTAGTTGGTGAACATGAACATGTAAATTCATTTGTATCAGTTTATAAACTGTAGTCTCCCACTAGACTTTATTGTGTTACATTTATGGTTAAATCTTTGCAGGTTGCTTTTAGGACAAAAGTTTTCCATCCAAATATCAACAGTAACGGGAGTATATGCTTGGACATACTGAAGGAGCAGTGGAGCCCTGCCTTAACTATTTCCAAGGTCCTTTCTTACCTTTATCTGCTGAGAAATAATACAAGCTATGGAATCATACTTATTCTGATGCTTGGTGTCTTCATGATATAAGAGTCTTGTCAAATCTATTTGGATTCATCAGCCAATTGTGTATAATCTGTAGGATAGGTAAAAAGGGCAGCCCGGTGCTCTAATCTCCCGCTACGCGGGATCCGGAGAAGGGCCGGACCACAAGGGTCTACTGTACGCAACCTTACAATTGACTCCTTAAAAGGGAAAGATCATATAATTGGACATCAGATTGTTCCTTTATAGCTTTAGAAAACAATGGTGAAAACTTTTTAGAGATAATTACAGTCCAATGCCATTCGGAGATCTAATTACAAAAAGCCAGCAAGAATATAGGTTTTGTATATTAAGTATAAATAGACATAGAATACATATTATATACATAATATACATAATATACATGATATACATATAATATACATACAGTGTATATGTATTGTATTTTTTACTGGCGGCCGTAATTAATTTGGGTTGACGAGCCAGAAATGGAAAAAACTCAACTTTTTAACCGTCAAACGTGTCCTTCAAAAAGCACTTTGGTTTTGGTTGCTTAGGATAAGATCTTGTCTCTGTTTTGTGTTAGTAACATCAATTGTTTTTCTGGAATTATGTGTTTTGTGAAATGGCTTTCCAAGACCAGTCGAACTGGTTGTGTTTCACGAAGCATGTTGTGTTATTTATGTTTCTTAAGGTGGGAAAGGATTCTGGATTACATTTCAGGTTTTGCTTTCAATCTGCTCGCTTTTGACGGACCCAAACCCTGACGACCCCCTGGTTCCCGAGATTGCTCACATGTACAAGACAGACAAGTCCAAATATGAAGTAACCGCCAGGAGTTGGACCCAGAAGTATGCCATGGGTTAAACATTACCCTGTGATGGCTTGAATTGATATAAACAAAAACAAATTTCAAATGTTTTATTTTCTTTGTTCTCTCCGTTAACAATGTGTAGAATAGCATTAGGCATCTTCCTCTGCAGGAAGAGTGGCGATGCTTTGAATTTCTTTATATATGGATACAATATTTGAACGTGTTGTAAGCTTATTTATCTGGTTTTGGATTGGTTCTTTTGGTTTGACAGTCAATTTGTGTAAATATTTTCATACTTCAAAAGCCTTTTGCAAGTTCTATCTTGATTATTACGGATAACTATATATTGCTTCCCTCCATGTTTTGGAATGTGTTTGGTATGTCAGAAGTCATTTTCCATGGAAAATGTCTTTCGGGTGTTTGGTTAGTGAGCAGAAAATATTTCTGGAAGCGAGGGAAGTATTTTTTTGGCCTTTTGATGGAAAATGTCTTCCTTGCAAAACATTTTCTGTTTACTAAGAAAGAAAACAGACTTTTTTTTTTGGAAATGACTTCTATCTTACTAGCTACACCCCAAATATCACCTGATTTGATCTAATTCATCTGTGACACTCTTGGGGTCGTTTGGTAGGAGAGTTAAGTTATCCCATGTAGATGAATTTTTTTTTTCTTCTTATAGTGTCCGAGCTAGTTTGTGTATCTGAAACCAAAGTTTCAGTAGAAATCACCTAGCCTTTTCTTCATAGCAATTTAAACCTTGGTTCATTTGTTATTACTCCAACAGTCCGACTCTTCGGGTATTAGACCATCTAATATTGGGGGTTTATTCACTGAACGTCTTTATCTTCTTTGTATCGTTCCAATTAATTCGGATGTTTCTGAATGGACTATTCCTTACACGGTCGAATGTAGCTAGGAAAATTAGTGTTCTTGATACTTGGCTTGAATCCTGAGCTTGATGAGTAAAAAAGTGAGACAAAAGAGATGAAAATGAATTTCGTCATCTAAGTTGCCAAAGTACATTAAAGTTAAAAACTTGGCAATCACAAAGAATCCACTTTTTTTACCAGCGTGAGTCACATTGGCAATGGTTTCCCTTATTTATTTTTCTCGTTGCTGGGAGAAATGGAAATTTTGCAACTGCAGTTTAACTTCTATTTATTTCCTTTTTGTAATACATAATATGATACCGGATAAAGAAAAACAACAAGCAAGCCTATATCAATGTTAGCAAACCTTTTGATGAATGAGGATTGATACAGGCAATTTCAATTTATTTGAGACTGAGACGTAGTTGCTTGATTATTGTTACTCTTATATTTTTCTTTGTGGGTATACACGTGCATGTAAAAATATCTTTTATGGAGCATGCGGGCCCTATAATAGTAGCGGATTCAAGAATTGAAGTTTATGGATTCTAGCCCTTTGAAGTTAATTACCATATTCGAATATATACTTTATACATATCAAATAATTATTTTAAGATAAATATAAAGTTTGAGCTAAAGCTACTAAATTCTGTCAAATTAGTACTGTGAAATAATACATCAATACTAAAAAACTTCTATTTTCCCATTGATTCCCACCTATTAGAATATGTTAGGTCTATTTAGGGTAATATAGGATTTGGTAATTATGATAATATAAGATTTGTAGTCCTATTACAATAGGGATACCCTTTACCTTATTAGACTACAAAAATGAGGATTTTACCTCTATAGAAGGAGGTCATATGATGAATGAAAAGCACGAAGAATTCTCCCATTATTCTTGTCTCTCTAAATTCTCGTCTCTGTCTCAATTTTAACATGATATTAGAGCCACACTAAAAGGAACACAAAATCCCTAAAACAATTATAGGTGACAGTAAAGAAATCGGCGATACCAACAAAGAAATTGCCGGTGAAGAAATCAAAACCCAAAGAAAAACAATTTCTCCCTATGACATTACGTCGAATGATAACCCTGGAATTGTGGTGACAAAAGTCCAATTGAAGGGAGAAAATTATAAAGAATGGGCTAGATCCTTGAGAACAACCCTAAGAGCAAGAAAGAAGTTCGACTTTGTCGATGGTACAATAAAAAAAATGGACGAAGAGTCACCGGATTTGGACAATTGGTGGACTATAAACTCACTATTGGTATCGTGGATTCGCAACACCATAGAACCGACGCTTCGCTCAACAATTACACATAAAGAGGAAGCGGAAGAATTATGGACGAGCATCCGAGAACGGTTCGCCGTTATTAACGGCCCGCAGATTCAACAACTAAAGACGAAACTAGTGGTGTGCAAGCAAAATGGAAGGACCATAGTGGATTACTAAGGAAAACTCACTGAGTTATGGGAGGAATTGACAGATTACGAATAGATCCCAACTTGTATGTGCGGAAAATGTACGTGCAATCTAGGAAACAGTCCCAGAAGCCAAAAGAGAAGAAGAAAAAATGCATCTTTTCCTCATGGGATTGGATGAGAGAATGTATGAAATGGTGAGGTCGAATATACTGGTCCAGAAACCGTTGTTATCACTAAACAAGGTCTACTCAAAGTTGGTGCAAGAAGAGCGTGTGAGATGAGTCACACGAAAAACAGAGGATTGGAGTAAAACCATGTTTTTTGTCGCGGTAAAGAAAAAATGATGATGCATTCTACACATATTACAAGAGATCCGAACACATTGTAGACGAATATTTTTGATTCATTATCTGAATTGGTGGCCAGGAAATAAAAAAGAAAATGAGAAAACCGAAGAAAAAAGACGAGGACAGAAACAACAGCAGAAGGGTGGACTGGGATCCAGTTATGGAAGAGGCAACTACCGGGCTAGCACCGTAGTTGTCAAATAAGGAACTCAGGCGGAGATAGGATTAGTGAACATATGTGGCACAAGACTTCACAATTTGAGCGATGAGATACGGAAGATTTTGATTCACATATTGAATTTCCAGAGAATAAACCCGAATGGGAAGATGGATAGTAAGACCAAAAACTCATCCTAGATCATAGACTCTGGAGTTACCAACCATGTTATAGGTAATCCGGAGGAACTCAGCAATAAGCGATACATTCCTAAGTGGCAGGTTGGTCTTCCAGATGGAAGTAGCTCAGTGGCTACAAAAGAAGAAACAACCAGGCTGAATGACAGGATATGGTTGAAGAATGTTCTATATGTTCCGGATTTGACATGCAATTTAATTTATGTATCGCAACTAGTTGATTATTTAGTTTGTGATGTGACATTTAATAAAATTATGCGTGATATACTTGACTCCACCACGGGGAAGCTGATTGGAAAGGGTGAGCGTCGAGGTGGACTTTACAATTTTTGGAATGTGCCGCTGATACGGGCTATGAAGGTAGATGTAGTTGATTGGTTCGATCTTTGGCACAAATGGTTAGGTCATCCTTCTGCACAAGTAACAAAGTCTATTACGACATTAGGCTTAAAGGAGAGTGGTGATAGATTACATAGAGAATGTGATGTATGCCAACGAGCAAATCAAACGAGAAGTGTTTTTCCTTTAAGTGATAATATTGCTTCAGATACTTTTGAGATGATCCATTGCGATTTATAGGGACCATATAGAACCCCTTCCTCTTGTGGTGTTTCTTATTTTTTTTACTATTGTAGATGATCGTTCACGAGCCGTGTAGATCTTTCTCTTAGTTGACATGAAAGAAGTGTCTCAAACCTTGAAAAATTTCTTCGCTCTTGTAGAGAGGCAATTCGGAAAAAGGGTGAAGATATTTAGAAGTGATAATGGAACCGAGTTCACATGTATAAAGACGTACTTCTTCGAACATGGAATTATGTTTCAAACATCTTGCACAGGGACACCTCAACAGAATAGAAGAGTAGAAAGAAAACACCGTCACATTCTTAATGTGGTGTGAGCATTGATATTTCAGGGTCATCTTCCGATTAAATTCTAAAGAGAGTGTGTTTTGATTGCGGGGTATTTGATCAATAGAACACCGTCTTCAATTTTGAATGGAAAAACTCCCTATAAAATTTTGCACATGAATGCGCCCCAGTATGATCACTTAAGGGTGATAGGGTCACTATGTTACACACACACAAAAAGAAAAACGAGAGAAAAGTGTAAGAGTCGGAGTCGTAGGCGTGTCTTCTTGGGATATCCCTATGGAAAGAAGGGTTGGAGATTGTATGACTTAGAGAACGAAAAATATTTGATCTCAAGAGATGTGGATTTCTACGAGACTAAGTTCCCCTTCGTTATCTCCCCTAGCAACTCAACCGACATCATA
Source organism: Anisodus tanguticus (assembly GCA_034509755.1). Taxonomy (NCBI): domain Eukaryota; kingdom Viridiplantae; phylum Streptophyta; class Magnoliopsida; order Solanales; family Solanaceae; genus Anisodus; species Anisodus tanguticus. Next base: position 9,567,278 of record CM067552.1, on the reverse strand, counting down.
AAATCAATACCGAACGGAGGAGAATCTCTGAAATAAAATTGTGTTAATGTGGATGAAAGGGAGGGAGGAATAAACCAATACAACTTCAAAGAAGAAAGGACTGATAATATATGTACAAACGAAACTCAGATGGACGGAATACAGACACCGAATGCTGAACTTACGGATTAGTAGTATTTAGATTGGACAGAGGCCGGTCTGGATGGAGATAATATGAGTACAGCCGCAAGGTATCTGTACCAATGAAATGCACCCGGATGAAGAACTAGGTCGAGGTAAACGTCAAAAGCATGAATCGATCAAGCTATGCAACTACATCATTGAACCTTTCCGGAAACAAAGTCCATCAACTCATCCGCTCGATCCCCAGCAATCCTCTTGTGCACCTTATCTTTTAGCTAATTATTTATCCTGTGATAATTTTTCCCCGCAACATCAAAGATTCATTGCAGCAATTACCACACGAACCAAACCAAAAGCCTTTTAGAAGGCAATGAAAAAAAACATTGGAAAGTAGCCATGTGGCAAGAGATCCAAGCATTAGAGGATAATGGAACATGGACACTAGAAACTTTCCCACCATATAAGAAAGCACTCGGATGTAGATGAGTGTACAAAATTAAGTACAACTCTAACGGCACATTCAAGCAATATAAAGCTCGTTTGGTCATCTTCGAAAATAAACAGGAGAAAGGAATTGACTACAATGAAACTTTTGCTCTGGTTGCTAAGGTAGTAACTGTTCGGACATTCCTCGTTATTGCGGCTGCGCGAAATTAGGAGTTGTATAAGATGGATGTGTATAATGCTTTGTTACACGACGAGCTTGTAGAGAAAGTTTATATGAAATTGCCATCGGAATTTCATGTTCCTAATTCAGGGCAAGTATGTCGACTCTGAAAATCTTTGTATGGTTTGAAGCAAGCTCCAAAGTGTTGGTTTGCTAAATTGTCAAGTGCTTTAATGAAATATGAGTTCAAACAGTCGTACTCTAATATTATCTATTCACTATGCACCGGGAAAGTATGCAACTTAACGTCTTAGTCTATGTGGATGACTTGATTATCTCCGGAAATGACCATAGTGTCATTGAATGATACAAAGACTATCTCCGCATCTGTTTTCATATGAAGGATTTGGGCACTCTGAAGTACTTTCTGAGAGTTGAAGTTGCATGTGGACCAACTAAGTTATTTCTCTGTCAATGAAATATGCCTTGAATATAATCTCTGAGTCCGCTTTACTGGGAGCTAAACTAATCAATACTCTTATGAAACATAATCACAGTTTGGTGTTGGCCATACTGACGTTTGGTCGGTAGACTAATATACCTCAGTTTCCTGAGACCTGAATTGTCGCATTGCGTGCATTTTCTGTCCCAATTCATGCAGTAACCAAATGAAGCACACTGGAATACGGATCTCCGTGTGGTTCGATACTTGAAGAAGAACCCAGGATAAGACAGTGTGATGAGAAGAGATTGTGATCTTCAGTTGTACAGATGGTGTGATTCAGATTGAGTCGGATGTCCGTTGACTCGAAAATCACTTACCGGTTGATTTATATCCCTAAAAATTCACCCGTATCATGGAAAACTAAGAAGCAACATATTGTCTCTCGCTCGTCAGCAAAAGCAAAATATCGGTCAATGGCAATGACAATTTGTGAGTTGAAATGGTTAAAGGGAATTTTACATAGTTTGGGTGTTGAACATAAATCTCCGGTGAAAATATATTGTGTTAGTCAAGCAGCATTGTATATTGCGCGAAATTCGGTGTTTCATGAACAGACTGAACACATTGAAATCGACTGTCACTATGTCCAGGACGAGCTCTAACCCGAAATAATACTTCCCAGTCATGTGTCAACCAGTGAGCAATTGGCCGATGTGTTTACAAAGGCTTTGGACAAATCGCAACATGAATATTTACTTAGCAAGTTGGGCATTCGAGACCCTCATACTCCAACTTGAGGGGATATTAGAATATGTTAGGTCTATTTATGGTAATATAGGATTTGTAGTCTCTATTAGAATAGAGTTACCCTTTACCCTATTAGATTAGGAAAAATGAGGATTTTACCATTATAATGAGTGAAAAGCATAAAAATCTCCCATTATTCTTGTCTCTCTAAATTCTCGTCCCTATCTCGATTTTAACACCACTGAAAAATATTCAATGACTATTTTATACTGAATGTCGGTGAGAAAAACCTAAATAGTATTGTTTTCACACGAAAAAACCAGGAAGTTTTCCAGCATATGAGGTGGAAAAATTATATTTTATAGTATAAATTTTCTACTAAATGTCAATGGGAAAAACTTAAATTTTTAGAAGTTTTCTAGCCAAATTTTCGAGTGAAACCTTTACAAAATATTCCGTGAGAATACAGGAACGTGTGGGACAGAGAACAGCTAAAGGTTTCAGCAGCAGACAAAACTTGCTATTCAAGCAAAAAAAGAGAAAAATGTACACAAAATGATTAAGCTAAAGTACAAAATCCAGACCACTAAAGTAGGAATAGAGCTCTACCTTACATTCCAATTCATCTCAAAATTTCCCAACCCAAAAAAAAAAACGAGAAATGAACAAGAATCTGAAAAAGCAAAAGGCAAACAAGAAAACTTTCTAAGTATAAAATGAATTGACTGATGGTGCATTTTGCTTTGCTTTAATAGTAGTATTAGTACTTATATGATATGTAGATGAATATTTTGAGTGAGAGAGCAGGGATTTTATATGATGAGATAAGTGATAAAATTCATTGTGAAGAAATTTATTTCTGTAGACATTGTGCTGAACATGGTCGATTATGTGGACTTGCAGACATCACAATGGAAGATAAGGAGAAATTGATTGCAATTCGAGACTCATTGAAGGATGTTCAGAACATGCTCAAGTTCTACCAGGTTTTACTAATTGTTTTCTTTCCTTGTCAGTGATTTCATTTAAAAAAAAAAAAAGACAATCCGTTGCACTAAGCTTCCGCTATGCGCGGAGTCCGGGGAAGGGCCGAACCACAAGGGTCTATTGTACGTAGTCTTACCTTGCATTTTTATAAGAGGTTATTTCCATGGCTTAAACCCATGACCTCCTGATCACGTGGCAGTAACTTTACTAGTTACTCCAAGGCTCCTTCAGTGATTTCATTTTTTATTTTTGTTAATTTACTATACATGCATGAGTGGCACATAATCGAATACTTAAGTAAACAAAAGTATGTAATTTTTCTAACAATTTAGACTTTTGGATGAGATAGTCACATACAATTCAACACATATGTTGTTAGAGAAATCATAAATCGTCCGGGTTTGAGTCTCATAGCGGTCAGCTATTATGAAATAGAATTTTCTCGTGCTTAACCACATGGACGGGACTAGAAGGTTAGATACAAGTTCAGTCGAACTCAGTAGCCTTAGTTTTAACTTTATATTTTGTATTAAGAAATACACCAAATATATAACAAAATTAAACTTAGAACTCAATTACTACTAACACCTGATGTCACTATCCTATAATTTAGAACCCATAAAGTTGAAATTCTGGCTCCACCTCCACTTAACCATGAAAACGAATTTAACTTGAAAATAATAAAAAGTAAATACTATCAATTTTGGAGCACAAAGTAGAATCTTACAACCATTACCCTCTTAGAACCCAACTCACTTGTAAGAGGAATTACGATAGATCGACACTCTCTGTGTAAAATTCTTAGTGCCACACTGTTTGCATAAATGGTAAAATTCACTAGAAAAAAATTTGGAATTAGTTACGAATTTCGTCGTTGATTTATCACTGGTATCTAACAAACATTTTGATAATTTGTCGCAAATCCTTCCCTAAATAGGATTAGTGACAAATTTTGCTGTTTAGCTACAAAATTTGGTTGTCATAGTGATTTAACTAACTTTTACTTGTGCAATGCAGACATTAGAGTCTCGGCAACAAAGACATTACAACGGAGCACTTGTCCGTTTGGAAGCAAGCAGAATGCTACTGATAGATAAACTAAACAAGTACCCAACATGGGGAAAGAAACAAGACATAATTGAGGAGCTAAAAGAATATTTTGGCCAAGGAAAAATTGCATTATTTTCTGAGAATTCGGCTGAAACAGAACAACAGAAACAGATTAAAGATGAGAAAGTAAAGAAGAATAGATCAAGTTTTTTGGCCATTTGCATAAAAGGTTTATTTAATCCATGGAATTGGTACCGTACAACAAGAATTGCTGCCATAGCATGGATTGTTAACTTATACAGGAATAGGATGCAAAATAAGAACAATAAGATGCTTGTTCCAAGATTGAAGATTGATTATTCAGATAGTCAATTGGCTGTTTCATTTGGAAAGGGATAATCATATGTATTTTTTTCTGCGATTTCGATCAAAAGATTTAGGTTGAATTATATCTAGTTGATCGGGTTGAGTACTATATAGATATTGGAATATTGTTAGATAATGTACACCTGCATTCAGTTATAGGCGTGATGCATATCACAAAATATAAGATACAGTCATAATACAGATTGATTTCTATACTACAATATCTGATGTAGTTTTCGAAACAATTTCAGAACAGCTCTAAGTAATTAGAGTGCTTAATCATTTTTGGATAGGAAAGATGCGCGGGAACTGGTAAAGTTGCTGTCATGTGACCAGGAGGTCATGGGTTCAAGCCGTGAAACAACCTCTTGTAGAAATGTGAGGTAAGACTGCGTACAATAGACCCTTGTGGTCCGGCCCTTCCCCGAACCCCGCGCATTGCGGGAGCTTAGTGCACCGGGCTGCCCTTTGTTTTAAATGCACAGGAAGAGGAGCGTTGGAGCAACAGTAAATTAAAGTTGTTTCCGTGTGGCCTATAGGTCACGAGTTAGAACCAGGAATCAGCCATGACGCTTGCATCAGGGTAGACAACATACATATCACCCCCTTAGGGTGCGACCCTTCCATGAACCCTATGTGAACGCAGGATGCTTCGTGCACTGAGCTGCCCTTTTTATAAAAAACAGGCGCAGAATGCCTAGCAGATGTACATAGTTCCATTTGATCGAAATCAGGTCTGAAAGTAGCATCCTGTACCAGGAATTAGCATAGTTACATAGTTTCGTTTGCTTGAAATAAAGGCTGAATATAGCCTTGTTTAAGCAAGAACAAGCTAAATATATAGCAAATGCAAGATTTATATCTGTATCCCAAGTAAATCAGAATCAGAGAAGATTGGCATAACTTTTACAGAAAAGGGGCTGAAGAAATAAGTAATCTGGCAAAATGCATGCTTCCTAAAAACTTCAATGATTTGATCAACACATCTATTTCCCTCCCTTAGAGCCAAGCGTAGCGACTCTCTGCATGCCTCAATCAAAGCGGATTATAAATAAGTTTTCGACTATATATAGTTTGAGACGGAAGCAATAGAACGCCTTATTCACCCTTAAACTGTAAATTCGTCCTTATCACATCACATCACATCTTGTTAACATTAGGAGAACAATTTTGAGTTTAACAGAAAGTGTAGCAGCTCCGAACGCCAGGACTCCACACTCCACCGAGGCAGATCTCATCTTCTTTTAGTAGAGAAACTATTATGAAATATATATACACTTCTGATCTTCAGTGTAGACTGGAATTTGAGTTGTTCGAAAGTTGTCAAGGAACTTGTACTTCAAGTTCTCAATGTAGTGATGCTTCACTAATGCAATTGTCAAGCCAACTTCTAGTACTGTTTAAAACTTATTCTTAAACCATATGAATGAAGGTTAACTTCATGGATAATTACTCAATTTTCACTTTATTATATCAAATTCATTAAACTGTTTTTTTTTGTAATGAAAGAAGTTGCTCAACTTTACCTAAGTATCACAACAATCACTAAACTGTATTATTTTAATTTATTACCAAAAAGTCAATCAACTATGCCTAAATATCACATAAAGTCACACTTAGGAGGAGAAGTAGACACAATTCTTATGATATTTAGGTAAAATTGAGTGACTTTTTCGTTACAAAAAATTGTCTAAAGACTTCCGGTAATACTAAAGCAAAGTTGAGTTATTTTGTTATAATAGTTTAATGATTTTGACACATATAAACTAATTGAGTGATCATAAAGAGGAGAAACATAGAGTTAAAGAGTAGGAATAACACTTACATATTACAAAAAAAATTCCAAGACTGATCATCATACATCATATAATTCTAAATACACTTACTAATTCTAGGGAGATTAAAGCTTGCATAAGATCACATTCTTCATATTCCTACTAAGACAAAACAAAAGCACCCAACTTATCAACATCACAATAATAATTATGGCTCAGTCCCAAGTCAGTTGGGGTCGGCAATATGATCAATCTTCACTCTACATGTCACTGATCCATTTAAGTCCATCTTAGTTCAATATTATGAGACTAATAACATTATCAACAAAAAAGTTGTAAGGAGAATTAACTAAAAGGGAATTTAATAGGTCCAAAGAAAAGCTTCAATGGTAAACTTCTTCTCATGGTTTACTTAATTATTTTAATACACTTACTAATTCTAGAGAGATTACAGCTTGCATAATCATCCCCCACTTTCTTCATACTCCTATTAAGACAAACTAAAAACACAAAAGATATCATGTTACAACAACAACAATAACTATGCCTCAGTCACAAGCGGGATCAGAAATATAATCAATCCTCATTGTTCATGTCGCTGATCCATTTAAGTCTGTCTTAGTTCAATATTATGAGACTAAGATCCATTTAATTAAGTAGAAGGGATTATAATTAACAGGTCCAAATAAAAGCTCCCATGGCAAACTTCCTCTTATGGTTTACATCACCATGAATAGGAAGTCCATACTGAGTAAGCAAACAATCCAGCTTCCATTCTGGCATACTCTCATACTCAGCCTTTGTGTATTTTGGGTAATGCAATGGCATTTGAAAGTCAACCCCACAACCTGCTCTGCCATTTGACCGTGCCATCGACTCCTTACTTCCGCATGACGCCATGTTATTTTCCATCCCAACACAACCTGCGCCATTTGATTGTGCCATTGAGTCCACACCAAGACTACCCATTTTTTTCCTATATATAATTTAAAATATGGTTCTATTTGGAAAGATAAGAATAAGGTTTGTGTATTTATAGAAGGACAAGAGAGAGGGTTCGTTAAGCAAATTAAATGATGGTATTCTCGAGGTAAGTGTACTGTGTGGTATTTTTGTTATTTTAGTGGTGATATATGTTTTGATAGTAACGAAGGATATTATGTTGTTTTTCGATATGATTTATGGGGTTGAATACAATGAATAGGGAAAACAAACTTGTCCAAATGTCATATTCCATTTTACTCCCTCAGTCCCATTTTAACCATCTCTTTAACTTAAAAAAAATTATCTCAAAATAAGAGTTACTTTAGAAATCCAAGATCAAATTGGCACTTGTTCCAACTATATCCTTAACATAAAAGAAGTAGTTCTTTTTAGTATTTGCTCAATTTTTTAAAAAATATCTAATAAATAGAGGTAACTTAATAAACTATACCTTATCTTTTTTCTTCTTAATAAGCGTGAAAAAAGCTAAAACGATAATTAAAATGGAACGGAGGAAGTAGATGCCAAGGATTAGGAAATATATATTGAAATGAGAAACTTAATAAGAAGGAAATGATTTCATCAGCTATGATTTGATTAAAAGAAAATGACAATACAAAGATCTGATTTATTTTATTGACTGATCTAGTGTATTACTCCCTTCGTCCCAAACGGATTATCCTGATTGGATTTAACTAATCTTGGGTGTGAATTCGGACATAGATGGAACCTTGAAAAAAAGTCTTGAATCTTTTTGAAATAAAAATTACATATTTAGAAACTATATAAAAAGTAGGGAAAACTCAAATATGTCATCGAACTATCAGAAAAGGCCAATTCATGCCACTCATTAATATTTGGACTCAAAAATGCAAAATGCGGTTACCATTTTGGATCATATATACCATTACTCACTAACAAAACTCTACTACTATCAAATTTTACCACATGGCATTATCTAAACGCTTCATTTACAAGTAGCATATATGATTCATTTCGTTAAGTTCAGTGCATATTTGACCCTTTTTCAAATTCCTATATAAATCTCCATCTTTTCTAATTTTGTGTAACAAGCTTAGAAAGACAAGTTTGTCCCTTATACTAATAAATAATATTACTGTTATTCTATGTGAAAAACTATACTTTATTATTTAATTAGATTATGAATTCAATCTTATTCTACACCATTCACAATTTTCACGTACTTTATGACTCTTTAAAAAGATTAAAAATACATAAATTTTGTTAAAGAAAACAAAAATGGGGTTAAAAGAGTACACTAATGAGGTACAGATGGATATGAAAAATATATGAGTGTGACATATTATCTACCCCCAACCATTATTCACACCCGAAATTTCACTCATTTGTAACTTTTCATACCCGTCAACACATCATTAGTGTACTCTCTTCTAAATATGTCTCATTTTTTTCTTAAATAAATTTTATGTGTTTTTTAATTCTTTTTAAAAATCATAAATATATAAAACTTGTGAATGATGTAGAATAACATTAGATTCACAATCCAATTATATAAGAGAGTATAGTTTTTCCATGTAAAATAATACACCCTCCATTTCAATTTATGTGACACTTTTCGCTTTTTGAGAGTCAATTTGATTAAATTTTAAAGCTAAATTGGATTAGATTAACTCAATATTTTAATATCAAAATTTATATATTTGAAAAACTACATGAAAGGGACTATAAGTTGCAACTTTTCTCATATCATTTTGGTGAAAAAAATACATCTTAAAATGTTGGTCAAAGTTCATGCGTTTTGCATCTCAGAAAGCGAAAAGTACCACATAAATTGGGGTGGAGGGAGTAATGTTATTAGTATAAGGGACAAACTTTGTTCTTGTAAGTTTGTTACATAAAATTAGAAAATACGGAGTTTTATATAGGAATTAATTAAAAAAAGAACTGGAAAATGACTCAAATATATCACAGAACTTAACGAAATGGTTCGAATATGTCACTGAATTTAAGGAAATGGCTCATATATACCACTCATAAATGAAGGGTTTAGATTATGCCACGTGGCAAAATTTGATCGAATTAAAGTTATGTTAATGAATAATGACATATATAACTCAAAATGATAACTGCGATGATATTTTCAAGCCAAACTATTAACGAGTAGATGTCCTACAACTCTCCATACAAGATTGTCATTTGATGGGGCATAAGTTTATTCGATTGTACTCTCTCTTATGAGCATAATTCTTAGGAAAGTACCTCCTGACCCCCTGATAAACTAGAAGACAATTCAATAAGTAAGTTGGGGAATTTTCTGCTTCGCATAGGCATTCAATTATATTTTAAAACAAAATGGAAATGACTTGAGTATTCTCTAGAACACCTTCAGAAGAAATATAGAGTTTAACTGGGATTCACTAATATGTACTAATATCTTATACACGCAAAATGTAATTATTTGATAACTTTAGCAAGCTATTAATTCATTAAAGTTACCAACTGATCGTACGTAGGGTAGGATCTTACCTTCAGCTGTCTTTTATACGACATTAACATTCAAAATAGTTTACATGTTAGTTTCGAAAATAATGTACTTGCCCTTGATGTTAATTGTCAATCCGAAAGTGGCATATATAGGATTTTACACAAGTGACACCATGTCTATTATATTGTCGCAATTGAACTTGTAAGCAAGCAAGCGTAATATAAGATAATGTTGATTTCATGACTTCACTTCATGTCTCAAATCGATTTACTTTGTCTATTTACATATTATCTTCAAGAAAAATATATTTACATAAATATATAATGATAAATACCCGTGATATACACGGAATATACATCATGTATATCACGGGAAGAATGTTACATATTGGGCTGTTAAGACCCGTGATATACATGGTATATTCATGTCGTGTATATCACGGTTTAGTGGCATAATTTAAGTTATGTTTAGTTGTAATTAAATTACAATTGTACACTTACCATAATTTTGTATAATTATTGTACAAGTAGAATAAGGTTTTGGGAGTATAATAGAATAGGATTTTCATATTATGGAAATTGTATATATACTATTTCATTAATGAAAATAATTAAGAGATTATTTCTTTCATGGTATCAGACCAGTTCACAAAGCTACCTTGGTTTATTGTGATAATGTTAGTGTCGTATACCTTCCTGGCAATCCGGTTCAACATCAGCGCACTAAACATATTGAGATGGATATACATTTTGTTCGCGAAAAGGTAGCTCGTGGACAAGTACGCGTCCTGCATGTCCTTTTCATGTATCAAATTGCACACATCTTTACTAAGGGTCTTCTATAGGTTCTCTTTGAAGATTTTAGGGACAGTCTCAGTGTAAGAAGACCGTCCGCTATGACTGCGGGGGTGTGATAAATACTCGTGATATACACGGAATATACATCATGTATATCACGGGCAGAATGTTACATATTGGGTTGTTAAGACCCGTGATATACACGGTATATTCATGTCGTGTATATCACGGTTTAGTGGCATAATTTAAGTTATGTTTAGTTGTAATTAAATTACAATTGTACACTTACCATAATTTTGTATAATTATTGTACAAGTAGAATAAGATTTTGGGAGTAGAATAGAATAGGATTTTCATATTATGGAAATTGTATATATACTCTTTCATTAATGAAAATAATTAAGAGATTATTTCTTTCATAGTATCAGACCAGTTCACAAAGCTACCTTGGTTTATTGTGATAATGTTAGTGCCGTATACCTTTCTGGCAATCCGGTTCAACATCAGCGCACTAAACATATTGAGATGGATATACATTTTGTTCGTGAAAAGGTAGCTTGTGGACAAGTACGCGTCCTGCATGTCCCTTCCAGATATCAAATTGCTCGTGGACAAGTACGCGGCTATGACCGACGAATATAATGCTCTTATTGCGAATAAGACATGGGAGTTGGTACCCCGTCCTTCTGGTGTTTATATTATTAGGTCTATGTGGATTTTTACTCATAAAGATAATTCTGACGTTTCTTTTGCGAGGCATAAGGCTCGTCTTGTAGGTGATGGGAAGACTCAGCAGGTTGGCGTGGACTGTGGGAAGACATTCAGTCTAGTTGTTAAACTGGCCACTATTCACATTGTTCTCAGCCTTGCACTTTCGTAATCTTGGCCTAGTCATCAGTTAGATGTGAAGAATGCTTTCTTGCATGGTGATCTTAAGGAGACTGTCTACTTGCATCAGTCGTTGGATTTTCAAGACCCCACTTATCCACATTATGTCTGTTTGTTGAAGAAATCCTTATATGGGCTTAAGTAGGCCCCACGGGCTTGGTATAAGCAGTTTGCCGACTATGTATCTACTATTGGGTTCTCTCACAGCAGGTCTGATAACTCCTTGTTCATTTATTGTCGTGGGGCTTCCATGGCATATATTCTATTGTATGTGGATGATATTATATTGATTTCCTCGTCTGATGTTTTACGCCGGTCGATCATGACACTGCTCAGTTCTGAGTTTGCTATGAAAGACTTGGGACCCTTGAGTTATTTCTTGGGTATTACCGTCACTCGTCATGCAGGGAGTTATTCTTGTCACAAAGAAAGAATGATGCTTAGATAATTGAGCGAGCTGGTTTGTCCTCGTGCAAGTCTACTTCCATGTTAGTTGATACTAAACCCAAGTTGGGTGCTGCAGCCGGCTCACCATACAAGGACCACACTCACTATCGTAGTCTTGCATGGGCACTTCAGTATCTCACCTTCACGAGACCGGATATTACGTATGATGTGCATTATGTATGTTTTTTTATGCATGATCCTCGGAGTGAGCACATGAATGCGCTCAAACGCATCATGCGCTACCTACAAGGAATTCTTAATTATGGCTTGCATCTATATCCGTCGTCGGTTTCTACACTTGTCTCCTATACAGATGCTGATTGGGGTGGCTGTCCGGACACCAGACGCTCTGCGTCTGGTTATTGTATATTTTTTGGGGATAACTTGATCTCCTGGTCTGCCAAATGACAAGCTACCTTATCCCGCTCTAGTGCAGAGGCTGTGTATCGAGGGGTAGCCAATGTGATTTTAAAATCATGTTGGCTACGTAATCTTCTTTTAGAGCTTCACTTTCTAGTTCACAAAACTACCTTGGTTTATTGTGATAATGTTAGTGTCGCATACCTTCCTGGAAATCCGGTTCAACATCAGTGCACTAAACATATTGAGATGGATATACATTTTGTTCGCGAAAAGGTAGCTCGTGGACAAGTACGCGTCCTGCATGTCCTTTTCATGTATCAAATTGCAGACATCTTTACTAAGGGTCTGATATAGGTTCTCTTTGAAGATTTTAGGGACAGTCTCAGTGTAAGAAGACCGTCCGCTATGACTGCGGGGGTGTGATAAATACTCGTGATACACACGGAATATACATCATGTATATCACGGGCAGAATGTTACATATTGGGTTGTTAAGACCCGTGATATACACGGTATATTCATGTCGTGTATATCACGGTTTAGTGGCATAATTTAAGTTATGTTTAGTTGTAATTAAATTACAATTGTACACTTACCATAATTTTGTATAATTATTGTACAAGTAGAATAAGATTTTGGGAGTAGAATAGAATAGGATTTTCATATTATGGAAATTGTAAAATTGTATATATACTCTTTTATTAATGAAAATAATCAAGGGATTATTTCTTTCCTATAACAATTTTTTTTTACAAACGACACTCATATTTTAAGGGTGAGTCTCAGCCACTAGATCGAGATTCAGATCAACATTAATGGCTTCAATGAATAGCAAAGAATTAAGAACATTAGTACGCAGCACAAGTGGACTAACGGCTAAGATATACTCCAATAGTGTATTGAATGCAAGCAAGAAAGTAGATGATACTCTCATATGTTATCCACCACAAATATTCTTCTTAGTGGAGACAACCAAAATGCATTGCAGTTAAATTGTTGAAAACATTAAATGATGATCACCAGTTCACTATATTGTGGTGTATATTCATTCAAAATCACTATAATTGAGAGCTATGCCTCCTACTTCCTAAATTTGTGATGGTAGATGATTGTAACTAGAAACTGCCTATTTAGAATATCTTCAAGATCACACATGGTGGCTTGACTTTGTATAACATTGTTATTTGTCGATCGAGGAGGGGCCTGCGCATTATAGATAAACTTTAGAAATAATGGTCAAAAACACACTTGAACTATCATTTTTTCGCTAGTTTCACACCTTAACTATCAGTTGTACTATTATCTTTTCCTACCTGAACTATCACTTGCTATGTATTAAACACACTTCAATTATCAGTTGTTTCGTTTTCCTACCTGAATAATGGTGATATTACAGGTAGGAAAAGAGAACAAATGATAGTTTTTATGTGTTTTAAATATACAGATGCTGATAGTTCATGTAGAAAAAAGAAGCTGGTGATAATTAGGGTATGAAATTCGCGAAAAAAATAATATTTGAGATGTGTTTTTATCATTAACTCTAAATTTGATAACAAGCATTAATTGATAATAAATAAAGTGATAATGTAAAGTTGTAAACAATTGTTAGACTATCACGTATATAACTTAAATCTTTCTCTTATTTATGTGATTTAGATAAAAGGATATAAAGTTTTACATATTCCAATAAATTCTCAAGGTTTACACATTTGCAGTTAAATTTTTAGAAATCTTGGACATTCTTAATATATTTACAGCATTTTGACCTGTAGTTGTTTCTCTAGCTTGTATTCATTTTGCATCTGCGAAGATTTAGTCATTCAGCTCATTTTATGTAGTTAGCTTTGTTAAGAGTCCCACGTCGGAAATGGAATGGGAACATGAATTTCTTATATGGACTTGGACAATCCTCACCCTATAAGCTAGCTTTTTGGGTTGAATTAGACACAAGATCCATTCTTTACCTGATATAATATATATACAATTATAATATGCTTGTCATATGGAAGACTAATCTACTTTACCTAAAATATAAGATGTTAATTACAATCATCCTAATTAATGAGATATTATAATATATTACAATATCAATTATGAGTAATGAAGACCGGATGTAATTATGGTATTGCCCCATAATTACTCTAACCGTCCCCCGCAGTCTTAGTTGGAGGTTCTCGGATGCTGAGACTATCCCTTAAATCATCAAAGAGTACGCGCGGAAGACCTTTTGTGAAGATGTTAGCAATCTGATAACGAGACGGTACATGGAGAACACAGACTTGACCACGGGCCACTTTTTTCCGGACAAATAAGATATTCATTTCAATGTGTTTCGTGCGCTGATGCTGAACAGAATTGCCGGATAAGTATATCACACTCACATTGTCACAGTAGACCATGATTGCCTTTTCAATCGGACAATGTAACTCTAACAGGAGATTACGAAGTCAACATGACTAAGCAACCACATTGGCTACCCCTCGGTATTCTGCCTCACCACTAGACCGAGACAGTGTGGATTGTCGCTTTGACGACCATGAAATTAGATTGTCCCCCAACAACACACAATAACCGAAAGTGGAACGACGTGTATCCGGGCAGCCACCCCAATCCGCATCAGTATAAGAGGAGAGACTCGAGATGGAGGACTTATAGAGATGTAAACCGAAATTAAGAGTGCCCTTAACATACCGCATAATTCTTTTTAGAGCCCCCATATGTTCTTCCTTCGGATCATGCATGTGTAAACAAACTTGCTGGACCGCATAAGAAATATGGGGCCTCGTAAAAGTCAGCTATTGCAAGGCTGCGTTAATGTGTAGGGTCGATGTAGGGAGTACCTGCAGCATTACTCAATTTCGCCTTAGTGTCAACCGAAGTATATGATGGTTTGCAGGAAGACATCCCCGTTTTGTCAATTATTTCCTCGACATATTTCTTTTGACTGAGAAACAGACCAGCTGCATAGTGAGTGACATCAATGCCAAGAAAATAATTCAACTGACCTAAATCTTTCATTGCAAATTCAGCAGCAAGAAGGGACACAATAGACTGACTGTTAAATAACGGTATACAGGCCCACTGCAAAGACTGGGCAGTGGCCCAACGTAGACAAGGAAAAGACCCTGGGCAGTGGCCCAATTCAGAATGGCCCATCACGGGATTTCTTTCGCCCAAAATCAGTGATTAGATTTGTATATTAAGGAAAGTATATTTTATGTATATGGTAGTATATTTCTTACCTAGATTAGGATATACACTTACCATCATTAGGATATACACTTACCATAATTGTATAGTTAGAATTATGGTAGAATAAGATTTTGTAACTTGTATATATATCTATTCAATCAATGAAAATAATTATGGGGATTATTTCTTTCATGGTATCAAGAGACTAGGTCTAAACAAAAGGTTTTTTCTCTCAAACTTTTGCCTCCCTTTGGCTGAGACCCCCCCCCCTCCTCGGGTTTCTCTTCCAAATTTCATCTTCCGCTCTAAAAAACACCTCTCTTAAATTTCCCTTTCTTCTTTGTTCTTTCAATATGTCTAAGAACAATTTTCACCCTGCCCTCATGGTTTCCAATATCAAGAGCAGTATCCCTATTGTCCTTGAGATGGAAAACGTCCAATATGCGACGTGGGCGGAGTTGTTTAAAATTCACGCTATATCTTATCAAGTTCTTCATCACATGATTCCTCCCGCTAGACCCCTTCCTGCGGAGGATCCTGAGTTATGGATTACACTTGATGCTACCGTTCTTCGGTGGATATACGCCACTATTTCGCTGGACCTTCTACAGACGATTATGGAGCCGGATACCACGGCTATGGCTGCATGGAATAGATTGCGTGACATATTCCAAGACAACCAACATTCCCGTGTCGTCACACTCGAGCAGGAATTCTCTCTCGTTCGAATGGACGAATTTTCAAACGTTTCTGCATATTGCAAGAAACTAAAGGAGTTGGCGGATCAACTCCGTAATGTTGGCGCACCAGTAACAAATAATCGTCTAGTTCTACAGTTGGTTGCCGGTCTTTCGGAGGCCTATAATGGTGTTGGAACTCTCCTTCGCCAAAGCAACCCTCTTCCAGACTTTCATCAAGCCCGCTCCATGCTTACGTTGGAAGAAGCTGGTTTGGATAAAAAGGCGGCTACCGGAGCAAGCCCAGTTGTCATGGTGGCGTCCTCTCCTAGTTCTTCAGGTTTTGTGAATAATTCGGGCCAAAACCATAATAATGGTGGCGGCAAGAATAATCGCAAAAATAATAACAAAAATCACGGGGGCAAACGCGCCGGTTCTGGTGGCGGTTCCGGTGGTCAACAAGCAGGCGGTGGGTCCCATCCAGGGTACAGTGGCCCACCACCGCCATGGGCCCAGCAGTGGGGCCCATGGCAGTGGAACCCATACCATCCAGCAGCAGTTTCCAGCGGCCAGTGGGGCGGCCAATGTCCGAGCCCAATACCCAGCGGTGGCGGCCCGCGGCCGGTGGCCGGCCGGCGGTAGCAACAGCAGCTACGACCCCAGGTGCACCATGGACAGGGAGTTCTTGGGCCCCGACCACCGCAGGCCCATCATGCAGCAGGCCCCACTCAGACTGATATCGAGGCCGCGATGCACACGTTGGGGTTGACTCAACCGGACCCAAATTGGTACAAAGACACCGGGGCAACTACTCACATGACTTCTAAATCAGGTACTCTCTCCTCTTATTCCAATTTGAGCACCCCCTCGGGGTATAATTGTTGGTAATGACAACTCTATTCCAATTCAGGGTTATGGTCAGAAAACGTTGTCTCCCCCCAATCCACCCCTTCTCTTGAAAAATACTTTACATGCTCCTAAGTTGATTAAAAATTTAGTGTCTGTCCGGAAATTCACTACTGACAATTCTGTTTCCGTTGAATTTGATCCTTTTGGTTTTTATGTAAAGGATTTCAAGACGGGGAGTCATCTCATGAGGTGTGATAGTAGGGGGAATTTGTATCCTATCATGCCTGGTTTCAGTCCATCGAGTCAAACCTTGCCATCAGCCTTTGCAGCCATCTCTCCTTCCATGTGACATGCTCGTCTGGGTCATCCGGGATCTTCTATTTTATCAGTTTTAGATAAAAATAGCTTTATTTCCTGTAAGGGTACGAGTCGTACTCCACTTTGTCAGTCTTGTTCATTAGGAAAAATTGTTAAGTTGCCATTTGTAGACTCCAATTCTCATACTTCAATGCCATTTGAGATTATTCATAGCGACTTATGGACGTCTCCTGTTCTCAGTTCATTGGGTCATCGATATTATGTTCTCTTTTTAGATGATTATTCTAGATTTTTGTGGATGTTTCCAATTGCGAATAAATCACAAGTGTTTTCCGTCTTCATCCAATTTAGAGCGTTCATTTGTACTCAATTCGAAAGAGAAATAAAAAATATTCAATGTGATAATGGGAAAGAGTATGACAATAGGGAGTTCCGGGAATTCTGTGCTAAAAATGGGATTAATTTTCGGTTTTCGTGTCCTCATACATCTTCACAAAATGGGAAGGCCGAACGCAAAATTCGTTCCATCAATAACATTATCCGAACTCTCCTAATTCATGCCTCCATACCTCTATATTTTTGACATCATGCTCTACAAATGGCCACATATCTTCTTAACATAATTCCTTCTAAAGGTCTGACATATTCTTCCCCCCTCAAAATCCTATATAATAAGAACCATTCTTATTCTCATCTTCGGATTTTTGGGTGCTTGTGTTATCCGTTATTCCCATCCACCACAATTAACAAACTTTAGGCTCGGTCTACCCCGTGTGTATTTTTGGGTTATCCGTCAAATCATCGTGGTTATAAGTGTTTTGATTTAGCCTCCAAGAAAATCATAATCAATCGCCATGTCATTTTTGATGAAACTCAATTCCCATTTATGAAAGTTCATTCTCCCGAACCTAAGTCGTATAATTTTTTGGATGACCAAATATCCCCGTATATTATTCGGAATTTTTCAGACATCTCCCATACCCAAAATCCTCCAGTGGGCAGTGGGCCCGCTGGACCCACAGTACCGTCACACCCAGAAATTCCAGCCACTGGAACAGTTCCAGCAATTGGGCCAGTCCAACCCAATTGGAACCGATCCGAAACCGAGTCCACCTTTACCGATTTGGGCCGGCGGAGCCCCCGCTGCCGCCGGTCATCGTCCCGAGCCGAGAAAATTCCCAAAATTCCCTCAATTCTTCCTCTAGTCATAGACCGGTCACTCGTAGTCAGCGGGGTATTTTTACACCTAAAAGACATTTTAATTTACATTCGGATGTCTCTAAATCCCCCTTGCCCCGCAATCCTGTGTCCGCCTTAAATGACCCTAATTGGAAAATTGCTATGACTGATGAATATAATGCTCTTATTGATAATAAGACGTGGGAGTTGGTGCCCCGTCCATATGGTATTAATATTATCAGGTCTATGTGGATTTTTGCTCATAAGGAGAATTCAAATGGGTACTTTGCTCGACATAAGGCGCGACTTGTTGGTGATGGTAAGACTCAGCAGGTTGAAATAGATTGTGGTGAGACGTTTAGTCCGGTGGTCAAACCGGCTACCATTCGCACTGTGTTTAGCTTGGCTCTTTCAAAGACTTGGCCAATTCATCAGTTGGATGTCAAGAATGCTTTCCTACACGGTGATCTCAAGGAAATAGTCTATATGCATCAGCCGTTGGGTTTTAGGGATCCCAACCGACCTCATCATGTCTGTTTGTTGAAGAAGTCCTTATATGGGCTTAAGCAGTCTCCAAGGGCCTGGTACACGAGGTTTGCTGACTTTGTTTCAACTATTGGGTTCACTCATAGCAGGTCAGATAATTCCTTGTTCATCTACCGCCGTGGTTCGTCCTTGGCCTACATTCTGCTGTATGTGGATGATATCATCTTGACTGCCTCCTCCGATGATTTGCGCCAGTCTATCATGGCCATGCTCAGTTCTGAATTTGCTATGAAAGACTTAGGGCCTTTGAGTTATTTTTTGGGGATTGCCGTCAAGCGTCATTCAGGTGGCTTATTTTTGTCTCAACGAAAGTATGCTGCTGAGATCATAGAGAGGGATGGGATGTCATCCTGTAAGTCCACTTCCACGCCAGTTGATGCAAACCCAAAGCTAAGTGCTGCAGCAGGTGCACCATACGAGGACCCGACCCGCTATCGCGATCTTGCGGGGGCCCTCCAGTATCTTACCTTTACCAGACCGGATATTACATATGCGGTTCAGCAGGTGTGTTTATTCATGCATAATCCCAGGGTTGAGCACATGAATGCAATCAAACGCATCATTCGGTATATTTAGGGGACACTAGACTATGGGTTGCACTTGTATCCTTCATCTACATCCACACTTGTCTCTTACACGGATGCTGATTGGGGTGGTTGTCCCGATACCAGACGGTCGACTTCTGGCTACTGTATGTTCCTTGGCAACAACTTGGTCTCCTGGTCGGCAAAGCGTCAGGCAACTCTATCACGCTCAAGTGCAGAGGCAGAATATCGAGGGGTAGCGAATGTGGTCTCCGAATCATGTTGGCTACGTAATTTGCTTTTGGAGCTTCATTGTCCCATTCAGAAGGCAACCTTGGTATATTGCGATAACATTAGTGCCATCTACCTTTCAGGTAACCCAGTTCAACACCAACGTACCAAGTATATCGAAATGGACATTCACTTTGTCCGTGAAAAGGTTGCCAAGGGTCACGTTCGCGTATGCCATGTCCCGTCTCGTTATCAAATTGCAGACATCTTTACAAAGGGTCTACCAGCGGTTCTCTTTGAATATTTTAGGGACAGTCTCAGCGTTCGAAGACTGCCCGCTATGACTGCGGGGGTGTGTTAAACAACGGTATACAGGCCCACTGCAAAAGGCGGGCGTGGCCCAACGTAGACAAGGAAAAGACCGTGGGCAGTGGCCCAATTCAGAATGGCCCATCACGGGATTTGCTGCCCAAAATTAGTGATTAGATTTGTATATTAAGGAAAGTATATTTTATGTATATGGTAGTATATTTGGTACCTAGATTAGGATATACACTTACCATCATTAGGATATACACTTACCATAATTGTATAGTTAGAATTATGGTAGAATAAGGTTTTGTAACTTGTATATATATCTATTCAATCAATAAAAATAATCAAGGGGATTATTTCTTTCACTGACGAAGTGAAGTTGATTATGCCGTGAGAATAATGTCATCAACATATATAAGTATATATGACATGTCAGTGCCCTTCCGATAAATGTATAATAACTGATCAGACTTGTTGTGAGAGAACCCTAATTTGGAAACAAATCCTGCAAACCTGTTATACCATGCCCTAGGAGCTTATTTCAGACCATATAAGGATTTCCTCAACATGCACACTTGATCTGGACGGGTAAAATCGTGAAAACCTAACGGTTGATGCATGTATAATGTTTCCTGCAAGTGGCCATGTAAGAATGCATTCTTGACATCCAACTGATGAATGGACCAAGATTTGGAAAGTGTCAGGCTAACAATAGTCCTGTTAGTTGCTGGCTTAACTACCAGACAGAATGTTTCACCGCAATCTACTCAAATTTAAAAATCTTTCGCTAGTTATTTATTTTTAGGCTCGTCATGCATATTCAATTTTTTCAAAACAACTTTGAACATCTTTTATTCGCTTTATTAATCATATCAATAAGTTTGTCCCTTTTTTGATCTACGACTCAAAATGATTTTCAAAAAATTACTTCTTTGGCATTATCAATAATTTACTTTTCTTCTTGTTATCAATTGTTAAAAAAACACTTTTTTTTTATTTTATCCAAAATCAAACTTTATATATATTTTTTTTATGCCATACAAATGCATACTTGTACAAAATGCATCCATTTGTTAACTACTTGCAACATATTTTTTTATACTTGTAAAAATACATTTTTTTTCTAGCATGATAATTAACCTGAGTTTGATCGGATAACCACAAGTTAGCGGTTCTTAAAGGATGCCTAACCCCTTCCCTTTAGGATAATAAAAAAACCGTTACCTAGAATCTCATTAGTTTCGCAGACCAAAATTGGAGGTATTTTGCAGCTTTTAGTTAGCATTTAGGTGCCCTAATTTACCTTAAAATAATTAGGTGGCGACTCCTCAAAACAAAACAATTTAATCAATCCAGAGGGAATCGACTCATCACGTCGCGAGTCGCGGTAAAAATCGGGCGCGACAAAGATGTTTCCCCTAACAACAGTATACACCTCATTGAGGACCATGAGGAATTGAATCAAACGTCTATCTTGTTCTGCCTTGTGCATCCCATCTTTGGCATCACATGTGCATTGGCAAATGCAATTTGTGTTTCCACTTAGTGTACTGAATTCTTCCACAACTTCTTCATTTTTGTGTAGTAGCTAGTAATGTCCATACTTCCTGTGATAAATCATTAATTTCTTTTTGCAATTGATCCAATTTAGCACCATTCGTCTGGTCATACCTGTCTTCCAGTTCCTACCAAAGTTCTTTGGCATCATTCACGTATTGTAGGCTATCAGCTAACTCTCGTGAAAGTGACTTTAAGATCCACGAGGTCACCATATCATTGCATCTCTCCCAATGTCCATAGGTTGGTGAATCTTCAGCTGGCCATTTGCATTTTTCATTTATGAAACCTTATTCTTAATTGACATTGCTCTAAGCACACCTCGTCGCCATGATCTATACCCAGTACCATCGAACACACTGCATTTTTAGCTGGATGCACATATAATGGATTCGTTGAATCTAGGGTTTCCTGATTGACTTGATTCTCTTGATTTTCTGGAGCCATAACGTAATTGTTGTCTAGAATCTTCCATGAATTGATTAAAAAGATCGATTGAACTGTTCAACTTGAGACGAATTACAGGATGCAAAAATCGCAAATTGCAAACAGTGAGAAACTTCGTGAAATCGATTGTTCGTGAATTACAAAATGAAATATATGAATTGATAAAGGAAAGTGAGTAGAGAATCAGTATCGTGAAGAATCTCTTTGATACCATATTGAAATTGAGGGGAAAATCAGTGAGGTAAAGCATACACCATTGATGAACAAAACATGAAGCTTGGAGAGAAGTTGGCGAAATCAAAGTGACTTCATTTCTGCATATAGAGTCAGCTATATACAAGTACAAAGAGGAAAAAATGACAACTGACTACAACTGGATATCTAACAAACTCAGCTACACTAATTGACCCTATAACTAACTCTAACTAACTCAATGTAACACTAACAACTAACTACTTTGACTACTTTCTTGTTCAAACTGCAGATATAATTAACTAAACTAACAAAGTAGCAGTAATAGTAAATATGACTAACTAGCAGCTATAATCTCAACATTTTTCATAGATTGAGGTTATTAGAGGTCGTTTGCATGATATTTTGGACATCACAATATTGGGGGACTTACCGTTAGCAAAGTAAGTGAAATTTTAACCTATAGGTTGCTTGCATTGTCAAAAGTATGATTTAATTGCATTGTTGCTTCAAATTACTTAATATGTTGTGGGACTAGCGCACACTAGGACATAAATGCTCATTTGGGCTATTATTACTATGATTATGCTTCCTCTCCACTATTGCATGATGTGGTTGAGTTGTATAAACATGAATCAGACTTGTTTTCTATAAAATCGAGTATGACATCCTATTATTATTGTTATTGAAGCATGATAGGGTTATTGATTATACAAAACGTGCTAGAGAATTACTTTGTGTGATAGTCCTCAAAAGATACTTTTATCTACATTATATGTCGTGTTTGTTTTACTTGAGTTTTATCTGACTCTTAGTAAGCGTTTGGCCATGCGATATGAAATCATGATTTTATATTTTGATTTCAAATCAAATTAGCGTTTGTTTATGAAACTTGCACGAAATTTTAATTTCATATCATGATTTTGTTTGAAATAAAGCAGTACGAGAATAGTAAATAACTATTACAAGTGTTCGAAAGGATAAACTAGCAGCTAAGATTATAATTGTCGCAAGCTTGTTGAGTCTTGAATCTTGATAACCTGAAATCAAGAAATACTAAATCTGGATTGTTACAACGGTGGCTGAGTCGGGAGATGACTCTCTGTCTTTAAGACAAGATTGCCCCGTATATATATACTTTTACGTTAGCGGGCAATAGTCTCCCAAGATAAAACATCAACTAATCAACACTACAAAGCAAATAGGTTGATTCTGACTAAGAAAATAAACATGAAACGACTTGCTGAAGAATGAAAAATTTAGAGGAAAAGGAAGAGTTTCTGTTCTTTTCTTTCTGTTGCTCTTTTATCTTCTGTTTTTGGAATCCTCTCCCTCAAATATGTTTCAGGTCTCAATATATAGTGTTTAGGAGGAGGAGAGGGTGTTAAGAGGTCCTTTAAGAGGTGTAGTCATGGCCAGAAACGTTTTGTAGTAAGTGCAAAACGTTTCAGATGGTTAATGCTTCCAGAAGCCCGCGGGGCGGCGGCGCGCATGTGGGGCTAGCCTCGAACCCAAGCACACCTAGGTCCTCCCTCTTTCAAACACATGGGTTACCCCTTGGGGTCCAAACCCTTATCCATTCTTTGGGATTATAAAAAGAACAATTCTTTCTTTTTCCGCCGATGTGGTAGATTTGTCCCACACCATATTTCCATGCCTCAAACACCTTACTTCGTGGACCAATATCTCTTTCATTTCTTAAAGAAATTTGACGATCTTTGGCCCTACGGTCATCTACTCACTTAGTAGATTATGCACGTGTGAAGAGACAAAGCCTCCAACATGCGAAACCCTAGTGTTTAAGTCATTAAATATGGGTGGACGCAACACCCCACCAAAGGCAAATTTCCAACAAACCCCTTTTGAAAGAGATTTTGGTGCACACACAAGGTGCCTACTTTTAGCAATCTTTCAGCGAGAAGATATTGCATCAGGAGAGGTAGCTTCCCCTTTGAACCTTCCCTAGTTGAATACCACCGGACTTACTGCGCGGTGACGTGATGTCTTAAACTGTCAGTGTTTAGTGTAAGCCAAGACAATGATACCAACATAATAACTCCCCTTATTCATTTTCATTCTTATTGTTCTGTCCGTTGTGGTTGTGGACACACTTGGATTCTTAAGTGCGTTCATTTGAGGTGGTCTGTCCTCACACTTAAATATGTGATCTCCTACAAGGTATCCTGCTATACCCCACTTCACAAGTGTTAGGAATCATTAAAAGTTTCTCCAGCCTTAACCTCAACCGTTTGAGGATCGTTAAAGGTTTGGAAGCTTAACCTTTACCCACCATGTAGGTAGCACTTTAATCGATCTTTACATGATGGTTAATTATGTCCTTACTCCGAAAATTTATAGAGATTTGGGGAACTTGGGAGCAAGGAGTTGGGACAAACCAATGAACCATTAAAGTGTAGCAAATTGCCAAATCGAATACAACATTACTAATGATAACATGTCGACCGTATCGTTACTCTAATAGATTAAAAATTGTCTAATATTAACTGAGGCTTAACCAAAGAAATATAGGGATACTTTCGTTTATGTTTCTTTGGCCAAATTTAATTATCGAAAGTAATCCAAATATACAAAACTTGTACAATGAAATATGTATTATATATAGTATATGTATATTATTTGTATGGTATACATATATTATATGTATAGTAAATGTATATTTAAATATGAATACACAAAATCTATATATATGTTACCTATTTTGTAAACTAGATCACCAAAAGGTATCGGAAAGGAATTTTTCCAAAAATATATATAATAATAACATGTCCGTCAATCATACTCTAAATAAATAAATTGTAAATTCAGAACCATTAACAGTAAATTAGCCAATTTTAATAAGAATAGCATGTCTGCCAATCATTACTCTAATAATTTGTAAATATATCCCTCACATATTTCGGTTGATAATTGGCTATATCATAGGGGTTTTATTGATATTCACTTAAAAATACGAGAATATTTTACATTAAGAAACATCGAGTATTGGTTAGCCACTCTGTTTATTTCTTAGATAATAGGCCTGATCAAATTATTTGATATTGATGGTCCAAAACCAATCATTCATTAGTAACATGTTTGATTTTATCTATTTTAAAAAAAAATTAAGTATTCATTATTCTAGTTAAATGAAAATACATAGTTGTCCTCTCACAGCCGACGAGTTATATTTATATTAAACTTTTTGGTATTTTATGGGAAGGTTCGGTTTGCTGTATTATCACAGTAAGATGTTGTAGTGTTTTTTCCCATTGTTTAGTTACTAATTTCAATTTTAATGTATTTAATCCATGTATTATTCATACATCAATTTATTTATTTATTATTTTTCATGAAACCCGATGTGGAATAACAGTATCATGATTTGGTTATACATAAATAAAGTTAGGGGTTGGCGTATATTGGTTTGGTTTGGTTTTGTATCCGAAAAATATGAACCGGATAAAAATCGGTTTTTTCTAAAAAAAAACCGAATACAACTTTTTTTTAAAAAAAACACGATATGATCGGTTTATATCGCCGAACGTATCGGATTATATCGGTTTTTTCTAGTGGACCGGGTCGGGTCGAGGAAATTTTTATTTAAAAAAAAATGAATTTCCAAAACTGAATTGACATTCACACCTACGCTACCATGAAATTTCGACGTTGAAATCTATTGTGTATTGTGAGATGTTTACTAAAGAAAAAAGAAAATTAGAAACCGATTTGGGGGAAAACACAAATTGATTTGAAAAACGGACATCCGAGCGCAGAGTTATGACCATTTAAAGTTTCACCAATTTACAACTACTTTCTCTCCCTACATCTTATGTCAATGCTTCCGTGATATGTTAATCAAGTTCATGCCGCATTCGACTTCCATAAAAACTTCATAGATTGACTTCAATGGCTATGATTCAAGAGATAGTAGTAGCCTAAAATAAAAAATAATAATAATTATATATTTAATTCGGTTTTTTCGGTTCGGTTCGTATCCAAAATTAAAAAATCGAACCGAATCACTAAATCCTGATTCGGTTCGGTTTTTCAAAAAATTGGTTTTTTTAAAAAAAAAACCGAGAAATCGGTTCGGTTCGGTTTTTTTGGTTCTCCGGGTTTTTTGCCCACCCCTAAATAAAGTATTCAAAATGCAAAAAACCTTGATCTCCTTGAATCCTTTTTCCTTCCCCTATACAGATTCAAATCAAACATAACTTTAAGTTATAAATTGTATACCCAAATTTTAATATATTAAAAAAACATAATAATATAACAATACCATTTGTGTATAATGAATCTTTGTTTTACAATCCCTCCATGACCTATTTATTTCTCAACCTGACGTAAAGATAAGTTTAAGTTCTAAATTCTAATACAATGAACTTAATCATCTCGACATTACTATCCTTGCAATCCCTCCATGACTTATTTGAGAAAAAAACTTTTATAAGAGTAAGAAAATGAAAACCTCTCAATTTTTTATTCTTATGTAGTAATTTTTTAAGTTAAAGTATAGGGAAAAGACATCAAATGTACCTTAAAGTTATTCGGATAAGTCGAATACATATTCAATTAATCGAACGACCTATTATTCCCTACACATATGAGGAGTGAATTTACTATCATTCTAGAAGATGACGTGGCACAAATAATAAAACTAATTTTAAAAGGCATATTTTATTGAATTTAATTTTTGTTCCTAGTTTACTGTAAAATACAAAAAAAATTAGATTCCCAATGGTGGTGGTGATCTCTGATAGTGGGTGGCAAAGAAGAAGGAATTGAAGGTGGTATGGTGATGATAGTGAAGAGCAAAGAATCGGATATGAACTAAATTGAAATTAAATTTCTAGTGGTGATTTTTGGAGAAGAAGAAGGTAGGTATGAACATAGAGAGAAAATAATTTGCTAACGCGAGATAATAAGTCACTCGATTAATTAAAATATGCATTTGAACGTATGTAAAAAAATTTATGATGCATTTGATGTCTTTTTCCAAAAATACTACTTCTTATGTTCTAATTTAGACAAAACATTTTTCTTTTTAGTTAGTACGAAAAGAAATGACATTTTTTTTATTTGATAATAATTTAATTTTAAACTTTACATTTTACGCTTGATGAAATGAGTTATAACCATACAAATATCTTTGATTTATTTTAAATCAAAAATTTAAAAATCTTTGTTTATTTTTTAAACTTCGTGTCCGATCAAATTATATCAGGAGGACGGAGGAGGGACTATATTACTACTTATATAGAACGGAGAGTTGAACTCCCTATTTAACTTTAGCCAAGGGCATTTTTAAGATTTCATCTTAGTGATTTCATCATCAGCTTGTATATGTAGGTTATTGGTGTAGTACTTTTCCTTTGATATTCATAAAAAGTAAAATCTTTATCACAATTACCACACCAATCCTTGGAGTTAACCAGCTGCTCCAAGGGTATTTCAGATATTTTTCTGTGTGCTGTAGCCTTTTGTACATCATGCATAAAAGATAGAACAACTTGAATTAATTGCTCAAAAGCCTTACTTTTCTCAACTATTTCTCTTGAGCTTTGTGTTGTGCACTTGAAGCTATCTGGGCCGACAAGTCTCATGTCATGCTATAGATATGGGCCCCACACAAACTTACTTTTTCTTGTTTTGTTTTTGCTGAAGGCACTCCACACTCCACAGTTAGGGATGGCAATTGGGCAGGGCGGCGGGGCCCGCACCCGTACCCGTTAGAAAATTTTATATACGCCACCTACTCGCTATCCGTGACGGGTACAATTTCAACATTCATACCCGCCTAGGCGGGTATATTTCTAAATACACACCCGCTCCACCACACAAGTGGATATCCGTCACCCGCCAATACCCGTCAGTCATATCAGCCTATTCTCTTTCTCTTCTCTATTGAAACCTCACATGCTGTGTATTTTCTCCGCAAACCAAAACAGTAAACTCCCAAAAATTAAGAACTTCTTCACTTAAGACATCAAAATAAGAAAAATACACAGAATTACAATACTTTTCCTCGACTAAAAGAACACGAAAAAAATTAGGAACTTCAATTAAACATCAAATAAAGAAAAACTCATAATTTACAGTAGTCTTCCTTGATCAGATAACGGATCTCACAAAAATAACATCAAACACATTAGGAACTTCTGCCCTTGAACTTCAAAATAAGAAATACTCTTAATTGAAAATAATAAATGCTTACATCGGAAGGAGTTGAAAAATTAGGAAGAGGCGGCTTGTTCTGGTTCTTCAGAGCCATTTGAAATTATTATGTTATGTAACAAAATGATCTTTTGTAAGGATATTGCAGTGAAGGACAAAGAGCGGGACGAGAACATGAGAGTAATGATCTTTTGTAAGGATATTGCAGTGAGAGCAAATAGCAAGACGAAGGTGGCGAGCAACAAGGAAATTAGCCTGATGAACCTTAGCATCACATGGAAAACAGAGAAAAGCCGAATCAGATGGGCAAAATAGTATGGCTTCGTGCGTCTAGGGTTTCACGCCTTTTGAAGGGAAAAGAACAAATGGGCATTTTACCCTTCTCTTCTTTACCTTTGACGAATTGATATTGGGCTTGGGGTTAATCGACCTAGGCTCAATTTAAAATGACTTGAAATAAAAAATGAAAAATCAGTTTGTACTGGGCTTATGGGGCGGGTAGGCGGGCGGTTGGATGTGGGTATGAGGCAGGTATAACTGCAAATCCACCACCTACCCGCCTACATGTGGTGGGTACATTTTCAATACACATACCCGCTTACTACCCGCCAAAGTTATACACATACTAGCCCCAACTGGGACGGGTGCGATGCGGAATCCGCAAAATTATACACACCTGCCATCCCTATCCACAATAGCTCTTAAGAATTCTATACAAATGGGCTCGTCCAAACTTTACAGAAATATTACTCTCAACTAGGGTTGACCAATAGGGCGGGATGAAACGGGACGGGACGGGGATTTGGAAGATGGTGGAGTGGGTCGGGATCTAAATTAGGGGGACGGACGGGGACAGGATTAGGGGGATAGGAAGTGATCCCATCCCGTCCCACATCCCACTATCAGAGGGAACGTGATTTGGGGGGACGGGAAGGGGGATTTGTGGGACTTTTAAAAACTTTTTTTTAGACACTTAATTTTTTTTAAATATATTTAAACACTTAGTAAAATTGGCATTAAAAAATTACATATGCAACCATACTTTTTCTAATTTTCTGACAATCTCTTGAGGATCTTCTGTTGGAATAGGAATTTGTTGGTCAAATTGTTCAACGTTGTTTCCTGCTCCCTCGGATAAGATTTTGTTGTAATTGTAGTCGTCTTCTTCATTGATATCTGGTTGATCGCACCTTCTACGTTCCGCTCTAATCCAATCTCTAAATAAAACTGCAATCTCCAAACTGTCTCTCGTCAATGAGTGTCTGTGCTCTCCTATTTGAAATCTTCCAGCACAAAAAAGCGCTTTCGTGTGTACCAAACGCCGACGTGTAATCGATGTTGAAAATTGAAACTTTGTTCGATGATCCTCAAGCTAGTTGCCAACTGTACTCCAAAATTTTGAATTTTGATAGAAATTAGCAAATAAAATATAATATTTAGTGTGCAATTTAGACTTGTAGAGAGAGAGAGAGAGATTAGAGAGACGGTAGAAATTTTTGTGAGAAAAATGAAGACAAAAATGAGGTATTTATAGTTGAGAAATAGGGTTAATGTGTAAATATACTAACTTCGGGCTTAAAAATAAATATTAAGGGGTATGGAGTTTTACGGGGCCGGGGCGGGATCGGGACGTGCCGGGGGCGTGATCGGGACGGGATAGGACCGGGGTAGGCGGGACATGCGCTTGTCACATACCGATTTCGAACACGACTATAATCAATTCCTATCCCCTAATTTACCAGTGAAATCGGGATGGGGCGGGATCGGGTTGTCCCGGCCCACTGGCCAACCTTACTCTCAACTGCATTTTTTTTTTCAATTCACCGGCTGCCTACTTTCAGTTGTGAAGGAGAAGCATAGCTGGCAAGTGTTGATGTTGTATACACTTTCTTTTTATTTTTGTCTGAGTATTAATAATTATTTTAAAAAATAAACAATATTAATGATGTTAAAAAAAATACTAAATGAAAGTGTATATTGATAAGGGCAAATTAATCAAATTATTATAAAGAAATCAAAAAAGGGAATTAGGTGTAATAGTGTAAATCATAGAAGAGGTCAGTGTTACAAAACATCATCTCAGGGACAGTCTCTGAAATTATCCCTTTTTATAATCAATTTCTTCTATAATATATTTTTCAATTGACAATAAAATCAATTTACTTATTCTTTCCTGATACATTTTTAATATCTTACATAAAAATCTACTAATCTTAATAATAGAATTTGTAGTTGACCCTAAACTCAACCAAGAAATTGCATTGTTTTTTCTTCAAATGGGTTGGTCTTTAATTTTTATCCCTCCAATGGAATTTATGTCTTATGATGCATAAGTTTTTTACTGGACCTGACATAATTTGTGTAGGATCCAATAAAAAACTTATGCTCCAGATGACATAATTTTTATTTGAGGGGCAAAAATTAAAAATCAGTACAAAATAGGGAAAAAGTGCAAATGACCCAACTCAACTGTACATTCACTTCCCTAAATTGCCAAAAAAATTGCGTGGATTGTCCTTCATACGTGTTGGTCTTTAATTTTTGCTCATACTTTTCATTTAATAAAAATGTGTAGGCCAAAGTACCCTTTATTCGCGGTTCTAATAAATCAGAGGTTCTGGGTTCGAATCCCAGCAGAGGCAAAAAAAGAAAAAAAATTACAAGGCAGATTTTTCATATAAATTATGCCTATTCGGCCAAAGTTATATAGAGACTATGTCCCTTGGGGCAGAGTTTCTATGTAACTACCAGACAAGGCATAATCTTAATTTTCAACGAAACTTTGCCTTCAGGCATAATTACATAGAAACTATGCCCCTTAAGGCATAATCTCGATACAACTTTGGCCGAATAGGCATAATTTCTATGAAATTTTGTCTTGCAATTTTTTTTCTTTTTGACTCTGATGGGATTCGAACCCACAAACTCAGATGTATTTTCGGAGTCATAATTACATAGAAATTATGCCCTACAACTTTGGTCGAATAAACATATTTTCTAATGAAATCTTGCCTTGTAATTTTTTTTCTTTTTGACTCTGCTAAAATTCGAACCCACAATCTCAAAGATATTTTCAGTCATTTTTTTAGACGAAGGGCAAAAATTAAATACCACCAATTTAAAGGGAAAAAATTAAAGATCACCCTAAAATAGGGGCAATCGTGCGAATTGCCCTAAATCGACTATTTTGAATGTTTTGCCGAAAAATTGGGCGGGTTGCCTTCATACCGACTGGTCTTTAATTTTTGCCCCTCAATTCGCTGGTCTTTAATTTTTTTTTTCTACTTCCCATTTAATAAAAGTTTGTGGGCCAAAATACTCTTTATTTGCTGATCTACTAAATTAGAGATTGTGGGTTCGAATCCATCAGAGTCAGAAAAAGAAAAAAATCCGCAAGACAAATTTTCATTGAAAATTATGCCTATTCGGCCGAAGTTGCATAGAAAGGGGCATAGTTTTTATGTAACTAGCAGGACAAGACATAATCTTAATTTTAACTGAAACTTTACCTTCATGCATAATTTCTAATGAAATCTTGCCTTGTGATTTTTTTTACTCTGTTGAGATTCGAACCCATAACCTTAAGAGTATTTTCAGAGAGATAATCACATAGAAACTATGCCCCTTAAGACATAATTTTATACAATTTTGACCGAATAAGTATATTTTTTAATGAAATCTTGTCTTGTGAATTTTTTTTTCTTTTTTGACTCTGCTGAGATTCAAACCCACGACCTCAAGGATATTTTCGATCATCTTTTTTAGGGAAAAGACATTTAAAATCAACAATTTGAGGGGCAAAAATTAAAAATCATCCTAAATTAGTAGCAATCGTGGGAATTGCCCATGTTTTGCTTAGCATTGTGTTATTGTTTATTGGGCCCGTGCACAACACCAATTTCCCCCAACTAGTATGAAAAAATAAGGCACAAGAAGAAGTGTAACTAGGGGTGTACATGGATCGGGTTGGTTCGAGTTTCTCAAATACTAAACCAAACCAATTGTGTCGGGGTTTTAAAACTATAAATCAAACCAAACCAATAAAAATATAATTTTCTCGAACTTTTCGGTTTTCTCGGGTTGTTCGGATTTTTTCGCTAAAGTCTTCATACAAAATATATAACTTGTGCTTCAAATGTTCTTTAGTCCTAGTAAGATACACCTATCTAATTAAGGTGTTCTTAAAAAAATGACACAAACTGTGAGATGATTGATGGCATTGTACTAATATATTCAACAACAACAAAAAATGAAATCGCTTTAGCCATAATGATAACGATCGGACTAAAAGAAAAAAGTACTATTAATTATTAAATTACATGAGTATATATTAAAGAACAACTAAATTAAGTTACGTTTTTTCACGGTCTAAATCAATGCAAAACTAATAGTACATAGTAATAGATATCCAACATTATTGTTATTTTTAGTGTTAGATTGAATTTCTTTTGTTAGCATTAATATTGATTTGATCTTTATTTAAGTTACTAACATCAATGGACTATAAAACTTATTGGACCATTAAAAATTCTATGTTCAAACTTGAAATAATATGTTAAAAGATAAAAACTATGAAAAAGCTTAAGAAATATTTATAAATTACATTATAAATAAATATTTTAAAAATTGTATAAATATAATTTCCGATTGGTTTTGTTTGATTTGACTTTTTTTTATTAAAGTCAAACTAAATCAATTATAAACGGGTTTTTTTTCAATATCAAATTAAGTGAAATTAAATCAGCAATCGAATCTTTTTCGATTTGAATTATCGATTTGATGTGGTTAGTCGATTTTTATTTACACGTGGAACGTTAAGCAAGTGATAAAAGTAAATATATGAAACGTGTTCAGTTTGTTTTTCCTGCGCCGCAACCCCACCACGATGTTTCCCTTCCTTTTCACATGCTCTGCCGTGATTCTCTTTTTGCTTGGTTCAATATTAAAAAGAAAAAAGAAAGCTACATTGCCAGCTGTCTCTTTTACCCCCTATAAATTCATAACCCCTTAGCCTTCAATATCTCATTCACCAAAAACCCTAATTTTAAAGCAAATTAATCTCTCTATTCTAAGCAGCAATGGCGCAAATCAGCATTGTCAAGGCATTTTTAATTGCACTCGTTGTCGTTGTTGCTTTCTCTGCTGCAGCAACAACAACTTCCGCTCAGGAGTTTGAATTTTCTCCGGCACCGGCACCGGCACCGGCACCGGCACCTGATGCCGGAGCGGCGTTTTCTCTACCGCAATCCGGTGCTTTTGTCACTACTTGTATTGTTCTCTCTGTTGTTGCTCTGTTGAGGCACTAAATGGTGATTGATTTGTTTTATACAGAGAGAGTGATTGATTTGTTACGATTTTAGGAACTTTTATTATTATTATTGGTTTATATATATGTATTGATGTTATTGTTTTTCGCAGTATATATGAGGATTATATATGTTCGATTTATGTCGTTCTGCATTTCTTCCCTTTGTTAATTCTGTAAATATATGGTTCTGCATGGATTGAATAATTTTGTTCTTTAAGCAAAGCGGGGATGTAGCTATTAATTCCATTGTAACTTTGTAATAAAACATTGGAAAGCAAATAACTGGATGATTTTTAGCTGATAAAACTTTTAACATATTTTTATACCAAAAACCGAAAAGAAAATGATAATCATTTCAGTCATAAGCTTTATTATTTTTATTTTATTTTAATAGGTGTTTGAACTACCAAGTTTGAACTTTACCGTTAATTCACTTTTGGTAAAGTGTTAATTCCAGTCGATTGGTTTTGTAACTTTTACTAAAAACAATTCTTTGTTAGTACTCCTTTCATCTCAATTTTTGGCAACTCTTATTCTTAATAAAATTATTTATAATCATACAAGTGATTAAAATTTATTTTAGACCATAATTTCAAAAACTCTACTTGGACGGATGGAGGATGGAGGATGGAGGATGGAGGATGGAGGATGGAGTAATAGACTAATAGTTATCAACAAATAAGACGTTTTCCTTTTTTTATTTTTTATATCCCAGCTTTTCGGCTTACGAGATAGTCCCTCAACACTAGTATTAGTAAATCGCATAATGTGAATGATAGGTTTTAGAAGAGAGCAAATTACTTCCAGATTTTCGATTGGATTTTAAGTTCCTCACGTTTGCCCATTTGCCATCCAACTATGCTATGTGAACAATAAGATTTTTTCCTTTTTCCAAATATCCGCTGCCCAAGCGGATAATAAGACTTTTTCCTTGTTACTACTAGTAGTTGATAAATCTGTTTTGTTTTACTTACCTTTATGTGCCAACAAACAAATTTCTGGAGCTTCAAGCAACAATTAATCACAAATTGAATCTCATATCAGTTCTACCCACTCGAAAGCCATAATAATTAAGAATGTTATGCTCGAACATTTAAACTACAACAACTAACGTTTTATTTTATCTGAAATAAATCAGAACATACCAAGGCGCAAGATCAATATATCTCACTAGAAAGTCCCAAAGTGAAATGTTGATAGAGGAAATACACATAAAAAGTTAATAGACTTTAATATCCTTACAAAATTAAATAGTAATACCTTCAAATGTTAGTACTCCC
The DNA here is from genome assembly GCA_034509755.1 of Anisodus tanguticus. Taxonomy (NCBI): domain Eukaryota; kingdom Viridiplantae; phylum Streptophyta; class Magnoliopsida; order Solanales; family Solanaceae; genus Anisodus; species Anisodus tanguticus. The sequence continues at coordinate 9,532,443 of CM067552.1, read as the reverse complement.
TCTGTCCCAATTTTATGTAGCACCATTTGACCCGACATAGAATTTAAGAAATAAGGCAAGACTTTGTTGTGTTTACGAAATTGTCCTTACATTAATGTTTATTTTTGTTGACTTTTCTTCACAATAAGTACTTTTTAAAAATTAAGTGGACCCAACAAGGATAAAAGAGAGATGATGATATTAAATAGTTGTTAAATAAGGAAATGTGACATTCATTTTGGAATTGACTAAAAAGGAAATGATGACACATAAATTGGAACGGATGGAGTATTAGCATACAACATATGTAAGCTACAACTACAAGGTTAGTCATGGAATTCTAAATTGTCTTAGAATTCTTTGAGCGCTTATTAAGATTTTAGATACATGTATCTAAGGCATTCACATTATACGGAGTTAATTGCTTTAAATTAATACATCATGTATCACTATACTAACTTTTACGATTCCTATAGTTTATATTTTCATCTTCTTAACTTGGCTTTTCAAATTCAAAGATTTTTAAATCTGTTCTTTATAGTAATAAATGTTGTTTCCAAACTACGTAATTTACTAGAAGCAGTGCTTTACATTTCTGCAATTGTTTGACTTGCACATTATTTATTACCAATTGTAGCGTTAGTAATAACCTTGGGCTAATAATTCACATTAAAAAAGATAACATTCATATAATTAATCGTGCTAATAATTTACATCTAAAAAAAAGAGAACGAAAGGATTACTTGCTAAATCAGTTCAATCGACGAGTATGCTTTTCCCTTCTAAATACTCTATCCGTCTCAAATTATTTATCATGGTTACTAAAAATAATTATCTCAAATTATTTGTTTTAAAAGTTCAAGACATAATTAATTATTTTTTCTCAACTTTACCTTTTGTTATTAATGAAGATGACATATAAATTGAGTAAATATTTACTGAAAAGATTATAAGTTAAACATAAATAAGGGTAAAATAGGTTAAATATCACTCTTAATTAATATTTCTTAAGGGGCGTGCAAACAAAAAAGACGACAAATAATTTGAGACGGAAAGAGTAGATGATTTACTTAACATTCCATAACATAGTGAAATGTGTACTATTCATTAAATACGGGATGGTAGAAAGGAGATTTTGGAAAAATAAGAGAGGAAAAAAACAAATAAAATAAATGGTTAAGGTTACATGTTTAATCACCTCATTGCTTTGCTCTTTGGCATAGTAGTAGTTGATTGAATGAATAATTTTTCAGAAACTCTTACTCATGTCACAATCTCATGGTAAAAAGAAATTAATTTTAAGGTTGAAGTTGAACACCAGATTAACCACTCATCGTACTTGACCATTCTGCATTGGTCGACTTTACCGGAGTTCTTAATATACACTTTCTTTGCAGTCTTCTGGGCAACCTGCATGAATTAGAAATTTAGATGTTATCTCAGGGCAGCATCAAGTAGAACATTGGATTACCCCATTTTTAAGACCGAGAATCCGGAGCCAACTGCAGCATTGGAAACAAGGTCCCATTACTCCCGAGTTTCGAAAGCTACAGTTAGCCCTAAGGGTTGGCTCCAGATCGATTTCTCAGTCAACAACAAAAGAAAGGGCATTTTAGTGTCTTTCTTTAGTAATTATTGAGAGAATAATAAAAATGGTTGAAGATACCTGAGCTAACAAGATATGAGGTTCATCAATGAATCTAAAGTTAAACTCGAAATGCAATCTCTCCACAACTTCAAAGACGGACCTGTCTGAATCCTTTATTCTACGTTCCTTCTTTTTGATAGTCTTTTCGGTCTTTGACTTGGTTTGGTATTTGATATGTGTGATTTAGACGTCTACTCTTCATTGCCATGGTCTCCAGTTTCTTCTTCTTCCTCCCTACTTCCAATGTCATGCCCTTGATCGGGTTCCCCTTTTTCAACTTCCGCGGTGGTCTCAGCTTCATCCTCACAACCATCCTCATAATCCATCTCATCCGTGGTTTGCAGTTTTCTTTTTTGTGCATCTGAACTAAGATCTTCTGTTCTTTCGTCCTCGGCTTCATCATCATCATCCACCTTTTCAAAATCGTGTCTGGTGCTGGAAGCATTTTCTTCCGTCTCATTTGAAGCCACCGATTCCGAGCTTGACTTGAAGTCTTTTATGCCATTAATTTTATAGAGCAAGGCCATATGGCTTTCTATTGCGTCCTCCAATTCCCTTAAGAACACATGCTTTAGGGTATACTTGCAATCTTCTGATGACACAAATTCGTGCTTTTTAAGCTTCAACGTGAGCTTGTAGAGTTGAGAAATTTTATTTTTGTGGATTGATAGTGGCAAAAGATTCACTTCCACACTTTCAATCATATCTGCAACAGTGATCTTCTTCACTTCTGCCAAAAGGGACTGGGCATCATCCCTGAAGATCACTTAAAACTTTTACATTTTTTTTGCAATTCAAGAAAGTCTTGACAACAGATATACAGAATAATATTCGTTAGAAAATGAAGCAAGTCTTTGGGTGTGTTTGGTATGACGAAAGTCATTTTACATGGAAAATGTTTTCAATTGCTTTCTGGTGTTAGGTTGGTGAGTAAAAAAGGTCTTCCGAAAAAAATATGTATATTAAACATCAATAATAATATCAGCAAATTGGAGTGTGTTTTCATGAAACTTTTGAGTGCTATAGATTGCTGTTCAAGCAAAAAATGTGAAGATAAAAGATAAGGAAAATGTCAATTTTTCCCTTAAGTGAGGAAAGTCATTTCCTCCTTTTGATGGAAAATGTTTTCCACGGAAAATGACTTCTGTCATACCAAAGGGCAGCCCGGTGCACAAATCATCCCGATTAGCACTGTCCGGGGAAGGGCAACAACCCAAGTGGTGTGATGTAGACAGTCTAGCCTAATGCTATCATTAATGACTACTTCCCCGACTCGAATTTGTGACCTATAAGCCATATGGAGACAACTTTATTGTTGCTCCAAGGCTCCCTTCAACACTTTTGTCATACCAAACAGAAAAAAATGACTATCTCATGGAAACCTGGAAGTCATTTTCCCTCGTACCAACACACCCTTTATATTGTCCATGTGGAGTATAGAACTATTAGCTCAATGACCAATCCAAAAATACTTTCTCCATTCTCCAAATATTGAATAAGATCATTGGGGCATTCAACTTACTTCGATTTCCAACCACGGAAGGGGCATGTCATGATGGGAGTCTTAATCCGATCAGAGGCAGTCATCAGAATCTCCTGAAGACGTGGAATTCCAAGAGTGACATTCATTTCTCCACGACCAGCAAGATGAAAAGTATTCAGTCTGAAAATGAGGACAAACATTTAATACATTAATATGTCGCAACAAGATTTGTTATCAACGAAGTCCTGGAGATGGAACATTCAACATTTTCTAAATGGAATTAGTATGGTTCAATGAATTTTCAAAAGAGAAGAAAAATGTTTGCAGCAGTGAACAACTAAATAACTACATTACTCCATTGTTTTAACATTTACCTTCCTCCAGCTCTGTCTGAGTGTTATTTACTTGAACAGCAAAAACAAATTATTCAGTAAGTTATACATAATTATACAGCTTCTAAAACCAACAGAAGGATTTAAATTCAGCAAATAGTATTGTCTTATTTCCAGTTAGAAAAATTTCGAGGTCCATACACCTTATATTTAAAAACAACATACACATTTGTACCCGTGGTTTACAAAGCTCCTACCTGGTTTCCCGATCCTTAGCACTTACTAGTTTCATTTAGTTTCTTGTGCGAGTGAGTTTAGACGGGACTATTTAAAGATTGGATACACCTGCTTTCATAATTCAGATAAAAGTACTCCACCTCTATTGTATCTTAGTTTAACCATGCATGGAGTTTAAAAACGAAGACTTTTTAATCTTGTGGTCTTGAGATAAAAATGTGTAAAAATAATATTTAAATCTTGTGGTCTGAAACATGTCATGTGGGATGTTAGAATAAAAAATTAATATGTAGATAGTGACATTCTTTTTTAAAGAGATTAGAAGAAAAAGTAAGACGACAACAACATACCTGTAATCCCACAAAGTAGGGTCTGGGAAAGGTAGAGTGTAAGACAGACAAAGTAAGACACATGGAGTAATTGAAGTAGAAACACAATATCAGAAGTATGCTACAAGAGCACAATATTGGAGCAAAAAGCCTAAAATCCAAGCATAATTGAAGTAGAAACACAATATCAGAAGTATGCTACAAGAGCACAATATTGGAGCAAAAAGCCTAAAATCCAAGCATTGATTGTTCGGAGGCCGATATAGGATTTAAAGTTTATGAGTTTGGATTCTAGCCTTTTTGAGTTATTGGCTATTAATATTTTGTACATTTTAGTTGATTTTTTAAAAATAAATATAGGGTTTGGGCTAAAGATATTGGGTAACACCAAACCCGTGCCGTCACTCTACATCCAGCCCTAAGTAACATGACATTTTGATTTGAAGACCTTATTTCAACTTCTCTTCACATCATATTTAGTTAACATTACCATTAGAAGATATCATTTTCCACTCCTATTTCGATCTCATCATGGTTCAAAAGTACTTGATAAAACAAAGTAAATTATTTACTTAGAGAACAAAAAGAAGTATATTGTCTTACGTCATTTGGGTTGATGGTTCACCAACTGACTGACCAGCAAGGACACCAACCGGCTCCCCTGATTCGGCCAGACTTGAGAGGTATTTTTGTTCCACCAATTGTAGGAAGTCCGCCTCCTCCTGTTTCAGTTGCTTTAACATCTCTTCCTTTTTCACCTGCTTCTCTAGTTTCTTCTCCAATTTTTTCGCTTTGTTTTCCCAGAAGTGGTTCACTCTTTCTTCCAGGCCATCAGGCAACTTCTCAATATATGAGTTGAGCTTGCAGCCATGACACAACTTTTGAGAGATGGTTTCTTGATTCTATACAACAATAAATACATAAACGAGTCATTTAATAATTCTCTCGGCAGAAGACAGATACAGAGGATACGCTTGCGAAAATAAAAAAGTAACAAAATGAGAAAACACAGAGCATCAGTCTGGGAATACACAAATATTACGGAAATTACAGAGTAATAATCACAGTGTTAAATTCTGTAATGTATCTTTACACAACCAATATCAAACTTCAATCATTACACAATTACTCTGTTCCATTTTATATGGGGATATTAGACTGGACTCGGGGTTTACGAAGAAAAGAAAGACTACATAGCATATCAAAAGAACCCTAAGAACTTAGGTTTTCAAACATGCCATGACATTTATATGGCTATAAGAACACGCTCTGTCTCAAAATATGTGACACCATTTCCTTTTTAATCTGTCCAAGAAAGAATGTCACATTTTCATATTTAGAAACAATTTAGCTTTATTGGATGATTTATAACCACACAAATATCTAAGACTTATTTTGGACCACAAATTTCAAAAGTCGTTCTTTCTTTCTTAAACTCCGTGCCAAATTAAATGATGCCACATAAATTGAGACGGAGGGAGTAGTAAATATGCAAAGTTAAAGTCAAAGTGTAATAAATATAAATGGTCTCATTATTTTTTGCAAAAGATCAAAAAGGAAAAGAGTGTCAAATAAACTTGAACAGAGAGAGTATCACCTTTTGAATGAGCCACATCAGTTTGTATTTATCCTCTATTGATTTCACTCTCGCAGCTTTACTTCAATATCTTAGGTAACTTCATATATGCCTTTTTTAACTAAATGTCAACATCTTCAACATCCAACTCATCCAATAAAGAGAGTAACTCAAGTAAGTCCTTGTCAAAATAGTTTGTTTTTTCATTAAGTTTTGATATGCGAACTCTACCGTTGCATAAAGAAAAAATTCCAAAAAAAGAATATCTTTCAAGGTAATGATAAAAATTTCTAACTTGAGAACAGTGTAAGATTTCACAATATCAAGATACCATACATAATTTGACTTTTGATAAATAATGTTATAACACACAACATGTGACATGTATATTACATCAAGTCAATACATAGAATCAAAGTACGACGAGTCCATAGTAAAGTTCATAAACATATTACTCCCTCTATTTCAATTTATGTGTCTTACTATTCTTTTTAGCCTGTTTCAAAACTTCTTAAATCTAGTAACTCTTTAATACCAACATCCTACATATCATGCATAAGACCATTTTTTTTTTTAAGAGTTTTGGTGCATTAACACATCTTTAGTTTAAAATCACAAGATTCAACTAAGACACATAATTTGAAGGAAGGGGGTGGGGGGTAGTATAGTGGAATGTTTTTCAGATTATATCTATGGAGAAACTTACACAACCAAGCTCCAAGCACACGTTTTATTAACTATAGTTAATGGTCAATAAAGGAATATGAGATCCAGGTCTTACATCTTTCAGTGCTTTGAAGTTTTTGAGAAAACTTGTTTGATGTACATCAACACCATCTTCTCCATAATAAAATTGGATAATTGAACCATATGCGTCACAAACAGTATAATCATAACACACTTTAAGAGATTCCAGGTTTTCTATCAAACACCTTTGTAGATATCCACTGCGAGATGTTTTGACAGCAGTACCAATAGTCAGGAATGATTTGCAAATATGATCAACAGAACAGTGAACAAATCATAAAGACGAATGCTTGACAGACTGTGTGGGGGGGGGGGGGGGGGGGGGGGGGGGGGGAGTATGAGTGTGTATATATATAAATACACACATAGACGCTCAACATATATGGGAGTTGACCCAAATTTTATGTTCAGTTCAACTACGCTAATGACTTAATTCACTTGGCCCAAGGCTCAAACTTGTGACCTAAAACACAAGTTCCTCAACTTTTTGCCAATTTAGCAAACTCCTAGGGTGCTGCAATGGCTACACTTTTCCTGACCCGGATGAGTAGAAGTCGGTATGACAAAACCAAGATAGAACAAATGATAAATTTACCCTTCACGACCAGCCATGCAATGGAAGTAGTACTCCTGGGGACGAAGTCCAGAAATAAACCGATCACTGACATAGCCTCCTGCCCTACAAGCATAATCCCACGGTGGGAAGCAGGGCAAAGTCTTTCCAGAAACCATTCACGGCACTCGTTTTCCTTCCAACTCTTGTTGGCCCAGATAAGAGGAAATTTGTTGAAAATTAACCTAAAGAAATGACAGAGAGATCCATCACTAGGCTCAAAGACAATGTAATTATAGTAATTATCATAAAGCTGAATGAATAACTAAAGTGTTGACTGAAACAAGTATATGAAGTTAAAATCTAGGTTAATTGTAAGGAAAAGGAAAGTTATTTTTCTCATTTTGATGAAAAATGACTTGGATCATGTCAAACACTAGAAAATGACTTTGGTATGAAAACATTTTCATGAAATCATTTTCCTTCTGACCAAACACACCCGTAAGCTACAAGCTTATGGCTCAAAATAGAAGCCATACCTGAGCTAATGAAAATAAGTCTTCCTGTTGCTTAATCACACCAGACTGATCATCCCCGTGCCTCCCACGAGCCATAGAACTTTCTAATCCATCGGAGGAAGCCATGTATAAGCTGGTTTCAGCTTCCCCTAATGGCTCGGTGGCATTTAACACCTCAGGAGAAGGATTTTCCTCACTTCCACCAGTGTGCTGCAGATTGAACCTCTGATCTTTTATCATATTGCCCTTGATTCGCGTACTTGAGGTAACCTACAAAAATTTACAAATAGAGCAAAAAGCAGCAGTTTAATACTTCACAACAGCAAGATAATCTCTATGCCTATAAAAGTAGTGTGTCATTTGATTAATTAAAACATTTAACAAAGAGATCACAAATCAAAGCTACAATTGAAGAACACCAGAAATTAACAGGAAAGGTTCAGGATAGTACTTCAATCGTTTAAATAAAAAATAAAGTACCAGTGAAGCTGGAAAAGAATTGATAGGTTATTTTACCTAGTGCATAGAAGCAACGATTAAATAGCCACAATTCAAACATGTTAAGAACAAAAGTTATTCGAATAGAGAATGTTAAGTTGAACATGGACCACATGGTACAGGAAGCCGCAATGGAAACAAGCAGAATGGAAAAAGCAATACTTAGAGATGTAAATTATGCGAAATAAACTGAGAAGAAGTACAGTTGTTAAGCTATTCTAAACAACGCTTTTTTGTAGTTTTGGTGGGGATTGTGGTTTGGGAGGGTAAATGTGAATCTGTGATATACTAGGGAAACTTACACACAAGGTAACCTAGAAACCAAGGTCATCCCAAAGGGGAAAAACGGAAATGGAATTCTTCCGCAGAACCAAGAAAAGCTACAAACTACGATTTCCAAAATATACCTCAGTGTTAGATTTGTTTCAAAGTATTGAATGATATGGCAAACTATTTTTTTTAAATGAGACGTCAAGCTTCAGACAAGAAATATCTATTGTAATAAGCAATCAATATGCATTTGGTAATATCAGTAGGGGAATACAACATGACGTCCAATAAATCTGAACAATGCATCTTTTTAAAGGGAATTTGAACAACGCATGGGGTGGATATACTCGATTGGAATGGAAAGAACTACTCATCCAACGAGTTGGAATACCTCTTAGTAATCCCCTAAAACCGATAAAGGAGCCAATGTGATGCAAAGAGACATACCATATGAAATCGTCCAAAACTAGGTTTGGTGATCTTCGGATTATTTACTTTACAAATGCTACATTTCTTAGATTTTGTGTTGAGAATTCTATTGATAACTGCCATGGCTTCAGTAAAGTGGAAATTGTCCCAAGATGACCTTTTATTGTACTCCGAACGATCTTGCAAATTCAAGCATCTATTGTACATGACATATGATTCACTTTGCTTTCGTCCTGATCGGTAGAGTTATCAGAAGAGATGACATTTTTGGCCCCAATAACATCACCTTTTAAGCTTGACTCTAATTCGGAGATACACTTATCAACCTAACTCAGAAAAGAAATGGAGAATATTAGTGTAAGATAGAATAATTTCCCTTAGGGATTCCTTTCATTATTCACAATATTTATAACTGTACAAAGGTTGATTCCTAATATGGTACGAATCTTAAGTTACCTTACAAAGGTTGATTCCTAATACAATTAGAATCCTAAGTTACCTTAAATATACAGTTATCATAATTACAAAATATACGGAGAATATTCGCTAATACTCCCCCTCAGACGGAGCGGGAGGAGGCCGAACGCTAAGGCTGGATCGGAAGTCGGTGAAGAGCTATAGCGGTTGTCCCTTTGTGAAGATGTCTGCATACTGATAAGAGGAAGGCACATGTAATATTTTGACCTGACCACGGGCAACCTTTTCTCGCACAAAGTGGATATCCATCTCAATATGCTTAGTCCGCTGATGTTGGACCGGATTATGAGACATATAGATGGCAGATATGTTGTCACAATAGACTATAGACGCTTTGCGGAGTGGACACTGGAGCTCCAAAAGAAGATTTCGGAGCCAACAGATCTCAACAACTACATTAGCAACACCACGATATTCTGCTTCAGCACTCGAACGGGATAGTGTGGCCTGCCTCTTAGCGCACCATGAGATAAGATTATCCCCCAAGAAATACACAATACCCTGAGGTGGAGCGACGTGTGTCGGGGTATCCTGCCCAATCTGCATCCGTGTAGGCAAGTAACTTGGTTGGGGCAAAGGGGTATAGGTGTAATCCAAAGTCTAGTGTGCCCTTAACGTATCTGATAATACGTTTGAAGGCGGCAAAATGGGATTCTCGGGGGTCGTGCATGAACAGACACACCTGCTGAATGACATATGCAATATAAGACCTAGTGAATGTAAGATATTGAAGAGCACCTGCTAGGACTCCGATATAGAGTGGGATCAGAAACTGGCGCACCGTCATTGGCACTAAGCTTGGATTTTGAGTCCACCGGAGTTGGCGTAATTTTACAATTTGCCATCTTGGCCTTGTACACTATCTCTTCTGCATACTTATGCTGACACATGAACATAGTGGCTGCAGATCTGGTTACCGATATACCAAAAAATAAGTTAGCTTGCCCAAGTCAGTCATAGCAAATTCAGTTTTGAGTAGAGCAATGATTTTATTCTTTAAACCGTCAAATGAGGCAGTAAGAACAATGTCATCGACATATAATAGCAAATATGCAGTGCTGCTACCTCGGTGAAAAGTGAAGAGAGAGTTATCACACCTGCTACACACAAAACCAATCTGCAAAAGATACCTGGCAAAGTGATCATACCAAGCGCGGGGTGCCTGTTTCAATCCATACAATGACTTCCTGAGATGACATACAAACTGCAGAACTGCCGGATGAACAAAACCAGGAGTCTGATGCATGTACACAGTCTCTTTCAAATCCCCATGAAGAGATGCATTCTTGACATCAAGCTGATGAAAGGGCCAATGCATGCCCATAGCAATACTGAGAACAGTCCGAATAGTGTTCGGTTTAACAACCGGACTGAATGTCTCACCACAATCAATACCCTCCTGCTGATTAGTGCCATTGGCAACTAGTCTTGCCTTATACCTCTCTAAGTCACCATTGTCTCTGAACTTGTGCCGAAATAACCACATACACTGGATAACATTCACACCTTCTGGTCTAGGTACCAAATCCCAAGTGTTCTGCTTGGTTAAAGCGTTAAATTTCTCGCACATGGCCGCATTCCAATTTGGTCCAGTTGTGCTAGTTTTGGATTTTTTGGAATGAGTGATAAAGATTGTGTGGAGAGATTGAAGTGAACCTTGGGTTTGAAGATCCCGTATTGTGCACAAGTCTCCATGCGATGAGAAGGCAGTGGTGGTGGGTCGGGGCTGTGAGGTTGCTGGTCCACTGGTTTTGGACCAGTGGCAGTAGTTCAGCGGGACTGGGAGACTGGGAGACTGGGGGTGTAGGAGACATGACTGGAGGAAACATGGGTGGTGTCGGGGTGTTGGACCGAGGGTAGGGGGCTGTTGGGGTGGTGCCGGACAGTGTCGGAACAATGGACTGCTGTTGGTATTGTTGGAACAGTGGACTCGGTTCATCGAGAAAGATGTAATCGGTGGTCTGAAATTTTTGGAGATTTGAAAAAGAAAAGGTTGTCTCGTCAAATGTGACGTGACGGGAGATGATGATTTTGCGAGTGGCAATGTCATAGCACAAGTAGCCCCGATGATTAGGAGATAGACCAAGGAAGACACAGGGCAGAGTGCGAGGGGCAAGTTTGTGAGGTGCAATGGAGGTTATGTTGGGGTAGCATAAGTATCCAAAAATATGTAGGTGATCATATGATGGTAGCCTACGGTATAAGATTTCGGTAGGGGTCTTGTTTTGGAGAGTGCTAGTTGGTAAAATATCAAGGAGGGATTCTACCAATTTAACAACATAGACCCAAAAAGGCGGTGGTAGACAAGCATGAAACAGAAAAGTGAGAACCATGTTATTGATGGTACGTATAATTCGTTCAGCCTTTCCGTTTTGGGAAGAAGTATAGGGACAAGAAAAATGGAAAACCATGCCTTGTTTAGAACATAAATTATGAAATTCTGAGTTATTAAATTCACGTCCATTATCACATTGAAATGATTTGATAGATTTTTTAAATTGTGTTTTAATGAATTTTTGAAACTCAAGGATTTGGAAAAAACTTCAGATTTGAATTTCAGTGGGTAAATCCAGACAAAGTGTGAAAAATCATCTAAGAATACTAGATATAATTTGTGACCCAAAGAGCTAACAATCGGAGATGTCCACAAATCAGCATGAACAATATCAAAGGGAGAAAAAGTAACACTGCTTGATGACATAAATGGAAGACGAGTATGCTTGCCTAGTGGGCAAGAAAAACAGTGTTGGGTAATTTTCTCATTATTACATTGAATACGCTTAGAAGTCCTAAAAAAAGTAAAAACTAGGTCTTCGGGGTGTCCGAGTCTGTTGTGCCAAGTTGAGGAGAGATCGCCGCAAGGGATATAGGTGTTTTCGATCTGACAGCGGAAGACTGAGTAAATGGGTAGAGGTCTCCCACACTATTGCAGCGTGTAAGAATTTTCCCCGTATTGAGTTCCTTCACAGAAAAACCAAAAGGGTTAAATTCGACAGACACAAAATTATTTCTAGTGAATTTTCTAACAGATATTAGGTTTTTAATGATGTTAGGGGTGTATAGGACGTGATTTAGAGAGAAAGGCGGGTGTAGATGTTTGGTATGTGTGTGTTACCGTAACCTTCAATTGGAATGCGATGACCATTGCCGACAGTAATAAATTGAGGACACTTTAACCGAAGCAGGATAAGTTACCTGACGACCAGGTGAGGTGAGATGTGGCTCCAGTGTCCATGTACCAATTTTCGTCGGGCTGTTGAAGGTTCACGGTGTTGTAGGCCTGGCCCAAATTAGTGGGGGCCAGGCTACTGGGGTGCTACTGCTGCTGCTGCTAGACCGACACCAGGTGGGCCTACTGATGTTGCTGTTGGGCTTGCCTGGTGGCTGGGGCAGGGCCTAAGAGGCTGGTCGACCATGCAGGCGTGTGCCGCTGAACCGGGCCCCTACAGTGGGGTACGGGCTGCGGCGAGGCCCAGTTCTCCTGGTTGGGCCACTTCTGCTGCTGGTTGGACCACTGCTGCTGCGGGTTCCAGAATTGTTGTTGTCCAGCCCACTGGTTGCGTTGGCCCTTTCCGCGGCCCTTGCCTTTGTTGTTGTTGTCGCGGCCTTTGCCGCCACGACCTCCGCCGTGGGACTGCTGCTGGTGGTGGCTGGTTAGTGTTAGCCGCCGGTGTTGCCATCCCGGCAACGGCTAACGCCTTTTGATTATGTTCCTCTTGTTTAGCACGACGGGTTTCTTCGAACAAGAGTTGTGACCGTGCCTTGGTGAAACTGGGTAGTGGGTCGGCATGTTGAATCATCGTTACAAGTGTATCGTATTCACCTTTCGGTAAACCTGCAACCAATTGGAGTACCATTTTGGTTTCAGAAACAGAATTCCCGACGTTGGATGGTTGGTCGGCTTTGAGTTTCAGTTGTTTGCAATATTCGGACATGTTGTTAAAATTCTCGAGACGCGTATTGTTGAATTGCTCCTCCAAATACACTGCCTGCGTATTTTTATTGTCCTGAAAAATTTCTTCCAACCGCACCTAAAGGTCACATGCAGTAGCACCTGTTTTCATGATGGTACACAACAAGTCTTTGGAGATGGTGCCGTATATCCACTGTTTGACGATGGTGTCAAGGTGACGCCATGTTGATTCGGCAATATCGGTGGGATGAGGAACAGAGTCATCAATATGGTCGAGCACGTTGTATGCACATGCATGAATATAGAATAGTTCTGTCCATATGGAATATTGATAGTCTTCTTGGTCAAGAATTATAGGGATAGAATTCTTGATACTTGTAACTGCGAACGCCGGGTGAAAAGAAGACGACGAACGTTGAGAGGGGTTGTCAAAAGTGCCAGTGGAGGAACCTGAATTTGTGGGGGAAGACATGGTGGCTGCCTTGATGCTGTTTCGGCCAAGGGAAAAACAAGAAAAAATTTTCTGTTTGGCCGAAAAAGAGAAAGAGAAGGGAGAAGAGTAGGGTTTAGGTTTTAGGCTCTTGATACCATGTAAGATAGAATAATTTCCCTTAGGGATTCCTTTCATTATTCACAATATATATAGCTGTACAAATGTTGATTCCTAATATGGTACGAATCCTAAGTTACTTTACAAATGTTGATTCCTAATACAATTAGAATCCTAAGTTACCTTAAATATACATTTATTATAATTACAAAATATACGGAGAATATTCAGAGAATATTCGCTAATAATTAGTAGGGAAAAGGATATATGGTAACACAAGTGCTAGAAAAAAGAAATAATAATCCTTTAAAAAAAAGTACTACCTCTTTTCTTGGTGCCCTAAAGTGAAAGCAAACGAGAACAAATTAAACAAAATAAGCTACAAACAGTTTGAGAATGGTAACAGTATTATAAATTAAAAAGCATTGAGGCAATGCTGAAGCCATTTACAGATTAGAAAAACAAAAACAACTAAATGCGCCCCAAAACAGAACTATTCTATTCTATAATGAGCCTAAAAAGTTACTCATGAACTCTGTATCTTCTACTAAACAATCATTACACCAAAAATGGAATAAAAAGAAGCAATTCATCTTAATCTTCTGCATAGCACTCTGTGCTATTCATCTTAATCTTCTGCATAGTACGGCGATTTCAAGTGATAATAACTAAGTTCTAAATTTAATATTTATATCTATTTAATGAATTTTCTTACACAAATAGAATTTCGTATATGGGCTTCTACCTCCGCCCCTGTCATCAACCTTTGAAGCATACATTCAAATATATACATCATTCTAATTTACTTATCCTATAAAGAATCATCATACGATTAATGATAACAATAGTACGATAATTCTTTCATCTAATCACAGCTATACATGATTAGTCCATAACATGTATGCACAAATTACAAAAAAAGAAAAGAAGAAAGACTTGCTTAGAATCATCATCAAGGGAACCCATAGCCAGGTCATAAATCCCACCAGAAACAGGCAGCCCTATCGTATCGATCAAATTAGGGTTTATAATTTTAACAACACTATGCTTACAAACTTCTTCATTTGTCATGACACTGAAGTGAATCGCCTCAACGGCCAGTGTTGCACCCTATTATCAACAGCAATCATTTTTTTTGTTACAAAAGAACAAAATAAAATGCATCCAGGTCACTTCAACAAAAACAAAAGTGTTACTGGTAAAACACATCTGAACTATCATTTTTCGCGAGTTTGCACCCAACTATCAGTTGTACCATTTTCCTACCTGAACCATATATAGGGAATAATTGGCCTAATCAACTTCGAGGTGTTGAATACATAGATGATGATAGTTCAGGTAGGAAAAGAGAACAGTTGATAGTTGGGGTATGAAACTCGCGAAGAGACATAATGGTCATACACCCAAACTATCAACTGTTCCCTTTTCCTCATCAACTATCACCATTTATGTATTAAAAAATAGACCTCGAAAATAATTAGGTCAATTATTAGTTATTCTCTTTTCCTACTTGAACTAAGCTATCTAAGGTGTGTTTTAATACGTAGATGATGATAGTTCTGTTGGAAATTTGCCTTTGGCGAGAGTTGCGACCGACCAACTTTAACGGCTTAAACACTAGTGTAACGTATGTTGGAGAATCCGGTTCTTCACACATGCATGATCTACTAAGTACGTAGATAACCGTAGGGCCAAGAATCGTCAAATTTCATTGAGAAATGAAAGAGATATTGGTTCACGAAGTAAGGTGTTTGAAGCATGGAAAGTATGGTATTGTGTGTAATTCTCCCTCATCGGTAGAGGAAGAAAGAATTGTTGTGTATATAAGATTCGAAATTGGTTTGGGGTTTGGGACCCCAAGGGGTATCCCATGTGTTTAAAGGAGGGAGGACCTAGATGTGCTTCGGTTCGAGGAAAGACCACACGCGCGCCGCCGCCGCCCGCCCGGTTCCGAGTTCCGGGTTCCGGGTTCACGGGTTCACGGGTTCACGGGTTCACGGGTTCACGGGTTCACGGGTTCACGGGTTCACGGGTTCACGGGTTCACGGGTTCACGGGTTCACGGGTTCACGGGTCGTGGGCTGTGGGCTGTGGGTCTTCTGATATTATCTTTTTGGGCCAGAAAACTTTGCCGGAAGTACGGTTTGATCCCGAAGTTTCAGATATACAGTTTGGACAGAATTCTTTCGGATGTGCAGTTTGGTCCCTGAAGTTTCAAGATGTACAGTTTGGTCCCTGAAGTTTCCAAAAAATCAGAATTTCGACGGTCAAAAACAGAAATGCCAAGCACTCAATTCAGCCATTTATTTTGGCTGAATTACTCCTCCTATAATGGCCAAAACAAGTTGGTCTTTCTCCCATTTATGTTGGTGACTTTACTACCTCCATAATGGCCATTATTTGGCTATTATGGAGGCGTTTTCAGCGATAAACAGCCCCTCCCTCTCCTATATAAACACCCCATTACACCATTGTTGAGCACTAAGACATATGCACGAAAATACATAAACAGATGCAGAAAAACAGTGCACGAAAATACACAACCGAAATAGTTTTCTTCCTACAACTTCCAAGCATCATTTCGTTACTCAATATTCTTCACGGTAGCTCTTGAGTTTCCTTTGCTCAAGGGTTCCATTGCTGTTTTATCTTGGGAGACAAATTGTCCAGGACGTATAAAGGATACATACGGGGCAATATTGTCTTAAGGATGAGTGCTACACTCGACTCAGCAAAAACAGTTTCCATTTTTCCGTCTTCTACAAAACTGGAATTTCCAGTTTTATTGTGTAACCATTGTAATTTTCAGATTTCTAGTTGAATTATTGAATCTTTGTTTATCCTTTCGAATACTTGTAATAGTTAAATACTTCCCGTACTGCTTTATAAAGTACCATAGAGCAAAATCTCCCAACAAACTTAAGACAATATTTGTATTGTATTACTATTAGTATTCGAAAGATGTCGGTAAAAAATTGTGTGACCAAATCTGGATATGGAAATGGTTTTCTGGTAGAAGAGAGTGATGATGATGAACGTGTTCATGGTGTCACCGCTACCAAGACTGGTGGGAACAAGCGCTCTCGAGAGCCTGAGGATGTCAACTGGGACAAGAGGAGAAGAGTGAAGATGTTATTCTATCTTGTAGCAGAAGGCCTATATTTGTCCCAGACAAAGGATCCGAATAATGGTGAGAAGGAAATGGACACTCAGTCGATGAAGTGACTGAAGTGAGCCCAGAATCCGAAATTGGGATAAGTAGTTTTTCTTACTTGTCAAGAATAAAGATTAAATTATGTCTGATTAAAAAAAAATGGATTAAAGTAAGGAGGAATATGAAAATAATTTATATTCCTTACGCTTTAACAAATCAGAAGTTTAATCTCATCTTCTTTACCGTTTAAAGATTGGATTTTGTAAACAACTTAAGAAGATCCGTTCTTTTAAGTGTAATTATTAAAGTGTGTAAAGTATGTCGCACATACAATGGAGAAAGATCCACTAACTGTGCGAAAACTCTTACCACTCTTAAGTAAGCGCCAAGAATTATCTGGGCACCAATCATAACGGAAGAAGACTAAAAGCTAAAGACGTTGAGCCTGTCATACTATTTGGCAGAAGATCCTTCATAGGATGATATTGGACACTCAGTCATAAAAAGCCTCCGGGCGACTGGAGTGGGCCAAAATTCCTTTGATATGATGATATTGGACACTTAGTCATATAAAGCCTCCGGCGACCGGAGTGGTGCGGAATTCATTTCATAGGAAAAGTAATGGACACCTAGTAAGGTGGGCCAGAGTTTCCAGGTCCTAAATGATCTGAAGGCCTAAATAAAGGCAGTAAAGAAATTGGACACTCAGTCTGCCAAAGCAACTAGAGTGGGCCAGAGTATCGAGATCACATATGATCCGGTTGCGCCCTAACCACGGGCAAGAGGTTGTTCATGTGAAGCAACGCCACCTCTAAAATCAAAGGGGTTGGAGAGGTTGTCCTCAATAGGACTTCATGGATTGGGATCACTCAAAGATGAGGTGATACATGTCCCAAACTTGATTAAAGGGATGTTGTTGGTCAAACCTGGTTTGAGACTAGTCCAACAGGTCTGTGATAACTAAGAATGATACAGTATGTCTATAGCCAAATGAGTGATATACTTGTAATCCGTGCATCTATGCTATCATAGATTAAGACACGTTAAATAGCAAGTCATTCAAAAGCTAAAGATATTGAGATTGTTGCCTTCTGTCGACATAAACCCTCAAAATAAATGCGAGGTAGATGAAGAGGCAAAATCACCTTTCCAAATTCCGTCAAGGGAATAGCGAAAGAAGCACCGCTCCTCTAGAACTTAGTCACACCTAATTGGGTGATTTGAAGTTTATACAAAATAGAGGGGGGAGACAAGTACGTTGTGATCTTCATTGATGATGGTACAACGTATGGAATCCTTTGTTTGTTAAAAAGCAAAGATGAAGTTGTTGAAGCGGATAAACACTACAAAGCAGAAGTTGAATATCAACTAAGCCTACGGATTGAGAAATTCATAGTGATAGAGGGGGAGAAAGTGAAGCATCGTTTATTAAACGACTGCTCATTTCTCACTTCAGTCCAACGGTGTTAGCCAAGCGCTAAGTCGTACGCCCAAATTATGTGGGGCACGTCGATCCTTACCGCTAATGCGATTCTCAATAGAACTCCGCATAAGGATAAGGGTAACCCTCCGTGTGATACATGGAAAGGATCTCACATACAAATGTTGTGATGTGGGGTGGTTTCATACCTAAGACTGTAGATTGCATATTCACTGGATCTGCAAATAACAGTAGTGTTCATCGCCTCTTCGCGTCAAAGAATGCTGAATTCTTAGAAGATAACTTTTCTTGAAAAAGGAAAAAGGAGTAATGCTCAAGGTTAACAAGAACCCGCGAGGGCTTCGATTTGTCCGGAACTAGACGTTCCGTATCTACAGGACTCGAAAGTTCGGCTATCCGGAACTTAAAACTCCGGATCTACGAACTCGGGGATTCTAGATGTTGAACCGAGACGGAGCAAAGAAGGGGAAAAAGACTTGTTCGAGTCCTTCTAGCTTGTATGGTTAATAATGAACCATGAACAATTAACAAATAATTGTCATCTCCAAAAGCGCCGCTTTGGAAAGAAGCTAAAGAGAGAAATAGATTCCATATATAGAACCATACTCGTGTAATAGTTAATCTTCCTCCGGAAAAGAACCTTTGGGTTGTAAAAAGTGCTCCCCTGTGAGTAGCTTCACATCCGGGGCCATTGTAATCTTACATGGCATGGGTGTTGAAATGACCTTCCAAAGCTGGAGAGTTGGAAGAAGAGGATCGAATTGGTTCGAATCTGTTGGGCTTCTTCCACGAACTTTCATTTTGGTCCCCGAAATGTTAACATTTTGGTCCCGAAAGTCTCGGATAAAACGAAACAATGAATCGATCACGAAACATTGACTCGAAGTTAGAAAGCCAACAGTTGGAAAACCAACGGTCTTAGAGTGAAAATCATATTGAAACAAAGTCTCGATATGAAAGATGACATCTTAGGAATTGGATTTCTAAGACATCTAACGGATCGGTCGATAGTTGACGGATCTCGTTGAAGCCACCAATAGATATGAATCATAGAACTGATTGGAATCATGGTGCACCCGTAGACAAGGAGCGATATGCTCGGGTCACGTGTAGTTCAATGTATTGTACACACTACAACCGACCGGTATCGTCCAACAAACAGATCGGTTGAACTAAGGTTCAGCGATGATCTTAATACATGATCAATAGAAGGCGTTAAGTCGGATATGACGATATACGAATTATTCGCTTATCTACGGATTATAGTATTACGGATGTCCAGCGGTTACGAGAGAACACGGTGATGCAAGCTGGACATCGGATCCGAAGAACACCAAAGCCACAAGTAAATGTGTATGGTGGTTCTTGGAAAATCCTCTAAGCAAACTTGCATCGACCGATTCATGATGGTATCGGAGTTTATCGCTTTATACAAAGCATGAAAGAAGTTGAGTAACTTCACGACTCATTAGAGGACGTCCCTTATTAGGAGAAACCCATGCCTTCGAGCAGTTATACACGTGGCTAGCCGATCGGCTTTAGGAAGGACACGGATGACGGCGTCGGACATATCTCGTCACGATCCGTCGGAGACATAAGACCGTATGGCGAGTTGATCATCACGGGTGTCACTTCCTTATTTACTAACTAAGGGACTACCCGGAGATCAAGTGTTCGCCTGTCTAGGGGAATGGGCTTAAAACCCAAAATATACGGACCAATACGGTGGAAACCCAACCTTACGAACCGGAGATCCCGGTAATTTGGTTCAATGGGAAAACTAAGTTGTAAAGGTTCGTTGATCGCTTCGGTGGAAGCATGAGCACTCCGGATAGTGATTTCGAAAAGAAACACCAAATCCAAAGTCGTTCCGCGATAGACATTAAGTGCTATCTGCAGTATGGGTAAAGGTTAAGTTTTCAAAACTCGTAATGATCCTCAACAGTTGAGGTTAGGTCTTTGGGAAACTTTTAATGGTTCCTAACACTTGTGAAGTGGGGTATAGCGGGATACCTTGTAGGAGACCACCTATTTAAGTGCGAGGACGGGCCGCCTCAAATTGAACGCACTTAAGAATCCAAGACGTTGTCCATGGCCAAAACGGACAAAACATTACGAAGAAGAGAGTAAGGGAATTTGTTGTGTTGGTACCGTTGTCTTGGCTTACACTAAACAACGACGGTTCAAGACATCACGTTCACCGCACGGTAAGTAAGTCCGATGGTATTCAACTATGGAAGGTTCAAAGCCGAGGCTACCTCTCCTTATGCAACATCGGTCCGCCATTTGAAATATTTGGAAATGAAAAGACACCATGTGAGTGCGCCAAATTCTCTTTCAAGAGGGGATTGTTGGAAATTTGCCTTTGGCGGGAGTTGCGACCGACCAACTTTAACGGCTTAAACACTAGTGTAACGTATGTTGGAGAATCCGGTTCTTCACACATGCATGATCTACTAAGTACGTAGATAACCGTAGGGCCAAGAATCGTCAAATTTCATTGAGAAATGAAAGAGATATTGGTTCACGAAGTAAGGTGTTTGAAGCATGGAAAGTATGGTATTGTGTGTAATTCTCCCTCATCGGTAGAGGAAGAAAGAATTGTTGTGTATATAAGATTCGAAATTGGTTTGGGGTTTGGGACCCCAAGGGGTATCCCATGTGTTTAAAGGAGGGAGGACCTAGATGTGCTTCGGTTCGAGGAAAGACCACACGCGCGCCGCCGCCGCCCGCCCATCCGGTCTGGTTCCGGTTCCGAGTTCCGGGTTCCGGGTTCTCGGGTTCACGGGTTCACGGGTCGTGGGTCGTGGGCTGTGGGCTGTGGGTCTTCTGATATTATCTTTTTGGGCCAGAAAACTTTGCCGAAGTACGGTTTGATCCCGAAGTTTCAGATATACGAGTTTGGACCGAATTCTTTCGGATGTGCGTTTGGTCCCCGAAGTTTCAAGATGTACGAGTTTGGTCCCCGAAGTTTCCAAAAAATCAGAATTTCGACGGTCAAAAACGAAATGCCAAGCACTCAATTCAGCCATTTATTTTGGCTGAATTACTCCTCCTATAATGGCCAAAACAGTTGGTCTTTCTCCCATTTATGTTGGTGACTTTACTACCTCCATAATGGCCATTATTTGGCTATTATGGAGCGCGTTTTCAGAGCAAGATAAACATCCCCTCCCTCTCCTATATAAACACCCCATTACACCATTGTTGAGCACTAAGACATATGCACGAAAATACATAAACGGATGCGAGAAAAAAACGGTGCACGAAAATACACAACCGAAATAGTTTTCTTCCTACAACTTCCAAGCATCATTTCGTTACTCAATATTCTTCACGGTAGCTCTTGAGTTTCCTTTGCTCAAGGGTTCCATTGCCGTTTTATCTTGGGAGACAAATTGTCCAGGACGTATAAAGGATACATACGGGGCAATATTGTCTTAAGGACTGAGTGCTACACTCGACTCAGCAAAAACAGTTTCCATTTTTCCGTCTTCTACAAAACTGGAATTTCCAGTTTTATTGTGTAACCATTGTAATTTTCAGATTTCTAGTTGAATTATTGAATCTTTGTTTATCCTTTCGAATACTTGTAATAGTTAAATACTTCCCGTACTGCTTTATAAAGTACCATAGAGCAAAATCTCCCAACAAGTTCAAGTAGAAAAAGGGATCAGTTGATAATTTGGGTGTGAAACCCGCAAAAATGATCAGTTGATAGTTTGGGTGTGAACCCGCGAAAAAGTAATTGTTCAAGTGTGTTCTTACCATTAACTCAAAACAAAAATAAGAAAAAGAAGTACCTGAATCATATTGTAAAGTTGAATAGGTGTTTTTTTGGTTGCTCTTGTGCTTGGCTTGGACCTGTGAAAAATTGTATTGGAGAAAGTTTACTACCAAACTTTGTGACGTTAATAATGCGTGACTGGGAAATAGTTAATGGACAGAACCTGCACGACTGATTAGCAAACCAAAATCAAAATTTCAGGAAAAATCTCGAAACAAAAGTGTAGAAGATCAAAAGAAAAATATCCAAAAAGAGTAGAACGCAAAGAATAATATAGAAGTGAACATACGGTCTCTTGAGTAAAACAAAATCTAATAAGAATTCAAGTTTTTTGTTGAGAGAAAGAATAGAGTTTCTCGTCTGTTTCTGCTGGGATTGACAAGGTAACGAACATGGCCTAACGGTTTAGGGAGGGTTTTGTGCTTCAAGTAATTTTTTTTCTATTTGCAGTTTAGTCTGCCAACTAAGGGATCGTTTGGTTTGGTTGCGGGTTAGAGTTTGCATGCAACACCTTGTTTGGACCGTTGTTACCTATTGAATCGTATTGTATAACAACGAAAAGCCCCTTATGTAACAAATGATTTAGTGTTATTCCGTCGTTACCTAATTTCTCGTTTCAATTATGTCCTTACTTAATATTTCATAATCCTAATTTATCCTTTATCCTATATTATGTAACTCCACCCAAATACCCTACCCTACGTCTTCCTTCTTCTGCCTCGTCAACTTCTTGTATATCTGCTCTCTTTTTCATTCTTCATGTTTCTCTCCTTTTTGGTGAAAAAACTTTGCTGATCTTTGGCTCCTTCAACCGTAAGGAACTAAGTTACATAAGTACATGATCGTATGACATAAAATGGATATGCACTGTCACACACATTTTCTCCTTGTTGCTTCTACGTTGAATTTATAAGGAACTTCTAATGGGAAAAAAGTACTTATTATTGTTTTTAATATTATTAATATGTTTTTTATTAAATTTGTTAGAATTTGCATGAATTTCATAGCTTAATATATTTACAAGGCATAACTTGTGACAAATTGGCAGAAAGAACTTGTCTTAAATTATATTTATTAGTAATTATTGATAAATTTAACATTTATAATAGCTTAGGGCATTTTAGTAAACTTATCAGTTACGATACAACACGATACGATCAAACCAAACAATAAAAAAGTTATTAAATAACAACAAACGATATATTCCATCCAAACATTGTATCTACAAAACATTACAATACATTATAATACAACACATTACAGTACATTGTGAAACGACTTGTAATTGAAAGAAATAATATCTTGATTATTTTCATTACTGAAAGAGTATATATACAATTTACAATTTCCATAATAGGAAAATCCTATTCCTATTCTAATCTCAAAACCCTATTCTACTTGTACAAGGATCCTACAATTATGGTAACTATACAATGCTAATTATATACAATTAATACAAACTATTTTTTTTTACCATAAATAAGATATATACGGTGAGACAACCGTGTATACTTATGTTAATTATCACACCCCCGCAGTCATAGCAGGCGGTCTTCGTACGTTGAGACTGTCCCTAAAATCTTCAAAAAGGACCGAGGGAAGGCCTTTGGTAAAGATGTCTGCAATTTGATACCTGGAAGGGACATGGCAGACGCGTACTTGTCCACGAGCTACCTTTTTGCGAACAAAGTGGATATCCATCTTTATATGCTTAGTGCACTGGTGCTGAATCGGATTACCAGAAAGGTAGATGGCACTAACATTATCACAATAAACCAAGGTAGCTTTCTGAATAGGACAATGAAGCTCTAACAGAAGATTACGTAACCAACATGATTCAGAGACCACATTGGCTACCCCTCTATACTCGGCCTCTGCACTAGATCGTGATAAAGTCGACTGACGCTTTGCAGACCATGAGACCAACTTATTACCAAGAAACATACAATAGCCAGACGTAGAACATCTGGTGTCTGGACAGTCACCCCAATTAACATCTGTATACGAGACAAGTGTAGACGTCGACGAATGATATAAATGTAAGCCATAGTCAAGTGTCCCCTGGATGTACCGAATAATGCGTTTGAGCGTATTCATATGTTCAACACTGGGATCATGCATAAACAAGAACACCTGCTATACGACATACGTAATATCTGATCTCGTGAAAGTAAGATACCGAAGAGCCCCTGCAAGACTGCGATAGCGGGTTGGATCCTCGTAAGGGGAGCCTGCCGCAGCACCTAACTTGGATTTAGTATCAACTGGAGTGGAAGTAGACTTGCATGAGGACATACCAACTCACTCAATGATCTCAGTTGCATACTTACACTGTGATAACAATAACCCACCTGCATGATGAGTGACAACAATCCCCAAAAAGTAACTCAAGGGCCCCAAGTCTTTCATAGCAAACTCAGAAGTGAGCATTGTCATGATAGACTGACGTAATGCATCAGAAGAGGCAGTCAAGATAATATCATCCACATATAATAGTATATAAGCCACAGAAGAACCACAATGATATATGAACAATGAATTATCAGACCTGCTGTGAGAGAACCCAATAGTCGAAACATAGTCTGCAAACCTCTTATACCAAGCTTGTGGAGACTGCTTAAGCCCATACAAGGACTTCTTCAACAAACAGACATGATGAGGATATTTGGGATCCCTAAACCCCAAGAGCTGATGCATATAGACTGTCTCATTGAGATCACCATGTAAGAAAATATTCTTCGCATCTAACTGATGAATGGGCCATGCTTTCGAAAGAGCCAAGCTGAGCACATTGCGAATAGTAGCCGGCTTGACCACCGGACTAAACATCTCACCACAATCCACACTAACCTGGTGAGTCTTACCATCACCCTACAAGACGAGCTTTATGCCTCGCAAAAGAACCGTCAGAATTATCCTTATGAGCAAAAATTCACATAGACCGAATAATATTAACACCAGATGGATGGGGCACCAACTCCCACGTCTTATTATCAATAAGAGCATTATATTTGCCGGTCATAGAAATTTTCCAATTCGGATCATTTAAAGCAGACACAGGATTACGGGGGTAAGGGTGATTTAAGAACATTAGAATGTAAGTATTTTTGGTTTAAAAACACCCCATTGACTACGAGTGACCAGTCTATTACTCGGGGGAGAATTGGGTGGATTTCGAGAACTACCAGGACACGTGACGGACCGGCTAGCAGGAAGTGGGCCTGTTGGCACAATACCGGAATCTTGTGACGGTAATAGGCTGGAACCCTTCACTGGAACAGTGGCGGTAATGGGATGGGAATCTGGCCTAATTACCATCATTGGCCTAGTTACGGGACTAGATACAACGGCTGGAACAGTGGGCCCGCTGGTGGATTTGGGGTGCGGGACACGTCCAGAAAATGATGAATAATAAACGGGGATATACCATCATCCAAAAAATTATACGAACTAGGCACATGATTACTAACCTTAGCAAACGAAAATTGAGATTCATCAAAAATTACATGGCGACTAATGATGATTTTATTAGATGATAAATCAAAATATTTGTAACCACAATGATTTGACGGATAACCCAAAAACACACAATAGGTAGATCGGGCCTGAAGTTTGTTAATTGTGGTGGACGGAAAGAGTGGATAACACAAGCACCCAAAGACCCCAAGATGTGAATACGAAAGAGTTTTATTATATAAAATTTGAAGAGGGGACGAATATGTCAAACCTTTGGAAGGAAGAATGTTAAGAAGATATGTAGCAATTTGTAAAGCATGATGCCAAAAAGAAGGGGGTACAGAAGCATGAATCAATAAAGTTCGGACAATGTTATTAATGATACAAATTTTGCTTTCGGCTTTCCCATTTTGTGAAGACGTATGTGGGCAAGAAAAATTAAAATTGATCCCATTATTAGCACAAAAATCCCGAAACACCCCATTGTCATATTCTTTGCCATTATCACATTGAATATTTTTTATTTTCCGTTCGAATTGGGTTCTAATGAATGTTCTAAATTTTAAGAAGGTGGAAAAAACATGAGATTTTTTCGCTATCGGAAAAGTCCATAAAAACTTAGAATAATCATCCAAAAATAGAACATAATACCGATGACCCAAAGAACTAAGAACATGAGACATCCATAAATTGCTATGAAGAATATCAAATGACATTAAAGTATGAGAATTAAAGTCTACAAATGGCAACCTAACAATTTTTCCTAAAGAACAAGATTGACAATTCAGAGTACTACGCGTACCCTTACATAAAATAAAATTATTTTTATCTAAGGAAGACAAAATAGACGACCCCGGATAACCAAGACGAGCATGCCACAAGGAAGGAGCAAGTGATGTAAAAGAGGACGACAAGGATAGACTCGAGACACTGGAACATGGCGTGATAGGATAAAGATCTCCCCTACTATCACACCTCATGAGAGGACTTCCCGTCTTGAAATCCTTCACAGAAAACCCAAACGGATCAAATTCAATAGACACAGAATAGTCAATGGTGAATTTTCGGATAGACACTAGATTTTTAATCAATTTGGGGGCATGAAGGGTATTTTTCAAAATAAGGGGTGGATGGGAGGGGGGGAACAACGTTTTATGACCATAACAAAAAATTGGAATAAAATTATCATTACCAACAATTATGCCACACAGGTTGCTCAAATTGGAATAAGACGAGAGAGTACCTTGATCGGATTTCATGTGGGTAGTGGCTCCGATGTCCGTGTACCAATTCGGGTTCGGTGGTGTTAAACGAAGTGTGTGCATAATGGCTTCAATGTCGGTCTGAGTGGGGCTCGCTGCCTGATGGGCCTGCGGAGGCCGAGGCCTAAGCACACTTGATTGCTGCCTCAGCCCAGAAGAATTTCGGAAACCTATTGGGCCAGAATTAATGGGCCAGGCTGCATTGGGCCGTGACAGTTGCTGGGCAGCCCAACTGCTAGGCGTTGTAGCTGGAGGAAAATAGGGGCTGATGGGCCACTGCCCACTAGCACAGTCCCACGACTAGGGGGCCCAAGGTTGAGACCAGCTGGGTTGTGGCCCACTTATGTAGGGATGGGACCAGCTGCATTGTGAGAATGGTTTTGGTTCGAATTATCAATGAACCCTTGAGAATTGGTGGAGGACGTCATCATGACCATGGGACTAGCACTTGTAGCCACCTTTTTAGCCAAACCGGCTTCTTTCAAAGTAAGCATGGAGCGGGCGTGATAGAACCTCGGGAGAGAATTACTTTGACGAAAGAGAATTCCAATGCCACTATAGGCAGCGAATAGGCTAGCAACCATCTGCAGGACAAGACGATCTTCACTAACGGGCGCACCAACGTTCCAATTATTTCAACCATTTGCAATATGATGAAACGTTTGGGAAATTTTCCATATTGACGTGGAAAAATTCCTGCTCAAGGGTAACAATACGAGAATTCTGATTATCTTGGAAAATATCACGTAGTCTATCCCAAGTAGCCTTCGCCGTAGCCTCAGGCTCAATAATCGTTTGCAAAAGGTCGGTAGAAATAGTGGAGTAAATCCACTAAAGAATAGTAGCATCAAGGGTTATCCATAACTTAGGATCATCCTCGGGTTTGGGAACCTTCGTATCCGTTGGAGCCTCGGGGATAATATGATGGAGAACTTGATGCGAGTGTGCGTGAACTTTGAACAATTCTTCCCACGTCGCGTATTGGACGTTTTCTATTTCAAGAATGATAGAGATATGATTCTTGATGTTAGAAACAGTGAGGACAGGGTGAAACATGTTCTTAGCCATAATAGCAACGCAAGATATGATGTAGGGATTGGGAAGAAAAATTTGGGAAGAGATGAGAGACCGTCGTACACGAATTTCGAGAAAAGAGGCTCGAAATTGGAGGGATTGTCGACAGAATTTTAAGAAAATTGGAGAGAGGAATTTAAGGCCTAGACTTCTGATATCATAAAAGAAATAATCCCTTGATTATTTTCATTAATGAAATAGTTTATATACAATTTACAATTTTCATAATAGGAAAATCATATTCCTATTCTAATCCCAAAATCCTATTCTACTTGTACAAGGATCTTATAATTATGGTAAGTATACAATGCTAATTATATATAATTAATACAAACTATTTGTTACCATAAATAAGATATACATGGTGAGACAACTGTGTATACTTAGGTTAATTATCAGTAACAATATTGCTCCAAATAGATTGTAATGAGGGGTCGTTTGGTTTGATTGCTGGTTAAAGTTATGCAACTATTAGTTATATTGCAGCCTGCATTTCATCTTCTTCTCGGCATTTATAATACATAAATTCCCTAATAAATGAAAATCTCCTGCTATGTACCGTAAATATGGGCAATATGGGTCTCTAAATAGGTGGTTCTCTTATATTAAAAAGCAGGAAAGTCCTTATCGAAATGTGTTGTGTTTTATACTAGGAAAAATTGTACTTAGTATTTTATAATATTTAGGACTTTAAAATTAATAAAAAGTTTCACTATTAAATCTTTTCTTATTTAAAGTAAGTCGGAGTCCTAATTAGCACGTATGTTGAACATGTCGACTTATCACATATCATCGATATCCCATTCTCGATGATCATTAGTCGAGGCTATTTTAAGAGTTACGCTATATTATCAATATCTCACTCTATTAATGACAATGTAAGCTCAAGGGATGCACATTAATGAATAATCACAAACAATCAAATAATAATTCAATAATTGCAAATGCCAAAATATTAATCTCCATTAGTAATAATACGAATGTGTATAAAGTATATTTGTCCTAATACAGATTGTCTCTAGGACATAAATATACTTTCAATCTCCCACTTGGCCTAGAGCCAATCTCCAACATATCTAATGCCCATATTCTCAAAATGATCATTATGCTTGACTAAGCTTAATGGTTTAGTGAATGGGTCAGCTAGATTATCATCTGTGGGAACATAGTCTAATCTAATATCTTCAGTCACCACCATCTCCCTGAGTATGTGGTACTTCCTTGGTACATGCTTGTTTTTATTGGTTGATCTTGGTTCTTTAGCTTGCGCAATCGCACCAGTGTTGTCACAATAAACCGTTATTGGATAAGTGGCACTTGGAACAACCCCTAGTTCCTTCAGGAACTCAGATATCGCGACAGCTTCTTTACCAGCTTCCGATCCAACAATGTACTCAGCTTATGTTGTCGAATCAGCAGTTGTATCTTGTTTGCAACTTTTCCAGCTTACTGCTCCACCATTGAAAATGAATGTGTATCCTGATTGAGATTTGTAGTCATCAACATCTGTCTGGAAGCTAGCATCAGTGTACCCAGTAGCAGCTAGCTTTTCTTATAAAAGTATATTTATGTCCTAAAGATAATCTGTATTAGGACAAATATACTTCATACACATTCATATTATTATTAATGGAGATTAATATTTTGGCATTTGCAATTATTGAATTATTATTTGATTGTTTGTGATTATTCATTAATGTGCATCCCTTGAGCTTACGTTGTCATTAATAAAGTGAGATATTGATGATAGAGCGTAACTCTTAAAATAGCCTCGACTAGTATCATCGAGAATGGGATATCGATGATATGTGATAAGTCGACATGTGGTCTGCATCACATCCTTAGAGGATGTAGTATGTCTCACCTGCTACGAGTAATGACTACTCGTGATGGACACATGGATACTTTGGAAGTATTGGTATACCCTGCTGATATACTATTTGTTATACTTGTCTAAAGTATGATCAGCATGTGGGAGATAGAAGTCCTTAGACTTGAGGTCAATACGTGCCTTGTCTACAAAGTAATGTACTTTCATCCCGTTCTAAGCTCAAATGCCATATAAGTTGAGATACGGCTTGTATTGGGTACATTACGATGTGGATGAAAGGTGGTAGTTGAGCCAAGATTAGGATTCATTCCTCGGATGTATATTCGAGAGAACACTCGGATTCTCAGTGATGTTAGGTGAACGCAATAGACATATTTAGAATATGGTCTAGTTGTCAACTAATATAGATGAGATACAATGATTAAGCCATTTGGATAGACACTTGACAAATCCTAAGCTTGATCGGGTGTGTCGTGGATGAAAGAATTTTATCTTACCACATAAAGGTTAAGTTTACTGGATTCACATAAACGTTCTTCACATATTGAGTTCATCTTCCGGCGTCATCTAGGAGTTTCGCGTAGACCTTAATTTGATTAATGTCGATATGGGAAGGCCTTTAGGGTGACACTATGTCGATTGTCCATTTCGATCTAAGGATGTATTGAGAGAAAAATTAAATGTTCGATTTGGAATCGAGATATTTAAATGAATAATGATTATTTTAATTAAGTCAAAATTAGATTTTGGATTTAATTAAGAATGCATGGAAAATAAATTGAGACAGTGCAGGAGCACATCGAGCGCTGTGGTGCCCATACCCTAGGGCCCCGGTGCCTCTGTCTCGAATTTTGGGCCAGGCCCAAAGGTCAAACCCTAATCCAGGTTTGACCTATTTTTCAACTATATATAGAGGCATTCACTTCATTATTCATACACCAATTTTCTGAAAATCATTCTAAGCCTTAGAGACTTAGAATCAAATACTCTCTCGAACCTCTGTCGGATTTTCTAGATTTCCGAAAGAGAAATACATTGAAGCTTGGAGCTTGCAATCGGAAGGGCAACCGCATGTGTACCTTATAGTAGAAAAAGACTTCGGATATTCAAACTTGTAAGTTTATGATTTATGTTACAAGTTTAATTGTTGTATAAGCATACCAGAAATGTTGTTGGGGTAAGTAAGAAACAAAACTTTTAACTTCCGTTGTGCCTTTCTTATGCGTTTTGAACCCAACAAAAACCCTACAGTGGTATCAAAGCCCATGCTGGTTCAATGGTTATATAACAATTGAATATAATAATACTATGGGTTAAACATAAAATTTGATTAAAACGAGGTTTCTTGAAATACTACATGTCTTGAACGAATGTTGACCTTTTGATATCACCCTAAATTATTTCCTACGCTAACTCGAGGAAATCATTCTGCTCTAACTCAAACTAAGCCAAAAGTGCATTGTTCGACTCATTGCACGGTGCATGGCTAAGAATGAGTAAGAACGGATGATGGCCGATATGGGCGTTATTGATAATGGTGGGTGATGATAAAAGATATGTGATTTGATCCCTAAATTGGATTTACGGCTCGAACGATTTTAAGAATCAACACAGAAACGTTTGTCAGGACATGAGCGTCGCAACCCTATGGTAGGGCGCTGCGGCGCTTGCTAGGGTTTCAAGGTGGCTCCGCGGCGCTAATGCTTCATTTCAAAAACATGGACTCACTAGACAACAGGCGTCGCTGCTCCATGGTGGAGCGCTGCGGTGCTAATGCATTTTTGAAGAAGCCGAAAGGCTTCTGCCTCAGTGGTGCCGCAGCCCTAATGATTAACGTCGCGGCCCCACCTGTCCAGAAACAAAAAAAAATCAGAGTTCAGAATGTTTAACCCAAGATTATTATTATACAGTATATTATTTGATAAATATGTTGTTTATGTGCTAAATGTCAAAATATTTGTCACTTACATTTCTAGAATAGTGTCCGCTATAACTGTCTGGGCAGGCGACGCCCAGTGTTTGATTAAACCATCTTATATCATGCATATTGGGTTGACGGTTCCCAAACTATATGTGTCATTAGCTTTGATAAGATGTCATATTGGATATGGCATAAAAGAGTTGATCTTGGTTAGAACCCTGAATTAAAATGTTTCCCAAAATTTTAAATACAAGTCTATGTTAAAACGCGTCGTCCATTATAATTGTTAGAGTGCAAAATCCTTTTCGGCGATACGAGTATTTATGCCAAAGCATTTTCTTTAAGTCTACGAGGACCCATACTCTTTCATAGGTGCGTTTTAATGTAAAGGTAAATGATAAACTTTTGTAGGTATTTACACCAAAGTGTTTGCTCACAAAGGCCAAATTTGCTTAGATACATAAACGCAGTCGTGTAATGGGGTTGACTTGCTTAGACAACTCTTGGCGCCAAAGTGTCAGACTAATCTAAGAACGCAAGATTAAATATAATATTTAATCAACCAAGAGTTGCGAATAAGTTTTTCAATTGGTTTAGAACCTACCAAGATATGTTGTTAAGTTATCAGCCAAAGCAAACGCGAAGATAGCATAGGCTTGGATCTTAGTCCATTATGACCTCAATAAATATAGGTATGTATTCTACCATGGGGTCATAGAATTATATTAAAATAGTGGGAGCTAATTAAATAAAAGGCCTTGTTGATTAGCCTAAATGAATGTGTGTAATAGGAAATAGATTTTGAGTTTTGATTTCCAGTCTATCTAATTCTCCAGATTATTAAAGATGTCGAGCTTATCGTTGAAAATGTTGATTGAGATGAATAAACTTACTGGACCGAACTACCTTGACTGGCTAAGGAATTTGCGAATAGTACTGATACAAAAGAAAATAGAATACGTGTTGGACACGGTGTTCCCAACAGTCCTTGCGACAGACTCTGACAAATATGCCTCTTTTGATAAGGATGCTTACCAGAAACATCTAGATGATGCCACTTCAGCACAATGCGTAATGCTGTCTTTCATGTCTATGGAACTTCAGAGACAACATGAGAACATGGGGCCCAATGAGATGCTCGAACACTTGAAGAGTCTCTATGACTCTCAATCCCAGACTATGGAATATGAGCTGCTAATAGAACTCTTTAAGTGTAAGCTCAATGAAGGGCCCCAGGTCTCACAGTACTTGTTGAAGATGATAGGGCTAATAGAGAGGCTTGCTTCAATTGGAACGAAGCTTGAAAAGAATGTCGCTACCACCCTTATCCTGAACTCTCTCTCTCTCGTTCCGTTGAGAACTTTATAGTGAATTTCAACATGAATGGAACGAAGGCGACTCTGCCGGAGCTGCACAACATGTTCAAGACCTTTGAGTCCTCCACTTCCAAAGGCAAAGCTGTGCTCATGGTGAGCTCTTCTAACCGACCCAAGCCGAAAGGCAAGGAATGGCAGAAGAAGAAGGGAAAATCAGTCGCTGCGCCCTCAGCTATGAAGCCCAAGGGAGGTGTGAAGAAGAAGGTGAACGCGGCTAAGGATGAATGCCTCAACTGCCATAGGAAGGGGCATTGGAAAAAGGACTGCACGACACTAGGAGGGGGAAAAGCACCAGGTGCTCCTACCTTTGGTGGACAAGGTATGTACGTCATTGAAATAAATATGTCTATAAATAACTCTCATTCCTGGGTATTGGATACCGCTTGTGGCTCACACATTTGTACAAATGTGCAGGGGCTAACTGATAGTAGGAAGGTT
The DNA here is from genome assembly GCA_034509755.1 of Anisodus tanguticus. Classification (NCBI taxonomy): domain Eukaryota; kingdom Viridiplantae; phylum Streptophyta; class Magnoliopsida; order Solanales; family Solanaceae; genus Anisodus; species Anisodus tanguticus. The sequence continues at coordinate 9,499,165 of CM067552.1, read as the reverse complement.
GGACCGAGAGAGGTAGACCTACGCATTGAAAATGGAGCACGAGTGAATGCTGAGCGCGTAGGGACTCATAGATTAAATTTACTTTCCGACTATTGTTTAGTGTTGAATGATTGCTTTTATGTACCCTCGTTAATGAGAAATATTATTTCTATCCCAGTGTTGGACATGGAGGGCTTTTCCTTTATATTTATAATGGCAGTCACGTATTGTCTTTTGATAATGTTATCTATGTAACTGCCCCTCTTGTGGATGGATTATATACACTGAACTGTAGTCGAGAGATATTCAATGTACAAAATAAATGAGCCAAGATAAGTAATAGAAACTCTACCTACCTATGGCACTGCAGACTTGGTCATATCAACGAATCAATGAGAGCAAGATTGAGGAAATTAGACTACCTCGAACCATTTGACTTGGAGTCTTATGGTAACTGTGAATCTTGCTTGAGAGGAAAGATGACCAATAAACCACTTTCCGGGAAAGGTGTGCTAGCCAAGGAGGTGCTTGAGTTGGTCCATACTGATGTATGTGGGCCATTCTCGACTCAAGCTAAAGGAGGCTTCCCATACTTCATCACTTTTACTGACGACTTCACAATGTATGGATATGTGTATCTTATGAGACATAAATCTGAGGCATTTGAGAAGTTCAAGGAGTACAAGTCAGAAGTAGAGAAGCAACTTGCAACGAGTATCAAGACCCTTTGATCAGATCGAGGAGGTGAATACTTGAGCAAGGATTTTCTAGATTACTTAGAGCTACATGGAGTCCAGTCAGAATGGACACCTCATGGAACACCACAGATTAATGGTGTTGCCGAGAGGAGAAACTGACCTTTATTGGATATGGTTCGATCCATGATGAGCTCCTCAGCTTTACCTACATACCTTTGGGGACATGCTATACATACCTCTATATATGTTCTGAACAGGGTTCCTTTCAAGTCAGTAGAAAAGACACCCTATGAGATATGGTATGGCAAGAAGCCAGCTCTTAAACATATGAGACCCTGGGGGTGCCCCGCATATGTTAAGAAGATGCTCACTGACAAGTTGGAATCTAAAAGTGAGAAATGTTACTTCGTGGGGTATCCAAAGGAAACTAAGGGATACTACTTCTATCTTCCTGGAGAACATAAGGTCAATGTTTCCAGGAACACAACTTTCCTTGAAGAAGAATATGTCTACAAGGAACATAGTTGCACAGAGATAGAACTTGAAGAAATTCAAGAACCACAAGATAACACAGAAATTAAACCCTTGTCGAATGACCTAAACAAGGATTTAGTGGGATTATCTGGTGAAGATTGGGTACTTAGAGTACGCCCTTCAGCTAGTAGGAGTGTTGTGAGAGATAGTGCAGAAATGCAAGACTCTCATACACAACTAATGGAAGATGATACAATGGTTGTACATCATTCCATTCAAGAAATACATAAAAATGACATTCCTGAAAGCTCTCAAGGTGATGGATTGTCCAACACACAAAGACCTTCTCACAATCAGAATGCAACAAACACTGAAACGCAGAATACTCAACTCTGTAGGACTACTAGGACTCATCGTCTGCCTGAAAGAATTAATCTCCTAGTTGAAACACACAATGAGATAGATATTCCTGATGACGATGAACCTACAACCTACATCGAATCTATGTTATACATTGATTCACAGAGATGGCAAGAAGCCATGAAATCTGAGATGGACTCGATATACATAAATCAAGTTTGGAACTTGGTTGATTTGCCAACTGGGGTTAGACCCATAGGATGCAAATGGGTCTTCAAGAAGAAAATTGATGCATATGGCAAGGTACAGACTTATAAAGTAAGACTGGTGGCCAAAGGTTATAATCAACGGCATGGGGTCGATTATAATGAAACCTTTTCACCTGTTGCTAAGATTAAGTCCATTCGGATTTTGCTTGCAATAGCTGCATATTATGACTATGATATTTGGCAGATGGATGTCAAAATTGCTTTCCTCAATGGTAATCTAGTTGAGGAAGTGTATATGAAAAAACATGAGGGTTTTTCAATTGAGTCCAAACCAAATGTTGTGTGCAAGCTACAAAAGTCCATTTATGGGCTTAAGCAAGCCTCGAAGAGTTGGAACATTTGCTTTGACAAGGCTATCAAGTCATTTGATTTCGTCAGAAGCAAAGATGATCCATGTGTTTATAGTAAACGCAAGGATGAGAGTATTGCCTTCATTATCATATATGTAGATGACATATTAATAATGGGAGATAATAAGACTCTCCTACAGTCAGTCAAAGAGTAGTTGTCCAGTGCCTTCATGATGAAAGATTTAGGTGAAGTCTGCTACATTCTGGGGATTAGGATCTATAGAGATAGACCTAACAGATTGTTGGGGATGTCACAGTCAGTCTACATAGACAAAGTGCTTAGATGTTTTTCTATGGAAAATTCCAAGAAAGGCGGTCTACCTATGGGACAAGGCATCAAGTTATCTATGAAGGACAGTCATTCTAATACTATGGAATTTGAACACATGAAAAAGATCCCATATGCTTCGGCTATAGGATCGATCATGTATGCCATGACCTGTACTAGGCCAAATGTGACCTTTGCACTTAGCATGACTTGCAAGTTCCAACAGAATCCTGGGGAAGAATACCGGAAGGCAGTCAAGAGTATTCTTAAGTATCTTAGATGAACTAAAGATTACTTCTTAGTCTATGGTGGGAATAAAAGCTAGCTGCTACTGGGTACACTGATGCTAGCTTCCAGACAGATGTTGATGACTAAAAATCTCAATCAGGATACACATTCATTTTCAATGGTGGAGTAGTAAGCTGGAAAAGTTGCAAACAAGCTACAACTGCTGATTCGACAACAGAAGCTGAGTTCATTGCTGGTAAAGAAGCTGTCACGATATCTGAGTTCCTGAAGGAACTAGGGGTTGTTCCAAGTGCCACTTGTCCAATAACGGTTTATTGTGACAACATTGGTGCGATTGAGCAAGCTAAGGAACCAAGATCAACCAACAAAAACAAGCATGTACCAAGGAAGTACCACATACTCAGGGAGATGGTGGAGACTGAAGAGATTAGATTAGACTATGTTCCCACAGACGATAATCTAGCTGACCCATTCACTAAACCATTAAGCTTAGTCAAGCATAATGGTCATTTTGAGAATATGGGCATTAGATATGTTGGAGATTGGCTCTAGGCCAAGTGGGAGATTGAAAGTATATTTATGTCCTAGAGACAATCAATATTAGGACAAATGTACTTTATACACATTTGTATTATTATTAATAGAGATTAATATTTTGGCATTTGCAATTATTGAATTATTATTTGATTGTTTGTGTTTATTCATTAATGTGCATCCCTTGAGCTTACGTTGTCATTAATAAAGTGAGATATTGATGATAGAGCGTAACTCTTAAAATAGCCTCGACTAATGATCATCGAGAATGGGATATCGATGTTATGTGATAAGTTGATATGTGGTCTGCATCACATCCTTAGAGGATGTAGTATGTCTCACCTGCTACGAGTAATGGCTACTCGTGATGGACACATGGATACTTTGAAAGTATTGGTATACCCTGCTGATATACTGTTTGTTATACTCGTCTAAAATATGATCAGCGTGTGGGAGATAGAAGTCCTTAGACTTGAGGTCAATACGCATCTTGTCTACAAAGTAATGTACTTTCATCCTGTTCTAAGCTCAAATGCCTTATAGGTTAAGATATGGCTTGTATTGGGTACATTACGATGTGGATTAAAGGTGGTAGTTGAGCCAAGATTAGGATTCATTCCTCGGATGTATATTCAAGAGAACACTCGGATTCTCAGTGATATTAGGTGAACGCAATAGACATATTTAGAATATGGTCTAGTTGTCAACTAATATAGATGAGATACAATGATTAAGCCATTTGGATAGACACTTGACAAATCCTAAGCTTGATTGGGTGTGTCGTGAATGAAAGGATTTTATCTTACCACATAAATGTTAAGTTTACTGGATTCGTATAAACGTACTTCACATATTGAGTTCGTCTTCCAGAGCCGTCTAGGAGTTCCGCGTAGACGTTAATTTGATTAATGTCGATATGAGAAGGCATGTATGGTCACACTATGTCGATTGTCCGTTTCGATCTAAGGATGTATTGAGAGAGAAATTAAATGTTCAATTTGGAATCGAGATATTTAAATAAATAATGATTATTTTAATTAAGTCAAAATTGGATTTTGGATTTAATTAAGAATGCACGGAAAATAAATCGAGACAGTGCAAGAGCACATCGAGCGCCGCGGCGCCTCTGCCTCGAATTTTGGGCCAGGCCCAAGGTCAAACACTAATCCGGTTTTAACCTATTTTTCAACTATATATAAAGGCATTCACTTCATTATTCATATACCAATTTTCTGAAAATCATTCTAAGCCTTAGAGACTTAGAATCAAATACTCTCTCGAACCTCTGCCGGATTTCCTAGCTTTCCGAAAGAGAAATACATTGAAACTTGGAGCTTGCAATCGGAAGAGCAACCGCGTGTGCACCTTATAGTAGAAAAAGACTCCAGATATTCAAACTTGTAAGTTTATGCTTTATGTTACAGGTTTAATTGTTGTATAACCATACCAGAAATGTTGTTGGGGTAAGTAAGAAACAAAACTTTTAACTTCCGCTGTGCCTTACTTATGTGTTTTGAACCCAACAAAAACCCTAGATGTTGTACCTTTAATTTAGAGATAATGGTAAAAAAATACACTTGAACTATCACTTTTTCGTGACTTTCACATTCCAACTATCAGTTATTCTCTTTTCCTACATGCACTATCTTTATCTATGTATTAAAACACACTTAGGGGTCATTTGGTAGCTAGTTAGAGTTATGTATTCCACCTTCTATCCTGCATAAAATAATATAGAGATTTTCTCGTAACTTATACGTCCGTGTATTAGTTAACGGGATACTAAATTGCAAACCAAACAACGTACTATTTTATACATATATAACTTACCTCCTAACCAACTATCAAATGTTGTATTACTTATGTGGGATTTAATGCCTGCATAACTTACGTCCAAACCAACTACCAAACGACTCCTTAGTTGAAATTCACAAAAAATGATAGTTCAGTTGTGTTTTTTACCATTAACTTTTTAATTTATGAGAATTTTATTATTTGCTTATATTCATTAATTTTCCCTATATTCAGTAATAGGTTTAAGTTTTATACAATGAAAGTAATTGCTTTTCGTGCAAGTCAAGGTCTCCAATTCCTAGTCATTATCTGACGAAGTAGAAATAAGTTACATGGAGGAAATCTACTTATAAGTTATAAGAGACTTGCTATTTTAAGGACTACACTTGCATATGAAAATTAAATTAAAAAACGTCTGAGATTTCTTATAGATAAGATGTAAGTGTGGTAAAAGGTATTGGTTTGATAATTTTGGAAAAAGTATCTTATTTTAAAAATATTCATTTTTGCCAATCTAAGAAGGGCGGCAATGCAATTTATCCATTTCACAAATTATTAAATCATTTTTGGTGTGGGTTTTAACCATGTACCCGCGGAATGTATATGTAACAATGTTCCTTTTCATTGTGTGAAACAGTAAAAGTAAAAAAGAAATATAGGGAAAGACTCTTTGTGAAAAATATATATTGGATTATTGGGTTTATAATAGAATGTTCACTACTCCTTAATCATACATTCCTTTTTATAAATTTATGTACCAAAAATGTTAATACGTATTCTAATAAATGTTATAATTAGATATAAATTATGAATAATTATCTCAATATTCATAATTACTATATTCTTTATTTTTATTTTTGAGCTTAGTAACCAAAATTTTCGTTTTTAGCTTTCAACGTTAATCCATAATGTGCCTAATTTCATAACTTCTCTGGAGAATTTCGCATTTGTTAGTCTTATTTGTGGATATTTCTTTTTATTGATTGACAAATCCGTCTGGAACCAACTCTTAAAGACCAAATGCAGCATTTGTAGTAGTTGCTTATCTACCGAAATAATTTAAAATATATTATGAATGATTACATTCTGTAGTAAAGATATTTAAAGGAATATTTGAAAATGTTGTAGTGGAATAAAAAATCGTTGACTTGCAAATAATAAATAGGATTTTTCTTTTTTGAGATGGAAGGAGTAGTATTATCAACATTCATCAACAACAACAACATACTAAGTGTAATCCCAACAAGTTGAATCTGAAAATGGTAGAGTGTACGCAGACCTTACCCCTACCTTGACACTTGACAGGTAGAAAGGTTATTTCATTGGCTCAAGTAAAGCAGAAACCGCATCAGAATAGCAAGAAAACTAAAGCATATAAGAGACACCAAATAGTTATAGAAAACTAGGAATAAGAAACATGTGAATACTAAAAAAAATATAAGAAAATGACGGAAATAATACTGATCCAACAAGAAGGATAATAAACTAGTCCTACTATTAGCCTTATACCCTAATCCTCGACCCCCACACCCTCCCATCATCAACAGTCAACATGAATTAAGTGAACTTAATTCCATAGTAGAAGAAACTTAATTTGAGTTCCAGGTGCTCTATTTTGAAATACTTGTCTTGGTTTCTTACACTGTTTGAAATTCAATAACAAAGGTCATATTTGTTAGGAATTCATTTGAAATAGTTTAACATCTATACTTTCCAAGTTTTTTGTACCATTACTCAAGTAACGGTGTATAGTAATAAGCGAAATCGATAACCTAGGAGTCAAAGTAAATAATATAATTGATCAGGGTAATTTATTTACACTATCAGTGTACTAAATTCTTTCCGAATTACCGTCTAGGGGAGTTTTATTACATACAAATGCTTTTGCAATATGTCTACCTATTCTCTACTAACATCACAAAATATCCTCTAAATACATTATATATGTAATTTGTTTCTAATTGTTAATGACTTCAAATACAAGCAGCTAATACAAACCTCATTTTGTAAATACAAAACAAACTAAATAATTTTCAGAAATACAATTATGGAGAGGGAAACATAAACTCATCATTTTTTCACATTATAAGCATGAATTAATAATGATTTGTTTTGTGTGACGAAAATTCAACTTCCTTATCCTTAACCTGTGGAATTGTTTGCTTATTATAATTGTGAATTTCATATAGGATATGTAAAGCAGTACGGGAAGTAAATAAATATTACAAGTGTTCGAAAGGATTAAACCAACGAGCCAATATTCAGAACTGCCGCGAAGTTGTTGAGTCTTGAATCTTGATAACCTGAAATCAAGAAACACTAAATCTGGATTGTTACAACTGTGTGCTGAGTCGAGTGATGACACTCTGTCTTTAAGACAAGATTGCCCCGTATATATGTTTTTACGTTAACGAGCAATAGTCTCCCAAGATAAAAACAACACCTAATATAGACACTACAAAGCAAATAGGTTGATTCTGACGAAGAAAACAAATACGAAACGACTTGCTGAAGAACGGAAAAGGAAGGAAGAGTATTGAGTTTTCTGTTCACTGTATGTGGACAGAATTTCAGTTGTTCTCTTCTGTTTGTCTGTGTATTATTTTGTAGTCTCGTTTTTGCTGTCTTTTTGTGTGTTTTTCTGTGTCACAATTGAGCCAAAAAGCATTAATATATAGCATAAGTGAGGGCTGTTAATGGCAGGTTTAGCTTCCAAGTAATGGCTGGTTAATGCTCCAAAAATCAGCCCAACGGTAGGTAGAAACTTTCCGCCTTCCGTTGTTGCCAAATTCATCTTTCCAGAAACTTCAGGGACCAAACTGTAAATATTAAATAATTTGGGATCCAAAGAGATAATATCAGAAGAAGCCCGCGACCCGTGACCCGAGACCGGACCGGACGGGCTGGCGGGCGGCGCGCGTATGGGCTTAGCCTTGAACCCAAGCACATCTAGGTCCTCCCTCCTTTAAACACATGGAATACCCCTTGGGGTCCCAAACCCTTAGCCAATTTAGAGACTTATAAAGAGAGAAATTCTTCATTTTCCCACCGATGTGGTAGATTTGTCCCACACCATATTTTCATGCCTCAAACACCTTACTCGTGGACCAATATCTCTTTCATTTCTCAATGAAATTTGACGATCCTTGGCCCTACGGTCATCTACTCACTTAGTAGATTATGTACGTGTGAAGAGACAAAGCCTCTAACATGCGGAACCCTAGTATTTAATTCATTAAATATGGGTGGACGCACCTCTCCACCAAAGGCAAATTTCCAACATTTCATTTTTGGGATCTGCACTTGTAGATGGTACCACCTCTGTTCTTTTGAGTTGTTGAAGTCTTTGGTGAGTTACATGAACATTAGGCTGAGCACTTAAGTTGAATAAGCCATATGATGAATCAAAATTGCTTATTGGAAAAAATAATCCAAAATCGTAGGAAATCAAAATTAGTTAGGATTTAATATTTTAATTCATGTCTAAATAGGATTTTTAGTCAGAAATTATATAGGAATAATTTTTTTTCTGTTTTGAGTTAAAATAGGGGTGCTGCTAGCTATTTTTATAACAAGGGATATTGTGGAGATCCTATAGAGGATTCAAAGATTTACAAGTTTATAAAGATTTAATGAATTCATAAATAAAATATACGAGACATCTAAGTCATACACGTAAAGAGATTTATTCTGATAAGTAAAAGACAAAACATGAACGGGAATTGGATTGATGATAAAAACATTATGTAGCAAAGAGAACTACCATCAAAACAGGCACCAGAGTGGCTTCAAACTGCTTGAGCCAAGTAACTGTTGGAAATTAGCCTTTGGCGGGGAGATGCGTCCACCCATCTTTGATGAATTAAACACTAGTGTTTCGCATGTTGGAGACCTTGTCTCTTCGCACATGCATGATCTACGAAGTGAGTAGATGACCGTAGGGCCAAGAATCGTCTAATTTCGTTGAGAAATGAAAGAGATATTGGTCCACGAAGTAAGGTGTTTGAGACATAGAAATGTGGTGTGGGACAAATCTACCACATCGGTGGGAATAGGAAGAATTGCTCTCTATATAAGTCTCTAATGTGGTAAAGGGTTTGGATCCCCAAGGGGTATCCCATGTGTTTAAAGGAGGGAAGACCTAGATGTGCTTGGGTTCAAGGCTAAGCCCACACGCGCGCCGCCGCCGCCCGCCCGTCCCGTCCGGTCTCGGGCTCGGTCGGGTCACGGGTCACGGGTCACGGGTCGGGCCGTGGGCCGTGGGCGTGGGCCGTGGGCCGTGGGCCGTGGGTCGTGGGCCGTGGGCCGTGGGCCGTGGTCGTGGGCCGTGGGCCGTGGGTCGTGGGCCGCGGGCATGCGTCGGGCCGTGGGCCGTGGGCCTTTTCGATATTATCTTTTTGGACCGCAGAACTCGCCGGATATGTACGCGTTTGATCCCCGAAGTTTCGTATGTACGATTTGGACCGAATTCTTTTATATGTACGTTTGGTCCCCGAAGTTTCAATATTTACGTTTGGTCCCCAAAATTTTCGGGAAGGTGACGGAAGGCGAAAGCCTACCGTTGGGACTGTTTTTTGAGGCATTAATCAGCCATTACTTGGCTGATTAACTCCTCCATTAACAGCCAATTACTTGGCCATGAACAACCTTAAATCGCCCTCCTTGATGGCCATTTATCGCCCTTACTTGGTCGCTTTAATGGCCTCCTAATGGCCATTAACAGCCATGTTTTGGGCAGTTGTACAGCCCCTTCTCCTTGCTATATATTGAGCCTTCTTTGGCTCAATTCGGGAAGGAAGAAACAGCAGAAAATAGACGAAAATACAAAGCTGAAAACCGGCTGAAATAAGGCAAGAAACGACCGAAAAAAAGCGAACGAAAATCGGCAAAGAAAACAAAGTGACCAAACCGTGACGAAAATCGTGAGCAAACCCACACATATACACAAGATATACACTACAGAGACACATTATATACACAGAGACAAAAGAGAAGAGTATTGATAAACTCTTCCTTTCTATTCCATATCTTCAGCAAGTCAAGTCATATTTGTTTTCTTCGCCAGGCTCAACCTATTGGCTTTGTAGTGTTGAGATTAAAGTGTTGTTTTATCTTGGGAGACTATTGCCCGCTAACGTAAAAGCATATATACGGGGCAATCTTGTCTTAAGGATAGAGGGCTATCCTCGACTCAACACACAACGTTGTAACCATCCAGATTTAGTTGTTTCTTGATTTCAGGTTATCAAGATTCAAGGCACAACAAACTTGCGGCAGTTCTCAAGATTGGCTTTGCAAGGTGATCAAGATTCAAGACACAACACATATGCGGCTGTTTTGAAGATTGACAATTTATTTATCCTTTCGAACATTTGTAATAGTTATTACTTCCCGTACTGCTCTATAAAGTACCATAGAATAACCAACAGTAACCATTAGCAAAAACATGATGAATATTTTCGTTATTTACTTGTATGATGACATAATCGGAATACCCTAAATCTCCTTTCCAAGTTTTCAAGTTCTTATTTTTCAAACTCTGAAACATTAAAGAAAAGTGACTATGAATGCATTAAATACCATTTCCATTTTTTTTTATGTAAAAAATCATAATTTTCCTGTATAGTGACATAGGAATACATTCTTATTTTTTTGTAGCAATCTAATAGTACAGTTGGTTGGTTACCTTAATTTTCACTTTGTTGGTGAGAGTTCGAATCCCCACGTTGTAATCCCCCTCCCAATTTCCCCTCCCCTACCCCTATGTAATAAAAATAAAAATAATTATAAAAAAAGAATACATTCATTTGTTTTTCTAAATTTTTTAGTTTTGTGTTCAATATTAACTCAAGTTACAAATACATTTAATTGTTCATCAAAGGCCTTCGTATAACCTAGGGGTGACAAAATTAGTCCAAACCCAAATGATCCGCCCAACCCGCCCAAGGTTTCATGGGTTTGTATAAGAGTAATTTTGATGATGAATTGGTTTGGGCTAGCCCAAGTTGACCCATTATAAATCATCAACCCAAATGAACCTATGATGATGCCCAAACTTGACCCACAAAAATGCTTAATCTTAACGATTAGAGCTCCACTCTAGATTACGATTTTTGTTTATAAATTATTATTTTTTATTATTATTATTTCAGAATAATAAAAATACACCAACCCACCGCAACCACTCACCACACTATCCATCCACCCTACCCCTCTCATACATCAACCCCCACCCAAGCACTGAACCACCCTCACATCTCTGCCCCCTACCTTGCTTACTCCACCCACCCCTACCTCCCTACCACCCCTACCCACCTCTACCCCATCTACCCCCACCCCCACCCCCATTTGCCCTACCCCATTCTCAAATTTCTATTACATATATATTTTTTTAATTTTATAAACAATTTATGAAAATTATGAAATTTTTTATTACCTCCCCCCTCCACCCTACCCACACCTACCCCATCCACCCCACCCTATTGCCCTACCCCCATCCTCAAATTTCTATTTCATAATTTTTTTACTTATATAAAAAATATGATTTTTTTTCTTATCCGCTTGCCGTACCCACACCTACCCCCATCCACCCCCCCCACCCCATTGCCCTACCCCCATCCACCCCCACCCCATTGCTCTACCCCTATCCTCAAATTTCTATTTCATATTGTTTTACTTTTATAAAAAATATGAAATTTTTTCTTACCTCTCCCTACCGCCCTAGCCCCCTCCACCCCCACCCAATCATCAAATTTCTATTTCATATTTTTTGTTACTTTTATAAAAAAAAATTATTAAAAATATAAATTTTTTCTTACCTTCCCCTACCCCCTCCACCCCCACCCATGCCCTACCCCCATCCTCAAATTTCTATTTCATATTCTTTTTACTTTTATAAAAAACATTATAAAATTTTTGAAATTTTTTCTTACCTCCTCCCCCTACCCCCTCCACCCCATGCCCTACCCCCATCCTCAAATTTCTATTTCATGTTTCTACCACCCCCGAAGTTTTTATTTTATAAATTTATTTTACTTATATATAAAATTTTATTAAAAATTGAGAATTTTTTCGCACCCCATCATCCAACCCCTCCCCCCCCGCCCTCCCATCTCACCCCCAAAATTTTTATTTTATATATTTATTTTACTTTTAAGAACTTTTTATAAAAAATGAGAAAATTTTGCGTACCCCATCCCCACCCTCCCCCGAAGTTTTTACTTTATATATTTATTTTACTTATACAATTTTTTTATAAAAAATGAGAAACTCTTCTTACCTCACTACTCAGCCCCCCTCTCACCCCACTACCCCCTGCCCTCCCACCCATTATTTTATATATTTAATTTGCTTTTACAAAAAATGAAAAAAAATTAAAAATATTATTCTTATTTTAAAAATAAAGATATGGAAAAATCAAATATCATATAAAATAAAATAACATTATAGAAGGCAAGTTTGAAATTTGTAAAAGTAATGGGTCAAGTTGGGCAAGTTGGGTTATGACCCATCATTTAGCCCATCTTGACCCGCTCATCTTAGCTCATGTAAGCTTTGAGCGGATTGGGCATTGGCTCATCTATTGATTCAGCCCATCTTGACCCGCCCAACTTCAGCCCAAACGGCTCATCTGCCATCCCTAGTATAACCACTAGAAAATTACCTTATGTGTGAAAAGGTTACAATTAATATTTAGCAAAGTTCAATATTTCCTTGTATGATCAAGGAATTAGAAATGTTGTAAATCTTTTTTCCCAAGTTTTTAAAGTTTTCAGTAAAAAATTTCAAGTTTTTTACATTAGAACTTTGCCTATTATTTTAGAACTTTGAATTAGATTATTTTCTTCATCTATCAATGAGTTTTTTGACAACAAGAACCAAGGTATTGTATTGTAACAAATGACTAACATATTATTAACATGAAAGAACCTTTCCATATAAATAAATTAACCTTTCCATATAAATAAATATTAGTGCATAGAAATGTCTGTTGAGAAGCTAAACGTTTTATCTCTTCTGAGAATACTAAAGCTATAAACTATAATCCTGAAAATAAGACCGACAATACTGATATTGTGCACAATAAACTATAATAATGTACTAAAAACTAAGGATGACAAAGCCTTAAATAAATTAATTGTCCATAGTGTTGGACTCCCAAATCTATTTCCATATATTCTTCATAGTACTCGACTCCCTTATATATTTCCATCAAATCTATCTCTGCAACATTCACCTCCGCATCAGCTATCTCCGCAACAATCACCTTCGCATCAACCATCTCCATAACAATTTTCATATTGTTTCCTGTAAGTCAATTAAGTATGACTTTTTTGGACGGGTAGTAATCTATTGTTGAATCTCATGTATGTATTGATTCTTAAAATTGCATGTAAGCTGATAGCTAATCCTTCATCGAAAGAGTAAAGAAGATGGAAAGAAAACAGATGAAGTTTTGGTGCTCAAAACTAAGCTTCTCTTGTATATATTTTTGTATATTATTTTTACAATGCTTAACATCACTACTATATATATATACACATATAACTCATCACAAATATCTACTAACCAATTTAACCAACTAACTAACTCTTCTAACTGACTCAACAAACATAACAAACTCAACCATAATAATAATAATATGTACTCCTCCTCATGTCACCCTTGTGCACTTCTCTAATACTTCCACACACACCCTCAAGCTAGGAGATATGAAGATATTCTTCATTCCTAGCTTGGATAGCAAATAAACATGATGAACACTGCTAAGGGCCTTGGTGAATATGTCTGTTGGCTGCTCAGCAGATGGCAAGTAAGCAACATGAATGAGACCTTCTTGAATTCATTCCCTTATAAAATGACAATCTATGTCGATGTGCTTAGTTCTTTCATGGAAGACAGTATTGACTGCAATCTGAATTGCAGATTTACTATCAGTGAAAACATAGACTGGCAGCTGAACATGTACACCAAGTTCCATGTACAAACCAGTGAGCCAGACCACTTCTGCAACTGAGGCTTCCATGGCTCTATATTCAGCCTCTGCTAAACTCTCCGAGACAGTTACTTAGATAGGAGAATGTCCAAACATTACTAGGTACCCAGTGATTGATCTTCTGCTATTGACACATGAGCCCCAGTCTGCATCACAAAACACCTAGAGCTGAAAATTGTTAGAACTGGACAAAAGAATCCCTGATCCTGGTGCTTGCTTAATATACCTGACCAACCTCATGCCAGCTTCTAGATGTGATCTTTTAGGGGCTTGCATAAACTGACTTAAGCATTGTACAACATATGATATGTCAGGCCTTGTATTTGTGAGATATAGTAATCTCCCAATCAGTCTCCTATAAATATTAGGATCTGCTAGTGGTAAGTCAGACACCTGTGGAGAGGCTTCAGTGTATGAAGTGGACTGTGAGACTACATGTTGATCATATGTCACAGTTGTGAGCCTCAGGTTTATTTCCATAGGGGAGGGAGCACTCTTACCATATGCTAATCCCATGTCAGATATAAGCTCCAAGACATACTTTCTTTGATGCATAAGGATGCCCTGGGAACTCATTGCAAATTCTATCCCAAGGAAATACCTGAGCTCTCCTAGATCTTTAATTTTAAAAGTTGACTGAAGTGTTTCATTAGCAGTTTGGATAAGAATGGGATCATTCCCAGTGATAAGAAGGTCATCTACATACACAAGCACCACAACTAGCTTATCTCCTTGCTGCTTGGTAAACAAAGAATAGTTACTATGACTCTGGACAAAACCAAATGAGACCAATGCTGAAGTGAGTTTGATATTCCATTGCCTTGGGGCCTGTTTCAACCCATATAAGGATTTCAACAACCTACAAACTTGTTTATTACCTCCAGTAGTATTGAAGCCCTCAAGCAGTGTCATACACACTTCCTCATATAGGTCTCCTTGTAAGAATGCATTATACACATCCATCTTATGGATTGTCCACTGTTTAGCTGCTGCAATAGATATAATTGATCTCACAGTAGTCAAGATGACTACTGGTGAGAATATTTCATGATAGTCAAGAACTTCCTTTTGGTTGTATCCTTTGGCCACCAATCTAGCTTTGAATCTCTCCACTTCTCCTGTTGCTTTGTATTTTATTTTGAAGACGATTTCATTTGTGGATCCCCCATTGTATCCCGTGTATATCCATGATATATTAGTTTATCTCTTGTATAATCATTTATATTTGTGTATATCAACGAAAATGTGAGCTATATACACTGATATACACGATATACACACGTTGCGGTGGTTTTTAAGTCCGATTTTAAACTCCAAACCAGTCCAAATCTACTCTAATATTCCTCAAATTTAGTATATAGAATCGTTCAGGTGTATCCAACCAATTTCAACCATAACCATTCACACTCCTTCAATCTAACAACCAAAAAAAAAACTTGAATGCGTTATTATTTTATACGGAGTAATTTTTTTGGACGAATTTTTATAATTATTTATTTCAAAATCTGCAAACTGATACTCAATTATCAGAGTTATGAGTTCTTCATTGGGGAATTCAATTTTTCCCTCGTTGTCTTCTCTTCAAAACAAAAAAATTCTCCGTATATGGTGCGTTATTGGAACAATGGGATGTGTTACTATATTTATGGCATACACAACTTGGGCGTGAAATTAGGAAAAATATTTACTCTCTTATTTAATCGTTGGTTCTATTGGGATTTGGCTACACAATACCAATTTTTTGGGTTTCTATTGTTAAACTTATTCTTTGGTAATCTTAATTGGGGGTTGTATTTAGGTGTCAATATTTCCTTAATATTTTGGAGAGTGTATGGCTTCATTTATATTATTAGATGAATGACCAACACATCACCATGTATTTGCCTTGATTTTACTTTTTCAACATCTTTTTGGGGAGAGAGCAGAAAAGGGGTAAATATTGATTTCCGGGTCTTTGTTCTTATAGTAAGTCTCTATTGAACTGCAAATTTTACCAACTACAATCATTTTTTGTTCCATTGCAGAACAAAATGTAAACGTGTAAATATAGAAAACAATATATTTCCTACCCATAATTAGAATATTTTCATATATTGTGTAAATATAATTATGATAAGACTAGGATTCCTCTTTTGTATAGGCTTAAGATTCCTATTGTATAAGAGATGAATATTGTACTCTATATATACCTTGATATTAATGAAAGACTCCCCGAGGAAAATTAATATCATCTCACACAAAACACTTGATTATAGGAAAAGAAAAATAATGTTGAACTAAGAATTGTAGGATCTTACCCAAAAGGGAAGCCCTTCCAAAAATTCTCGACGGCCAAGGAAGAACCAAGGCCGAAGAGGGGGTTTGGAAATAGTTTTCAACCAGCAATAGACGCGCCTCGATTAGAACCTCACTAGCTGCGTCATTGCCCCAAGCGCAAAGATGTTCTTCTTCTCTTTCCCTCTTACATTTTTATATGCTGACTTTCCTATGCCTTTCTTGTATGGTTTCCAATGTGGGATTTGTTATTGAATGATTTACACTTAATCTGCAGGTCATTAGCAATTGGGCCAGAGATTCCCTTAGCCTCTATGATATTGTGCGTGTTTTTCCTCATTTTAAACGTTGTCCCAATTATGCCCTTACCATTATATTTTGCTTATATTAGTGCCTTTAATTTAACGAAAATATATTGGAGAACATATTTGTTCAGTTTCGCATAGTGTAGGGATATATTAATCTATTAAGATTCCTGAATATTATGACACAAAAATAACAATATGGCACAAAATATCATTGCATTCAAAACACAAAAAACATTTGCAATTACAATTCATCCATCTCTGAGTAGCGTACGGAGTTATCTCTATTCTTTTAACCTCCTTTTGTGTTGTCCAACGTGTAGATTGTATAGTAAATTCTATCGTTATATGAAATCTAGCCACATAATTAAAGTTTCTCAATGCATTGATCATCTAATTAGCAAACTTTATCTTTCTTACAATCCCCTTTTATTATTCCTTTTTTTCATTTATGTTTCAAATGGTTGGCATGGTAATCCTGATTATAAATGCTTAATTTGTGTGTTCGTGGAAAAGAAAAAGAAGAATTTGTCGTTAAAATATTCGAGTGATTATTATGAGGGGACTAAAGATGATTCTTGCATTATAGATTTGCTTGTTAATCGAAAAAATATTTCACAATGAAGCATAGTAAGAAAAAATTAAGTAAAATTTGACGAGAAAAAATTGTCTCCTACCATTAGTTCAATGTGTGAATGACGAAGAATTTTGTAACTAAAAAAGGCTTAATGTTGAACACACACGCTCCCTATAAACTGCAGAAGAAATTAAACAGAAAATATTGATGATATTAAAAAGATTAAAAAAATTAAACTAAGAATTGTAGGACATTACCCAAAAGGGAAGCCCTTCCAAAAATTCTCGACGGCCAAGGCAGAACCAAGGCCGAAGAGGGGGTTTGGAAATAGTTTTCAACCAGCAATAGACGCGCCTCGGATAGAACCTCACTAGCTGTGTCATTGCCCCAAGCGCAAAGATGTTCTTCTTCTCTTTCCCTCTTACATTTTTATATGCTGACTTTCCTATGCCTTTCTTGTATGGTTTCCAATGTGGGATTTGTTATTGAATGATTTACACTTAATCTGCAGGTCATTAGCTATTGGGCGAGAGATGCCCTTAGCCTCAATGATATTGTGCGTGTTTTCCCTCATTTTAAACGTTGTCGCAATTATGCCCTTACCATTACATTTTGCTTATATTCGTGCCTTTAATTTAACGAAAATATATTGGAGAACATATTTGTTCAGTTTCGCATAGTGTAGGGATATGTTAATCTATTAAGATTCCTGAATATTATGACACAAAAATAACAATATGACACAAAATATCATTGCATTCAAAACACAAAAAACATTTGCAATTACAATTCATCCATCTCTGAGTAGCGTACGGAGTTATCTCTATTCTTTTAACCTCCTTTTGTGTTGTCCAACATGTAGATTGTATCGTAAATTCTATCGTTATATGAAATCTAGCCACAGAATTAAAGTTTCTCTATGCATTGATGATCTAATTAGCAAACTTTATCTTTCTTACAATCCCCTTTTATTTTTCCTTTTTTTCATTTATGTTTCAAATGGTTGGCATGGTAATCCTGATTATAAATGCTTAATTTGTGTGTTCGTGGAAAAGAAAAAGAAGAATTTGTCGTTAAAATATTCGAGTGATTATTATGAGGTGACTAAAGATGATTCTTGCATTATAGATTGCTTGTTAATCGAAAAAATATTTCACAATGAAGCATAGTAAGAAAAAATTAAGTAAAATTTGACGAGAAAAAATTGTCTCCTATCATTAGTTCAATGTGTGAATGACGAAGAATTTTGTAACTTAAAAAGGCTTAATGTTGAACACACACGCTCCCTATAAACTGCAGAAGAAATTAAACAGAAAATATTGATCATATTAAAAAGATTAAAAAAATTGAACTAAGAATTGTAGGACATTACCCAAAAGGGAAGCCCTTCCAAAAATTCTCGACGGCCAAGGCAGAACCAAGGCCGAAGAGGGGGTTTGGAAATAGTTTTCAACCAGCAATAGACGCGCCTCGGTTAGAACCTCACTAGCTGCGTCATTGCCCCAAGCGCAAAGATGTTCTTCTTCTCTTTCCCTCTTACATTTTTATATGCTGACTTTCCTATGCCTTTCTTGTATGGTTACCAATGTGGGATTTGATATTGAATGATTTACACTTAATCTGCTGGTCATTAGCTATTGGGCGAGAGATGCCCTTAGCCTCAATGATATTGTGCGTGTTTTCCCTCATTTTAAACGTTGTCCCAATTATGCCCTTACCATTATATTTTGCTTATATTCGTGCCTTTAATTTAACGAAAATATATTGGAGAACATATTTGTTCAGTTTCGCATAGTGTAGGGATAGGTTAATCTATTAAAATTCCTGAATATTATGACACAAAAATAACAATACGACTCAAAATATCATTGCAATCAAAACACAAAAAACATTTGCAATTACAATTCATCCATCTCTGAGTAGCGTACGGAGTTATCTCTATTCTTTTAACCTCCTTTTGTGTTGTCCAACGTGTAGATTGTATAGTAAATTCTATCGTTATATGAAATCTAGCCACAAAATTAAAGTTTCTCAATGCATTGAGCATCTAATTAGCAAACTTTATCTTTCTTACAATCCCCTTTTATTTTTCCTTTTTTTCATTTATGTTTCAAATGGTTGGCATGGTAATCCTGATTATAAATGCTTAATTTGTGTGTTCGTGGAAAAGAAAAAGAAGAATTTGTCGTTAAAATATTCGAGTGATTATTATGAGGGGACTAAAGATGATTCTTGCATTGTAGATTGCTTATTAATCGAAAAAATATATCACAATGAAGAATAGTAAGAAAAAATTAAGTAAAATTTGACGAGAAAAAATTGTCTCCAACCATTAGTTCAATGTGTGAATGACGAAGAATTTTGTAACTAAAAAAGGCTTAATGTTGAACACACACGCTCCCTATAAACTGCAGAACAAATTAAACGAGAAAATATTGATCATATTAAAAAGATTAAAAAAATTGAACTAAGAATTGTAGGGCATTACCCAAAAGGGAAGCCCTTCCAAAAATTCTCGACGGCCAAGGCAGAACCAAGGCCGAAGAGGGGTTTGGAAATAGTTTTCAACCAGCAATAGACGCGCCTCGGTTAGAACCTCACTAGCTGCGTCATTGCCCCAAGCGCAAAGATGTTCTTCTTCTCTTTCCCTCTTACATTTTTATATGCCTTGACTTTCCTATGCCTTTCTTGTATGGTTTCCAATGTGGGATTTGTTATTGAATGATTTACACTTAATCTGCAGGTCATTAGCTATTGGGCGAGAGATGCCCTTAGCCTCAATGATATTGTGCGTGTTTTCCCTCATTTTAAACGTTGTCCCAATTATGCCCTTACCATTATATTTTGCTTATATTCGTGCCTTTAATTTAACGAAAATATATTGGAGAACATATTTGTTCAGTTTCGCATAGTGTAGGGATAGGTTAATCTATTAAAATTCCTGAATATTATGACACAAAAATAACAATACGACTCAAAATATCATTGCAATCAAAACACAAAAAACATTTGCAATTACAATTCATCCATCTCTGAGTAGCGTACGGAGTTATCTCTATTCTTTTAACCTCCTTTTGTGTTGTCCAACGTGTAGATTGTATAGTAAATTCTATCGTTATATGAAATCTAGCCACAAAATTAAAGTTTCTCAATGCATTGAGCATCTAATTAGCAAACTTTATCTTTCTTACAATCCCCTTTTATTTTTCCTTTTTTTCATTTATGTTTCAAATGGTTGGCATGGTAATCCTGATTATAAATGCTTAATTTGTGTGTTCGTGGAAAAGAAAAAGAAGAATTTGTCGTTAAAATATTCGAGTGATTATTATGAGGGGACTAAAGATGATTCTTGCATTGTAGATTGCTTATTAATCGAAAAAATATATCACAATGAAGAATAGTAAGAAAAAATTAAGTAAAATTTGACGAGAAAAAATTGTCTCCAACCATTAGTTCAATGTGTGAATGACGAAGAATTTTGTAACTAAAAAAGGCTTAATGTTGAACACACACGCTCCCTATAAACTGCAGAAGAAATTAAACAGAAAATATTGATCATATTAAAAAGATTAAAAAAATTGAACTAAGAATTGTAGGACATTACCCAAAAGGGAAGCCCTTCCAAAAATTCTCGACGGCCAAGGCAGAACCAAGGCCGAAGAGGGGGTTTGGAAATAGTTTTCAACCAGCAATAGACGCGCCTCGGTTAGAACCTCACTAGCTGCGTCATTGCCCCAAGCGCAAAGATGTTCTTCTTCTCTTTCCCTCTTACATTTTTATATGCTGACTTTCCTATGCCTTTCTTGTATGGTTACCAATGTGGGATTTGATATTGAATGATTTACACTTAATCTGCTGGTCATTAGCTATTGGGCGAGAGATGCCCTTAGCCTCAATGATATTGTGCGTGTTTTCCCTCATTTTAAACGTTGTCCCAATTATGCCCTTACCATTATATTTTGCTTATATTCGTGCCTTTAATTTAACGAAAATATATTGGAGAACATATTTGTTCAGTTTCGCATAGTGTAGGGATAGGTTAATCTATTAAAATTCCTGAATATTATGACACAAAAATAACAATACGACTCAAAATATCATTGCAATCAAAACACAAAAAACATTTGCAATTACAATTCATCCATCTCTGAGTAGCGTACGGAGTTATCTCTATTCTTTTAACCTCCTTTTGTGTTGTCCAACGTGTAGATTGTATAGTAAATTCTATCGTTATATGAAATCTAGCCACAAAATTAAAGTTTCTCAATGCATTGAGCATCTAATTAGCAAACTTTATCTTTCTTACAATCCCCTTTTATTTTTCCTTTTTTTCATTTATGTTTCAAATGGTTGGCATGGTAATCCTGATTATAAATGCTTAATTTGTGTGTTCGTGGAAAAGAAAAAGAAGAATTTGTCGTTAAAATATTCGAGTGATTATTATGAGGGGACTAAAGATGATTCTTGCATTGTAGATTGCTTATTAATCGAAAAAATATATCACAATGAAGAATAGTAAGAAAAAATTAAGTAAAATTTGACGAGAAAAAATTGTCTCCAACCATTAGTTCAATGTGTGAATGACGAAGAATTTTGTAACTAAAAAAGGCTTAATGTTGAACACACACGCTCCCTATAAACTGCAGAACAAATTAAACAGAAAATATTGATCATATTAAAAAGATTAAAAAAATTGAACTAAGAATTGTAGGGCATTACCCAAAAGGGAAGCCCTTCCAAAAATTCTCGACGGCCAAGGCAGAACCAAGGCCGAAGAGGGGTTTGGAAATAGTTTTCAACCAGCAATAGACGCGCCTCGGTTAGAACCTCACTAGCTGCGTCATTGCCCCAAGCGCAAAGATGTTCTTCTTCTCTTTCCCTCTTACATTTTTATATGCTGACTTTCCTATGCCTTTCTTGTATGGTTTCCAATGTGGGATTTGTTATTGAATGATTTACACTTAATCTGCAGGTCATTAGCTATTGGGCGAGAGATGCCCTTAGCCTCAATGATATTGTGCGTGTTTTCCCTCATTTTAAACGTTGTCCCAATTATGCCCTTACCATTATATTTTGCTTATATTCGTGCCTTTAATTTAACGAAAATATATTGGAGAACATATTTGTTCAGTTTCGCATAGTGTAGGGATAGGTTAATCTATTAAAATTCCTGAATATTATGACACAAAAATAACAATACGACTCAAAATATCATTGCAATCAAAACACAAAAAACATTTGCAATTACAATTCATCCATCTCTGAGTAGCGTACGGAGTTATCTCTATTCTTTTAACCTCCTTTTGTGTTGTCCAACGTGTAGATTGTATAGTAAATTCTATCGTTATATGAAATCTAGCCACAAAATTAAAGTTTCTCAATGCATTGAGCATCTAATTAGCAAACTTTATCTTTCTTACAATCCCCTTTTATTTTTCCTTTTTTTCATTTATGTTTCAAATGGTTGGCATGGTAATCCTGATTATAAATGCTTAATTTGTGTGTTCGTGGAAAAGAAAAAGAAGAATTTGTCGTTAAAATATTCGAGTGATTATTATGAGGGGACTAAAGATGATTCTTGCATTGTAGATTGCTTATTAATCGAAAAAATATATCACAATGAAGAATAGTAAGAAAAAATTAAGTAAAATTTGACGAGAAAAAATTGTCTCCAACCATTAGTTCAATGTGTGAATGACGAAGAATTTTGTAACTAAAAAAGGCTTAATGTTGAACACACACGCTCCCTATAAACTGCAGAAGAAATTAAACAGAAAATATTGATCATATTAAAAAGATTAAAAAAATTGAACTAAGAATTGTAGGACATTACCCAAAAGGGAAGCCCTTCCAAAAATTCTCGACGGCCAAGGCAGAACCAAGGCCGATGAGGGGGTTTGGAAATAGTTTTCAACAAAGCAATAGACGCGCCTCGGTTAGAACCTCACTAGTCGCGTCATTGCCCCAAGCGCAAAGATGTTCTTCTTCTCTTTCCCTCTTACATTTTTATATGCTGACTTTCCTATGCCTTTCTTGTATGGTTACCAATGTGGGATTTGATATTGAATGATTTACACTTAATCTGCTGGTCATTAGCTATTGGGCGAGAGATGCCCTTAGCCTCAATGATATTGTGCGTGTTTTCCCTCATTTTAAACGTTGTCCCAATTATGCCCTTACCATTATATTTTGCTTATATTCGTGCCTTTAATTTAACGAAAATATATTGGAGAACATATTTGTTCAGTTTCGCATAGTGTAGGGATAGGTTAATCTATTAAAATTCCTGAATATTATGACACAAAAATAACAATACGACTCAAAATATCATTGCAATCAAAACACAAAAAACATTTGCAATTACAATTCATCCATCTCTGAGTAGCGTACGGAGTTATCTATATTCTTTTAACCTCCTTTTGTGTTGTCCAACGTGTAGATTGTATAGTAAATTCTATCGTTATATGAAATCTAGCCACAGAATTAAAGTTTCTCAATGCATTGATCATCAAATTAGGAAATTTATCTTTCTTACAATCCCCTTTTATTTTTCCTTTTTTTCATTTATGTTTCAAATGGTTGGCATGGTAATCCTGATTATAAATGCTTAATTTGTGTGTTCGTGGAAAAGAAAAAGAAGAATTTGTCGTTAAAATATTCGAGTGATTATTATGAGGTGACTAAAGATGATTCTTGCATTATAGATTGCTTGTTAATCGAAAAAATATTTCACAATGAAGCATAGTAAGAAAAAATTAAGTAAAATTTGACGAGAAAAAATTGTCTCCTATCATTAGTTCAATGTGTGAATGACGAAGAATTTTGTAACTTAAAAAGGCTTAATGTTGAACACACACGCTCCCTATAAACTGCAGAACAAATTAAACAGAAAATATTGATCATATTAAAAAGATTAAAAAAATTGAACTAAGAATTGTAGGACATTACCCAAAAGGGAAGCCCTTCCAAAAATTCTCGACGGCCAAGGCAGAACCAAGGCCAAAGAGGGGGTTTGGAAATAGTTTTCAACCAGCAATAGACGCGCCTCGGTTAGAACCTCACTAGCTGCGTCATTGCCCCAAGCGCAAAGATGTTCTTCTTCTCTTTCCCTCTTACATTTTTATATGCTGACTTTCCTATGCCTTTCTTGTATGGTTTCCAATGTGGGATTTGTTATTGAATGATTTACACTTAATCTGCAGGTCATTAGCTATTGGGCGAGAGATGCCCTTAGCCTCAATGATATTGTGCGTGTTTTCCCTCATTTTAAACGTTGTCCCAATTATGCCCTTACCATTATATTTTGCTTATATTCGTGCCTTTAATTTAACGAAAATATATTGGAGAACATATTTGTTCGTTTCGCATAGTGTAGGGATAGGTTAATCTATTAAAATTCCTGAATATTATGACACAAAAATAACAATACGACTCAAAATATCATTGCAATCAAAACACAAAAAACATTTGCAATTACAATTCATCCATCTCTGAGTAGCGTACGGAGTTATCTCTATTCTTTTAACCTCCTTTTGTGTTGTCCAACGTGTAGATTTGTATAGTAAATTCTATCGTTATATGAAATCTAGCCACAGAATTAAAGTTTCTCAATGCATTGATCATCTAATTAGGAAATTTATCTTTCTTACAATCCCCTTTTATTTTTCCTTTTTTTCATTTATGTTTCAAATGGTTGGCATGGTAATCCTGATTATAAATGCTTAATTTGTGTGTTCGTGGAAAAGAAAAAGAAGAATTTGTCGTTAAAATATTCGAGTGATTATTATGAGGTGACTAAAGATGATTCTTGCATTATAGATTGCTTGTTAATCGAAAAAATATTTCACAATGAAGCATAGTAAGAAAAAATTAAGTAAAATTTGACGAGAAAAAATTGTCTCCTATCATTAGTTCAATGTGTGAATGACGAAGAATTTTGTAACTTAAAAAGGCTTAATGTTGAACACACACGCTCCCTATAAAGCTGCAGAAGAAATTAAACAGAAAATATTGATCATATTAAAAAGATTAAAAAAATTGAACTAAGAATTGTAGGCATTACCCAAAAGGGAAGCCCTTCCAAAAATTCTCGACGGCCAAGGCAGAACCAAGGCCGAAGAGGGGTTTGGAAATAGTTTTCAACAAACAATAGACGCGCCTCGGTTAGAACCTCACTAGCTGCGTCATTGCCCCAAGCGCAAAGATGTTCTTCTTCTCTTTCCCTCTTACATTTTTATATCTTGACTTTCCTATGCCTTTCTTGTATGGTTTCCAATGTGGGATTTGTTATTGAATGATTTACACTTAATCTGCAGGTCATTAGCTATTGGGCGAGAGATGCCCTTAGCCTCAATGATATTGTGCGTGTTTTCCCTCATTTTAAACGTTGTCCCAATTATGCCCTTACCATTATATTTTGCTTATATTCGTGCCTTTAATTTAACGAAAATATATTGGAGAACATATTTGTTCGGTTTCGCATAGTGTAGGGATAGGTTAATCTATTAAAATTCCTGAATATTATGACACAAAAATAACAATACGACTCAAAATATCATTGCAATCAAAACACAAAAAACATTTGCAATTACAATTCATCCATCTCTGAGTAGCGTACGGAGTTATCTCTATTCTTTTAACCTCCTTTTGTGTTGTCCAACGTGTAGATTGTATAGTAAATTCTATCGTTATATGAAATCTAGCCACAAAATTAAAGTTTCTCAATGCATTGAGCATCTAATTAGCAAACTTTATCTTTCTTACAATCCCCTTTTATTTTTCCTTTTTTTCATTTATGTTTCAAATGGTTGGCATGGTAATCCTGATTATAAATGCTTAATTTGTGTGTTCGTGGAAAAGAAAAAGAAGAATTTGTCGTTAAAATATTCGAGTGATTATTATGAGGGGACTAAAGATGATTCTTGCATTGTAGATTGCTTATTAATCGAAAAAATATATCACAATGAAGAATAGTAAGAAAAAATTAAGTAAAATTTGACGAGAAAAAATTGTCTCCAACCATTAGTTCAATGTGTGAATGACGAAGAATTTTGTAACTAAAAAAGGCTTAATGTTGAACACACACGCTCCCTATAAACTGCAGAACAAATTAAACAGAAAATATTGATCATATTAAAAAGATTAAAAAAATTGAACTAAGAATTGTAGGACATTACCCAAAAGGGAAGCCCTTCCAAAAATTCTCGACGGCCAAGGCAGAACCAAGGCCGAAGAGGGGGTTTGGAAATAGTTTTCAACCAGCAATAGACGCGCCTCGGTTAGAACCTCACTAGTCGCGTCATTGCCCCAAGCGCAAAGATGTTCTTCTTCTCTTTCCCTCTTACATTTTTATATGCTGACTTTCCTATGCCTTTCTTGTATGGTTACCAATGTGGGATTTGATATTGAATGATTTACACTTAATCTGCTGGTCATTAGCTATTGGGCGAGAGATGCCCTTAGCCTCAATGATATTGTGCGTGTTTTCCCTCATTTTAAACGTTGTCCCAATTATGCCCTTACCATTATATTTTGCTTATATTCGTGCCTTTAATTTAACGAAAATATATTGGAGAACATATTTGTTCAGTTTCGCATAGTGTAGGGATAGGTTAATCTATTAAAATTCCTGAATATTATGACACAAAAATAACAATACGACTCAAAATATCATTGCAATCAAAACACAAAAAACATTTGCAATTACAATTCATCCATCTCTGAGTAGCGTACGGAGTTATCTCTATTCTTTTAACCTCCTTTTGTGTTGTCCAACGTGTAGATTGTATAGTAAATTCTATCGTTATATGAAATCTAGCCACAAAATTAAAGTTTCTCAATGCATTGAGCATCTAATTAGCAAACTTTATCTTTCTTACAATCCCCTTTTATTTTTCCTTTTTTTCATTTATGTTTCAAATGGTTGGCATGGTAATCCTGATTATAAATGCTTAATTTGTGTGTTCGTGGAAAAGAAAAAGAAGAATTTGTCGTTAAAATATTCGAGTGATTATTATGAGGGGACTAAAGATGATTCTTGCATTGTAGATTGCTTATTAATCGAAAAAATATATCACAATGAAGAATAGTAAGAAAAAATTAAGTAAAATTTGACGAGAAAAAATTGTCTCCAACCATTAGTTCAATGTGTGAATGACGAAGAA
This sequence comes from Anisodus tanguticus, assembly GCA_034509755.1. Taxonomy (NCBI): domain Eukaryota; kingdom Viridiplantae; phylum Streptophyta; class Magnoliopsida; order Solanales; family Solanaceae; genus Anisodus; species Anisodus tanguticus. Next base: position 9,471,876 of record CM067552.1, on the reverse strand, counting down.
TTTTGTAACTAAAAAAGGCTTAATGTTGAACACACACGCTCCCTATAAACTGCTGAACAAATTAAACAGAAAATATTGATCATATTAAAAAGATTAAAAAAAAATTGAACTAAGAATTGTAGGGCATTACCCAAAAGGGAAGCCCTTCCAAAAATTCTCGACGGCCAAGGCAGAACCAAGGCCGAAGAGGGGTTTGGAAATAGTTTTCAACCAGCAATAGACGCGCCTCGGTTAGAACCTCACTAGCTGCGTCATTGCCCCAAGCGCAAAGATGTTCTTCTTCTCTTTCCCTCTTACATTTTTATATGCTTGACTTTCCTATGCCTTTCTTGTATGGTTTCCAATGTGGGATTTGTTATTGAATGATTTACACTTAATCTGCAGGTCATTAGCTATTGGGCGAGAGATGCCCTTAGCCTCAATGATATTGTGCGTGTTTTCCCTCATTTTAAACGTTGTCCCAATTATGCCCTTACCATTATATTTTGCTTATATTCGTGCCTTTAATTTAACGAAAATATATTGGAGAACATATTTGTTCAGTTTCGCATAGTGTAGGGATAGGTTAATCTATTAAAATTCCTGAATATTATGACACAAAAATAACAATACGACTCAAAATATCATTGCAATCAAAACACAAAAAACATTTGCAATTACAATTCATCCATCTCTGAGTAGTGTACGGAGTTATCTCTATTCTTTTAACCTCCTTTTGTGTTGTCCAACGTGTAGATTGTATAGTAAATTCTATCGTTATATGAAATCTAGCCACAGAATTAAAGTTTCTCAATGCATTGATCATCTAATTAGGAAATTTATCTTTCTTACAATCCCCTTTTATTTTTCCTTTTTTTCATTTATGTTTCAAATGGTTGGCATGGTAATCCTGATTATAAATGCTTAATTTGTGTGTTCGTGGAAAAGAAAAAGAAGAATTTGTCGTTAAAATATTCGAGGGATTATTATGAGGGGACTAAAGATGATTCTTGCATTATAGATTGCTTGTTAATCGAAAAAATATTTCACAATGAAGCATAGAAAGAAAAAATTAAGTAAAATTCGACGAGAAAAAATTGTCTCCTATCATTAGTTCAATGTGTGAATGACGAAGAATTTTGTAACTAAAAAAGGCTTAATGTTGAACACACACGCTCCCTATAAACTGTAGAAGAAATTAAACAGAAAATATTGATCATATTAAAAAGATTAAAAAAATTGAACTAAGAATTGTAGGACATTACCCAAAAGGGAAGCCCTTCCAAAAATTCTCGACGGCCAAGGCAGAATCAAGGCCGAAGAGGGGGTTTGGAAATAGTTTTCAACCAGCAATAGACGCGCCTCGGTTAGAACCTCACTAGCTGCGTCATTGCCCCAAGCGCAAAGATGTTCTTCTTCTCTTTCCCTCTTACATTTTTATATGCTGACTTTCCTATGCCTTTCTTGTATGGTTTCCAATGTGGGATTTGTTATTGAATGATTTACACTTAATCTGCAGGTCATTAGCAATTGGGCCAGAGATGCCCTTAGCCTCTATGATATTGTGCGTGTTTTTCCTCATTTTAAACGTTGTCCCAATTATGCCCTTACCATTATATCTTGCTTATATTAGTGCCTTTAATTTAACGAAAATATATTGGAGAACATATTTGTACAGTTTCGCATAGTGTAGGGATATGTTAATATATTAAGATTCCTGAATATTATGACACAAAAATAACAATATGGCACAAAATATCATTGCATTCAAAAGACAAAAAACATTTGCAATTACAATTCATCCATCTCTGAGTAGCTTACGGAGTTATCTCTATTCTTTTAACCTCCTTTTGTGTTGTCCAACATGTAGATTGTATAGTAAATTCTATCGTTATATGAAATCTAGCCACAAAATTAAAGTTTCTCAATGCATTGAGCATCTAATTAGCAAACTTTATCTTTCTTACAATCCCCTTTTATTTTTCCTTTTTTTCATTTATGTTTCAAATGGTTGGCATGGTAATCCTGATTATAAATGCTTAATTTGTCTGTTCGTGGAAAAGAAAAAGAAGAATTTGTCGTTAAAATATTCGAGTGATTATTATGAGGGGACTAAAGATGATTCTTGCATTGTAGATTGCTTATTAATCGAAAAAATATTTCACAATGAAGAATAGTAAGAAAAAATTAAGTAAAATTTGACGAGAAAAAATTGTCTCCTACCATTAGTTCAATGTGTGAATGACGAAGAATTTTGTAACTAAAAAAGGCTTAATGTTGAACACACACGCTCCCTATAAACTGCAGAAGAAATTAAACAGAAAATATTGATCATATTAAAAAGATTAAAAAAATTGAACTAAGAATTGTAGGACATTACCCAAAAGGGAAGCCCTTCCAAAAATTCTCGACGGCCAAGGCAAAACCAAGGCCGAAGAGGGGGTTTGGAAATAGTTTTCAACCAGCAATAGACGCGCCTCGGTTAGAACCTCACTAGCTGCGTCATTGCCCCAAGCGCAAAGATGTTCTTCTTCTCTTTCCCTCTTACATTTTTATATGCTGACTTTCCTATGCCTTTCTTGTATGATTTCCAATGTGGGATTTGTTATTGAATGATTTACACTTAATCTGCAGGTCATTAGCTATTGGGCCAGAGATGCCCTTAGCCTCAATGATATTGTGCGTGTTTTCCCTCATTTTAAACGTTGTCGCAATTATGCCCTTACCATTATATTTTGCTTTTATTCGTGCCTTTAATTTAACGAAAATATATTGGAGAACATATTTGTTCAGTTTCGCATAGTGTAGGGATAGGTTAATCTATTAAAATTCCTGAATATTATGACACAAAAATAACAATACGACTCAAAATATCATTGCATTCAAAACACAAAAAACATTTGCAATTACAATTCATCCATCTCTGAGTAGCGTACGGAGTTATCTCTATTCTTTTAACCTCCTTTTGTGTTGTCCAACGTGTAGATTGTATAGTAAATTCTATCGTTATATGAAATCTAGCCACAAAATTAAAGTTTCTCAATGCATTGATCATTTAATTAGGAAATTTATCTTTCTTACAATCCCCTTTTATTTTTCCTTTTTTTCATTTATGTTTCAAATGGTTGGCATGGTAATCCTGATTATAAATGCTTAATTTGTGTGTTCGTGGAAAAGAAAAAGAAGAATTTGTCGTTAAAATATTCGAGTGATTATTATGAGGGGACTAAAGATGATTCTTGCATTATAGATTGCTTGTTAATCGAAAAAATATTTCACAATGAAGCATAGTAAGAAAAAATTAAGTAAAATTTGACGAGAAAAAATTGTCTCCTATCATTAGTTCAATGTGTGAATGACGAAGAATTTTGTAACTTAAAAAGGCTTAATGTTGAACACACACGCTCCCTATAAACTGCAGAAGAAATTAAACGAGAAAATATTGATCATATTAAAAAGATTAAAAAAATTGAACTAAGAATTGTAGGACATTACCCAAAAGGGAAGCCCTTCCAAAAATTCTCGACGGCCAAGGCAGAACCAAGGCCGAAGAGGGGGTTTGGAAATAGTTTTCAACAAAGCAATAGACGCGCCTCGGTTAGAACCTCACTAGCTGCGTCATTGCCCCAAGCGCAAAGATGTTCTTCTTCTCTTTCCCTCTTACATTTTTATATCGACTTTCCTATGCCTTTCTTGTATGGTTTCCAATGTGGGATTTGTTATTGAATGATTTACACTTAATCTGCAGGTCATTAGCAATTGGGCCAGAGATGCCCTTAGCCTCTATGATATTGTGCGTGTTTTCCTCATTTTAAACGTTGTCCCAATTATGCCCTTACCATTATATCTTGCTTATATTAGTGCCTTTAATTTAACGAAAATATATTGGAGAACATATTTGTACAGTTTCGCATAGTGTAGGGATATGTTAATATATTAAGATTCCTGAATATTATGACACAAAAATAACAATATGGCACAAAATATCATTGCATTCAACAGACAAAAAACATTTGCAATTACAATTCATCCATCTCTGAGTAGCGTACGGAGTTATCTCTATTCTTTTAACCTCCTTTTGTGTTGTCCAACATGTAGATTGTATAGTAAATTCTATCGTTATATGAAATCTAGCCACAAAATTAAAGTTTCTCAATGCATTGAGCATCTAATTAGCAAACTTTATCTTTCTTACAATCCCCTTTTATTTTTCCTTTTTTTCATTTATGTTTCAAATGGTTGGCATGGTAATCCTGATTATAAATGCTTAATTTGTGTGTTCGTGGAAAAGAAAAAGAAGAATTTGTCGTTAAAATATTCGAGTGATTATTATGAGGGGACTAAAGATGATTCTTGCATTGTAGATTGCTTGTTAATCGAAAAAATATTTCACAATGAAGCATAGTAAGAAAAAATTAAGTAAAATTTGACGAGAAAAAATTGTCTCCTACCATTAGTTCAATGTGTGAATGACGAAGAATTTTGTACCTAAAAAAGGCTTAATGTTGAACACACACGCTCCCTATAAACCGCAGAAGAAATTAAACGAGAAAATATTGATCATATTAAAAAGATTAAAAAAATTGAACTAAGAATTGTAGGACATTACCCAAAAGGGAAGCCCTTCCAAAAATTCTCGATGGCCAAGGCAAAACCAATGCCGAAGAGGGGGTTTGGAAATAGTTTTCAACCAACAATAGACGCGCCTCGGTTAGAACCTCACTAGCTGCGTCATTGCCCCAAGCGCAAAGATGTTCTTCTTCTCTTTCCCTCTTACATTTTTATATGCTGACTTTCCTATGCCTTTCTTGTATGATTTCCAATGTGGGATTTGTTATTGAATGATTTACACTTAATCTGCAGGTCATTATCTATTGGGCGAGAGATGCCCTTAGCCTCAATGATATTGTGCGTGTTTTCCCTAATTTTAAACGTTGTTGCAATTATGCCCTTACCATTATATTTTGCTTATATTCGTGTCTTTAATTTAACGGAAATATATTGGAGAACATATTTGTTCAGTTTCTCATAGTGTAGGGATATGTTAATCTATTAAGATTCCTGAATATTATGACACAAAAATAACAATATGACACAAAATATCATTGCATTCAAAACACAAAAAATATTTGCAATTACAATTCATCCATCTCTGAGTAGCGTACGGAGTTATCTCTATTCTTTTAACCTACTTTTGTGTTGTCCAACATGTAGATTGTATCGTAAATTCAATCGTTTTATGAAATCTAGCCACAGAATTAAAGTTTCTCAATGCATTGATCATCTAATTAGCAAATTTATCTTTCTTACAATCCCCTTTTATTATTCCTTTTTCATTTATGTTTCAAATGGTTGGCATGGTAATCCTGATTATAAATACTTAATTTGTGTGTTCGTGGAAAAGAAAAAGAAGAATTTGTCGTTAAAATATTCGAGTGATCATTATGAGGGGACGAAAGATGATTCTTGCATTACAGATTGCTTGTTAATCGAAAAAATATTTCACAATGAAGCATAGTAAGAAAAAATTAAGTAAAATTTGATGAGAAAAAATTGTCTCCTATCATTTCTTCAATGTGTGAAAGATGAAAATTTTTGTAACTAAAAAAGGCTTGATGTTGAACACACACGCTCCCTATAAACTGCAGAACAAATTAAACAGAAAATATAGATCATATTAAAAAGATTAAAAAAATTGAACTAAGAATTGTAGGACATTACCCTAAAGGGAAGCCCTTCCAAAAATTCTCGACGGCCAAGGCAGAACCAAGGCCGAAGAGGGGGTTTGGAAATAGTTTTCAACCAGCAATAGACGCGCCTCGGTTAGAACCTCACTAGCTGCGTCATTGCCCCAAGCGCAAAGATGTTCTTCTTCTCTTTCCCTCTTACATTTTTATATGCTGACTTTCCTATGCCTTTCTTGTATGGTTTCCAATGTGGGATTTGTTATTGAATGATTTACACTTAATCTGCAGGTCATTAGCAATTGGGCCAGAGATGCCCTTAGCCTCTATGATATTGTGCGTGTTTTCCTCATTTTAAACGTTGTCCCAATTATGCCCTTACCATTATATCTTGCTTATATTAGTGCCTTTAATTTAACGAAAATATATTGGAGAACATATTTGTACAGTTTCGCATAGTGTAGGGATATGTTAATATATTAAGATTCCGAATATTATGACACAAAAATAACAATATGGCACAAAATATCATTGCATTCAACAGACAAAAAACATTTGCAATTACAATTCATCCATCTCTGAGTAGCGTACGGAGTTATCTCTATTCTTTTAACCTCCTTTTGTGTTGTCCAACATGTAGATTGTATAGTAAATTCTATCGTTATATGAAATCTAGCCACAAAATTAAAGTTTCTCAATGCATTGAGCATCTAATTAGCAAACTTTATCTTTCTTACAATCCCCTTTTATTTTTCCTTTTTTTCATTTATGTTTCAAATGGTTGGCATGGTAATCCTGATTATAAATGCTTAATTTGTGTGTTCGTGGAAAAGAAAAAGAAGAATTTGTCGTTAAAATATTCGAGTGATTATTATGAGGGGACTAAAGATGATTCTTGCATTGTAGATTGCTTGTTAATCGAAAAAATATTTCACAATGAAGCATAGTAAGAAAAAATTAAGTAAAATTTGACGAGAAAAAATTGTCTCCTACCATTAGTTCAATGTGTGAATGACGAAGAATTTTGTACCTAAAAAAGGCTTAATGTTGAACACACACGCTCCCTATAAACTGCAGAAGAAATTAAACAGAAAATATTGATCATATTAAAAAGATTAAAAAAATTGAACTAAGAATTGTAGGACATTACCCAAAAGGGAAGCCCTTCCAAAAATTCTCGATGGCCAAGGCAAAACCAATGCCGAAGAGGGGGTTTGGAAATAGTTTTCAACCAGCAATAGACGCGCCTCGGTTAGAACCTCACTAGCTGCGTCATTGCCCCAAGCGCAAAGATGTTCTTCTTCTCTTTCCCTCTTACATTTTTATATGCTGACTTTCCTATGCCTTTCTTGTATGATTTCCAATGTGGGATTTGTTATTGAATGATTTACACTTAATCTGCAGGTCATTATCTATTGGGCGAGAGATGCCCTTAGCCTCAATGATATTGTGCGTGTTTTCCCTAATTTTAAACGTTGTTGCAATTATGCCCTTACCATTATATTTTGCTTATATTCGTGTCTTTAATTTAACGGAAATATATTGGAGAACATATTTGTTCAGTTTCTCATAGTGTAGGGATATGTTAATCTATTAAGATTCCTGAATATTATGACACAAAAATAACAATATGACACAAAATATCATTGCATTCAAAACACAAAAAATATTTGCAATTACAATTCATCCATCTCTGAGTAGCGTACGGAGTTATCTCTATTCTTTTAACCTACTTTTGTGTTGTCCAACATGTAGATTGTATCGTAAATTCAATCGTTTTATGAAATCTAGCCACAGAATTAAAGTTTCTCAATGCATTGATCATCTAATTAGCAAATTTATCTTTCTTACAATCCCCTTTTATTATTCCTTTTTCATTTATGTTTCAAATGGTTGGCATGGTAATCCTGATTATAAATACTTAATTTGTGTGTTCGTGGAAAAGAAAAAGAAGAATTTGTCGTTAAAATATTCGAGTGATCATTATGAGGGGACGAAAGATGATTCTTGCATTACAGATTGCTTGTTAATCGAAAAAATATTTCACAATGAAGCATAGTAAGAAAAAATTAAGTAAAATTTGATGAGAAAAAATTGTCTCCTATCATTTCTTCAATGTGTGAAAGATGAAAATTTTTGTAACTAAAAAAGGCTTGATGTTGAACACACACGCTCCCTATAAACTGCAGAACAAATTAAACAGAAAATATAGATCATATTAAAAAGATTAAAAAAATTGAACTAAGAATTGTAGGACATTACCCTAAAGGGAAGCCCTTCCAAAAATTCTCGACGGCCAAGGCAGAACCAAGGCCGAAGAGGGGGTTTGGAAATAGTTTTCAACCAGCAATAGACGCGCCTCGGTTAGAACCTCACTAGCTGCGTCATTGCCCCAAGCGCAAAGATGTTCTTCTTCTCTTTCCCTCTTACATTTTTATATGCTGACTTTCCTATGCGTTTCTTGTATGGTTTCCAATGTGGGATTTGTTATTGAATGATTTACACTTAATCTGCAGGTCATTAGCTATTGGGCGAGAGATGCCCTTAGCCTCAATGATATTGTGCGTGTTTTCCCTCATTTTAAACGTTGTCCCAATTATGCCCTTACCATTATATTTTGCTTATATTCGTGCCTTTAATTTAACGAAAATATATTGGAGAACATATTTGTTCAGTTTCGCATAGTGTAGGGATAGGTTAATCTATTAAAATTCCTGAATATTATGACACAAAAATAACAATACGACTCAAAATATCATTGCAATCAAAACACAAAAAACATTTGCAATTACAATTCATCCATCTCTGAGTAGCGTACGGAGTTATCTATATTCTTTTAACCTCCTTTTGTGTTGTCCAACGTGTAGATTGTATAGTAAATTCTATCGTTATATGAAATCTAGCCACAGAATTAAAGTTTCTCAATGCATTGATCATCAAATTAGGAAATTTATCTTTCTTACAATCCCCTTTTATTTTTTCTTTTTTTCATTTATGTTTCAAATGGTTGGCATGGTAATCCTGATTATAAATGCTTAATTTGTGTGTTCGTGGAAAAGAAAAAGAAGAATTTGTCGTTAAAATATTCGAGTGATTATTATGAGGTGACTAAAGATGATTCTTGCATTATAGATTGCTTGTTAATCGAAAAAATATTTCACAATGAAGCATAGTAAGAAAAAATTAAGTAAAATTTGACGAGAAAAAATTGTCTCCTATCATTAGTTCAATGTGTGAATGACGAAGAATTTTGTAACTTAAAAAGGCTTAATGTTGAACACACACGCTCCCTATAAACTGCAGAACAAATTAAACAGAAAATATTGATCATATTAAAAAGATTAAAAAAATTGAACTAAGAATTGTAGGACATTACCCAAAAGGGAAGCCCTTCCAAAAATTCTCGACGGCCAGGGCAGAACCAAGGCCAAAGAGGGGGTTTGGAAATAGTTTTCAACCAAAGCAATAGACGCGCCTCGGTTAGAACCTCACTAGCCGCGTCATTGCCCCAAGCGCAAAGATGTTCTTCTTCTCTTTCCCTCTTACATTTTTATATGCTTGACTTTCCTATGCCTTTCTTGTATGGTTTCCAATGTGGGATTTGTTATTGAATGATTTACACTTAATCTGCAGGTCATTAGCTATTGGGCGAGAGATGCCCTTAGCCTCAATGATATTGTGCGTGTTTTCCCTCATTTTAAACGTTGTCCCAATTATGCCCTTACCATTATATTTTGCTTATATTCGTGCCTTTAATTTAACGAAAATATATTGGAGAACATATTTGTTCAGTTTCGCATAGTGTAGGGATAGGTTAATCTATTAAAATTCCTGAATATTATGACACAAAAATAACAATACGACTCAAAATATCATTGCAATCAAAACACAAAAAACATTTGCAATTACAATTCATCCATCTCTGAGTAGCGTACGGAGTTATCTCTATTCTTTTAACCTCCTTTTGTGTTGTCCAACGTGTAGATTGTATAGTAAATTCTATCGTTATATGAAATCTAGCCACAAAATTAAAGTTTCTCAATGCATTGATCATTTAATTAGGAAATTTATCTATCTTACAATCCCCTTTTATTTTTCCTTTTTTTCATTTATGTTTCAAATGGTTGGCATGGTAATCCTGATTATAAATGCTTAATTTGTGTGTTCGTGGAAAAGAAAAAGAAGAATTTGTCGTTAAAATATTCGAGTGATTATTATGAGGGGACTAAAGATGATTCTTGCATTATAGATTGCTTGTTAATCGAAAAAATATTTCACAATGAAGCATAGTAAGAAAAAATTAAGTAAAATTTGACGAGAAAAAATTGTCTCCTATCATTAGTTCAATGTGTGAATGACGAAGAATTTTGTAACTTAAAAAGGCTTAATGTTGAACACACACGCTCCCTATAAACTGCAGAAGAAATTAAACAGAAAATATTGATCATATTAAAAAGATTAAAAAAATTGAACTAAGAATTGTAGGACATTACCCAAAAGGGAAGCCCTTCCAAAAATTCTCGACGGCCAAGGCAGAACCAAGGCCGAAGAGGGGGTTTGGAAATAGTTTTCAACCAGCAATAGACGCGCCTCGGTTAGAACCTCACTAGCTGCGTCATTGCCCCAAGCGCAAAGATGTTCTTCTTCTCTTTCCCTCTTACATTTTTATATGCTGACTTTCCTATGCCTTTCTTGTATGGTTTCCAATGTGGGATTTGTTATTGAATGATTTACACTTAATCTGCAGGTCATTAGCAATTGGGCCAGAGATGCCCTTAGCCTCTATGATATTGTGCGTGTTTTCCTCATTTTAAACGTTGTCCCAATTATGCCCTTACCATTATATCTTGCTTATATTAGTGCCTTTAATTTAACGAAAATATATTGGAGAACATATTTGTACAGTTTCGCATAGTGTAGGGATATGTTAATATATTAAGATTCCTGAATATTATGACACAAAAATAACAATATGGCACAAAATATCATTGCATTCAACAGACAAAAAACATTTGCAATTACAATTCATCCATCTCTGAGTAGCGTACGGAGTTATCTCTATTCTTTTAACCTCCTTTTGTGTTGTCCAACATGTAGATTGTATAGTAAATTCTATCGTTATATGAAATCTAGCCACAAAATTAAAGTTTCTCAATGCATTGAGCATCTAATTAGCAAACTTTATCTTTCGTACAATCCCCTTTTATTTTTCCTTTTTTTCATTTATGTTTCAAATGGTTGGCATGGTAATCCTGATTATAAATGCTTAATTTGTGTGTTCGTGGAAAAGAAAAAGAAGAATTTGTCGTTAAAATATTCGAGTGATTATTATGAGGGGACTAAAGATGATTCTTGCATTGTAGATTGCTTGTTAATCGAAAAAATATTTCACAATGAAGCATAGTAAGAAAAAATTAAGTAAAATTTGACGAGAAAAAATTGTCTCCTACCATTAGTTCAATGTGTGAATGACGAAGAATTTTGTAACTAAAAAAGGCTTAATGTTGAACACACACGCTCCCTATAAACTGAGAAGAAATTAAAGAAAATATTGATCATATTAAAAAGATTAAAAAAATTGAACTAAGAATTGTAGGACATTACCCAAAAGGGAAGCCCTTCCAAAAATTCTCGACGGCCAAGGCAGAACCAAGGCCGAAGAGGGGGTTTGGAAATAGTTTTCAACCAGCAATAGACGCGCCTCGGTTAGAACCTCACTAGCTGCGTCATTTCCCCAAGCGCAAAGATGTTCTTCTTCTCTTTCCCTCTTACATTTTTATATGCTGACTTTCCTATGCCTTTCTTGTATGGTTTCCAATGTGGGATTTGTTATTGAATGATTTACACTTAATCTGCTGGTCATTAGCAATTGGGCCAGAGATGCCCTTAGCCTCTATGATATTGTGCGTGTTTTCCTCATTTTAAACGTTGTCCCAATTATGCCCTTACCATTATATCTTGCTTATATTAGTGCCTTTAATTTAACGAAAATATATTGGAGAACATATTTGTACAGTTTCGCATAGTGTAGGGATATGTTAATATATTAAGATTCCTGAATATTATGACACAAAAATAACAATACGACTCAAAATATCATTGCATTCAAAACACAAAAAACATTTGCAATTACAATTCATCCATCTCTGAGTAGCGTACGGAGTTATCTCTATTCTTTTAACCTCCTTTTGTGTTGTCCAACGTGTAGATTGTATAGTAAATTCTATCGTTATATGAAATCTAGCCACAAAATTAAAGTTTCTCAATGCATTGAGCATCTAATTAGCAAACTTTATCTTTCTTACAATCCCCTTTTATTTTTCCTTTTTTTCATTTATGTTTCAAATGGTTGGCATGGTAATCCTGATTATAAATGCTTAATTTGTGTGTTCGTGGAAAAGAAAAAGAAGAATTTGTCGTTAAAATATTCGAGTGATTATTATGAGGGGACTAAAGATGATTCTTGCATTATAGATTGCTTGTTAATCGAAAAAATATTTCACAATGAAGCATAGTAAGAAAAAATTAAGTAAAATTTGACGAGAAAAAATTGTCTCCTATCATTAGTTCAATGTGTGAATGACGAAGAATTTTGTAACTTAAAAAGGCTTAATGTTGAACACACACGCTCCCTATAAACTGCAGAAGAAATTAAACAGAAAATATTGATCATATTAAAAAGATTAAAAAAATTGAACTAAGAATTGTAGGACATTACCCAAAAGGGAAGCCCTTCCAAAAATTCTCGACGGCCAAGGCAGAACCAAGGCCGAAGAGGGGGTTTGGAAATAGTTTTCAACCGACAATAGACGCGCCTCGGTTAGAACCTCACTAGCATTGCGTCATTGCCCCAAGCGCAAAGATGTTCTTCTTCTCTTTCCCTCTTACATTTTTATATGCTTGACTTTCCTATGCCTTTCTTGTATGGTTTCCAATGTGGGATTTGTTATTGAATGATTTACACTTAATCTGCAGGTCATTAGCAATTGGGCCAGAGATGCCCTTAGCCTCTATGATATTGTGCGTGTTTTCCTCATTTTAAACGTTGTCCCAATTATGCCCTTACCATTATATCTTGCTTATATTAGTGCCTTTAATTTAACGAAAATATATTGGAGAACATATTTGTACAGTTTCGCATAGTGTAGGGATATGTTAATATATTAAGATTCCGAATATTATGACACAAAAATAACAATATGGCACAAAATATCATTGCATTCAACAGACAAAAAACATTTGCAATTACAATTCATCCATCTCTGAGTAGCGTACGGAGTTATCTCTATTCTTTTAACCTCCTTTTGTGTTGTCCAACATGTAGATTGTATAGTAAATTCTATCGTTATATGAAATCTAGCCACAAAATTAAAGTTTCTCAATGCATTGAGCATCTAATTAGCAAACTTTATCTTTCTTACAATCCCCTTTTATTTTTCCTTTTTTTCATTTATGTTTCAAATGGTTGGCATGGTAATCCTGATTATAAATGCTTAATTTGTGTGTTCGTGGAAAAGAAAAAGAAGAATTTGTCGTTAAAATATTCGAGTGATTATTATGAGGGGACTAAAGATGATTCTTGCATTGTAGATTGCTTGTTAATCGAAAAAATATTTCACAATGAAGCATAGTAAGAAAAAATTAAGTAAAATTTGACGAGAAAAAATTGTCTCCTACCATTAGTTCAATGTGTGAATGACGAAGAATTTTGTAACTAAAAAAGGCTTAATGTTGAACACACACGCTCCCTATAAACTGCAGAAGAAATTAAACAGAAAATATTGATCATATTAAAAAGATTAAAAAAATTGAACTAAGAATTGTAGGACATTACCCAAAAGGGAAGCCCTTCCAAAAATTCTCGACGGCCAAGGCAGAACCAAGGCCGAAGAGGGGGTTTGGAAATAGTTTTCAACCAGCAATAGACGCGCCTCGGTTAGAACCTCACTAGCTGCGTCATTTCCCCAAGCGCAAAGATGTTCTTCTTCTCTTTCCCTCTTACATTTTTATATGCTGACTTTCCTATGCCTTTCTTGTATGGTTTCCAATGTGGGATTTGTTATTGAATGATTTACACTTAATCTGCTGGTCATTAGCAATTGGGCCAGAGATGCCCTTAGCCTCTATGATATTGTGCGTGTTTTCCTCATTTTAAACGTTGTCCCAATTATGCCCTTACCATTATATCTTGCTTATATTAGTGCCTTTAATTTAACGAAAATATATTGGAGAACATATTTGTACGAGTTTCGCATAGTGTAGGGATATGTTAATATATTAAGATTCCTGAATATTATGACACAAAAATAACAATATGGCACAAAATATCATTGCATTCAACAGACAAAAAACATTTGCAATTACAATTCATCCATCTCTGAGTAGCGTACGGAGTTATCTCTATTCTTTTAACCTCCTTTTGTGTTGTCCAACATGTAGATTGTATAGTAAATTCTATCGTTATATGAAATCTAGCCACAAAATTAAAGTTTCTCAATGCATTGAGCATCTAATTAGCAAACTTTATCTTTCTTACAATCCCCTTTTATTTTTCCTTTTTTTCATTTATGTTTCAAATGGTTGGCATGGTAATCCTGATTATAAATGCTTAATTTGTGTGTTCGTGGAAAAGAAAAAGAAGAATTTGTCGTTAAAATATTCGAGTGATTATTATGATGGGACTAAAGATGATTCTTGCATTGTAGATTGCTTGTTAATCGAAAAAATATTTCACAATGAAGCATAGTAAGAAAAAATTAAGTAAAATTTGACGAGAAAAAATTGTCTCCTACCATTAGTTCAATGTGTGAATGACGAAGAATTTTGTACCTAAAAAAGGCTTAATGTTGAACACACACGCTCCCTATAAACTGCAGAAGAAATTAAACAGAAAATATTGATCATATTAAAAAGATTAAAAAAATTGAACTAAGAATTGTAGGACATTACCCAAAAGGGAAGCCCTTCCAAAAATTCTCGATGGCCAAGGCAAAACCAATGCCGAAGAGGGGGTTTGGAAATAGTTTTTAACCAGCAATAGACGCGCCTCGGTTAGAACCTCACTAGCTGCGTCATTGCCCCAAGCGCAAAGATGTTCTTCTTCTCTTTCTCTCTTACATTTTTATATGCTGACTTTCCTATGCCTTTCTTGTATGATTTCCAATGTGGGATTTGTTATTGAATGATTTACACTTAATCTGCAGGTCATTAGCTATTGGGCGAGAGATGCCCTTAGCCTCAATGATATTGTGCGTGTTTTCCCTAATTTTAAACGTTGTTGCAATTATGCCCTTACCATTATATTTTGCTTATATTCGTGTCTTTAATTTAACGGAAATATATTGGAGAACATATTTGTTCAGTTTCTCATAGTGTAGGGATATGTTAATCTATTAAGATTCCTGAATATTATGACACAAAAATAACAATATGACACAAAATATCATTGCATTCAAAACACAAAAAATATTTGCAATTACAATTCATCCATCTCTGAGTAGCGTACGGAGTTATCTCTATTCTTTTAACCTACTTTTGTGTTGTCCAACATGTAGATTGTATCGTAAATTCAATCGTTTTATGAAATCTAGCCACAGAATTAAAGTTTCTCAATGCATTGATCATCTAATTAGCAAATTTATCTTTCTTACAATCCCCTTTTATTATTCCTTTTTTCATTTATGTTTCAAATGGTTGGCATGGTAATCCTGATTATAAATACTTAATTTGTGTGTTCGTGGAAAAGAAAAAGAAGAATTTGTCGTTAAAATATTCGAGTGATCATTATGAGGGGACGAAAGATGATTCTTGCATTACAGATTGCTTGTTAATCGAAAAAATATTTCACAATGAAGCATAGTAAGAAAAAATTAAGTAAAATTTGATGAGAAAAAATTGTCTCCTATCATTTGTTCAATGTGTGAAAGATGAAAATTTTTGTAACTAAAAAAGGCTTGATGTTGAACACACACGCTCCCTATAAACTGCAGAACAAATTAAACAGAAAATATAGATCATATTAAAAAGATTAAAAAAATTGAACTAAGAATTGTAGGACATTACCCTAAAGGGAAGCCCTTCCAAAAATTCTCGACGGCCAAGGCGAGAACCAAGGCCGAAGAGGGGTTTGGAAATAGTTTTCAACCAGCAATAGACGCGCCTCGGTTAGAACCTCACTAGCTGCGTCATTGCCCCAAGCGCAAAGATGTTCTTCTTCTCTTTCCCTCTTACATTTTTATATGCTTGACTTTCCTATGCGTTTCTTGTATGGTTTCCAATGTGGGATTTGTTATTGAATGATTTACACTTAATCTGCAGGTCATTAGCTATTGGGCGAGAGATGCCCTTAGCCTCAATGATATTGTGCGTGTTTTCCCTCATTTTAAACGTTGTCCCAATTATGCCCTTACCATTATATTTTGCTTATATTCGTGCCTTTAATTTAACGAAAATATATTGGAGATCATATTTGTTCAGTTTCGCATAGTGTAGGGATAGGTTAATCTATTAAAATTCCTGAATATTATGACACAAAAATAACAATACGACTCAAAATATCATTGCAATCAAAACACAAAAAACATTTGCAATTACAATTCATCCATCTCTGAGTAGCGTACGGAGTTATCTCTATTCTTTTAACCTCCTTATTAGCGAATATTCTCAGAATATTCGTCGTATATTTTGTAATTATGATAAATGTATATTTAAGGTAACTTAGGATTCTAATTGTATTAGGAATCAACCTTTGTAAGGTAAGTTAGGATTCGTACCATATTAGGAATCAACCTTGTACAGCTATATATATTGTGAATAATGAAAGAAATTTCCAAGGGAAATTATTCTATCTTTCATGGTATCAAGAGCCTAAAACCTAAATCCTCATTCCCGGCCGAAATCAGATTTTTTTTTCTGCTTTCACAAAAAAAAAAAAAAAATTCTGGTTTCTTCCTCCATATTTCGGCCAAACCAGAAAATTCCCTTCCCTCGACAGGCGGCAACCATGTCTTCCCCCACAAATTCCGTTTTATCCACTGGCACACTTGAAAACCCCTCTCAACGTTCAGTAACTTCTTTTCATCCGGCATTCGCCGTTAATAACATCAAGAATTTTATCCCTATAATTCTTGAATTCAGGCAATAACAGGATTAACTTCTTATATGAGAATTTTCTATTCAAGAAGACTGTCAATATTCCATGTGGATGGAACTATTCTACATTCATGCATGTGCATACAACATGCTCGATCACATTGACGAATCTGTTCCTCGTCCCACCGATGTTACAGACTCAATCTGGCGTCGTCTTGACGCCATCGTCAAACAATGGATCTACGGCACCATCTCCAAAGATCTGTTATGCACTATCATGAAAACAGGTGCTACGGCACGTGAACTTTGGGTCCGGCTAGAAGAAATCTTTCAGGACAATAAAAATACTCGGGCTGTGTATTTGGAAGAGCAATTCAACAATACCCGCCTCGAGAATTTTAACAACATGTCCGAATATTGTAAGCAATCGAAACTCATAACCGATCAACTATCCAACGTCGGGACTCTGTTTCGAAACCAAGATGGTGCTTCAACTTGTTGCGGGTTTACCGAAAGGTGAATATGACACACTCGCAACAATGATTCAACAAGCCGACCCTCTCCCAAGTTTCAACAAGGCACGTTCACAACTATTGTTGGAAGAAACTAGACGTGCTAAACAAGAGGAACATAATCAAAAGGCGTTAGCCGTTGACGGGATGGCAACACCTGCGGCCAACAAAGCAACCGGCGGTTCCAAGAAGAAGAAGCAGCAACGAGAGCGGCGGAGGTCGTGGCGGCAGAGGTCGCAACAACAAAGGCAAGGGCCGCGGAAAGGGCCAACGCAACCGGTGGGATCGGACAACAACGACCCCGGGACAGCGAAGAAGTGGTCCAACCAGCCAGCAGCAGCGGTGGCCCAACCGGCGAACCGGGCCTCGCCGCATGCCCGTACCCGACTGCGGGGGCCGGTTCCAGCAGGCCTTGGTCGGCGGCCTGTTGGGCCCTGCCCCGGCCACTAGGCGAGCCCACCAGCAGCAGCAGCAGCCCACCGATTGCGGTCCAACAAAGAAGAAAGAATCGGCAGCTGCGGCCCGGCCCATTGCGTCCAGAAGAAGCGGCACACTGCAGCGAGCCCGGCCACCGGCCCCGACCGATTTGGGCCGGGCATACACCACCGTGAACCTTCAATGACCCGACGACAATTGGTACATGGACACCGGAGCCACATCTCACCTCACCCGGTCGTCGGGTAACCTATCTCAACTACGTCGGTTAAAGTCTCCTCAATTTATTACTGTCGGCAATGGTAATCGCATTCCAATTGAAGGTTACGGTAACACACACACCAAACATCCACATCCACCTTTATCCCTAAACCACGTCCTATACACACCTAACATCATTAAAAACTTAATCTCGTTAGAAAATTCACTAGCAATAATTATGTGTCCGTCGAATTTGACCCTTTTGGTTTTTCGTGAAGGAACTCAATACGGGGAAAATTCTTACACGCCGCAATAGTGTGGGAGACCTCTACCCATTCACTCAATCTTCCGCTGTCAGACCGCAAGCACCTCTATCCCTTGCGGCGATCTCTCCCTCAACTTGGCACAACCGACTCGGACACCCCGGAGACCCAGTTTTTACTTTTCTTAGGACTTCTAAGCGTATTCAATGTAATAATGGGAAAATTGCCCAACACTGTTATTCTTTTCCACTAGGCAAACATACTCGTCTTCCCTTTATGTCATCAAACAGTGTTACTTTTTCTCCTTTTGATATTGTTCATGCTGATTTATGGACATCTCCGATTGCTAGCTCTTTGGGTCATAAATTCTATCTAGTATTCTTGAATGATTTTTCACATTTTGTCTGGATTTATCCACTGAAATTCAAATATGAAGTTTTCGCAAAATTCCTCGAGTTTCAAAAATTCATTAAGACACAATTTGAAAAACCTATTAAATCATTCCAATGTGATAATGGACGTGAATTTAATAACTCGGCATTTCACAATTTCTGTTCTAAACAAGGCATGGTTTTCCGTTTTTCTTGTCCCTATACTTCTTCCCAAAACGGAAAGGCTGAAAGAATTATACGTACCATCAATAACATGGTCCGCACACTTCGTTTCATGCCTCGCCTACCACCGCCTTTTTGGGTCTATCTTTGTCAAAATGGTAGAATCCCTTCTAAATATTTTACCAACTAGCACACTCCAAAACAAAACCCCTACGAAATCTTATACCGTAGGCGCCATCATATGATCACCTACGTATTTTTGGATGCTTATGCTACCCCAACATAGCCTCCACTGCACCCCACAAACTTGCCCCTCGCACTCTTCCATGTGTCTTCCTTGGTCTATCTCCTAATCATCGGGGCTACTTGTGCTATGACATTGCTACTCGCAAAATCATCGTCTCCCGTCACGTTACCTTTAACGAGACAACCTTTCCTTTTTCAAATCTCCGGAAATTTCAGACCACCGATTACATCTTTCTCGATGAACCGAGTTTGTCTCCGGTCATCCAAAATCTGTACCAGCAGCAACTCACTATTCCGACGCCACTGCTCGCCTCCAAAGCGAGTCATCCGACCCTCCCGCGCAATGCTACCACCCGATCCGGCTCCCACACCACCCATGCTGCACCATGTTGAGTCTAATGCACCACCAACACTGCCTCCAGTCCAGCAAATCCAACACCCTGTCGAGTCTCCTGCTTCGCAAAGCAACTCTCTCGCCACCCGATCCCCGGCCCAGCCGCCTACCGATCCAAACAACCGGTCCCGACCTCCCACCTGCAGCCCCCTCACCGCATGGAGACTCGTGCACAACACGGGATCTTCAAACCCAAGGTTCACTTCAATCTCTCCACACAAACCTTATCACCCATTCCAAAGAATCCAAAACTAGCTAAACTGGACCTCAATTGGAATGCGGCCATGTGCGAAGAGTTTAACGCTTTAACCAAGCAGAACACTTGGGATTTGGTACCTAGACCATTTGGTGTGAATGTTATCCGGTGTATGTGGCTATTTCGTCATAAGTTCAGAGACAATGGTGACTTAGAGAGGTATAAGGCAAGACTAGTTGCAAATGGCACTAATCAGCAGGAGGGTATTGATTGTGGTGAGACATTCAGTCCGGTTGTTAAACCGGCCACTATTCGGACTGTTCTCAGTATTGCTATGGGCTTGCATTGGCCGATTCATCGCCTTGATGTCAAAAATGCGTTTCTTCATGGGGATTTGAAAGAGGCGTGTACATGCATCACCTCCGGTTTTGTTCATCCGGCGACTCCACGGTTGTGTGTCATCTCGGGAAGTCATTGTATGGATTGAAACAGGCCCCCGCGCTTGGTATGATCGGTTCGCCGGGTATCTTTCGCAAATTGGTTTTGTATGTAGCGGGTGTGATACCTCTCTCTTCACTTTTCACCGAGGTAGCAAGACCTTTGCATATTTGCTATTATATGTCGACGATATTGTTCTTACCGCCTCATCGACGGGTTGAAGAATGAAATCATTGCTCTACTCAAAACCGAATTTGCTATGACCGACTTGGGGAAGCTAAGTTATTTTTTGGGTATATCGGTGACTAGATCTCGCCAATATGTTCCCGTGTCGGCGAAAGTATGCGAAGAGATAGTGTACGGGGCCAAGATGGCAAATTGTAAAATTATGCCAACTCCGGTGGACTCAAAATCCAAGCTTAGTGCCAATGACGGTGCGCCGTTTCGATCCCACTCTATATCGGAGTCTAGCGGGTGCTCTTCGTATCTTACATTCACTAGGCCGATATTTCATATGCCGTTCAGCAGGTGTGTCGTTCATGCACGATCCCCGAGAGTCCCATTTTGCCGCCCTCAAACGTATTATCGGATATGTTAAGGGCACACTTGACTTTGGCTTACATCTATACCCCTCCGCCCCAACCAAATTGCTAGCCTACACGGATGCAGATTGGGGGGGATGCCCCGACACACGTCGCTCCACCTCCGGCAGTCTTGTGTATTTCTTGGGGATAATCTTATCTCATGGTCCGCCAAGCGGCGGAGCCACGCTGTCCCGTTCGAGTGCCGGCGAATATCGCGGAGTTGCTAATGTCGTCACCGAGATCCGTTGGCTCCGAAATCTTCTTTTGGAGCTCCCGTGTCCATTATGCAAGGCGTCTATAGTTTATTGTGACAACATATCGCTATCTATATGTCTCATAATCCAGTCCAACATCAGCGAACTAAGCATATTGAGATGGATATCCACTTTGTGCGAGAGAAGGTTGCTCGTGGTCAAGTCAAAATTTTACACGTGCCTTCCTCGTATCAGTATGCAGATATTTTCACAAAGGGACTACCGCGACAGCTCTTCACCGACTTTCGATCCAGCCTTAGCATTCGGCCTCCTCCCGCTCCGTCTGAGGGGGAGTATTAGCGAATATTCTCAGAATATTCGTCGTATATTTTGTAATTATGATAAATGTATATTTAAGGTAACTTAGGATTCTAATTGTATTAGGAATCAACCTTTGTAAGGTAAGTTAGGATTCGTACCATATTAGGAATCAACCTTATACAGCTATATATATTGTAAATAATGAAAGAAATTCCCAAGGGAAATTATTCTATCTTTCACTCCTTTTGTGTTGTCCAACGTGTAGATTGTATAGTAAATTCTATCGTTATATGAAATCTAGCCACAGAATTAAAGTTTCTCAATGCATTGATCATCTAATTAGGAAATTTATCTTTCTTACAATCCCCTTTTAATTTTCCTTTTTTTCATTTATGTTTCAAATGGTTGGCATGGTAATCCTGATTATAAATGCTTAATTTGTGTGTTCGTGGAAAAGAAAAAGAAGAATTTGTCGTTAAAATATTCGAGTGATTATTATGAGGTGACTAAAGATGATTCTTGCATTATAGATTGCTTGTTAATCGAAAAAATATTTCACAATGAAGCATAGTAAGAAAAAATTAAGTAAAATTTGACGAGAAAAAATTGTCTCCTATCATTAGTTCAATGTGTGAATGACGAAGAATTTTGTAACTAAAAAAGGCTTAATGTTGAACACACACGCTCCCTATAAAATGCAGAACAAATTAAACAGAAAATATTGATCATATTAAAAAGATTAAAAAAATTGAACTAAGAATTGTAGGACATTACCCAAAAGGGAAGCCCTTCCAAAAATTCTCGACGGCCAAGGCAGAATCAAGGCCGAAGAGGGGGTTTGGAATAGTTTTCAACTGAGCAATAGACGCGCCTCGGTTAGAACCTCACTAGTGCGTCATTGCCCCAAGCGCAAAGATGTTCTTCTTCTCTTTCCCTCTTACATTTTTATATGCTTGACTTTCCTATGCCTTTCTTGTATGGTTTCCAATGTGGGATTTGTTATTGAATGATTTACACTTAATCTGCAGGTCATTAGCTATTGGGCGAGAGATGCCCTTAGCCTCAATGATATTGTGCGTGTTTTCCCTCATTTTAAACGTTGTCCCAATTATGCCCTTACCATTATATTTTGCTTATATTCGTGCCTTTAATTTAACGAAAATATATTGGAGAACATATTTGTTCAGTTTCGCATAGTGTAGGGATAGGTTAATCTATTAAAATTCCTGAATATTATGACACAAAAATAACAATACGACTCAAAATATCATTGCAATCAAAACACAAAAAACATTTGCAATTACAATTCATCCATCTCTGAGTAGCGTACGGAGTTATCTATATTCTTTTAACCTCCTTTTGTGTTGTCCAACGTGTAGATTGTATAGTAAATTCTATCGTTATATGAAATCTAGCCACAGAATTAAAGTTTCTCAATGCATTGATCATCTAATTAGGAAATTTATCTTTCTTACAATCCCCTTTTATTATTCCTTTTTTTCTTTTATGTTTCAAATGGTTGGCATGGTAATCCTGATTATAAATGCTTAATTTGTGTGTTCGTGGAAAAGAAAAAGAAGAATTTGTCGTTAAAATATTCGAGTGATTATTATGAGGGGACTAAAGATGATTCTTGCATTATAGATTGCTTGTTAATCGAAAAAACATTTCACAATGAAGCATAGTAAGAAAAAATTAAGTAAAATTTGACGAGAAAAAATTGTCTCCTATCATTAGTTCAATGTGTGAATGACGAAGAATTTTGTAACTAAAAAAGGCTTAATGTTGAACACACACGCTCCCTATAAACTGCAGAACAAATTAAACAGAAAATATTGATCATATTAAAAAGATTAAAAAAATTGAACTAAGAATTGTAGGACATTACCCAAAAGGGAAGCCCTTCCAAAAATTCTCGACGGCCAAGGCAGAACCAAGGCCGAAGAGGGGGTTTGGAAATAGTTTTCAACCAGCAATAGACGCGCCTCGGTTAGAACCTCACTAGCTGCGTCATTGCCCCAAGCGCAAAGATGTTCTTCTTCTCTTTCCCTCTTACATTTTTATATGCTGACTTTCCTATGCCTTTCTTGTATGGTTTCCAATGTGGGATTTGTTATTGAATGATTTACACTTAATCTGGAGGTCATTAGCTATTGGGCCAGAGATGCCCTTAGCCTCTATGATATTGTGCGTGTTTTCCCTCATTTTAAACGTCGTCTCGATTACGCCCTTACCATTTTATTTTGCTTATATTCGTGCCTTTAATTTAACGAAAATATATTGGAGAACATATTTGTTCTGTTTCACATAGTGTAGGGATATGTTAATCTATTAAAATTCCTGAATATTATGACACAAAAATAACAATACGACACAAAATATCATTGCATTCAAAACACAAAAAACATTTGCAATTACAATTCATCCATCTCTGAGTAGCGTACGGAGTTATCTCTATTCTTTTAACCTCCTTTTGTGTTGTCCAACATGTAGATTGTATCGTAAATTCAATCGTTTTATGAAATCTAGCCACAGAATTAAAGTTTCTCAATGCATTGATCATCTAATTAGGAAATTTATCTTTCTTACAATCCCCTTTTATTATTCCTTTTTTTCATTTATGTTTCAAATGGTTGGCATGGTAATCCTGATTATAAATGCTTAATTTGTGTGTTCGTGGAATAGAAAAAGAAGAATTTGTCGTTAAAATATTCGAGTGATGATTATGAGGGGACGAAAGATGATTCTTGCATTATAGATTGCTTGTTAAGTGATAAAATATTTCACAATGAAGCAGAGTAAGAAAAAATTAAGTTTAATTTGACGAGAAAAACTTGTCTCCTATCTTTTGTTCAATGTGTGAAAGATGAAGAATTTTGTAACTAAAAAAGGCTTGATGTTGAACACACACGCTCCCTATCCCTATAAACAGCAGAACAAATTAAATAGAAAATATTGATCATATTAAAAAGATAAAAATTGTTGAACTAAGAATTGTAGGACATTACCCAAAAGGGAAGCCCTTCCAAAAATTCTCGACGGCCAAGGCAGAACCAAGGCCGAAGAGGGGGTTTGGAAATAGTTTTCAACCAGCAATAGACGCGCCTCGGTTAGAACCTCACTAGCTGCGTCATTGCCCCAAGCGCAAAGATGTTCTTCTTCTCTTTCCCTCTTACATTTTTATATGCTGACTTTCCTATGCCTTTCTTGTATGATTTCCAATGTGGGATTTGTTATTGAATGATTTACACTTAATCTGGAGGTCATTAGCTATTGGGCCAGAGATGCCCTTAGCCTCTATGATATTGTGCGTGTTTTCCCTCATTTTAAACGTCGTCTCGATTTCGCCCTTACCATTTTATTTTGCTTATATTCGTGCCTTTAATTTAACGAAAATATATTGGAGAACATATTTGTTCAGTTTCACATAGTGTAGGGATATGTTAATCTATTAAAATTCCTGAATATTATGACACAAAAATAACAA
This sequence comes from Anisodus tanguticus, assembly GCA_034509755.1. Classification (NCBI taxonomy): domain Eukaryota; kingdom Viridiplantae; phylum Streptophyta; class Magnoliopsida; order Solanales; family Solanaceae; genus Anisodus; species Anisodus tanguticus. Next base: position 9,447,297 of record CM067552.1, on the reverse strand, counting down.
TACGACACAAGATATCATTGCATTCAAAACACAAAAAACATTTGCAATTACAATTCATCCATCTCTGAGTAGCGTATGGAGTTATCTCTATTCTTTTAACCTCCTTTTGTGTTGTCCAGCATGTAGATTGTATCGTAAATTCTATCGTTATATGAAATCTAGCCACAGAATTAAAGTTTCTCAATGCATTGATCATCTAATTAGCAAACTGTTAAATATACATAATATACACACGATATACATGTGTATATTATGTATATTGTTGCTCTCGGATTCCTCCTCTAAAATCGTGTATGGTGTAATAAATTAGGTAACATTGTAGTCTCCTAGTTTAGGTAATATTATTGTGTAATTAGTCTTGTACACTTACCATAATATTTGTATTACCATAATTGTACATTTGGTATCCAAGTAAAATAAGGTTTTAGGAATAGAATAGGAATAGGATTCTCATATTATGGAAATATGTAACTTGTATAAATATTCTTTCAATTAATGAAAATAATCAAGTCCACAAACTTTATCTTTCTTACAATCCCCTTTTATTATTCCTTTTTTTCATTTATGTTTCAAATGGTTGGCATGGTAATCCTGATTATAAATGCTTAATTTGTGTGTTCGTGGAAAAGAAAAAGAAGAATTTGTCGTTAAAATATTCGAGTGATTATTATGAGGGGACTAAAGATGATTCTTGCATTATAGATTGCTTGTTAATCGAAAAAATATTTCACAATGAAGCATAGTAAGAAAAAATTAAGTAAAATTTGACGAGAAAAAATTGTCTCCTATCATTAGTTCAATGTGTGAATGACGAAGAATTTTGTAACTAAAAAAGGCTTAATGTTGAACACACACGCTCCCTATAAACTGCAGAACAAATTAAACAGAAAATATTGATCATATTAAAAAGATTTAAAAAATTGAACTAAGAATTGTAGGACATTACCCAAAAGGGAAGCCCTTCCAAAAATTCTCGACGGCCAAGGCAGAACCAAGGCCGAAGAGGGGGTTTGGAAATAGTTTTCAACCAGCAATAGACGCGCCTCGGTTAGAACCTCACTAGCTGCGTCATTGCCCCAAGTGCAAAGATGTTCTTCTTCTCTTTCCCTCTTACATTTTTATATGCTGACTTTCCTATGCCTTTCTTGTATGATTTCCAATGTGGGATTTGTTATTGAATGATTTACACTTAATCTGGAGGTCATTAGCTATTGGGCCAGAGATGCCCTTAGCCTCTATGATATTGTGCGTGTTTTCCCTCATTTTAAACGTCGTCTCGATTACGCCCTTACCATTTTATTTTGCTTATATTCGTGCCTTTAATTTAACGAAAATATATTGGAGAACATATTTGTTCAGTTTCACATAGTGTAGGGATATGTTAATCTATTAAAATTCCTGAATATTATGACACAAAAATAACAATACGACACAAAATATCATTGCATTCAAAACACAAAAAACATTTGCAATTACAATTCATCCATCTCTGAGTAGCGTACGGAGTTATCTCTATTCTTTTAACCTCCTTTTGTGTTGTCCAACATGTAGATTGTATCGTAAATTCAATCGTTTTATGAAATCTAGCCACAGAATTAAAGTTTCTCAATGCATTGATCATCTAATTAGGAAATTTATCTTTCTTACAATCCCCTTTTATTATTCCTTTTTTTCATTTATGTTTCAAATGGTTGGCATGGTAATCCTGATTATAAATGCTTAATTTGTGTGTTCGTGGAATAGAAAAAGAAGAATTTGTCGTTAAAATATTCGAGTGATGATTATGAGGGGACGAAAGATGATTCTTGCATTATAGATTGCTTGTTAAGTGAAAAAATATTTCACAATGAAGCAGAGTAAGAAAAAATTAAGTTTAATTTGACGAGAAAAACTTGTCTCCTATCTTTTGTTCAATGTGTGAAAGATGAAGAATTTTGTAACTAAAAAAGGCTTGATGTTGAACACACACGCTCCCTATAAACAGCAGAACAAATTAAACAGAAAATATTGATCATATTAAAAAGATAAAAATTGTTGAACTAAGAATTGTAGGACATTACCCAAAAGGGAAGCCCTTCCAAAAATTCTCGACGGCCAAGGCAGAACCAAGGCCGAAGAGGGGGTTTGGAAATAGTTTTCAACCAGCAATAGACGCGCCTCGGTTAGAACCTCACTAGCTGCGTCATTGCCCCAAGCGCAAAGATGTTCTTCTTCTCTTTCCCTCTTACATTTTTATATGCTGACTTTCCTATGCCTTTCTTGTATGATTTCCAATGTGGGATTTGTTATTGAATGATTTACACTTAATCTGGAGGTCATTAGCTATTGGGCCAGAGATGCCCTTAGCCTCTATGATATTGTGCGTGTTTTCCCTCATTTTAAACGTCGTCTCGATTACGCCCTTACCATTTTATTTTGCTTATATTCGTGCCTTTAATTTAACGAAAATATATTGGAGAACATATTTGTTCAGTTTCACATAGTGTAGGGATATGTTAATCTATTAAAATTCCTGAATATTATGACACAAAAATAACAATACGACACAAGATATCATTGCATTCAAAACACAAAAAACATTTGCAATTACAATTCATCCATCTCTGAGTAGCGTATGGAGTTATCTCTATTCTTTTAACCTCCTTTTGTGTTGTCCAGCATGTAGATTGTATCGTAAATTCTATCGTTATATGAAATCTAGCCACAGAATTAAAGTTTCTCAATGCATTGATCATCTAATTAGCAAACTGTTAAATATACATAATATACACACGATATACATGTGTATATTATGTATATTGTTGCTCTCGGATTCCTCCTCTAAAATCGTGTATGGTGTAATAAATTAGGTAACATTGTAGTCTCCTAGTTTAGGTAATATTATTGTGTAATTAGTCTTGTACACTTACCATAATATTTGTATTACCATAATTGTACATTTGGTATCCAAGTAAAATAAGGTTTTAGGAATAGAATAGGAATAGGATTCTCATATTATGGAAATATGTAACTTGTATAAATATTCTTTCAATTAATGAAAATAATCAAGTCCACAAACTTTATCTTTCTTACAATCCCCTTTTATTATTCCTTTTTTTCATTTATGTTTCAAATGGTTGGCATGGTAATCCTGATTATAAATGCTTAATTTGTGTGTTCGTGGAAAAGAAAAAGAAGAATTTGTCGTTAAAATATTCGAGTGATTATTATGAGGGGACTAAAGATGATTCTTGCATTATAGATTGCTTGTTAATCGAAAAAATATTTCACAATGAAGCATAGTAAGAAAAAATTAAGTAAAATTTGACGAGAAAAAATTGTCTCCTATCATTAGTTCAATGTGTGAATGACGAAGAATTTTGTAACTAAAAAAGGCTTAATGTTGAACACACACGCTCCCTATAAACTGCAGAACAAATTAAACAGAAAATATTGATCATATTAAAAAGATTAAAAAAATTGAACTAAGAATTGTAGGACATTACCCAAAAGGGAAGCCCTTCCAAAAATTCTCGACGGCCAAGGCAGAACCAAGGCCGAAGAGTGGGTTTGGAAATAGTTTTCAACCAGCAATAGACGCGCCTCGGTTAGAACCTCACTAGCTGTGTCATTGCCCCAAGCGCAAAGATGCTCTTCTTCTCTTTCCCTCTTACATTTTTATATGCTGACTTTCCTATGCCTTTCTTGTATGTTTTCAAATGCGGGACTTATTATTGAATGGTTACCATGCGTTACATGGATATACTGTATACACGTGATTTTTTCACCATCTTCTGATGATTTGGTGGACTAAGCAAAGTTTAGAGTTCTCACATACAGGGGTAAAGATGTTTTTTTACGTGGGGTGGGGCCGGCATAGGCGGAGATAGGCTTTGAAGCTTATATTCAAGATTTTAGCTTTTTTAAGTTCTAATTTTTATCTAAAAAGTAAAAAATTATTGAATTTAACTTCATTCAGGATTTTGACTTATTACAAGCTTCCAATAAGATCATTAATTCCTCTAATCTGAAGGAATTATCACTTAGAACTTCCACTCAAATGAGTGTAGTAGGATTGAAATCTGATGACAATAGCTAGATTGCGATGTGCAGTTTTCACCAAATAATATTTTGAAAGAGAAGAATATCCAAACCATGGTGTAAACTTGAAAATTTTATAGAATAATGTAAACGTGATTGTCAAGAATAATATGCATAACAATAGTAATTAATGGGTATCAATCATTTTTTACGCCCAAATCGATGATCGTGATTCTAAAATTAATCATAACTTTAATATGGCTGAAGTTAATTAGGTGAGGATTAAGATATGCATGTGTACTTCTGGTGGACATGAACGCATCCATATCTTAGAATTTTGTAACTTCATGTAGATCTAAAGTTGTGAACATTTTACTCTCTGTTGGCATAACTATGCCAAACACTACCTTATTCTTTTGTCATTGTTGCTTAGCTACTCTATTAATATCATCTCTGTGTATTAGCGAATATTCTCCGAATATTCTTCATATATTTTGTAATTATGATAGATGTATATTTAAGGTAACTTATGATTCTAATTGTATTAGGAATCAACCTTTATAAGGTAAGTTAGGATTCGTACCATATTAGGAATCAACCTTGTACAGCTATATATATTGTGAATAATGAAAGGAATCCCTAAAGGAAAATTATTCTATCTTTCATGGTATCAAGAGCCTAAAACTTAAATCTCTTCTCCTTCTCTTTCTCGGCCAAAACAGATTTTTTTTCTTGTTTTTTTTTCCTTGGCCAGAAACAGTTTTCTCGGCCAAAAACAGAATTCTGTGTTTCTTGTTTTTCCTTCCCTCAGCCGAAAAACAGTAGCCACCATGTCGTCCCCCACGAATTTCGGTTCCTCCACTGGCACTTTTGACAAGCCCTCTCAACATTCATCGTCTTCTTTTCACCCGGCATTCGCCGTTACAAATATCAAGAATTCTATCCCTATAATTCTTGACCAAGAAGACTGTCAATATTCCATGTGGACAGAACTATTTTTTATTCATGGTTGTGCATACAACGTGCTCGACCATATTGATGACTTTGTTCCTCGTCCCACCGATATTGCCGAACCAACATGGCGCCGCCTTGACGCCATTGTCAAACAATGGATCTACGGCACCATCTCCAAAGACCTGTTGTGCACTATCATGAAAACAGGTGCTACGGCACGTGAACTTTGGGTCCGGCTAGAAGAAATCTTTCAGGACAATAAAAATACTCGGGCTGTATATTTGGAAGAGTAATTCAACAATACCCGCCTCGAGAATTTTAACAATATGTCCGAATATTGTAAGCAACTGAAACTCATAACCGATCAACTATCCAACACCGGGACTTCTGTTTCAGAAACCAAGATGGTGCTTCAACTTGTTGCGGGTTTACCGAAAGGTGAATATGACACACTCGCAACAATCATTCAACAAGCCGACCCTCTCCTAAGTTTCAACAAGGCACGTTCACAACTATTGTTGGAAGAAACTAGACGTGCTAAACAAGATGAACATAATCAAAAGGCGTTAGCCGTTGACGGGATGGCAACACATTTGGCCGAAGAAGCAACCGGCGAGTAGCAAAGCGGGTCCAAGAAGAAAGAAAGCCGGTGGCGGAGGTCGTGGCGGCAGAGGTCGCAACAACAAAGGCAAGGGCCGCGGAAAGGGCGCAACGCAACCGGTGGGGCCGGACACCGAGCCAAAACACCGGACAACAGAAGCGGAACCGCGCAGCGGCAGGGGTACAACCAAAGAACAGAAAGCGGTGGCCCAACCAGCAGAACCGGGCCTCGCACGGATGCCGTGCCGAATGCAGGGGCCGGTTCCAAGCGGCCGTGGTCGATCGCCCTCTTGGGCCCTACCCCGGCCACCGAGCGAGGCCAACCACCAGCCGAGCAGAATCGGCGGGTCTAGCAAAGAAGACAACAACCTAGCAGCCTGGCCCTGACTGATTTGGGCCAGGCCTACACCACCGTAAACCTTTAACAGCCCGACAAAAATTGGTACATGGACACCGGAGCCACATCTCACCTCACCCCGGGGTCAGGTAACCTATCTCAACTACGTCGGTTAAAGTGTCCTCAATTTATTACTGTCGGCAATGGTCATCGCATTCCAATTGAAGGTTACGGTAACACACACACCAAACATCCACACCCACCTTTCTCCCTAAACCACGTCCTATACACACCTAACATCATTAAAAACTTAATCTCCGTTAGGAAATTCACTAGCAATAATTCTGTGTCTGTCGAATTTGACCCTTTTGGGTTTTCTGTGAAGGAACTCAATACGGGGAAAATTCTTACATGATGCAATAGTGTGGGAGATCTCTACCCATTCACTCAATCTTCCCCTGTCAGACCGCAAGCACATCTATCCCTTGCGGCGATCTCTCCCTCAACTTGGCACAACAGACTCGGACACCCCGGAGACCTAGTTTTTACTTTTCTTAGGACTTCTAAGCGCATTCAATGTAATAATGGAAAAATTGCCCAACACTGTTTTTCTTGTCCACTTGGCAAACATACTCGTCTTCCATTTATGTCATCAAACAGTGTTACTTTTTCTCCCTTTGATATTGTCCATGCTGATTTGTGGACATCTCCGATTGTTAGCTCTTTGGGTCATAAATTCTATCTAGTATTCTTTGATGATTTTTCACACTTTGTCTGAATTTACCCACTGAAATTTAAATCTGAAGTTTTTGCAAAATTCCTCGAGTTTCAAAAATTCATTAAAACACAATTTGAAAAATCTATCAAATCATTCCAATGTGATAATGGACATGAATTTAATAACTCGGCATTTCACAATTTCTGTTCTAAACAAGGCATGGTCTTCCGTTTTTCTTATCTTTATACTTCCTCCCAAAACGGAAAGGCTGAAAGAATTATACGTACCATCAATAACATGGTCCGCACACTTCTGTTTCATGCCTGCCTACCACCGCCTTTTTGGGTCTATGCTGTCAAAATGATAGAATCCCTTCTTAATATTTTACCAACTACCACACTCCAAAATAAGACCCCTACCGAAATCTTATACCGTAGGCTACCATCATATGATCAGCTACGTATTTTTGGATGCTTATGCTACCCCAACATAGCCTCCACTGCACCTCACAAACTTGCCCCTTGTACTTTGCCATATGTCTTCCTTGGTCTGTCTCCTAATCATCGGGGGTACTTGTGCTATGATATTACTACTTGCAAAATCATTGTCTCATGTCACGTCACCTTTGACAAAACAATCTTTCCGTTTTCAAATCTTCAAATATTTCAGACCACCGACTACTTCTTTCTCGATGAACCAAGTCTGTCCCCAGTCATCCAAAATCTACACCAACAGCAGCCCACTGTTCACACAGTCTCATCCCCGCCATTGTCCAGCACCACCCCAACAGTCCCGCATCCAGCTGAGTCTCCTGCTCCACCCATACTGCCTCCAGTCCAGCAACCAGCCGAGTCTCCTGTACCTCCAGCAGCGCTACTGCCCACCAGTCCCGCAGCCCTACAGTTTTCCATTCCAAAGAACCATCCCGAGAACCGGTGGACGAGCCGCTCCCGCTTCGACCTCCTACTGCTGCCCTCTCACCGCATAGAGACTCGTGCACAACACGGGATCTTCAAACCCAAGGTTCACTTCAATATCTCCACACAAACCTTATCACCCATTCCAAAGAATCCAAAACTAGCTAAACTAGACCCTAATTGGAATGCGGCCATGTGCGAGGAATTTAACGCGTTAACCAAGCAAAACACTTGGGATTTGGTACCTAGACCAGCTGATGTGAATGTTATCTGGTATATGTGGCTATTTCGTCACAAGTTCAGAGACAGCGATGACTTAGAGAGGTATAAGGCAAGACTAGTTGCAAATGGCACTAATCAGCAGGAGGGTATTGATTGTGGTGAGACATTCAGTTCGATTGTTAAACCGGTCACTATTCGGACTGTTCTCAGTATTGCTATGGGCTTGCATTGGCCGATTTATCAGCTAGATGTCAAGAATGCATTTCTTCATGGGGATTTGAAAGAAACTGTATACACGCATTAGCCCCCTGACATTGTTCATTCGACAGTTCCGCAGTTTGTATATCGTCTCAGAAAATCATTGTATGGATTGAAACAGGCACCCCGCGCTTGGTATGATCATTTTGCCAGGTATCTTCTGCAGATTGGTTTTACATGTAGCAGGTGTGATAACTCTCTCTTCACCTTTCACCAAGGTAGCAACACTGCATATTTGTTATTATATGTCGATGACATTGTTCTTACTGCCTCATCTGACGGGTTGAAGAATGAAATCAAAACTGAATTTGATATGACTGACTTGAGCAAGCTAAGTTATTTTTTGGGTATATCGATGACCAGATCTGCAGCCACTATGTTCATGTGTCAGTGTAAGTATGCAGAAGAGATAGTGTACAGGGCCAAGATGGCAAATTGTAAAATTATGCCAACTCCGGTGGACTCAAAATCCAAGCTTAGTGCCAATGACGGTGCGCCAGTTTCTGATCCAACTCTATATCGGAGTCTAGCAGGTGCTCTTCAGTATCTTACATTCACTATGCCTGATATTGCATATGCCATTCAGCAGGTGTGTATGTTCATGCACGACCCCCGAGAGTCCCATTTTGCTGTCCTCTAAGATATTATCAGATACGTTAAGGGCACACTAGACTTCGGATTACATCTATACCCCTCTGCCCCAACCAAGCTACTTGCCTACACGGATGCAGATTGGGCGGGATGCCCCGACACACGTCGCTCCACCTCGGGTACTGTGTATTTCTTGGGGATAATCTTATTTCATGGTCCGCCAAGCGGCAGGCCACGCTATCCCGTTCGAGTGCTGAAGCAGAATATCGCGGAGTTGCTAATGTCGTTGTTGAGATCTGTTGACTCCAAAACCTTCTTTTGGAGCTCTAGTGTCCACTACGAAAGGCGTCTATAGTCTATTATGACAACATATCTGCTATCTATATATCTCATAATCAGGTCCAACATCAGCGGACTAAGCATATTGAGATGGATATCCACTTTGTGCGAGAGAAGGTTGCCCGTGGTCAGGTCAAAATATTACACGTTCCTTCCTCCTATCACTATGCAGACATCTTCACAAAGGGACTACCGCGACAACTCTTCACCGACTTCCGATCCAGCCTTAGCATTCGGCCTCCTCCCGCTCCGTCTGAGGGGGAGTATTAACGAATATTCTCTGAATATTCTCCGTATATTTTGTAATTATGATAGATGTATATTTAAGGTAACTTAGGATTCTAATTATGTTAGGAATCAACCTTTGTAAGGTAGTTAGGATTCGTACCATATTAGGAATCAACCTTGTACAGCTATATATATTGTGAATAATGAAAGGAATCCCTAAGGGAAATTATTCTATCTTTCACTTTTTAAAAAAATAAGAACAAACTTTAAAATTTTGTGATATAATATCCATTATTTTTATGCTATGAAATTATGTCGCAACACAAAGAAAAATTAAAATTAAACTATTTTGAATATAAAAAATATTACTCCCTTCACTTTTTTTTCAATATAATTTTCTTAATTTTTTTAAATATTGTAAATCATTAGTTATTTAACTTGTAACTTTTTGTATAATTTTCATTTTGAAAAATAATAAAAATTAAGTGATTTGATCCTAATTCTCCGATTTTCTCCATGTAAATTGAGACAGAGGAAGTAATTTTTTTAGATAAATATTAAAATGTGATATCATCTAGCAAGCAGTTGCATCATTAATTATATCGTCATTTTAGCTCCTTTAAAGCTCCTTTATGTAATAAGAGTAGTATCTAATATACCATTACTTTAGGCTATGAAAATGTAACCTCCTGTATTTTCGGGTCATGATTTGAATCGCTAGTCGTATGTAAATAAACTTGAGCCTTGGAGGATTTATGTCATATTCACGTACGCAAATGAAGAGCTTAATATATAAAAGGATGCGGTCCTGAAATAATTTAGGACTTAAGAAGTGTGACGACGGGAATTGAAAATAATAGTTGTATATCTCAAAAGAGGTTATGGACTAGTGCTATATCACATAATTATGACATTCTCAATATGAAGATTTTATAAGTCATTAAGATTTAAGTGGAATGAGATCAAGAAATTAATTATGCGTGTAATTGGCTAAATGGGAGAATTGCAATGGAAGACAAGAAATAAATTGAGATTATTAGATAAATATTATGTGGATATAATCCAAATGAATTATTGATAGGTGGCAGCTGAAGGATATAGAGATACATGCATTTAAGGTGGAGGTATTACCTTATATTAAAGTGAACATTAAGAATTACACGTGTACAGAAAGAAAGGGCAAAACAGTTGTCTTATACGCTATAATTTCATTTTCTTGGCTATTCCTTTGGTTTTGGAAAACTTATGCTACAAAATTATCTTTTATTATGATGGAAGCAACGTGATTTTGTATCTAAATGGGTTTGAGAACTTTGGATTTTTAAGGGAATCTTGGCTTTCTTTTGTTAGGAAGGAAGCAGCAACTAATTTGCTGCTAAAACCATCGGTTGAACATGAATTTTGGGGATTTGGGGAGCATCTAATATTAGCTTTCATCCACAATTCATTGACCACTTTGGCTCATTTCGTATGTTGTCATGTTCTAAGTACGAAACGTAAATATAATATTGTCCCATAAATGATTCTATTCTTAGCAGTTAAGAATGTTCATGTTATTAATTCCTATTGTCAAAGCATGTCTAAATATGTTCCTAAATCCTTATTGAGGTATATGGAAAAGATGTTAGTATTCATAATATTAATCGGAGGTGAAGTGGCACTACGTCACTCCGATAAGCTCAGAATATTTTATTATCATTCATGCATTATATTCATGTATTACCCTTGACCCACATGTATTATATACAATACTATATGGTAAGCATTATATATATGTAGAGAATGGGAAAAGGGATACGACGTTATATACACACACCACCTGATCAGCTGGTATATAATGATGATTATGCCCACAGAGGCCGAAATGATATGACGGGAGACGACGTTATATACGCATATATATGTGTATGACCGCATTGTACATGACATTTACGCATATTATAGCCCTCAGAGGCATTCTGCACAAACATGATACTTATATTATGACCCTCAGAGACATTCTGCACAGACATGATACCTATGCATATTATATCCCTCAGAGGCATTCTCCACTGGTTGGTTGTTTCTTGTCTCATGTTACTTTTAGGTCTCTATTATGTTGTTCTTCATGCCTGACATACTCGGTACATCAGTCGTACTGACGTCCCTTTTGTCGGGGGACGCTGCGTTTCATGCCCGCATGCTCAGGTAAATAGGGTGACGGTTCACACTAGTAGATTGTTGGTTCAGCTGATATTGGAGCACTCTATTTGTTCTAGAGTTGCAGTCTAGTCGTGGTACGATATTTTGGATATGCATAGGGGTATGGTGGGCCCTGTCCCGACCTTATGATGTTACATACTCATTAGAGGCTTGTAGACAGTTGTCTTGTGTATTGTAGTCGAGTGTGGCCTTGTCGGCCTTGGTATGTATATGTATATAGGTTGGGTCCTTCTGGTTGCAGAATTTTACATAGCTCCTTTCCAGTTTACTATTTCCATATGTCAGTAGGGTATCTCGTGGCGGCCCTCGTGGCTCATGATTAATTACGGTTAGGTGGTAAACACGTGATTAGCGGTACTCGACAAGTAAGGTCCGAGTGTCCGTTATGACCCTCCGATTTGGGTAGTGACACACTTGGTATCAGAGCAGGTATGTCCTAGGGAGTCTACAAGTCGTATCTAGTAGAGTCTTGTTTATGGGTGTGTTGTGCACCACACTTATAGACATGAGGCTACAGGGCATTTAGGATACTGGTTACCTTCCTTCTTGATCTAGAATCGTGATATAGAGCTGAATTGTAAGAATTCTCTTTATAAACCTTATTGTATTTATGATTATAGTAATGTCTTCTTCCATTAGGGCTATGATTAGCAGGGAGATTAAGGTTGAATTGAGTATAAATGCGAGTAGTATGCTCTTTATTGAAATAGATCCGTCATAAGGTATGAGTAAGTTGCTTTCCCAGGTATCGATGAATCTAGTGGTACCAAAGGAGTTGAGGGAAGCTCCCGTATCACCAGTCCTACCACCGGCTCCGTCTGATAAGGATGTAAGGAGAGCGATGTAGGTATTAAATCAATTGGTTGCTTCCCAGACACGACTTCATCCTAGAGCATCTGATAGAAATAGGCCAATGAGGGATCAAGAAGCTCATAACTTAGTGAATTTATTAGTCAGGGATCACCGATATTTAAAGGGTTCAAAGATGTCAATATCTCAGGGTTATAGTTGTAAAGGTCGAGTGAGACCGCCACGACCATCTTGTAGTCAGTATGGTCGATCGCATGCTAGATTATGCCACAAAGGTATATGGGGTTGGTTTAGTAAGGCAGCCATGGCCCCAACTTTCCGAAGTTTCCCAAGTTGATACGCAAAGGTAATGATAAGATGATTATGAGTTGTACAGATGAAACGCAGAAGACATAATTGGAACGTTTAGTATGTTATGAAAATCTACACGTTTTACAGTGACTCTTGCTAATTAGAATAAGGGAATATGTTAGGTACGTGCGACTTAAATTGTAATGTCTTACTTAGAATAGATTGGGAATTGTCCCAGGATATCATTAACGAGAATGGATTGGCACAATCGAATCGTCTGAAGAGTGACGTATCCAGAATAGTGAGCCCAAGTCATATATAAGGATCGAGTTATCCACGGTAGTGGAAGGGGACATAAGTCTCTCGTTCGTGCGTAAAGGGTCATACCGCGTGTTATTGAGAATTACATGTATCAATGTTAGTAGGCTCATGTATGCTATAGGTACTGGAATGGTAAGGTCTTCGGCTTCATTGTGCAGCATGTTACAATTCTAAATAACATCTGGATAACAATAGCTTGTTAGGGGCAATTGAGGATGAGAACTATGGAACAATCGAATGATGGTGGTAAGAAATATGAAAACAGTTAATAAGTATGAATAGAATGGTATGATCAAGTACTAAGGCAGAAATGTTTTTCGTTTAATGACAAGTAGAAAGGAGGATTATGACAAAAAGGATAAAGGTGAATAAGATTATAGTTATGCAGGTTTCACAAAGGTATGATTACTCCAGAACAGCGTAAGGACCAATGGTAAGGGGGAACAATAAGAACTCTTCGGCCAAAGGTGACGAACCTCTGATGTTTAGGAAGATAGTATGAGAAATTACGGTTATATGCTAAATATATGATTAGTGGTACTCGGCAGGTAAGGTCCGGGTGCCTGTCATGACCCGAAGGACCCTTCGGTTTGGGTCGTGACTGAAATTATGTCGGAACACAAAGAAAAATTAAAATTAAACTATTTCCGAATATAAAAAAATATTACTTTCTTCATTTATCTTTCACTACAATTTTCTTAACTTATTTTTTAATTATTGTGAATCATTAGTTATTTAACTTGTAGACTTTTTATATAATTTTTATTATATAAATTTCATATTAAATTTTTTAAAGAATAGTAAAAATTAAGTGATTTGATCCTCATTCTCCTACTTTCTTTTTGTAAATTGAGATAGGGGAGTAGTTTTTTGAGAAAAAATGGCAAAAAGGCCACTCTCAAACTTAAATTAGCCAACAGGACACACAATTGTTTTTTATTTATTTTTGTGGATTAGAGTTTCGGATATGTGCGCTCGGGGTCACTTTACAATTTTTAAACTTTTGAAACTTTAAACTTCTACACTTAAGTCCATTTGACTTGTATTAAAATATATAAAGTTCACTCTCTTTTCTCCTAAAGTGTGAATAAGTCTCCCTCTCTCTTCATCGTTTCTATCAAAATCTCAAAATCTCAATTCGATTTTTCTTCTCTCAGAGCTCGGAAGCTCCCCAATCATCGTTTTCGAACATGTTAATTAATTTTACACCAGTTTCGGAGCATTTTGAGCTCCATGTTACCTATTACAAGTTTCTATTTATTTCAAACTTGATAAACCTAGCGTTCATAAAGTTCTGGATTTTTTCAATGTTTTGGAATTTTAGCCTTTTTTATTGAAATATGTGTTATTTCTACTTATTTTTCTTGTTTCGGTCGTGCTTTTTTCTATTTTTATTTTTGCAAATTCATCTTGGTCTATTACTAGACTTGAAACTTTAGCCTTTTTTGTTCGTCGAAATATGTGTTATTTCTACGCAGTTTGCTTGCTTCGGTGTTACTTTTTATGTTTCTTCAAATTTATCACGGTCGATTAATAGACTTATTGTAAAAAAAAATTATGGTTTGTCAGTTGAAATAAAGCTAAGTGTGTTGGGTCAATTATAAGTCAAACCGAAAATAAATCACCTTACTCTATAATAACTCATTGCTTAGAACAATTTTAGACCATTTTAGTCGATGATCAATTAGAGAAATAAATGCGATTGTTGGAATGTGAAGCATGCTGAATCTGCACTAGTCTAAGGGAAATAAAAATTTTAAAAATAAAATTCAAACCCAAACTCCAAACGCCAAACCCCAAACCCCAAACCCTAACCCCCAACCCAAGCTCCAAATTGCACAAATCTAAGGGACCGTGGATAGGTATATCATAAACCGACAGTCGTCAACAGCTAACAATTATCATTTAGGCTCGACTTCAAGCATGGTCAATAATTATCCACATGTTATATATAGATCAAGGATAATATTTGTCTAAAAAGACTTAAATAAATAAAATAAAATAAATCAAAGCGCATGCCACTATTTAACCATTATAATAACACTTTATACATCATATGAGAGTCCCCGTCAATTGAACACATGATCCAAAGAGTTTAAGCACAAGTAATGGTTGTGCTTTGAGAACATTTATGATTACCATTACTTGTCCTAAAACTCTTTTGATCATGTGTTTAGTGGATGAGGACTCTCATATGATGTATTAAAGTGTTATTATAATGTTTAAATAGTATCAAATATTTTTATTTACTTTATTTTATTTATTTATGATGTTTTAGACAAATATTCATCTTTTAAGTATAATTACTTGTTCTAAAACTCTTTTGATCATGTGTTCAATTGATGAGACTCTCATATGATGCATTAAAGTTTTATTATAATGTTTAAATAGTATCAAGTCTTTTATTTAGTTACGAGTTTTTAGATAAATATTGACCTTTTAAGTATCATTACTTGTCCTAAAACTCTTTTGATCATGTGCTCAATGGATGAGGACTCTCATATGATGTATTAAAATGTTATTATAAAATATTTAAATAGCATCAAGTCTTTTTATTTATTTATAATTTTTTTAGACAAATATTAGCCTTTTAAGTACTATTACTTGACCTAAAACTCTTTTGATCATGTGTTCAATGGACGAGACTTTCATATGATGTATTAAAGTGTTATTATAATGTTCAAATAGTGGCATGTCCGATTATTTACTTTATTTTTTATGTATTTATGATTTTTAGACAAATATTATCATTGGTCTATATATAACATATGAAAAATTATTGATCACGCACGAAGTCGGGCCTAAATTTGTGTAATTTGGGGTTCGGGGTTGGGGTTTGTTGTTTCATTTCTTTTTAAAAAAATTATTTGTTACACTCTTCGTCATTACTATCAGCCTGTCACATTGCTCATAAAAATTCAATTCCAACATTTTGAGATCTCCCCCCATTTATCATGTAATTACCACCTACTATAATATATTTTGCAATTGAAGGTATAACAAATTTATGATAGAGTATGACCGTAATCGACGCCATAATAAGTTGTTCGGACTGATTTTTCGACGAAAAATTGAAATTTTCGCCGGAAACGGAATTTGAAAAGTGAAGAAATCGAGAGCTTTTGAAGAATTTTTTTAAATTTTTTATTATTTTTGGGAATAATTAAATGGAGAGAACTATTTAATTTTCTATTTTTTGGGTAACTAAAATGTGGAGATTAGGGGACAAATTTATTTTTTAAAACTGTTGGATTAGATTTGAACACATCAAAGACAGACATTACTGACCTAAATGGTTTTTCATTACTGACCTAAATGGTTTTTCACTAATACTTTGAGACTTGTGACTTTTTCAACCATATATCTTTAAAGTAACTTTTAACGAAGAACCCTAATTTTTCTAGCAAGCAGTTGCATCATTAATTCTCTGGTCATTTTAGCTTTCTTTAAAGCTCCCTTCAAACTCCACTGTAAATCTCTATATCAAACCATTTCTCTCTTCAACCTACTCAACAATGGCGGAAACTCCAAGAAAAATACTATCATCACAAAATCCCCATGTAGTTCTTCTACCAACTCCTGGTATGGGTCACTTAATCCCTCTCATCGAATTCGCCAAGCAGCTCATCCACAAGCACCACTTGTCTATCACTCTCATCCTCCCTACTGACGGACCTATCTCCAAATCTATACAAAAAATCCTCAAAACCCTTCCTTCCACCCTAAATTACCTCCTCCTTCCTCCTGTTAACTTGGACGATTTACCCAAAGACGTTAAAATCGAGACACGTATCTCCCTTACGGTTACACGTTCTCTTCCATCTTTTCGCAAAGTATTCAAGTTAAAAGTTGAAACAGAGAAAGTTGTTGCTTTAGTAGTTGATCTTTTTGGTACTGATGCATTTGATGTAGCGAAAGAATTTAATGTTTCTAATTATATTTTTTACCCTACTACTGCTATGTGTTTGTCATATTTTCTTTATTTGCCTGCACTTGATGCTACTGTGTCATGTGAGAGTGAGTATAGAGATATGCAAGAACGGGTTCGGATCCCGGGTTGTAATCCTATTGAACCGGAGGAACTTTTGGACCCGGTTCAGGACAGGAAAAATGATGCGTATAAATGGGTGCTTCATCATACTAAGAGGTATAAAATGGCGGACGGAATAGTGGTGAATAGTTTCGAGGACTTGGAACCAGGAGCTATTAAAGCTTTGCATGAGGAAGAACCAGGTAATTACGCAAAGGCGGATTCATAATTTAATTAACTTTGATAGTTTTAATCTTTAGATTTTTAATATTAAATTTATTATACTTTTAAAATTGAATTTTATTACTCCATCTATCCGTCTCAATTTATATGGTGTTATTTGACTAGACATGAATTTTCATAATAAAAAAAAAGATTTTGGGACTTATAATATAAAATAAACCATAAATATTTATATATATATAAGTTATCTCAGTGCAAAATAAAAATTTTAAACTTAAATTATTATTATAAATATAAAATATGTATCATCCCTTTAAAACTGACTAAAAAGGAAGAATAAAACATAAATAAGAATAGAGGTAGTAACTTCTATCTTCTATACATGGATAATGGAAATGAATTTGTAAGTAGCCAGGTCACCTAAGAAATACTATACAATTGTCACCTCGATTGGTGGTAAATATGATTAGCTACTGAAAAATAAAATATACAATCTACTTTAACATGTTAAAATACACTCAACGTACCGTTATTTACATAAATTAAGTGCTCAAAGTAGTACAATCTATGTCAGATTTTTAATGATTTTTTACACACATACACTATGCTTTGTGTTCACACACATTGAGTTGAACCCATTTGATTATATGTTACATATGCCTCTGTACTGCAGGTAAGCCACCGGTTTACCCAGTTGGACCGCTTATACATACCATTGAGAGCAGTAAAGTCGAGGGATTAATAGAGTGTTTGACATGGCTAGATGAACAGCCATGTAACTCAGTCTTGTACATCTCCTTTGGTAGTGGTGGAACACTCTCATTTGAGCAGCTAATTGAACTTGCTTTGGGTTTAGAAATGAGTGAGCAGAGATTTTTATGGGTTATTAGATGCCCAAATGACACAATTGCAAATGCCACTTACTTCGATGTCCATAGTTCAAGTAATAATTCTCTTGATTTTTTACCACAAGGGTTCTTGAAAAGAACCAAAGAACAAGGGTTGATAGTACCTAATTGGGCCCCACAAACACAAATTCTTAGTCATAGCTCGACTGGTGGGTTCTTGACTCACTGTGGATGGAACTCGACGTTGGAGAGCGTGGTCCATGGGGTCCCGCTTATTGCATGGCCATTATACGCTGAACAAAGAATGAATGCGGTAATGTTGACTGAGTGGCGTTGAGGCTGAAAACTATTGATCAAAATGGCGTCGTGGGAAGAAAGAAAATTGCTGAAATTGTGAATGGATTGATGGAAGGTGAAGATGCGAAAGGAGTACGCAGCCGAATGAGAGATTTGAAAGATGCAGCAGCCACAGTACTTGGTGAAGATGGTTCTTCCA
Organism: Anisodus tanguticus; assembly: GCA_034509755.1. NCBI lineage: Eukaryota > Viridiplantae > Streptophyta > Magnoliopsida > Solanales > Solanaceae > Anisodus > Anisodus tanguticus. The sequence continues at coordinate 9,428,932 of CM067552.1, read as the reverse complement.
CAAAAGCACTAGCGGAATTGGCTTCCAAAATGAGTAAGGTCTTGCAAAATTAATTCCCTCTATCGGTTTCATTTTATGCAACACTTCTGTCGTTTTAGGTTGTTTTAAGAAGAATAACATATTATTATATATGTCTGAAAACTTTTTCATTCAAATCTTTTATTTGATCTTTTTGTGGTTTTCACTCAATATTCGGTATTTAATTTGGGGTGACACTAATTTGGAATTGCGTTGGAAAGTCCTATTTTAGGTATAAAAAACTCTCTATCAAAACGACTTTGTTCCTGTAATGACATTGTTTTATAGTTTCATGTACTATCATAGTCGTATATTTAACGTTATTTTTGTCATATGGCACAAGGTTTTTCTTTTTTGTTCCTTATTAAATGTCGTGATCAGGCAAATGGAGGAATTAGTTCAGCACATAGATTTTGTTCTAATTGTAGTTACAACTTGGTTGTATTCGTGATTTGTCACTGATTTTTTTATTTTATATATTTCTAAAATCGATTGAAAATTTTAGACATCTAATTTGTGCACAGTGTTGAGAATATAATCAAATATTAAAAGTGTGTTCTATCTAACAGCTTAAGCTTTTAGATCAAATGGTCACACACTTCAATATGGTATCAGAGCAGGTCAAAGGTCCTGAGATCGAACCTCACCGCCACTCATTTTCAAGAAAAATTTTCACGTGCTTGGACCATGAAAAAAAATCAGGCCAGCATGTGAGGGGGCGTGTTGAGAATATAATCAAATATTAAAAGTGTGTTCTATCTAACAGCTTAAGTTTTTAGATAAGATGATCACAAACTTCAATAAAAAGGTTCATGCATGCTCAATCAATACTACTCCTTTTACATCAATTAAGAGAACATGATTATTTGGTCTCCGTATAACACATGTCATAAATTTAAGACGTGAAAATAGCTATTTATATTTATATTAGAATAAATTATCTACATTACATTTTTTGAAATGCAATTCTTCCCGTACCCTGTTAAAGGGGATGATCTGTACACCGGGCTGTCCAACCTTTTATAATAATAATAATAGAATCCAGAAGAGACGAAGTTGGAGGGCCTAGCTTTTTTGTACAGAAAAATAAAGGCGAGGAGATTCTCAAAGATGACTCCTTGTTGGTAAGGCCAAGATAGGCTTGATTGTTTGCATGCTTCCAGGTGTTTTTGTAGTCTACGTATGATGTAATACAATGGTACAGTTTTCAACACAAACAAACAACCAAATAAAAAGGTGTCACTGATTCCCTGAGCAAGTGTAGTAGTACTGAAAACATACCAAGGTGCAGTTCTCTTTAAAGGCCACGGTGGTTTCGAGGATAAGTAAATAAATTAAAATAAATAAATAAAGAAAAGATATTATCGTCAATGCAAACGTTAGTCTAATTTTTATTTAGAGGTGGTCAGTGGGCCGGGTCTGGCGGGGTCGGGGTCGGGGCGGGACGGGCGAAGGGGTCGGGGTCGGGTCTGGCGGAACTTGCTCCAGTCCCATCCCGATCCCGTCGGAATCGGGTCGGGGTCGGGGTCGGGTCCGACGGGTTTTCCTTTTTTTTAATTTTTTTAAATAACATGTATAAAAAAACTCAATAAACAAGACAAGATAGTGTAATAAAAACATCCCAAGGCTGTTTTTGTACCTCTTATATTATTTAATAGACATATGATTTTTTTGTAATATAAATACAATTGTCTAAAATCTAAATTGCAACTTTGTGGTGTTGTCCAAAAGTTGTAAATTACATAATAAAATTGCAATTAAAAAAATTACATTCTCAAAAAAACCTGTTCTAATTGCTTGATGATTTCCTATGGTTCTTCGGTTGGAATTGGTATTTGTTGGTCAAATTGATCCACGTTGCTTCCACCACCTTCGGATAAGATTTCGTTGTAGTTTTCGTCTTCTTCTTCGTTGATCTCCGGTTGACCGTACCTTCTCTGCTCCGCTCGTATCCAATCTACGAATAATACCGCAATTTCCAAGTCGTCTCCGCTAATGAGTGTCTCGTGGTCTCCTATTTGATATTTGCCGGCAGAAAAAGCGCTTTCGACGCTTGATTGATTACGCTTGAATGTTCAAAACATCTCGGGCCATCAATGAAAGTGTCGAAAGGTCTTCTCATTCCCCCTCCAGTATTTCAGCAAGTCTTCATGTCCATCTTCATTGATAACTTCTTGGTACGGTACATAACCCTGCAAAAGAAAAATATCCAACTCGCTAATTTGGTTAGTAGTAGAGGTACGGCCGCACATTCTATTTCTGAGGCTTTCAATACTAGCCGCAGAAACAACATGTCTTTTGTGAGGTTGTGTTGAAGATGAAGAAGATGGTATGGAAGCCGGTAAGTTACTAGCATTTTCTTGTTGATAAAATCTATATATTTTTTTGCATTGGTGTTCTACGCTAGACAGCACTTCTTCTTTAGTTTGTTCAATAGGTGGTGGGTGATTTAGATTTTTGGGACTTGGAAGTGGTAATACTTCTATACAATCGTAAATAGTTTGAATTAGTGATTTAGTACCGTCTATTTTAATAGTCGGATTTAATACAGAACCAATAATATAAATAGTGGGAATAGGAATAAAATATTTTTTTATTTTGACAAATATTTTTTTAATAGCTGCTATATAAGCTGGTTTTTCCATATATTCACTAAGTAATAAAAACATTAGAGTTATATAAAACAACATAGTTGAAATAGTGGGATAATATATACCGAAAAATTCTTTTGTTGCTTGAAAAAATTTCTCTAAAAATACAATAAGTTCGAAAATTTCTAGCCAATCACTATCTACAATCATATCAGCTGGATTTTGATTATGAGAGTTAAAAAATAAAGTTATAGATTTTCTATAGTCATAAGCAACAAGTAGTTGCTCGTATAAAGAATTCCACCTAGTGGATACTTCTTGTGGAATTTTTCTATAAGATAGTCCACAATCGTGACAAGTTTTTTTATATTCTTTTCTACGTTGTACTTTATTACTTTTAAAAATAAAGTTTATAGCAAATTGTATTTTACTAAGAATGTCCTCAAAAAGTGATAGACCATCCTTTACAATTAAGTTATATATATGGCACGCACATTTTATATGAAAATGATCTGGAAAAGATGGAGTTAAACTATTTTTTAAAATTGTAATTGCGTAATTGTTAGAAGAAGTGTTATCTAATGTAATAGTCATAATTTTATCGGTTATTCCGTAATAATGGCACACTTGATAAATATTATCTGCAATAAAAGTACCAGTATGCCTATCATCTATATATCTATACGCTAAGATACGTTTTTGCATAGACCATTTATAATCTATCCAATGACAAGTTACAATTAAATAATCATGGTCGTTAGTACTACGACCTATATCAGACGTGATAGATACTTTGCCATTAAAATGATATAATGAATAACGTAAATATTGTTGATATTCATGCGCAAATTTAAATACATCTCTCTTAACAGTTGATCTAGGAAAACCGTTAAAAGCAGGATTATATATATCTCTAATGTAATGAATAAAACCGGGAGATAAAGGAAATGAAAAAGGCAAACCCTCCACAACAACTAATTTTGATAGTGCTTCCCTATCTCTATGTTTATTGTATTTAGGGCCTACAATTCCCCCCGTCATAGGGTTAATTTAATCTTGTACTTGGTCCGGGACAGTATCAGTATGTGAACCTTGTCCCGATGGAGCGGGCGTTTGCGCAGCCGGTTTTGAAGCCTGGTATTGGGCATATCTAGCTGGATGAGCACTTACTACGTGTCTAATTAAACCCCCGTCCCACCGTGACCGTTTCCAGTTTTAAATTTTAAAACATTTTTACAAATTTTACATATAGCTACTTGATTCTCTACTTCCCTATAAAAAATGTCCATGCATCTGATTTTAATGGTCGTTTTGCTGGACCTCGTCTCATACTAGGGGGAATAGGAGGTATTTCAGCTGAAGGTGCACTAGTGGGTGTGTTGTCATCAACATTAGTGGGTGTATCATCTAGATCATCGTCTAAATTAAAGTCTTCTTGAGTTCCAGAAAATAGCTCCTCGTCTAAATCTAATGATATTGTAGGAAAATGTTGAGTATCAACAAAATCATCATATGTAGGAATAAGATGACTAGAAGAAGTACCCTTGCCCTGGTTTTCCCTACTAGAAGAAGCACCCTTACCCTTACCTTTAAACATACCTCTTAATCCTTCCATTTTAATTATGATAATAAATAATTAAAGATAATAAAATTAAGTGCGCTAAATAAAATAAACAGACAATAATAATTTAATGAAGGAACGAATGTACCAAACGCCGACGTAACGTCAACGTGTAATCAAGAGGTTAAAAATTGAAACTTTGCTCGATGGAAGATCCTCAAGCTAGTTGCCAACTTCACTCCCAATTCCCAAATGAATAAATAAAATTGAATATTTAGTAAACAATGTAGACTTGTAGAGAGATATATTGAGAGATTAGAGAGATTGTAGGAAGATTTGTGAGAAAGATGAAGAGAAAATGAGTTATTTATAGTTGGAAATTGGGTTAAAGTGTAAATATAATAACTTATGGGTTAAAAATAAATATTAAGGGGTAGGGGGGTTGGGGGAGGGGGAGGCCTAAAATGGTCGTTGCCCAATGGCCAAAATCTAAAATGGTCGTTGGTGCAACGGCTATATTTGCAAAGGGGGAGCTCTCGGGCGGGGTCGGGCTCGGGCTCGGGGTCGGGACGAGCTCGGGGCGGGCGGGGTCGGGCTCGGGGTCGGGGCGGGCGGGCCTGGGGCGGGCTCGGGTCTGGCGGGACGAGACATTGTCCCGTCCCGAGTTCGAGTCCCGCTACCATTTTTTTTTTTACTCGGGGTCGGGGCGGGCTCGGGACGGGGTCGGGCCGTCCCGGCCCAATGGCCAGCCTTAGTCTAATGTCGTTATTCTCTCATAAGTTTAAAAGGGTCAGCTATGTCCTTAGCTTATGTGATATTGTGCGTGTTTGCCTTCATTTTAAGCGTTGTCTCAATTATGTCTTTATCGTTATATTTTATTTTATACTCGTGCTCTTAATTTAACAGAAATTTTAAAAAAATATTGAAGGACATATTTATTCAATTTCGCATAGTATATGAGCATATTTGATCCATTGAAAATCCTAAATTACATATTGTATCAATAGTTCTCAGATTTTTTTAGGTACTGCATTTTGAAACTCCACACTTATCGTGCTACTCCTGGCTTTGCTCTGTTATTCTTTCACTTGCTTATGAAATGTCGGAAGCTTCGAGTTCTCCAAATTAAATAGTTGTGGTGAAAGTATATATGTCCTAGAGACAATCATTATTAGGGACAAATGTACTTGAACACATTCGTATTATTAATAAGATTAATATAATTATGGCATTTGCAATTATTGAATTATTGTTTGATTGTTTGCAATTATTCATATATGTGCATCCCTTGAGCTTACGTTGTCATTAATAGAGTGAGATATTAATGATAGAACGTAACTCTCAAAATAGCCTTGACTAATAATCATCGAGAATGGGATATCGATGATATGCTATAAGTCGACATGTGGTCTACATCACATACTTGGAGAATATAGTATGTCTCACCTGCTACTAGTAATGGTTACTAGTGATGGACACATGGATACATTTGGAAAGTATTGGTATACTCTGCTGATAAACTATTTGTTATACATGTCTAAAGTGTTATGAGCGTGTGGGAGATAAATGTCCTTTGACTTGAGGTCGATACGCACCTTGTTTACAAAGTAATGTACTTTGACCTTGTCCTAAGCTTAAACTCCTTATAGGATAAAACACGGCTTGTGTTGGGTACATTATGATGTAAATTAAGGTGGTAGTTGAGCCAAGAATAAGATTCATTCCTCGATTGGATATTCGAGAGAGCACTCAACTTCTCAGTGATATTAGGTCGACCAAGTCATTGGCCAATGCAAGATACATATTTAGAATATGGTCTAGTTGTCGACTAATATAGATGAGATAAAGTGATCAGGCCATTTGGATGGACACATGGCAAATCCTAAGCTTGATCGAGTGTGTCGCGAATGAAAGGAATTTATCATCTCACATAAAGGTTATGTTTGTTGGATTAATGTAAACGTACTTTATATATTGAGTTCGTCATACGGCGCAGTCTAGGAGTTCCATATGGACCTTAATTGGATTAGTGTCGATATATGAAGGCATGTAGGGTCACACTATGTCGATCTCTTCGATCTAAGGGTGTATTGAGAAAGTATTAAATATTCAATTTGAAATCGAGATATTTAAATTGATAATAACTATGAGATAATTTCTATTTGATGGAAATTATTTAATTAAGTCAAAATTGAATTTTGGATTTAATTAGATGTGCTGAATATATAAACGAAACGAGGAACGTTTTTCTGGAGGTAAGGCGCCGCAGCGCCTACTAGGCTGAGCCGCGGCGCCGACCCGGTAGTGGGCCCAGTCAGACTGTCCCACTGCACCTCGGTTTTTGGGCCAAACTTAGAGCCCAACCCTTGTCACGGCCCAAATCGGAGGGCCGCGACGGGCACCCCAATCCCACCCGCCGGGTACCGCTAATCGTATATTTACCACCTAATTATCATTAATTACGGACTTAGCCGAAAGAAAGCTTCGTGAAATCTTTATACAAAAAACCAACATATGTATATAAGTACCCATACCAAGGCCAACAAGGCCATACAAGACCACTATCCACATGACACCTGTCTACAAGCCTCTAAGAGTAGCAACATCAAAGGTCGGGACAGGACCCCACCATACCCATATATGCAAGCAAAAATGTACCGTACCGAAATTAGACCAACACTTCGACTAAGGGGGTGCTCCAAAAATTCACTGGATCCGCAATCAACTAACGTGGACCGTCACTCTGCCTATGTGAACCTGCGGGCATGAAACACAACGTCCCCCGACAAAAGGGACGTCAGTACGACTGATGTACTGAGTATGTCAGGCATGAATAATAATATAACAGGGATATAACAATAAACTGAAATAGGAACAACCGACCAACAATAATTATCTTTGAGGGTCCTAATACATGCATAATGTGGTATACATATACATCGGCCTCATCGGCATCTTCCTTACCATTACAGTCTCTATGGGCATTATACCATATAATAGTTAATGAATGTATGCATGATGTAAATGCGGTATACATATATATTGGCCACACATGGGCTCTTCCTGTCCATAACCACCTCTGTGGGCATCAGGTTATATCGGCCACACATGGGCATCACATCATTTTGGCCTCATAGGACTCTTCCTTTACATGATAGTCTGTACCAGCTGCAGGTGGTGTGCGTATATAACGCCTTTCCCTTTCCCCATATACCCCACATATATATAATATTTACCGTATAGTAGTGTGCATAGCACAAATGGGTCCAGGATAATATATAATATGATGCAAATAAAAATGCATGAATAACAATAAAATATTTTCTGAATTTGTCGGATGACAATAATATCCTTGCCCCTTTGGCTAACACTGTGAATATCAACATCTTTTCTGTATGCCTCAATAAGGACTTAGGAACATATTTAGACATGATTTTAGCATAGGAATCAATAACATGAATATTCTTCACTATTAGGAGTAGAATAAATTATGGAGCAATATCACAGTTATATTTCGTTACATGGAACATGCCAAAAGAAAGAAATAATTTGCCTTAACATACCTCGATTAATAACATAACCAGTCCCTTTCTAATATTTTTTGCTTACTGGGATGATTACTTAACACACCATTTGCCCAAAGTTTCTATTTTCAAGAAAACTTGTTAAACGATTCTCTTTGCCAAATGAATCAAAATTAGCTTGTAGAATAGGAGTATGTTGCCCTTTGTTTAAGATGTTGTAATATCACAGAAATAATATTGCTTTTTGTAGACTTAGAAATTCTCACAGAGAGGCTATAATATACCCCTCCAACCGTCAAAGCTAATGATCATTAATCATTATGCTTCCCACTAATTAGTCTTTAGCGGTGGGATTGCTTGGTGAATTTAGGAGAATTGCTTAGGGGTTTACACGTAAAGAATTCCACTAACTTTGTCCCCCCACCCAAAATAAATTAATCCCACACTTAAACAATTACACACATAATTAATTTTGTGATCCCAACTCACTTAAATCTTGATAACTTATAAGACCTTCATATACTCAATGTCATAACCTTATAGTAAGACACAAGTTCATAACCTTTTTGGGGATATTCAACTATTATTTTTGACCCCCGTCGTCTCACTTATTATGTCCAAAATTATTTCGGGGTTTAATCCTTTTATATATTAATCTATTTTATTAGCATACGTAAATATAACATAAATTTTCCCCACGCTCGGGTCTATTTTCACACGCCTAGTGATTTTACATACGCTTAGCGATTCAAACCGTGACCCAAAAGTACGGGACGTTACATTTTTCCCCCTTTAGAAACATTCATCCTCGAATGTTGGGGTAACATATCTAATCCCCGTTACGTAGCCCGAATACACAATTGTTAAACATCATGACATGAATTGGAGTTTACCTTAGGCTTCTCTTGAAATCTCGACATTAGTCTGGAATAGGTGTGGCTATTTGCGCATCATTTCCTCTTCCGCTTCCCATGTCATCTCTTTCACGTTCTTATTTTTCCATAGAACTTTTACAGAAGCTACTTCCTTAGTCCTCATTTTGCGGACTTGTCGATCTAGGATAGCAACAGGAATTTCTTCATATGAAAGATCCTCTGTAATTTGCACATCCTTAATTGGTACAATCCAGGAAGGATCTCCAATACAGGCTCTCAACATGGAAACATGTAAGACCGGATGAACAAACTCCAATTCTGAAGGTAAGTCCAATTCATATGCTACCTGACCGATTCTTCAGATTATACGATATGGCCCGATATACCTTGGACGTAGCTTTTCTTTCTTCCCGAATCTCATTACACCCTTTATCGGTGAAATCTTCAAAAATACCCAGTCTCGCCGTCGTACATCTGCATATGACTTCTGACGACTTTGAGCTGTTAACAGTCGCTCTTGGATAAGCTTCACTTTTTCTATGGCTTGATGTACTAAGTCAGGCCCAAATAACTCTGATTCACCTATCTCGAACCATCCAATAGGAGATCTACATCTTCGTCCGTACAAGGCCTCATATAGAGCCATTTCAATATTGGCGTGATAGCTGTTATTGTACGCGAACTCAATAAGGGGTAAGTGATCATCCCAACTTCCCTTAAAGTCCAACACGCAAGCTCGTAACATGTCCTCGAGCATTTGAGTTGTTCGCTCAGCTTGACCGTCTGTCTGAGGATGGAAAGCCGTACATAAATTAACTCGGGTGCCTAACCCTTTCTGAAATGATTTCCAGAAGTTAGCTATAAACTGAGCACCTCGATCAGATATAATAGAGATAGGCACGCCATGAAGTCGAACGACCTCCCTAATATATAACTTTGCGTAATTTTCGGCAGTGTAGGTAGTTTTTACCGACAAGAAATGAGTTGATTTGGTTAGTCTGTCAATAATTACCCAAATAGAATCAAATTTCCTAGAAGAACGAGGTAATACCGTAATGAAGTCCATATTAATCATTTTCCATTTCCATATCGGAATATCGATGTTCTGAGTCAAGCCACCAGGCTTTTGGTGTTCTATTTTTACATGTTGACAATTGGGGCACTGAGCTACAAACTCTGCCACATTTTTCTTCATGTCATTCCACCAATAAATACTCTTGAGATCATGATACATTTTAGTTGATCCTGGATGAATAGAGTATCATGAATAATGAATCTCCGTCATAATTATATTCCACAATCCCGCTACATTTGGAACACATAGACGACCCTGTTACCTGAGAGTTCCCTGTTCGTCAATCTCAAAGGTCGCGGTCTTCTTCTGTTGAATGCTCTCTCTTATCTTCTTCAGTTGAATGCTCTCTCTTATCTTCTTCAAACTAGGGCCTTCCCACTGATGTTCCTTAGTTTCTGATATAAGGGATGATTTTGACACATTCTGGACCACAAACCCACTGTCTTCCGAATCCACTAGTCGGACTCCCAAACTAGCTAACTGATGAAGCTCTCTTACCAAATCCTTCATTTTGACTTGCACTGGCATCGAACTGGCCATTGACTTACGGTTGAGCGCGTTTGCTACAATATTAGCTTTGCCATGGTGATATAAGATGTCCACATCATAATCCTTCAATAATTCAAGTCATCTTCTTTGTCTCAAATTCAGCTCCTTTTGTTTGAATATGTATTGCAGACTCTTGTGATCCGTAAAGATGTCCACATGAACACCATATAAATAGTGCCGCCAAATCTTCAGTGCATAGACTACTGTGGCCAACTCTAAATCATGTGTCGGATAATTCTTCTCATGTTTCCTCAATTGCCTTGAAGCATAGGCAATCACCCTAAACCTGCTCCCGAGGCATCACAATACACAACATAACCTTCTGGACCCTTTGGGAGAGTAAGGACTGGTGCCGATGTTAATCTATTCTTTAACTCCTGGAAACTCCGCTCACAAGCATCGGACCACTGGAATTTTATAGCCTTTTGTGTTAACTTCGTTAGTGGTGTTGATATGGTAGAAAATCCTTCTACAAACCTTCTATAATAGCCGGCTAAGGCCAAAAAGCTGCGAACCTCTGTTGGAGTTGTAGGCCTCGGCTAACTCTTCACCGCTTCAATCTTCTGAGTGTTAACTCTTCTACCCTCGTCTGACACTATATGACCCAGAAAAGCCATTGACTTCAGCCAAAACTCACATTTGGATAGCTTTGCATTCAACTTATGGTCCCGGAGCATTTGTAGTATTATCCGCAAGTGATCCACATGCTCTGTTTCCGAGTGAGTGTAAACCAGAATATCATCTATAAATACTATCACAAATATGTCAAGGAATGGGCCGAACACACTGTTCATTAGATCCATAAATGTTGTCGGTGCATTTGTAAGTCCAAATGACATTACTAGGAATTCGAAGTGCCCATTGTCGCACCCGTTTTTGACCTGCGGGCTTCGCGACGCGATGGCATCGATTCCCTCTGGATCGGTTAAAAATGCTTGCTTTGAGGAGTCGCCACCTAATTATTTTACGGTAAATTAGGACACCAAAATATTAAATAAATGATGCAATGTAACTCCGATTTTATGGTCTACGAAACTAATGAGATTCTAAGTAAGGGTTCTTTATTATCCTAAAGGGAAGGGGTTAGACATCCTTTAAGATCCGCTAACTTGCAGTTATCCGATCAAACTCAGGTTAATTGTTATGCTAAGAAAAATGCATGTTTTTACAAATATAAAAATAATGTTGCAAGATGTTAATAAAATGATGCATTTGTACAAGTATACATTTGTATGGCATGAATATATATGTAAAGCTGGAAAAAGTATGCATTTGAATGAAAATTGATAAAGAATATATGTAACGTAAATTTTATGGGTGACGAGCCTAAAAATAGGTAAACGGGCGATTTTCGATTTTAGAACCAATCGAGCCTAAAAATAAATAAACTAGCGATGGGTTTCCAATTTTAGACTACCCTATTAATTAATTCTATGTCTACCTATTCTAAACATTTCAATAATTTCACGAGTATAATAATATTACAATATAGAATGAAATAAAGCTGAATTTAAAGAAAGTAAAAAACAACAACAAAATAAATAATCTCCGAGGGGTATTTGCCTTCTTTGACTTTATCCCTTGCGTGCTGTCAAGAAGAAACGGTTAGAAACAATTGAATATAAATAACTTCGGATCCGTATCCAAAACAAGAATGTTTTGATCACGGAGGGCTCAGACTTAAATTTTGAAAAGATCATTCCAATCACGTCGTGGCTGCAAACATATGACTCGGTGGTCATTTTAATTGCCTTGCCTACTAAACATGTTGGTCTCTCGGATGAAAAAGAAAGATCATTCCAATCACGTCGTGGTTGCAAACATATGACTCGGTGGTCATTTTAATTGCCTCGCCTACTAAACATATTGATCTCTCGGATGAAATAAGAAAAAGATTTAAGTTTCATCCTTGCTCAGAAGTTTTATTTTCCGTCTTTACAACTGTGGAGGCCTAAAAAATCGACGGATATTTTTTCATCGGCTATGTGTGGTATTATGTTCAAAATCAGCAAAATATACAAAAACAGTAAACTAAAACAGAAGAGAAATTTCCGAAGGGGTGTGGCCTTAAATTTAACTTCATTGGCAAAATGCAGTATTTATTCAAAGCAGAGAAGCAGTAAAACCAAAACCGAGAAATGATGTCCAAAGGGAGACGGCCTCGAATTCAATTTCATTAGCCTAAATGCAGTATTTATTCAAAGCGGTAAAGCGGTAAAGCAGTAAAGCAGCGGTAAAGCGGTAAAGCAGTAAAGCAGCGGTAAAGCGATAAAGCGATAAAGGTGTGCGAGCCAAATAGGTGCTTGAGTTGGTCCATACTGATGTATGTGGGCCATTTTCAACTCAAGCTAAGGGAGGCTTCCCTTCATCACTTTTACAGACGATTTCACAAGGTTTGGGCATGTGTATCTTATGAAACACAAGTCCGAAGCCTTTGAAAAATTTAAGGAGTACAAGTCAGAAGTAGAGAAGCAACTTGAAACAAGTATCAAGACCCTTCGATCAGATCGAGGAGGTGAATACTTAAGTAAAAAATTTCTGGATTACTTGAAGCTTCATGGAGTCCAATCACAATGGACACCTCCTGGAACACCACAAATGAATTGTGTTGTTGAAAGGAGAAATCGAACCCTATTAGATATGGTTAGATCCATGATGAGTTTCTCAGCTCTACCAACATACCTTTGGGGATATGCATTGCAAAGCTCAATTTATATTCTGAACAGGGTGCCTTCAAAGTCAGTAGAGAAAACTCCATATGAGATATGGAATGCCAAGAAGCCAACACTTAATCACATGCGACCCTGTGGGTGTCCTGCTTATGTAAAGAAGATGCTTACTGACAAGTTGGAATCCAAAAGTGAGAAATATTATTTTGTGGGGTATCCAAAGGAAACTAAGGGATACTATTTCAATCTTCCTGGAGAACATAAGGTCATTGTTTCCAGAAATGCAACTTTCCTTGAAGAAGACTATGTCTACAAGGAACAGAGCTGCAATAAGATATAACTTGAAGAAATTCAAGAACCACAAGATAACACAAGTCGAACCCTTGTCGAATGACCTAGACAAGGATTCAGTGGGAGTATTTGGTGAAGATTGGGTACTCAGAGTACGTCCTTCAGCCAATGGGAGTGCTGTGAGAGATAGTGCAAAAATGCAAGGCTCTCATACACAACCAATGGAAGATGATACAATGGTTGTACATCATTCCAATAAGGAAATACATGAAAATGACATTCATGAAAGCTCTCAAGGTGATAGATTGTCCAGCACACAAAGACCTTCTCACAATCAGAATGCAACAAACACTGAAACACAGAATAATCAACTCCGTAGGACCACTAGGACTCATCGTCCGCCTGAAAGACTTAATCTCATTGTTGAAACACACAATGAGATGATACTCCTGATGACGATGAACCTACAACCTACAACGAAGCTATGTTAGACATTGATTCACAGAGATGACAAGAAGCCATGAAATCTGAGATGGACTCGATGTACATCAATCAAGTTTGGAACTTGGTTGATTTGCCAACATGGGTTAGACCCATATGATGCAAACAGGGCTTGAAGAAGAAGATTGATGCATATGGCAATGTACAGACTTATAAGGCAAGATTGGTGGCTAAAGGTTATAATCAACAGCCTGAGGTCGATTATGATGAAACTTTTTCACCTGTTGTGAAAATTAAGTCCATTCAGATTTTACTTGCAATATCCGCATATTATGATTATGACATTTGGCAAATAGATGTTAAAACTGCCTTCCTCAATGGTAATCCAATTGAGCAGTCAAATCATTTGACTTGTTTAAAAGCAAAGAAGGTCATTGCGTTTATAGTAAACGCAAGGAAGGGAGTATTGTCTTCATTGTTATATATGTAGATGTCATATTAATAATAGGAGACAATAAGACTCTCATGCAATCAGTCAAGGAATGTTATCCAACACCATCATGATGAAAGACTTGGGTGAAACATGCTACATTCTTGGAATTAGGATCTATAGAGATAGACCTAATAGATTGTTAGGGCTGTCACAGTCTGGATATGCCTTCATTTTCAATGGTGGAGCAATGAGTTGGAAAGGTTCCAAGCAAGAAACCAGTGCTGATTCGACGACTAAATTCGAGTACATTGTTGGATCGGAAGCTTGTAAAGAAGCTGTCTCGATATCTGAGTTCTTAAAATTGTAAAATTGATTTAAGGTTATACTAGTTTGGTTGGAAAATAAGTTATCTCAAAATTAATTATGTGGTGGTTAGTTATCTTGAGATTATTATGCCACCCACTACAATCGAGAATAACTAATCTCTAAATTAGTTATATCATGATTTAATCCCAATCAAACATGAAATAAACTTATCTCAAATATAATTTTGAATTTAATTATCTCTTATCATAAACGAGCCTAAACACCTCTACATTAATTATCAGTAATCTTAAAAAGATATCTACATATTAAACTAAATTCCCGAATCTGCGTTTTAATTAGAGCTGCCCTTTTACGTACTTGACATGGGTTTAGACTGTCTCAATCGTTTAATAGCCTCTTGTTAAAATTGCAGCTGTAGTTGTATCGATCAAATATGGCTAAGAAGCGAACCAGACGAGCGGGTCCGAGCTCGACCCACCGACCCGAACCAATCGACTCCACATCGCAGGACGACCCGACCCGCAACTCGGTTAACTCTCACACAAAACGACACCGTTGGCTCATCACCTTCTTCATCATTTTACCTGCAATTTCCATACTAATTTACCGTCAAAGTTACTATGCTGCTACTACTGTTATTGATGCTGATAAGACCTATGTTTACCAACGTGGCCTCGTTAAAACCGATTTAACTTACCGTGAAGTTCTGAATGTATGTATTCTAACTTCGCAAATTTGATTTTGTTCACTTTGTAAGTTTGGGTTTTTTTATTTTTTTTATTTTGGTGAATTTTAAGAATTGCAGGAGAACTCGAGAGTTTCAGAAAATATTAGTCGAAGGAATTTTGGGAATCCTGTTCTGGCCTATATCACTCCATGGTATTTGCATTTTTCGAATGATGTTTAATTTATTTATCTTACTTTCCTTTTTAGTTTTTTTTTAAAAAGAAATGTCACTTTTTATATTTAGTAGTATTCCCTAGTCCCAAAAGATGGTCTTAGTTTGACTTAACACGGAGTTTAAGAAATACTAATGTACAGTAAGACTTTTGAAATGTATGATCTAAAAAGAGACTTACATATTTGAGTTACTGTAAATCATCTCCTAAAGTTAAATTGTGTCTAAATATAGAAACGTGTCAATCTTTCTGAGACAAACTAATAAGGAAAAAAAAAATCTTTTTAGAACGGAAGGAGTAACTCTTTACACCTAACATCATAACTAACATATTTAAGGCATATTATAAGACCATGTTATGGAACAAAGTATTTTAGGAGAATTACTTGTCTTATTACTCAAAGGATACATGGATACAAATACATGAGGATAATACGCTAACTATGGTAACTAAATATTCAGATCCCTACAAATCTGTTATACCGTTATGTACATAATGATACAGATTTCTACATGATTCTGTAACACTCCCCCTCAAGCTGGAGCATAGATATTGATCATGCCCAGCTTGTTACAAAGGTAATCAACTCGAGTTCCATTCAACGCTTTTGTGAACCAATCAGTTAATTGCTCTCCTATCTTTACATAGCTGGTGGAAATCACATTTTCCTGAATCTTCTCACGAATAAAAGGACAATCAACCTCAATATGTTTAGTTCTTTCATGATACACATGATTTGATGCAATATGAAGAGCAACTTGATTATCACACCAAAGTTTTGCTTGACTATGATACTTTAACTCAATTTTAGTTAAAAGATGATGTATCCACATAATCTCATACATAGACTGTGACATAGCTCTGTACTCAGATTCTGCACTGGATCGAGATACAATACTTTGTTTCTTACTCCTCCATGATATTAGGTGTCCTCCAACGAAGACACAATAGCCTGTAGTAGATCTTCTATCAATTTTGGATCTAGCATAGTTAGCATATGCAAAACATTCAACACGAGTATGGTTGTGATTGCTATACAATATGTCAAGTCCAGGAGCTTCTTTTAAGTAACATAAAATCTGTTCCAAAGCTTCCCCATGTTTGACCGTAGGTGCGGACATGAACTGACTAACAACACTTACCGCAAAAACAATATCTGGACGAGTCACAATAAGGTAGTTTAACTTCCCAACTAACCTTCTACATCTCTCTGGACCATCAAAAGGATTGGCATCATCTTTCATAAGATGCACATTGGGAACCATTGGAGTACTGCATGGTTTGACTTTTCCTGTATCTACAAGCAGGTCAAGAATATACTTTCTCTGAGACAGAAAAAATCCCTTCTTGCTTCTATTTACTTCTACTCCCAAAAAGTATTTCAACTTGGCACAGGTCCTTCGTATGAAAGCTAGTATGCAGGAAAAACTTGAGGGAAGAGATCCCCGCATAATCACTTCCTGTAATGACAATGTCATCAACATATACAACAAGGAGGATAGTGCCAGCTGTTGATTGCCGATAGAAGACTGAGTGATCATTTTCAGCCCAAAATTCTGAACTACTTTACTAAACTTTCCAAACCAAGCCCGAGGACTTTGCTTCAAGCCATACAAAGACTTCTTTAAATGTTATACTTTTCTATACTCCCCCTGAGCAACAAGACCGAGTGGTTGCTCCATATACACTTCCTCTTGAAGATCGCCATGAAGAAATGCATTCTTGATGGTCAATTGATGTAAAGGCCAATTTTCAGAAGCAACTAAAGAAATGAACAACAGACATAAGTGAGTTTGGCAACGGGAGAGAATGTGTCTGAATAATCCACCCCATAAGTCTGAGCATACCGTTTGGCCACAAGCCTAACCTTAAGTCTTGCCACAGAACCATTTGGATTAACTTTAACTGTGAACACCTACTTACATTCCACTGGTTTCTTCTCGTTGGGTAATCCACCAAATCTCACGTATGATTTTCCTCAAGCATCGCATCATGCCATCCAGGATGATTCAAAACCACCTTCACTGTTTGGGGTACAGGAATAGAGTTTAGAGAAGCAATCAACGATCTAGACGTAGAGGATAAGCGGTTATAGAAAACAAAATTAGCAATAGAATATGTGGATTTCCAAGTCCGTGTACCTTTGCGAATAGCAATAGGGAGGTCAAGATTCTCTAAAGGATCAGACGGAGGAAGATCTGATAACGAAGGGACTAGTGTAGGACATGAATCATTGGTCTCTTGCCTCCTCGAATAAACTTGAACAATTGGCGGTCTTTCTAGCATAGACGGAGTTGGAGCTGGAGGCATAATAACTGATTGATGCTCAAAAGAAGAACCGGAAGACGGAGGAATAACATCAATTGATTGTTCTGTCAAAGCACGAGTAACCTAATAGACTAGCCACTCATCTTCCTCCCCCTGACTCGTAGAAATATGAGGTGCATAGAAAAATGGGATAGTTTATGAAAATACCACATCGGTTGACATCAGATAATTCCCAAGTTTAGTAGAATAACATCGATACCCTTTTTGAAGGCGAGAATATCCTAGGAAAACACACTTTAATGCCTTGAGATCCAACTTAGTAACAGATGGTCGAACATAACATGTGCTTCCAAACACCTTCGGTCCCACCGGAAATAATGACTTGTTTGGAAAAAGAACACTATAAGGCATATTACCAGCAAGCACAACCGATGGCATGCGATTAATAAAAAAATAAGCCGTAGAAACCGCATCTGCCCAAAACTGTTTAGGAACCTTCATTTGAAACAAAAGTGCTCAAGTTGTCTCAAGTAAATGTCTATTCTTCCTCTCAACAACTCCATTTTGAGAGGATGTATCAACATATGAAGACTGATGGAGAATACCATGTTGTCTCATGTACGACTGAAACAATTCTGACATGTATTCTTTAGCATTATCACTCAGAATACGTACGGAAGCATTGAATTTAGTTTTGACTTCAGCATAGAAGGCACAAAAGTGAGTGAACACTTCAGAGCGACTTTTCATAAAATAAATTCAAGTCATTTGAGAAAAATCATCCACAAAAGTGACAAAATACTTATGCCCAGTTTTAGAAACGACAGGAGATGGCCCCCAAACATCAGAATGAACTAACTCAAAAGCTGACTCAACTCGTTTATTAACCCTTGGACTTAATGAGATGTGATGGTGTTTTGCAAAGCGACATGACTCACAATCCAATGAAGAAATATTCTTAAACTGAGGACAAAACTTTTTCAACCAAGGTAGAAAAGGATGTCCTAATCGACAATGTGCTTCAAATGGAGACACAACACTGGAGCAGGTAACAAATTGAGGCTCCCATTCATCAAAGATGTAGAGATCATCAGATACATGGCCGGTGGGGAAAGCTTTATTAAACGGATATTCTTCTCTGCAGTCCTTTTTTTCAGCTGCTTCATGTCCTTTATCAATAACTTGATTCGTCTTAAAATCCCGAAACAAACAGTGATTGGGAAAGAACGAGATATAACAATAAAGGTCTCCAGTAAGCTTACTGGCAGAAATCAAATTAAAAGCCAATTTTGGTAGACTTAATACAGATGATAGGATAATAGAGGAAGTTGGGTTGGTTTAACAGTCTCAAATCCAACACTGTTACAAGTTGATCCATCAGCTACAGTAACCGGAGAGGGTGCTTTGTGTGATTGAGAGCTAGATAAAATATTAGGATTACCTGTCATGTGATTTGTGGCACCCGAATCAATCACCCATTTATTTGAAGAGGTGACAAGACATGTTTTATCTGACTCGGCAAAAGCATTAACTGAAGTGGATTCCTTTAGTAATTTCTTATATTGAGAGAATTTCACAAACTCTTCCGCCGAAACCAAAATCATTTTGTCAAATAATGGATTAGAAGCAGCAGAGACTTTAGATCTTGGAGTTCTACAATCAGTCATTTCCAAAGCAGTAGAACGAACCCAAAATAAATTGAACCAACAAATTTTTTTTTACAAACCGTGGAATACTCCAAACAATTGTGAGACCCAAAACAAATAAGAAATCCCACACCAATAAAGATATGCCAAATAAAATTTCTTACACCCAAACCAAATCTGTGAAGATCACCCCAAATCAATAAGCAGTAGGATTTTAAAGACGTTTGACCGAAGACAACTTCTCACTAATTACCCAACGAACCAGATTTAAAATATACCTAATGAAACAGGCTAGACAATACCAGGAATTAGGAACCAAAAGCACGAACTAATCAGAGAACCAAAATGGAAGAAAAAGAAATGGTCTGACCAAATAATCTAAAGCCACCAGTGTTTGTATCTGAACTTTGAAGTATCAACACCAGAGATAAATCGCAAACCCGTCAACAATGGCAGCGGTAGAGACCAGAGGAATTGGCCACGAAGGAATCAGTATATTACCAGCAGAGAAACAGCCAACCGAAGTCGACTCTAGGATTTTTTTATACTCTTGATACCATGTGATGGAACAAGGTATTTTAGGAGAATTACTTGTCTTATTACTCAAAGGATACAAGGATACAAATACATGAGGATAATAAGCTAACTATGATAACTAAATATTCAAATCCCTACAAATCTGCTATACTATTATGTACATAATGATACAGATTTTTATATGATTCTGTGACAGACCACAAGATTCGAAGGACATTATGGTACATTTCACACATTTTTAATTTATGACAACGACATTCAAAAGTTTATTTATTTTCTTGAACTCTATGTGAAGTCAAACTAAAACAAATTGAAATGGAGGGAATATGTTGAAATACACCTTTTTCTTTTTATCATTTGTGTGGTTGGTGTTGAAAAGGACTAAAAGAATCTAAAGTGGTTTAGACGCTTAATTGTTCAAAACTATAATATGTGGTCCGGGTAATCTTCAAAATGTCATGTATTTAACAGGAAAATTGTTTTTGAGTTGAACTCCAACTATGTGGATATAGAGGACTCTTATAAATGAGTTCAACTTGTTTGAGAGAGGAGTAATATTAGTTGTTTGTTTGTATGCTGTTTTATAGTGTGTTTGGCCAAGCTTCCAAAATTTGCTTATTTTGAAAAATGCTTTTTTTTTTTGTTAGAAGTGATTTTCGAAAAAGTATTTCTGGATAATAACAATTTGTGTTTGGGTAAGTAATTTAAAAATCACTTTTACCAATATTAGAGCAGGAATTTATACTTGACCAAAGTTCCAAAATGCTTTTGGGGAAAAACTATTTTAGTTTCTGTAAAATAGTTTTTGCTACTACTCAAAAGTACTTATTTTTTGCGCGAAAGCTTGGCCAAACACTCCAACTCTCTAAAATAAGCACTTTTTTGAAGAAAAAAAAACATTTTTGGCGTCCCAAAAGCTTGGCCAAACGGGCTATTAATTTTTAAGCAAATGGATCTTTTCCTTTGAGTATGGGGAATCTTTTACAAGTTTGTTTCTGTTAATTTTGGCATGAAATAATACTGAACAGAAATTTCATACAGAAGTGGCAATTCCCCCTTCTCCACTGCAACTAGCTGCTAAAAGAAATTGTTTTGACACTGAATAGATGTGGTTTTGGATTCTACAGTTCATGACGGTATGATCAATGGTGCAGGAATTCGAAAGGCTATGACCTGGCGAAGAAGTTTAGATCTAAAATTACACATCTGTCACCTGTTTGGTATGAACTGAAGAAGTAAGTGAACTCATGATTACCTTGACTGTTAAATAATAAGAGTAACTTGGGGATGAGTTGAAGCATAATGCAGTTAGCTGAAACTATGTGATTTCTTGCTATTCAGTTGGCTCTGTGACATTCTCCATGAGATGATAATATCAAAACCTTGATCCTTCTCTTGAGAACAGAGACTAGATTATTGGACTTTGTTTTATTTTGTTGTTTTTCTCTATCTCCACTAGGTCCTTGCTCCTGTCAAATAAATGAAAGCAATGAATCGAAGTTTTTTTGGAAACTGATTTTTTTTAACTGAGTTTAATTAACTCAGTGTTGTCAAAACATGTTGAGCGCTTCACCTTGCTTAGTAGGTGCTTCAGTGTCGTCATCAATGCTCTAAGACATATGTTTCCTTGCCAATGAGCGAAATCCTGAAGAGGCGACACTAAACAATTAATATTTCACTTTATCGTAAACTTTTTTCAAAAATTTTGTCCCTATATTTGTTATTTATTCTTTATAATTATTAGTCTTGGACTACATATACATATTTATATATTTTCTTCATTTTTCCTTCAGTAGAGCTCACTCTTTATTTGCGCTTAAAGCCCCAACTAACCTAAGAGCTTTTTTGCGCTTTTCGTGTTTGGTAACACTGAATTAATTATAGGAATGAGTACTGATTTAGCAGGCCTGCAATATCAGGAATACTCCTCAATCTCTTATGATCAGAAGAGAATTGTTTGTAGTTTAGCGCTAAAACTGTTTAATATCCTTACTTCTTGTACTCTCTGATGCCAGTGAAGGAAGTAAATTAATTCTGCATGGAAGACATAATGCTGATAGAGGATGGATTTCAGACATTCGAACGAAAGGAAGTGCTCTGGTATGGTATCTGGCCACATTGAAATGTAGATTATTGCAGATACGTGGTGTAATTTATAGCACTTATACAACTGGAGCACAGAGAAGAGAACAAAAGGGGAACACATTATTTGCTTAAAATTGGTTCCTTTACCACTGTATCTTAATTCTAGCAAGCCGAGGGAGGTTGGGTATGTGGTGGTGGGGGTGGGGGAGCTGGAGTTCTGTTTGTTTAATAGTTCAATCACTTGCTAGAAAGAAAGCTTTTTTCTTGGAACTGCTTTCCATCTCCTAACAGGTCCCTTAAATAGAGAAGCCTATAGGATTAACTAATCCTCTAATCTTTACCTCATTTTATTATTCAGTTTCAACATGCCAGGTAATATTGGATTACTAGCTAGTCTAATGTTTTTCTTTCTGTTCTCAATCTATAGATTTTACCTAGAGTTGTCTTGGAGGCGACGCCAGTGGAGTTACTTAAGAAGAAGAGGCTTAGGGAGAAGGCAATCAACCTTATTATAAAGGAGTGCAAGTGAGTCTCTATTTTAGCTGTCTGCTTGAATTTTTTTTATCTTCCTTTATTGACCTTTTCCCGGAAGTTGGGGGGAAGGCGAGTTAAAGAAATCCTGACTTGTGCACAAAGATAGTAAATGGATAATCTAGAAATCATTATTGGTAGGATCAGATATTGAATCACTTACGATATCTCTAAGCATATTTATCCAAATTGAGTAGGTAATAGATGAAAATCCCTAGCAATTACTCACCAGATACACATTTGGCAAAACTTACCTCCAAAGTTCAAGCCGACGATTATCCATTCTAGTAGCATGTCTTGTATGTCAGTACATTTTCTTCATCCAAATATTTTGAGATCCTTTTGTCTTATGTAGGAAAATGGAGTATGATGGTATTGTACTTGAGTCCTGGTCAAGATGGGTAGCTTATGGCATCTTGCATAATTCAGATATGAGAAATATGGTTAAGTGCTTAACTTCTCTCTTTTTTTGCCCTTTTAGTAATACACTTAGGAATAATGACCTTTTTGTGTAGATCCTGAATTATAAAATTCTCTTCTGTTCTTATAAGATGGTGTGTGGTTCTAACTTCTGAAAAATAAATGATCCCTAATTTTGTAAGATCCTATCTCATACTTTTTATTTTTCGCTTTGTACAAGAGCTGGAAACATGAAAGCTATTACATGAAATATTATGGGAAACATTTTACAAAAAGTGAACTACTTGCAACGTAGATAGTGCATAAGATGATCTGAACCGTCTTAGGGTGTGTTTGGTGTGGAGTTTTCCAATTTTCCCATGTTTGGTTGGTCAAAAAATTTTGAAAAACACTTTTTCTCTAGGAAAACAAGTTCCTTAAAAATGAGGAAAATGACTTCCCTAGGAAGTAGGGAAAACAAGTTCCATAAGTATCATCCCAAGTTCATCTCCAACCCAACTAATCAACGCCCCAACCCCCACCCCTTGACTATCCTACCCCCCACCCCCGAACCCCCACTCCTCGCCCCATCTCACCCCATAGTAATTTGCTAGATTAGATATAAATGCTCTTGGGATAATATTTTCTTGCTTACCAAACACTAGAAACTAAGTAAGAAATCCACTTCTTCTCCAAGAAAACAATTTCTAGGAAAACATTTTTTATGGAAAACATTTTCCTTCATACCAAACACACCCTTAGTTTAGAAAAGTTTTGTTTAAACTTTAGGAACTGTGCATGGATGAGTGTAATTTAGCTATATGGGAAAGTAATTCATAAGATTGCTGATGGGTTCATTCACTTCTTTGATGCTTTGCAAGTGTAGGCATTGCAATTTATAAAGCAGCTTGGAGAAGCTATGCATGCTGTGCGCTTGGAAAGAAATGACAAGAAAAATCTGCAGTTAGTGTATGTGATAGGCCCACCACGTACAGATAAGCTTCAGGAGCATGACTTTGGACCAGAAGAATTACAAGCCCTTTATGATGCTGTAGATGGTTTCTCTCTCATGACTTATGACCATTCAAGTCCTTATAATCCAGGTCCCAATGCACCTCTGAAGTGGATACGCTCTACCTTGCATTTTCTTGTGGGTGCTGGCAGCAAAGGTAGGAGATTGGCTGAAAAAATCTTTGTCGGGATCAACTTCTATGGCAACGATTTTGTTCTGTCCGGAGGTATGCATATATTTTTCTTGCTGTGCTATATGTAGCAATATCCCCTAACCCCCCCCCCCCCCCCCCTCCCTTAAGTAGGATTGCCTTCTAACAAATGCTAAAAGTGCAAAATTTACTGAAACTTGGCTAAACATTTAGTTAAACAGAGTTCTCACTTCTCCTCATTCGTAATGTTTTGAAGAAGATCATTGAAAATTCAGATATTATAGATGTGGAAACCAAGTCAATTTTCATGTCAGGTAAAGGACTGCTAAAAATGTATAGTGAAGGACTCCATTTAAATTACTCATATCCCTTGAAATCTTGTGATATATGTTTTCCTGGAAGGGATTGCAAACAATCATTTCAGTTGGCTATGGAGGTGAATGAAAGGATGTTGTTTCACACTGTCTTGACCTATGAGAGTTACGTCGGCTTTAAGGGTAAACTTGAATGATTTAAGTGCAATGAGACAACCTTTAAAGTCAATTTAGGTTTTAGTGATTAAAACATCTCTAAAATTTGATTTAAAAAAAAGATTTAACTAGAAAAAATTGGGGGATTACTAATCTTCCGCAACTTTTGGTGTTAGCCACCATTTTGGTCACACGTAGCTGTTGATGCTGGGTATTTCTGTACAACATTCTTGTCCACCACTTGAGGGTGGAAGAATCAAATATCCCACCCTCAAGGGATTTTGCTTCAAAATTTCAGCTCTACACTGCAATTGCAGCTCAAATGTCACTCTTATGGACCGCCATAAGACACTAAATAATGATCTGTAAAGAGCATAAAGATTATTTAGTTGTTCATATCTGTTCATCATGTGCTAAAGATCATTACATGCACAGGATTAGGTGGGGGGCCTATCATATCACACGAGTATCTCTCATTGCTGGAGCAGCACAAGCCTGTAATTCAGTGGGAGGAGAACAGCGCTGAGCATTTCTTCTTGTACTCTGACAATAAGCATGTCCAGCATGCTGTATTCTACCCTACGCTCATGTCACTTGCAATGCGGCTTGAGGAAGCTCTCTCATGGGGGGCAGGCATATCAATTTGGGAAATTGGTCAAGGTCTGGAATACTTTTTTGATATTTTGTAGTAGTATTTTTTTCTTCACTTGGTGTTAGTGCCTAGTTTTACATTTCCATTTCCATTTGTTTGATTGAATAGTAGAAAGAGACTATTGGTACATTTATCAGGGATAAGTTTCTGAAGCTAGAATAGTTAACATCAGTAGCAGCTCTATGTTAACATTTTCACTTCATTTGCACTTTCCTTGTACGCAATCTGTCCTCTTCTTTTCTTCTCTTTTGGAGAGTTAGCGGCATAAAATTGTTCTCTTGTCAATAGCAAGGGGTGATTGAAGAATTTTGTAAACGTGCACTGTGATGGGTGGCTTTGTTCACCTCTGCAATTGCATGAATTTCACTATATTATTGATGAGTGGATAATGCGACATTTGAATCGTTCAACAAGATACCCCTTTTCCAATTAGTCTCTATATATGTTTATGGTAAGATCATCTTCTCCCACATCTTGAAAAGGGATGTGCTTATTTGAGAGCCCTGTTTATACCGAAACAACGGGAACAAGGCAACTGAAATAATGTCCTACACGTTGAGTATATGTTTGCACGAAAATATGCAAATTGTTGAAAAAGAAAGAAGCTCGAGTTGGAAGCAGTTGCAAAAGTGTTTTTTTAGACATACTACAGAATCACTGAATTGTGGAACCTGCTACATTTACAGCCTGCAACTTTATTTCCAAAACGTTCCAATATAGGTTAACTCTTTTGGAATATTGACGAATTTTCTTACCAGACAATATTGCTTCGTCATTCATATCACAAGAATCAAAGTTCACATTGGAAATTTGGCAAGTCCTTTGCAATAAGTGTGTAATTTTTATAGGTAAAATATTTTAATGATTCTTTACTTGAAAAACGTGATGCCTGAATCGTATCATCGCTAACATTTCAAATGCTTAAACTAGTTAGTAGTTTCTACGTAACATTTCTCATAAACAGGGAAATAACATTCCAAAGGGAACACAGAGATTCAAAACATACGTTGAGGAAATAAGTTTTAGTATAATCTTAATTAGAGGACAAAAAAACAGAGAACTTGAAAAAGAAAGAAACTCGCCTTCGTTTTATGTTGTTCCCTGTTTGAATCTTTTTGCTCTCGTCTTTTCCCTTAACCGTTTATTATAGTAATTATTTTCTAGTTATCTTTTCAAAAGTTTCATTTTAAAGTGGCTTAAAGTAAAAAAAGAAAAGAGAAAAGAAGTAGCCGGTAAGAACAAAAGGGTTGTTTGGTAGCTGGTTAGGAGCTAAATTATTCATATATTAAGTTATGTTTAAGTAATATCATGTTTGGTAGCATTCTTTTGCTACGTATTAAATTCAACACACCTAATATGGTCTCTGGTTTGCAATTTAGAAACTCGCATAACTAATACGTGTATAAGTTATGAAGGAATATATGTATTATTGTATGCATGATAGAAGATGAAATAACTAATATTTGTATAAAATAATACATAAATTTCCTCGTAACTAATCCTTGTCTTACTTATACTTGCATTAACTCTCCCCTAAGTTCCTATCTCGAATGTATAAAGGTCTTGATAGTCAACTAATGCAATATGGATTGACTCTATGAATTACATTTGTTAAGGGCAAGGAGACCAATGAGCAAGTCTTCACACTTCATTTCCTTTAATTTGTCTACCATCCAATCATCCCCTCTCACTAACAAATTACTTTTTCTCATCAAGGTAAAATTCATATTCAGATCTGCAAAAACAAGTCTTTTTTTGTTGTTGCTATAGCTCTGCTTGAGCCGTTGAGCGTAGTCAGCTAGTTCCGTGACTTTGATTAGCTTCCAAATTTTGTGAAAAATGGGAGAGAACAATTGTTGGGAGAGAGAAGTAGTTATTACTGAGCTAACCAAGGGGAAGGAATTGATGTTGCAGCTGCAAAAACACTTTGATCATATGAAACAGGATGTGTGCCAGTATTTAGCTGTGGAGATACTTTCTTTTTATGATAAAGCTGTCACTCTTAAATGGCACACCTTTATCAGGAATGATAAGCAAAGGTAAAGAGATTATTAATGCAGAACCATCTTCATCAACTGCCAAGCTGGATTTTCCTCAACTTTTGGCTGATAGTAGCACAAAGAGTTCTGTTATAAATCCTTAATTAGTTGAATTAGATAAAGCTCTTATTTAGCAGTCAATTTTTCAGAAGAGAATTTTTCATCTATTTGTGAAATTGAACTGAACAAAGATTTGATACATTTGTGAACTTAAAAATGCTTGGTTTCCCTGTTTCATGCTCTACATCCACGGTTAATTTCGACGACACCCGAAAACAAAGGGCTAAAGAGAGGTCCTTCTTTCCTTCATTTGACAAGGAAGAAAATAGCAACGAAGAATATGATGTTAGCTTTCACCAACCAGAAAAGAAGAGGCGACTCTCGCCAAATCAAGTTTATCTTCTTGGGAAAAGTTTCGAGGTAGAAAACAAGCTTGAATGTGTATAAAGTACATTTGTCCTAATATAGATTGTCTCTAGGACATAAATATACTTTCAGGAGAGAAAGACTCCAGATTATTGTAACTTGTAAGTAAATGTTTTTATGTTATCCGTAGTACCCGAAGCACTGGAGTGATCCAGTAGCCGGGAAGGGGCCTAGAAGTGCCTACTACTACACCACACTACACTTGGCTCTAAGTTTCATTGTTGTATAACCATACCAGAAATTATTGTTGGGTAAGTAAGAAACAAAATTTTAAACTTCCGATGTGCCTTACTTATATGTCCAGAAACCTGTAGGGATTTTTGTTGGGTACAAAGCATATAAGTAAGGCACAACGGAAGTTTAAAATTTTGTTTCTTATTTACCCCAACAATAATTTATGGTATGGTTATACAACAATGAAATTTGTAACATAAAAACATTTACTTACATGTTACAATAATCTGGAGTCTTTATCTACTGTGAGGTGCACACGTTGTTGCCCTTCCGATTGCAAGCTCCAAACTTCAATGTATTTCTCCTTCGGAAAGCTAGGAAATCCGGCAAATGTTCGAGAGAGTATTTTATTCTAAGTCTCTAAGGCTTAGAATGTTATTCTGAAAAATTGGTGTTGAATAATGAGGTGAATGCCTCTATTTATAGTTGAAAAATAGGTCAAAATCGGATTAGGGTTTGACCTTGGGCCTGGCCCAAACATCGAGGCACAGGCGCCGCGGCGCTCAACTTCATTTTTCGTGCATTCTTAATTAAATCCAAAATCCAATTTTGACTTAATTAAAACAATCATTATTCATTTAAATATCTCAATTTCAAATCGAACATTTAATTATTCTCTCAATACATCCTTAGATCGAAACGGACAACCGACATAGTGTGACCCTACAGGCCTTCTCATATTGACATTAATCAAATTAAGGTCTGCACAGAACTCCTAGACGGCGCCGGAAGACGAACTCAATATGTGAAGTACGTTTACGCGAATCCAGTAAACTTAACCTTTATGTGGTAAGATAAAATCCTTTCATTCACGACACACCCGATCAAGCTTAGGATTTGTCAAGTGTCTATCCAAATGGCTTAATCATTGTATCTCATCTAAATTAGTTAACGACTAGACCATATTCTAAATATGTTTATTGCGTTGGCCAACGACTTAGTCAACCTAATATCACTGAGAATCCGAGTGTTCTCTCGAACATACATTCGAGGAATGAATCCTAATATTGGCTCAACTACCACCTTCAATCCACATGTACCCAATACAAGCCGTATCTCAACCTACAAGGCATTTGAGCTTAGGACGGGATCAAAGTACATTACTTTGTAGATAAGGTGCGTATTGACCTCAAGTCTAAGGACTTCTATCTCCTACACACTGATCATACGTTAGACAAGTATAACAAACAGTATATCAGCAGGGTATACCAATACTTCCAAAGTATCCATGTGTCCATCACGAGTAACCATTACTCGTAGCAGGTGATACATACTACATCCTCTAAGGATGTGATGCAGACCACATGTCGACTTATCACATATCATCGATATCCCATTCTCGATGATCATTAGTCGAGGCCTTTTAAGAGTTACGCTCTATCATAAAATATCTCACTCTATTAATGACAACGTAAGCTCAAGGGATGCACATTAATGAATAATTACAAACAATCAAATAATAATTCAATAATTGCAAATGCCAAAATATTAATCTCCATTAATAATAATATGAATGTGTATAAAATACATTTGTCCTAATACAGATTGTCTCTAGGACATAAATATACTTTCACTCAGTACGAGAAACAACTCGAGAAGGAATATGATGTGCTAAAAGCTAGATTTGAATTCAAAAGCTTACTGTGACAATCAAGAAGCAATTTAACATTATTTCAAGAATAACATTTTACATTGTATATTTCATAGATAAGTTTGCCAAAGAGAACTCCATTTAGTCATCTTAGACACAGACAATAGGTTATACTTGAACTGAGGGATATCAAATACATTAGTGCTGTATTTCTATTTGACAAAGTACTTGCACCAGTCTACAATTGTAACATCTTCATTAGGCAGAAAAACTCTTTTAGTCTTCTAAGGTGTTGCAACAGTTTTCGTATCTAGTAAGATCAGGTCAGCCACCATGTGATTAGTCGCACCAGTATCTATTATCCCTTCAGACTCTAGGATTCTAACCTATGACCTCTCATCAAGGGTGGAGGAACCTCTACCATCACCACACCTTCTCATTTGTATCTGGTAGGAGTACCAAATTTAGTATATATGGAAGGGATACGTGCTACATTTAAGCTTATAGATCTTTAGAACATTCAGAAGGATCACTAATTGTTTTAAATCTTAGTGGTAGTCTGGTAGATTGAATGCTTTGCAAAATCTGGATCTCTTGGATATGAGAGATGGTACCTACCCGATCTTGATATAGTATGGTTAACTGATGAATTGAAGTAAGATTACGCATCAATGAAATTGGAGTATGCTTTCATTTAGTAGAGTTCTTGCTTGGAATTTTTATTTATGACACAACTAATAGTTGTAGGAAGATGATGTCACGGAGGACGGAGTACGTACATGCTCGATCCGGAGAAGATGTTCCTCCTGAAGATGGATACAGTTGGAGGAAATATGGACAGAAACTTATCTTAGGGGCAAAATATCCCAGGTTAGTAGTATCTGTTCCTATTCTATGTTCCTTGTCCAACAGCAACTGAAAATCTGGATATCTGTCTTCATGTATGTACGAAGTTTCCTTTCTTTTCATGAATGAATTCACCAAAAGGTTGATTTCGGTCATTGAAATCCACGTTAACTTCTAACATTGATTTTGTTTTGGCACTGCAGAGCATATTATGGATGTGATCTTCGCTGTTTATCTAATTGTGAGGCTACTAAGATGGTTCGGTGAAGTGAGACAGAGCCATCAGTTTTTGAAGTTACCTATGGAGGAAGTCACAATTGTGGTCAAGAAAACAAAAAACCCAAATGGAGAACTTGTTGTGAAAACAAAAGAAACGCAATCTGATAAAGGTGAATGCGATATTCCTGAGATGGTTTCAACCCCAAATAATTCATTTGACAATTCCTCAACAGGAGTCGTATTCTCAAACTCCAATTCACTCCTCAACATTACAAATTCTGACTTCATATCCACACCAACTTCATCCCCCCATGCTAACCAGAATTTGTCACTTGATGGTACTAGTCTCACTGCCTTGTTTAATGATGTGCTTGAAAATGCTACTGAAAGAAATAATCCTTTGATTATTTTCATTAATTGAAAGAATATATATACAATTTACATATTTCCATAATAGGAATCATATTCCTATTCTACTCCTAAAACCTTATTCTACTCCTAAAACCTTATTCTACTTGGATACTAACTATACAATTATGGTAAGTGTACAAGACTAATTAAGGTACAAGACATATACACCTTATATACAAAAACTGCCCAACCATGGGCTTTGCTACAGTAACCCGATAACCACTATACATACGATATACACAATGTGTATATCGTATGTATATTTAACACACCCCCGTAGTCATAGCGGGCGGTCTTCGTACGCTGAGACTGTCCCTAAAATCTTCAGAAAGGACCGAGGGAAGACCCTTTATAAAGATGTCGGCAATTTGATATCTTGACGGGACATGACAGACGCGTACCTGACCACGAGCAACCTTTTTCGCGAACAAAGTGAATGTCCATTTCGATATGTTTAGTGCGCTGATGCTGAACCGGATTACCAGAAAGGTAGATGACACTAATATTATCACAATAAACAAAGGTCGCTTTCTGAATAGGACAATGAAGCTCTAACAGCAAATTACGTAACCTACATGATTCCGAGACCACATTAGCTATCCCTCGTTACTCGGCCTCGGCACTGGAGCGGGACAAAGTTGATTGACGTTTCGCAGACCATGAGACCAAGTTACTGCCAAGAAACATACAATAGCCAGACGTAGACCGTCTGGTGTCCGGATAGCCACCCCAATCAGCATCTGTATACGAGACAAGTGTGGACGTCGATGAGGGATATAAATGCAAGCCATAGTCAAGTGTACCCTGAATATACCGAATGATGCGTTTGAGCGCATTCATGTGCTCAACCCGGGGGATCATGCATAAACAAACACACCTGTTGTACGATATACGTAATTTCTGGTCTTGTGAATGTAAGATACTGAAGGGCACATGCAAGACTGCGATAGCGGGTTGGATCCTTGTATGGTGCGCTGTCCGCAACACCCAATTTAGGTTTAGTATCAACTGAAGTGGAAGTGGACTTACATAATGACATCCCATCCCTCTCAATGATCTCGACTGCATACTTCCTCTGTGATAAGAACAATTCACCTGCATGACGAGTGACATCAATCCCCAAAAAATAACTCAAGGACCCCAAGTCTTTCATAGCAAACTCAGAAGTGAGCATTGTCATGATAGACTGGCATAAGGCATCGGAAGAGGCAGTCAAGATAATATCATCCACATATAATAGTAAATAAGCCAAGGACGAACCACGACGATATATGAACAAGAAATTATCCGACCTGCTGTGAGTGAACCCAATAGTCGAGACATAGTCGGCAAACCTCTTATACCAGGCCCGTGGAGACTGCTTAAGCCCATATAAGGACTTCTTCTACAAACAGACATGATTAGGATATTTGGGGTCCCTAAACCCCAAGGGCTGGTGCATATACACTATTTTCTTGAGATCACCATGTAAGAAAACATTCTTTACATCTAACTGATGGATGGGCCATGCTTTCGAAAGAGGCAAGCTGAGTACAGTGCGAACTGTAGCCAGCTTGACCACCGGACTAAAAGTCTCCCCACAATCCACATCAACCTGCCGAGTCTTACCATCACCTACAAGCCGAGCATTATGCCTTGCAAATGAACCGTCTGAATTGTCCTTATGAGCAAAAATCCACATAGACCTAATAATATTAATACCAGATGGACGGGGCACCAACTCCCACGTCTTATTATCAATAAGAGCATTATATTCATCGGTCATAGCAATTTTCCAATTCGGATCATTTAATGCAGACACAGGATTACGGGGTAAGGGTGATTTAAGAGCATTAGAATTTAAATTAAAATGCCTTTTAGGTTTAAAGACACCCCGTTGACTACGAGTGACCGGTCTATGACTTGGTGAAGAATTGGGTGAATTTTGGGAATTTTCTGGACTCGGGACGGACTGGCCAGCAGGCAGTGGGCCTGTTGGCCCATTTCGGTAACGGGATGGTGAAACGAAAGGACCGGACCCGGTGGCGTTAATGGGTGGGTCATCGGCCCTGGGCGATTCACAGTCGGCCTAGTAAATGGACAGGACCCAGTTGCGGGCACTATAGTTCGTGATGGGGCAGTGGTGCCAGCGAGCAGTGGGCCCACTGGCAGATTTAGGGTGCGGGAGACGTCCGAAAAATGGTGAATAATATACGGGGATATACCATCATCCAAAAAGTTGAACTAGGCACGGGAGTACTAACCTTAGCAAACGGGAATTGGGATTCATAAAAAATTACATGGCGACTAATGACGATTTTATTAGAGGATAAATCACAACATTTGTAACCACGATGATTAGACGGAAAACCCAAAAACACACACGGAGTAGACCGGATCTGAAGTTTGTTAATTGTGGTGGACGAAAATAACGGTTAACATAAGCACCCAAAGACCCGAAGATGTGAATACGAAGGAGTCTTATTATATAAAATTTGAAGAGGAGAAGCATATGTCAAACCTTTGGAAGGAAGAATGTTAAGGAGATATGTAGCCATTTGTAGAACATGATGCCAAAACGAAAGGGGTAAAGAAGCATGAATCAATAAAGTTCGGACAATGTTACTAATGATACGAATTTTGCGTTCGGCTTCACCATTTTTTGAAGACGTATGAGGGCAAGAAAAACGAAAATTGATCCCATTAGTTGCACAAAAATTTTTCGCTATCGGAAAAGTCCATAAAAATTTAGAATAATCATCCAAAAAGAGAACATAATATCGATGACCCAAAGAACTAAGAACATGAGGTGTCCATAAGTCGCTATGAATAATATCAAATGACATTGAAGTATGAGAATTAGAGTCTACAAACGGCAACCTAACAATTTTTCCTAAAGAACAAGAATGACAATTCGGAGTACTACGCGTACCCTTACATGAAATAAAATTATTTTTATCTAAGGAAGATAAAATAGATGACCTGGATGACCAAGACGAGCATGCCACAGGGAAGGAGTAAGGGCTGCAAATGTTGACGGCAAGGCTTGACTAGATAGACCGGAACTTGACGTGATAGGATAAAGATCCTTCCTACTATCACACCTCATGAGAGGACTCCCCGTCTTGAAATCCTTCACTGAGAAACCAAACGGATCAAATTCGATAGACACGAAATTGTCAGTGGTGAATTTACGGACATACACTAAGTTTTTAATCAATTTGGGGGCATGTAGGGTATTTGTCAAGATAAGGGGTGGATGGGGGGAGACAAAGTTTTATGACCATAACCACGAATTGGAATATAATTACCATTCCCAACAATTATGCCACGAGGGTTGCTCAAATTGGAATAAGACAAAAGAGTACCTGAATCAGATGTCATGTGGGTAGTGGCACCGGTGTCCATATACCAATTTGGATCTGGAGGATTTAATCCAAGTGTGTGCATTGCGACTTCGACGTCGGTAGAAGTGGGGGCCACTACGTGATGGGCCTGCGAGGGCCGAGGCCCAAGTACCCCTGCTTGCTGCCTCGGTCCAGATGGGTTACTATAATTGGGCCACTGCATATTGGGCCTCGACTGCTGCTGGCCAGCCCACTGCCAGTGAGGCTGAAACGCTGGGCTACCACTATTTGACCCAAACTGTGGGGTCCACTGCCACTGCATAGGGGCCCACTACGGGGCCCAAAACTGTTGCTGCTCCTGATCGCCCCGAGGGCCATCACCGCCACCACCACTGTTTCAGCTGCCGCCAGTGTTGCCGCCGCGATTCTTGCCATTATTTTTCTTATTTTGTCCCTTTTTACCGCCACCGTTGTTGCGGTTTTGGCCCAAGTTGTTGGAATCGGTAGGATGAAAAGTGGACTCGGTCATCATGACTACGGGACTAGCATCGGTAGCCGCCTTTTTAGCTATGTCTGCTTCTTCGAGTGTAAGCATAGAACGAGCCTGATAAAATTGCGGAAGAGGATTACTTTGTCGAAGAAGCGTGCCAACACCACTATTGGCCTCAAAGAGGCATGAAACCATTTGGAGGACTAAACGATCATTCGAAACCGGCGCGCCAACGTTGCGGAGTTGGTCTGCTAATTCATTCAATCTTTTGCAATAAGCCGAAATGTTAGGAAAGTCTTCCACGTTGACGTGGGAGAATTCTTGCTCAAGAGCAACATCTCTAGAATTTTGATTATCTTGTAATATATCACGTAGTCTACCCAAGTTGCCTGCGCCGCAGCGTCCGGCTCAATAATTGTTTGCAAAAGGTAGGTAGAAATTGTGGAGTATATCCATTGAAGGATAATGGCATCAAGAGTCGTCCACATCTTAGGATCATCCTCGAGTCTTGGCATCTCCGTATCCTCAGGAGCTGCAGGGATTATGTAATGGATGACTTAATGCGAGCGTGCGTGAATTTTGAACAGTTCTGCCCACGTCGCATATTCGACGTTTTCTATTTCAAGAGCAAGAGGGATGTTATTCTTGATGTTAGAAAATGCAAGGGCGGGATGAAACATGTTCCTTGATGTAGACATACTGATAGAACAATATGTGATTGAGGGATTTAGAAGAAAATTTGGAAAGACAGGAGGAACCGTCAGGCACGAAATCCAAGAAGAAGGGGGCTCGGAACTCGAGGTAGGCGATAGAAGTTGGAGGAATTTTAGAGAGAGGATTTTAAGACCTAGACTTCTAATACCATGAAAGAAATAATCCCTTAATTATTTTCATTAATTGAAAGAGTATATATACAATTTACACATTTCCATAATAGGAATCCTATTCCTATTCTACTCCTAAAACCTTATTCTACTTGGATACTAACTATACAATTATGGTAAGCGTACAAGACTAATTAAGGTACAAGACATATACACCTTATATACAAAAACTGCCCAACTGTGGGCTTTGCTACAGTAACCCAAGAACCACTATACATACGATATACATGTGTATATCATATGTATATTTAACAGCTACAAGCACCTCTAAAGGTGTCCGCCAGCATTTTTGGGGAAATGGGTCGCTGAAATCGGCATGTCCAACGATGGAGGCAGCATCTGCCTCAGCACTTTTGAGAAACCTTATGATGCTGCTCTGGCTTACGATGCCAAGGCCCATAAACTCTATGGGGGAAATACCAACTTCAACTTTCCTCATCGCTACAACAAATAGGACTAGAATTCCAGGCCCATGAACTGTGATGAGCATTTTGACAATCAACATGATGTATAGTACTCATCACTCATGTCACTTGAAATGAGGCTTGAGGAAGCTCTTTCAAGGTCTAGAATACTCTTTGTATTTTTATCTTCACTTGGTCTTGGAGCCTGTGAAATAAAAGGGATTGGGCAAAAGGTGTATAGCTACACATCTATGTATATATACTGAGAAATTACAATAAGATAACAAAAAATATTATGTACAATTAGACCGCCATTATATTTATTACATATTTAAAACTTTCCCTCAAACTGGAGTATATATGTCATGTATATACAACTTGTTACGAATATAATATACACGAGGATTTCGAAGGGCTTCAGTGAAAATATCCTCCAGTTGATCATTTGAGCTAACCGATGCAGTCACAACATCTCGAGTCTGGAACTTCTCTCGAACAAAGTGACGATCTACCTCCATGTGATTTGTTCTCTCATGAAAAGTTGAAATTTGATGCAATATGTCAAGCTGCCTGATTATCACAATATGGCTTCACATTCCGGAACTGCGGTACTCCTAATTTCTCTAGTAATTGTTTTAACCTCAACAATCCACAAGTAGTCAAGGCCATGACCATCACGTCTCCAGTTTGGGAGTGTGACACTTTTGCGCGATACGTCAACGACTCATGGGGCCGCTTGGCCTGCCCAGTTTTCCTCTTACATAATACACATACAATGCACGGGGGTTGCCTGGACACTTTACGTTGGTTCCTTGGCCGCTTTCATTTTAATTCCATGGACACACCTTGCGATCTCAATGACTTCCTCCAGTTCTGTACATGTATATATGAGAAAATATTATTATTGAATTGTATATCTACATGATTACACTGAGCCCTATTTATAGACACTACATTTCAATCATTTTCCTAGTAGGATACTATATATGAAATTTTATTCCTATTCTAACACTCCCCCTCAAGATGATGCATACTAGTCATATGTATCGAGCTTTTTACAAATGTAATTAATACGAGGACCAGTGAGATACTTGGTAAAAATATATGCAAGATGATCGTTCGACTTCACAAATTTTGTAACAATATCTCCGGAGATAATCTTTTCTTTGACAAAGTGACAGTCAATCTCAATGTGCTTAGTCCTCTCATGAAATATCGGATTTGATACGATATGAAGGGCCGCTTTGTTATCACACACAAGTTTTATTTGACTGATTTCTCCAAATTTTAGTTCTATGAGCAACTGCTTAGTCCAAACTAGCTCACAGGTGGCTACAACCATTGTTCGATATTTTGATTCAGCACTAGATCGAGCAACGATCCTCTGTTTCTTACTCTTCCAGGATACTAAATTACCTCCTATTAGCACACAATATCCGGATGTAGAATGACTATCAAAGGGTGATCCTGCATAATCAGCGTAAACCCAACGACAACCAATAATAGATTTACCTAAAGGAAGAGGAACAAGCTCCCAAGTACCACTTGTGTGTAAAACAGACATCTCGTCAATCATAGTCTGTCGCCATCCGGGATGAGAAAGGGATTCACTTGTAGATTTAGGAGTGGGGACAGAGGACACTAATGATACAAAGGCATAATGGGATGATGATAGATGATGATAACTTAAAAATGTATACTATGGATTAGTGTTATGAGTAGACCGTTTACATTTCCGAAGTACAATCGGCTGATCAGAAGGAGACAAGTCCACAGTAGGTGCAGGGTCCGACGTAGGACATGAATCATCTGGGCCTGATGTTGGACGTGATCGACGATGATAAGTCAGAAGTGGTGGCTCTGTGACTGGAGATGTAGAAGTAACTGTAGATTCCTCAAAGGTTAGTGTATGTAAAACCTGAGGTATATGTAAGACCTCAGAGATATATGAATGATCATAAGGAGACCTAAAGTAAGGTTGAGACTAAAAAAATATGACATCAGCAGACATAAGATATCGACAGAGATAAGGTGAGAAGCAACGATACCCCTTTTGAACTCGAGAATAACCAAGAAAGACACATTTAAGAGAGCAATGTGCTAATTTATCTATCTCCGGAGCTAGGTTATGCATAAAACATGTGCTCCCAAAAACACGAGGAGGAAGAGAATATACTATAGAATATGGGATCTGATTCTGAATAGAAGATGAGGGAGTTCGATTATTAAATGACAAGTTGTGAGGACTGCATCGCCACACAAACACAGCGGAACATGGGATTCAATGAGAAGAGTGCGAGCAGTCTTAATGGGATGCCTATTCTTCCTTTCTGCTACCCCGTTCTGCTGAGGGGTGTACGAATAAGATGTTTGATGAATAATTCATTGGCGAGTCATAAACTACTGAAGCTGGGAGGATTTATATTCTAAGGCATTATCACTATGAAAAGTACGAATAGAAACACCAAATTGATTTTGTATTTCAGCACAAAAACTCTTGAATATAAAGAATAACTCAGAACGATATTTCATTAAGAATAACCAAGTGTATCTGGAAAAATAGTTAATGAAACTAAAAAAATCCTAAAGGTGAACTGACTCTACTAGGACCCTAAATATCATAATGAACTATTGAAAAAATAGGCTCTGCATGACTCTTAGCACTACGTGGAAAGGTAGTGCGAGTGTGTTTCCCTAGTTGACATGACTCACAATCTAATTTGGACAGACTAGAAAAACTAGACACCATCTTTTGTAGCTTGAACAGACTCGGATGTCCCAATTGTTTATGGATCAAGTCTGGAGGATCTGTAACTAGACCTGCTATGGAGGATTTAGGAGTAGAGGCCTTGTGATTCATATCCTACGCCAATCATCTCTCCCGTACTGCGGTCCTGCATAATAAAATAATCATCAAGAAATAATATGACACAATTTAGGGCACGAGTCAAACGACTGACCGATGCAAGATTAAAAGGACAACTAGGGACATAGAGAACAAAATTTAGAGTGACCGAAGATATGTGTTTAGCTTGTCCAACTCCTTTTGTTTTTGTTTGGATCCTATTGACTAAAGTAATAGCGGGAAGGGGCGGTGAATAATTAATATCCGACAAAAGTAATTTATCACCAGAAATATAATCAGAAGCTCCAAAGTCTACGATCCACAATCCAACGGTATTAGATTGTGTGACTGAGGCTTCTTGTGGAGATGTTTGTTTACTTGCTCGATACTGAAGGTACTCATTATATTCTTCTTCAGATAAATAAACCTGTTGGTTACCTGTAGTGGCATTCTGAGCAATATGAGTATTCTTGGGTGGTCGACTATGCAGAGAAAAACATAATTCACGAGCATGTCCAAACATATTACAATAACTACACTTAGATCGAGATCAGCATACTTCACGAGTGTGTCCAAGCCTTTTACAATAACTACACTTAGGTCTAGATCTTCCAAAACAGCCTATTTTTCATCGAATTTTAGACTGTGATGTTTGATTTTCTGATCTCCTTATTAAGGGTTGTGAATTAATCATAGGACTTGAATTTTCAATTTTCGTGTTTTTGGAATTAAAAACATCAAATCCGAGAGACATGATTCAAAACTTTATGAAATCTAAAGAAGCTGATAATGCTCAGAAATTGTGATCCAGAAGCTACAGAAAACAGTCGCCGAAAAATCTCGCCGAAAAACTAAAAGTGACCGGAATCTGAAATAAATTGCACGGTATGGCTCGGAATGAATAGGCGAGCTGATTGGGAAAAATATTCTGCCGGAAAAGTGGTCGGAGCACGTCTCACGCGCCGGCGCATGTTACAGATCTGCTCGCTGGAGCAGTGAGGTTTTCCGCGCGTGAGGGACTCGTTTCTGGTGACATTGAATGGGCTTTGGTCGCTGGCGCCTTCCGAGTCCTATAGCAGTGTTTGTTTTTGCAAACACCGAAGGAAAAATAAAGAGATGACGCAACAATACTGTACAGTCACCGGGTTAGATGCACGGGACTGTTTGGCTGTATTTCGGAATGTTTCTCACCAATGCTCTGATACCATGTGAGAAAATATGAGAGAAAATATTATTATTGAATTATATATCTACATGATTACACTGAGCCGTATTTATAGACACTACATTACAATCCTTTTCCTAGTAAGATACTATATATGAAATACTTTTTCTATTCTAACAGTATACACATATGCCAGTGATGTCAGCAACCTTGTGTGGCCCGGGTACACATCGAGATTTGCAACATGTTTGTCCCTAAATTCTTTTTATGTTGTTCCATGTTTGAACCCTTTGCTATTGTCTTCACCCTTTTAATCATTTATGTAAATGCTTTGCTAATTATCTTTCCAAAAATTTCACTTCCCTATTAAAAAAAAATCTTACAAAGGGCAGATTTATGAGATTGTTTAAAGAAAAAAAGAAAGGAAGCAGTAGGTAAGTATTGAGTTCGTTGATAGTCATAGATTTGCGTTGACTCTATCAATTACATTTGTTCTGTGTTAACAGAAGTAGCTTTAGAGAAGTGAGAAGTTTCTAACATTGGGACTTCTTTTATCTTTTCTGAACAGACACAATTCTTCATACAGTTTCCAACAAATATGTCTTTACTCTCTTTTCTATTTATTTATTATTATATATATAAAAAATATATATATACAAATTTATTTGTATATGGATGTAAGTTGACCCACATGGCTAACCCAAATACAATTTTCAACGGCTCTCTTTGCTTGGTGTTACAAGATAATCTTGTAAGCATATTAAAGATCGACAAGTTGGTATAGGAATTTGTTGAAACGGGAAGTGGAATTTTTTATCGCGTAGCTGCATTAATTTAAAATGAGTTTTCTGTTGAGTTGGGTCAAGGATAGATTGGGTCAAAATTTTATGTGAACTAATAAATAGAGGCCACATATTTAATTAAAATTTAATTAAATGACATATAATTATACCGTTAATGTGGGGGAGGGAAATTTAAACTTGAAAATAGCGTTAGGGGTAGTTTTAATCTCATAGGTAGAAGGAGACAAATTTAATCTAATAGGTAGAAAGATGACATTTTTGAGTCATTCTAATATATTAAGGTCATATTTGACCCTTTTCGAAAAAATAAGAGAAAAAACTCAAATATGCCACTGCATTATCCGAAATGACTTATTTATGTCACTCGTTAATAGTTGATCTCATTTATGACATCGCCGTGACCGAAATGATTCATCTATGCAACTTATCATTAAAAGCTCAAATGACTGGTTTTTAAATATCAGATTTTACACGTGACTTCCAATTAGAGGTCCACCTCACCAACTTAAACCAGCATAAATTAAATTAAAATCAATCGTAAATGAAATTAAAAACCGACTCAGACCTGACCCATCCAAAACCTTTTTAACCCAAATCCCTTTCTTTTATTTTCCTCATCCGCATTATACGATCAAAACAAAAAATCCTAAGTTTATCTGGTGAGTTTATTTATTTTGTAAATTACAACCTTAATGCTTGAGCGATGGTAGAAATTTTGCCCTTTACAGAACTCAAATATTGGAACAAAAATCTATGGTGAAACAAGGCTGGCCATGGCCATTGGTTACTTCTCTCCTGTTTTGAGAAGAATATCATTTTCAAGAAATGTGCTTCATCTCTATGATATCTTGGAACTTTAGTGATTATATCCTAATATGATTGGATAAGCCACAGCACAGATTAAGGTCACATACTTGATTCTAGCTATGTTATAATAAGGTCACATAGAAATGCTCCAGTTCGAAAGTTCATAATTTTGTAATAATCTTGGACATTTGCTTGTTCATCTTGTTTCTTTTTTCTTCTAAAACTTTGATACTATAGCCATTTTTTTCTGTTAGGGTGTTTTGTTTTGATCGTATAATGTGGATGAGAAAAATAAAAATAGGAATTTGGGTTAAAAGAGTTTTGGTGGGTCAGGTCTCGGTCGTGCTTAAATTTTATTTGGGATTGATTTTAATTTAATTTGGGCTAGTTTACGTGGACCTCTAATTGGAGCCACATGTAAAATATGTTATTTTAAAACCAACTATTTGAGCAGTTAACAGTAAGTGACATGGATAAGTCATTTCAATCACAGAAATTGTTGGAAATTTGCCTTTGGCGGGAGTTGCGACCGACCAACTTTAACGGCTTAAACACTAGTGTAACGTATGTTGGAGAATCTGGTTCTTCACACATGCATGATCTACTAAGTACGTAGATAACCGTAGGGCCAAGAATCGTCAAATTTCATTGAGAAATGAAAGAGATATTGGTTCACGAAGTAAGGTGTTTGAAGCATGGAAAGTGTGGTATTGTGTGTAATTCTCCCTCATCGGTAGAGGAAGAAAGAATTGTTATGTATATAAGATTCGAAATTGGTTTGGGGTTTGGGACCCCAAGGGGTATCCCATGTGTTTAAAGGAGGGAGGACCTAGATGTGCTTCGGTTCGAGGAAAGACCACACGCCGTCCCGTCGGTCGGTCCGGTCCGGTCCGGTTCGGTTCTCGGGGCCGTGGGGTCGGGCCGCGTGGGGCGTGGGTGGGCGTGGGGCCGAGAATTCTTTCGGATGTGCGGTTTGGTCCCCGAAGTTCGAATTTCGACGGTCAAGACAGAAAATCCAAGCACTCAATTCGACCATTTATTTTGGTGAATTACTCCTCCTATAATGGCCAAATCCGTTGGTCTTTCACCATTTATGTTGGTGACTTTACTACCTTCATAATGGCCATTATTTGGCTATTATGGAGGCGTTTTCAGCAAGAAATGTGCCCCTCCCTCTCCTATATAAACACCCCATTACACCATTGTTGAGGACTAACAAGAAGCTAACGAAACAATAGAGGCAACACACGAAAATACACAAGCGAGAAATTTCTTCTTCCTACAACTTCCAAGCATCATTTCGTTACTCAATATTCTTCACGGTAGCTCTTGAGTTTCCTTTGCTCAAGGGTTCCATTCTTTGTTTTATCTTGGGAGACAAATTGTCCGGGACGTATAAAGGATACATACGGGGCAATATTGTCTTAAGGACAGAGTGCTACACTCGACTCGGCAAAAACCAATTTATATTTTTCCGTCTTCTATAAAAGCTGGAATTTCCAGCTTTTACTTGTGTAACTATTGTAATTTTCGATTCCATGTTGAATTATTGAATCTTTGTTTATCCTTTCGAATACTTGTAATAGTTAAATACTTCCCGTACTGCTTTATAAAGTACCATAGAGCAAAATCTCCCAACAGAAATAACATAAATTAATTAAACTATTAACGAGTGATATACTTAAGTCATTTCAAATTGTTCCACAGCATATTTGAGTTTCTTCCCAAAAATAAATAAATAGGAGTAAGTAAGAAGAATTCCAATCTCGAATGTACAAAGGCCTTGATAGTCAACTAATGCAATATGCGTAGACTCTATCAATTACATTTGTACAGGGCAAGGAGACTAATGAGCAAGCCTTCACAGTTCACACTTCATTTCCTCCTTTAATTGTCTACCATCCAATCCATTTCTTTGAATTTTGCCCTTTTCATTCTTACATATTCTCACCCTTTTACTAGTAGCAAATTGATTACTCTTTCTCATCAAGCTCAAATTTATACAGATCTGCAAGATTGCTTTTGTTTTGGTTATATTTTTCCTTGTTTGTTCTGCAAAAATGGGAGAGAAGAATTGTTGGGAGAAAGTAGTAGTTATTACTGAGCTAACTAAGGGGAGGGAATTGATGTTGCAGTTGCAAAAACACTTTGATCCAATGAAACAGGATGTGTGCCAGTAATTAGCTGTGGAAATACTTTCTTCCTATGATAAAGCATTGTCCCTCTTAAATGGCACAGCTTTATCAGGGATGATGAGTAAAGGAAAACAATGTTTTAATCCAGCACCATCTTCATCAACTGACAAGCTGCAATCTCCTCAACTTCTGGCTGATTGTAGCACAAAGAGTTGCGACCGCCCCTCCAACTCATGGAAGAGGTATTCTCATTCCTCCTTTTTGCCTTTTCCCCTCTTCTTGGTTTACTATCTGGTATCCGAAGTCACTGCCCAATTAATCCGGATTTGTGTTATAGAATGTTGGAAATTTACGGAAAATA
Source organism: Anisodus tanguticus (assembly GCA_034509755.1). Taxonomy (NCBI): domain Eukaryota; kingdom Viridiplantae; phylum Streptophyta; class Magnoliopsida; order Solanales; family Solanaceae; genus Anisodus; species Anisodus tanguticus. The sequence goes on along the minus strand of CM067552.1, from coordinate 9,384,942 downwards.
CTTGAAAATCCTTATAGCTTGAGGAGTTGTCCTTATGAATATTTCACCCACACAATAAATAATACTATTATTAGGCGTATCTCTCAGGATTCAAGAAATTCATCCAATTATAGACCGAGAGCAGAAACAACAGAAACTCAAGAAGAAAAACTCACCGTACAAGAAGAGATCATAGGAGAGGGAAAATAACTTAGAAGAATTATATCTTCTAGTCTCCAAAGTAGTACCTTGAGCCTTGGAACAACTGTTAAAGTTGCTGCCATGTGACCGGGAGGTCATGGGTTCAAGCCGTGGAAACACCCTCTTATAGAAATGTGAGGTAAGACTGCGTACAATAGACCGGTCCGGCCCTTCTCCGGACCCCGCGCATAACGGGAGCTTAGTGCACCGGGCTGCCCTTTTTTTAGTCTCCAAAGTAATACCTTGTACATATAGGTGTTACTCCAACAGCTAGTTAACTCTAGTTTGACTCCATTAATGTAAGATAAAATAATTTACTAAATAATTAGTAGATGTAAAAAATAATACTATTAGAAAACAACTTTTACAAACCAATGATGGACATTCCTTTGTGAGATAAGTTTTCCAACATAGAAAGCCCACTATGGAGAGTTTTAGCTCTCCCTACCAAAGTGAACTCCATTTTTAGGGTTCTAACCTAAGACCTCTCGTGGAAGAACCTTTACCATCACCACACCTTCTCATTTGTAACTGGCTGGAGTACCAAATTTAGTATAAATGGAAGTGATATGTGCTACATTTAAGCTTATTGATCTTTAGAACATTCAACGAGTCACAAATTGCTTTAAATCTTTAGTGGTAGATTGAATGTTTCGCAAAATCTGGATCTCTTGGATATGAGAGATGCCCGTGGCCGAGCCACAGTGTTGATTCGACTCAAATCCTGTATTTGTGGTAAATAATTCATGTACGTAGTATGTATAAATAATCTAGTTAGAATCCAGTAAGCAAAAATAATTACGGCCCAGAACTCATAAACTAACAATCCTGACTCCGCCTATGAGAGATGGTACCAAGCTGATCATGATATATTATGGTTAAGTGATGAATTGAAGTAAGATTATATATTAATGGAATTGGCGTTTTCTTTCATTCGGTGGAGGTTGTTCTTAGGAACTTTTATTTGTGACCCAATTAATCATTATAGGAAGAAGATAGCACGAAGGACAGAGTATGTACAAGCTCGAACCGGAGAAGAGGTTCCACCTGAAGATGGATACAGTTGGAGGAAATATGGACAGAAAGATATTTTAGGGGCAAAATATCCCAGGTGAGAATTTGTTTCTCTATGTTCCTTGTCCAGCAGCAACCGAAAATCTGGATATCTATGTCTTCATATATGTGTTGAAAAAAAACAAAGGCTCAAAACCAGTAAAAAATAGTCTTTTCAAAACCAGTAAAAAGTAATCTTTTCAAAACCAGTAAAAAATAGCCTTTAAAACTTGAAGTAAATAGCTTTTGTAACAACTATATTTTTTTATTTGGGTAACTGATTTTGGTCAGTTTTAATCCAGTTTTAATGGTCTTTATTTCATGTTTTAAAGTCTGAAAATTCATAGCATTTGAACCTTTAAATAGAGCTCCTTTGTGCTCATTTGGAGAAAATATATTTCAGAAATTCTTCCATCCTTTTGAAGGCTTTCTCTACACTCCTAAGTTTCTTTTGATACTCCATTTCCGGGCAAATCTTGTCAAGTTTAAACTCTACTTTTCGGGTGCAAAGTTAGTAGAGTGTTGTGTTAACCTTGGGGGGCGACACCGGTCAATTGATAGCACTCATCACAGTGAAATCGCTTCTAAGACAGTGGCCTCCATACCACGGCGCAACGAAGTTCCGAGCTTTTGATTGCTATGTTCTTTGTTTAAATTTTCGGTTTCAATCTTATTTCCTTTAGTAGCAGTCTTTTATTATTTTACTAACAATATGTACGAAGTTTCCCTTCTTTTGTTTGTGAATGAATTGGCGAAAAGGTTGATTGGTACAACACTACTCGAGTTAATTTCACGGGTGGTCATAACTTCTTTTTGCACTGCAGAGAATATTATCGATGTGGTCGTCGTGGTTTATCTAATTGTGCGGCTACTAAGATGGTCCAGAAAAGTGAGACAGATCCATCGATTTTTGAAGTCACATACGGAGGAAGTCACGGTTGTGGTCAAGAAAACAAAAACCAAAATGAAGAACAACTACGTGTTGTGCTAACAGAAGAAACACAATATCATGAAGTTGGAAGAGCAGGGGAAATATCTGAACCCTATTTTCCTAAGATGGTTTCAACCCCGAATAGTAATTCATTCAACAATTCCTCAACAGGGGTTGTATTTTCAAACTCCAATTCTCTATTCAACATCACCAATTCCGACTTCATATCCACACCAACTTCTTCACCCCATTCAGACTGGAATTTTTCAAATGATGACTTCATTTATGGGCCTGGAAATGACTCGAATTTGTTACTTAATGATACTAGTCTCACGAGACTCACTGCCTTACTTGATGATGTACCTGAAAATTGTAGTCACACCTATAGAGGTGTCCACCAGCATCCTTCGGGGAAATGGGCCGCTGAAATCCGCGAGACCAATGGTGGCACTCGTATCTGCCTCGGCACTTTTGAGACTCGTATTGATGCCGCTCGGGTTTACGATGCTGAGGCCTATAAACTCTATGGGGAAAATGCCAAACTCAACTTTCCTCATCGTTACATCAAATAAGCCTAGAATTCCAGGCACATGAACAATGCTAGGGGACTATCATAGCACACATAGTATCTCTAGCATCATGTTTAGATGTCATTTATCGTCTGTCTTTTGTGTTATCCTTATGTCATTTATGTTTATCTCTTGTTTTTATCTTTTAGTAATATTATTGTCTGGATATACTTTAAGAGTTCTCTTTCAGTTAGGATAATCTGTTAGTATTTTGATATACACAAGTCTCATGATACAAGGAGTATTCTTAGGAATAACGTGTATTTAAACTCATTGAGTCTTTCAATATTAGATACAATTTTTTCATCACTTCATGAAGTGTTTATAAGTGGGAGAAGAACAGTGCTGAGCATTTCTTCTTGTATTATAACAATGAGCATGTTCAGCTTGCTGTGTTCTATCCATCACTCGCTCATGTCACGTGCAATACAGCTTGAGGGAGCTCTTTCATGGGGGGGGGGGGGGGGGGGGCAGCCATATCAATTTGGTTAATTTGTCATAGTTTGGACTACTTATTTGATATTTTCTGTAGTACTTTTATCTTGAAAAGGGTGATGCTTATTTGCGAGCCTTGTTTATTGAAACAATGGAAACAACTGAAAGATTTGAAGAAAGAATTACTGTCAAGAATGAAGCTTGAAAGCATTTTTTGAAATTCAATGCGAAGAAAAAGAATTCCAAAACTCACTATGATGTTTATATATCTCAAAATATTCAAAATCTCCTAGAAACTTAATTCTTTACTCAAAAAGTTACTCAACTATTAAAAATTTACATAACAATGTCATTTTTCTTTTGTTTTGATAAGAAAGTCATTTATCTTTACCATATCACTTCAAACGTCACTTTTCCAAAATTTGTATAAATTTGTCCAACAAAAAATATGTAGCATTTTATTTAGTCCACGTGAACATTTCCCCCCCCCCCCGTCAACCCACGTGAATTATTGACTATTATCACTTAAAACTAATTTGACCTGCTCCGACCCGAACCAAAAACCCGAATAAAACCCTCTTCAATAGTTAAGTGACCATTAACTTGTAATTGTTCCTAGTTTGAATCTTTTTGTTAAGAGTCCCACATTGAAAATAAAATGGAAACATGGACTTCTTATATGGATCGTGGGCCCACATCAGAAATGGAATGGGAACATAGACTCATTATATGGACTTGGACAATCCTCACCCCACAAGCTAACTTTTGGGGTTGATGAAAGAAATAATCCCCTTGATTATTTTCATTAATTGAATAGGTATATATACAAGATACAAAATAGGAGAATCCTATTCCTAAAATCTTATTCTACCATAATTCTAACTCTACAATTATGGTAGTGTATATTCCTAATTAAGGTAACAAATACATTACAATATACTACACATATATTTTCCTAATATACAATATTCTTGTCTATTTACTATGTACCAACCAAGAGGGCTGAATCCGAGACTGCCCAATTATGGGCAGAATCCGAGGTCTTTCCATAAGGCAATATACACATGTATATTGTGTGTATATTGCCTTATTTAACACACCCCCGCAGTCATAGCGGGCGGTCTTCGAACGCTGAGACTGTCCCTAAAATCTTCAAAGAGTACCGAGGGAAGACCATTTGTAAAGATGTCTGCAACTTGATATCTTGACGGGACATGACATACGCGTACCTGCCCCCGAGCAACCTTTTCACGGACAAAGTGAATGTCCATTTCGATATGCTTAGTGCGTTAGTGCTGAACCAGATTACCTGAGAGGTAGATGGCACTAACATTATCACAATATACTAAGGTTGCCTTCTGAATGGGGCAATGAAGCTCTAAAAGCAAGTTACGTAACCAACATGATTCTGAGACCACATTAGCTACCTCTCTATATTCTGCCTCTGCACGGAGCGGGATAGAGTCGCCTGACGCTTCGCAGACCAGGAGACTAAGTTGTTGCCAAGGAACATACAATAACCTGACGTAGACCGTCTAGTGTCCGGACAACCACCCCAATCCACATCTATGTACGAGACAAGTGTGGATGTAGATGAAGGATACAAGTGCAAACCATAGTCCAGCGTCCCCTGAATATAACGAATGATGCGTTTGATTGCATTCATGTGCTCAACTCGGGGATCATGCATGAATAAACACACCTGCTGAACAAAGATACGTAATATCCCGATCGGTAAAGGTAAGATCTTGTAGGCCCCCGCAAGATCGCGATAGTGGGTCGGGTCCTCATATGGTGCACCTGCCGCGGCACTAAGCTTGGGTTTTGCATCAACTGGAGTGGAAGTGGACTTACAGGATGACATCCCAGCCCTCTCTATGATCTCAGCAGCATACTTTCGTTGAGACAAAAACAAACCACCTGAATGACGCTTGACGGCAATCCCCAAAAAATAACTCAAGGGCCTTAAGTCTTTCATAGTAAACTCGGGCGAGCATGGCCATGATAGACTGGCGCAAGGCATCGGAAGAGGCAGTCAAGATGATATCATCCACATACAACAGAATGTAGGCCAGTGACGAACCACGACGGTAGATGAACAGGGAATTATCTGAACTGCTGTGAGTGAACCCAATAGTCGAAACAAAGTCAGCAAACCTCGTATATCAGGCCCGTAGAGGCGCTTAAGCCCATATAAGGACTTCTTCAACAAACAGACATGATGAGGACGGTTGGGATCCCTGAAACCCAACAGCTGATGCATATAGATTGTTTCCTTGAGATCACCATGTAGGAAAGCATTCTTGACATCCAACTGATGAATAGGCCATGCCTTCGAAAGAGCCAAGCTAAGCACAGTGGGAATAGTAGCCAGCTTGACCACCGGACTAAACGTATCCCCACAATCTATCCCAACCTGCTGAGTCTTACCATCACCCACAAGCCGCGCCTTATGGCGAGCAAATGAACTATATGAATTTTCCTTATGAGCAAAAATCCACATAGACCTGATAACATTAATACCACATGGACGGGGCACCAACTCCCACGTCTTATTATCAATAAGAGCATTATATTCATCAGTCATAGCAATTTTCCAATTAGGGTCATTTAAGGCGGACATCGGATTACGGGGCAAGGGGGATTTAGAGACATCATAATGTAGATTAAAATGTCTTTTAGGTGTAAAAATACCCCGTTGACTACGAGTGACCGGTCTATGACTCGAGAAAGAATTAAGTGAATTTTGGGAATTTGCTGGGCTCGGGGACGGACTGGCCAGCAGGCAGTGGGCCTGCTGGCCCAAATCGAGACGATGTGGCGTGAACTGGACCAGTTCCAGAGGTGGGGCCGGACTGGCCCAATTGTTGGAACTGTTCCAATGGCTGAAACTGGGCACGGGATAGTGGGGCCAGCGGGCAGTGGGCCCGCTGGAGAGTTTTGGGTGCGGGAGATGTCCGAAAAATTCCGAATAATATACGGGGATATTTGGTCATCCAAAAAATTATACGACCTAGGCTCGGGAGTATGAACTTTCGTAAAAGGAAATTGGGTTTCATCAAAAATGACATGGCGATTAATTATGATTTTCTTGGAGGATAAATCAAAGCATTTATAACCACGATGATTAGACGGATAACCCAAAAATACACACGGGGTAGACCGAGCCTGAAGTTTGTTAATTGTGGTGGATGGGAATAACGGATAACACAAGCACCCAAAAATCCTAAGATGAGAATAAGAAGGGTTCTTATTATATAGGATTTTGAGGGGGGAAGAATATGTCAGACCTTTGGACGGAATTATGTTAAGGAGATATGTTGCCATTTGCAGAGCATGATGCCAAAAATACAGGGGTACGGAAGCATGAAGTAAGATAGTGCGGACAATGTTATTTATGGAACGAATTTTGCGTTCGACTTTCCCATTTTGAGAAGATGTATGAGAGTACGAAAAATGAAAATTTATCCCATTATTATCACAGAACTCCCGAAACCCCCTATTGTCATACTCTTTCCCATTATCACATTGAATATTCTTTATTTCTCTTTTAAATTGTGTTATAATGAATGCTCTAAATTTTATGAAGACAGAAAACACTTGAGATTTATTGGTAATTGGAAACGTCCACAAAAATTTAGAATAGTCATCCAGAAACAGAACATAATATCGATGACCTAATGAACTTAGAACAGGAGATGTCCATAGGTCGCTATGAATAATATCAAATGGTTGTGATGTATGAGAATTTGAGTCCACAAAAGGCAACTTAACACTTTTCCCTAATGAACAAGATTGAAAAATATGAGTACGACTCGTACCCTTACAAGAAATAAAGCTATTTTTATCTAAAACTGATAAAATAGAAGAGCCCGGATGACCAAGGCGGGCATGCCGGACGGAAGGAGAAATGGCGCAAAAGCGACGGCCCAGGCTTGACTCGATGGACTGAAACCGGGCATGATAGGATAAAGATCCCCCCTACTATCACACCTCATGAGATGACTCCCCGTCTTGAAATCCTTCACAGATAAACCAAAAGGATCAAATTCAACAGAAACCGAATTGTCAGTAGTGAACTTTCTGACAGACACTAAATTTTTAATCAATCTGGGGGCATGTAAAGTATTTTTCAAGATAAGGGGTGGATTGGGGAGAGACAACGTTTTCTGACCATAACCCTGAATTGGAATAGAGTTGCCATTACCAACAATTATACCCCGAGGGGTGCTCAAATTGGAATAAGATGAGAGAGTACCTGATTCGGAAGTCATGTGAGTAGTGGCCCCGGTGTCCATGTACCAATTTGGGTCCGGTTGAGTCAACCCCAACGTGTGCATCGCGACCTCGATATCGGTCTGAGTGGGGCCTGCTGCATGATGGGCTTGCGGAGGTCAGGGCCCAAGAATTCCAAACTGTGATTGGGCTGGGTCGTAGCCTTTGGAATCGCCGTTGTTGCTGCCAGCGCCGATCGGCCGCCACCGCCGGTTGTTGGGCCTGAATTGTTGGCCAGCCCACTGGCCGCTGGAATAAACTGCTGGAGTATAAGGGCTGCTGGCCCACGGCCTACTACTACAGCCCCACTGCCATGGGCCCCACTTACATAGGCCCCACTGTCATGGGCCCCACTTCCATGGGCACCACTGCTGGGACCATGGGGTGGTGGGCCACTGTTCCCTGGATGGGGCCCACCGCCTGCTTGCTGACCACCAGAACCGCCACCCGAACCGCCGCGTTTGCCCCCGCGGTTTTTGTTATTATTCTTACGATTATTTTTGCCACCACCATGATTATGGTTTTGGCCCGAATTATTAACAAAACCCGAAGAACTTAGAGAGGACGCCACCATGACGATGGGGCTTGCTCCGGTAGCCGCCTTTTTAGCCAACTCAGCTTCTTCCAATGTAAGCATGGAGCGGGCTTGATAAAAGTCAGGAAAAGGGTTGCTTTGACGAAGGAGAGTTCCAACGCCATTATAGGCCTCCGAAAGGCCGGAAACCAATTGTAGAACCAGTCGATTATTTGTTATAAGTACGCCAACATTACGGAGTTGATCCGCCAACTCCTTGAGTTTCTTGCAATATGCAGAAACGTTTGGAAATTCGTCCATTCGAACTAGAGAGAATTCCTGCTCGAGTGTGATGACACGTGAATGTTGGTTATCTTGGAATATGTCACGCAATCTATTCCAGGCAGCCATAGCCGTGGTATCCGGCTCAATAATCGTCTGTAGAAGGTCAAACGAAATAGTGGCGTAGATCCACCGGAGAACGGTAGCATCAAGAGTAATCCATAACTGAGGATCCTCCGCGGTAAGAGGTGTAGCAAGAGGAATGATGTTATGAATAACTTGATGGGAGATAGCGTGAATTTTAAACAACTCCGCCCACGTCGCATATTGTATGTTTTCCATCTCAAGGACAATATGGATACTGTTCTTGACATTAGAAACCATGAGGGCAGGATAAAAATTGTTCTTAGACATATTGAAAGAACAAAGTAGGAGGGGAAATTTGGGAAAAGTAAGAGAGATTTTGAGAGCGGAAGACGACTTTCGGAAGAGAAATCCAGGAGGGGGGAGGGTAATCGGCCGAGATGGTCGAAACTTTTGGGAGAGAATTTTTTTGTAAAACCTAGTCTCTTGATACCATGAAAGAAATAACCCCGTTGATTATTTTCATTAATTGAATAGGTATATATACAAGATACAAAATAGGAGAATCATATTCCTATTCTATTTCTAAAATCTTATTCTACCATAATTCTAACTCTACAATTATGGTAGTGTATATTCCTAATTAAGGTAACAAATACATTACGATATACTACACATATATTTTCCTAATATACAATATTCTTGTCTATTTACTATGTACCAACCAAGAGGGCTGAATCCGAGACTGCCCAATTATGGGCAGAATCCGAGGTCTTTCCATAAGGCAATATACACATGTATATTGTGTGTATATTGCCTTATTTAACAGTTGAGTTAGGCCAAAGATTCATTCTTTACATGGTATCAGAGCTAGACTCATTCCACTTCTTTGTTCATGGATGTTGGGCCCCCAAATTATATTATCCGCACTCCAGTTAACAAGGTCTTGGCGTACGGGGAGTGTTAAGAGTCCCACATCGAAAATGAAATGGAAACATGAACTCCTTATATGGACTTGGACAATCCTCACCCTGAAAGCTAGCTTTCAGGGTTGAGTTAGGTCCAAGATCCATTCTTTACACTTTTTGCTCTCGTCTTATACCTTTTAACCACTTGTTATTGTTTTCTAATTATCTTTTCAGAAGTTTCATTTCCCTACTAAAACAAATTTGTCATAAGGGGGTAGAAGTTAAAAATAAACGGGAATGAGTAAAAAAATATCCTTAACGTATTGGGAATGACTTAAAACTGCTCTATTGGATCAAATTTGCCTCTCATTCTACTGATTAGATAAAAAATACCCTTAACATATTAAAAATAGCTAAAAAAAATGTTCTTCTTCAATCTATTGGATCGAATTCACCCATAATGTTATTTTCAAGCTTAAAATTGCTCATTCATTAACAGTATAATTAACATTTATTAAACTTTAATTAAATATGTGACCTTTATTTTTGGCCCACTTAAAGTTTTGACCCATTCTCATGACCAAACTCAACACAAAACTCGTTTTAAATTAACACAACTAAGAAATAAAATCATTTTTCACCTACAGTTTTTAATCAATTTTTGTACCAACAATTTTGAGAATGTTATAAAATTATAGCAAAAGACAAGAAATGTAGACAAAGATCTAGAGAGGAGGGATAATACTTTCTTCTTATTTCAAGTGTATACAAGTGTCCATTCAAACGTAAATAGCATCCCAATTTATAGGATGAAACCACCACAAAGGTTATAAATATTAAGTGCCCAAATTAATAGGTACATGTAACATACAAAAGGTTCATGGAACTTAGTGAATGTGTATGGACATCCATACAATGAATATGTATTTCATAACACTTCCCCTTGGATGTTCATAGATAATGTGCCTCGTTAAAACCTTACTAGAAAAAACCAATGGAAAAAATTCTAGTGAAGAAAAAAGAGTACACATTTCTAATAATACATATTTTGGTTTCCTCATTAAAAAGCTTACAAGAAAAACCCAGTGGGACAAAACCTTATATGAAAAAAAGAGTACAACATGTATTAACTTCCCCTGATGAGAACTTCATGCCAAATGCTTGAATCTTCGCATTCCAATCTTGTGCACCATCTTCTCGAAAATTGTAGTTGGCAGAAACTTAGTGAACAAATCAGTCATGTTATCACTTGAACGAATCTGTTGCACGTCACCATTCTTTTGGAGCTCGTGTGTGAAGAACAACTTTGGTGAAATGTGATTTGTCCTATCTTCTTTTATGAATCCTCCCTTTAATTGAGCAATGCATGATGCATTATCTTCATATAAAATTATGGGTATTTTCTCACATTTCAAATCACATTTTTCTCGAATGAGATGTATAATTGACTCAGCCACACAACTTCCCAGCTTGTCGCTATTATCTCAGCATGATTTGAAGAGGTCACTACGATGGACTGCTTTGTAGATCGCCAAGATATGGCAGCACCCCCACATATAAACACATAGCATATAGCCTATTTGAGATCTAGCTTTATGTGGGTCAGATAAATACCCTACATCGGCATAACCAACTAGATCGGGACAGCAATTATTAGAATAAAATAAGCTCAAATCGACTGTCCCTTTTAGATACCGCAATATGTGTTTAATTTAGTTCTAGTGTCTCCTTGTAGGAGCACAACTATAACTTGCTAACACATTAACTGAAAATGCTATGTTAGGCCTTGTGGTATTGGCAAGATACATTAGTGCACCGATTGCACTAAGATATGGTACTTCAAGACCAAGAATTTCTTCATTATTTTCTTGTGGTATGAATGGATCTTTATTCACATCAAGTGATCTAACAACCATCGGAGTACTTAATGGATGTGCTTCATCCATATAAAATCATTTCAACACTTTTTCTGTATATGAAGATTGATGGACAACGATACCATTTGTCAAATGTTCAATTTGTAAACCAAGACATAATTTTGTCTTTCCAAGATCTTTCATCTCAAATTCCTTCTTTAAATAATCAATCGCCCCTTTGAGCTCTGCAGAAGTTCCAATGAGGTTTTTGTCGTCAACATATTCAGCAAGTACAACATAACCGATATTGTTTTCTTTATAAAAATACATGGGCAAATGGCATCATTTAGCATTCCTTTAACAAATACTCACTAAGGTGGTTATACCACATGCATCCGGATTGCTTTAAACCATACAATGATCTTTGCAATCTGATTGAGTGCATTTTTCAAGACTTTGAACTACATGCCCCAGGCATCTTAAATCCTTCAAGAATTTTCATGTATATTCATTTTCAAGTGTTCCATAGAGATAGGTTGTAACCACATCCATTAAATGCATCTCAAGTCTCTCATGGATAGCAAAACTAAAGAGATAACATAATGTTATTGCGTCCATAACGGGTGAGTACATCTCTTCATAATCGATGACAGGCCTTTGTGAAAATCCTTGTGCAACAAGGCATGCCTTATATCTTTGTATCTCATTTTTCTCATTTCTTTTTCGCACAAAAACCCATTTATAACTAACATGCTTAATACCATTAGGTGTTTGGACTACAGGTCCAAAAACTTTCTGTTTGGTATATGAGTTTAACTCTGATTGAATTGCCTCTTGACATTTTGGCCAATCACATCTTTCCCGGCATTCTTTAACAGATTGGGGACTATCTTGCATAATTCTAGTTGCAACATTATAAGCAAAGACATAATCCACATTTATTTCCAAGCGATTCAAATTAGTCCTAACATCAATTGGATTTATTGACATTTCTTTATTTTATTGAGTTTGAAGCTCATTGATTTCTTCAAGAATATCAGGATTGATCAAATCTTGCATTTCTTTATGAGATTCTTTCTTAGTGCCATCTTGACCATTTATTTTTCTTTTTCTAGGATTCCGATCCTTAGAACCCAATGGTCTACCACGCTTCAGGCGTGCTTTGGACTCATTTGCTATAACGCTAGTAGATGGTCCTACAGGGACATCAATCCAAATTGGGACATTCTCTACAGGGATATGTGATTTGGTAATCCTTTTCAAATCAGTAAATGTGTCTGCATTTGATTTGCTATTTTCTGCAAGTGAATAATCCTTTGGACCTCTAGCTCACAAATAGAAGCACGTGAATCAAGATGAGACAATGATAGATTATTCCATAAAATTTTCCTTTTTATTTCATTATTCTCTCCCCCCCTAATTTTGGGAAAATTATCTCATCAAATCGACAATCAGCAAATCGAGTAGTGAACAAATCTCCCGTTAATGATTCAAGGTAGAGAATAATGGAGGGTGATTCAAACCAACATATATTCCTAATCTTCTTTGGGGGCCCATCTTGGTGCGATGTGGTGGTGCTACATGCACATATACGACGCATCCAAAAATTCTTAAATACGATATATTAGGTTCTTGACCCAAAACTAATTGCAACGGAAAAAATTTATGATAATTTGTCGGTCTGAGACGAACAAGTATTGTTGCATGCAAAATAGCGTGACCCCAAACAGATGTGGGCAACCTCGTTTTCATAAGTAATGATCTTGCTATCAACTATAGCCGTTTAATTAATGACTTTGCAAGGCCATTTTGAGTGTGAACATGAGCTACATGATGTTCAACTTTTATCCCAATTGATAAATAATAATCATTAAATGCTTGAGATGAAAACTCTGTAGCATTATCAACGCGAATAGACTTTATCAGATTATCAGGAAACTGTGCCCGTAATCGAATTGTTTATGCCAGTAATTTTGCAAGCGCCAGGTTGCGAGATGACAGTAGGCACACATGAGGCCATATAGAAGAAGCATCTATTAGGACCATAAAATATCTAAATGATCCACTAGGTGGGTGAATAGGTCCACAAATATCCCCATGTATACATTCTAAAAATTCAGGGGATTCAAACCCAACCTTTGTAGGTGATGGCCTAATAATTAACTTTCTTTGACAACAAGAAGGATAAGAAATTTTTTTGTTTAAAAGAATCTTCAGGTTCTTTAATGGGTGTCCATTTGATTTTTTTATAATTCATCTCATCATTATAGATCTAGGGTGTCCCAGTCGATCATGCCAAAGTACAAACATATTGGAGTCAGTAAACTTTTGGTTTACGACAGATTGTGCCTCAATTACACCAATTTTTATCCAATATAAAGGATTATTCTTGAGAACTCTAAATGTTCTCTTATTTATAATATTACCATCATAGTGATAATTATTGTTTTGTCCTTTTTCATGCCCACGTTCATTACGGTCCTGATAATTATTTAGTCTTATTTCAAACTTTTGATTTATCGCTCTCACATTCGCTTCATGGAATGGAGCAGATCCAGTTGGACGAGTTTCATAATTTTTCACCAGAAAGATATAATTGTACCTTAATCATCATTATATCATCAATATAGTGCATTGGGTCGCAACCCCGATGTCTTACCCATATAAGACGTGACATGCCATAATACGTTGGGACCTAACCCTACATCTTATCACCATGGTGCATCATGACTTGAAATCAATGCCTTACCCTCATAAAGTCGTGTTAGGCCATAATGTGTTGAGACCCAACCCAACATCTTATCATTATGGTGCATCAGGACTTGAACCTGATGTCTTACCCTCATATAATGTTTATCACAAGTTTTCTCATTCACCCCAAGGAATTAAACATAATTCTGCGTAGCCACAACTAGGCATAAAATAATTTTATAATATTGTTTTTAAATTTTTTCATAAATACTGCTCCAGGAGCACATTTGACATCATAAAAATAAAGAATGTTTTCTTATACATTCTTGTACTTGATCTTAAATCTATTCAGATCAATATTTATGTATTTTCAATCTTGTGAAATAATTGAATGTCATAAAATATTAAAAACACAACTTGTTGCTTACCTGAGGAGACCTTTCAAAGCTTATTCTTTCCTTGTATGGTTGTGAGCTACAACTTTTGTACATTATCAGAAAACTTATAAATAATAATTTTCTACCAGCAGTATACCAGTCCATAAATAATAAACATAGCGAGCATTTAAAAATATTTTTACTTTAAGTGATCATTAACCAACCATAATTAATAATACCTTAAACGTATTATTTCTTAACTTATAGTTATAAAGTTAAATACTTAATCATAATAAGACTTTATGAAATGTTTATTGTCAGTCTAACAGTTATATATTTCTTACAATTTTGTAAGTAACATTTGCTAATGGAACAGATATGTATCTCACGTTATAACCTTTACAATTTAATGAAGATACAACTAATGTTGATATTCAAATAAATATGATGATCATCACTCCCTTAATATGAATGATGATCAAGATGCAATTAATTACTGATATTCGCATTCACATATTAATTACATTTTTACTCACGTGCAAAGTCTTTTATCAGAGAGAAAAGTATTTGGCACACAAATGTTTCATGTGATAGTTAATTCATCAGCTAATTCACGGGCTATACCATTACTGAATAAAATAATATATATACATCTCATATCGTAAACCGTCATAGTTTACTTGTGTTAAATAACTTTGACATTTTATGAATAATAAAATAATATCATATATGATCGAGCGGTAATTTTCTTATATCGTATCACATATATTCAAAAACATAATAGTGATTAAGGTAAGATTATTTGATGACACATATGTGATTGTAACTATAAGACTAAAGACAATGAATATATATCAAATTCATTTAAGCTACTATAGCAACCACTGTTGTTAGTATTATTTCATGCTTATGTCTTGAGAATTCAAGATATAATTAAGTTCAAGACTGACATGTGGTTGAATGTAACTAAACTGATAATTATGTATTCCTAGAATCAAATTAAATTTTTTTTGGAAAACATACCTTGCTTGGTGTTCGTAACACAAAAATGAAAATCATACTGAAACCTTGTCAGTTGATTAGAGCTTCATACTGATAACGTATTATAAAATTATAGCAGAAGACAAGAAATGTAGACAAAGATCTAGAGAGGAGGGATACGACTTTCTTCTTATTTCAAGTGTATACAAGTGTCCATTCAAACGTAAATATCATCCCAATTTATAGGATGAAACCACCCAAAAGGTTACAAATATTAAGTGTCCAAATTAATAGGTACATGTAACATACAAAAGGTTCATGGAACTTAGTGAATGCGTATGAACATCCATACAATGAATATGTATTTCATAACAGAGAACTTATTTTAATCTTTGTTGATGCTCCTACCCACACTACTGCAAGATCAATATAATTTGTAAATACAGACAGGATTATTAAAAAACCGTTCAGATGTCTAATTGTTGGTTAGGGTTGTACAGAATCCAGTTACTTTTGCGCAATGTATCAAACATTTCAGGGATCTGTTTTGATTTGTTGGAGCAGTTAAAGCGTACTAATCACTGACTAAACGAAAATGCTAACTTCTGACCATAGATAGCTTCTTTATTGTTTTCATCTATTTTTTACTTTGATCTTGAAGGAAATAATTAATCTAGAACACACGGTTCTTCCCAGATCCGTTTATATTTATTTTACTAGTCGCCGACATAATCACATGTTAAACAAACATGAACCATATAAAAAAGATCCCACTCTATGTCATACCTGATGAGTTATAGAAGATTGTTCCAACTTCCAAGTTAGTTGAAGATCACTTTTTTTACCCGTAAAACGGTACAGTTGAATTTGTATAGGTGGTCAAGGACACGTGGATCTCAAGTGACACGTTAGATATGAATTCTAGATGAATTATACTGAAAACGAGTAATAATAAGACAAAGTAAAGTAATGATTAGCTTGAGCCTTGTGACAACTTTTGGGAAAAGTTGTGCTAACTTGTATGTAAGCACAAAAATCGAGAGAATATAAGCAAGTATCTTGTAATAACTAGAATGTGATGATTTACAATGGAACAACATGTCCTATTTATACATGAGTCACACAGATACACAACCCACGGAATATGCCTTCATTAATACATGAGAATAAGTTGTAATAATTGGATAATCAATATCTCAATAAATGTCATTAAAGCTTCATCGGAAGACGTATGACCGGGTTGGTAATGACCGCCTGTTAAAATTCAAACGACTCTTAGCCTTCAATATTACCAGTACTAACCATGCTTGTGTCGCTCCCGGTACCACGCGTACCTAGTCGATAGTGCCTTAGGCTAACGTGGTCATGATTCAGCATCATGCTCCACGTGTCATACTATAATTTGTACAACTGTCTTTTACGAATTTTGCCCTATACATATAGTCCCCACACTTTCTGGGTGTAACTATCGTGTATCCGGGAAGTGGATTTGAACTCCCAATCGAATAAACCTAGTACTTCAGCGGGAAATTTGAATCGTAATGATTACAAAACTTGTCAAACGTCACATCCATTCAATGCTTCAAAAACAACGACAATTGAACCATCGCTCTGATCGACGGGAACTGCAACAATGATGGTGCACGCCTTTTTACCTCCAAAATGTTATATTTTTTTTTATCATAAATAGGAGGCCAAATCTTTTACAAAAGGAAACCACAAACTTTGCAAGATTTCTTGAAAACTTTTCCTTTCTTCTTTCTTAAAAAACTTCTTCAACAATGTCTTCAACCAAATATTCTTCTTCTCACTCCTATAAGGGCAATGACAACCCTCTAAGCCGCCGCCATAGGAAGGAACCCATTTCCCCTACAACTCAGAAAATTGACTTACACTCTACTACTGCTGCCGAAATCCTTTCTTCGTGATTTGACTTCTCAAGAGATCTCCGTGTTCAAAATAACTACGAATATGTCGAGAATTTTGAATCTAAAATAACAACCAATGTTCTTCTTGACATCGTAAAGGATAGTAGTTTTCCTCTAACATAGTTGTAAGAACAATCGATCATGTCGACTGAGTGCTTTGTCATGTTGAAGGGTTTTCCATGACATATACTTATCCATTCACCATTGGTTTTAAATTCCCCATTCCAAAGATTTTCAAGGATATTTGCCGATGGTACAGGATTTGCTTAGGCCAAGTTGCTTCACAAATTTGGAGATTAGTTTACTGCATTCAGATGTTAGCCAATGCCCCATTCACTATTGACCACCTTCTCCTCCTCTATTACCCTAGGGTTTTACGAGGTGGAATTATTCATTTATACCCCCAGAAAATCCGCAGCCTCATTAATGCGGAGGATGACTACGACCGAGGTTGGTTGACCCATTTTATTTTAATCAAGACGGACCAAATCTATCAACCTTCTTCGGATCCTTTCGCGGAAGAGTGGAATTCTTCACGTGAGTATTTTTTTTTCCAATAAACTTATTTGCTTGGTTTTCCAAATAAAGGAAAATTTCATTCTAATTCAAGTGTTATAACTTTTCAGCCATTTTAGTTAAGCCGTAACTGTTTGAAGGGATTTTTGAGTGGGTAGTAAGTCTTCTTCATGCCTCCCCAACATCACTAGGTCATGGAGGAGTATTACATCCGAATGGTGGAAGGGAAAATACCACGGTAACCCTTAGCCCCGATTCTTCCTTTTATACGTGTTTCATCCAGAATTTCCTGGGACTCATTTTCAATATTTTTTCTCCATTCACGGGGCTCCCGGTACGAAAATTCGCAGCCCAAAAAGTGCCATCTCGTGCAGCTACTCTGTCGAACATCCTTTAGTCTGCTTTTAGCAACCGAAAATAGAAAGCTCGAGATGAGGTTCCCGAGACCCCGGTGGGAATTGGTTCCCGAGTGAGAAACCGCCACCGACTCATGAAGTATTGGAAAGAGCTGTAGGTGGAGGATAAAGCGGGTGTTATTTAAATTGATGATGAGGATAAGGTGACCAATGAAAGCACCATCCCAGGTAGTCCCCAGCAGGATGCTCCGGAGGTGGAGACGCCTATTCCCCCTTAGGATCCTTCTAAGCACAACTCAATTCCTACCTCCGGAACTAAGGTCGGGACATCTGCTTCTTCTCCCCAGAAAGCTCCCCATGCTACCCTCGAGGCTTCTCTTGCTCATCTTGTAGATTTGTTTCTATAGGTAGAATACACCTTCCTTTTTATTGTTCTTTACAAAATCACACTCATTTACCGATCGCAATCCTTTTATTCAGGGTCATGCCTCTACTCTATCCACTGCAGATTTGGCTAAAGAGATGGGCCCTGCCCCTAAAGAAAAGAAGCTGAAGGAAGAAATCCAGCATCTTAGGGCAGAAGTTGAAAACCTTCGATCTGATCTTAGAGACTCGAGCTCTCTTCAGGCCTCCCTCCGGCTTCGATTGCAGGATGCTATTGACTCTCTTCGGGACTGAGAGAATTCCTTTCAGACCTTAACCACCACTTATGTGACCCTTCAATAGAGGAGAGCAAAGTTAGCAGCTGACTTAGCGGAAGCCCAAGGATAGTTGCATACCTCCGAGCACACCATCAATGAGCTCCAAGCTAAATGTCAAAGACAAAAGCTTATGAGAGACTTGGCTGTCCTAAAGAGTCGCGTGCACACCCTTGAAGGGGCCAGCAAGTCGAAGATTAATATTCCTTCTGAGCTCCTAGATGCATAAATTGACCTTCACGATGCTGAGTTATCGTTGGAAGCTCTACGATGAGATAGAGAGGATTTAGATGTGGAAGCTGGTGGAGAGGCTGGTGATGATGATGAACCCCCCTAACTAATATTTTAGATCTTTTTGTTGGCAACACTGGAAACACCCCCGGCGAACCATGGAGCGGGTAGGCCGTAACCTTTTGCGCGGGTTTTTATTTCAGTTTTTTTTGTTACTAGGTCACTGTTGGGCCCGGTTAGTAGCTTTTGTATTCAGGCTATTTTCAATCCAAAAATTATGAATGAACTTTTCTCTTTTTCTTTGCAATTCTGCATAAGGTTTTCATTCTTTATTTATTTCCATAAGCAAGCATTAGTTATAAACTCTATTACTTTGCTTTTCAAACCAGAACCTAGCTTCGAGGTTCATTTTACCAGAATAGGCTAAGATTTATAAGTTTAATAACTTTCCGATAGCCTTAATTAAGGTCCAAAGATATATTTTCCTTTTCATCTTTAAATCAAGGCTTTTGATGGCCTTCAAAGCTGGTTTCGGACATAACTTGGGTCCGAACAACTTAAAACCCCGGTACTTCTTATACCCAGCGCCTTAAAAAATTTTTTGTTAAGGTTTTAATAAGAGAGGGCCCTTATTTTCAATGGTGTTGTGAAGAGGATGTCTCCTATTCAATATGTCATGGAATTTTTGATATGTTTAAGATAATAAAATACATTTTTATGCTCATGATGATAAAGATTTATTAATCATAAAAGGAATTTTTTATTGATTTCTTTGACTTACAAATGTGAAAACAAATGCAAGAATAATCCGGCTACCATCTAGTGTGGTCAGTTCAATTATATATAATTTGAATATCCGGGCAATTTCCGGTATCCTGACTATCCGGGCAGTCCCTGGTATCGGGTGCTTTCCTTCGAAGCGCTAAAATTTCATAAAATTTTCTCCACTTGATTATGGGTGTATATGGCCCCAAATATCTAAGAGTTCATGCTATGAATACTTGAATATTGGATAGCTCTCGTTGGTAGCAAGACAAGTAACATGCTCATTTTGTGATGCTGCCTCATTAAAAACATTGTCGAAAATCCTTTTGGGATAAAAAATGGACGAAGAGAAAAAGAGTGCAACGCATGTTCTATCTTACTACACATAGTACTTCTTCAAATGACTTACATTTCAATTAGTTGAAATTTTATTTTCTCATTGGTCTGTTAGATATTAAGCTCCTTTACCAGCAATATCGGTGACCGTATATCCTTCCAAGTTTGCGCCTAGTTTCCCAGTGTTATGCTCCCGAGTACTCTGAGTTACCCTCCAGAGCACCAAGTCCCTGAGTTTGAATTATCAGAGATTTGTGCGCCTGTTGTAGTATCACTCCATTCTTTGCTTTTAGACTACCATCCGGACATATGCTAAATCTCAACGTTCTTCGAGCAAATCCAGGTGTAGGGACATTGCATTTGATTTATCATCATCCCGGAGATATCTCAAGCTGGGAGTTCCCATTTCTACCGAGATCAAGACTTCTGCACCGTAGACTAGGGAAAAATGGGTTTATCTGATACTCGTTTTCGTCGTGGTTTGATACACCCATAATATCTCTGACAGCATAGACGACCAATTTCTTTAGTAGCCTCCAGCTTCTTCTTTAAATTCTGGATTATAGTCTTGTTCGTCAACTCCGCTTGACCATTTGCACTGGGATGATAGGGAGCAGAGGTGATTCGCTTGATATTTAAGTTATCAAGGAACTCTGTGACCTTGGCTCCGATAAAATTCCATCCATTGTCACAATCTATCTCCTTGGGGATAAAATGACAAATAATGTGTTATCATATGAAGTTCTTCACCTCTTTCTCCCGTATCTTTGTGTAAGCTACAGTTTCAACCCATTTAGAGAAATAGTCAGTCATGAATATAACTTGACATACCTATCCTGGTGCCGCTGGCAAGGGTCCGATAATATTCATCCCCCACTTCATGAATGTCCAATAGGATACCACCGGATGCAATTCTTCTCCCGGTCGGTGTAACAGTTGTGCATGGCACTAACACTTATCACATTTCCGTACAAACATTTTCATATCATCTTCGATCCGGGGCCAATAATAATCGACCCTCATGAGCTTCCTCATTAGGGATTCCGCTCCCGAATCATTTCCACAAATTCCTTCATGGACTTCCCTCATCATGTAATCATTCATCGGGGCCTACGCACCGAGCTAAGGGACCATAATAACACATATGATAAAGTTTTCCATTTATGACACAATACCAGACAACTTTGGTCCTTAGAGCTCTGGATAATTTCGAGTCCTCCGGGAGCTTTCCGTTCATGAGATAGTCCAAGAACTCATTTCTCTAGTCCAATGTTAGGCTGGTTGAATTTATCTCATCGTATCCGACAGGATCCAGTGTTAAATGCAACAACTGAACAACTGACTCAGTTTTAGAACCTTCGGCCTTCGTTCTGGAGTATAAGTTTGTGAGTGCATCCATCTCTATGTTTTCTTCCTGGAGTATATGCACCACTGTCCATCCTTGGAAATGAGACAAAAGCTTCAAGGCCTTTTTAAGGTACCTTGACATGCATTCTTCTTTGTCTTCGAACACTTTATGGATTTGGTTTACTACCAGCAGTGAGTCACATTTGACTTTAATGATTTATGAGTCTAATCCTCGGGCCAATTCTAAACCTGTAACCAAAGCCTCAAACTTTGCTTAATTATTAGTTAACAGAGGGTTGTGTATTGCTTGCCTTAAAGTTTCACAGGTGGGAGTTCACAATACCACTCCTAGATCGGTCTCTTTAATATTGGAGGCTCCATCTGTATACAATGTCCAAATCCCAGGGGCAGTCCCCGAGACTAGGATAGCCTCCTTTTCCGCTTGGGGGTTACTCCCGTACTGAAATCGGCCACAAAGTCTGCAAGGAATTGTGAATTTATCGCAGTCCGAGGTCTATATTCAATGTCAAATTCACTTAGTTCTACCGCCCAGTTAGCCAAGCGCCAGGAAAGCTCGGGCTTATGCAACATGTTTTTAAGAGGAAATGTAGTTACTACAGTAATTGGGTGGCATTGAAAATATGGTCGAAGCTTTCACGATGACATTACTAAGGCAAAAGACAATCTTTCGAGTAATGGGTACCGGGTTTTGGCCCCTGACATTACTCTACTTACGTAATAGATAGGAAATTGTGTGTCTTTTTCCTCCCGTACCAGCACTGCACTTACCACTACCTTTGAGATCGCCAAATATATCAATAGTTGTTCTCCGTCCTTAGACTTTGACATGAGTGGAGGACTAGATAGGTAAATTTTCAGGTCTCGTAGGGCTTGCTGGCATTCAGACGTCCAAATAAAATCATTTTTCTTCTTCAGAAGTGAAAAGAACCTATGACATTTTTCTGATGACCGAGAAATAAACCTGCTTAGGGCCGCCACTCACCCGGTCAGTCGTTGTATTGTTTTCACATCTTTAAGTGTGTCTGGTATATCTTTGATAGACTTTATTTTGTTAGGATTTATATCAATTCCTCTCTGAGAAACCAAGAAACCCAAAACATTTGAAGCTCACCCCAAAAGCACATTTCTTGGGGTTTAGCTTCATATTGTATTTTCCCAGCACCTCAAAGATTTCCTACAAGTGACTTAAATGATCTTCCGCACGAAGACTCTTAATAAGCACATCGTCTATATATACTTCCATTGTTTTTCAAACATTTTATTTACTAACATTTGGCACGTGGCCCCGACATTTTTAGTCCAAAAGGCATGACGTTATAACAATAAGTACCAAAAGTAGTTAGAAAATATATTTTTCTTGGTCCTCCGGGTGCATCCTTATTTGGTTATACCTGGAGTACGCATCGAGAAAACTCATGATCTCGTGCTTAGCCGTAGCATTGATCATTTGATCTATGTTCGGTGGCAGAAATGAGTCCTTAGGACATGCTTTATTTAAATCTTTATAATCAATGCACATTCTAAATTTGTTTCCCTTTTTAGGTACTACGACTACGTTTGCTAACCGATCTGGGTATTTTACTTCTTGCATGGACCATATATTAAGTAGTCTAGCTATCTCTTCTTTAACAAACATGTTATGGAGTTCGGCTATTGGCTGATTTTTCTGTCTCACCGAAGGGAAACTGAGATCCAAGCCCAACTTATAAGTTGTGACTTCTAGAGGAATGTCTGTCATATATTCATGAGACCATGCATAGCAATCAACGTTAGACATAAGATACTTAAGAATTAAATCCCTAAGCCTCGGGGTTAACCTGGTGCCCAAGTATACCTTCCTTTCGGGGGTTTCCGGATGTAGTGCAATCTGCTCAAATTCCTCTATAGTGGAATTGGTGGCATCTGATTCATTCGATACTTGAAAGTATCTAGGTACTTGGTACCGATCCCAAAACACCTCATCCAGATAGGTTGATTTTGCTTCCACTGGCAGAATATGGTGAACATCTTCTGGTACCGGCTCTACTTCTTGTTATTGCTATTTGGGGTTTGTCGCCTTCCGAATATTATATTATACCTCATGTCCCCGTCGAGGACATAAAATTTTATTAACTTAATAACTCTCATCGCGTCCACTGACAGATCTACTTCCCCTTTTGTGGTTTAACTTGACATATTGAAGCCTGAAAGAGTTCTGGCGGTCGGAAATATCTTGTTTCCATGTTCATTTCTTTCACCACATTTAGTTGGATTATATTAGCTAAGCTCTCGGGATCAATTAGAACTCTCTTCACCTGGAAGCAATCAATAGGTACCGTGACTACCCGTACATCATTGTGAGGGAAGATACCACCGGCAGCATCTTCTTCCGTGAACGTGATAATATGTTCATCAAGTATCTTCCAAAACCTCTTCTCCTGGGTTACTGAGATTTTTGTATTTTTGACCGTGATGAAAGATGTAGCGGCAATCATTGACCCATCATAAATTATATTTATAACATGGGGTGGTGCGGTCGAATTTGACTTATTTTTCATGTGTGGTCCCCGCTCATAATTGTTGCGAGCTCTGTCGCTTAAATATTCTTGGAGGTGGCCTCTGCTTAGTATTCCTGCCACATCTTATCGTACATGTCTGCAATCAATAGTTTTGTGCCCGTGAGTGCCATAAAAATTGCATTAGACGGACTGATTTCTTTTGTTAGGATCAGATTGCAGTGGTTTCGGTGGTCGAGATGCCGGATGAGTTCTTAGTACCGCCACCATTTGCTCTTCATCGATGTTCAAGTTATACTCGGATAATTTTGGGTACCTAGTACCCTTGGATGAGTTACCTTTATTATAATTCACCAGTCCTTGATTATTTCATCTGAAACCTCTTTTGTTATTTGATTTTTCAAAAGAGCGAAAACCCTATCCACCTCCCTGCTTTTCGGGAGTAGGATAAGGTTGATAACGATTCTTCAAGGAATTTCGGTCAATTTCGGCTCCTTTGTCAGGTTTTTCAAAGATATTCCCCGCTTTAGATCCAAACATATCATCCTCAATATGGAGCTTGGACTCATACCGATTGTGCACACCTTCCCAAATTGTCGCCTAGAACTCTAAGAGATTTTCTTTGAGCTTTCGGGAGGCATCCGAACTTGCCGGATTTAAACCTTTTGTGAAAGTCTCCGTAGCCCATTCATCCGAGACTACTGGTAACAACATCCGCTCTTTCTAAAACCGTGTAACAAAGTCCATAAGGAGTTCTATTTCTCCTTGTGCAATGTGAAAGATATCCGTCTTGCGTGTCTTCACCTTTTAGGCCCTGCATGAGCCTTTATGAACATGTCAGTGAGCTGAGCGAATGAACCGATTGAATGCTCAAGGAGTTGTGAATACCATGTCAAAGTTCCCTTAACAAGTGTTTCAATGAACTTTTTGATCAGAATTGATTCTATTTCATGTTCTCTTAGATCATTTCCTTTTACGGTCGTAGTATAGACCATGATATGCTCCTGGGGATCAGTAGTCCCATCCTATTAAGCCACAAAAGGCATTTTAAACCTTTTGGAGTTAGTTCGAGCGCAGCCTCTAGCTTATACGCCAATTGAATATATTTCTTTGTGTCTAGTCAGTCAACCACAAGAGGAGCCCTCGGTATTTGGTTGAACTGACGCCGGAACTCCTGTGAATTTTTCTTCGCCTTCTCTGCATTGGTATCAACTTTGCTCGTCATGTCCTTCATGAATTTCAAGACCTTTTCCTGAAACAAATTTTCAGGGGCAACTTCACTCTCTGAGCCATTACTTCCTTGATCATTACCGATTTCTCCATTTGCATTTGGCGGAGGCACCAGTTCTCCTATCGGAGTACTTCCGACATTTTTGGACATGAACCCCTCTTGAAACCGCTTTAGACGTTCCAACTCCTCACTCACCGCGGTGTTCTACGCCTGAAAATTATGTATAGCTTCTTCAGGTGTTTCGTCAGTGGGAACATCCTCATGATGAGTCTGTCCGTCTCCGAATGTAACTTCGTCTGTACACATCGGGTCTTCAGTTCTCGTGGTTACTATAGGAAAACCATTCGTCCCAAGATTGTGTTGTCCTCGACGCTGCGACTACTTTCTTCTATTCCTGTCATTTATCTGATCTGAACAAAGAATAATACTTAAAGAAAGAAATAGATTAGTAGAGAGGTCACTTGTGACACCACAATTGTCTACGCTGGACGGTGGGCACCAAATTATTTGCCCGTAAAATGGTACAATTGAATTTGTATACGTGATCAAGGACATGCGGATCTCAAGTGACATGTTAGATAGGAATTCTAGATGAATTATACTAAAAACGAGTAATAATAAGACAAAGTAAAGTAATAATTAGCCAGCGCCTTGTGACAACTTCTGGCCAAAGCTATGCTAACTTGTATGTAAGCACATAAATCGAGAGAATATAAGCAAGTATCTTGTAATAACTAGAATGTTATGATTTACAATGGAACAATGTGCCCTATTTATACATGAGTTACACGGGTACACAACCCACAAAATATGCCCTCATTAATACAAGAGAATGAATGTTGTAATAATTCGATAATTAATATCTCAATAAATGCGATTAATGCTTCATCGAAAGACGTATGACCGGTTTGGTAACGGTCGCCCGTAACAACTCAAACGGCTCTCAGCCTTCTGTATTACCAGTACCAATCATACTTGTGTCACTCTCGGTACCACGCATACCTAGTCGATAGTGCCTTAGACTGACGTGGTCCTGATTCAGAACCGTACTCCATGTGTCATACTATAATTCATACAGTTGTCTTATATGAATTTTGCCCTATACACACCTTATTCTTCGTAAGAATCTTCCACCGAAGTTCTTTGTCTCAAGAAGAAGAGAGTTTTACGGAGAGTGAGAATTTGTTCTGTGTTAACAGAAGTAGCTTTAGAGAAGTGAGAAGTTTCTAACATTGGGACTTCTTTTATCTTTTTTGAGCAGACACAATTCTTCATACAGTTTCCAACAAATATGTCTTTACTCTCTTTTCTATTTATTTATTATTATATATATAAAAAATATATATATACAAATTTATTTGTAAATGGATGTAAGTTGACCCACATGGCTAACCCAAATACAATTTTCAACGGCTCTCTTTGCTTGGTGTTACAAGATAATCTTGTAAGCATATTAAAGATCGACAAGTTGGTATAGGAATTTGTTGAAACGGGAAGTGGAATTTTTTATCGCGTAGCTGCATTAATTTAAAATGAGTTTTCTGTTGAGTTGGGTCAAGGATAGATTGGGTCAAAATTTTATGTGAACTAATAAATAGAGGTAACATATTTAATTAAAATTTAATTAAATGACATATAATTATACCGTTAATGGGGGGAGGGAATTTTAAACCTGAAAATAGTGTTAGGGGCAGTTTTAATCTCATAGGTAGAAGGAGGCAAATTTAATTTAATAGGTAGAAATAGGACATTTTTGAGTCATTCTAATATATTAAGGTCATATTTGACCCTTTTCGAAAAAATAAGAAAAAAAACTCAAATATGCCACTAAATTATCCGAAATAAATTATTTATGTCACTCGTTAATAATTGGTCTTATTTATGACATCGCCGTGACCGAAATAACTCATATATGCAACTTATCATTAAAAGCTCAAATGACTGGTTTTTAAATACCAGATTTTACACGTGACTTCCAATTAGAGGTCCACTTCACCAACTTAAACCTTAAATTAAAATCAATCCTAAATGAAATTAAAAACCGACTCAGACCTGACCCACCCAAAATCTTTTTAACCCAAATCCCTTTCTTTTATTTTCCTCATCCACATTATACGATCAAAACAAAAAATCCTAAGTTTATTTGGTGAGTTTATCTATTTTGTAAATTACAACCTTAATGCTTGAGCGATGGTAGAAATTTTGCCCTTTACAGAACTCAAATATTGGAACAAAAATCTATGGTGAAACAAGGCTGGCCATGGCCATTGGTTACTTCTCTCCTGTTTTGAGAAGAATATCATTTTCAAGAAATGTGCTTCATCTCTATGATATCTTGGAACTTTAGTGATGATATCCTAATATGATTGGATAAGCCACAGCACAGATTAAGGTCACATACTTGATTCTAGCTATGTTATAATAAGGTCACATAGAAATTCTCCAGTTCGAAAGTTCATAATTTTGTAATAATCTTGGACATTTGCTTGTTCATCTTGTTTCTTTTTTCTTCTAAAACTTTGATACTATAGCCATTTTTTTCTGTTAGGGTGTTTTGTTTTGATAGTATAATGTGGATGAGAAAAATAAAAATAGGAATTTGGGTTAAAAGAGTTTTGGTGGGTTAGGTCTCGGTCGGGCTTAAATTTTATTTGGGCTGGTTTACGTGGACCTTTAATTGGAGCCACATGTAAAATCTGTTATTTTAAAATCAACTATTTGAGCAAGTGAGATGGATGAGTCATTTCAATCACAGAGATAGCATAAACGAACTAAACTATTAACGACTAACATACTTAAGTTATTTCAAATTGTTCGAAAGCATATTTGAGTTTCTTCCCAAAAATAAATAAATAGGAGTAAGTAAGAAGAATTCCAATCTCGAATGCACGAAGGCCTTGATAGTCAACTAATGCAATATGCGTTGACTCTATCAATTACATTTGTACAGGGCAAGGAGACTAATGAGCAAGCCTTCACAGTTCACACTTCACACTTCATTTCCTCCTTTAATTGTCTACCATCCAATCCATTTCTTTGAATTTGGCCCTTTTCATTCTTACATATTCTCACCCTTTTACTAGAAAATTACCTTTTTCATCAAGCTCAAATTGATACAGATCTGCAAATTTTTTTATTATATATATATATATATATATATATATATATATATATATATATATATATTACCAATTTTATAATTTTCTATAATATAGTGTAATTTTTTTTATTATTAATATGTTAATTTTCTTAACTTATAAAATATTAAAAATTAAATATCCATGAGACTTACGGCCTGCGCCTCGAGGCTTACGCTTCACCTCATGTAAGATAAAAAGTTTTCTTTTTTCTTCCTTTTGGATAAAAAGTGGGGTTTTATATATAGGTGTTTGTGCAAACTTTAAAATTATGGGGCTTTTTTTGAAATGGTGTTTAGCTTTAAGTACTCTCTTTGTCCATTTTTACTTGTAATGTATTGACTTGACACACCCCTTAAGAAATAATAAATATAATGATAATTTTACTATATCACGTCTAATTATTACTAAGTTAGGTAAGGATTGAAATCAATCAAACACATTTCAAAAATTATGCCCCCACTAATAATTTCTTCAAGTTTCCAACTCAATAATTAATAATATAAAAAAATAGATATGAAATGATAAATTATTTCTTGATTTTCAAACTGGACAAGTAAAAGTGAACATTTATTTTAAGTATACAGGACAAGTAAATACAGACGGGGGAGCATAACATATCTCTTTCTTTCTATTTCAGGAGTCAAAAGTCCTCCTTAATTTAAAGCCCCAAGAAATATAATATTAATCGTAGCAATGATCACATCATATTGAATTGAATATTAACTTAATTACGATGTATATTAATTAAGGTAGCAATGTAATCAAAATTAACCCACATTTTTAAATCTTACAAAAACTGACCCAACCTCCCCTCTCTGGCCCTCCCCCCCCCCCCTCTCTCTCTCTCTCTCTCTCTCTCTATATATATATATATATATCCTTCCCAGACTAATCTAGTACCGAAAATCCATCGATCTCCTTCACCAATTAACAAGGTCCAAAAATAATCTAGTACCATAAAATCTAGTATCCAATTAAACAGATTTGACCAACCTTATTTGGATCTGGAACATCAGAAGTAAAAAACGAACAGCCAAGTTGGAGCAGACACATCTGAAATTTGGGAATAAGGTCTGAGGGACATGTCACGCCTCGAACCATGGCCTGGACGTAACACGACACTCGGTGTATGGCTGTATGTGACCGAGTGAACCAACTGGCTGGCTAAATCAACATGTATCGGGCATTGCTTCATGTCGGGAGGAGGTACTGGTTGGAGGAGAAGATAAGGACAACTTTCTTTCTTCCATTCCACTCTTGCTTCAATCCCAAGAGCGATATATCTCATGACACGCTCCCCGTGACATTTTTTTGAAAGTTCGTATAACTTCAAAAGAATCATTCTTTATGAATCAAGTACTATTCAAACAAGTTCCAGCCTTTGTTGCCCCTCGGTAGAGTAGGTCTACTTAGCGAACTGGCAGAATTTGGAGATCTATTGATCAATATGGATCTCGAGAGTGGATGGTTGATCGCCACCTCCTTGTCTTTAAGGTTCTCCGATCGGGGAGGGGCTTGCTATCGTAACCATTTCTCTTTGTACATGTGAAAAATAGTGACTAACTCCTTTTTTTCGGTCATAGGTTGGTCCAAAGAATGAGAGTCGACTTCCAACATGTTGTCTGTTGTTCCTTAGTAGCTCAGTGGTAGAGCGGTCTCACTTTTGAAAGCGAGTCTCGATGTGGCGGTGTACACCTGGCTCCATAGTTGGGCTAGTCACTGGCTAGAGGGCGACCGACCTACCGGACTGGAGGCAGTCGAGAATGTTATGTAAAAAGGCTATCAAAACATACTGAAAGAGGAATTAAACTAACACATGCTGATGTGCTAAAAGTCTGAATGAATAATCATTAAGTACGGAAAAATTTGAATAAGTCTGAATATAATAAAAGTGTCAACACAACAAAAATGAAAATCTAATAAACTCTATCTAACTACTACTCTAGTCTATGAGGCCTCTGAAGAGTACTGAGATGCTAACTATTTGTCGGGATAAAGCTCCCGACGTACCTGACTGTCTGTAATAAACTATAAAGACTGAAAATAAATAATAAGGCCTCGAAAGACTGGGCTCACCAACTCAGCTGATACCAGAGATCCTAGCGTATAGATGCGTCGTCCTAAAAGTGATTACCTGCACCGTGAAGTGCAGGCCCCAGAAAAAAAGGACGTTAGTACATTTAAATTGTAATGTATGTAAAGCAACTGAAAGAATAAACAGGCATATGAAATAATAGGGACTGAAACTGAAACTGAACATATGTACATCCTGACTGAAGAACCACATGTTTAACTGAATAAATAAGCTACGGCCTCCGGCCCAATATAAGTGCACAAGATACGGCCTCGGACCCAAGTATACGTATACATAACTACAGCTTTAGGCCCAAAGATGCATAAAGTATGAACTACGACCTTGGGCTCAATTACAAGTGTTCAACATTCAGGAATATAAAATAAGAAACTGAGAATCATACCGTAATACATGATGCTGAAATACTGAAGTACATGATACCGGAAATACTGAATAGAACTAGACTGAGACATGCACTCATAAACTGATTATGAATTTTAAAGCATTAACGGTTCATAGTAACTGAATTGTCATAACTGAGACTCATAAGATATCAAACACGAGTCTATACTGATTATGTAATGAGTTCACAATACTCAAAGTGATAATTATGACAACTACAAAGTTATATTCTTAAAAGGTAGAAGTTTTGAACTTTTCATGAACTAGGGCATAATCTCTGATTCTTAAGTAATTTATAGTGATTCTGGTGAACGAGGTGTGGGGATTATTAATAATGTTCCCCCACGTAGAGAGTTAGCCTCACATACCTGTAATCGCTCCTAGCAACGAACTATGTTATTTTCTGACGAAGAACGCTCCAAATCCTAGCTTGAATTACTTGCGAAGGATTTCGTTGTTAATCCTATATGTTAGTTAGAGGATCATGTTACTAATCATGATTTAATGTTATAATTACTAACGAATCGTTAGGAGCGAACTTAGCTTGTTGTGGGAGGTTGAGAAGAGATAAAAACGATTGCTTAAGATTTTTGAACGAAGTGGGAGAAGTCTCAAGGAGTTAGAGATATTTAAAACTTGAAAAATTCGCGTCTTTCTAGAAATTATCCTGGCGCGGCGCGGCCATGCCCAAGTCGGGCGCCCTGCGCCAGGCTTATTTTGACTGAGCCAACGATGTTTGGTAAATCATTCATAACTTTTCGTACGGGTGTCCGTTTGACCTCCACCATATACCGTTAGAAAGGTATTTCAAACAGCTACGACTTGTATGGAGGATGTTTTCCCAAATTCCTTATATAGTTTTCCGAATATTCTCTTGAAGTGAGGCCCTGTGCAAACTCACTTGAAAATATCGCCCATAGAGTAGCTTCTTACTATACTTTGCCCAAAGACTCTTCTTATAACTTGATTAGATTTCAAAACACTTCCTACACTCCTCATATTGATTCCATTATGTTCCTATTGTACGGGCAACCCTTAGCCCAATTGTATGAGATGTTACAAGACGAACACCAGAATCATGCCGGAAACGAAGGAGCGACGCTGGTTTATTAAGCAAGAGTTGAGCATGACAGAACATGCGATCTCATTCGCCAGCGTGTGAGACACAACTACGAAGTCTGGTGGGGCGTGAGACACACCCAAAGCTCACCCAATCGACGGTAATGGAGTTTTACGGCCAAGAATCCTTATCTTCCTTCTCCTATGTTGGACCAGTCAGTCTACAACGTTGTCACTCTCTCCGAACTCGCCGCTATTCTCTCTCATTGTATACAATATTATACAATACCTCCGTTCCAAAGAGATTGTCTTAGTTTGGCTTTGCACGAAGTTTAAGAAATAAAGGAAGACTTTTGAAATGTGTGGTCCAAAACAAGCCTTGGATATTTGTGTGGCTGTAAATCATCTCATAAAGTATTATTTCTAAATATAGAAATGTGTCAATCTTTTTTGGACAAACTGATAACGAAAGTAAGACAATCTTTTTGGGATGGAGGGAGTAGTGTATATGGGTGTATCATACATTTTATACACTATTATACATTTTTATACACTTATATACATAATGTATTTGCCTTGTATAAAAGTGCAATTCTTATTCAAAACGAGTCCAGATAAATGTTTATTCCCATTTATACAATATTGTATAAATGTGTATAAGTGCGTATTTTCGTGTATAATATTGTATAATTATATTTTTAGTGTATATACATACACATTATACACTTTCATACACCTATATGCATAATGTACCTATCTTTTGTATATAAATGTATAACATTATATAAAAGTGTTTTCGAGCTATATTTTTACAATATAAGTTGTCATTTTTTTGTTTAATTTTTTTCTTTTTATTACATAAGGGTAGAGGAAGGAAAAACATGAGAGGAAATTATAATGTGAGGATTTGAATCATCACCAATAAAGTGAAAGTTCAGTTAGCCAATCAACTGAGCTACTAGATCCCTACCAAATTGTCATATAAATTGAAGGAGAGGAGCAAATTGTTAACAATATCTTAGACGACTTTTGGTAAGCAGTAAAACACTATGATAAGTACCAACTTTTCCTTTTGTTTATAAATAAAATAGTTTCCTTCAAATTGATATCAGAGGTTATATGATCTTGGAAGAAAATTAAAGAGCTTTCACTGCAGGTGGGCGGCTATAACCCATATATGCCGCCCGTCTGGCCAATGAGGATTATGTGGGCAGACGTCGGGCCAATAATATAGGCATGAAAAATAATCATTCTGTTAGAGCAAAGAAGCTGTATTCTAAGCATCCAGTAGGACAAGATCAATATGGTGAATCTCAAGCAGGACAAATATGTAAGGTCAGTTCAATCAGAATTTTCACCAAAGCGGTTTATCATCTACTATACATGTATATACAATAAAAAAAGATTGACCCTGTATAAACAGTGTGATTTTCTGGTGAAGGGAGTTCAAAATGACACTAACCAGACTTTTTTGGTAATAATTGGTACATGAACCAACTAATTTTAGATGTAGATCAATATATGTTTCGCAATGGCTTCTCCCAATTTTGTGTTAATCCTTTTGCTGCCTTTATATTTTACTTAGGTTTGAGGACTGGAAATCAGAACAGTCATCCCTCAGCATTCAAAACTCTTCGGAAATATGCCATTTCATATCAGAAAACCATCATTTAGCTCGTTGATTAGTAGCATCAGAAGAAGGCTTGAGAACGGTTCTAAAAGAATTAGTAGCTGGAGAAAATCAAAACGTGTGCATCCTCTAACTGATAAGCCAACAAAAGATCAATCTGTCGCATCAAAGAAGAAAGTTCTTGATCCTCAGGGACGATTTCTTCAGCAATGGAACAAAGTATTTGTCTTAGTTTGTGTAATTGCGGTGTCACTGGATCCGTGTTCTTCTACATTCCTATCATTGACAACGAAAATAAGTGCCTCGATTTGGACAAGACGTTAAAGATCACTGCTTGTGTCCTGCGTTCCATCACTGATCTTTTCTATATCTTTCACATTATCTTGCAATTTCGTACTGGCTTTATTGCTCCGTCTTCTCGAGTTTTTGGAAGGGGTGAGTTGATTGAAGATTCCACTGCTATAGCCAAGCGATATTTGTTATCTTATTTCATTGTTGAGGTTGTAGCAGTCCTTCCACTCCCACAGGTTCGTGTCCTCAAAAGCTTGTGTTTTTTAGCATTCTCTGAAGTCTGAACTACTAAAAAACAGGAATTAGCAATATTCCATAGCTAAACAGCAAAATTCCTTGCTAATCCTAATCAGTGACGGATTAGCCATGGATTTTCAAAAAATGTTTGTTAGCTACAAGTAATTTAGGAGTAGGTCAACAGACCTTAGCAGGCCAACAACCCTTATTTCAGCCCACGAACTGGGCTTATCCATATGGGCCGTGGCAAAATTGGGCCAGCCCACATTGCCCTTATCCAACCGCACAAGCACACTGGCAGAAACAAAATGGGGCCCCACGTCAGTCAATATTGGGGCCAGACCACCTCAGGCCCATGTAGCAGCAGCCCAGTCTACATATGCACCAACCGACATTCAATAAGCCATGCATACTCTATCGATTGCTCCTCCGGATGATCAATGGTACATGGATACCGGAGCTACATCTCATATGACTGCAAATGGAGGTAATCTTACGTCTTATTTAAATAAGAGCAATAATCGTAATATTATCGTTAGTAGTGGTCATACAATTCCGATTATTGGTTGTGGAAATGCATTGTTGCCCAAACCCCACCCTCCCTTAACCTTAAAAAATGTGTTGCATGCCCCACAATTAATTAAAATCTTGTTTTCATGAGGAAATTTACTATCAATAACTATGTTACTGTTTAATTTGATCCTTTCGAATTTTCTGTGAAGGATTTTCAGACGGGGATGCATTTAATAGGGTGTGACAGCATGGGTGACCTATATCCAATAACCACAAAACCTTATTTTGGACCATCAACACCTTCTACCTTTTCAACTTTATCTCCCGAATTATGGCATAATCGTTTAGGACATCCAGGAGCTCTTGTTTTAAGCTCCCTTCGCCGAAACAATTTTATTGTTTGTAATAAATTTCAGGATAATTTTTTGTCATTCTTGTCCCCTTGGAAACAAGTTAAACAACCATTTTATGACTCGTTTTCATTAACCTCTTTGCCATTTGATATTGTGCATAGTGATCTTTGGACGTCATCTGTCCTTAGTTCCGGTGGTCATCATTATTATGCATTGTTTCTTGATGATTCATGAATTTCCTATGGACTTTTCCGATTGCTAATAAATCTCAAGTACATTCCATATTCCTATCTTTTCATAATTATATCAAAACACAATTTGAAAGGGAGATTAAGTGTTTTTAATGTGACAATGGGAAGGAATACAATAATGAGCCCTTTCAAAAGTTTTGTGAAATACATGGAATGAGCTTTCGATTTTCTTGTCCTCATACATCTTCCCAAAATGGAAAAGCCGAAAGAAAAATCCTAACGATAAATAATATCACCCGAACTCTTCTTACTCATGCCCATCTACCTC
Organism: Anisodus tanguticus; assembly: GCA_034509755.1. Taxonomy (NCBI): domain Eukaryota; kingdom Viridiplantae; phylum Streptophyta; class Magnoliopsida; order Solanales; family Solanaceae; genus Anisodus; species Anisodus tanguticus. The sequence goes on along the minus strand of CM067552.1, from coordinate 9,349,664 downwards.
CTTAGTTTTGGCATCATGCACTACAAATGGCTACCTATTTACTCAACATACTTCCCAACAAAAAACTTGCATATCAAACACCCACAAAAATTCTCTATCAAAAAGATCAATCTTATTCTCATATTCGGGTCTTTGGGTGTTTATGATATCCGTTAATTCCCTCCACTTCTCAAAATAAATTGCAAGCTAGATCAACACCTTGTGTTTTTTGGGATATCCAGCAAATCATAGAGGTTATAAATGTTATAATTTATCAAGTCGAAAAATAATTATTTCGAGGCATGTAATTTTTTATGAGAATACCTTTCCTTTTTCCAAATTACATGCTACTAATTCCTCAACTTATGAGTTTCTGGATGCAGGCCTATCTTTTACTCCCTTTTTTACACAACCTACGTCCACATCTCAAAGTCTAAATCCTCTTCTAGGGGACCATACAAGGCCAAAAAATACCCCCACACAGGCCCAACAAAAACTGACCCATTCTCCATCTCATGAGGGCTCATCAACAGGAAACTGTCGTTCCTAATTCTCCTTCTCGGGCCCCCTCTACTCCACCAAGACTGGCCCAATCACCCGAAGGCCCAATAGGCAATAATTCAGCGTTGCCTCGCCTCAGGACACTGCCTCATCTCAGCCCACTGAAAATCAACCCACACCACAAATTTTGACACCCACCCAACAATCTACCCAAGTCAGTCCACATATAAACTTCCCCATTCTCCGCAAATGACCACAAGAGCCTAACATGGAATTTTTAGGCCCAAAAGACTTCTTAATCTTCACACTACTACTAAAAATTCCATTTCTCCATTGTCCACAAATCCCATTCATGCATTAAACGATCATAATTGGAAAATGGCTATGAAAGATGAATACAATGCTCTTTTTTAAAATAAGATGTGGGACTTGGTTCCACGACCGTCTAATGCTAATATTATTCAAAGATTGTGGATTTTCAAGCATAAAAAGAAATCTGTCGGATCATTTGAGAGGCATAAAGCCCGCCTTGTAGGTAATGGTGCAGGACAACAACCTGATGTGAATTGCGGTGAAACTTTCAGTCCGATGGTCAAACCAGCAACTATTCGGATGGTACTTAGCATTGCATTATCGAAAACTTGGTGTCTTACTCAGCTTGATGTAAAATATGCTTTCTTACATGGAAACCTAAATGAAACTTTATATATGTATCAACCACCGGGTTTACATGATCCTCAACACACCCTGATTATGTGTGCTTGCTCAAGAAATCTCTATATGGGCTTAAGCAAGCCCCTCGTGCTTAGTACCACCTTTTTGCTGATTATGTGGCTACATTGCGTTTCTCTCACAGCATTTCATATCATTCTTTATTCATTTACCATCGGGGCACATCTATGACATATATTCTTCTTTATGTGGATGATATCATCCTTGCTACTTCTTCAGATGCTCTTCGACAGTCCATTATGTCTAAGCTTAGTTCTGAATTTGCTATAAAAGATTTGGGTCCACTAAGCTATTTTTTGGGTATCTCTGTCACCCGACATTCAGGAGGTCTATTTCTTTCACAAAAGAAATATGCAAAAGAAATTATTGAGCGGGCCGGTATGTCTTCCTGCAAACCATCTCCTACACCGGTGGACACAAAAGCAAAACTCAATACCTCTTCAGGTAATCCCTATCATGATCCAACTGAGTAACGTAGTCTTGCCAGCGCCTTACAATATTTGACTTTTACAAGACCAGATATTTCCTATGCAGTTCAATAAGTGTGTTTATTTATGCACGATCCAAGAACCCAACACATGTCCGCATTGAAACGAATCATTCGCAATGTTCATGGCACTCTCGAATTCGGCCTTCACATTTACCCTTCTTCGATTAGTAAGCTCATCTCATAAACTAACGCAGACTGGGTTGGATGTCCGGACACTAGACGATCAACGTCTGGTTATTGTGTTTATCTTGGAGATAACTTGATATCTTGGTCTGCGAAAAGGCAACCTACCTTATCTCGATCTAGCGCTGAGGCCGAATACCATGGGGTGGCTAATGTCGTCTCTGAATCTTGTTGGATTCGGACCTTACTTTTGGAACTTCATTGTCCAGTTACGAAAGCCACGTAGGTCTATTGTGACAATGTTAGTGCGGTTTATCTTTCAGGCAACCCAGTTCAACATCAACACATTAAGAACATTGAAATGGATATACACTTCGTGCGTGAGAAAGTCGCTCGTGGTCAAGTATGAGTCCTACATGTCCCTTCATGATATCAAATTGCCGATATTTTTACTAAAGGACTCCCATTGCAACTCTTTGATGATTTTCAAGATAGTCTCAACATACGTAAACCTCCCGTTTCGACTAAAGGGGTGTATTAGAATATGCAAAATAGAATAGGTAAGAATCTGTTTATTTTTAGAAAATATATATTTAGTGTTTATTTCTGTGATTTGATAGAGCACAATTTCAGCATAATTTCAGCCAAGATTATGGTTTGTAATCATGTATATACTGTTAATCAAGTAATGAAGGCATGACCGATTTCTATCAGAATTAGCAAAGAAGTTCGTAGCTAATTCCATTTTTTTTGTAGTAGCTTAAAGAGAGTATGATATTAACAAGTTAATTACCTTATTTTGTGCAGATTGTGATATTGATTATCACTCCCAAGGCGAATGGCCCCATTGCTCTGGCGACGAAAGAAATGTTGAAGATTGTCATTTTTGTGCAATATATTCCAAGAATTTTTAGAATTTATCCGTTGTACAAAGAAGTAACAAGGACTGCAGGCTTATTTACTGAAAGTGCATGGGGTGGAGCTGTTTTCAACCTTTCCCTCTACATGTTGGCCAGTAACGTAAGTTTCTTTTCAACCAATAGATGAATCGACATTACATAAAAGATAATTACAAGTAACTGTCCATACTAAACGGAGTTAGTAGCCTGATATTGCAGGCAATCTACTACAGCTATAAGTTAAATTCACTCTAAAAATTCTGTCACAATAATCAATGCCGACAACTAGTCAGGCATAACGAGAAGACCTACATGACTTCCTTTTAAGTAAGAGACTGATTTGCCTGCCTAACCTTGGACCATGTTAGTTGTGGGTGTTTAGTTTGGAAATGTTTAATATATTCAAGATAATACGTTTTTACAAAACACCGTCTCAATCATCAGATCAGGGATGTCATTTGGTTTCGAAGGATGAACTGGATATGGAGAGTTACAATAAGATGTCATTCTTGAACAAAAAATGATTTTAATAGGTGCAAATCTATTATCTCAAAAATTGATTTTAATAGGTGCAAATTTGTTATCTCAGGTAGTTGGAGCCTTTTGGTATTTGATCTCAGTAGAACGCCAAGATACATGCTGGCGCAGCGCGTGTGACAAGATCGCCTCCTGTTCGTCAGACTACTTATATTGTGGAGGAAAAGGGAATGGAAATGCTTTGTTACTAAATACTTCTTGCCCTCTCCTGCAACAAGATGATATAAAGGATCCAAATGACTTTGATTTTGGGATCTTTCTTGATGCTCTTCACTTTCGGGTTGTGGAAAAAAGAAAATTCTGGACCAAACTCTTGTATTGCTTTTGGTGGGGGCTAAGAAACTTAAGGGCTGTTCACCTTTTCTTTTCTTGTGTTTGGGTAACATCTCTTGTTTGTAGTAACATGCTGGGGCATTATGCTATTATCTACTAATTTCACTCTTCTTGATCAAAATTGTTTCAAAATTCTGTGATTAGAAACTTAAAGGAGTCCTAATCTAAATCATCAGTACCAACATGAGACCAGAAAAGATTTTTTTTTCTTGAAATCGCATTAAGAATGGTCGAAATACACTGCAAAGGACATTAAGTAAATATTGGCAAGGAGAAAAAGTAGTAAGGAAAAAAAAACATTTGGAGTGTGCTATGTTATTTAGTTATTGTGTGTATTCTCTCCACTGCAAAGTTTCTCCTGTCCAAGAACTTGTGCTGCTTGGACTCTTCAAAATGTTGTCACACCCGTGTCAGATTCTCCAAAAATGCACTACTTTTGAAGAATCCAATTTAAAGAGTCTGAGCAACATAGCCAAGAACTGCCTTTATTTTGAGCACATTAAATTTCTACCATCAACTTCTAGTATTCATCTCTCTTGTAAGATCAGGTGTAGTTTTATCAAGTAGATAAACCTTTTTAATGATTTGACAGAATCAACATGTTGGGTAACTTCTATAATTCTATAACTATCTGTATGGACTGTTAAAAGCTAAAATTTCTTTCTTACATGTTTCAGTTCACTTGGCCAAAACCTTAAGACAAGCACATTTGTTGGAGAGATTCTCTTCGCCATCTTCATCTCAATTATTGGGCTAATCTTGTTTTCCTTGCTTATTGGCAATATGCAGGTTAGCACACATACCTTTTATCATACAATCTTGAACAAGTGAATCTATTTAGAGCTATGTTGCTCGGAATCTTCAAAATATCGACAGGTCCGTGTTGGATCCTCCAAAAGTAGTGCATTTTTGGAGGAACCGACACGGGTACCGGGTACAGCAACATTTAGGAGAGTCCGAGCAACATAGGTTTAGAGTGAAAATTTTAGAATTGCATGACCTTGATAGGCATCGAGTTCCACTATTTTCCTCTCAAGCTTAAACTATCCAAAAAACCAATTAATGCATTTTCATTTTTGACAAAGCTTCAACTACTTTTATTATCAAGTTAATGCTCAATTCTTTCCTCTTTGCCAGACCGGATAAAACTAGGATCTCTAAAATAAACACTTGGGCATTTCAGAATTGGACTTAGCTTATATGCACCGACAGTTTAATGAAATTTTTACACTGTGCAATTTAACGTTATATAGAAGGTTATTTGTCTTATTTACTGGATCACTAATTCCATTTGTTATGGTAATTACCTGCATCACCTTTCAAGTAACCTGATAGTGTGAACCACGCTATCAATGTATTAAAGTTGAACTCTTTAGTATGAAGTTTGAGTAATTTCGCGTTGGTTGTTGGAAACAGAAACATTTGCAATCTATCACAGTTAGAGTAGAAGAGATGAGAGTGAGAAGACGGGATGCAGAACAGTGGATGTCTCATCGCATGCTGCCTGACAATTTGAGAGAGCGAATTAGAAGACACAAACAGTACAAATGGCAAGAAACAAGGGGAGTTGAGGAAGATTCATTGATTAATAATCTTCCTAGAGACTTGAGGAGAGACTTAAAGCGCCATCTCTGTTGGTCTTTGCTCAAAAGAGTAAGTATATATCCACATTTATAATTTGAGTTTAAGTTCTGTGTACACTGATGGTTTATAAGCTTTGTAACATAATCAGGAAAAACTTGACTTACAAAAAATAGGTATTTTGCACATTTAACTTGATACAACCCGTTAAATTGCATTGATATTGTAAAACTTTTATACACTTCTGGTGTCTATACTTGAATGCTTTGTAGTTACACCTGTCCAACTTTACTGGATTTAATAGCTATTTCGCATGTGTTGTGTTGAACTGGTGTTTTATCTATAATATGAAGAGTTTTTGCCTGGTAAAGAAATGTGAACCTTTAGTCTTCATCGTGAACCGGAAATACAAGTCTGGGGATCTCTTCTTGTTTCATATCACCTTCTGTATATGCAGTCAAAACTGAATGTAAACTGTTAAGAGTGGGTTAGAGTCCCATATTGGTTGGAGAATGGACTGCTGGTTATGGACTTGGTCAATACTCCCCCTCATGAGCTAGCTTTTGGAGTTGAGTTAGACCTAGGTGTCATATCTTTACATAAACTTATCGAGCCTGTTTGGCTTAACTAATTGGAACTATTTGCTAAACATCAAGTGCTAAAACCTCATTTTCTTAAAGAAGAAGTTATGCATTTGCTCTAGAAGTGCTGAAACTAATAATCTGCAGTCGATGTGTTTGATAAATCACTTTTGTGAAAATGACTAAAATGCCCTTAAAGATATTTACAAGCTATAAAATTGAAAGTGTCATTACAAGAAGAAGGACAAACCAAGGAAAAGGAAGGGGGAGGGAGGTAGGATTCTTTTTGAAAAAAGCATTTCAGAATTACGAAAGATTAGTCAAATCAAAAGTGTTTATAAGATAAAAAGCCAAGTTAAGGGTGATCAATTTAAGATTTTGACTTATAAACACTTTTGGTGTTTAAGGGTCTATCGAAAATAACCTCTCTACCCCACAAAGGTGGGAGTAAGGTCTGCAAACATCTTACCCTCCCCAGACCCCACTTGTGGGATAACACTGGATACGTTGTTGTTGGTGGTGGTGTTTACAAAACACTTACATAAGCCAAAAGGTGCTTATAACCCAAATACCCTCAAGTCTTGTCATTTAAGCAATTAATCAACTATGCTTCAAGCCCAAACTAGTAAAGAAACACATTAAGTCTTTTAGTATTAAAACTTGTGTTCTTTATTTTTCATCTAAATGTTGCATTGATTTGGTAATGCAGGTTCTCGTATTTGAGAAAATGGACGAACAATGGACGTATTGTGTGATAGATTGAAACCAGCACTCTTCACAGAGAAGAGCTTCATAATCCGAGAAGGGATCCAGTAGAAGAAATGCTCTTTCTAATGAGAGGTACGTTGTTAACTATGACCACAAATGGAGGAAGAACTGGTTTTTTCAACTCTGCTCATCTCAATGCTGGTGATTTCTGTGGAGATGTGCTTTTTACATGGGCTTTAGACCCTCACCCTTCCTCCAGTACTCTTCCAATTTCAACTAGAACGGTTCAGGCTGTAACCGATATAGAAGCTTTTGCTCTCACTGCTGATGACCTCAAGTTTGTCGCCGCGCAGTTTAGACGTCTACATAGCAAGCAGCTTTGGTATGCTTTGAATTAAGTTTTTTTAGGCCTTGTTCCATTTCATAACAAGCTTCAATTTGCTTCAAACAGCAAATTGGTATCAGTTTCGGAGGAAAGTATTGATGCTTAAGTTACTAGTTACAGTATAAGTTTTGGGGGTTAATTTCATCAATGATAATCTCAACTTTATTTTATTGCACCAAAGTCATAAAATTTACTTTTGTAATAGAAAATAACTCAACTATACCTATATATCACTGAAAATATATATAAAAAAACACCAGAAAATGCTAAATCTCATCCTGGAAGCACAAGTAGACAGCTGCTTCAAAAACTTATTTACAGATATTCCCGTGCACCACTTGAGAAAAATAAAAACTCATTTTGCGACCCACTTTAAAAACTTAAGAACCCATGATATGATGTACCAACATAGTGAAAAACATCTGGTATTAGGTTGGGTTGGAAAATGGTTTTTTCCTTTAACTGGTTCCACGTAGATAGTATGTAACATGAGTTGCTTGCTAATATGGCTATACTTCCATGACAATTTAATACATGTGGCAGCATACTTATATTTCTCAGGACCAAAAATAAACTTAGTTAAGTTATTTTTCTGTCACAAAAATAAATATTACGACTTTGATGGAATAAGCTGAAAGTTGAGTGATCATCCGTGAAATTAGTCATACTTAAGTAACTAGTGTATTATTAAGTCTTGGAGGAAGCCATTAACACTACTTGTATACTTGGCTATTTCAGGTTCTACTCACAACAATGGAGGACATGGGGTGCAGGCTACATACAAGGAGCATGGGTCGACACTGCAGGAACAAGCTTGAGAAATCTCTGAGGGAGGAAGAAGATAGACTGCAAGTTGCATTAGCAAAAGAGAGCACAAATGCACCAAGTCTTAGAGCTACCACTTATGCATCAAGGTTTGCTGCTAATGCGCTGCGCGCCTTGCGACATAACCACACAACTGGTGCCAAATTATCTCCCACATTACCTCTGCTGCTTCATAAACCAGCTGAACCAGATTTTAGCGAGGAAAATGATTCATGAGATCCTTGAGATGGGAGATGTTACCAGAAATGTTGGAAGATGTTCATATTGGTGGAGTTACGATTTCTTTATTTTGTAAAATAACTCTTTGAGTAGTACATATGTTATATCTTGATTCATTAGGATTCTTGTAGATAGAAACAGGCAGCTCTGTTTATATCTATGTTTTTATTGAGTTCTGACATGTTTAGTTACTCAAACTTTTGAGTCTCGAGTTTATTTTAAGGGAGAGCAAGGAAATAAACCAAAAATTACAATGACAGAGCGAACTACTTGGAGATGGTCTTAGACTGGTAACCTGCATTAAACATGACAAATGGCCAGTCATCACCCCTTGCATTCTGTTCGGATTATCGTCTCAAAATACACCGTTAAATACTGTATTTTATTGTGTTGTATTGTTCGTACAACGTATTTCTTTACAGTATGATGTTAGTCAGACGGCAGGAGAAATATAGGGTAAGATTTGTCAATTTTTTTTACCGTTACGTCATAGATTAACTATATCCTTATTATTTAGCCATACATTCGTATTCCCTCATACATACATATATATATATATATATATATATATATATATATATATATATATATATATATACTTGTCTCTATTACGAGAACCTTATATTTAAGACTTGAGATAAAACGAAATATGTAGAATTTCATCTTGGTTCACTACGTAAACCAAATGCACCTTATAAAGACTTGGAGGAAATGAAACACGAAGCACTATGAAATGTGACCTATATTGGAATTTACAACTTCAAACCTTTCGAACGAGTCAAGAAAGGAATATCATGCAACATTACAAGTGATAGCTTTACAATAATAGAATTTGATTTTCTTGTCTACTTACAACATGATCAGAACAAGAGGAGAAGTTGGAATAAGTGATTTCAAGATTGAAATTTGGTATTAGTTGGTTGTTTGCTGTACAGTGATCCTGCTGCAGCTGGAACTTCAGATTGTGAAGAGACGATTGCAGAAAGTGGCTGGAAATTTGTGTTTCCAACAAACCAGTAGAGCACCCACTTCAAATTGCAAAGTGTGTACTTGAGAGCTTTGGTCCAATTTTCCTGCTTATTGAAGCTCTGAGTAACGGAGTAACTTTCAACTTTGTCATTATCAATCCTGCAAGGAAACCCTAGATAGTTAGGCAACAGTTATAGTAACTAATACATCAACCAAGAACTTTGTTGGAGAATGACATTTCTATATCTATAGTCGAGGCAAGTAATCCATGTTCTCAATTGCGGCTTCCAATATGTACATCCTAATAGATTCATATGAAAAGCTCAACAGTCTCTTCAAAGCAGTAGTTCGAAAATCAAGACAAATTATTGGAGTACAAAATTGTTGGGAATAAAATAGACCCACAAAAATAATATTCACAATATTAGTGATAAACGTGGAACACTAAGTTATGGTGAATCAGCAAGAATAAAAAGAAACAATAATGATACCAAAATTTTACGAGGAAACCCTTTTAAATAAAGGAAAAACAACGGGCCAAGAGGTGCAACTGAAATCACTATAGCAAGATATTTTACACTATGTAGTCACGAGTATAAATACTCCAAGGACCACTACACACTCAAAAGAAATAACCCTCTTTTGATTTTATCACCTCACTACAATATCGCTCATACTCTATTTTTCTTCACAAACTATTTTCTGATACACAGTCTATGAAAATGCTCTCACTACTCTCAAACACTCTGTGTGTTCCATGCAAAAGATTTGCTTGTTGAAATCTTTGCCCGCCTTTTAAACATTGCCAAAGACAAGGAAGATTCTTCTTCCTCAAATTAGGGGTTGGACCCCACAAATCTCCCCCTCGAGTCCCATTCACTTGAAGGAGGCAACTCCGTCTTTCTAGATAGAGCTCATGGCGACAAGTTCTTTGCATAGCTCGAACTTGTCTCTCGGTATCACCTTGGTCAACGTATCTACGGGATTTTCCCTCATATGAATCTTCTTGACTTGGAATGATTTGTTCTCTACTTGCTCACGAATCCAATGATATCTTACGTCTATGTGTTTTGTCCTTGCATGGTACATGGAGTTGTTGCTCAGGTCTACTGCACTTTGACTGTCACAATAAACAACATACTCCATCTGTAGCAATCCAAGTTCTTAAAGGAATCCTTTGAGCCATATCATCTCTTTGCCAGCTTCAGTAGCCGCAATATACTCCTCTTCTTTTGGAGATAATGCGACACACTTTTGCAACTTCGACTGCCAAGATATAGATCCCCTGAAAAAGTAAACAGATGTTATCAAGGTCATCTGTCATATCAAAATCTGTATAGCCCTTCAAGATTGGTTTGGATCCGCCAAAACAAAAGCATTCATCTGAGCTTCCTCTCAGATATCTGAGTATCCACTTCACAGCCTCTCAATGCTCTTTTCCTGAATTTTCGAGAAACCTAGTGACAACACCAACTGATTCTTTAAAGCTCTCATGCCTTTAGGCAATTTCACCAACTCATAAGTATGGTTCTCATGCAGAGATTTTATCTTATCTTGCATGGCTTCAACCTATTGATCCTTGTGCTCATCTTACCTGACCTCCTCATAACATTCAGGTTCTCACTCGTCAGTGAGTTACACATACTCACTAGGTGAATAATAGGAAGAAGGAACATGTTGTCTAGTAGACCTCCTAAGCGAAATATTTGATTCGTCCACACCTTCATGAGTAGGAGCATCTACCTCATCAACAACAACATTGTCATCATCATCAACATTAACAAGTTGATCTGGAACATAATTCTGGGAATCGCCATCATTATCGAGCCTACCAACGTCATCCACATTTATGTGAGGAACCTAATCAAGATTAACTAAACAATCAGAATTTGAAGATTTTAGCTTCTCCCATTTGTTAATATCTTCAATGGTTTGATCCTCCACGAAGACAACATCACTGCTTCTCACAACCTTTTATCAACTAGATCATATATCTTGTAACCAAACTCATCAAGGCCATAACCAATAAAGATGCAAGGCCTTGTCTTGACAACTAATTTTGACCTTTCATCTTTAGGCACATGTACAAAAGTTTTGCAACCAAACACTTTCAAATTGTAAACATCCTTGACATACCAAACTCTATTTGGCACATCACTTTGCAAAGAAAAAACAGGAGATAGGTTAATAACATGTGGAGCGGTCAATAAAGCCTCACCCCAAAAGGATCTCGGCAACTTTCCTTCAGAAATCAAACATCTAACTCTTTCCATCAAGGTCTTGCGCATCCTCTCCGCCAAACCATTACGCAGAGGAGTCTTAGAACGAATCTTCTGGTGTCTGATACCTTGTTGCTGGCAGTATTCATCAAACGGTCCACAATATTCACCACCATTATCAGTACGAATACACTTCAACTTCTTTCTTATTTCTCTTTCAACTGAAGTCTGAAACTGCTTAAAGATACCTCAATACTTGGTCTTTAGTCCTCAAGACATAAACCCAAAATTTTCTTGAGCAATCATCAATAAAAGTAGCAAAGTAAAGTGCACCATCCAAAGCCCTTGTCTTCATTGGACCACATAAATCTGAATGCACCAACTCAAGCAACTCTGTCTTACTTGAAGAAGGATAACACTAGAAAGAGACTTTTGTTTTCTGACCAAGCAGTGCTCACACTTTTCTAATTTAGCACTTTCAAAATCTGACAACAGGAGATAAGTTAATAACATATGGAGCGGTCAATAAAGCCTCACCCCGAAAGGAACTCGACAACTTTGCTTCAGAAAGCAAACATCTAACTCTTTCAATCAAGGTCTTGTTCATCCTCTTCGCCAAACCATTAAGCTGAGGAGTCTTAGGAGGAGTCTTCTAGTGTCTGACACCTTGTTGCTTGCAGTATTCATCAAACGGTCCACAATATTCACCACCATTATCAGTATGAATACACTTTAGCTTTTTTCCTATTTCTCTTTTAACTGAAGTCTGAAACTGCTTAAAGATACCCAATACTTGGTCTTTAGTCCTCAAGAAATATACCCAAAGTTTTCTTGAGCAATCATCAATAAAAGTAGCAAAGTAAAGTGCACCATCCAAAGCCCTTGTCTTCATTAGACCACATAAATTTGAATGCACCAACTCAAGCAACTATGTCTTACTTGAAGGAGGATGAGACTTGAAAGAGACTATTTTGTTTTCTAGCCAAGCAGTGCTCACACTTTTCTAATTTATCACTTTCAAAATCTAATAGTAGGAGATAGGTTAATAACATATGGAGCGGTCAATAAAGCCTCACCCTGAAAGGAACTCGATGATTTTGCTACAGAAAGCAAACATCTAACTCTTTCCATCAAGGTCATGTTTATCCTCTCCGCCAAACCATTAAGATGAGGAGTCTGATACCTTGTTCCTTGCAGTATTCATCAAACAGTCCACAATATTCACCACCGTTATCAGTACGAATACACTTCAGCTTCTTTCCTATTTCTCTTTCAACTGAAGCCTGAAACTGTTGGGTCCAACACCTAATTTGAGGAAGAAAAATCTTCATTGTTTGGCAATGTTTAAAAGGTGGCTTCTGCATGGAAATTTGGCAACCGACCAAATAGAAATCTAGTGGCAAATTAAACGTATTCATAGGGAACACTTTGACTTACTTCCTCGAATAATGTCAGCGATGACATCAGCAAGTCCAATTCATCCCTATAAGACAGAAGATCCATAGAGATCACACTATCTGGAGCAGAATTTGACAATGAAATTCTAAAAGTTTCCCAAGAGTCTGGTAGGGAACCAAGCCTTGAATTTCTTCATCAAATTTAATGCCCATAGCAGATAATTGGTTCAGGATCCCCTGAAAGTTATTCAGATGATCTATTATTGGAGAACTATCGTGGTTTTTTAAACCCAACATCAGCTTTATCAAGATTATCTTGTTGTTTCCAGTCTTCCGAGCACACAAACTTTCGAGCTGCTCTCATAGGATCCGAGCATGTGTCTCCCAGAAATATGGTTTAACACATTATCATCAACCCACTGTCTAATAAAGCCATAGACCTATCTATGTAACAGATTCCACTATTCGTCTGTTTTAATAACAGGCTTTTTAGTGGCAAACAATGGTTGATGAAAATTCTCGACATAGAGCAAATCTTCCATTTTGCCCTTCCAAATGGCATAATTGACGCCACTCAAAGTAACCATTCTACTAGTGTTGACTTCCATCGTTTATCAGAAAAATAGTTATTTCGGATCAATGCGTTGATACCACTTGTTGGAATAAAAGAACCGCAAGAATAATATTCACGGTATTAGTGATAAATGCAGAACACTAAGTTATGGTTAATCGGCAAGAACAAAAAGAAACAATAATGACAACAAAATTTTACGTGGAAACCCTTTTGATTAAGGAAAAAACTACGGGCTAAGAGGGGCAACTGATATCACTATAGCAGGAAATTTTACATTGCGTAGTCACGCGTATAAAAGCTCCAAAGACCACTACACTCAAAAGAAATAACCCTCTTTTGATTTTTCCACCTCTATACAATATCGTTCACACTCTATTTTTCTTCACAGACTATTTTCTTACATAGTCTATGGAATTGCTCTCACTAAACACTGTGTGTTTTTCGGTATATAGCAACTGATGGAGAGCTTCCCTTATATAGGGATGAATTGGAATTGTTGATGTCATCATTGACATCACTCGAGAAAGTAAGTCAAAGTGTTCCCTATGAACACGTTTAATTTGCCACTAGATTTTCATTTGGCATGTTGCCAAATTTCCATGAAGAAGAATTCCTTGTTGAAATCTTTTCCCACCTCAAATTAAGGGATGGACCCCACAGTTTCAGGCTTCAGTTGAAAGAGAATTAGGAAAGAAGTTGAAGTAAGACTCCTCCTAAGACTCCTCAGCTTAATGGTTTGGCGGAGAAGATGAACATGACCTTGATGGAAAGGGTTAGATGTTTGCTTTCTGAAGCAAAGTTGTTGAGTTCCTTTTGGGATGAGGTTTTATTGACCATTGCACATGTTATTATCCTATCTCCTACTGTTGCTTTGCAAAGTGATGTTCCAAACAGAGTTTGGTATGGCAAGGATGTTTTCTATGACCATTTGAAAGTGTTTGGTTGCAAAGCTTTTGTACATGTGCCTAAGGATGAGAGGTCAAAATTAGCTGCCAAGACAAGGCAGTGCATTTTCATTGGTTATGGCCATCTTAAATTGAGCCTGATCAAGATGAACTAAACCATTAGAATTTGAAGATTTTAGCGTCCCCGCTTTGTCAATATCTTCAAATTCTAATGGTTTAGTTCGTCTTGATCAGGTTCCTCACGTTAATGTAGATGACGTTGGTAGGCTCGATAATGATGGTGATGCCCAGAATCATGTTCCGGATCAGCATGTTAATGTTGATGATGATGACAATGTTGTTGTTTATGAGGTAAATCCTCCTGCTCATGAAGGTGTGGACGAGTCAAATATTTTGCTTAAGAGGTCTACTAGACAACATGTTTTTTCTTCCCGTTATTCACCTAATTAGTATGTGTAACTCACTGACAGGGAATAACCTGAATGTTATGAGGAGGACATGGAGGATGAGCACAAGGATCAATAGATTGAAGCCATGAAAAATGAGATGAAATCTCTGTAGGAGAACCATATTTATGAGTTGGTGAAATTGCCTAAAGGGATGAGTGCTTTGAAGAATAAGTGGTGTTCAAAGTTAAAGCAGAAGAAAACAACTTGAAGCCTGAAGCCCAGGTACAAAGCTAGATTGGTCGTTAAGCAATTTAGTCAAAGGACGGGTATCAACTTTGACAAAATATTTTCCCCCGTTGTGAAAATGTCCTCATTCGTACAATTTATTTTTGGTTTGGCTGCAAGCCTTGATTTGGAGATTGAGCAATGTGAAGACTGCTTTTCTTCATGGTGACTTAGAAGAAGAGATTTACATGGACCAACGTGGGGGCTCCAAAGCAAAAGGTAAAGAAAATTATGTGTGCAAACTTAAGAAAAGTCTTTATGAATTGAAGCAAGCTCCCCGACAGTGGTACAAGAAATTTGAATCTGTTATGAGGGAGCTAGGCTATAAGAAGACCTCTTTAGATCACATGTGTGTTTGCACAAATAGTTTCTGATGATGATCTTATCATTCCTTTGCTATACGTGGATGATATGTTGATTGTGGGCAAGAATGCTTCCAAGATTGACGAGTTGAAGAAACAACTAAGTAAGTCTTTTGCTAAGCATATTTTGGGGCATAAGAATTACTCGTTTCCGAGATGAAAGGAAACTTTATTTGTCACAAGAGAAGTACATTGAACGTGTACTAGAGCGCTTCAACATGAAGAGTGCTAAGCAGGTTACCACACCTATTGTTGGCCATCTTAAATTGAGCAAGAAAATTTTTTCCTACAACAACGGTGGCGAAAGAGAGCATGGCCAAAATACCCTATTCCTCTGCCGTTGGAAGTTTGATGTATGCAATGGTATTCACTAGACCAGATATTGATCACGCAGTTGGTGTTGTCAGTAGGTTTCTCGAAAATCCAGGGAAAGAGCATTGGGAAGCTGTGAAGTGGATACTCAGGTATCTGAGAGGAAGCTCAGATGAATGCTTGTATTTTGGAGGATCAAAACCAATCTTAAAGAGCTATATAGATTCTGATATGGCAGGTGACCTTGATAACATAAAATCCACTACTTAATATCTGTTTACTTTTTCAAGGGGAGCTATATCATGGAAGTCGAAGTTGTAGAAGTGTGTCGCACTATCTACAACAGAAACGGAGTATATTACGGCTACCGAAGCTGGCAAAGAGATGATATGGCTCAAAGGATTCCTTCAAGAACTTGGATTGCTACAGATGGGTATGTTGTCTATTGTGACAGTCAAAGTGCAAAAGACCTGAGCAACAACTCCATGTACCATGCAAGGACAAAAGACAGACGTGAGATATCACTGGATTCGTGAGCAAGTAGAGAACGAACCTTTCCAAGTCAAGAAGATTCATACGAGTGAAAACCTGCAGATACGTTGACCAAGGTGATACTGAGAGACAAGTTCGAGCTATGCAAGAACTTGTCGGCATGACCTCTATCTGAAAAAGACAAAGTTGCCTTCTTCAGGTGAATGTGACGGAGGGGGATATTTGTGGGGTCCAGCCCCTAATTTTAGGAAGAAAAATCTTCCTTGAACAAAATAAAGGTGAACTCTTAAAAGTACTTTGCAAATGGGCCTAGCTGCATAAGATTGCGGCTCTAAGCCTAAAAAGCATCAGTTTAGCTCCCTTGCATGTTGGTATTTTCCAACTCTCACTTATTAAGTCCCACTGGTTCCACGCAGTTGTCTAAGACATATTATAGACTCTTACATCAATGACCACACCAAGTCACTTGAACCTCTCCATTACCAACCCAAAAATAGAAAAGGAAAAGTAAAATAACTTGTGCAATTATTCCAACTGATCTAAACTATAGTCAGTTGCTCCAACTTCAAGTTCCTCCTTTAGGGATAATAAGTTGGAAATATGCAAGCAACCTTATCAGAAAAACAAAATCTACCACGCTCTTCTTTGCATAAAACTCAGACAACCAATTACCCAATAGCAATGTATCTGACAAAGAAAATATAAATCCAAGATTCACTATAGAACATTTTGCTAAAACACTGAAGCTTCTAAGTAGTGTAGAATTACGCTTCTTGAATATGCAGAGGCTTACTTGTAAGGAAGCTTAAAACACTTCTCCGGACGAATATTGTTTTCCCTATCTTTTAAATTTGCAAACTCAGAAAACTCCTTTAGGCAAGTCAAGAACAATGTCATTGCTTTGTCATACCGTGTGCTCCAGAAGAGATTTACCGGGCCAAATCTTCAAAAGAGTAAGAGGGATCATATTAACTACTTCTAAAAGGTGAAATTTGCAATTGGAAAAAAACAAACAATGTCTGTTACTGTCAAGGTATTTAAAATAACTGGAAAGGAAGATGCAACATAACCAGCCTCCAGGAAGTGATTTCAGAGTTCGTACATTTCAGAGAAACCTCAATGTAATACAATAAAATCACGTCAATAGCAAACAGACTACCCATCCTACATTTACTATGATTATTATTGCATCATTCACCTACCTGAAATCAACTTATATGTATCAACTTGATAGAATGGTAATTAATATTTTTGGACAGAAATGTTTTAAGAAAAAGAAAAGGAGAAACATACAGTTCATAAGTAGTATTATTGGTGTCCATGATCCGAGGATAACTTCCCATAGGAAGAATTTTTATCCGATATCTGGAAACAGAAAATCAAGGATATACAATTGACAGAAATATCAAGAACACTACGCTTTATGGGTAGAAATGCAATATATTCTAGCGTCTACCTTTGACCTTGATTTATACTCCAGAAAATATTGAAATATCATACTATTCCACTTCCACTCACATCTACTCGTTGCAGCCACAGTTTCTTGAACAACCAAAAGAATCCTTGCCATCCATGTGATAAGTTGATCTTATATCGACTATTTGAAGGTTCTGCTTAAACATTTTGCTAAGTCCCCAAATATGTTCAAGACCTTAGCTGAGTGATGATCTTTTGCAAGAAAACAAACAATTTGAACTGTAGGAATGGAGCCGAAGATGTAAGAAGATCTTTAAAGTATGAACACCACCCAACATGAGGACTAGTGTGAAAATAGAGTTAGGAAAAACGATCCTCGTGAAACACATGTGAGAATGAAGGCTTGTATAAGAAAAGTTAGATTGGATTAAAAAATACACAGGTTATTCATAGAATTCAACAAGAGGACCATATACTAATTTGAGTGGTAAGGTCAGAGATCCAACAAGAATTTTATGCAACTCGGATTGAACATAAGCTAGTTATATCCCAATAGGACAGTCGAAGTTAACGGATGTTTAAGGTAGTAAATTTTAATCTGAATAAATACAATTGAGTTATGGAGAGTTCACTGATTCGTGAAAGTTGGTTCGAACAAGATAAATGCACCTCGAGCTGAAGTAACTAAAACCCTTCCTGAAAGGGATATTCTACGTTAGGAGTACTTGAAATAGCCAATTACCTTAAAAGGACAATTGTGTAAATGAACTTATTTAGCTCATGTCTTTCTATTGTTTGACAAGTTTATGCTAAAATTAAATCCTAATACTCAAAACTCATTGAAAGTTCTCTCAAAATCTTGCTCTTGTTAGTAAGTGCCATCTCATAGTAACTTCTGTTTTTACATTTGAATGAACCAATGGAATCTCGACATTCGACTTTTCAAATGACAAGGATCAAACTAACTTCTTTGTCAGTTTATCCTAGTCTTAGAAGGATCAAAAACCAGTATCACCTCTATATGTTTGAACCTTTAGCTCACTTGTGTCATATAGGCCACATCAGTATTCTGCTCGGATCCTGCAAAATGTCGTCGTACCCGTGTCAGATCCTCCAAAAATGCATTACTTTTGGAGGATCCGACACGCAACCGATGACATTTTAAACACCCGAGCAACATAGTGTCGCGTTCACCTTCCAATAGCAAATTTTCTATGCCACTGAACTTAAAACCTTAAACCTACACAAGTTAAGACTCATAAATCTGAAGTACCAATGGTTCCTTTTCTTTATAACATTGGTATCTGGCCCAGCTTGCGCACATAAGCTCCAATAGTTCTTAGCCAGAGAGTTGCATCCTAATAAACAAACTAGGCAATATAAGATAGTTCTTGCCTCGATCGATCAAGGAATTCACAAAATAGGATTATACTCAAAAACAAGAAAATACTATCTGTTTCAATAAGGATACTGAAACTTCGGCCGGAAATGTTGAGCCATTGTATGGAGAAGAAGGCACGCTTGGCCCCATGCTGCATTTATCTCATCCCACTCAACCTAAGCATTTACCACAAATATTATACATTATAGATAACAAAAAAATGAAAAAAAAAAATTATTACGATGAGAAAAAGAAACTACTAGACAAGAAAGTTCAACATACAGTATCATAATGATAAGTAATGAGCTCTTTCTGCCGTTTGAAGTGTAGCACAAAATATCAGTTCAAAAATGCATAAAGACAAAAATGGAAAAATAAATAGCTACTACCAAATCAAAACTTCATTCAAGATGAATAAATTGAATATAGCAGTTCATACACCTACATGGAGTTCAACTAATTAAATTCTGTAGTACTTGCTATTTCTCCATTTCCTTTCATCAGATTCTGTATAAAACAGGAGATAGAATTGAAGATGTAACATATTTCACAATTGCCTAAACAGAGGTTGTAGTCCCTCAATCCAATTTCCACGTCCTATTTCAGTTTTCAACTACCAAATTGACTTGATTTCTTCTCCAACCAATAACCTAAGCAAATATAAATTCTACAATTATATTTTTAACATTAATCTGATAAATTGAGGAAGTACTTTAAGAGAAAATAAAATTTTAGTATGGAATATCAGATATTGCAGCAAAGCATGATGCTGAATTTATCTACTAGGAATCAGACAATTATATCCAAATAAATTGAAGTAACATACCGGAATTTTAGGAAGTCTTCCGAGACGAAAGTTGTTAATCGTACCAAATTCACCATCATACCAGATTGGAAATGCATCATTGAGCACATTAGTCCGATTTAGCAGCTCTAAGTGAGCTTGTGAAACTTCTGTCTTGGCTAAAATTGCATCTCTCTCTTCCTGCAGTAAGAAGATCCTTCTTAAAAAGTGATTTGATCCATCCAATGAGCACCACCACCCCACCACCCCGGAAAAAGGGCAATACTTCTCTTCAATCCTAAAATTTGAGTCAGATTTTCCCCAATCATCTGAATGGTGTTTCGTTTTTGTTCTCCATATATCCAATAGCTCTTTAGTGGGGAGGGATAGTATGTGAAATATGAAGCAAAAGAACAGTCAAGCTACAATTTATAGAGATATGACCAGAGCTTGTGAAAATTAAATATGATCTATACAAACAGATGCATGGTGAGAAGAAGCAGCAAGAAACCTGATGAGATATCAACTGAAACTGAAAGTTATTGAATTCATGCCAGTACCTGTTAAAAGGCATGCTAACAGTTAGCAATTAATGTTGGTTAATCTCAAAAAGCAAAGTTAAATAATAGATAACTATACTTGAACTCTTGGTCCAGGCAACCAAACCGGGATATAGTGATAGGTACTCTTTTATTTGTAGGTTTCTCTCCCAGGCTATTCCGAGTTCCTTTGTAATACTACAGTCTACAACAACGATAATCACGAGCTATTTGGCGTCAGCAATTTTCTTTTACAAGGTTAATTTTATTAATAATGAAAAAATCACCCGTATATAAGCAATATACCAAAAAGTAGAGAACCTACAACATAACATAATTCTAAAGAAATGACACCAAGTCTTCTTACAAAATACAAACTAAAACTTCATGGGTGCACAAAAAAGAAGCTATATGTATCTCTCCCCTCTACTTATTTGTTTTTTACCCACCTTTAGTTATGCTTGCTTCCGACTCCCCATGAGCCATTTTACGACCTTACTTTTTTTAACAGTCTCCCCCAAGGTTGACCTCTTTTCAAATAAACCAAACCTCAATACTACATTAATAAAAAAGGATTCCCCTAAGCTAAGGGCTCTCGAAATTCATCTGAAAGTGCCAGTCTAACGAGGCTTTGACATACAAAATCTCTAAATAGACAAAAAAATCCTAGTAATAAACAGAGAAAAATAAAGACTTACATGCATAGGCCTAGTAAGAGAGACAAACTCCTAAACTACATTTATGACGGCTAGTTACTACAAAAGATGAAAAAAGCAATCCAGGTCATTAGAGAATTACCGCTCCTCCAACTCCTTAAAGCGGCTAGACTTCAGCTCTAGTTCCTTCAGTTCGGCAGTGACTACAGAACATTGCTTCTCTGTTTCTTCTATCGCTGCTTCAAGTTTTCGCTCTTCTTCTTCTATCTTCAAACAGCATCAAAACACATTAAAGTCAATAAGTGCTCTTCAATACAAAAGACAAAATGTGCAGCAGACATAATTGCAAAAAGGGTACGAGCTAAGCCTCAGCTTTCTTTATCCACAACTGTGTTTCTATTTCATTCTAATATATTATTTTTGTAATATCGTCAGATTCGGACCAATTATCAACAGAATGCACTAGCATCAGTACTTCAGGGTGCTTAAATATTTTTGCAGGTCTAAGTTTTCTGAGGTACTTCTGTGCTGGATCGGGGTACATAGTATCTTAATCTATTTGTTCTCTTATATATAAAAAGGGGGAACTAAGAGATCCTTTATGTGACTCAAAATTGTTAACCACCTTCAATTTCTCCTTCAGAAAATCAGCCTCGCCAAGAACATTTCTTGCTTCTCCCTCCGATAGCTGAAGACAAGCTTCGTAGGCTTGTATGTCCCTGTTAACATCTTCAACCTCCTTATCGTGTTTATCAGAGAGCACCCTCATGCATTCAAGACACAGGGGTTGCTCGACCTGGATCTGTGTTGTGGCAATATCAAATGCACGCTTTAGGACAGTGATGGTGGAGTGAAATCCAGAATTGTTTGGCTGCATGGGAGCATTTGGAGGTCCACCATCTGGTGATGGAAGATTCGTACCAGCTTCATCGGATGTAGGCTCACACTTATACACTGAAGCAGCTGGTGGAGGCAAAACCACAAATGATTCTTCCATGGCCCTCCCAAACTGGCTTGCATCTGGCTGAGCAAATCCTCCTCGTCCTCGAGGCGGGATCCCTGGTCCCTGATTTCTTTGCTTTGGCAACATAACATATGAATGTTCCATTCTGCTCGACCCTATAGCACTACCAGCTCCGTGAATTGAAGAAGCCTGCATCCCTAGACAAACACTCCAAATCAGCAAATCGTACAGGTATTATCCGGTCTCTAGACATTAAACTTTCGTAGCGCTTGTACAATTTCACAGGACATAGAAATGAAAACTAACAACAAAATGAGGATCTGTGGAAACAAGAAATCTAGGGATTTTGTATTATGGAAAATCAATGTTATTTAGGGTGTGTTTGGTATGGAAAATGTTTTCCAATTTTCCCATATTTGGTTGGTCAAAATGTTTTGAGAACATTCTCTATACGAAAACAAGTTCCTTAAAAATGAGAAAATGACTTCCCTAATGGAAGTAGGTAAAACAAGTTTCATAAGTGGCATTCCAAGTGCATTGTCTCCTCCCCACCAATCCGATGCCCCCAACTCCCACCCCTTGACCATCCCGCCCCCTGCCACCCCCGAACCCTCACTCCTCACCCCATCCCACCCCATAGTGTTTTGCTATATTACATATAAATGCTCTTGGGATAATATTTGCTTGCTTAACAAACACTAGAAAATAAGTAAGACACCCACTTGTTTTCCAAAAAAACATTTTCGAGGAAATCATTTTCCTTAATACCAAACAGACCCTTAAACTCTAAATGTCGCAGCCTCCACTGAACTAAGTAGGATCAAAATTAACACCTTCTCTAACACACAATTACTTCACAAAGAAATTCAGTAAAGTACAAGCTTTTAGTGCAAATGAAAAGTAAACAAGAACAAGATTTCCTATTAGTACCTCCAATACACACCAATTCGCATAGTTTTTCTGCAGCAACTCTAGCTATGTAAGCATCGCATAGCCATTAGCTAACATAAAAAAATATTCATCGCAGCTTCCTATACTGAATCATAGAACATTAACATAATCGACTCCAATTGATTTGGGGTTTCATATTATGGACACGCAACGTTATTTAAATTTTAAAACTAAAGGTCGCAGCCTCCACTAAACTAAGTAGGATCACAATATAAACCTTCTCTAACACACAATTACTTCACGAAGAAATTCAGTAAAGATAAAAGATTTTGGTGCAAATGAAAATTAAATTAAAAACGAAATTTCCAGCTAGTACCTCAAACACACACCAGTTTATACTCCCTCCGTCCCAAATTAGTTGTTAAAACTATTTGAATTTTGACCAATATTTTAAACTGTATTTTTTTCATCAACTTAACATGAAAAAAGTTGTAACTTGTAGTACTTTACCTATAATTTTTTAATATCTAAAATTTAACTGTCACATATTGAGTTGATCTAATCCAATTTAGCTCATTAGTCAAATTGACTCTCGAGAAGCGAAACATGACAACTAATTTGGGACAGAGGGAGTGCATAATGAATACCATAGCAACCCTAGCTATGTAAGCATTGAATAGACGATAGCTAACACTAAAATATTCATAACAATTTCCTAAACATTGAATCATAGGGCATTAACATAGTCGACTCCAATTAAACTGGGTTCCAATTGATGAATATATAATGCTAGAGAGAGAAATAAAAGCTTGACTAAGTAGGATCACAAATAAAAGCTTCTCTAATACACAATTACTTCACAAAGAAATTCAGTAAAGGTAAAAGCTTTTAGTGTATATAAAAATTAAACAAAAATAAAATTTCCAGTTAGTACCTCCAACGCACACCAACTCGCATAATTTTTCACAGCAACTCTAGTTATGTAAGCATTGCATAGCAGTTAGCTAACAAAAAATATGGTATAATACATAGAATAGACAGACACCTTAATTTGGCCTCAACTAACAATTAAATACTCCAACTTTGAAAATGCATCTCGTCTCCATTGTGTCAATTGAACACTCCAACTTAGAAAATGATCATATAGACACCTTCAAAATTTATGTGCCACCTCAACATTGGTGTCCACGAGACACAATAGGGACGAGTTGAGGTGTCTAGATGTTCATTCTCAAAATTGGAGAGTTTAGGTGCCTATCTATGTATTATGCCTAAAAAATATTCATAACAATTTTCTAAACATTGAATCATAGGGCATTAACATATCCGACTCCAATTAATTTAGGTTCGATTAATGAATATATATATATAAAGCTAGAGAGAGAAGTTCGGGTCGGGTCTAACCGGAGCGAGAACAAGAATCGGGGAAGAACTTATCGGCATAATTATCGACGCCAGCGATGCAAAGGGGATTGTGGCAGTTCTGACAGAGGTACCTAGGAAGATTCGGGTCAACAGGTAAAGTCCGACCCTTATCCGGCGTAGCACTGCTGCTATTTTTCGTCATAGAGATCGGCGAATTTCTGTATTCAGTGTTGAAATTGAGTATATGAATTTGATGGAAAAGAAAAGAGTGAAAGGAGTTGGAGTACGTTGTGCAGTTAATTCGTTTACAGGCGAAGCGGATCCTGTTTCCGGGTCGACTTGGTTTCAGCTTTTTTGGGGATAATAGCATTTTTAATCCCTTATTATATTAGTACTTAGTAGTAAATTCTTGTGACATGATTCAGTTTATTTAAGCTAATTAATTACAAAGCATAATACATAAACCTTTGTTAGCAGTGTACTTAACTTAATTAATGTATGGTTAGTGTAGCTGTTAGTTAGGCAGTTAAGTGGTTAGGAAGTTGTTAGAAATCAGTTAGGCAGTAACAAGAATGTCAGTTCATGTACAGGATTCTAGATATTTTAATCTCATTCTTAGTTGTAGATCTGTGTATATATATTCTTAAATTGAGATGAATAAGATTGAGCTTTCATTTCCACTTTACATCTCAATATCTCTCTCGGTTCTTCACGAGCAGTGCTCTGTCATTGCTCCTTTGCTCCATCTTAATTTTTGTTGCTTGTTCTTAGCTTTGCATTATAGCAGATTTTAATATGGTATTAGAGCATAGGTTAGCTCAGTTAATCTATTCTTCGACGAATTGATTTATTTTTTCGATAATTTCTCGATCTATTCTTCGATACATCTATCGTCTCTGCAATTTGTGCATTGCGGTTTGTTTTTCTCTGTAGTTTTCTGGTGCAATTTGGTGTTTGAGTTCTATCGAGCTACTTCTCGATCAATTACATATATCCTCGATTTCAATTGTGTGGTTTCAACATTACATCAGAGATTTATTCAATGACGATTGAAGAGAATCAACAATCGACTCAAAACATGATCGATATGAGTTCTCCTCTGTACATGCAACCATCGGAGAGTGTAGGATCGATGCAAGTTCCATTCAATGAAATTGGGTATAGATCGTGGAGGAAAGGAGTAGTAAGAGCCCTATCAGGGAAGAACAAATTAGGATCAATGGCGAATGTAGGAGACCCGATCCACAATCTCCCCAATATCGTCAATGGGAGAGGTGTGATGACATGGTGACCTCGTGAATTCTTAATTCCCTTGCAAAGAAAATAACAGACAGTGTGGAGTATGTAAATGAGTCTGCAAAATTATGAAAGGAATTGGATGACCGATATGATCAAACCAATGATGCGAAGTTGTATCAAATTCAAAGGAAAATAAATGATCTCTCACAAGGTACTCTTGATATCACAGCTTACTATACTAGAATGAAGAAACTTTGGGAAGAACTTAATACTTTGCATGCTAAAACACAATGTTCTTGCAATTGCACATGTGGTGCTAAGGAAAATCTTTAAAAAGCTGAACAAGATAGGAGATTAATTCAGTTCCTCATGGGCTTTAATGAGGTTTATACAGTGATTAGGGGTAGTATCCTTATGATGAATCCACTGTCATCTCTGGCTCAAGCTTTTTCTCTCTTGGTGCAAGATGAAAAACAAAGAGAAATCAGATCAAATAATCAGTTGTTTGCAGAATCTACTTCATTTAATGTCAGTGTTCCCAGGAAAAACAATTATAGGACAAACTATTATCATGGTAGCACTAGCCAAAGTAACAATTTCAGGACTAAAGTGGTGTGTGAGCATTGTAAACGACCTGGTCATACAAAGAATAGATGGTATAAGCTACATGGATCCCCCTCTCACACTAGAAATTCAGGATATAATCAAAAAAATTACCAAAATAATTATCAGAATACACATCCAGATCCTTACTAAGGCCCTCAGAACTTTAGATCAGACAAAGGATAAAGGATTATAACAAATGCACATGGACTCTCCTCTAATGTTATGTCAAACAAAGAAGATGAAGAAAGCAATCAGGATGACAAACAAAGTGTTACTATGAGTAGAAAACATGATGGACATTTGATGAGCATGCTCCAACAGTTTCAACTTGGAGGTGGAGGAGAGAACTCCAATAAAGACCCTGCTAATGGATCAATAGCTTTGTGGGTATCATTGTTTGCACTTTTTTTTTTATTGATTTTGGCAAATTATCTTGTATATGGTTTAAAATCAAGGTTGAATCTTGGATACTGGACTCAAGAGCCTCAAATAATATGACCTTCAATAAATCCTTACTAGTTAGAATAATAACTTTACCCTATCCTTAACTAATCATGCTTCCAAATGGCTACAAAGTAAAAATGACACAAATAGGCAGTGTGACACTTGCACTCAATATTACCTTGCATGAAGTATTTTATGTACCATCCTTCAAATATAATCTTGTGTCTGTTCATTCATTAGCCTCTTCTTCTAATAGTATTGTTGCTTTTAATAAGATATCTTGTATCCAGCAAGCCCCTTCAATGAAGAGGCCTCGAAAATTGGTAGAGTCAGAGATGTGATCTATTTTATGTGTACAAGGTGCCTCAGCAACAAAAATCCATCATCACCACATGCAGCTATTGTTTCTAATGTTTCAATGTCTGTTTCTACTAATTATTGTCCTCATAGTACACATTGGCATCATCACACCATTGTCCATAGTTCATTTTCAATAAATAAGTGTACTTTTTAGTGTGATGTAATAAGTCTACAATAATGAATAAAAATGAGTCTGTGAATTTTGTGTCTTCTATGTCTGTGGATGATGTGAATGTGTTATGGCACAACAGACTTGGACATGTGCCCTTTGTCAAAATTAGAGAAATTCAATCTATACATGAGAAGTTTTCTTCTAAACAACCTTTTGATTACTCAATATGTCCAATTGAAAGACAAACAAGACTAGCTTTTCCGCAAAGCAATGCAACCACAACAAGATCTCTCCAACTACTACACATTGATCTATGGGGACCTTACCACACTAGCACTTATGAAAATTACATGTACTTTATCACCATTGTGGATGACTACAATATGTCAACATGGATACTGTCCTACAAAAGCAACACCTTAACAGTGATCAAAACCTTTGTATACCTAGTTGAAAACTAGTTTAATGCATCTGTCAAAACTATCAGGACAGACAGTGGTTCAGAATTTGTCAACTCAAACACATGTATATACCTACAATCCAAAGGAATCCTTCATGAGAAAACGTGTCCATACATACCACAACAAAATGGTGTGATGGAGAGAAAACACAAATACCTATTAGAGACTGCTAGAGCCTTACTTTTTCAATCTAAATTGCCCTTAAAATACTGGGGTGAATGTATATTTTGTGCCAACTATATAATCAATAGGTTACCTTCCTCCCATATGAAAGGAAAATGTCCTTATAAAATGCTATACAGTTAAAAACCTTCTTATTCACATATAAGAAGTTTTGAATGTTTGTGTTTTCCTACTTTCCCAAAATACACAGAGACAAATTCCAACCAAGAACTGACCCTCATGTATTCATTGGATATCAATTTGAGACAAAGGGATACAAAGTTCTAAATTTGGCAACCAAAAAAATTCATGTCTCTAAAGATGTTTTTAAAAAGCATATTTTCCCTTTTCTTTGTCTCATGAACTGTCTTCTTTTCCTTCTGTAATCAGTAGAAAAAAATTTATGAGTCTTGCTTATGATAATGATGGTACATCTACACATAATGCATTAGGTAATATTGGGGAGACATCTGTCACACCTGGTGATACGTCACTTAACCATGATATTACACTTGCACAACCAGAACCTGCACATGAAACAATTAGTGTGCCTAGTCCACCACATCATGAATTACACCACGGTTCCTCCCTTACTACTAACTCAACCTCCAACATTTATGACACAACCATTGTACCAGTAAAAAATCAAATAGACTTCCCAAAATACCTACATATCTCCAATATTACCTTTATTCTATCCCAAACCTAAAACCAACTACAAGTCTATCCCTCAATGACTTATTCTCCCGCAAACCTAACCTCTGCGAGTTAGCACCTTGTCATAAGCATTTGCAATGATACTAAGCCATTTTCATATGAGGAGGCAACTTTGAGTCCTGCTTCGCAAAATGCCATGACACATGAGTTTGATGCACTATACACCAATCACACCTGGGATCTTGTTCCCCTACCGAAAGGGAAGAAGGTTATAAAATGCAAATGTGTATTCAAGATTAAGCATAAGGCAGATTGGAGCATTAAAAGGTATAAAGCAAGGCTTGTGGTAAAAGGCTATACACAACAGGCTGGTATAGACCACACTTAGACATTTTTACCATTAGTAAACATGACAATTGTAAGACTACTACTTGTTGCTGCTGTGAAAAGGGGTGGAGAGTCTACCAATTGGATGTAAATAATGTTTTTCTCTATGGAGAATTGCCTGAAGATGTTTACATGGATGCACCACCAGGATTAGTGAGTAGTCTAGAAATAATATATAAGTTGAATAAATCACTTTATGGACTCAAACAAGCAAGCAGACAATGGTATGCCAAACTCAATAAAGCTCTATACTCAAGAGGGTATTCACACACTCTGAATGACTACTCATTGTTCTACAAGAAGAGTCATTGCTCTGTAGTATTTGTGGTTGTGTATGTTGATGATATAATCCTTATCGGTACTGACTTGCCTAAAATAGCGTAACTCAAGCAGTTTCTACATCATACATTCAGAATCAAGGATCTGGGCACCTTGCATTACTTCATAGTTTTGGAGGTGTTATATAAATCAGATAGACTTATCATATCCCAAAGAAAGTTCTTGGTGGATTTGAAGGAATACAATGTACTTGAGCAGAGTTGCTTATCATCACCATTAGATCCTACACAGAAGTTGAAGGAAAAAGAAGGATTACTACTGCAGGATCCCACGTATTATAGGAAACTCATTGGAAAATTGAACTTTCTCACCAACACAAGGTTGGACATAGCTTACAGTGTTCAACACTTAAGCTAGTTCATGCAATATCCCAGGGAACCACACTTGAAAGCTGTTTTTCACCTACTTAGATATCTCAAATCTGATCCCTCCTTAGGGATTTTCATGTGTCGTGATCAAGATTATGTAGACAAAGCTTATTGTGACTCAGATTGGGCTACATGCCCTGACTCTAGAAGGTCTGTCAATGGGTACATTGTACTACTTGAAAGTTGTCCTATAAGTTGGAAGTCAAAGAAACAAGAAACCTTATCTTTGTCCTCTACAGAGGTAGAATATAAGGCACTCAGAAAGGTTGTGGGAGAACTAGTGTGGTTACAAAGACTGCTTGATGAGCTTACAGTGCCTACTCCACTTCTCATGCATGTCTTTTGTGACAGTCAATCAACCTTGCACATAGCAAAAACTCATGTGTTCCATGAGAGAACTAAACATATTGAAGTAGATTGTCACTTTGTGAGAGATAAGTTCCAAGAAGGCTTGATCACTTTGCACTATATTTCTACAAATGGCCAGCTTGTTGATGTATTGACCAAAGCACTAACAGGAGCTTAACATGCTGCTGTCTTAAGCAAATTGGGTGTGGTTTCAACCCCTCCAACTTGAAGGGAGTGTTAAGACTAAGTATTATGTTAGCAATGTACTTAACTTAATTAATGCATGGTTAGTGTAGCTATTAGTTAGGTAGTTAGGTGTTTAGAAAGTTGTTAGAAGTCAGTTAGGCAGTTACAAGAATGTAAGCTCATGTACAGCTGGATTCTGGATATTTTGCTCTCATTCTTAGTTGTGAATTTGTGTATATATATATCCTTACATTGAGATGAATAAGATTGAGCTTTCATTTTCCACTTCACGTCTCAATATCTCTCTCAGTTTTTCACGAGCAGTGCTCTGCCATTGCTCATTTCCTCCATCTTAATTATTGTTGCTTGTTCTTAGCTTTGCATTATAGCAGATTTTATTAACCTTCAAACTTGGTCTCAGCTGATAAATAATTCCTCCAATTTTGAATGTGCACAAGTAGGCACACTTGTATAAATTGAACACGTATACATAAATACTGACGTGACACATAATTTTTAGAGGTGCCTAGATGATCATTTTGTAAGTTGAACTGTTGAACTGACAAAGTGGAGACAAGTTGAGGTGCCTACTTGTACACACCCAAAATTGGAGGACATACTTGCCAGTTGGATCCAAGTTTGAGGGTTTGTTTATGTATTATGCCTAATTAAAATGTATGATTTTTGTCCCTTTATATAAGAAATTTAGTGTTTTGAAATTCTTTTAGAAGTATACTATCTTCAAGTATGAAGTAACAAAATAATAATAATTCTAAAATTTTGTGAATATTAGGAGCAAAGCAATCAAAAATGCACATTTCAAGTAATTAAAAGTTGAATATTTATAATTCAATATTCAAAAATTAAAATAAAATTTTATCAATAACTGAGAAATCAAAAATACTATTAACTTGTTTTATTAACTTTACCTTTATTTGATAAAAAAATTGGAAAAGAAAGAACGAAAGAAGTTGAGTACGTTGGGAAGAACTAGCGAGAAAACAAGCCAAAGAGATTGTCTTGTTGCACTAGTCCGTTTACAGGTGCACTAGATCCTGTTTTCGGATCGGCTTGGTTTCAGATTTTCCGTTCTCTTTTTTTTTTTAGGGATAATACTCCCTAAATTTGTTGTCTTAATTTAACTCGACATCAAATTTAAAAAATTAAGAAGACTTTTAAATATTATTGTCTTAAACTAAATATGTATGTAATGTAACAAAATACTCTTTGAATCACGTAATCTTAAATATGGCATGTCCTTCCTTTGTTTTCATTTTACTTGGTCCTTCAATTTTTTTTTGTTGATACACTTGTTATCAACACCTAATTTTGTCGAAACACTCGTCTCCAACTCCCGGTGTGAAACATATTGTAGATTTAAATAGGTGCAATTGTGAAAGCAAATATGAAACAAGAAAAAAAATTCTCTTAAAGTTAGAGAAAAGTGGGTGGAAAAAAAGAAATTGGAAGTTGGTTAAAGTGAATCAACAAAATTGAGTGTTGATGAGAAAATGCATTAATAAAATTGGAGTGTTGGAGAAAAAGTGTTCCAATAATTGAAAGTTGAAGATAAAGTGCTTCAATGTTGATGAGAAAGTGCATCAATAATTGAATCTATTAGAGAAAAAGGTTCCAACAATTGAAGGTTGATGAGAAGTTATCAATAATTGAAGGTTGATGAGAAGTGCATCAACAATTGAAGGTTGGAGAAAAGTGCTCCAACAATTTAAGGTTGAAGAAAAGTTCTTCAACAATTGAAGGTTGATGAGAAATGCATCAACAATTGAAGGTTGATGAGAAGTGCTCCAACAATTTAAGGTTGAAGAGAAGTGCTTCAACAATTGAAGGTTGATAAGAAGTGCATCAACAATTGAATGTTGATGAGAAGTGCTCCAACACAAATAAAAAATTGGAAGTTGGAGAGAACTGCTCCAACACAAATTAAAAAAATTGAAAGATTTGAGTGAAGTGCTCCAATACAACAATAACCAAAAAGCGTTGTGTATATAACTTTAATTTACGAGAGAATGATGGACTATTACTATGGTCGTACTGTTGGTAGCGGGTATAGTCTCTCTTGATTGAATTTATGACTTGCTAGTATACTTGTCGAAACCCCCTTCCTCACTTTAGCGCCGGCGCCAACACCAATCTCCTTCTGGATCAAGGCCAGACAACACAACATTGTGGTGAGATGCCCAATCAGTTTCGTCCTAAACGACAGAAGCAGGACTGCAACGGCTACTAGACCAAAGACGCCACCATGAGAAGTACATGGTGGCTAATGTTTATGTTAGTTACTAGGATCTCCCACAAAAAAGATTATGCTATGTTTATTTAAAGTCCAAACTCAGACTTATTTTTTTTTTGTTGGAATGAAACCTATGTTGACTCATAATTTATTCTCTAATGATTACTTATAACGTCTTAATCTTTTTTCGTGTATGAGTATTGTTTCTTCATACGAGTACTATTACATATGTATTCATGTCCCTTTTGCAGGGGGTGATGCGTTGTTAGTGTGGATGCAGATACAAATTTTTAGGGTGGCGTCGATCCTCGCTATGTCAAGAGTGCATTTCTGAATAGATATATAAATGGGGAAGACTTTGTCAAACAACGCCCTGATTTTGTGAGTCATGAACATCCTGAGCATGCGTTCAAGCTTGACAAGACTTTATATGGTTTAAAGCAAGCTCATTGGGCATGGTATGAAAGATTGTCAAAGTTTCTTCTTGAAAATGACTTTACAAGAGGAAAAATTGACAACACTTTATTTCTGGAAAAGAGAGGGAGAAATTTGTTCGTCTTCTCAGCATTTCTATCTCAAATTGAATCCAAGAATATCTAGGAAACATTAAAAGATGCTGACTGATAGCTGCTATGTAAGAAGAGCTCCATTAATTTGAAAGAAACAAGGTGTGATACCTGGTCCCTAGGCCCTAAGATAGAACAATAATTGGGACTAGGTGGGTGTTTCACAACAAGCTCGATGAGTTCGGAAATACTACCAGGAACAAGGAAAGGCTGGTGGTTCAAGGTTACAATCAAGAAGAAGGGATAAACTATGATGAGACTTTTGCTCATGCTGCTAGAATGGAGGTAATCAGAATTCCTATTGCCTTTGCATCTCATATGGAATTCAAATTGTTCTAAATGGACGTCAAAAGTGCATTTCTGAATGGATATATAAAGAAGGAAGTTTTTGTCAAGCAACCCCATGGTTTTGAGAGTCATGAATATCCTGAGCACTTGTTCAAGCTTGACAAGGCTCTATATGGTTTGAAGCAAGCTCCTCGGACATGGTATGAAAGTCAAAGTTTCTTCTTGAAAATGGCTTTACAACAGGAAAAAATGGCAACACTTTATTTCTGAAAAAGAGAGGGAGAAATTTGTTGATTGTGCAAGTCTATGTTAATGGTATCATTTTTTGTGCTACTAATGATTCCCTTTGTGAAGAGTTTGTTGAGTTCATGGGAAGTGAATTTGAGATGAGCATGATGGGTGAGCTAAATTTCTTCCTTGGGCTGCAAGTGAAACAAACCCCAAAATGCACCTTGATCAGTCAACAAAAGTACATCAAAGAGTCGCTTAAGATATTTGAGATGGAGAATGCTAAGCCTATTTATACACTTATAGCCACTTCCACTCGGTTGGACATGAATGAACCCGATTCTCCTGTAAATGAAACCATGTATAGGGGTATCATTTGGTCTCTACTATACTTAACTGCTAGCAGACCTGACATTGTCTTTAGTGTCAGGTTATGTGCAAGGTTCCAATCAAGTCCCAAAGAATCTCATTTCAAGGCTGCAAAAAAAATTTGAGCTATCTCAAAGGGATTCAGGACCTAGTCCTCTTCTATCCTCAAGAGATAACTTTGACTTGGTTGGATATGCTGATGATGATTATGCTGGATATTTGGTGGATAGAAAGAGCACACCTGGAATGGAACATTTTCTAGGATCATGCTTGATCTCTTGGGGTACGAAGAAATAAAACTTCGTGGCTTTTTCTACTGCTGAAGCTGAGTATGTGGCTGCTGCTTTCTACTGTGTTCAACTGTTATAGATCAAACAATAACTTGAGGATTGTAGTGTCCTTATTAACGGTGTGCCCTTGTTGTGTGATAATACAAGTGCACTTAACATGACAAAAAATCTAGTGAAACACAAGGACCAAGCACATTGATATCAGACATCATTTTCTAAGGGATAATGTTGAAAAAGGTTTGATTTGCATGAAGTTCTGTAAGAAAGAGGACCAGGTTGCTGATATTTTCACCAAGGCACTAAGCAGGGAGCACTTTGAGAAAAATCACTTGGAGTTGGGCTTGATCTAACTCAACACAAGTTCTCTTAATGATTGGATATGTTAAGAGGAAAGGTACAATGCTAAAAAGTATTTTTGGTGGCATCTAACTCACTCTTATACTGTTACAGGTATAAATGCATAGCAGTTTTAGGATAACACAAGCATATGTGATGTTGCATTGTTTAGAGTTTTTGCCCGTAAATTTTAAAGAAAATTGTCAAGGGACCTGGTCACTATGACTCAAGTTATTAGTACCTTTAGTACTTGTATAATTTTGAATTATTTAAAGTGCAAGTCATTAAATCTTTCCCTTTATTTAATTCAAAATATTTTTTCAAATGGTACACCTCATCTGAACTGACCTAACCGTCTCTCTCATACCCGATCCAACCGTTACCTTTGTCTTCTTAAATAAAAATTTTCCATCTCTCTCCTCACTCAAACTTTAAACTTTAACTTCACTCTCTCTCTCACTCACCTACATGTTCTCTCAACCTTCTACATTCTTTCTTCAAACCAAAATCCACCATGTCTAACCAAAAATCATCTACTCCAAACATGGCTGAGATGAACCCTATTCCATCACCCTCTAAAGCTCCAACACCATCTGAATCGATACCTCCTGTTTCACCCCCAAAATTTCCAATCACCATCGACCAAAATCCCACTGTCACATCCCCAAAATCCCTTATTTCTGGTCCTCCTAGAACTCGTAAGAGTCAAACCCCAAGGAATTTTGTGCCGTCTTTCTCAATTTCTGGCCTGATTGAAAAGCCCAGCTCAGCCGGTAGCAGACAAATCATATATGTGTGGAAGTTCTTTCAGACTACAGAGGAACTAGAGGAAAAAGATGAGGACACAGAGGTTACTAGTCAACCATTTAAGAAAATAATGACACAAGATCATATGAACAAAAACCTGGTCTATAGTGACTTGCATGTAAGTGAGGATGCGGTTGTTGCAAAGGAACAAAATGAAGGTATCAACAAGGACAGTGTTGAAGACACTACGACACAATCAAGTAATTTTGTTCCATCTGATAGTGGTAAAGGGGTAGATGAGTCGTCTATGGAGTTTGATGGGTCTATATCTGAAATAGGTAAGGGTAGGTCAAATATTTTAGAAAGTGAGGCTAAGATTATGGCTGATTTTGCTAATACCTTGCAAGCTATGAAAAATTATGAGGGTGTTCTAAGTGATTTGGGGTCTGTGTCTGTGCAGTCAGTAGGGGAAATGAAGGAGGCACTTGGTCCCTCAGCCTAAGGAGAGTCTGAGTCTTTAGCACTCGAGACAACTCCTATCTGGGATGAGACACCATGTTCCTCTAGGATAAATTTGGATTTAGCTGTCAATCCTGAACCAATGTCAACTATTTCTGTGCCTTTAGGAGTTTTGTCACATGAGAAAGAACCTGGTTCTACTGAGTTTGATGATGAAGTGTCGTTATGCTTTAAGCATAGAAGGGCCACTATTGTTGAAAAGCTAAAGGAGAAGGTTGTGCCCAAAGTGAGAAAGAGTATTCCCCAAACGTCTCCCATAACCAAACAGAGTAAAAAGGCTGCAAAAACTGCTTTAGATTCTGCCTTAAAGGCAAGAAAAGAAAAGGGCACTAAAAGGACAAGGAACCAACCAGGAAAAAGCAGGCTTGTTGATGCATATGTTTTGGTTGATGCAGATGTTGTGGTTGATACAGATGTTGTGGAAGAAGGAGTGAAAAACTTTCCACTTGAAAGGAAGAAGTAAGAGGAGAAAAAGAAAAATGTGGAACAAATTGTCACTGATGATGAGGGTGACAAGGCTGACAGAGAAAAGCGTGAAACTCGACCTCCTTCTCCAAAGAAGAGGAAAAATAGTACTAACGAGAGACCCGGTTCCTCCAAGAGACAAAAGATTGTGCTCAGTAAAAAGGAAAAGAGGAGACTTTGCGGAGTCAAAGGGTTTTGTTGGGAAAAGTGTTTGATTCTGACATTGCTGACAGGTTTGGCATAACGGAACTACTTGAGATAGTTGATTTCCAAAAATTGACTCATCTTTTTGTCCCACCGGCACCCAGTGTATATGAAGCAGATGTGGCCGAGTTTTATGCAAACCTTTTTACTATACTGATGATTGTACTCTTGTTTTGTCAATAATGAGATAGATTTTGAGTTAGATGAGTTGAAGCATGGAGAAATTTTGGAAGTTCCGACTGATGGGATGAAGACAGTGTTTGGCAAGGCGTCTGATGCTATTAAGAATGTGATTATGAAAATGGAGGGGTCTTCTACTAGAGCAAGGCTCTTCAAGAAGGAGCTTAAACTTGAATATCAACTCTTGTTTGCACTCGACAACAAGGTGGTGCTTCCAAGGGCTAAATGATGTTCTATTCCCTCCATAGTAGACCTACTCCTTCTTGAGGCTCTGTTAACTTTTAAACCCATTAGTCTGCATGCTCTCATGATTGAGCACATCATCAAAGTGGTAAATACAAGGGAGGGCAGACATGGTCTTCCTTATGGCTTCCTCTTGACAAAGGTACTTGTGCATTTCAAAGTCAAAACCGAAAAGGCTACTATGGGCACTAAAAAACATATGTTCACCATAGCGACTATGAAAGAATGCGAATGCATGCCAAAGAAAGGAGGTGTTGGCATGTCACGCCCCGACTTTTCTCAAGTCTTTCTTTAGGACGTGATGGCACCTGGACAACTATCCCTTTCCAGGCGAACCATTTACTTCATTTTCTTTCTAATTTAGACAGGTATTTGTGGAAATAATATATATAATAATCAATTTGAAGTTTACGAAGAATAATCTCATGTGGGGCATTCCCCGAGATAATAAAACTTAATTCTTTAAACAAACTTAGTCTAGAGTAACTTTCACCAAATCCAAAATAATGGATTGGTGGTACGATAAGGCTGCGGGACGATCGCTAGCCCTCTTGCAGAGCTTTTCCTCTATCGCGCCTTCCTGAAATATGTTAAATAAAAGAGTCAGCCCTACCATCCGGGGCTGAGTGGGAATCTCACCTTACAATCCAAAGTAACCTCACAATATTTTTAATTACAATCACATTATAAGAAAATAATAAGTATGTTGAAATAAACAGATTACAACCCTTTTATTAAATAAATCAATAAATATTCACGAGCAAAATTTTCTCCCCACTCGTCTTAAAAAAATAACTTAGTTTAATCAGTACTCCTGCTTTTTCCCATATAACATATTATACATTTATTGCGGTACGTGCAACCCGGTCCAGTGCATTTATATATTTATTGCGGTACGTGCAACCCGATCCAGTGCATTTATATATTTGTTGCGGTACGTGCAACCCGATCCAATGCCTATATATATATTTGTTGCGGTCTGTGCAACCCGATCCAATGCATTTATGTATTTGTTTAAATATGTCATATGTTCAAAAGGCTCAAATAATATTTCCTTCCTTCAATATTTTGCCTTTTTCACTTGTAAGAGTTACAAATCTCAAATCGTAAGTCGGATTTATCCCCGTAAAGTCTCAAACTGTCGAGGACAGAGTAATCTATAACTTTTATTCAGTACAATCTTTCATATGCTTTACCTATTTGTACAGCTTTTTACGTTATATATTCTGCCCTTCCAGACTTCGGTTGATCCGAGACAGAATGTTTAAACAACGATAACTCTCAAACCGTAAGTCGGATTTATCCCCGTAAAAGTCTCAAACTGTCGAGGACAGAGTAATCTATAACTTTTATTCAGCACAATCTTTCATATGCTTTACCTATTTGTACAGTTTTTACGTTATACATTCTGCCCTTCCAGACTTCGGTTGATCCGAGGTAGAATATTTAAACAGCGATAACTCTCATACCGTAAGTCGGATTTATCCCCATAAAGTCTCAAGCTGACCGTAACAGAAAGATGTACAACTCTGTAAAATTTCATTCAATTCTAACAACTATAGCCCAGTATAACAGATTACAATTTCACAATCTAAACTAGTTATTAAACAAATCATAAATTTCATGCTCATTCTTTCAATAACCGGATTATATTCTAACATGTATTGTAACTTAAAAATAAAGGATTTTACTAAGAACTTTGAGTGAGAAAACTCACCTTTGTTTCTTCGCAATCTTTTCCGACCTCCTCAAGATCTTTTGCGAAGATTAATTCACAATAAGCAAACAGCTACGATCTACTGATTTCCAAGTTAACAATAGCTAACTTTCAAGTCCTTTAATGCGAAACCGTGAACATAAACATCCGAACTCGGAACAAATCCCTTCTCGAAACTCCTAAATTATTCTAGGTATTTTTCTCTCTGTGTATTTTTTTCCTCTCAAAGTGTGTTTTGTTTTTGCTTTTCGTGTCTCCCTTTTCCCTTTTGATGTGTTTGTGTGTATAGTTATATAGATGTGCATATTGCACAGATTTTTGGACGTGAGGGAGTGGAAGGAAAAGTTGAGGGAGAGGGGTTTTAGGGATGTGTGTGTATGTGTTTTTTTTTAATTTTACAGGACTTTACATGGCAGCAACTCTACCATTTCGACTCTGATCGAGGCTCAAGAGATGTCAACTGCTGAGATTCAACGACTTAAGGCTGAAAATGCTCTTTTCAGAGTCCAACTGGCTAAAAAGGCACATGAACCCGGTTCTCGTGGTGATTTGGAGGTTGCAAATGCTAAGAATGAGAAGCTGGGGGCTGAAAATGAGAAGTTAAGATAGAAGGTTGATGAGCTTCGTGATCAGATGCTCCAGGACCAACACACTAGCAATGAGAGAGTGGATAGACTCCTCAAGGCTCTGACCCATGCTCCTTAGTTTCCCTTCTAACCTACTAAGCCCATGTTCTTAAGACTCGGTCCTTCTTCCTCTTTAAGTCTCGTTCTTTTGATCCTTGTTTTTGTTTTCCTAATGATATTGGTACCGATGGCAGTTTTCATATTTTGTACTATTTTGGCTACTATGTTTTTTTTAATGCTAACATACTTTTGGGCAATTACTCTGTTTTGTGCATTGATGCTGGCTTGTTTGTTCATGTTTCTGCTCATGTTGTGTTGCCCAAGTGGCTTTAAGTTAATGTTGCTGAACTATTTTTTGCTTGTGCCGCTCTGATTACTTTTTCCAATGATGCCAAAAGGGGGAAAATAAGGGGGAATTGAATATGATTGCTATGATTGAGGGGGAAGTTAAATGTTAAAACTTTGTTGCCATGATTAACATGTTGTTATGTTTGAAAGATGGGTCTGATCTGCAGGGGAACACGTGGGGAACCTGGTTCTTAGGGGGAATATCAATTCAGTGTTTGTCATCATCAAAAAGGGGAAAATTGATAAGTTATGTCATCTTGTGTTTTGATGATTTGCCAAACTGTCGAGGAACCAGATAGGGACATGGTCTACGACCGTTCCTTCTACTATCGTACAGTCAACAGTTACAACTGTAAAGTTGTACTATTCACCGACAGAAGTACAACAACAATGTTGTAGTTCACTGGTGGTCAAACCAAGGGATGAATTGTCCCTATCTCCTCACACATGATTTTCAATATATATACAACATGTTACAAGGTTTAATGCAACACTTGAAAACCTAAAATCACTTTAAATTTTGCAGCTGCCACAAGTCTCCAAGTGCTTTCAAGAATAATGTTGTTTGCAAACTGAAGGACCTAATCCCGACACTGAAGATGTCTAAGTCTTTTAGTTTGTTTTGAGAATTTGTCATTTTGTTCTTTATTGTAATTTTACACTATTTTTAAGAAGTGTCATAGTAGGACAAATTTCAACCTTTGTTGATTTGTGCTCTTAGCTAGAGTTAGTCAAGGTTTGTAGCTATGCAATAGAGTTATTGTAAAGGGCTTACAATAGAAGTATTGTAAGGGGTGATGGATTAATAGTTTAATTCCTAGGCTGCAATAGGTTGTAATCTGAAGTTGTTCATAGTAAAGTTGGAAATCCTACTTGGTAGGTCGTGGTTTTTAATCTCTTGAGTAAGGAGTTTTCCGCGTAAATGTCCTGTCTTATTTACTTTCTGTTTTGCTTAAGAGAACCTGATTCTCTATACTGTTTTGTGGACTCTTAGTTTCTATCACATTATATCTTGCAGTTTAAGGTTTCTGCTTCACGAGAAAGATGACAACAAGGTAATACATTCAAAACCCTCAGAATCTGAAGAGATCAGTTCCTCTAGGGCATTTGTCAAGAGAATACTAGAAGAGAGCCTTATCAAGCTTCAAGAACAGAATATAGAAGGTGACTCTTTCATCAGATGGGAATTTGGAGCATGCTGGATACAGCACTTACATGATCTAAAGAAATCAGAGAAAGAAGAAAAAGCTCATACAATGAAGACAAAAAATGAGATCAAGGTTGAGGGACTTGGAATAAATCTTAAATCCCTTAAGAACAGAAAGCAGAACGAACTCCAGTCTGAAAGCTTCAAATATGTTGCAGATAGTGTAGATGGGAGATCAGAAAAAGCTGTCTTGCTATCAGGGGATTCTCAACGTGAAACTGATGCCAATCAAAATAACCTCATAACTGAAGTCACTGTTGTCTGATGATGGTTTTACTCGTCTGAAAGAGTTAGAGACTGGACTTCACCTTAAGGTGGAAACTATCAAGTTTTATTATTTATTGACAAGTTACTTCATCAAAAAATGTTTATTGACAGGTTACAAGATAGTTTTAGTTGAAATCCATTTTCTAGCACCCTCCTTTGCTTTGATAGTCTGTGGAAGAGCTGATTGATATGTCACAGAAGTACTACAATGAAGTTGCCCTTCCAAAACTAGTAATCGTAATTTATTACTGTATAGAGATTGAAAGAAATAATCCCCTTGATTATTTTCATTAATTGAAAGGCTATATATACAAGTTACATATTTCCATAATAGGAGAATCCTATTCCTATTCTATTTCTAAATCCTTATTCTACCATAATTCTAACTATACAATTATGGTAAGTGTATAACACTAATTAAGGTAACCTTTACACTACAATATACTACAAATATATATACCATATATACAAATTTGTATCTTCCTTATTCAGTCCGAGATGGGCCTTGTTGGCCACTGCTAGGGTTCTGCCGAGGCCCACCGCCGAGACCGCCGAGAGCCCACCGCTATTTGGGCGATCCGATCATCGCTTTGCACCGTGATATACACTGCGTATATTGGGTGTATATCACAGGTATATTTCTCTGTTTAACACACCCCCGCAGTCATAGCAGGCGGTTTTCGAACGCTGAGACTGTCCCTAAAATCTTCAAAGAGAACCATTGGTAGACCCTTTGTTAAGATATCTAAAATTTGATAACGCGACGGGATATGGCATACGCGAACGTGACCCTTTGCAACCTTTTCACGGACAAAGTGAATGTCCATTTCGATATGCTTGGTGCGTTGGTGTTGAACTGGGTTACCTGAAAGGTAGATGGCACTAATGTTATCGCAATGTACCAAGGTTGCCTTCTGAATGGGACAATGAAGCTCCGAAAGCAAATTACTTAGCGAACATGATTCGGAGACCACATTCGCTACCCCTCGATATTCTGTCTCTGCACTTGAGCGTGATAGAGTTGCCTGGCGCTTTGCCGACCAGGAGACCAAGTTGTTGCCAAGGAACATACAGTAGCCAGAAGTCGACCGTCTGGTGTCGGGACAACCACCCCAATCAGCATCCGTGTAAGAGACAAGTGTGGATGTAGATGAAGGATACAAGTGCAACCCATAGTCCAGTGTCCCCTGAATATACCGAATGATGCGTTTGATTGCATTCATGTGCTCAACTCTGGGATCATGCATGAATAAACACACTGCCGAAGCGCATACGTAATATCCGGTCGATAAAGGTAAGATCGGAGGGCCCCCCGCAGATCGCGATAGCGGGTCGGGTCCTCGTATGGTGCACCTGCTGCGGCACTCAGCTTGGGGTTTGCATCAACTGGCGTGGAAGTGGACTTACAGGATGACATCCCAGCCCTCTCTATGATCTCAGTAGCATACTTTCGTTGAGACAAAAACAAGCCACCTGAATGACGCTTGACGGCAATCCCCAAAAAATAACTCAAAGGCCCTAAGTCTTTCATAGCAAACTCAGAACTGAGCATGGTCATGATAGACTGGCGCAAGGCATCGGAAGAGGCAGTCAAGATGACATCATCCTCATACAACAGAATGTAGGCCAAGGACGAACCACTGTGGTAGATGAACAAGGAATTATCTGACCTGCTGTGAGTGAACATAATAGTCGAAACAAAGTCAGCAAACCTCGTATACCAGGCCCGTGGAGACTGCTTAAGCCCATATAATGACTTCTTCAACAAACAGACATGATGAGGGCGATTTGGATCCCTGAAACCCAACGGCTGATGCATATACACTGTTTTCTTGAGATCACCATGTAGGAAAGCATTCTTGACATCCAACTGATGAATTGGCTAAGTCTTTGAAAGAGCCAAGCTAAGTACAGTGTGAATGGTAGCCGGTTTGACCACCGGGCTAAACGTCTCACCACAATCTATCCCAACCTGCTGAGTCTTACCATCACCAACAAGTCGCGCCTTATATCGAGCAAATGACCCATCTGAATTCTCCTTATGAGCAAAAATCCACATAGACCTGATAACATTAATACCATATGGACGGGGCACCAACTCCCACGTCTTATTATCAATAAGAGCATTATATTCATCAGTCATAGCAATTTTCCAATTAGGGTCATTTAATGCGGACACATGATTACGGGGTAAGGGGGATTTAGAGACATCAGAATATAAATTAAAATGTCTTTTACGTGTAAAAATACCCCGTTGACTACGAGTGACCGGTCTATGACTCGAGGAAGAATTGAGTGAATTTTGGGAATTTTCTAGGCTCGGGACGGACGGGCCAGCAGACCCACCGCCTGCTGGCCCAAATCGGTAAACTGGGCGTCTTCTGGACCAATTCCAGAATTGGGCTACACTGGCCCAATTGCTGGGACTAATCCAGAAACTGGAACTGGATACGGCACAGTGGGTATGGAGGATTTTAGGTGCGGGAGATGTCCGAAAAATTCTGAATAATATACGGAGATATTTGGTCATCCAAAAAATTATACGACTTAGGCTCGGGAGTATGAACTTTCGTAAAAGGAAATTGGGTTTCATCAAAAATGACATGGCGATTAATTATGATTTTCTTGGAAAATAAGTCAAAGCATTTATAACCACGATGATTCGACGGATAACCCAATAATACACACGGGGTAGACCGAGCCTGAAGTTTGTTAATTGTGGTGGATGGGAATAACGGATAACACAAGCATCCAAAAATCCTAAGTTGAGAATAAGACGGGTTCTTATTATATAGGATTTTGAGGGGGGAAGAATATGTCAGACCTTTAGAAGGAATTATGTTAAGAAGATATGTGGCCATTTGTAGAGCATGATGACAAAAATAGGGAGGTATGGAGGCATGAATTAAGAGAGTTCGGACAATGTTATTTATGGAACGAATTTTGCGTTCGTCTTTCCCATTTTGTGAAGATGTATGAGGACATGAAAAACGAAAATTGATCCCATTATTAGCACAAAATTCCCGAAACTCCCTATTGTCATACATTTTTCCCATTATCACATTGAATATTTTTTATTTCTCTATTGAGTACGAATGAACGCTCTAAATTTGATGAAGACGGAAAACACTTGTGATTTATTCACAATTGGAAATGTCCACAAAAATCTAGAATAATCATCTAAAAAGAAAATATAATATCGATGACCCAATGAACTAAGAACAGGAGACGTCCATAAGTCGCTATGAATAATATCAAATGGCATTGAAGTATTAGAATTGGAGTCTACAAATGGCAACTTAACAATTTTTCCTAATGAGCAAGACTGACAAAGTGGAGTACGACTCGTACCCTTACAAGAAATAAA
This sequence comes from Anisodus tanguticus, assembly GCA_034509755.1. Taxonomy (NCBI): domain Eukaryota; kingdom Viridiplantae; phylum Streptophyta; class Magnoliopsida; order Solanales; family Solanaceae; genus Anisodus; species Anisodus tanguticus. The sequence goes on along the minus strand of CM067552.1, from coordinate 9,305,984 downwards.
GCTATTTTTATCTAAAACTGATAAAATAGAAGATCCCGGATGACCCAGACGAGCATGCCACATGGAAGGAGAGATGGCTGCAAAAGCTGATGGCAAGGATTGACTCGATGGACTGAAACCAGGCATGATAGGATACAGATCCCCCTACTATCACACCTCATGAGATGACTACCCGTCTTGAAATCCTTCACAGAGAAACCAAAAGGATCAAATTCAACGGAAACGAAATTGTCAGTAGTGAACTTTCGGACAGACACTAAATTTTTAATCAATTTAGGAGCATGTAAAGTATTTTTCAAGAGAAGGGGTGGATTGGCGGGAGACAACGTTTTCTGACCATACCCTAGAATTTAAATAGAACTGTCATTACCAACAATTATCCCTCGATGGGTGCTCAAATTGGAATAAGATGAGAGAGTACCTGATTCAGAAGTCATGTGAGTAGTGGCACCGGTGTCCATATACCAATTTGGGTCCGGTTGAGTCAAACCCAATGTGTGCATCGCGACCTCGATATCGGTTTGAGTGGGGCCTGCTGCATGATGGGCTTGCGAAGGTCGGGCCCCAAGAATTCCTGTCCGTGATGGAGCTGGGCCGTAGCTGCTAGAGCTGCTGCTGTTGGCCCACCGGCTGGCCGTGGGCCGCCACCGCCGGGTGTTGGGCTCGAACTATTGGCCACCCCACCGGCCGCTGGAAGTTGCTTTGCCGAGTAGAAGGGCTGCTGGCCCACGGCCCACTGCCCCAGCCCCGCTGCCATGGGCCCCACTGCTGGGCCCAGGGGGGTGGTGGGCCACTATTCCCTGGATGGGACCCATCGCCTGCTTGTTGACCATCGGAACCGCCACCAGAACCTCCGCGTTTGCCCCTGCGGTTTTTGTTATTATTCTTGCGATTATTCTTGCCGCCACCATGATTATGGTTTTGGCCCGAATTATTAACAAAACCCGAAGAACTAGGAGAGGACGCCACCATGACGACGGGGCTTGCTCCGGTAGCCGCCTTTTTAGCCAAACCGGCTTCTTCCAACGTAAGCATGGAGCGGGCTTGATAGAAGTCAGGAAGAGGGTTGCTTTGGCGAAGGATAGTTCCAACACCATTATAGGCCTCCGAAAGACCGGTAACCAACTGTAGAACTAGACGATCATTTGTTATCGGTGCGGCAACATTACGGAGTTGATCTGCCAACTCCTTGAGTTTCTTGCAATATGCAGAAACGTTTGGAAATTCGTCCATTCGAACTAGAGAGAATTCCTGCTCGAGTGTGACGACACGTGAATGTTGGTTGTCTTGGAATATGTCACGCAATCTATTCCATGCAGCCATAGACGTGGTATCCGGCTCAATAATCGTCTGTAGAAGGTCCACTAAAATAGTGGCGTAGATCCACCAGAGAACGGTAGCATCAAGAGTAATCCATAACTCAGGATCCTCCGCAGGAAGAGGTCTAGCGGGAGGAATGATGTGATGAAGAACTTGATAGGAGATAGCGTGAATTTTAAACAACTCCGCCCACGTCGCATATTGGACGTTTTCCATCTCAAGGACAATAGGGATACAGTTCTTGATGTTGGAAACCATGAGGGCATGATGATAATTGTTCTTAGACATATTGAAAGAACAAAGAAGGAAAATTTAAGACAGGTGTTTTTGAGAGCGGAAGACGAATTTTGGAAGAGAAACCCGAGGGGGGGTGTCTCGGCCGAAAAAAGAGAGGACAAAAGTTGAGAGAAAAACTTTTGTTTAGACTTAGTCTCTTGATACCATGAAAGAAATAATACCCTTGATTATTTTCATTAATTGAAATGCTATATATACAAGTTACATATTTCCATAATAGGAGAATCCTATTCCTATTCTATTTCTAAATCCTTATTCTATCATAATTCTAACTATACAATTATGGTAAGTGTATAACACTAATTAAGGTAACCTTTACACTACAATAAACTACAAATATATATATACCATATATACAAATTTGTATCTTCCTTATTCAGTCCGAGATGGGCCTTGTTGGCCACTGCTGGGCTGCTGCCGAGGCCCACTGCCGAGACCTGCTGAGAGCCCACTGCTGGTCCAGTCCAGTCCACTGCTTTGCCTGTGATATACACTGATGTATATTGGGTGTATATCACAGGTGTATTTCTCTGTTTAACAGAGATGAATTAAAAAGAAATGTATTGTATATAGATCAATTTCTGGGAAAGAATTGGTCTCTTAACTGTTCTTAATTGATAAATATATTACAGGTTGCGGATTTTGGTTCTCTGGAACTCTCACCAGTTGATGGTCGAACATTAACTGATTTCATGCATACCAGAGGTATGCGTTCACTTGGACACATCGTAAGTCTTTGTGATCATTTTGATTGTTATACCCTTAGGAATTTTTTGTATATCTATAGCGTCCCTATGATATTCTATTTTTTTCCTCAATTGCCAAGAAAAAAAATATTCCATTTTTGTTATCTAATTTACTTTCTACTAAGAAATTAGTTTTATGCCGTTCGTAAAGAACTTCTATTTGTGTAAACTTTCTTCTTTTTTATTATCATACTCTTGAATGTCCTCACTGTCATGCTGTTCAAAAACCTATATTGGTGTCCCAGTCATAATACTAAAATGCATAAGAAATTAAAGTACCACAAGATTCTCGTACAATGACGTTGCAAATTTGCTACTACTATGGAAAGCATCCAAGATAATCTGACCTTTGCACTTCACATTCTTCGTCTATTACATGCTGCCTCTATATTGATCTGGTAGGAGATCATTATGAATACACATGCAACTGTGAGAAAATATTATGCTGATTATTTCTCGTATGAACCTTTGCTATTTGTTCTCTTTTCGGCAGGTAAAACTTTCAGAGAAGTTATCTCATGTGCAATCTCTATGTATACATGAGATGATAATAAGAGCTTTTAAGCATATTCTGCAAGCTGTTATTGCTTCGGTCGTTGAGATTGAGGATCTGGCAACAGTAATTGCTGCTACCTTAAATATGATGCTTGAGTTTCCTGAAACTGATGAACTAAATGAACTTCATGGCGTTGACCCATTCGTGTGGAGATGGCTGGAGTTATTGTTGAAGAATCGGTATGAATGGGAGACTAGCAGCTTAAATTACAAGGATGTGAGAAAATTAACGGTTCTTCGTGGTTTATGCCATAAGGTATTTCAAACTTTGTGTTCTGGACCCTTAGGAATGAGCATAATCACGGCAGCATGCATGCTTCCATTTGTGTTAGGGTTGATAAATACTGTCTAAATGAAAGAAAAGGAAGTGTTTCTAGCAATGATGAACTCCAGTTTTATGATCAAGGCGAAGGAAAATCAGGAATACTCTTTATTTCGTTTGTCATTATACGTCAAACATGCTAATTATGTGGTCACATTTGATGGATTAGTGGATACATAGAATTATATGAAGTGTTTTAATGATCAAGGAATATATGCTTTCTTTTTTCAGGAAATACCAACATTTATGGTAGGGATTACAACCACTGCACATCTTGACTATGTCTAACATTCATAGAAAGATGTATCAAGCAGTTATGATCAACTATAATACTTGAGAAAAATGTATGTCAAATTGGTGATAGAACCAAAGAACTATTAACTAGCTTGATCTGTTCTTTGATCAATGCAAGTAGGCACATAATTTGTTGTATGTCACTTATGTTGTCAATTTAGTGTGGGTTGTTGGTGCATACCCTCAGTGATTTGGTATTCGTTTGATTCATCATTTCAGGATCTTGTTCTATATATTTGTATTATTGAAAGAAAAAGAGCAGTGAAGATTATATTTTTGTCTATTCTAGGTGGGAATCGAACTTGTTCCAAGAGATTATGATATGAATTCTCCAAATCATTTTAGAAAGGAAGACATTGTCAGCCAAGTACCCGTGCATAAGGTGATAATGCAAACCTGCTATCATATGTGGTAATTAGAGTCTCCTATTGATTTTCCTTTTTGCAAGTCACTAAATTTTCCCACTTCCCATTGGATCTGTGTTTTATATTCTGCAGCAAGCTGCTTGCTCTACTGCAGATGGGCGACAGCTTTTGGAATCATCTAAGACAGCTCTGGATAAGGGAAAACTCGAAGATTCTGTCAGCTATGGGACTAAGGTAACTAATATCCTATATAGGGAAAAAGAAATTTCTTCGTATTACATCCTCCCTTCTTTATATTGAAAGTTGAAACCTTTGATTTTCTGTAGCTTCTTTTTGTGCTTAAGAATTAAGAAAAGAGATCGACAAAAGACGAAAGAAAAAAGTTGTGGTAACAAATAATTAAATTTTTGTATACCAGTTGGTCAGTAGTGCAATTTATGGTGCTTTCAGGCTCTTGCTAAGCTGGTTGCAGTATTGGTCCCTACCATCGAATGACGGCTGGAGCATATAGCCTTCAAGCTGTTGTTTTGCATCACACCGGTGATTTTGATCAGGTATTCTTCAGGGCTCATTAGATTAGGCCTTCTAGGCCTAAATTCATGTTTTTTCATGCCTATTTGAAATATATGGCCTTTCGTCCTTTTACAATTCTAGTATGTTGATAGTAGTGTTTCCATGACAGGCAACTATCTATCAGCAAAAAGCCCTGGACATCAATGAAAGAGAGTTAGGGCTTGATCACCCAGATACCATGAAAAGTTACGGGGATCTTACAGTTTTCTATTATCGACTTCAACACACAGAGTTGGCTCTCAAGTATGTAGTTTCTCTAAGATGGCCAAGTATTTTGAAATTTTTTGTGCTGGTGAGAATTATGATAAAAGAAGAAGAAAAAAAAAATGGAATCCATATGTGATGTGTTACCAGACCCATCCAATTCTTGGTTACGCAATGTTGGGCCCCCATTTTACGTTATTGATGCTCTAGATGTCCAAACTCGGGCGTACGGGGTCGTTAAAGTTGTCCCACTTTGCTTGAGGGAAATGACTGTTGTCACCTTAAATGATTTTGGCTAATCCTCACTTAAGGAGCTAGCTTTTTTTAAGGTTGAGTTAGACCCAAGGTCCATTATCTAAAAATGAGTATTAATAGTGGGAAGGTGAAATAACAACTGTGTGGAGTCAAGCTAGTTTTTTTTTTTTTTTTGTTAAATAAAAGACTTCATTCCATCAACCAAATTGTTAACTTACAAAGTCATCCAGAGCATTGCTCCGAGTATGTTCATGATAGCATTCAAAATTACACAGTTGTGATTAGAAATCGTTCTTGTATACATAGTTCCTTCCATGTCTGCCCAAAAAAGTGCATTCTCATACACCTAGTTATATGGATATAACAGCTTGAAACTTGGTAGAGAATATGATCTTGAGACACAATTCAAATAACGTTTTTGCATAGTTGACAGCTAGTGAGATGGATATAATAGCTTGAAACTTGGTGAGAATATGATCTTGAGACATAATTCAGATAACAAAATTGCATAGTTGACATAATGAGCTTGTTAAATTATGTAGACAAGCTTTTAGTTTTATTATGAACTAAATAAACACCAACTGTGCTCCCTTTTTATGTTCCATGATATAAAGATCTGAACCACATCTGCTCCTTACCTTTTCGACTTAAATCATGTGTAACTTTGCAATCGTTTATGGTGTAATATTCATATCTTATTGACAACTTACCTTCCCGTTATTCAGGTATGTAAAGTGAGCTCTTTATCTGCTGCATCTTACATGTGGCCCCTCACATCCAAACACCGCCGCAACATACATAAATGTGGCTATGACGGAGGAAGGGCTTGGTAATGTGCATGTTGCCCTCAGATATCTCCATAAAGCTCTGAAGTGCAACCAAAGGTTACTCGGCCCTGACCATATTCAGGTTCTCTTTGGCTGATGTTATGAGTATTTTTGTGTTGGTTTTAGCATTCACAACTTCCCGTCTACTGTATGCATGTCTGGACAAACTGGCCTTAATCAGCACAATGAATCTTCTTATTTCCTAGTTTACAAGCAAAGTGTTAAATAGACTCAGTGAAATCCTACAAAGTGGGGTCCGGGGAGGGTAAAGTGTACGTTTGTTGATTTACAAAAGGGTGGGAGGGGGATGGTTTCCCCCTCAAAGTATGTGCTTAGGAATGATATGTTATTGCATTTCCAACTTCTATGGTGTGCTTTTTAGATCATGGAAAAGCAAGTAGTTCTGCCGTTCAAGTGATTTTGTAGGCTTGAGTGCGGGTTTAGGTCCCCACAGTGTCAGTCTCTGTTTGAAATAGAAATTCTTTTAAGGTTCTCTTTTGATTGCTATAGTGTTCAGGTGTTTTAAGTTTTCCAGGATAGTCAGTTATCTACCTCAAAATCAGCTGGATATGCACGGTGCTGGAATCAAAGTTCATTAAATTCAAATACTGTGCATCTTTATATTTTTTTGGTTAAAAGGCTATGATAGACAGGCGAGCTTACTTCAGCCTTTTGGTACTATGTTTGTGATTTAAAGACAATACTAATTGTTAGCACTGAAGGGAGCCTTGGAGTAACGGGTAAAGTTGCTGTCATGTGACCAGGAGCGGGAGGTCACGGGTTCAAGCCTTGGAAACAGCTTCTTGCAAAAATGCAGGATAAGGCTGCGTACAATAGACCCTTGTGGTCCGATCCTTCCCTGAACCCCGCGAATAGCGGGATCTTAGTGCACCGGGCTGCCCTTGACTTATTGTTAGCACATTGCCCCAACAGCCTGACAAGGAAAGGTGTAAAGAATGAGAAAAGAAAAGATGTTGGGAATGAATTGCTTGATTGTTTCTTCAAGCATGTTGGGGTTAATATAGTGTTAACAAATAATACCAAAAAGGACCGGAAAATATGCAAGCAATCCTAAAAAAGGATATGCAAGTAATCCTAAAAAGGAACGGAAAGTAATTTCTAATTATTCCTATTCTTATTTACACAATTAGAGGGATTCTAAACATTGCCTATATATACAAGGAAATTCTTAATAGAAGGGGTGATCATGGAAGTTCTTTTTGTGGGATGATAATTATGATTGAGCTGATGACAGTTACTAATTTCTTCTGTAGTGGAATTTGTAACAAGTCATTATGTTCTTCTTATAGACCTGATTGACCTTTTCTGTTAGTTGACAGCCTTGGACAAAGATACTTTGAAGCTATTTGTTAATCTCAGTCAAAGTCTCAAAGACTTATTTTTATGTCTCTGACCATGTAACTATAATAAATCTCTATGTTTCTTTCATTCAAGCTTTTGAGCATGGTGCTATAATTTTTTGAACTTGATGACCGTGTGAAATTGGGATCTAGTAGTGCTCAAACTAGTACTTCTTGGGAACTATGTCTTTCTTAAACCACTGTTAGACATGTTCTACACTGATGAACCTGGAAAAAAGTCCATCCAAATGATAAAATTCGTGCCTGCATCTCTCTAATCTGCTATGCTTTGTCTGCCAGACTGCGGCGAGATACCATGCTATAGCAATTGCTCTCTCTTTGATGAAAGCTTATCCTTTGAGTGTTCAACATGAGCAAACAACCTTGCAGATACTCAAAGCGAAGCTTGGTTGCAGATGACCTTCGCACACAGGTACCTTCTGTCTCATGCACGTGGATACCAACACAAACAGATGCCCTCTCTTCCCTGAGAAGTGCTACATGAACAATCACAATTTCTGGCACTTTACTACTTGAATATTATTCTTTTACGTTTACTTTTTATTTAGCCAATAATAATGACAAAATAACAGTCCAATTTAATTAAAAATTATGTACTCAAAAGCTGCTCGAAATGGGACTAGGAAGCCAGACGCATGAATAGCCAGCAAGGGCTACTTGAGGTATATTAACACATTTACTTTCTTAAATTTCATTTGGATTGGATACTGTTAGACTTAATCAGCAAAGAAGAGTTTTAGTCTCAATTTATGTTTTACCTCCAATTAGATGGCAAGGTGATGTGATAACTGGAGGGCTTGAGTTCCCATTGTTTAAGACTTTAAGTGATCATATGCTTGGCATTCCTTTGTGTCCTCAGAAATTTTTGAGGATATGTTATGTTACTTTCTTCTAACTTACGTTTAAGGTTTGTTGGTTCTTTCGTTAGATCAGAGCCTTATTGTTTCACATGTTGATTGGAGATACAATTAGTCTTTTCATAAGGTCTTTGGCCAATTCTGACGTCATGAACTAGCTTTTCGGATTTAGTTAGACCAAGATCCAGTTTTTGAACATGGTATAAAAGCTAGACCCAGCTCTGATGTTGGGTTACTCTATGTTGGGCCCCATGTAATGTTACTAACGTTTCAGATGTCTAGCTGTGGCTATGCCTGGGAGGGGAAGGTTAGAATCTCACTGATTGAGGATATGAGTTGTAGTTTTTCTGTATCGTTTTGAATGATCCTCACGTTATGAGCTAACTTTTGGAGTTAAGTTAGGTCCTAGGTCCATGTTTCTTTAATACCTTCAATCCACCTACTTACATTTGAGTTTGTTATGACAAGCAATGCAGTATATTTTGCTTTTTTTGAGAATCTGAATCGTTTGGACTATGAATTTGTTTAGGAAGTGAACAATGTTCTATGTCGTCAACTTAAAAGTTTTAGATGTTACATGAAGATCTTGTAATTTGCATTACTTACATGCACAATAACTTTTTCAAAAGAATGCTCTGGCATAGCTATACTCTAAAGACCGATAAATGAAACACTTTGGTTTGGATCTTGTTATGACATATTATCTTAATGGACAGTGTGTCGGATTTGCTCGACTATATCAATCCCAGTTCCGATGCCAAAGGGAGAGATGCTATTCTAGCAAAAAGAAAAGGCTGTCTCAAAGGTACAGGATGCTCATGATGTCTTTATTTTTTGTTTTTCCCCCTTAAATGGTGCAAATATTTCAGCATGAAGGGGTAAGTGAATATAATTTGGGACAAAGTTGTATATGCTAAGGCAAATATGTTCTTTATCAAAGAAAAATGTTAATGCAATTATATTACTCCTCCATCCTCCATCCTCCATCCTCCATCCTCCATCCAATTTATATAATACTCTTTCCATTTAGGATGTTTGAAAAAATTGTAACGCTATTTCATTAAAAAAATTATACTATGCAACTTCACATCTTTCATCTCAAATTCGTTTAACTATTCAAATTTTAAATGTTGATATGGTGTTCTCTATCAAACTTCCAACGAATACTTCAATATTTTCTTCACTACCAATAATATGATACATAAGTCTAATTATCATATTTAACTTCGAGTAAGTGAAATGACTGGAGGATGTAATAGATGAGCATAAACTGTGAAATTCAAATTCTAGCTTGTGCTGTTTTGTGGGAGGGTCTGCAGTCCATAACGCCGGCGCCGGCGCCGGCACCAGCACAAGAGGACAGAGGAAAGAGCGAATTAGTTTAAAAGTGTTAAAGAATGGATCTTGGGCCTAAGGTTGAATTAGGTCCAAGATCCATTCTTTACATGCTATCAGAGTCAGACCCATTCAAATTCATTATTTACACGATGTTAGGCCCCCCATCATAAATTGTCCACGCTCGAGATGGCCAGTCATGGGCGTGCACGGGGGTGTTGAATCTCCCACATCGGTTGTGGGATAGTAATTTGGACTCCTTATATGGACTTTGGCAATCCTCCCCTCATAAGCTAGCTTTTGGGGTTGAGTTAGACTCAACATCCATTCTTTACAAAAAGGGAACTTTGGTTGTAGGTAGATGCTTCGACATATGTTTCAGGCTTCCAAAGGTCTGTATGCCCTCCTGTTATATGTTAACGCGAACACGTTGAAGTGAAATTCAAATTTTACCTTGTGCTGCTTGTTATATGTTAACGCGAACACGTTGAAGTGAAATTCAAGTTTTACCTTGTGCTGCTTTTCACGTTTCAGGAACTCTTTACTGTTTTCTTTCCTGTTCGACATTTATCCGAAAGTAGATTTAGCTTGAAACATGAGGCTTGCATAGCATAAGCCTCTCTTAATGCTTCTGCCCTCCTTATACTTCATGCTTTTATTTCTCAGGTAAAGGGAAAAACTGATCAGACCAATAGTGCCTCAACAAACTCTGGCACTCCTAAAGATGTCCTGAAAGTGGAGCAAGATGATCAGAAACAAATTCGCAACGATGATAGTGATTCCCAAACGAAGGTGAAACCCTTTGACACAGTAGTTAAGTCCAAACAGAATGCAGACCGGAGAATTTCAGAGAACAAACCCATTGCATCTAGACCCATGGTGGAGGACGCTTCATTGGAGAATAATGCCTCAACAAACTCTGGCACTCCTAAAGATGTCCTGAAAGTGGAGCAAGATGATCAGAAACAAATTCGCAACGATGATAGTGATTCCCAAACGAAGGTGAAACCCTTTGACACAGTAAAGTCCAAACAGAATGCAGACTGGAGAATTTCAGAGAACAAACCCATTGCATCTAGACCCATGGTGGAGGACGCTTCATTGGAGAAGCACGTTAACAGTGCTGTCTTATCTGAACCTTATGCCGAAGCAGATGATGGATGGAAGCCGGTACAAAGACCATGATCAGCTGGAATTTAAGGCCGAAAACTAAGACAGAGTTGGCAAACCGTCAGCAAGGTCATTGATTACAAGAAAAAAAGACACGGTTTCTGAAGTTGACCATGCTAGATTGAAGAATAACTATCAAACTGGTAGATATTTTGTAAGAAAAAGACAACATCAGAAGGAAATAATGCGGATTACTATGTAGCAAGGAGTCCATCTCCCAGTACCAAACTTGGTCGAAGAGTTGCAAAAGCTGTAATGTGTAGGGTCAAGTCTGTGTCATCATCTGTCAGAGATGTTGTTGCTGAGACCTCTAGAAATGGAGGTGTGTTATTAAGTTCTTCAGTGGAGCAGACTCAAGTTTCTGCAACAAAAGAGTGGACAAATACCAAAAAGGAGTTCCATAGTAAGCCTCGGAAAATCTCCTTCCTACAAGGATGTAGCAGTTGCCCCACCAGGTACCATCTCTATGGTGCAGGAGAGAGTTTCTGAAGATGAAGTTCCTGATATTCAAGAAGTTCTGGAACTTGGGAAGGAAGCCAATGGGGAGGAACAAAATTTTGAGCCAATGAGAAGCAATGCAGAATCCATGACGGCGGGAGACATTCAGCATCTTGTTGCAGATGTTGCTGATCATATAAACAATGAAACAGTAGCTATTGACAATAGAGAAAGAATCAGTTGAGTGATTTGGAAATTTCAGATGTCACATGTCCAAGCATGTCATCAGTTCAATCCAGTCATGTTGATGCTAGTCCAATGGAAGAGAAAGGTGTCAACACTCATAACATGTATATTTTTGACAATCTGGATCCAAGTGGTAATTCAAACGTTACCTTACAAGATATGGAGTACCCAGAGGCAAAAGCTTCAGTATCTTATTCAAGTGATATTAGTCAAGAATTGTCCAATAAACAGTTATCTGCATCAGCAGCACCGTTCAGGCCGTTCCCAGCAATTGCTCGCATAGTGCCACTACCACCAGTTGATCCTTGGCCAATGAATATGAGTGTTCATCCAGGACCACCCACTATCTTGCCCGATCCAATGTGCTCCTCCCCTCATCACTCATACCCTTCACCTCCACTCACCCCAAACATGATGCACCGTTTGCCCTTTATGTACCCTCCCTACTCTCAACCCCAGATGTTACCTCCAACTTCATTCTCAGTAAACAGCAGCACTTTCCATCCCAATCATTATGCTTGGCAATGCAATATGACTCCTAAAGCATCAGATTATGTCCCTGTCTCAGTTTGGTCTGGCTGCCACCCAGTAGAGTTTTCTGTCTCGCTACCTATGGTTGAACTAATTACTGAGTCAACTTTGGTTTCGGTCGCAAAAGAGTCATCTGATAATTCTGAGCTCTCGAGTCCGGTACCAAGCTTGCCTCTTGATCTCATCTCGGGGGATGTGGTTAAGGCAGAAGTAAATCTTCCAGCACTAGATGCAGTGGAAACCTTGAATGATATAACTGAGGTTAGATCAGAAAAAGTGAAAGCAAGCAACACATTGGCTTCAGAGTTCATTACTTTGTCGGACAATCATTTGCAGAAGGGTAATGCTCCAAATGATAGATACCCTTGCAAGAATGATGTGGATAAGACCTTAAACATTTTAGTAAGGGGCAGGAGGAACCGCAAACAAACTCTGAGAATACCGATAAGTTTGCTTAAGAGACCATATACTTCTCATCCCTTTAAAGCTGTATGTACCAGTGTTATAAGAGACTGAGCTACCAGTTCTGATCCAATTGAAACTAACATAGAGATACTACTTGATGTAGTTTTACAGCTTCTACCAGGTAACTCTAGAGTAGGATGGCAGTTTAATCTGTGTACACGTTTTTTGTTGCTCACATACAAAGACTGCTGCGTGTTGATTAATTGCTCTAGTAGTACTCCCAGCTTGATATTGTTGGCTTTCTGTTACGCCGCATCAACTTGATTTGAAGGTTAGTTCTCTACAACGAAGACAATATTGCTGTTATCCTATCTGATCCTCTGCCACCCAACTGAGTAAAAAGATAACCCTTCTGCTTTGCCTCTGTTTTCATATGAAGAGCTAAGAAAATATGTTGAGTATCCTTATGGACTGAAATCTGTCATCTTAATTAATCATGAGAAACATTCTGTAATCTATGGCTTTTTTTTTCTTTTTTACCAATGTTGCTTAGTGATAGGATAGAATTAGCATATCAATAAGCAATTACTTATTGAGTTTCAGCAATTGCGAAATATAAGAAAGACTTTAGAAGTTAGGATCTGTGTATAAACTGATGTACGCTAGTTGTTGTACTTGGCACTGATGAACTGATGTACGCTGATAACATACTTTTTGGCACTAAGGTGCAGTATTTTTTTAAACGGAAACTTCATTCACATTTTAGTACATCAGAGACTAATAGGTCTCATATCTGAAAACTGTTGGGGAAAATTAACTTTGGGAATCAAAACAATATTAGTGTGAGTAAGCCACATAGGGAGATTAACTCCACAAAAGAAAGAATGAAGAGCTTGTTAGGATTTGAATCCCAAATCCTACCTAATCAGAAAACAGTAAATAAGTGAAGAACAAATAACACACAGATTTATAGTGATTCACCCTCAATGCGAGAGCTACGTCCACTTTGCCGCTGCAGATTTTACTATAATCAAATAGGGGAGTCTGAATTTTTACAATTCTCTCTTTCTCTTGCTCGACCACAAAGAAAGAAAACGGCGCCCTAGTCTATATATAGCGAAAACTAGTGTCGGCGATGAATTAGGCTCCACAACTCAACAATCTCCCACTTGGAGACTAATTTCAATCATCTGTCTCCATCTGCAGCAGCGACTCCGATCCTCATCCAAGAAGTACAACTGAAGTTGCACAGAACTTCAGTTTATCATTCGGCACGGCCTTCGTCAGCATGTCTGCTGGATTCTGACTCCCTGGGATCTTCTCAAGCACTAATACTCCATCTTCCAAAGATGATATGATGAAATGGTACTGAAGTTGTATGTGGTTCGTGCGAGCATGGTAGATCGGGTTCTTTTCCAAATGAATGGCACTCTGGCTATCACAGTATAGCACACCCCCTTGTGGTCCTGATCCAATTCCCGCAGAAAAGATTGTAGCCACATCATCTCCTTCGTGGCCTCCGTCACGACAACGTACTCAACCTCACAGCTAGAGAGAGCTACTATCTTCTGCAACTTTGAAATCCAGCAAATCGCAGTACATCCGAAGGTGTAGACATACCCGGATGTGCTCTTTCTGCTATCAACATCACCACCATTGTCAGCATCAACATATCCCTGCAATCCTGTCTCTGACTTTCGGAAACACAAAGTTGAACTTGAGCTGCCCTTCAAATACTTGAAAATCCACTTCACAACCTCCTAGTGTTGCTTTCCCGGATTGCTCATAAACTTGCTAACAACTCCCATTGTATGTGCAATGTCTGGCCTCGTACATACCATCGCGTACATAAGACTGCCAATAGCAGAGGCATAAGGTACCTTGTCCATATGCTCCTTCTCGTCCTCGGTCACAGGCGACTGATACTTTGACAAACGAAAGTGTGCAGCCAAAGGAGTACTGACTGGCTTGGCATCATCCATGTTGAACCTCTTAAGAACCTTTTTCACGTATTCTTCTTGTGAGAGCTTGAGGCCCTCATTACTTTTGATGATTCTCATCCCCAGGATTTGGTTTGCGGCTCCCAGATCCTCCATTGCAAATTCTTCTGACAGCTTCTTTTTCAGCCTATCAATCTCATGTAGGTCTGCTCCTACGATCAACATGTCGTCAACATAAAGGAGCAGTATCATGTAGGAATCTTCAAATCTCTTGAAGTAACAACAATGATCTGCTTTGCACCTTAGGAATTCGACTTTCTTCATAAAGCTGTCAAACTTCTTATACCACTGTCTTGGAGCCTGTTTAAGTCTGTACATGCTCTTTTGAAGCTTGCACACCAGCTTCTCTTTCCCTTTGACCTCAAATCCCTCAGGTTACTTCATGTAGATTTCCTCTTCTAAGTCACCGTGAAGAAAAGCAGTTTTCACGTCCATCTGTTGAAGATGCAGATCTTCCTTTGCTACCAGCCCAAGAACAGTTCTGATTGTCACCAACTTGACTACGGGAGAGAAGATCTCCGTGTAGTCTGTGCCTTCTTTTTGTTGAAATCCCTTCACAACCAGCCTCGCGTTATAGCGCTTACTTCCATCGTGTTCTTCCTTTATCCGGTAGACCCATTTGTTTTGCAATGCCTTCTTCTCCTCTGATAACTTAGCTAACTCCCATGTATGATTTGACAACAGTGAGTCCATCTCATCTTTCATTGCCGGCTCTCACTTGATCGATTCATCAACTTGCATCGCTTCTTCGTAACATTCTGGCTCCCTTCTGTCAGTGAGCAGAATGTAGTTGAGGGACGGAGAGAACCTGTGAACCGACATACTGATCCTGGATGATCTGCGTAATTCTGTAATCGGCGTCCGTTGATTTGTTTCAGAATCAACATTTTCATCAACCTCGCCATCACTGGCTTGTCGGCCTTCTTCTTGTACTGCTTGTTCCTCTGCCGCAGTAATACCTTGTTGTAGCTCGGGTGTCGAGAAGTCTCTCAAATCAACTGTTTCCAATTCCTTGTTCTTAGATTCTGAACTCTACAACTTATCCTTGTACACCACCTGTTCATTGAAGACGACGTCCCTGCTTCGGATGATCTTTCGAATTTGGTCATCCCAGAATTGAGAACCAAACTCGGTGGCACCATAGCCAATAAAATAACACTTCTTAGATTTCGGATCAAGTTTACTTCTAGCAGTAGCGTCAATATGAACATCGGATAAGCAACCAACCACTTTCAGAAAAGAAAGATTTACCTTTTTTCACTCCAAGCCTCTTCTGGAATTCTGAAACCCAAAGGAACAGATGGTCCTCTGTTAATCAAGAAGGCTGCGGTATTGATTGCATCTGCCCAGAATGTCTTGGGCAGTCCAGCGTGTATTCTCATGCTCCGTGCACGCTCGTTCAATGTTCGATTCATCCTTTCCGCTATTCCATTTTGTTGGGGCGTTCCAGGAGTAGTCTTCACCATATTGATCCTATTATCAGCATAATACTGTTTGAACTCACCATCAATGTATTCTCCACCGTTTTCAGACCTTAGGCTACTCAACTTGAGGTTTGTCTCATTCTCAACCATGGCTTTCCACCTTTTGAAGACAATGAATACGTCGGATTTATTTTTCAAAAAATAGACCCATAGCTTCCTGGTTGAATCATCAATGAAGGTCACGTAGTAATGTGATCCTCCGAGTGAGGGGACAGTAGCAGGTCCCCACACGTCAGTGTGCACCAATTCAAGCTTCTCAGCTTTCAATTCTCTACCTGCATTTGAAAAACTTACTCACTTCTGTTTTCCGAGAATGCAGCTCTCACACGTCAGTGTGCACCAATTCAAGCTTCTCAACGTTCCACACTCTTACATTATAAGGCTCCACTAAACAATCTTACATCAGCGTTCCATACTCTGCTTAGGGTCTTTATAGTGTCGGCGATGAATTAGGCTCCACAATTCCACAAAGCTTTGGTAACTTCAGGAGATATAATATCCAAGCAAGTCTGAATTTTTTTTTGTTGTAAATCCATCATGCCCTGGACTGCTATCAGGATCCATAGTCATGAGGTTGAGTTTGATTTCTTCTTCAGTAGTCAGTTCAATCAGGGAGTTATTCACTTCCTCTATGATGCTACTGTTAATGTCACTCAAGTCTGAATAGTTGTTGTACTCAGGAATTTAACTGAAAATTCCTTTGAAATATCTCACTCTTGCCTCTGAGATAACAACATTGCCTTCAACCCATTGTTGGTTCTCATCCATTATCTTTTTGATGCCCAGCCTTCTTCCCCTATCCTTTATGACCTTGTGGAAATAAGGAATATTTGCATCTCCATCAACAAGCCATTTTACTCTTGCTTTTTTGCTTGAGTATGTTCTCTTGGATTTTCAGATATAAAACATACTCAGCTTTAGGTTTATTGAGATTAGATCTAGTGGTAGATTTGTTGCTTGACTGCATATCTTGTACCATGTCAGCAATACTCTTTTCTAATCTCTTAGGTTCATAGTAGATGTCCCCATAAGTATCTTTGGACCATCTCCTAAGAAAAGCTGCAGTCTTTTTAAGTTTCTGATGTAGAATCCACAAGGAATTGCCACTACATTCTTCATTTCACACTCTTAACAACTTCCAGAAACTAAGGGTGTTCTGTCCAAGTGCTCAGGAACTTGAAGTAGCTGATGAACTCCTCTTCCCTGTTAGAAAACTGCACCAATAAGAGAGCATGGTCAGAGCATGTTCTAGACAAATGAGTCACACATGTTTTATTAAAAAGATCAAATCAATCAGAATTGTATAAAACTGTCTAATCTCTTCCAAATTGTATTTGGGGCATCTCTATTATTGCACCAAGTGTGAATGTTTTCAGTGAATCCTGCATCTTGAACTCCACATTTTTCCATGAAATTTATGAAGTCAAAACTTTTATCAAGTCTGTAGGGGGTTCCTCCAATTTTTTCCTCTACTTCTGCAATAACATTGAAGTCACACATTATGCTTCAAGGGCCTTGATTGTTGTTGACTTGGAAAGATAAGACTTCCCATAAGGTTCTTCTCAGAACTGTCCTACATTTAGCATATACAAAAGATATATGAAAGTCAGTTCCTGTAACTGAGTGGTTAATCTTGCAAGAAACTTGTTGTTCTGTGTCTTTTATATCACAGAGAAATCAATGTTTCAAAATAGCCAAATTTTGTTGTTAATATTAAAGTAAGACCCCTGCATCTCAAGCATTCTCATATAGTACTCTATATGTTCAGCTTTGACAAAAGGTTCTTGCAGACTAATAAACGAAACTTTATATTGATTTTTTATAGTTTTGAGTCTTTCAAATGCACTTAGAGTCCTAACACTTTTTATGTTCCATGATATCAGATTTATCATTGGGAATCATTGAAGCTAGACCTATGCATTTCCATTTGATATCCTCTATAGCTTTCTTTCTTAGGAATATCCTTGTCAGTTAGGGATATTCCATTAGGTTCAAGCATAACAGGAACTGATACCAATTGTTGATCTTGAATCATCATTTTCTTCTGATTCATTTCTGTCCATTTGCTTATTCTTCATGGATTTGTTGGAATCATTGTCTGATTAAGGGTCAGGAACATCATGAAATTGATCTTCTTCCATCTCAACTTCAGATTCTGATTCAAAATGGTTGTACTTATCTTCCTCTTTGTTGTCCACTACAATATATGTGGCACCCTGAATGTGATCTTGACCTTTTTCCTTTTCAGGAAGATGAGGAGCAATGTCCTTCCCACTGTTTTGGACTTGTTCACTTTCTTTTTCTCTATCTACCGGAATTATGTCTTTTCCAGTTTTCATGGAATCCAAGTAAGCACTAGACTCCTTCGTCTTACCCACCTCCTTACTAGTAGTTACAACAGAACTAGAAGGGGCCTCTAAGCACTTAGGTTGGGTAGTGACTAATTGAATTTTTTCACAGTTATTATCCTCATCTTGATAACCTTTCTTGCACCTTGTTCTTCTTTCATAAGGCGGATTTGTAACCTCCATCACTTTTTTCTGATTCCTAGCCTTCCTTGCAGTATTTTGGTTCGTATTCTCCTGGATAATCTTAAGGGTAGCTATAACTTTCCTTTTGCCTCTCTTGTTATTGGGAGCTTCACCTTTAAACTTCTCCTGAGCTGAAAAGGTCATACCAAAAATAAACGTTTCCTTATTAACTACTGGATAATTTAAGTCTGCTACGTCAAGGATAGGAGAAAAAACACTTTTGCTTATCTCCAGTACTTCCTTTTGTTGATTGGAAGTGTTAGCCTTGACTTTGTTGCTTCCTTTCCCTTTAGTTATAGTCTTCCATCCTTCCTCTTCTTGCAAGCTTTTTTCATTAAATATTCTTTCCTTTTGCACCTCCGGCCTATTCGATTGTTCCTGCAGCTCGTCTTCTTTCTTATCAACATGCATCCTCTCCTTAGTATTCCCAATCTCTTTTGTATTCTCATTTTCGGTGCACTGGGTTTCTTGGTTGAAACTATTGGCATTATGAATGATGGCTTTCTTTAATTCAGGATGAATCAACCTACATTTAGCATCACTATGACCCTGAGCTTTGCAATGAAAACAATATTCAGGTATACTCTCATATTCAACCCTTTGGGTGATAGATTCAAGATTTCCATTCTCGTTTACAACATCTATCTGAATTTCAGTCACCAAAGGTCTTGTTATGTCAATTTCTACTTTGATTTTTGCCGTAGAAGGTCTAGTTTTTGATAAAGTAGCTTTGTCCGATAGGATAGGATTACCAATTGGAGCTACAATTCGACACAACGCATCTCACTCAAAAAAATGTCATCTTAGCTCCGGAAGGTTAATCCATACCGGGGCTAGAGTGGTCTCTGCCTCCGGTTTGAAATTAGGCTTCCACTTGAGTAATTTCATTTGCATATTACAAAGGGTGAGGAAGTTACTACCATAGACCTTTCTATGATCTTCTAGCTCAAAATCAACAAAAACATGATGAGAATCATAAGCCCCAATTGTGACAATTCCTTTGACAGGAATATTTTTCATAAAATAGTTCCTAATTTTCTCAATTGCAGGTCGAATTCTTGTAAACTTATCAACGATGGTGACTTTGTAAGTTGCTTCTAGGAGATAATTTCCCTTCTACAAGCTCGTAGGGACGATGCATAAGTCTTACTTTCTTCTTGCTTCCAGTTTCACTAGCGGAGCCCAAAGCTGCTGCGAAATTGAAAGATGGATCCAATTGAGAGCTCTATTCGCTTGTTGTGGCAGTGATTTTAAGGTTATAGGAGAGGTCTTGGAGGGATCAGGAGGAGTTTGAGGGGGTGTAGGCTTCGAATTCTCAAAAGCCATGGTGGCTCCGCCAGCCGGAGCTCAAGAAATTGCCCGTTGAAGAGTCATATACCGTTGAGAAAAAGTAAAGAGTCCTCTCTTGTAAGAGAATCACGTTGTAAATAAGATCAACAACTTCTTGTTTCAAAATCACATTCATGAATCTAGAAAGCATGGACTCTTCAACAATGCTTCTTTTGGATCCTTCTTTCATTTGTTAGTTTTACATATGGGTGGCCAGTGGGCCGGGCTCGGGTCTGGCGGGCCGGGTCCGGCGGGGTCGGGGTCGGGGCGGGACGATCCGGGGGGTCGGGATCGGGCCTAGCGGGGTCGGGTGCGGGCGGGACTGCTCCGGTCCGTCCGATCCCGATCCGTCGGTATCGGGCGGGCGGGCTCGGGTCGGGGCGGGGTCGGGTTTTCCTTTTTTTTTTTTTTTTAAATAACATATGTATAAAAAAAACTCAATAAATAAAACAAGATAGTGTAATAAAAACATCCCAAGAAATTTGTTTTTGTGCCTCTTATATTATTTAATAGACATATGATTTTTTTGTAATACAAATACAATTGTCTAAAATCTAAATTGCAACTTTATGGTGTTGTCCAAAAGTTGCAAATTACATAATAAAATTGCAATTAAAAAAATTACATTTTCAAAAAAATCGTTCTAATTGCTTGATGATTTCATGTGGTTCTTCGGTTGGAATAGGTATTTGTTGGTCAAATTGATCCACGTCGCTTCCACTACCTTCGGTTAAGATTTCGTTGTAGTTTTCATCATCTTCTTCGTTGATCTCCGGTTGACCGCACCTTCTCCGCTCCGCTCGTATCCAATCTCTCGAATAATACCGCAATTTCCAAGTCGTCTCCGCCAATGAGTGTCGTGGTCTCCTATTTGATATCTGCGCTCGAGAAAAAGCGCTTTCCGACGCGAGTTGATGACGCTTGAATGTTCAAAACATCTCGAGCCATCAATGAAAGTGTCGGAAAGGTCTTCTCATTCCCCCTCCAAATATTTCGAGCAAGTCTTCTTGTCCATCTTCATTGATAACTTCTTGATACGGATACAGAACCCCCGCAAAACAAAAATATCCAATCGCTAATTTGGTTAGTAGAGGTACGGCCGCACATTCTATTTACGAGGCTTTCAATACTAGCCGCAGAAACAAAGCATGTCTTTTGTGAGGTTGTGTTGAAGATGAAGAAGATGGTATGGTAGCCGGTACGTTACTAGCATTTTCTTGTTGATAAAATCTATATATATTTTTGCGGTGGTGTTCTACGCTATTCAACACTTCTTCTTTAGTTTGTTCAATAGGTGGTGGGTGATTTAGATTTTTGGGACTTGGAGGTGGTAGTACTTCTATACAATCGTAAATAGTTTCAATTAGTGATTTAGTACCGTCTATTTTAATAGTAGGATTTAATACTGAGAACCAATAATATAAATAGAAGGAATAGGAATAAAATATTTTTTTATTTTGACAAACATTTTTTTAATATTTGCCTTATAATTTGGTTTTTTCATATATTCACTAAGTAATAAAAATATTAGAGTTATATAAAATAACATAGTTGAAATAGTAGGATAATATATACCGGAAAATTCTTTTGTTGCTTGAAAAAATTTCTCTAAAAATACAATAAGTTCGGAAATTTTTTCCCAATCACTATCTAAAATCATATCATTTGGCTTTTTATTATGAGAGTTAAAAAATAAAGTTATAGGTAATTTATAGTCATAAGCAACAAGGAGTTGCTCGTATAAAGAATTCCACCTAGTGGATACTTCTTGTGGAATTCTTCTAAAAGGTAGTCCACAATCATGACAAATTTTTTTATATTCTTTTCTACGTTGTACTTTATTACTTTTAAAAATAAAGTTTATAGCAAATTGTATTTTACTAAGAATGTCTTCAAAAAGTGATAGACCATCCTTTACAATTAAGTTATATATATGGCACGCGCATTTTATATGAAAATGGTCCGGAAAAGATGGAGCTAAACTATTTTTTAACATTGTAATTGCGTAATTGTTATTAGAAGCGTTATCTAATGTAATAGTCATAATTTTATCGGTAATTCCGTAATAATCGCACACTTGATAAATATTTTCTCGCAATAAAAGTACCGGTGTGCCTATCATCTATATATCTATACGCTAAAATACGTTTTTGCATAGACCATTTATAATCTATCCAATGACAAGTTACAGTTAAATAATCATGGCCGTTAGTACTACGACCTATATCAGACGTGATAGATACTTTGCCATTAAAATGATATAATGAAAAACGTAAATATTGTTGATATTCATGCGCAAATTTAAATACATCTCTCTTAACGAGTTGACCTAGGAAAACCGTTAAAAGCGAGGATTATATATATCTCTAATGTAATGAATAAAACGGGAGATGAAGGAAATGAAAAAGGCAAACCCTCCACAACAACTAATTTTGATATTGCTTCCCTATCTCTATGTTTGTTGTATTTAGAGCCTACAATTCCCCCCGTCATAGGGTTAATTTGACCCATGTACTTGGTCCGGGACGATATCGTATGTGAACCTTGTCCCGATGGAGCGGCCGTTTGCGCACCCGGTTTTGAAGCCTGGTATTGGGCATACCTAGTTGGATGAGCACTTACTACGTGTCTAATTAAACCCCCCGTCCCACCGTGACCTTTTCAGTTTTAAATTTTAAAACATTTTTACAAATTTTACATATGGCTACTTGATTCTCTACGTCCCTATCAAAAAATGTCCATGCATCGATTTTAATGGTCGTTTTCTTTGGACCTCGTCTCATACTAGGGGGAATAGGAGGTATTTCGGTTGAAGGTGCACTAGTGGGCGTGTTGTCATCAATATTAGTGGGTGTATCGTCTAGATCATCGTCTAAATTAAAGTCTTCTTGAGTTCCGGAAAATAACTCCTCGTCTAAATCTAATGGTATTGTAGGAAAATGTTGAGTATCAACAAAATCATCCTGTGTAGGAATAAGATGACTAGAAGAAGTACCCTTGCCCTGGTTGCCTCTACTAGAAGAAGCACCCTTACCCTTACCCTTAAACATACCTTTTAATCCTTCCATTTTAATTATGATAATAAATAATTAAAGACAATAAAATTAAGTGCGCTAAATAAAATAAACAGACAATAATAATTTAATGAAGGAACGAATGTACCAAACGCCGACGTAACGTCGACGTGTAATCGAGAGGTTGAAAATTGAAACTTTGCTCGATGGAAGATCCTCAAGCTAGTTGCCAACTTCACTCCCAATTCCCAAATGAATTAATAAAATTGAATATTTAGCAAACAATGTAGAGAGATATATTGAGAAATTAGAGAGATTGTAGGAAGATTTGTGAGAAAGATGAAGAGAAAATGAGTTATTTATAGTTGAAAAATTGGGTTAAAGTGTAAATATAATAACTTATGGGTTAAAAATAAATATTAAGGGGTAGGGGGGTTGGGGGGGAGGGGGGGCCTAAAATGGCCGTTGGCCAACGGCCATAATCTAAAATGGCCGTTGGTGCAACGGCTATTTTTGCAAAGGTAAGGGTCGGGGTCGGGGTCGGGGTCGGGGTCGGGGTCGGGGTCGGGGTCGGGACGGGCTCGGGGCGGGCTCGGGTCCGGCGGGCGGCCCGGGGCGGGCTCGGGTCCGGCGGGACGAGACATCGTCCCGTCCCGAGTTCGAGTCCCGCCCCGTTAAATTTTTTTTTTTTTTTTTTTTTTTTTAGAGCGGGGTCGGGTCGGGACCGGGGCGGGGTCGGGACGGGGTCGGGCCGGGGTCGGGTCGTCCCGGCCCACTGGCCAGCCTTAGTTTTACATCCACATAGGAAGAAGGCACTAATTGTCCGCCGGCATAGCTGGATTTCAAAAGGAGGATAACTCCTCAAACTCTATTCATTAAGCCACATCCGTCATTTACGAGTAACAGTGTTGAGGGACCGGGATTACTATGTGGCGTAAGCTGAAAAGCTGGATATCAAAAAAAAGAAGGCACTAATTTGTATATAAAATGTGGGTCACGTGAAGCGAATTTAGGCACTAAAATTTGAGCATATAAACACATGATCTCTTCGTAAAATTAGGTATATATATATATTCTAAAATTAGTACTCGCTTCGTCTCAATTTATGTAATATAGTTTGATTGGCCATTGAGTTTAAAGAATAAATGAAAACATTTGAATCTTGTGGTCTAAAACAAGTCAAAAATATTTTTGTGGTTATAGATCATTTGGATAAGCGTAAAATGTAAAGTTTAAAGTTAAGTTGTTATCAAATAAGGAAATGTATAATTTTTTCTGGGATAGACTAAAATTGAAAGTGGATGACATAAATTGACAACAGATGGAGTATAATACTATCTGATGGAACACATGCTACAAAAAGGCTAAATGGTGCATTTGATCGAAGGTTGAGTTATTTACTTTGAGGACTAGGGTCAAATTCCACTTAATACATTTTCCCTTCTTTTTTTAGTGGTGAACCCATGTTTTAGAAATCCTAGATTTGCCTCTGACGCGAACTCATGGTCATCTGACTAAACTCGATATATTATGTGTATAATTCTTAAAATATATCTAATATTAACTGAAGGAATTTGTGGTCAAACGAGACTTAGTGGTGCACTGATTAAGCATTGAGTTTAATTCTTGAGGTTAAGCGATCAAGCCTAATTTGCTACACTTTTATGTCTATTTTCTTAAAAAAGAATTTCTAAAGCAAATCAATGTTGGCAAATGCGGAGCTAGCATATGACATACGTGTTCAAATGAATTCATTTTTTTCTCAAACTCTATATGTATTAAGAAATTCACTAAATATATATAATTATATCACAACGAACCTAATTATTACTATTATATATTATCTTAAAGTTTTTATAGAAACTCATAAATTTTAAATTCTAAATTGAGCTCTGGGCAAGATATCTCTGTTGGTAGTCCACCCATGTCCCATTCTCAGAGACGACTTTGAATACTCCCAATCCATAATCTTTTATGATGACCCATGTCAAAGTTTGAAGCATTAAGAGAGTTGGGAGAATTTTCTCTCGTTTTTGGTGGGTAGTGGATTCCTTTTTGCAACACAAAAGGACGTGACTCTAACGCCATTAGTTTTTATTTTGGTTTAGGGGTTAAAATCACACGTTTTGCTTAATTAAAAAGTTTAATGTACTTGATCTAATAACACAGGACCAAAGCTGGTATAAGTCAATAATTCAAGGACTAAAACTCCTATTTTCCCAAAAATAAAAGGGAGAAAATATGGTTTTTGTGATCTCATTTACACGCCAAATGGGAAGAAATAGTTTTCACCATCTTTCTTCCGTTTTCACTTTCCTCTTGAACCAAACAAAAGAAAAGTTTATTTATTTTATTTGGACATGATTTTTTTTTCCTTTTTATCAAACGCTATTTTCAATATACGTTATACTGGTTTTTTGAGAAAACGTTATATTCTTTTTATTCCATTTCATGAATTAAAATAATAGCCAAAACTATTGTAATTGCTATAATATTACAAATAATATTAAGTTTATCCAATTACAAGTTTTAGTTTTCTTTTGAACTTTAATTTACTGTATCATTTTCTTTGGCAAAACATCTTTCCTTATTAGAAGTTATTGGTTTAGGTTCCTTTCAAAGTGTCCTGGTATAATTGTAGTGACGATTAATGTTTCTTTTAGCTAGTCGTTTGTGCATGAAAGCTAGTTACCATTTCCATTGTGTATGTTAATTATTTCTTAATTCTAACACTCAATCTAATATACATTTGGTATTAAAAGTATAGAAAATAATGAAGGTTGTGTTGGAACTTGTATGGAATTAAGAAGAAATAAAGTGATCAACGGACAGAAAATTCGAATTAAATGTTGCAACTTTTCAGAACAATTACAACCTTTGGTATGAATGGTTGTAACTGTTCATATGCTACTCTATATAAAGAAGATTGATCACTTGGTTAGATAGATATACAACAAGACAGAACAAACTACAATCAATCAGTTTTTCACAATTAATGATTTAAGATTGTGGCTTCTACTTCTTCTTCTTCAAAACAAGTTTCTGAAGAACACATATAGTAAATTCGCCAGAAGTGAAGTTCTCGTGCTAGAACTCTCACTTAGGTAGTTGTATCCTCTAGACAGACGTCCGTAAAACTGCAGCACAAGTGGGGGCGAATTTTTGTCTTAGGACACTGCATCAAGCATGTCTCTATCGACACCAAGTTAGTATGTGTTTTCAATTTGCTGAATTCATTGTTGTTGATTTCAAGTTATTTTGAGTTACTATTATATTATTGTGCTCAATTCATTTCATCATTGACGATACTAGATTGACACTAACAGATTGCAGAACTACGAGTCTAAGATGTGTCACTGGAATATGCACTCGAATAGTCATTGTCTTACGACATTCTTTTCCGTTTTCAGAAAAATTTGCTTAGGTGATAGATATCTAAAAGAATCGCGAGCCTTTTTTACAAGGAAATCGGAACTCTAACAAAAACAATAATGAGATGTTTAAAGAAACATTGATGTACACTTTTATTTAGGGATAATGTCAGAGATCTCCTCCCTTGTATTTTACTATATTACTAGCTCAAAATGGAACAAGTATAGCGATGAAGTGTTGATTTCTTCTTTTTTAGGAGTACTTCTTTTCCTTGCAATATTTATTTAATTCGTCTCTAAGTGTTATTTTCTTGTACGCTTTCTAATATATTCAATATTGTTGGTATTGTTAAATTATTATTTTATCTACATTGCTTTAGCTTTAATTACAGGAAAATGCAGGAGAAATACAACAACAAAATTGCTTTAATTCAAATTTGTCAAGGTTGGGGATATGAATTCTCTCTATATAGCTATATTTAAGTATATTTGTTTATTAAAATACATTTATAATTTTTATAATATTTTATATTCTTAATTAGGAGAAATTTCAGAAAATACACTTCACAAACTTACATTGCAAAAATATAGCTCATAACTTACATTGCAAAAATATAGGGAAAAGTCACATAAATACAACTTTTTAAAATGGTAATTAAAAAGATTACAACTTTTTCTAAAAATTATATAATTACAAGTTATTATATATATGGTATAAGAAAAGTACATGAAAGTATACCTAAATAGTATAAGGTATATAACAAATCATATTATATATACATAGTATATAATAGTGCAATATACATAATATATAAGTACAATAATATATATACTTGTTCAAAGAATTGTAGTATAATATATATCATATAAATAATAATATACTTGTTTAGATTAGAAGCTAGGTGAGTATATTGAAGATTTTTAGAAAAAATATTTAATGTGTTTTGATATATATTTAGTTTCGTTATTACTAATTCTTGAAACTCCTTAATTTTAGCCTTTTATTAATAGCAACATTCTTAATTTATGGTATAATATCGTTTCCTTAATCATAGGTAGGAAAGGAGAACTTGTAGGGACAAATTAAGGGGAAAATATAATCAGTATAAATTTATTATCATATTTATACGAAATTGATCATATCTAAAGATTTATCCTTTTATCATTTATAGGGAATATTTTGTAAATTATGTAAATTAAAAAATAATAGTAGGTTCTGTTGTAAATTTACTAGTATTTGTGTAAGTTCCAAAAAATATAGCCCAAAAATATTTTTAAATAATGTTATACACTTATATACAAAAGACATGTACATTATGTATATAGGTGTATGAAAGTGTATAATGTGTATGTATATACACTAAAAATATAATTATACAATATTATACACGAAAATACGCACTAATACACATTGTTACACAATTATACAATATTGTATAAGTGGGTAAAAACATAGATCTTGACTAATTTTGAATAAAAAATGTATTTTTATACAAGACAGTTACATTATGTATATAGATGTATAAAAATGTATAATAGATTATAAGAGGTGTGTATACGAAGATTAATTATGAGAAACTAATAGATGTACCGAAATCACGAGGCTTCCTAATTTACGAAGGGAAGTTATAAAATGGAGGACATGCCGCTTACAAGATTGTTTCTAAAACATAACTTTTTAAGTCCACTACTGGTCTTGATCTCATTCTATACGCACACCGTTTTTTTAGTAATAAGGTAACAAGAAGCGGGCTAAAGCCACAAAAGGGGGACAAGATTCATCGATTAGTATGTGGCTAAAAGACTTGCAGCTGATTCATCTATTCTATTAGTTCTTCTCTGACAAAACATTCTCTTTAAGCCCTAATACTGATCATATTGTCTTTATCAATTACTGGTAATTGTTTACTCTAAAAACAAACAAAAATGCAAAATGAAGGATGTTCCATAATTTTTCAATCAAGAAACCGCAACATCGTCAAGCTTATCCCTCATAAGAAATACATCGCTTAGGACTGTATCTGATTGGAAGGATGCTTCTAAAAACCTTAGAGCCTGCCAATCAATTAAGAAATCGTCATAAATCCAATGCCATGTTGAAAGAACTTAACTTTCGTGTACACTGACAATATGTAACTTTTTTTACCCTAATCAATAGACTTGCGACAATAGCTAACTCTTTATAATAAATCTAATTTGGTAACACAGAAAATAAAGTAAACGACTTCCTATAACAAGTCAATATAAACTATTCTGTCAGTGTATATAAATTACATTTTCTAAAATAATTTGTGCAAGCATATGAAGTAAAGGCTCACTTCTTATATCCCATGAACACCGGAAAAAATAATCTCTTGATTATTTTTATTGATGGAAAGAGAATATATACAATTTACATATTTCCATAATAGGAGAATCTTATTTCTATTCTAATCCTAAAATCTTATTCTATTTAGAGACTAACTATACAATTATGGTAAGTGTGCAAGACTAATTAAGGTAATACTTACACTACAATATTACAATACCTTATTTACCAAATCTGCCCAACCCGTGGGGTTGCTACAATAAAATCCGAGAGCCAATATACATAAGTATACACATGTATATTGTGTATATTTATGTATATTTAACACATCCCCGCAATCATAGCGGACGGTCTTCGAACGCTGAGACTGTCCATAAAATCTTCAAAAAGGACCGAGGGAAGACCCTTTGTAAAGATGTCTGCAATTTGATACCTGGACGGGACATGACAGACGCGTACTTGTCCACGAGCTACCTTTTCGCGAACAAAGTGAATGTCCATCTCGATATGTTTAGTACGCTGGTGCTGAACTAGATTACCAGAAAGGTAGATGGCACTAACATTATCACAGTAAACCAAGGTAGCTTTCTGAATAGGACAATGAAGCTCCAAAAGAAGATTACGTAACCAACATGATTCAGAGACCACATTAGCTACCCCTCGATACTCGGCCTCTGCACTAGAGCGGGACAATGTCGACTGACGCTTTGCAGACCAGGAGACCAAGTTATTACCAAGAAACATGCAATAGCCGGACGTGAAACGTCTGGTATCTGGACAACCACCCCAATCAGCATCTGTGTACGAGACAAGGGTAGATGTCGAAGACAAATATAAATGTAAGTCATAGTCCAGTGTCCCCTGGATGTAGCGAATAATGCGTTTGAGCGCAAGCATGTGCTCAACCCTGGGATCATGTACAAACAAACACACCTGCTGTATGGCATATATAATATCTGGTCTCGTGAACGTGAGATACTGAAGAGCCCCTGCGAGACCGCGAGACTGCGATAGCGGGTTGGATCCAAGGTGAGTCAGCCGCAGCACCTAGCAGTTGATTCTGTCTTCACTTCAAGCTTAGCAGTTGATTCTGCATTAATGAACATATTGAGCCTCGACATGCCAGATATCAGAGAGAAAGCCGTTACTGACAAGTCATCAGTTATCATGTACAATATTTAGTCCTTTAACATAACCCCCATCACTATCCAAAAGCTTGTTTGGAGTAGCTTCAGAGACACATTCTGTCAAAACAATGTTCATCAATGATGGATTTGTGATAGTGATACCAAAAACAAAGAAACTACAAAAAACAGAATTAATGGGGACAGTGGATTTCAGATATGGGATGCATAACGCAAGAAAATAAATACTCACTCCGTTTAAAAAAGATTGTCTTACTTTCCTTTTTAGTATGTTTAAAAAGGAATGTCTCTATTCTTTTTTGACAACTTTTTCATTTCAATTTTCCACATGACATGTTTAAGACCATAAGATTAAAGGTCATTTTTGTACATTCAACACATCTTTAATTTAAGATCATAAGATTGAAAGTCTTCTCTACCTTCTTAAACTTTGTGCCAATTCAAAACCAGATAATCTTTTTTGAAACGGAGAGAGTAAGAAAGTACGTGAAACAACTCCAAGGCTTCAAACCAAGAGTTTGATGCACTTGTTATATATCCCACATTGGATATGAGTATTTCCATCATAATTGAGTCACTTGTCCCACATAATCAATTGTCCCACATTGGTATTTTTAAGTTAAGTAAAAAGTCATTTGTCCCACATTGGTGTTTGAGAAGAAGTTTGAACTTCCTTGTGGCTATAAAAGGAGTTAATGGGTTTGACATGTTGGTCAAGCTCTTGGACTTCCATTCATTATGGAGGAAAATCAATAGTAGCTTCAATAGTTCAAAACTTTTTTTTATATATAAGTAAGAAAGAGAATTCATAAATACTTAGTGATTTGCAGAAACAAAAACACATAGAATAAATTACAAAATACAATTTCTGTTTCTGAAATTCCCCCTCTTTGAAATTTATTCTTTATTTAAAGTCTATATTTTATACGTGCAATTTCTGCTTCTGAAATTCATTAGAGTATAACTTTCGAATTTCTGAGATATTATGTTTTGTATCCTGTAAGGTTAATTCCTCGGTGAACCTTTTACACATGAGAAAGAGGAATTAATACCTTTAAAGAAAACATCATTTTTCCGTGTGCCTAACCTATTCTTAATTCCATTACCCTATTATACAACACTTGCCGTGAGGAGTTCATCCTTTGTTTGATTGGATTGCATGTAGGTGATATAATTCCAGCGAAGGGGTTGCAGTCTTCACTCCAGTTGAATGATGTAATTTCAGCCGAAAGGTCGTGATCTTCATTCCATAGAGTCATGTGATGTAATTCCAGCACAGGGGCTCAGTCTTTACTCAAGTTGAATGATGTAATGCCAGCCGAAAGGTCGTGGTCTTCATTCAATATAGTTAGGTGATGTAATTCCAATGAAGAGATTGCGGTCTTCACTCCAGTTGAATGATGTAATGCTAGATGAAAGGTTATGGTCTTCATTCTATAAAGCTAGGTGATGTAATTCCAGCGAAGGGGTTTTGGTCTTCACTCCAATTGAATAATGTAATGTCATCCGAAAGGTCATGCTCTTCATTCCATAGAGTCAGGTGATGTGATTCCAACGAAGGGGATGCGGTTTTCACTCCAGTTCAATAACGTAATTCCAGCCGAAAGGTCATGGTCTTTATTCCATAGAGTCATGTGATGTAATTCCAGCGAAGGGTGTACATTTTTCACTCCAGTTGAATAATGTAATTCCAGCTGAAAGGTCATGGTCTTCATTTTATGGAGTCAGGTGATGTAATTCCAGCGAAGGAGTCGCGGTCTTCACTCATGCTGAATGATGTAATGCCAGCCGAAAGGTCACGGTCTTCATTCCATAGAGTCAGATTATGTAATTCCAGTAAAGGGGTTTCGATCTTCACTCAAGTTGAGTGATATAATGCCAGCCAAAAGGTCATGGTCTTCATTCCATAGAGTCAAGTGACGCAATTCCATCGAAAGAGTTGCGGTCTTCACTCCAATTGAATGATGTAATTCCAGCCGAAAGGTCGTGATCTTTATTCCATAGTGTCGAATGATGTAATTCCGGCCGAAAGGTTGCAATCTTCAATCCAAGAGTCAATGATGTAATTCTAGCCAAAATGTCGTGGTCTTCATTCCATAGTGTCGAATGATGTAATTCCGACCGAAACGTTGCAGTCTTAATTCCAAGAGTCAATGATATAATTCCAGCCGAAATGTCATGGTCTTTATTTCATAGTGTTGAGTGATGTACTTCTAACCGTAAGGTTGCAGTCTTCATTACAAGAGTCAATGATGTAATTCCAGTCGAATGACTGCGGTTTTCACTCCCAAGTTCGAATGATGTACTTCCGGCCAAAAGCCGCAGTCGTTGTTCCCCTAAAATCAAACTACAGGATCAACAACAGCTATCAAGGAGAGACACAGTGTCGAAGGTGGCACCCACTCGAACAAGAACTCCCCAGCAAGTCAACATAGCCAGACGATGTCAGATGAGGCGCCTGCTAAAAAGAAATCACCCAAGAGGATAGAACAAAATGAAATCGCGCAAGTATGAAAATATAAAATATAATAACCAACACGCAGGTATCAACATATGGAGATAGGTCGAAGCTATCAAAGGCGGAAAGCAGAAAGACCAGATCCGAACACATGCGAGCAAACGTGGAACTTGTTCTTGGGCAGCTGGTTAAAAATATGTGTCAACGAGAGTCAAGCTCTCTGCACATGAGCTTGAACATCACTCTGCATCGACCTCGCTCGCAAATCACAAAGTTTTACTTTTAAAACCTGCAACCGATCGGGCATATACCGAAAGGGTCAAAGGGATTCCCACAAAAGGGATACCCTTTTCGGGCCATCGAGTCAAACTACAAGTGACCTGATTTCCAAAACCGGAGATATGATGGCTACTCAATCTTCGAAGATCGGTCATATTCCAACAAAATCATTTTGAATCTTCCCAGTCTAATGCCTTTATTTATCAGCTTTTAGTGGTTTAATTGGGTCAAACAACAAGTGACCTGAATTCTCATGCAACCTGAGATATGTAAGAAACCCAAAAACTAGGGTCCGGACATAATTTTCAAATTTGCATAAAAACATTAAGTGATTTCTTATTAGTCAGCTAAAAACTAGGTCAGTCAAAATTCGTTGCTCAGTGATGGTCTAGTCATCCCCGAACAATAAAGGGGCAGTTGTTGACACCTTATTTTTACCCTCTAATAATTTAATTTTATTATTCAGAGTTCAGGAATCACAGACGGAGTGAAATATGCTCTTCATAAAGCGAATATGATTTTACAAAATTATTCCGGGAGTATTTTATCATTTCATTTGACAAAAAATCACTTGGTATACATATTATATATCATATCTTAATATTTACATAATTTGATCATTAATTATGATTTTTAGAACTATAACGGATAGTTATAAGTGTGATTGTCTCAGAAGAATTTTCAAATTAAAGGATAAATGTCTCGCTCCGTCAAATTTGAGAAATTATTTAATTAAGTGCAATAATGAAATTACATCTCAATTTTTAATCCTGTTTTAATTTTAAAAGATCATTCATATATTTTAAATTCCTAACTTCGAAATAGTGTCAAAATTAGGCTCAAATCAAAGCTTTCAGTCTAATTTGATTATATTAGAAATAATTAAGGTCATTAGTGTATTTAAAAATGGCCACGTGCCATTTTAATTTTTAAAACGAAGTGAGCCATTTATTTTCTTTTAATTTATTATCAATTGAGCCCAGGCCCAGCTCATTTTCTTCAAAGATGAAACAAAGAGGGCAAAGCCTTCATTATTCTTGTGGCCTTTACACTTTGGCTCCTCTATGAAACCCTAGTCGCGCCCTTTGTCTGCTTCTTTGCTAAAGATGGCAATTGTGATCGTACGAGCACCTTTTGCAGATTTGCATGGCCAAAAATGGCAAGAGCAATTAATGGTCTTGCTCTTTTTCCCCAGAACACCACCGTACCACCACAACCCAACCACCAGGTGAGGTTACCCCTCTATATTTTTGTTTTTTTCGCGAAGTTTTCATGGGATTTGTCTAGTTTTGATTTCAAATTGATGATTTATATTGGTTGAGAACCTTTTTGGAGGGATTTCCCCCCCCCCCCCCCCAAAAAAAAATTAGTTCTCCCACACCGATATGTGGTCTCTGCTAGGGTTTACATCTTACCCTAAAAACTGAGACCCTTGGTGCTCCATTTCAGAGGTCCAGAACTTGAATCTCATGCTTGACATTGTTTGAGCCATTTTCAAGTTAAAAAGTCGATTAATTAGACTTAAGTTGCGGATCCATCTTTTGGCGGAACCTAGAATTAGTTCAATTGATCGTCCACAACTAAAGCCTTTTTCTTTGGTATGTTTGTGAGCTTTTCAAGCCCACTCTTCGATCTTTAGGCTGCCTCCACACAAGGTAATCTTTTTCCCTTTTAAATTTCTGTCATTTAATTTAGTATAGATGGTATTGTGTGCTTGTTTTTGTTAAGCATGATAAATTAACGTTTAAGCATACTTGATTGAAGTATGAGTGAGATTAGGGATTGTTTACATTCATGAATATGATTAGGTAAGCATGTTAGATATTATTATGAAAAAAAATAAGCATGATTAGTTAGATTTTATTTGTTTAGAATCATTAGAGTAGTTGTTAGCATGTGCTAGTCTAAGTCATTTGCTATTTGAACTATTTAGATCAGTGTTAAACATGTTCTAATTAAATTAGTGAATGTTAGTTCCACTCTTAGCTATGAAACATGTGATGGTTGTTTATTGGTATCTATTAGACTGAGATGTGGCATGTTAGATTAAATTAAACCAGTTTATGTATATAGGATAGATGTCAGGCATGTTTAAAGGATATTAGTAGTTATCTATGTTCATTTGATTCCCTGATGAGCATATTTAATGAATGATTGGATTGTTTTGTCCAAAACTACTAAGTTCCTACGCAACCTATCTTATTTAAATCATGTGGTCATTAGTCATTGTTAGGACTATTTGTGTTCATTGTATGGCTGTCTAGCATACTTAGGTAATGACATGAGGTCATAGTAAGGATTATTGGTATGAGAAGTACTTAACATGTTAATTTAAAATTCTATTGATCATGTATGAACATTAAAGACTAAAAAACTTATTACTAGGATGCTCAAAGTTAGGAACAACATGTTTAGCTAGCTTTGTCCTATGTTTCCTTAGCTCTTTATTTGTGTGTAAGTAAATATATGTCTAACATGACTAGTTAGAACTGATTCAATATATATCTAAGTTATTTCACTAGTTAACACCTAGTTTAAAGACTGTTTGATCATGTGTAATTAGTTTAAATAGTTCTGAGTTAATTAGCATGATAGATGTAGTCTGTTAACTATCTTAGGTTGATTAGGTAACAAGAGGGTCAAACATATGGTTTAGAGTTCCTAGGAAGATATTGTTTAGTGTAAGGTTTGGCTTGTGAAGCTCATATCTAGTTTGAAAGGGTTGTGCGTAACTTCTAATGGTCACCTAGTCCCTGTTATGTTAAAAAAAGACTTGAATGCTTGATGTTTGGTCTAGTTTAGACAAAATAACTAAGGATTAGTAAGAACCTATCACATTGAGATCACTTAATGACTTCCTAAAATAGACAAAGTATCTTGCTTAAGCTAGTACCATGGGCAAAGTAATAGCCTAAGAGTTTGTTTGATGGCATATAGTCTGTTCTAGCTTATGTGCATGTCACTTATGCCAATTTGAATCTTGTTTCAGTTTGGGATGAACTGTCAAGGATTAATTGATGCTTGTATGATGTGTATTAATTTTATGCGTATGATTAAGGGATAAGTAATTGGGTACGTCTAACTTGTATCTTTGTTTCCCCCTTTGTATTTCTTTATTGCATTATCGCGAGATGGGCCCTTATTGGGCCCATCACTTATGTCCAGATAAGTCAAATACCTTCCATACTTAGTCAATTAGGATAAGGCCAAATCATATACATTTGGGTTGAAAAGAATGCAAGGAAGCTAATATTTGCATTGAAGGTCCAGCTATGGGTAAAATTAACTAACTAGTGGGTTTCGGTAGGCCCACCAACCTAAACTCAATCTCCTTTAAATTCATATTTGTATTGTGTATATATTAGGGTTGTCCAGGGGGTCGGCCCGATCCCGACCCGTCCCGTCCCGATACCCCGCCCCGCCCCGCCCCGCCTCGATCCCCCAATAAAAAATATAAAAAATCAGTGTTGGGGTTCGAACTCGGGATGGGACCTGGGCTCATCCAGATCCGACCCGCCCCAACCAGACCCCATCCCGCCCCGTCCCGATCCGACCCTTCCCAACCCGACCATATCCCACCCCGTCCCAACCTCATCTCGCCTCGCCAGACCCATCCCCCTTTGCAAAAATAACAGTTGCAACAACGGCCAAATTTTGATTTTTTTTGTTGTGCAACGGCCATTCCCCTCTACCCCCCTTAATATTTATTTTTTAACCCCTAAGTTAATATATTTACACTTTAACCCTATTTCTCAACTATAAATACTTCATTTTTCTCACAAATCTTCCTACCATCTCTAATCTCTCAATTTATCTCTCTACAATTCCAAATTGCCTACTAAATATTATATTTTTTTCTCATTTATATCAAAGTTCAAAAATGGGGAGTGAAGTTGGCAACTAGCTTGAGGATCATCCATCGAGTAAAGTTTCAATTTTCAACCTCAATTACACGTCGACGTTTGGTACCTTCGTTCCTTCTTTAAATTATTATTGTTACTTAATTTTAATTATCGCACTTAATTTTATGTGCTTTAATTATTTATTTACAATATTATAATGGAGCGCTTTGGACGTATGATTAAGGGTAATGGTGCTTCTTCTAGTATGGCTAACAAGGGTAAGGGTACCTCTTCTAGTAATCCTATTCCTAGTCCCGATGATTTGATTGATTTCACTCATATAGATGAAACTGCTTTTTTTTTAATGATATGTCATTAGATGATGAGGTATATTCTGCATGACGATAATGTAGATGACACACCCACTAGTGCACCTCAACCTCAACCTCAACCTCAGACTGAGTCTCAGCCTCAAACTGAAACTGGAATGTTTCTTATTCCCCTTAGTATGAGTCGAGGCCTCACACAATGAAAATTTAAATCAGTTGCATGAGATTTTTTTTGATAGGAACCAAGAGAATCAAGTAGTTACATGTAAAATTTGTAAAAATGTTTATAAATTTAAAACCGGAAAAGGTCAAGGTGGGACGGGAGGTTTATTGAGACATGTACAAGGCGATCACACAGCTAGGTGGAATCAATACCAGGCTAAAAAATCTGGTGTGCCAGCTGAGTCGGGACAAGGTTCACATAGTGTCCCCGACCAAGTACATGGTCAAATTAACCCGACGACGGAGGAAATTTTTGGTCCTAAATATGATAAAAACAAAGATAGGGAAAATATGGCCAAATTAGTTGCGGTGGAGGGTTTTCCTTTTTCATTTCCTTCCTCTCTTGGTTTTATTCATTACATTCGAGAAACATATAATCCTGCTTTTAATGGTTTTCCTAGATCAACTATTAGAAGAGATGTTTTTAAATTTGCAAGTGAATATCACCAATATTTAGGTTATTCATTGTATCATTTTCATGGCAAAGTGGCTATCACTTCTGACATAGGCCGTAGTACTAACGGTAATGATTATTTAATGGTAAAATGTCATTGGATAGATCATAATTGGTCTATGCAAAAATGTATTTTAGCATATAGATATATTGATGATAGGCACACTGGAAGTTTTATTGCACAAATTATTAATAAAATTTGTGAATATTATGGAATAATTGATAAAATTATGACTAATACATTAGATAATGCTACTTCTAATGATTATGCTATAAGACTTTTAAAAGTTCGATTAACTCCATGTTTTCCTGATCATTTTCATATAAGATATGCGTGTCATATTTATAACTTAGTTGTAAGGGATGTCCTAAAACTTTTTGAAAACATTCTTGATAAAATACAATTTTCTATAAAAATTTATTTTTAAAGGTAAAAAATACAAAGATGCAAAGAGTATAAAAAACTTGTCACGATTGTGGATTACCTTATAGAAAAATTCCTGAAGAAGTAGCGACTAGGTGAAATTCTCTATATGAACAACTACTTGTTGCTTACGATTAAATTTATTATTTAACGCCCATAATAAAAATTCAAGGGATATGCTTGTAGTTAATGATTGAGAAAACTTTTTAGAACTTAATGGATTTCTAGAGAAATTTTTTCAAGCTACTAAAGAATTTTCCGGTATTTATTATCCTACTATTTCAACTATGTTATTTTAAATAGCTCTAATATTTTTGTTACTTAATGAATATATGGAAAAACAAACTTATAAGGCACCTATTGAAAAAATGTTTAGAATTTTTTTAAAAAAAATCATATTCCCACTATTTATATTATTGGTGATGTATTAAATCCGACTATTAAAGTAGAAGGTTGTAAAACACATGTAGAAACTATTTATGATTGTATAGAAGTACTTCCAAATGTCCCAACTGAAGAACCAACTCACAAACCAACTAAGGAAGAAGTTACGTCTAGCATACACACTGAATGCATATATATATATATATATATATATATATATATATATATATATATGTGTGTGTGTGTGTGTGTGTGTGTGTGTGTGACAAAGTGTAAATAATCAACCGACTTCCGTACCATCTTCTACTACTTCGCTGCAACCTTATAAAAAAACATGTGGTTTCTGCTGCTAGTATTCAAGGCCTTAGAAATAAAATGTTTAGTGGTTCAACTTCTTCACAAGTTAGCGAATTTGATGTTTATGTTTTGCAGGGTGTTGTACCGTACAAATTAATTGTCAATGATGAAGGACATGAAAACTTGCTGAAATACTGGAGGGACAATGAGAAGACATTTCCAATACTAGCAAAGATGGCCCGAGATGTGTTGAACATTCAAGCTTCATCAACAACGTCTGAAAGTACTTTTTCTGCGGGAAGATTACAAATAGGAGAGCACATACATTCATTGGCGGGAGACACATTGGAGATTGTAGTTCTATTCAGAGATTGGATTTGAGCGGAGCGTAAAAGGTGTGGTCAACCGGAGATCAATGAAGAAGAAGACTACAACTACAATGAAATCTTGTCCGAGGGAACAGGAAGCGATGTTGAACAATTTGACCAACAACTTCCAATTCCAACCGAAGATCCTCAAGACATTGTGTGGAAATTAGAAAAAGTATGGTTAACTATATAATTTGTTTAATTGCAATTTTACTATGTGATTTGCAACTTTTGAACAACACCACAAAGTTGCAATTTTGAAATTGTGTTAGAAAAAAATCATATTTCTATTAAATAATATAAGAGGCACAAAAATAGACTTGGGATGTTTTTATTACACTATCTTGTTCAATTATTGAAGTGTTTATATATATTATTTTTTAAAATTAAGTGCCAAAAAAAACTGAAAACCCGATCCCGTCCGGACCCCGCCCCGTCCCCCAACACCGGTCCCCTTTTCCGGCGGCATGTGGGATGGGATGGGACATCGATCTGTCCCGCTAATCCCAGCCCGCATGTCCCACCGGAGACCCGATCCCGACCGTTGCCCCCGCCTCGGCCCACTGGCCACCTCTAGTATATATATGTACAAATTGTAACAAATATACTTTAATATTGGAACACTACTTATGGTTATAATCTAGGATAGGCAAAACAATGCGTGTATCGTTTAGTTTAGATCGACTAACTAGTTTTAGATTAGTTTAACTTTAAAAGGGAAACAACGGAAAAGAGGTTGT
The DNA here is from genome assembly GCA_034509755.1 of Anisodus tanguticus. Classification (NCBI taxonomy): domain Eukaryota; kingdom Viridiplantae; phylum Streptophyta; class Magnoliopsida; order Solanales; family Solanaceae; genus Anisodus; species Anisodus tanguticus. The sequence continues at coordinate 9,266,883 of CM067552.1, read as the reverse complement.
TTTAGTTTTAAAATGGACTATTTTGGGCAATAGAAATCAGAAATAAAAAATCAAATTTTGACTAAGTATTTTAACTAATTTTGGATTCGAGACATATACTGGACTTTAAAATTATTGAATATGGGCTGATATTAAGGACCCAAATGTTGGGCCTGAGTGACATAAACAAACAGATTTCTGAATTGTAATGGGCTTAAGTATGAACATTTTGACTTAAGTTGTAGTCCAGGCTAAGCCCAATATGATAAATAATCTTTGACAAATTAAAATTATCTTGGATTTGAAATTTGTTTAGGTGTCTTGGGACATAGAATATGACGTTTGCCTATAGGACTATAGCATACTAAAATAACAAAAGAAAAAGATCATTTTATCTCTTTAAACCCCAAACTTGCTATTCCAAGAGGAACTATGCCATTTTTAAAACTTGAAAAGATTTTAAAAGGAAAGATGCAAGTGTATAGTAATCAAATATCTGGACTAAATGTGGAGTTCTACTCAAATTCATATTTGAGTATTCTTAGTCCGAAAACTGAACTGACTAAATATCTCGTGCATACTATTTTGGCGAAAGCTTTTAAAACTCTATTTTTTTAACAAAAGCTTGAGTTTTTTTAATGCATAAAATGGCAATTACTTTGCGGATTTTAAACATCAAACAATTTTTATCATTTTAAAAGCATGTTATAGAGCCCGTAGGTTAATCATATTCTACGGATTCTTAATACTAGGGTGCTAACACCTTCTCAGGGGGATCACCAGAACTCTTACCTTGACTCTAGTTCAGATAGGATTTTTCAAACTCTTGAATAAACCCTTTCACATTGGTTTTTCTAATTTACCTATAAATTAGGTGGCACTCTAAACACAATTATCCAAATTAGAGCACCTTCAAATTCTTAGTAGCTCTTTGTATGTTAACCCGTCTAAAAAAGCGAACCGTAACAATGATAACCTGACCCTATGTCAATTTTAGAAAAGTAATGAGCTCCATATAATCCATCATGCAACTCTTCAATTACAGGAATGGGGAATTTGTCCTTTACTGTACACTTGTTAAGCTCCTATAGTCCACACACATCCTCCATGAACCATCATTTTTCTACAACATAACAATAGGTGATGAATAAGTAGTGCTGATTCTAATTACCCCAGTAGATAATAGCTCCTACATCATCTTTTCTATTTCATTTTTCTGCACATTTGGATACATGTAGGGTCTAATATTTACAGGAGAAGTTCCTGTTGAAAATCATCACCAAGTTCATGTTACAATCTCAAGCTATCTAGAAGCCATCTTAGCTTGAATAGATATTAAACACATGTTTATTGTGTTAAAGCATTTTTCTAATTTGGTAGGCTAGCAAGTCTTAATGAAAAGCTTTTTCTATTTTGGTAGGCTAGCATCTTAAGGAAAATCTTCTTTTTCTATTTTGGTAGGCTAGCAAGTTTTAAGGAAAATCTTCTTTTTCTATTTTGGTAGGCTAGCAAGTCTTAAGGAAAATCTTTTTTTTTTCTATTTTGGTAGGCTAGCAAGTCTTAAGGAGTTAGCATATGAAGGAAGTTTCTTCCAACAAATTGCTATAAATACCAAGAGATGGTGAAGGCATTATTATGGGGTGAGTTGAAGAAAAAGAAAAGAGAGTTGAGAGAAAGAAAGAAGAAGATAGAGAGAGGTGTTTGAGATGAGAGATTTAGATTTACTATAAATTATTGTATTGTGAGTCATTCCCAGAAATAAATTGAGAGTGTTTTATTTGTCCATATTTTTTGGTTAATTTATTAGTTGCGTATTTTTACCAATAATATTTTAACCAGAGAATTGTCATTTATTCTCAATATTTGGTATCAGAGCGGGTTCAGTCCGACCAACTCTCATAATTTTAGGATTGTAATTTTGGAAGCTTTGTGTAGTAAAACTTTGCATGAATATTGTTAAAATCATGGCAGATTTTACTACCTCTATTGAGAAGCTCAATAACAACAATTATGGGTCATGGAGTACCCATATGAAGTTTTACCTGCTCGGACAGGATTTATAGGATATCATTAATGGAAGTGATGTAACACCACCACGGGAGGCCCAAAGCACAGACACAACTTCAGACACCTCAACATCAACACCGGTGAGACCAGATGTCGCATCGACAACACCGGCAAGACTCGGAGCTGCACCCCAAAGGCTAGTAGTTGACCTTGACGCCATGAAGAAGTGGAAGGTTAAGGCGAGAAAAGACATGTACGCCTTAACAGTAGCAGTGAAAGATGAGTTCCTACAGCGGATCAAAGATGCCCGAACGCCTAATGAAGTGTGGGACACCTTGGCGGCGATTTTTGCCAAGAAAAATGATGCAAAATTACAAACGCTCGAAAATGTTCTTTTGTCTATCTCCTAGAGAAATGTCCGTGAGTCAATATTTCTCGAAAGTAAAATCTCTATGTGACGAGATTTCTAAACTAGATCCTGAGAACGGTATTACGCAGACTAGGATGAAGAGAATTATCATCCATAGGTTAAAGTCGGAATACAAGAGTATTGTCACGGCAACTCGGGGTTGGGCCACCAAGCTGACTTTAGCAGATCTAGAGAATTTGCTAATTAACGAAGAGGATCTAGACAAACCCATGTCTAGTCGACCAACCAATGGTGAAAAGACTGTCATTTACATCAATAGAAGAGACGAACGAGGTCGAGGTCGAGGACGTGGACGTGGTGTCGGGAGATTCAACAACCAAGAACGAGATGTTCGACGAAACTAAGATAGAATTTTCCAGCCATGGGGAGCTCGGAGAGATCAAAACAGGGGACGGAACCAAAATCGGTGGCAACAAAAAGATTGTCAAAATGATGAATGTTACAATTGCGGAAAGAAGGGACATTTTACAAGAAATTGTTGGTCAAAGAAAGTTGAAGGAGATGCTGCAACATCCTCTAAGAACGAGGGTCCCAAAGAAGAAGATTGGGACTTCGAGACATCACTCTTTGTGGAGGAGATAGAAGTTGCTAACACACAAGAGAAAGGCCCAATGGGTGAATTCGCACTCACAGTGATGTGTGAACAGTCAGTCGACTACAAGAATGATTGGATCGTTGATTCAGGTTGTTCCAATCACATGACTGGAAATGAGTCAAAATTATTGAGCATGACAAAGTACAGTGAAGATCGTGTTGTTGTGACAACAAATAACACACATATGCCAATAACTCATATTGGAAAAATGAAACTACCAAGGAGATACGACCATGAACAAGTTCAGCTCTAGAGTGTCTACCATGTCCCTGGGATGAAGAAGACCATGTTGTCAGTTTCTTAATTGACTGCTACATGTAATTATGTAGTGTTTAGCCCAGACGATGTGAAGGTGTATCAAGATTTAAAGGTCACTAGTACACCGGTAATGGAAGGATGGAGAATGAAGGCTATTTATGTGATGTCAGCTGAAGCATCCTATGTTGACAATGCTAGGAGAAGTGACACTGACGATCTTTAGCATGCACGACTTGGACATGTCAATTACAACAAATTAAATATTATGATGTAGAAGTCGATGCTAAAGGGACTTCTGCAATTGGAGATCTGCAACGACATTGTGTGTGTCGGATGTCAATATGGTAAGGCTCATCAATTGCCTTACAAGGAATCAAAGTTCATAGTCAAGGAGCCGTTGGAGCTGGTCCACTCAGATCTGCTTGAGAAGATCAAACAACCATCAACTCGTGGTTATCAATATATGATAACATTTATCGATGACTTCTAAAGGTATGTGGGGGTATACTTTTTAAAACATATGGATGAGGCTTTTTCAAAATTCAAGAAATTCAAGGAGACAGTGGAACGTGAGCTCGAGAAGAACATCAAGTGCCTCTGTACTGATAATGGAGGAGAGTACACCTCATAGGAGTTCAACAACTACCTCAAGAGTGTAGGATCCAGAGGCAACTCACATGTGCTGACACACCGCAACAGAATGAAGTAGCGGAAAGGAAGAATTGCCACCTAGCAGAGACATGTAGAAGTCTTCTCCATGCTAAGAATGTTGATACAGTATTCTGGGCAGAATGCATGAAGACGGTATTCTATATCACCAACAGACTACCACAACCGAGGTTGGGATTTGTCTCTTCATTTGAGAAACTGTATAATGTAAAGCCAACAGTCAACTACTTTCGAGTGTTTGGTTGCGTGTGTTATGTGGTTATTGCAGATGAACACCGGAGTAAGTTTGACAAGAAGGCATTCTGTTGTATCTTTATAAGATACGATGAACAAAAGAAAGGTTGGAGATGTTGTGATCCCAACACAAATAAATTGTATGTCTCACGAAATGTTGTATTCGATGAGGCATCCTCATGGTGGGCAAACAAGGCAGTATTACCATATACACATGAGCTGCAAGAAAAGCTACAAATTAAGTTGCAGCTAGATTCCTCTCAAAACAACGGTGATCAAGTAGAGACGGAGAAACCAAAGTCTCCAAATGATAGACAATCACAGGAGCCAGAGATACAATCCAAATCTAGAAGTCCTTATCGACAAATAGTAGGTAGTCTTATCTATCTAACTCTTTCCAGACCAGACATAGCTTTCGCAGTTGGCGTTGTTAGCAGATTCATGCAGAACCCAAGGAAGCCACATCTAGAAGTTGTTAGAAGGATCTAGAGATATGTCAAAGGTACAATTGATTGGGGACTCTTCTATGAGAAGTGAGTACAATACAAAGTCAATGCATATTGTGATGCTGACTATGCCGAAGATCATGACACCCGAAGATCAACTACAGGATACGTGTTCAGCCTCGGTTCAGGTGCAATATCATGGTGTAGTGCGAGACAACCCACAATCTCTCTTTCAACTACGGAAGTCGAGTATAGAGTAGGTGCGATGGCAGCACAAGAATGTGCTTGGTTGACTCAATGAAAGATTTGAACCAACCTATGGAAAATGGAGTCACATTACACAGTGACAACCTGTTAGCAATCCGTTTGGCAGAGAATCCAGTATTTCATGCTCGGATCAACCATGTCGAGGTACATTATCATTTCTTACGTGAGAATGCACTTCAAGGAGACATTTACATGAAGCAAATCAAGACAGAAGATCAGGTTGTATACATATTTACAAAAAGCTTACCTGCAACAAAACTTGTTGAGTTTCAAAAATTACTTGGAATGGTAGTACGCAACAGGGAACTTGGTAATGAGGGGGAGTGTTGAAAATCATCACCAAGTTCATGTTACAATCTCAAGCTATCTAGAAGCCATTTTAGTTTGACTAGATATTAAACACATGTTTATTGTGTTAAAGCCTTTTTCTAATTTGGTAGGCTAGCAAATCTTAATGAAAAGCTTTTTCTATTTTGGTAGGCTAGCAAGTCTTAAGGAAAATCTTCTTTTTCTATTTTGGCAGGCTAGCAAGTCTTAAGAAAAATCTTTTTTTTTCTAATTTGGTAGGCTAGCAAGTCTTAAGGAGTTAGCATATGAAGGAAGTTTCTTCCAATAAATTGCTATAAATACCAAGAGATGGTGAAGGCATTATCATGGGGTGAGTTGAAGAAAAAGAAAGGAGAGTTGAGAGAAAGAAAGAAGAAGATAGAGAGAGGTGTCTGAGATGAGAGATTTAGATTTACTATAAATTGTTGTATTGTGAGTCATTTCCAGAAATAAATTGAGAGTGTTTTATTTGTCCATATTTTTTTTTTGGTTAATTTATTAGTTGTGTATTTATACCAATAATATTTTAACCAGAGAATTGTCGTTTATTCTCAACAGTTCCCTCCTTCAAGGTGATCTGATAATCATGGCTTATGGAGGGAGGCAGAGATGTAGGTGTCTCAAATAGATCCCCAAAACTTGTCAGTACCCCTTCCAATTCATGTTTTGTTTCCTGCACCATCCCCAAACCTTCTAGGGACAACAAACTAGTAGTGGATTCCTTAGATGACTTAGTGAATACCCCTACTGAGATCATACACAATTCTGCAAGTTTGGCCAGTAATCTCTCCATTTTTCCTTGCTTGATCATCTTCACTTCAGGAGGTTGGATACCCCTGAGTGATACCTTATGCCCTATGGCACTGAACTCCATCTTCAATTGCCTGAAATTTCACATAATTTCCCCCAAAGTAATCAACCATTGTATACCAAGAACCATGCTACAACCCCCTATAGGTAGAGTCAGCATATCTGACTCAAACATCACCTCTTGTATTTTCCATTTAAAAGTTTTATAGATGTAGTTGTTGTTTACCTTATTTCCATCAGTTACCGACACTGCATGTTCGTCATCTCAAACTCAAGGGACATAGCATTCTTGAAAGCTTCAAACAAACTTGGGTTATTACCCGTCAGAATAAGATCATCAATATAAAGACAAACAAGTAGAATATCTCCATTAGTATGAACTTTAATGTAAAGAGCATATTCATGGAGACAACAAGTAAATCCATTGTCTTGAAAATATTTGTCGATGTGACTATTCCACTCCCGTGGAGCTTGCTACAGTCCATATAAAGCTCATATAAAGCTTTCTTCAACCTCAACACCTTATCTTCATGATTTTTTACCGCAAAGCCTAATGGTTTCTCAACATAGACTTCCTCTTCAAGATATTCATTCAGGAATGCCGACTTGACATCTAGTTGATCGATTTTCCACTTCATTTGTGCCGCCAAAGAGAACAGCAATCGGATCGTCTCCATACAGGAAACAGGTGCATAGACTTCCTCATAGTCAATTCCTTGCCTTTGCTTGTAATCTTTAGCCATAAGTCTTGCCCTGTATCTCTCCACCTCTCCATGAGCATTCTTTTTTGCCTTGTATACCCATTTGACACCAATTGCTTGATGACTTTTGGGAAGAGTCGTTAATTCTCAAGTGTTGTTCTTCTCTACTATCTTGATCTCCTCATCTATCGCTTGCCTCCACCTTTTATTAGTAACAGCTTCATCAAAAGTCATTGGTTCACTGTCAGCAAAGATACAATACAAAAAATCAAAACTAATAACTTATTTTGTATCATTATGGAGCTCTTAGATGTTCCTCATCCTCTGTGGCCTTTCACTTAAACCTTCTTTAAAAGAGGGAGATGCAACATTTGTTGGAGAAGAAGGTGAGGTTGCATACTGTGTAGGTGACATCATCTCCTATTCATCGTCATCTCCAAAGTATGAAAGAAAATCATATGTATTTTCTTCCTGAGCTTCCCAATTCCATGTCGCTTCTTCATCAAATTCAACATCACGACTCACCACCACTTTGTTGTTGTTTGGATTGTATAACTTGTAGCCTTTTGAACTTGTGTCATAGCCAACAAACACATGCTTGACACTTCGATCATCAAGTTTAGCTCTCTTTTGATGTGGCACATAAGCATAGGCTATGCTCCCAAAGATTCTCAAGTGCTTGACACTTGGATTTCTTCTGCTCCATGCTTCTTGAGGTGTTTGATATCTAATATTTCTTGTTGGAGACCTGTTACTCAAGTACACTGCACAAGAAACAACCTCGGTCCAAAATTCTTTTGGCGTATTTTTAGCTTTCAACATACATCTTGCCATATTAAGAATTCTCCTATTTTTTCTCTCCGCAACTCCATTTCGTTGGGGAGAGTAAGGTACCGTTAGAGGGCAACAACATCCATGAGACTGACAAAAGTCATTAAATTCTTTTGAAGTGAATTCACCTCCTGTATCGGACCTTAAAGCTTTTATTTTATAGTCGATCTCTTTTTTCACAAGTGCTTTGAAATCTTTAAATGTAACAAAAGCTTCTGATTTTTGCTTCAAGAAATAATCCAAGTCTTTCTACTGAAGTCATCAATAAAGAGCAAGAAGTATTTACTTTTACCAGAAGAGGGTGGATTGATTGGACCACACACATCGGTGTGAACAAGATGGAGTGGCTTGGTTGCTCTTGACGTGGACTCCTTTGGAAAACTCCTCCTTGCATGTTTTCCAAGAAGTCAAGCTTCACACAATTGATTGGGATGATTGATTGAAGGAATCCCATGCACCATGTTCTTTTCTCCCATTGATTTGAGTGCTTCAAAATTCAAGTGCTTAAATTGCATGTGTCAGCATCATGATTCATCTTGCACATTAGCCTTCAAACACTTTGCATCAATTGTCTTAAGATTCAAATAAAATAATCTATTCTTTGCCATACGCACTTTTGCGATTAATTTTCCACTTGAATCTCTAAGCCAAATATGCATATTTTTCATATGAATATCATTTTTTTAAGAAGTTGGCCCAAACTTAAAATATTACTTTTTAATTTAGCACATAGTAAATATCTTGAATTAACTTGTGGACACCATCTTTACAGGAGATTAGTATCATATATATCCCTTCAATTTGTACCTTTGAAGTGACTCCAAAGGATAAGTTATTTGTCACCTTCTTAGTGAGCTCCACAAACTTATCTTTGCATCCACACATATGGTTTCTTGCTCCATTATCAAGATACCATGAACAACAATCATCTTTATCTTCTTTTTTTAATGTCATTAACAATGTTGACTCGTCTTCTTCTTTCTTATCGTCAACAAGGTTAATTTTCTCTTCAATATTACTATGACATTCCCAAGAGTAATGTCCAAATTTATGACAATTGTAGCACTCAATTTTAGATTTATCATACCTCATTTGACTGGTACCTTGATAATAGCCACGTCATCTTCCTCCTCTTTGTCCACGACCATGACCTCTAAATAATTATTGGCTTCTCCATTCATTGTTGAAGTTATTGCCAATGCTCCTTCCTCTTCCACGAGTGTCACGACATCTTCCTCGTCCATTTCCTCTATAACTCTTTTCCCTCCAAAAAATTTTAAGGATGCCTGAGTTTTCAGAAGTTGCTCCAGTGGCTCTTCTTGTCTCCTTTTTGTCTTTTCTTCGTGCGCTTGTAAAGAACCCTCCAATTGATCTACCGCCATAGAGTCTAAATGTATAGATTCCTCAATAGCACACATCATATAATCAAATTTTGGTGTTAAAGAGCGAAGAATCTTTTCTACCACACGAACATCATTTATTTCCTCCCCGTATCTTTTCAATTGATTTACAACAGTTATCACTCTTGAACAGAAATCCAAAATGAATTCGAATTCTTTCATCTTTAAAACTTACTATCACCAATTCTTTGAAAAAGTGTTTCGCTTAGGAATCCCTTTGAGGGAGGTTTAGCCTAGCCTTCTTTCTATTTTCAATTCACGGATCAGACTTTTTGAAAATAACAGATGAAATTCTATTGTGGGTGGTTGTCTCAATAAAAGTGGAATACTAACGAGTGAGGGTAGGCTTTCTTACCAAAAACCCTTCCACTGCCCTTATTTCTAATTCATTCGGGCGATACATCTTACGATGTCATAATGCGCCCATTCCTATGGCCATTTTTTAATACTTTTGGCTCTCGGGAGTATCTTTGTAGGATACTTGGCCAAAGTGTGTGGGCGAGCATATAATGCCGGAGCTTCTGAACAGCGAAGACAAGGGCGAGATAAATCTTATCGGGTTTGAGGTCTCTTAGTTCCGTGGGCATCATGATTCTTGATAAGTATTAGACTGCATTATCGACGTCATCACCTTTTTTCTTAATTATTGAATTGAAGTTATATAAAAAATGAAATGACAAAGCGTCTGTTCACGAAGGTTGTTGTAGTTTTCGTAGTTGCAAGAATTTGATTCTCAAAGCCACTTGACTGTAAGGAGAGGAGGTCAATAAAAAAAAGAGATGTTAATTAATCAAAGGTCCAACTGATCACCATGACTGTATTGTAAATATGCAGTTAGGAATAATCCAGTCATAGAACAGAAGGCCTCGCCCAAGGAGTGGCAGATTTGTATGGAGTCTCGCTCATAGAGGAAGTGTACGCACGCTAGCGGCAGTATCACATTCACTTGCTTGCCGCCTGGCTCCATAATAACAAAGTGGAAAGTAGTCCTGCCCCCATAACCACACGGGATGGTAACGAGATTAAACTAGATGGTCACGCTTCTTTGAATCGGCTCAGCTAGTTGGATTTGTTTCTATCAAGGCATAGCATTCTATGGACTCTTTCCCACGTCCAGAAATGAACCTTTTTAATAAGTTTTTCCTCGCGGGAATTACATGAATAAAGAATCATCCTTGGGCCCTATTGATAAATGAAAGAAAGGGTTTATAAGCCCTAGCCCTGTAAGCCCACACTTGTGTAGAGTAAATCGTTTGATTGTGTTGTAGCTCTATAATTCGAATGTTATTTATCGCTGGATGAACTGCTGATATTGATCCCAAAAAAAAAGACTGAAGTACCTACAGGCTGTTTCTCGCCCTCGTCTGATTGAGAAATAGGAAAGAACGCAGAATCGCCATTTTTTTAGATCAAATAGTACTAGTTGGGTAGATAGAGGTAGTGAAATCTAACAAAATCAGCCCTTAGAGTTTGAAGTTTTATCTTCTTTACTTTATCCACTCCTTGGAGAAAATTTTGTAAAATCTCCCAAGCTTGCTTTGAGGTGGTTGCATCGGTCACCTTCTCGAGCATGCCAACATTCAAACATTGGTGGATGAGAGTAAGGGCTTGTTGATCTTTCTTCCTTGTCTTTGTCAAGACATCTTTTTTCATTTTGGGACAGAGTTTCCTTATTAGCGAGTTTTGTATACCCTCTATCTACGATATTCCAAACATCTTGAGAGCTAGGAATGGCTTTCATTGTTAGACACCAATTTTTATAGTTTTCTCTTACGAGACGGGGTTCTGAAAAGACAGTGGACTATTATTTGTCATGGCTCTGATATCACATTGTTGGAAAAATAATAATCTCACTCAGGAATAATATCCACGTTGAATAGCAATAATAAGAAAGTAACAACGACGCCAAATCTTTTAACATGGATAAAATACAATACCCGAAAGGAGCAATATAATATCACGTATTACAATTTGGTAGTGTCAAGAGACTACTACACCTTCAAAAGAAACAACACTCTTTATTTTACACAACCCACTATAATATTACTCCCACTTTATTATCTCACAGACTATAAAAAATAGATTGTGGATTACTCTTTATTTTCTCACAATTGCTCTATGTTTTGGTGTACTTCAAATGGGCAATCGACCTGCTATTTATAGGAAGAGTTGTTGTAATCTTCAGCCAATCACATAACAAGTTTGGCCAACTTGCAATTGCAATTGGTTATCACAAAATGAAAACATGTTACGAGACATTGCAAGTTGATGCTTGCAACTTGTTACCACAACTTGCCTCTTTCCTTTTATCCTTTTTTATTTTCTTTTTATTTATTTTTCTTGGGTCCCACAATGAAGAGCAAGTGAAAGGTCCGTAGTTATTAGGGGAAACTAGGGGTGGGCAACGGGGCGGGCTGGCATGGGTTCCGGCGGGATGGGGGTGGGTCGGGACCAGGATAGGCGGGACGGGAAGAGGTCCCATCCCGTCCCACATCCCGCCGGAAGAGGGGCCGGGATTTGGCGGGACGGGTCGGGTAGGGTTGCGGGATTTGAGTTTTTTTTTTACACTTAATTTTTTAAAAAAAATATGTAAACACTTAAATAATTGAACAAGATAGTGTAACAAAAACATCTCAATGTTGTTTTTGTGCCTCTTATATTATTTAATAGAAATATAATTTTTTTGTAATACAATTTCAAAATTGCAACTTTGTTTCGTTGTTCAAAAGTTGCAAATCACATAGTAAAATTAACATTAAAAAAATTACATAGTTAACCATATTTTTTCTAATTTCCTCACAATGTCTTGAGGATCTTCGGTTGGAATTGGAAGTTGTTGGTCAAATTGTTCGACGTCGCTTCCTGCTCCCTCGGATAAGATTTCGTTGTAGTTGTAGTCGTCTTCTTCGTTGATCTCCGATTTACCGCACCTTCTATGCTCCGCTCTAATCCAATCTCTGAATAAAACTACAATCTCCAAGCTGTCTCCCGCCAATGAGTGTCTGTGTTCTCTTATTTGAAATTTTCCAGTAGAAAAACACTTTCAGACGCTGTTAATGATGCTTGAATGTTCAACACATCTCAGGCCATCTTTGATAGTGTCGGAAATGTCTTCGCATTCTCCCTCCAATATCTCAGCAGGTCTTCACGTCCATCTTTATTGACAATTGATTTGTACGGTACAACACCCTACAAAACATAAACATCAAATTTGCTAACTTGTGAAGAAGTTGAACCACTAAACATTTTATTTCTAACTCATTGAACACTAGCAACAGAAACTGCATGTCTTTTATTAGGTTTTAGTGAAATAGAAGAAGATGGTACCGAAGTCGGTTGATTATTTGCACTTTCTTGTTGGTAATATATATATATATATATATTTGCATTAATTGTGTATGCTAGACATAACTTCTTTTTTAGTTAGTTCGTTAGTTGGTTCTTCAGTTGGGTCTGTTGGAAGTATTTCTAAGCTTTCATAAATCATTTCAACAAGTGTTTTACAACCGTCTACTTTAATAGTAGGATTTAATACATCACCAATAAAATAAATAGTGGGATTAGGAAAAAGTATTTTTTAATTTTATAAATATTGTTTAATTGCTGGCTTGTAAGTTGGTTTTTGCATATATTCATTAAGTAACAAAAATATTAGAGCTATATAAAATAACATAGTTGAAATAGTAGGATAATAAATTCCAGAAAACTTTTTAGTAGCTAGAAAAAAAATTCTAAAAATGCAATAAGTTCCGAAATTTTTTCCCAATCATCACCTACCAGCATATCCGTTGGACTTTGATTGTGGGCGTTAAATAATAAAGTTATAGGTCTTTTATACTCGTGAGCAACAAGTAGTTGTTTATATAAATAATTCCACTTAGTCGAAACTTCTTCTGTAATTTTTCTATAAGGTAGTCCACAATCATGACAAAAAAATTTATACTCTTTGCGTCTTTGTATTTTATTACCTTTAAAAATAAAGTTTATAGCAAATTGTACTTTATCAATAATGTTTTTAAAATGTTTTAGGTCATCCTTTACAACTAAGTTATAAATATTGCATGCACATCTAATATGAAAAATATCGAAAAAAGATGGAGTAAATCGAGTTTTTAAAAGGTTTACAGCATAATCATTAGCAGTAGCATTGTCTAATGTAACAGTTATAATTTTATCAGTAATTCCATAATATTCACAAATTTCATGAATATTTCTTGCAATAAATAATCCAATGTGCCTATTATCAATATATCTATATGCTAAAATACGTTTTTGCATAGATCAAGTCTCATCTATCCAATGACATGTAACGGTTAAATAACCATTACCGTTAGTACTACAGCCTATATCAAAAGTGATAGTCACTTTGTCATTAAAATGATATAATGCATAACGTAAATACTGTTGATATTCATGTGCAAATTTAAAAACGTCTCTTCTAACAGTTGATCTAGGAAAACCGTTAAAAGCATGATTATACATTTCTCTAATGTAATGAATAAAACCAGGAGAGGAAGGAAATGAAAAAGGCAAACCCTCCACCGCAACTAATTTTGCTATATTTTCCCTATATTTGTGTTTATCATATTTAGGACCTATAATTCTCCCCCCCCCCCCCCCCCCCCCCGTCATCGGGTTAATTCGACCCTGTACTTGGTCGGGGACACTATGTGAACCTTGTCCCGACTCAGAAGGCATTAGCATACCCGATTTTTCAACCAGATATTCGTTATACCGAGCTTTGTGCATGTTTTGTACATGTCTCAATAAACCTCCAGTCCCACCATGATCTTTTCCGATTTTAAATTTATAAACTTCTTGACAAATTTTACATCTAGATAGTTGATTCTCACTGTCCCTATCAAAAAATCACATGCATGTGATTTTTATTTTTGTTGTTTGGGGCCTCGACTCATATTAGGGGGAATATGAGGCATTCCAGTTTTAAGTTGAGACTCAGTTTGAGCCTGAGGTGGAGGTGCACTGGTGGGTGTGCTATCTATATTATCGTCTAATTCATTTTCAAAATTAAGGTCTGGTTCAGCTGCAGAATATACCTCATGATCTCATGGTATATTAATATCATTAAAAATCAGTTTCATCTATATGAGTGAAATAATCGGGACTAGGAATAGGATTACTAGAAGATGCACCCTTACCCCTGTTACCCCTAGTACCTCTACCAGAAATAAAACATCCAATTCGTTTCATTATAATTATGTAAATAAATAATTAAAGATAATGAAATTAAGTATGATAATTAAAATTAAGTAACAATAATAATTTAAAGAAGGAACGAAGGTACCAAACGCCGACGTAACGTCGACGTGTAACTTTGCTCGATGGATGATCCTCAAGCTAGTTGTCAACCTCACTCCTAATTTTTTAACTTTGATACAAATAAGCAAATAAAATATAATATTTAATAGGCAATGTAGACTTGTAGAGAGATAGATTAGAGAGATGGTAGGAAGATTTGTGAGAAAAATGAAGAGGAAAATGAGGTATTTATAGTTGAGAAATAGGGTTAAAGTGTAAATATACTAACTTAGCGGTTAAAAATAAATATTAAGGGGGTAGGGGGGTTTATAGGGTGGGGGGCAAAAATGGTTGTTATAGCCCTTGTACAACGGCCAAAATCGAAATTTGGTCGTTGTTGCAACGGTTATTTTTGGGGGGGGGGGGGGACCGTCGGGTCGGGGCGCGGCGAGATGGGGCGGGATTGAGACAGGCGGGACGAGCCCTAGTCCCGTCCTGAGATCGAATCACGCTACCTACAATTTCGTTCAGTTTTTTTTTTTGGGGGGGGGGCGGGGGGGAGTAATCGGAACGGGACGACCCGACCCACTGGACAACCATACGGGAAACTAATGCAACCTTTGGTCTTTCACCTCTTCTTTTCTTTTTTTGACTTAAATATACTCAACAGCCTTATAAAATGACACAATTTCATATATACTCCTTATACTAGTAAAGTTAAAATAAACATAAATAATTTTATCAAAAGATCAACATGCACTAATTTAACTATCATCCCTCTTTGCTATAAGAAAGAGGACTTATATATGGTATATATTTGGGTTAGTCTATAAATTAGGTTTATTTTGGGTGTTGTATTATATGAAGTTTATTTGAGTTTTCTCTAATTAAAAAGTGGTAAAAAGTATGTCTATAATGAAAAACTACAAAAAAAAAATCATCTTAAAGCTATTAGTAACACAAATAAAAACATTAAACTAAATTTACTTGTATACTTTTTTTATAAAATAAAAATACAAACTTTTTAAATTAGCTACAAACAATAATTAGGAAGACAATTTCCTCTTGCCCTTGCAATAGAAATTATAGAACTTTTCTGGCGTAATCTTATTCTTGGAAGTTGGAATACTATGTATTTGAAACTAACTAATACAATTAAAATATGAACATAAAAAGATAGATCATGTAGAGTTGTAGACACATAGTTCTCTTCTCTTTTTTTTTCTAATAATTTGTTTTTGCGTTTTCCTGTTGTGCAAAACCAACCACTTCTCCACGCCACCCTCTTAGTCTTGACTCTTGACCCCTCTTCTCATCACTTGCTTGTGACCTTAATGTCCCCTTCAGCAGAAAAATTCATTTTTTCCATTACTACATCAATGAATGTGGACAATTATCGACTTATGATAAAGTGACTTTAATTTTCAACAAATTTTTTGAGGGAAATATAAGAGAAGGTAAAAAAACAAATAGACAAAAAAGATAAATTTCAATGGTGGGTGACACATCACCTACCCATAGATATATTGAACAAGCAGGTGGTTTTCTATGTATTAGCAATATCAAGTCGATACACTTGTCTTTAATACGGTCAATAAGACTAGCCACACAAGAAGCAGCCTTCACCTAATCACTACTTATTACTACTACAGAAAAATTACACGCAAGGCAAAGAATCGTCCGCCACCTGTCCCTATACGCAAATCATGGTGAACGAGAAGTGATGAAAAATGGAAGCTTGTGTAGTTGTGTTTATTTAGACCATGCAACTGAATCAATCTCAGCTTGAGCAGCTCTGTACAACTCAAGTCTCTTTGCCAGAGAGAGGCGGCGCTTCATAATTTCTGGATCCTCATCCAACAAAGTACCCAGCTGTTTCCCCTACAAAACAAAAAAGGGGGTAGTATGTGAACATTACTATCCATGTAAGTCATATCATTGCTACACTCCTTGCTTAAATCAGAAAGAGTTTCAGACGTAGCTGAAGAAATGAGGCTGAGTCTCACCTCCTTCTTGCCTAAATCAGCGAAGAAATGGTCAAGCAAGCTGCGTTTGGCCTCCCGTACTTGACCATAAACTACAGACTTCGGAATTGAATTCCTCAAAGTAGCACAAACCATATTGACATAAGACAAGACATTTGACCCTGTTCATAAAAGGAAGTTAGAGGATATCCAAAAAGAAATTGCAAGGAAAAAGATCTTACATGACTATTTTACAAGTAATTATCAGTAACTCTGAATGCTTTTATCAAAATACTTCGGAGAATCAAAGAATTAAGGGGAGATTTGTAGTTCACAACTCACCTATCCTTCGAAGATAGAAATCATTATAGCGGTCAAAAATAGAATGTGTCGGATTCCCTCCCTTCTCCATATCTTGAGGAAGCTTACGGAAGAAATCTACAGTCAGGTAACTACACTCCATTTCAACCAGCTGAAGAGTTGCTTTTTTGCTTTCATCCCTCATCCTTTCTAATGATTCAACAGCTGCATTGCTGACCTCTGCTCGTAAGGAGGGATACTGCTTTAACTCCTGCACATAGAAGAAGCATTTGTCCAGTTGTTAGACCTTTAAAACACCAGAATAATTATAACAATAAGACATTCATAGCAATTTATGCATCATTAACTCAGAACAGTAATTAGAAACTTTAGGGAACTTGCCGCAGTCTCACTGATTGCCTTGTGAATCAGTTCCTTCAGTATAGCATGAACCTACAATCATCACAAGGGAAATAATTTAGAACTCCGTGATTTGTTTGCTCAGCTGTAAAAGATTTGCCCATAATGACAAAAAAAAAAAAAAAAAAAACGTGCTAAGCAGAAATTACCTTAAAGGCTCAGACAATATTTCCTAGTCTTCGTAGCATCTAATTACAGTCAGATTAGCTTATTAATGTTTAAGGAATCTACAAGATTAAATAGATAAATAAATTCTATTTCATTCACTACATTTTCGTTTTTAATAGGAAATTAACAAAATTTGTAGGTCAAGTTGACAGGGAGGAAGAAAAAAATGGATAGGGACGAGGGTTCAGCTCAAGAGTTTGTCTCTGCAATCCTTCCTAATATGATACCCCATCCATCCCGTGCTCCATGGCACTATTTCCGTTTTTCTCGTTTCCAACTGATTTGACACCATTTTTCTATATTTGAAATCTTTAATTTTAACTTTTTAACATCCCCATTTTTCCCTTAATGATGTGCTATTTTACAGGAATTGACATGGAATGTTCTACCAAGGGTAGATTTGGTATGTGATATATATTTAGTTTACGCGTCAAAGGTCTTTCTTCATCTCTTAAACCCCAACAACAACAACATAACCAGTATGGGAGGTAGAGGGTACGCAGACCATACTCCTACCATGGAGGTAGAAAGGTTGTTTCCGATAGACGCTCGGCTCATCTCTTAAACCCCATGCCTGTCAAATGTCGTCATATAAGATGAAACAGATGAGTATTTCTTTTACCCATCAAAGCCTTTAAGAAGATTAAACCACTTGCTCATAAGCATATTAGGGCCATAGAGTACACATTCTACATAAATTTATACAACCCAAATTTCTGGACCTATTGCTCGAGAAGCAGGAATCAGCATACTAAATCTACATGCCATCCACCATCTAGCACTGATAGTTTAGAGTAATGATGATGCATGGTCAGAACAAATGAAATACATTTGATTCCCTGGACACTTGGGTATAAGGAGCATATGTTCACAAGAAACCCCTTTGACCTTGCAGAAAGCTAACCAAGATATGAAGCTAAACATCAAGGTCACGCCCCCAAGCTCACGAATTTCCAAATGTTATCTAGCACGATACATGGGTAGACATCAAGAAAATCACTTCACAGGAAGTGCACAAACAAAGCCCCACAGATACCAAGCAGTAGGACAGGACAGATCTTTCCTTAAATGAACCACATAGTTAGTTAGATAATCCCAAGAAAGATCACATGGGAAGTCAAAAGCAGGATGCCCATTAACCACAATAGTTCAAAAGCAGCAGGAAATTACACATATCTACTTTTCTCAATTATTAATTGGTTGACATTATTGGAAAAGTGATTCCTAACCACAAGACCCACACTTGCCAATTTCCAGCTTAACTTTCTATTTCAAAAATTATTTCCTAATATCATTTTGTTTAGTAGTTTAAGCTTTGTCCAGTAATGCCAATCACAGAGAACAAATTCTCTTTGGTTATGAAAAATGTCCCTTAAAGCTCAGTATCTTTTTCCTTTGATTTCACCATGGACGACAGAAAGAAAGGGAAAAAAAGCAGAGAATGGAGAAGAATACAATTGGGATTAATTTATTGTGAGTGAAAATAGCCCCTCATTATTCATGCGTAATGTGTTGTTAGGGGCATTTTACAAAATCTTAAAATAGGTACAACGCTAACCTACTACAACCATGTAGTAAGTTTGCAAAAAAAATTATGTATCGATATAATATAAAGTGTTGACTTTCATTTACACAAGAAGAGCTTTTAGTATGGCAAAGGAAGTTTAAAAAATGCTATAGGTTGCAGATTCGACTCCCAATTATGCAGTTTGGCCTTCTTCTTTTTTTAATTATGTTGAGTCCCACATTGGTGGAGTGTGGCTTTCTTGGTCTCCTTATTTGGTCTTGGCAATCCTCAACTAATGAGCTAGCTTTTGGAATTGAGTTAGGCCCAAGGTCCATTTCTTTAATATGGTATAAGTGTCAAGCCCACCCCAATTCATTGTTTAGTCGATGTTGCGCCCCCATCTTATATTGTTCACACCCTAGATGTCCAGTCTTGGCGTGCAGGGGGCGTTGAGTCCCACATCGGTGGAGTGTGTGTTTCTTAGTCTCCTTATTTGATCTTGGCAATCCTCACCTCATGAGCTAGCCTTTGGAATTGAGTTAGGCCAAGGTCCATTTCTTTAACAAATCCCCTTAGTGAAATTCCTTCCCCTGCTACTACACACCTCACTACTCCATATAGAAGCCTGGAATGTAAATTAAGGAAAAGCAGCAACGACAACAAGTAAGCCTCAATCTCAATTTAGTTGGGCCTGCTATAAGAATCCTCATTATCCAGCTTGCTCCATTTGTGGACCTGTTTAATTCCGATTCTCAATAATTTCTCCCTAATACTAGAGTGGAAAGCCCAAAAAAGGACAAAGAAGAAGCAATGGCTGATGAAAAGGGGCTTCATCAAAAAACGGCTGAAGAAAAGGGGACATCTAACCCACTCAGAAAAGATAATAAAGCTAGCTGAAACCATTATACAAAATGCAACTTATAATAGTATAGTTTGGGGACATACAACAGGGGGCAAGAATCCATACCGCATCAACAGCTGCTTCAGCAGGACCCTTCATAGAAACTATGGAAGATTCAATGAGGCGACGATATCCTTGTTCAGGAGCTATCAAATGTGGTTGATATCCATCCGCTTCAGTTATAAGTTTCTTTACATTGTCCATTGAAAGTTGCTTGTCAAATTGCAATCTTTTCAATGCAGCTGGGAGCTGATTATCAAAGACGTAATATATTTTATCACCTCCTGGTCGACTGTGACATTCAGAATCATAAAAATAAGCTTAGACCACATTAAAATTTAGTTTACTTGGATATGTTAACAAAAAATAAACATGGAACACTTACACTCCATCAAGATGTTCTTTGAAATTTCCATCAAAACTACGACAGATTTCCATTATCATATACAATTTTCCCTGATCAGAACATGCAAAACGAGGACATGACATATGATTCACACTCACAAGAACAACAAAAGCAGACTCATATTCTACAAACTAATGGAAGTACGAAGAGGTGTAGAGAATCAATTAGCTCTAGCTAGAGAGTAAAACGCGTCACATGATTTGATAACCAATACAAAAGAAAGGAAGAGACTTAAATAGAATACTTACTCCCGCATCCGTGGCAATGGGCTTTCCGAGACGGCTCAACTCAGTTTCTAGCTCAATTATAGTTTTGTTGATAAGAGACTGAAGACCTGGAATCCGAGACTTGATAACAGACTCCAAATGCTAAAAATGTAGACAGAAAACCCGTTAGATATCCAGCTTGCAGCATAAACCATAACTACAGTCTACATCAAATAGGAAAAGCATAACTTAAAAGGCTTCATTAGAGCACCAACAGGAATTTCATTGGAGACAGAAAAGTGAAATAAGATGAAAAATGCTCTAGTAGAAAAATAGAACAGAAAAGGTTCATGAGCACCAAACCCTGAATACTAATTCGATAAGAAAGAAGACGACATACTTTCGACAAAACTTTCCCAAGATGTTCTGAACCCATCCTGTGAGCAAGATGCCGGTACTCAGGGGTACTAGAAAAGTACTCTCTCTCCCTACGCCTAGCAGCAATCATATCCACATTTTTGTTTATATCAGCTTGTGAACGATTGACAATACCAATCCATGGAAACTGTAGCTTATATGATTTTCCTTCCAACATCTGAAAATCCAAGAATATGAGTTAGAACAATTAACAATTGATGGTATATGTAAATAAATAATAATCATTGTAAATTTTCCTGTATGACAGACATATTGACGGCAGCATAAGTTTTAACCGGAAAGCATAAATCACAGGAATGTGAATTAAACGGTGGATACCGACAAACACATTTGCAGAACAAATAAAGATATGATTACCACTTCTGCTCATACAAATGTCAAGAGGGAATGAAGAGTGCCTTTACAAACAAACAACAACAACATACCCAGTGTAATCCCACAAGTGGGGTCTGGGGAGGGTAGGATGTACGCAGACCTTACCTCCACCTTTGCGGGTAGAGAGGTTGTTTCCGATAGACCCTCGGCGAAGAGTGCCTTTATCTATTCCTAAAGGTAGTATATTGAGACGCTCAGACTAAGAACAGAAAGAATAACACAAGGATCGGCTTTCAATGTCCAAAATCATAAATTTAAAAGGAGAGTACTCTAATCTAGTGATTGCTAAAATCAAAACATTCATCCTCTACATCATGTCATGTGCATTGCCATAATTTCTTTACTTGAAACAAGCGGACTCTAATAGTATCTCCTAATGTATTATCACAAGAGCTGTTCAAATAGCTCCACCCAATATGAGAAAATTTATTCACTTAGATACTACTACTATTACTAGTAATCTACCACAACAACAAACAAAACCCAACAAAATTGATATTTGGACTTTATCAAACTAGAATTAGAAACATGATCACCTTAACCCAATTAAACTCAAATTTCACAAGTTCTCCAGAAACTAGAAAAATTACGAAATTTTATTCATCCCTATGTTCCATTTTATGTACAGAGGTTCCTTATATCTTCACGGAAGCTTCGGTATTTCTCTTTATACAAAAGATACTTCCCCATTTTCTCCAATGTAAGTCATCCCTCTGTTCCATTGTATGTGGCATTATTTCCTTATTAGTTCGTTCCAAAAGGAATGAGACCTTCCTATACATGGAAAGTGGAACAATTTAACTTTAAATTTCTCATTTACCCTTAATGACATGCTTTTATTGTCACAGAAATGTCATAACAGGTTTAAGACTACAAGTCCCAGAAGTCTTTCTTTTTTTTTTCTTAAACTTCATGTCAAGTTGATCATCGCCACATAAATTGAACAGAAGGGAGTACAATTAAAAGCATGACTAGAAAAAAGCTACAAATATGTGTGAGTTCCCGTCAAATTTTAAAGATCTACTTATGACATATATTTGAGACCAAAAGGGGAATAGAAAGACTAGAAGCACCTCGTTTCTAGCTTTATCTAAAGGGTACCAAAATATATAAGGAGGCCCATACTCATATATGCTCAATTAAGCTACATTTAAGTAAAAATGCATGTTCCAACAAGTAGAATAGCAGTAATAATTATAAACCAAATAAAAGCGTACATCAACAGCATTGGTACCCTTATCCATGAGATCAATCTTGGTCAGAACTCCAAATGTCCTTTCTCCTGAGACAAGTAGTCAGATACTCGGTCAAAAGAGTGTTAAAGATGAAATTAATCTTGATATGAGTATACATAATCTTGACCGCGAATGAACTATATTGTTAAACTAACATCAAGCTAGCACATTACCACAGAAGGAAAAGATGAGAAGAGTCAGAAGATAGCAAATGGCCTAAGATCATGAACCTAGATAAAACTTAAACTACATTATTTGCTCAATAAAAATGATCACAAATGAGTGCGAGAACCAATAGTTCTCTGAGTGTACAAGATAATAAAATTGACATATCCACAACAAGAACAAATTTGCAAAATGACAAGTTAAAGGTAATCAATACTTGAATAAATATTAGCTTAAAATGAAAAAAAAATAACCTCACTAGACGTCACTAGTAGTGACGGTGTTTTGGCAGGTAATTAAGAAAACAGGAAAGGTCCTGTCTTTCTTGCTTTCATTTTTTTCTCCTTTTCCTTTTGGATAAATAAGAAAACAGTGATGGTCTTCTTCTCAATAAAAGGAAAGGAATTACGCAAACAATGGAGCTTTGCCACCGTAAACGAGATTAACTAAAAATATGACACACGTGCTGTTTTGAAGGTCTGTGTTGTCTTAAGTTTCCTAACTCTTGTTCGCATTGAAGAATGTGAGCACTGGGAAGTCGATATAGGATAAGAGATTGCTTAAAGAAAAACATTATAGAAGATATATAAGTTGTATGAGTTAGTCTTTGATTCATAGTTAATAAACCTAGGGAAAATTGCATTCATAATTTGGCTAAAGTGGAATACCCTCAGAATTCTGTTTTAGATGAAGTGAAAGTAAATTCGCTTGGCTAAGAAGATATTGTTAAAACAGCACATGAAGGAGTGGAGTAGGGATGTCTTTGGAAGGGTGGAGGTTAAGATGAGGGAGCTCATGAACGAATTGGGAGATCTAGAGAAAATGCAGGGAGGAGAAAGCTAAACAAGGGAGAAACGAGGAGGTGAAATAGGAGTTAGCCATGTCGATAATAGCTTGGGAGACTTTTTTTTGAAATGGTAAAGTTAGCTTGGGAGACTAACTGAAAACAAAATAACTAAAATACTCTGTTTGAAAGAGGAGGGTCCAATAAAAAGTTCTTTCATAGGGTGGCAACAGCAAATAGGAGAAAAAACTTAGTGCAGTCAATAGAAGTGGAGGAATGATTTATGAAGATGAGGAAGAGGTCAAGGGAGCGATTTCAGTTTTTATTCCCTAGTTTGTATTGTATCTTTACTTTTTGGGTGTAAACAACTTCGTATAGAGGAAACAGATCACATTGTAGATTTACTAGGCTTCCTCTAAGTCTTTTTCCTTTCTTTTGGTTACTCACCTTTTGGAGGTTGCCAGCATACCCTTAATGCTTAATGCTGAGGAATACAACTTCACCAGTTTCCAAAAAAAAATTATTACCTAGTGTACGAAGAAATGGAAGAATAGAAACCGGATTTGGGAGGATAGAGTTTAACCAAATAGGAGAGAAAATGAAAGAGTGGTTGTAGAGTTGAACAGGGGAGGAGCTGAGGGAGACTGGAGAATTGTGCGGGAGATAAAGCATCAGACAGGAGGACTTCCCTCTAACCTTTCTCCAGCAATGTTGGAGTGTCGTGAAGGAAGACAACATGAAGACTGTTACATCATTCCAGAAATCAGGAAAGTTTGAGAAGAGCCCCAGTGCATCTTTTATTGCATCACCCAAAAGGAGGAAGGAGCTTCAAATGTTGGGGGAATATGGACCTAACAATCTAGTAGGAAGCATCAACAAGATCAATTTTAAGATGGTCTCGAGTATACTAAATAAGGTCTCGAAGATAGAATGTCTCACTCTTAGAATGTGTTTGCGTTTGTGGAGAGCAGATAAATTTTAGATGCAGGTTTGGTAGAAAATGAGGTGCTGGCTTCTTGAACGCTAGTTGGATCTAGAGAATGCGTACGACCACGTGAATTGGAACTTCTTGAACTTTGTGATGCTAAAGATAGGTTTCGGAGAAAGGTGGAGAAGGTGGATAAAGTTCTTCATGTCTGCACAAAGTTGTCAGTTTTATTGTAAGGGAAGCAATTTTATTAATCAATGGGATAAAAACTCCCTTATACAAGTGGTATATCAAAAAGTAGAGGATCTACAACAAAACATGATTCTCTACGAAAGACACGGAATCATCTATAAAAAATTGGAATCTCAAGGGTGCACCAAAAAGCAATCAAAGATAAGACGCTATTCCTCAAAATGTACAAAATCATTTTTTAACCCCCTCAAACGGGAGTTTTAATCAATTAAAATTGTCAGTTCTCATCAATTAAATCCCATGTGGTTTTATCAGAGCTATAGAGCCTTGAAACGAGGCACCTTTTAATTTCCACACTATTTATATTGGAAATAGAGGTACTGAGTAAGATGATGAACTCAAGGCAGGGGTAGGAGGGAATGATGACATCAGGATCTCCCACCTTTTTGCAGACAACAACACAACAGTTAGCTTACCTGAGACAGGTCTTGATATGGTCTCAAGTAGTTCAAGGATGAAACTCAACCTAAAGAAGTGTGAAATCATCCCGATGGAGGATGTGGGCAACATTGAACACTCCTAACTACTACTTAGGGCTAGCGCTTGGTGCTTCAAGTAGGGATCTTACAGCCGGAACCGGAACCTACTAACTGAAAGAGTGGACAAGAGATTAGTGGGGTTTGCAGCAAGGGTAACATTCTATGGAAGGAACGGAAATTTTGATCAAGAGTACATTATCAAGCATTCCGACTTTTTACAGGTCCATAATGCATGTACCAGCTTCTGTTAAAGTGTATAATTTTCCAAACAGTAAATAACTAAACCAACTATAATAACCAGATACAACTACTTCGCACCAATAAAAGAACATGTGAATTAACACATACAGAACAATCTAGAGCTAGAGAGAAGGAAATTATACGAAGAAAATTTGCGCACACACCTTTAGGGTCTACTTCACGAGAAATCTTGATTGCATCCGATGTTGCGAGATCTTGATTCGCAGGGGAAATTGCAAGAATAATACAATTGGGCTGCAATGTCAAGAAAACAGAAGGCAAGGACTTTCACAAGTATGAAGAGTAAATTGAGATCTTTAAAAACAATTTAGATGTTTCCTGACATATTAGAGCAAAGCATAGCAAATTACTGAAGTACTAGACAACTGCAGTATTATTGTTTTTCCAAAATGTTAACACAATACACTGGAACATTTTCTCGTGGATAAAAGACAAGTATAACTGACCTTCTCAATATAAGACCGAACCATGTTTTCGATGTCTTGCACAATGCTATCAGGCTGTCCCTCTGCATAAATTCAATGGACAGAATTTCAATTCCGCGATCTTGTTTTGAAAACAAAATCTATATACCAATGCAAAACAAGTTCGGGTCCGTTATATGAATCCTCAATATACATTTTGCTCCATTTGAACCAGTTAGATTCAACAGTTCCTTTTGAAATTAATGACACAAATGAGCAGAAACCCTATACTCACCAACTGCTACTTTTGTAAGTCCAGGAAGATCAATCAGAGTCAAGTTCACAACTGCCATGACAAAAATCCAAAATAAGTAGATGAAGTAGTAAATGTCGAGGCAATGTAAAATTGGAATGAGTAGAAAATCTGAATCTTTCAGACTTTTTGGATAACTATAAAATAAAATGTATTGGTGCTACAAAAATGCTGCAACTCAGGCAAGTAATATTAGAAGTCTAAGCCTAACTGGAAATAAATTGTCAAAAACACCTTTCAACTCCAAATGGACTTTGACAAGTGAATGTAAAACTGAAAAGGCAATATTAGCAATGGTAAAGTATACACAAGAAAGGAATTCACCAGAAAACTATTCACTATATGTGATTTTAAAGCAATTTTCCAGACAGCTATCAGATGCAACAGTTTTTTAGTTGCTAGTACCTGAATGCATTAATTGTGGGAGAATCATTTAACACCAGACTTCACTTATATAGATGTCAACATTTTTTTGTAATCAAATTCAACCTCATCCTAAAATTTCAAACGTCCTGCTTACTCAAAACAAATACATCATCAACAACCTTTATCCAAAAAAACAAAAACAAAAATCACCAACAACCTCAAATGGACTTAGAAATACACCACTACAGGCAATTGGATTGCACAAATAGAGAACGAAAAGCTCTTCATACCATTTGGAGAATATATACTGAGATAAATTGGCACACTAGAAATCTGTCTGCTGCTGCGGCCTGTCTCTCGATCAGTCTCATCAGCAATCTCCTTCCTCACAGCAGCTGAAAGACACATATAAGAGTTAGAAGCAAAAAGAACAGACCAAAGTGAAAAAATGTTGAGGAAAAAGTTTACTGATGAAGTCCCAGAAGACAATGACAACAAGAACACACACTGACAGGTGCTACATGCAGAAGATGAAAACTAGAATTGAGCAAATAATGCGGTAGTATTGTTTGTCCAAAAACTCACCAAAATCAGTAAACCTCTTCCTTGGTAGGTGTCCAAATTCTGCATATTCTCTACCTTCATCTATCCGATGAAGCTGTAGGACAAGGGGGCGGCGGGTGACGATTCCTGTACATGATATGTCAGTGATCTGGTATTATTAAAGTTTTCATCTAGATTCCAATTGATGGAATTATTACCCGATCCACGAGGCAAAAAATCTTTTCCAACAACGCTCTCAAGCACTGAAGATTTCCCAGAACTCTACAAGTCATCCAAAAGATGGAGTTAAGCAATATAAATGCAAAATAAAACTTCACATCTACAGAACCAATAGTTTTTGGAAGACATTAAGTACACATTATAAGATAGATTATCACAGAGGAGACACATGATACAGTTCATGCACACCACCATTAGAAAACTATTAGCTTGCACCCAAGTTTTAGTTGAGCAGAAAGGCATCGGATCATTTCTCCACAAAAGTCATTGCATATTTGCATAGAACGCACACTCAGAAATGTATCAAGCTATGGAATAGCACGTTGTTATGTCAAGCAGCTCATAAAACTGCCTCAATTAGACAAGCCATATACCGCACATTACATTCAGCTTCTACATTAATAAACAAACAATGGTATTACAATGCCCCTTCACATGTGCCTGACATGAACCAATATTCTCAAAGCGTCAACCCATATAAAGCTAGAAAAAACTTGGTCCTGATTCCTGAAAAATTCAAATAACATATATACTCGGTCCGGCTCCCTCCAATCCCTTCTGAGACATTCCAAAATGTTTGTTTCTATATAACTTTACAACTCTCAAGAATTCAAATTCGTTAAACTATTCAATTTTAAAACTTTTAATATGATGTTTTTTCTATCAAACTAAATTCTCAAATATTTTTTCACTATCACTAATATATTATATAAGTCAAATAAAAATCCAGTCAAACACCATCACACACCATCACACAGAATAAAATTGAGAGCATATATTAATTAAGAAAAGTGAAACCTACTTATATGATCATTTCAGAAAAATGTCGGATCAAGCTGAGGCAAGTAATCAAGAGTCAGAATTATCATCCAACGACAAAACTACCAGGTAAAGTACAGCAAGGAAATGACCAAAAGTGGAAGCAATGGAGATAATGGAACAAACAACA
This sequence comes from Anisodus tanguticus, assembly GCA_034509755.1. Lineage (NCBI taxonomy): Eukaryota > Viridiplantae > Streptophyta > Magnoliopsida > Solanales > Solanaceae > Anisodus > Anisodus tanguticus. The sequence continues at coordinate 9,239,066 of CM067552.1, read as the reverse complement.
ACTACTTACAGAAAATATGAACTTAAAAGTACAAAAAACACAATCAAATTTAAATAGTACAATATAAAGCGCAGATCTGACTTCATCGAACACGCAAACTAACAAATGCAGCTCATTAAAGGCGAAGAAGATTCAAATGAAGTAATAACATTCAAAAAATTCAATCGCCAGCTAACATTTTCAGATTCATATATAAAACGGCACAATAAACAGACTTTGAGTTTGCTTCATAATACTGGACTGAACAAGTTAAAAGAGAAACGAAATGGAAATAAAGGAACAAATTCTCACTTCTCACTATGATTATCTATCAAGTAACCACTGACTTTAATCAAGCTATAACTAATTTAGCCCTAAAAATTGTATAAATTGGTTGTTTTACTTAAACTAAAGAGATTAAATAAGAGATTAAGCTATATATATTATTTTAATAAAGACTTTTCAGATTGTTAGATTAAATAAGAGTTCAATATAAAGCACATATCTGACTTCAACGAACACGCAAACTAACATAGCTCAATAAAGACGAATGAAGATTTTAACGAAGTAATAACGAACACAAAGTCCAATCGCCAGCTAACATTTTCAGATTTATACATAAAACGCCAACAATAAACAGAGATTCAAGTTCACTAAAAACAAACGAAGTTTCGAATCAAGTAATAACGTTCAAATAGTCCAATCGCCAGCTAACATTTCCAGATTCATACATAAAATAACGCAATAAACAGAAATTAAGTTGCTTCATAGAACTGAACTGAACAAATTAAAATAAAAACGAAACGAAATACTATAGATAAGCGCAGATCTGACTTCACGAACACGCAAAATAACAAACTCAAGCTCACTAAGGACAAACAAAGTTTCGTACTAAGTAATAACTTTCAAATAGTCCAATCGCCAGCTAATATTTCCAGATTTATATATATAAATCCGAAATAAACAGAATTTGAGTTTGCTTCATAATACTGAACTGAACAAATTAAAAGAGAAATAAAAAAAGGATATGAAAATAGAGAATCGAGATGAGTGACACCTGTCCACCGACAACGGCGATAGTAGGCAAAGCATCCCAAAGAGTGGGCAATGAACTCTCTTCGCCGTGATCTCCAAGTGCAGTACAAGCTCTTTGTAATCTGTTAACTAATGCTATCAGATTCTCCATTTTTATATCCGAGTCAAAGATCGGCGAGTAGGTTTGACTATCAGTAGATCAAACTCCAAAGAGTTGAAGATAAAGAGATATGGAGAGGAAAGACCAAGAGAGAGGCTCCTCAATGTTTCGGTGCATCTGTCGAAGTAAGATTTTGAAATTGGAAAGCTTGTGCACGCGTATGTGCGTATGTTTTCAAATTATTATTTCATAATTTGATTTTAAATTACGTTTATTTATGTAATTTGAATATAATTTGAATTTTAATTTTATGTCATGATTTATAAAAAATGTGATTTGTCATAATGACCACATCTTTTATTAGACAACAGATCGACATGGGCATCCACGATATTATGTACCAAGTTTCTAAACAATGTAAAGTCGAAGGTACATAATGAGGTTCAGCAAGCGAAGGAGATGGAAACCAATCGAATGCACCCAGGAGAATGTTCGGCTAGTTCTGACATCCCTCTGACGAGCAGTGTTGTTCAGCATGAGATCGTGACTCCCGATGTTGTTCCTCAGCCGCATGTACATCAGCTAATGCCTACTCAGGTGCAGCCGGTAGCGCACCTAGGAACACAAGCCCAATCGCCTGGCAACCAGCACACTGCATGGTCGCCGCCTTTAAGACATGCTAGTCATGCTATGTATAAATGCACTTGTGTGGTCCTCAAATTACCGCACTTTGAGAAATGATCTTATACACTTTGAGTTATGGCTGTTGTTTTACTACTATTTGCTGCTATCTGTTGTTATGTTTCCCTGAGCTGCTGTAACTTGAGTAAGGTTGTTGCTGTAACTTAAGATAAATTGTTGCTATTTATTATTGTTGTTTTGCTGCACATATTGCACTTGTTGAGCTGCCCTGTTGTGTTAAATAGACTGTTGATCTACTGTGCTTTAGTGCAAATAATTGCTGCATTTCTGGCTCATTTGTGGTTTCTTTTAAGGTTGTTTAGTTATGTCTTAAGGCTCTGTGGTTGTTGTTTTAAAAGGGGAGTTGCTACCGCTTTTGAGTGGGCTGATTGTTGCTTTCTATGTTCCACCTTCTGATAAATTAGCTACTGCCCATTCTCAAACCTTACCATGAGTTATTGGCTAAAATATTATCATACTTTGTTGCTAGCTAGATTCTTACTGTTTGCATCATGTTTAACTTAGAATTTTCATTTCCATTTAGATTAAGTGTTAAACTGTATAAGACATGGCTCCTTCTTATGAATATATTACGTTGTGAAGTTAATTCTGGTTGTCTATACATGAACTTGAAAACTTTAAAAATGGCATGAGTTATATCTACCATCTTGTATACATATGTTAACTATTATTTTTGTTGAATACATAACTTGAATTTGAATTAAATAACTGGTAGCCATGTTTAGTTTTAGCTATAGGTGGCCAGTGGGCCGGGATCGAGACCGGCAGACCGAGTTTGGCGAGATCGGGTGGGGCAGGACGGGGGGAGGGGCGGGATCGGGTCGGGTCAGGACCGGCAGGATCGGGACAGGCGGGATTCGCCGCCGTCCCGTCCCGTTTCTGATCCTGTCGGAAACGGGTCGGGTCGGGACCAGACTGGGTCAGGATTAGGATCGGGATTTTTTTTGCACTTAATTTAAAAAATAACATATATATATAAAAAAACTCAATAATTAAACAAGATAGTATAATAAAAATATCCCAATGCTGTTTTTGTGCCTCTTATATTATTTAATAGACATATGATTTTTTTTGTAATACAAATACAATTGTCAAAATTACAACTTTGTGGTGTTGTTCAAAAGTTGCAAATTATATAGTAAAATTGCAATTAAAAAATTACATTTTGAAAAAAACTTGTTCTAGTTTCTTGATAATTTCTTGTGGTTCTTCGGTTGGAATTGGTATTTGTTGGTCAAATTGCTCCACGTTGCTTCCATCACATTCAGATAAGATTTCGTTGTAGTTTTCATTTTCTTCTTCGTTGATCTCCGATTGACCACACCTTCTCCGCTTCGCTCGTATCCAATCTCTGAATAATACTACAATCTCTAAGTTGTCTCCGGCTAATGAGTGTTTGTGCTCTCCTATTTGATATCTGCCGGTAGAAAAAAATGCTTTTAGATGCCGTTGATGACGCTTGAATGTTCAAAACATCTCGGGCCATCATTGAAAGTGTCGGAAATGTCTTCTCATTCCCCTTCCAATATTTCAGCAAGTCTTCACGTCCTTCTTCATTGAGAACTGCTTGGTACGGTACAGAACCCTGAAAAACAAAAATATCAAACTCACTAATTTGGTTAGCAGCGGTACGGCCGCCGCACATTCTATTTCTGAGGCTTTCAATACTAGCCGCAGAAACAGCATGTCTTTTGTGATGTTGTGTTGAAGAAGAAGAAGAAGAAGAAGAAGAAGATGGTATGGAAGCCGGTAGGTTGCTATCACTTTCTTGTTGGTAAAACCTATATATTTTTTTGCATTCATCTTCTACGTTAGACAACACTTCTTCTTTACTTTGTTCAATAGGTGGTGGGTGATTTGGATATTTGGGTCTTGGAGGTGGTAGTACTACTATACAATCGTAAATAGTTTCAATAAGTGATTTAGTACCGTCTATTTTAATAGTCGGATTTAATACAACACCACTAATATAAATAGTGAGAATAGAAATAAAATATTTTTTTATTTTGATAAACATTTTTAATAGCTGCCTTATAAGTTTGTTTATACATATATTCATTAAGCGGTGAAAATATTAGAGCTATATAAAACAACATAGTTGAAATAGTAGGATAATATATACCGGAAAATACTTTTGTTACTTGAAAAAATTTCTCTAAAAATACAATAAGTTCAGAAATTTTTCCCCAATCGCTATCTACAATCATATCAGTTGAATTTTGATTATGATAGTTAAAAAATAAAGTTATAGGTTTTCTATAGTCATAAGCAACAAGTAGTTGCTCGTATAAAGAATTCCACCTAGTGGGTACTTCTTCTGGAATTTTTCTATAAGGTAACTGGCAATCATGATAAGTTTTTTTATATTCTTTTCTTTGTTGTATTCTATTATTTTTTTAAATAAAGTTTATAGCAAATTGTATTTTATTAAGAATGTCTTCAAAAAGTGATAGATCATCCTTTGCAACTAAGTTATATATATAGCACACACATTTTATATGAAAATGATCTGGAAAAGATGGAGTTAAATTATTTTTAAAAATTGTAATAGCGTAATTGTTAGAAGAAGCGTTATCTAATGTAATAGTCATAATTTTATCAGTTATTCCGTAATAATCGCACACTTGATAAATATTTTTTACAATAAAAGTATCAGTGTGCCTATCATCTATATATCTATACACTAAAATACGTTTTGCATAGACCATTTATAATATATCCAATGACATGTTACCGTTAAATAATCATGGTCGTTAGTACTACGGCCTATATCAAAAGTGATAGACACTTTTCCATTAAAATGATATAATGAATAACGTAAATATTGTTGATATTCATGTGCGAATTTAAATACATCTCTCTTAACAATTGATCTAGAAAAATCGTTAAATACAGGATTATACATATCTCTAATGCAATGAATAAAACCGGGAGATAAAGGAAATGAAAAAGGCAAACCCTCCACAACAACTAATTTTGCTATTGCTTCCCTATCTCTATGTTTATTATATTTAGGACCTACAATTCCCCCCGTCATAGGGTTAATTTGACTATGTAGTTGGTCCGGGACAGTATCAGTATGTGAACCTTGTCCCGATGGAGCGGACGTTTGCGTACCCGGTTTTGAAGCCTCGTGTTGGGCATACCTGGCTGGATGAGCCCTTGCTACGTGTCTCATTAAACCCCTCGTCCCACCGTGACCTTTTCCAGTTTTAAATTTTAAAACATCTTTACAAATTTTACATCTAGCTACTTGATTCTCTACGTCCCTATAAAAAAATGTACATGCATCTCAATTTAATGTTCGTTTTGTTGGACCTCGTCTCATATTAGGGACAATAGGAGGCATTTCAGTTGAAGGTGCACTAGTGGGTGTGTTGTCATCTACATTAGTGGGTGTATCATCTAGATCATCGTCTAAATTAAAGGCTTCTTGAGTTCCAGAAAATAGCTCATCGTCTAAATCTAATGGTATTGTAGGAAAATGTTCAGTATCAACAAAATCATCTTGTGTAGGAATATGATTCTGTCTAGAAATAGGATGACTAGAAGAAGTACCCCTACCCTTGTTGCCCCTACTAGAAGAAGCATGACCCCTACCCATAAACATACGTTTAAATCCTTCCATTATAAATTTATAATTATACTAATAAATAATTAAAGTAAATGAAATTAAGTGTGCTAAGTAAAATAAACAGACAATAATAATTTAATGAAGGAACGAATGTACCAAACGCCGATGTGTAATCGAGAGGTTGAAAATTGAAATGTCGTTGCTTTTCTTTCTGTTACTTCGAAAGTGCTCGATGGAAAATCCTCAAGCTAGTTGCCAACTTCACTCCCAAATGAATAAATAAAATTAAATATTTAGTAGACAATGTAGACTTGTAGAGAGATAGATTGAGAGATTAGAGAGATTGTAGGATGATTTGTGAGAAAGATGAAGAGAAAATGAGGTATTTATAGGTGGAAAATTGGGTTAAAGTATAAATATAATAACTTATGGGTTAAAAATAAATATTAAGGGGGTATGGGGGTTGGGGCAGGGGGGGAGGTCAAAAATGGCCGTTGCACAACGACCAAAATGTAAAATGGTCATTGGTGCAACGTTTATTTTTGCAAAAGGGGGGTTTCGGGCGGAATCGGGGCAAGACCGGGATCGTGTCGGGACTGGCGGGCTTGGGACTGGTCGGGATGAGACCATGTCCCATCCTGGTTCGAGTCCCGATATGATTTTTTTTTTAAAAAAAAAGGTCGGGTTCGGGGCGGGACCGGGGTGGTGTCGGGACGGGACCAGGCCGGGACCGGACCGACCCGGCCGACTGGCCAGCCATAGTTTTAGCTATCTGGAAATGTTAAGTTTAAGTTCAATTCTTAGGGCCAGCTAAATATGCATATAAAATGGATCAGTGGTGTTGTGCTATTAGTATGCCTGTTTGTTCTGTCTAAATCTCTATATTGCATGAGTCTTATCCCCTGTTTCAGTCATCCAGCAGTTGATATGTCCTGATTATCTCTATTTTGTGGATATGAGGCAATGTGTTGAAACTGTTCCAATTAGCTACTGCCTTTTATTTTGGATACTGTTACATTGGACTGGTTGCTAAATATACTTGTTATTTTCTTAGGCATTTTACTACCATACTTGTTGCTATGATGGTTGTTGTTTGATGACACTGGGTACCATTATTTGGCTACTATTTTTTCTATCACCTGTTGCTACTGCCCTCTGCCCACAATGGCTAAACCTAAGCCCAAAAACAAATAACACATTGAGATGTAACCAGTTGGGATTCTTGGCAGAGAAACATATACTATTTTTTTGGGCTGAATTTAGTCACAACTTGATGTTACATATTAGCATTAACGGATAGTGTCCTTGAGTTAAGTTTCCTGCCATACTTTTATACTCATTCTGACTGAAACCACTACAGTACCGTAGCCATTAACACCTCATTTTGGGTATGACTTACTGCAGGATTTTGGCCATTCTATTTTTGCTTACAAGTTGTTGCATTCTTATCCAGATGATGCAGTATATGTTCTGCAGTATATGTTATTAATGAGTTGTTGCTCTTTCTTTAAGAATAAAATAGATACTACACTATAGGAGAACATTGTGATGTGTTGTGTAATATATGACTGAGTGATGGTGCTATCCTGTTTGTGTTGGTCTCGATATGGATAAGATTGACACATAAATGAGTTTTTGACAATGTGAAATTATGTTCTGATTGTCTAATGCTTTGAAACTGTTTGTAATCAGTGGGGGTGTAGCACCCCGTACTTTCGGGTAACGGTTGAACGCATAAACGTAGGCAAGTCGACCCGGACCCGGAAAGTTTATGTTGTACTTGCATATACTAATAAGAAAATTAGTATATAAAAGGACGTGATCCCAAAATAATTTTGGATTTAATAAGTGCGATGACGGGGAGTAATAATAATAATTTTATATCCCCAAAGAGGTTATAGACTAGTGTCATATTATATGAATTATGACATTAGGTATAAGAGGATTTTATAAGTCGCCGAGATTTAAGTGAATCAGGATCAAGAATTTAGTTGCGTGTCTAATTAATTAATTCAAATTCAGTGGAATATTACGTGTTGTCTTATAAAACAACGGTGCAGTGACTCAGTTTAAGAAAACGATCGCTGGCACCATTAAAGTTTCACCAGACTCCACACATGCCATCTTTTCTTCTACTAAACCTTCTATCTCCTTCAATTTCTGTAGCTTTCTATAAGAAGAGATTATACACCTCAAAATCAGAAGGAGTAATCTCAGTTGATGACCCTCTGGAATCCTCAACCAAAATTGGGGGATTGTCCGCATGTTCTCGTTCAATCAAGAAGGGAGAATTCAAAGTGTTCTGGGCTTTAATTCCAGTAGAACCGAAGCCTTAAACAAGCCTAGAAACTCAGAAGCTAAACAAGAACCTTGAATTCGAAAAGATTCTAGCGCGAATCGATTTTGGGTCCTGCTTTCTGATTGTCAGAATCTGGTTTGGGGTAAGGGATTGTCCGACGACGTTCGTCGCTGCTCCTAAAGAAATAATTATTCCTAGAGCTTACAAGGACCCGTGAGAACTTAGATAAATTCGACAATGAGGTATGTGAAGGCAATTCATTCCTTTCTTTTTGCATAATTATATGTACGGAATATAATCATCATATTTCTCCATAAGTCACTCTACTCTTAGTAGTTAGGAACGATCATGTTATTAATTCATATACTAAAAACATGTCTAAGTATGTTTCTAAGACCTTATTGAGGCATACGGGGAAATATGATGTTCCCAATGTTAACCAAAGGTGTAAAGAATATTATGTCATTCATGCATTTTCATTTGCATTGCATTCCTATATTACCCTGGACCACTTGTGCTATGCATATTACTATATGGTAAATATTATATATACAGGGGATATAGGGAAAGGGAAAGGTGTTATATACGCACACCACCTGCAGCTGGTACAGACTATCACAAAAGAGCCCTAAGAGGCCAATATGATGTGATGCATGTGTGGCTTATCGGGACGAGTTGCACGATCCACAATACTAACATATATTGGGACGGGTTACACGATCCACAACACTAACATATATATATATATATATATATATACCACATTCGCATCATGCATACATTCGTTTACCAATATATGTTATGATGCCCACAAAGGCTGTTATGGTAAGAGAGATGCCCGAAAAGGCTGATGTATATGTATATTGCATTGTGCATAACATTTAGGCATGTGTATTAGGGCCCTCAGAGGAAATTAACAATTAAGAAGTATCATAAAAAATATAAAAACTTCTTTTTTCCTGGTCAGGTCAATAAAGTTATGAAATTCTTCATTTTTGATATTTTATTTACTGAGTTTCTGTTTCAGACTATAATATATCTCTGCTATGTTATTTCTTATGCCTGACATACTCAGTACATCAGTCGTACTGATGTCCCTATTGTCGGGGGACGCTGCGTTTTATGCCCGCAGGTTCATATTGAGAGGGTGACGGTTCACACTAGTAGGTTGTTGGTTCAGCTGGTATTCGGAGCACTCTATTTGTTTCAGAGTCGCGATCTGGTCGTGGTATGTTTTACTCTTTAGAGGCTTATAGATAGGTGTCCTGTGGTTAGTTGTCATGTAAGGCCTTGTTAGCCTTGGTATATAAATGGATAAGTTGAGGCTTTTGGGTTGAAACTTTATATAAATATATCACGGCCCAGTCCGTGTTTGAATATGATTAGGGGTGGAGTGTATCTGTGGTGCCCGACGGGTAGGGTCCGGGTGCCCATCTCGGCCCTCCGGTTTGGGTCGTGGCAGGGGGCAGTATGCACCGTAGGCCTGGGCCCCACAGTGGGCTACCCTGCCATGCCAGTACCCAATTTCTTCATGGGTTAGGCCTCCACCTTCAACTCGCCAACCCAAAATTCTAGGGTCTCGTCCCCAACATGCATTTACGGCTTAGGCACCATCTTCGATAGGCTATGCGCCCACTGACATCGAACAAACCATGAACCACATGAATCTAAATGTTCTAGATGAGTCATGGTACATAGATACAGGGGCTATGTCACACATGACAACATCTCAAGGTAATCTCTCGTCTTATTTTAATATGAGCAATAATAAAAATATTGTTGTAGACAGTGGTCAGAAAATTCCAATTCGTGTTATTGGTCATGTAACACTACCCTTTCCACACCCTCCATTATACTTGAAAAACATCCTACATGCACCAAAATTAATTAAGAACTTGATATCTGTTAGACGTTTTACAATTGACAACAATGTTTTTGTGAATTTTGATCCGTTTGGCTTTTCTGTGAAGGATTTTCAGACGGGGATGCCATCCATGAGATGTAATAGCATAGGGGACATGTATCCCATCACCTCTGTTTCCAACAACCGCATAACCAAACCATCCACCTTTGCTGCTATTTCTCTTATTGTCTGGCACAATCGGTTGGGTCACCCAGGAGTACCAGTTTTTAATTCTCTTAGGAAGAATAATTTGTTTGCTTGTAACCGAACTTTGAACTCTTCTATTTGCCAATCTTGTGTGATTGGTAAACATGTTAAGCTCCCTTTTGCGTCCTCTACTTCTCATACTTTTATGCCCTTTGATATTTTGCATTGTGATTTGTGGACATCACCTGTTTTGAGTACTATCTGCTAATTCTAGATAATTATTCAATTTTTTATGGATTTTTCCCTTATGACATAATTTTTTTTATCAAAACTCAATTTGGCAAATCCATTAAATGTTTTCAATGTGACAATGGGTGGGGGGGGGGGATTCATAAATACCCATTTTAAAGATTTTTGTCACCAAAATGGGATGTCTTTGCGTATTTCATGTCCACATACATCACTAAAAAATGGGAAAACCGAAAGAAAAATTCGAACAATTAATAATATGATTCGCACCATCCTTATGCATTCTTCCACACCACCGAATTTTGTCACCATGCACTTCAAATGGCAACCTACCTTTTAAATATTCTTCCTAGTAAACTGATCTCCAATATGTCCCCTACAAAAATGTTGTATCATCGTCTTCTATCTTTTACACATTTGCGGGTGTTTGGGTGTTAGTGTTATCCTTTGTTTCCTTCTACTTCCATTCACAAGTTGCAGACTAGGTCGACTCCTTGCGTGTTTTTAGGATATCCATTAAATCATAGGGGATTTAAATATTTTGATATGGAGACAGGGAAAGTTATTATCTCTCGTCACGTAGTTTTTGATGAGTCTAAATTCTCGTTTGCTAAGTCTCATGTGGCATCCTCACCTTCATATAATTTTTTGGACAACGACATACATTCCATTTTACACCACCATCTCAATAATCATTATAGGTGGACAATGGCATACATCCCATTTTGATATATGAACAATGAATTATCAGACCTGCTGTGAGTAAACCCAATAGATGAAACATAGTCTGCAAATCTCTTATACCAAGCCCGAGGGGCCTGCTTAAGCCCATACAAGGACTTTTTCAATAAACAGACATGATGAAGATATTTGGGGTCTCAAAAACCCAAGGGTTGATGCATGTAGAAGATCTCTTTAAGATCACCATGTAAGAAAGCATTCTTCACATTTAACTGATGAATGGGCCAAGTCTTGGAAAGAGCCAGTCTGATAACAGTGCGAATGGTAGTCGGTTTGACCACCGGACTAAACGTCTCACCACAATCTATGTCAACCTACTGAGTCTTACCATCACCTACAAGATGAGCCTTATGCCTCGCAAAAGAACCATCATAATTATCCTTATGACTAAAAATCCACATAGGCCGAATAATATTAACACCAGAAAGACAGGGTACCAACTCCCACATCTTATTGTCAATAAGAGCATCATATTCGTCATTCATAGCCAATTTTTAATTTGAGTCATTTAATGTTGACACTGGGTTACGAGGTAGGGGGATTTAAGAACATTAGAATTTAGATTAAAATATCTTTTTGGTTTAAAAATACCCCATTGACTACGAGTGACCAGTCTGTGACTCGGAGGAAAATTGGGTGGATTTTGGGACACAATTGGAGGGGTGACGGACTGGCCAGCAGGCAGTGGGCCTGCTGGCTCAACACTGGAATAGGTACCGAGGCTCGAAACGAAGCGAGTGCGTAACCGGGCTGGATATGTGGCCCGATTCTTTGGACCCGTGACTAGATAACTTGGTAGAGGCGATGATACTGTAGGTCCAGTGGGCAGTGAGCCCGCTGGCGGATTTCGGGTGAGGGACAAGTCCAATAAATGGTGGATAATATACGGGGAGAGGTCGTCATCCAAAAAATTATACGAACTACGCACGAGACTACTCACTTTAGCAAACGGAAATTGAGTTTCATCAAAAATAACATGGCGACTAATGATGATTTATTATATGATAAATCAAAACATTTGTAACCACGATAATTAGATGGATAACCCAAAAACACGCAAGGGGTAGAACGGGCCTGAAGTTTGTTAATTGTAGTTGACGGAAATAGTGGATAACATAAGCACCCAAAGACCCTAAGATGAGAATACAAAGGATTTTTATTATCGAGGACTTTAATAGGAGACGCATTCGCCAACCCTTTGATAGAAAGTATGTTAAGAAGATAGGTAGTCATTTGTAGAGAATGATGCCAAAAGGAAGGGGTACGGAAGTATGGACCAATATAGTGAGAATAATGTTATTAATGGTACGAATTTTTCGTTCGGCTTTCCCATTTTGTGAGGACGTATGAAGACAAGAGAAATGAAAAATTATGCCATTAGTATCACAAAAATTCCGAAATACCCCATTATCATATTCTTTGCCATTATCACATTGAATATTTTTTTTCCGATCGAATTGGGTACGGATGCATGCTCTAAATTTTAAGAATGTGAAAAAAACTTGTGATTTTTTCGCTAACGGAAAGGTCCATAAAAAATTATAATAATTATCCAAAAATATAACATAATAACGATGGCCCACAGAACTTAAAACAGGAGATGTCCATAAATCGCTATGAATAATATCAAATGGCATTAAAGTACGAGAAGTAGAGGCTACAAATGGTAATCTAACATGTTTTTCTAAAGGACATGATTGACAAATTGGAGTACTATGCGTACTCTTACAAGAAATAAAATTATTTTTATGCAAGGAAGAAACAATAGATGACCCAGGGTGACCCAAACGTGCATGCCACAAGGAATGAGCTAAAGCTGCAAAAGTAGATGGCAAGGCGTGACTCGAGAGATTGGATGCGGGCGTGATATGATAAAGATCTCCCCTACTATCACATCTCATGAGAGGTATCCCCGTCTTGAAATCCTTCACAGAAAACCCAAATGGATCAAAATCAACAGAAACTCAATTATCAGTAGTGAATTTACGGACGGACAGACACCAAAATTTTAATTAAGTTAGGGGCATGAACGACATTTTTTAAGACAAGAAGTGGATGTGGGGAGATAAAGTTTTATGACCGTAACCACAAATTATAATTGATTTTCCTTCCCCAATAATTATTCCACGATTATTGCTCAAATTGGAATAAGACGAGAGAGTACCTTGGTCGGACGTCATGTGAGAAGTGGCGCCGGTGTCCATGTACCAATTTGCATCTGGAGGATTCAATCCAAGTGTGTGCATTACGGCTTCAATGTCGGTCGGAGTGGGGCCTGCATCATGATGGGCCTGTGGAGGTCGAGGCCCAAGCACACCTGGTTGCTGCCCCGACCCGGTATTGTTGCGGAAGCCACTGGACCACGTCGGATTGGGACGAAAGGAATTCTGGGCAGCCCACTGTCCAGGGGCCTATGAAACTGGAAAATAGGGATCGTTGGGCCACTGCCACAGTACCGGGGCCCACTGCCACTATTCTGGCCACCCCCACCACCACCGGAACCACCATGATTGCCACGCATTGTTTACTATTATTTTTCTTACCTCCACCGTGAGCACGGTTTTGGCCCGAATTATCAATAAAACCTTGAGAATTAGAGGATGCCGTCATCATGACCATAGGACTGGCGCCGATAGCCGTTTTTTTTTTCAAATCGGCCTCTTCTAACGTGAGTATCGAGCGGGCTTAATAAAAAGGCGAAAGGTGATTACTTTGACGAAGGAGAGTCCTCACGCCATTATAGGCCTTAGAAAGGCCTACAACAATTTGTAGAACAAAACGATTATTAGTAACGGGTGCTCCAACGTTACAGAGTTGTTCTGCCAATTTCTTGAGCCTTTTACAATAAGCTGAAACATTCAGAAATTTTTTCATGCGGACTTGGGAAAATTCCTGCTCAAGGGTGACAACGCGGGAATGTTGGTTATCTTGGAATATATCACGCAATCTATTTCATGTAGATATATCCGTAGTGTCCAACTCAATAATCATCTGTAAAAAGTCGATAGAAATAGTGGTATAAATCCACTAAAGGATAGTAGCATCAAGTGTAATCCATAACTGAGGATCCTTCGCGGGTGTAGGGGTAGCGGGAGGAATTATGTGATGGAGGACTTGATATGAGATGGCGTGAATTTTAAACAACTCTGCCCACGTCGCGTATTGGACGTTTCCATCTCAAGAACAATAGGGATGTTGCTCTTGATGTTAGAAACAATAAGGGAAGGATGAAAGTGGTTCTTTGACGTCGACATAAGGAAATAACAAAAGGAGGGATTTGGATTAATTTAGTAATAGAGATTAAGATTACAGAAATCGAGAATGAGGCTCGGAAACTGAGGTATGGCGGAAGAGAAAAAATAGGAAATGTATGAAAAACGTAGACTTCTGATACATGAAAGAAATAATCCATTGATTATTTTCATTAATGAAAGAGTATATATACAATTTACAATATCCATAATAGGAAAATTCTATTCCTATTCTAATCCTAAAACTTTATTCTACTTGTACAATAATTCTACAATTATGGTAAGTATACAATCTAATTAAACACAACTAAAGTTACTAAATTAAGCTTCATAAACCGTGATATACACAGCTGTATATGTCGTGTATATCACGGCCAAAACAGTTTGGAATACTCATGAAATACCGTGATATACACTGTTGTATATGCCGTGCATATCAGGGGATAAAAGTTGTTTAATATTTGAAGGATATTCTGGTTAGAGGTGGCAAACTTAACCCATGAAACCATAACCCCGCCAACCCATTCAAGTTTGGGCGGGTTGTTGACCCGCTCATTTGTTAGTTCAACCCATTTCAGCCCAACCCATTTCAACCCATCAAAATTTGGGTTGACATCTAGCCCAAATTGATCCATGAGAAATCTATCAAAATATGTTTAAAAATTATTTTTTTATTTGATATGTTATATATCGCCATAATAAAGAAAAATAATAATTTATTAAGTACTAAAAATTTATAAAAAATACAAATAAGATAATTAAAACTTAGTAAGAATTGGGCGGGTTGGATTTTGACCAACTTTTTAGCCCATTTCATTCCAATTCATAGCAGCCCAAGCAACATTTGGGCGAGTCAATAACACGCACATTTATTAACTCAACTTATTTTGAACCGCCCAAATTAAACCCAACCCGCTCATTTGACACCACTAATTCTGATCGACCAACATTTATATTCATGCTTTTAAAAATAATATAGATAGATAGAGATTATCAAAGCCTCTTCCTCCTTGAACAAACTATTCATGAATTCTGCGTCACCCCAGAATGGTAAGATCCCTCCGTCACCTCCAATGAAAAATTCTGCGTGTCACCCCAGAATGAAAGATTCTGCGTGATCTAGTAATTCTGTCTTCACAGACTGAAGATGCGTTGTTAGGCGTGCTCTATTTTGTTTTCCAATTGAAGTTAAGTTCATAGGTATTGCCCAAGAAAAATAGAATTTATAGAAAAATAAAGCACTGACCTAAATTGAAGGTAAATCTCACCTCAGGTAATCACACCTACGGATGTAAATGGGGCAAGTTAAGGCGGGGCAGAACAAGCCTCGACCTGCAAAGATTTTGATCCATTATATCCTTCTCTGTTTAGCATTTTCAAAAAAATTGTGCTATTGTGTTTTGTGTTGCACTTTCACTCATTATTGGAGGCATTATGTAAAAGTACTAGAGGGTGGGTGAATTGTAAGCCTTTAAAAAAATACTAGTCGACTACGGTTTGTTTGCGGTCAACTGATGACGAGATATCCTGCACAAAATTGTTAGTCCTTCAATTTATTCAAGTATAAATCACAAGAAATAGTATATAATATGAGAGTATTAAAATAAATAATATTAGGAATTTTTATACTGATTCAGAACCAATGTGTTATTCTAATCCAGTCCCTTTGAATTGCAATGAGGTTATCTCTTTAAGATCTTGTAATTTGAGTTGAGTACAATCTTTGTGGTTTTACGCGTTCACCACCAACGTCTGCAAAGTTGGTTTTCACTCGCTCACCAACAACGAATAAGGGTTGGTTTTGATACGCTCACCAACAACGCATAAGGTTGGTTTTTCACTCGCTCACCAACAACGACTATTTGGTTTTGACTCGCTCACCAAAGAAACGAACAATGACACAATCAATAAAAAGCCTCATCAACTATACTATATCTCTTTTTATTTTTTTGTTTATACTATAAATCACTCATAATTACAATGCTTGTTAAAAGTAAAATATAGAGCTTGAGAAGTTGAGATGAAAGTATAAGCGATTGAGATTTCAATAAATCTTCCTTGTTTTCAACCTAGCAAATCTGATTTCTAGGACTTAATGGAGTACGGAAATTTTCTTTTCAAGTGTACAGCTTGCTTGCTCAAAGATTTCCTACTTGAGATTTCAACTTCTTTAAGGATCTTTTATTTGTTTGAGTAAATCACGTCCTTGTAGATAATTGACTGTTTTCCTTCTTTGTTTCATGCATCTGTAGGGCAACTCTTTTCCTTGTCGAAGATATCTCCTTTACATAGCTTCCTTAAGTAACAAATCACTCTTCATATTTTTCTTTTGTAGAATATTTTTTCTTCCATAAAATCATAGTAAATATTCTTTCCATGATTCTTGTATCTTGATTTGGGCAATTATTTTCTTCCATATCTTCTTCCATAATTCCAACTCATAATATCTATAATTCCAACTCATAATATCTTCTTTTCCATACTTGTGTAAATCTTCATCAAATAAACATATATCAAAAATAAATTTACCACACGTAAATATATTTTTATAAATATTGTGTTGATTAAATTTTCCACAAGTGAATATTCTTTTATTAAAGATTGTATTGTTTTTTTATCATCAAAATTAATAGGTGAAACCTTGGACGTTGAATCTTTATAGATTTCTCTTTAATATATTATTATAGGTTTAATTCTGTTGCAGTGATTTTAAGTCACTCGATCTGTGCCTCTTTTATGTGTCACTTTAATTACTTCGAATTTTGAACTAAAATTTTCAACTTTTCCAGAAAGTTGGGGGAAATGATGAAAGAATTAAAAACTAAATTTCACTTCAAAATCTCTCTTTTTCCCTTAGAAGTTATAATCATAAGTTTTAATGAGGTTATTTTAATTTGAAAGGATCTATGTTTGAAAGGACTGTTTACGAACTATGGTAATTTGTTGAGAATATACTGCATTTCTGGCTTTTTCTCAAATTGTTTCCGATAAATAAATTTTTTTATTACTAATTAATACCAAGTGTATGGTAAAAGATATGTTCACGTTGCGATACAAATCAACCCGAATAATCTAGAGTTAACTATCATGTTTGTGTCATTTGAACTTTTAAGCCTGCTTTACTAGTAATTTACCATTCAACACTTCACCAAAGAGTTTTGAGAAAGTAAAAAAGAAAAGCTTTTCCCTACTAGCTACATGTCGTGTCTCATTTAGAATTTTCTGAAAATGTGTTTTGACCCGGCCTTGTCATATCCTGTCATGCCCGTTAAGGTCCTACAATGTCCCGCCCTGCTCTTTCCCTATCTCATTGCCACCCCTATTAACAAGCACATATATGTCGATTTCGGATATCAATAGGTTGCTTCACTTGACTTCCAAAAAAATGTGTCTAAATAAAAATGTTTGTCAAGTTCAAGGATGTCCATGTATTTGACTATATTTAAATCACTTATTTGAAAAAGACATTTTCTTTTTACCAAAAAGTTGTCACCTGAAACAGAGTTACTCGCATGCATGAAGGAGCTCGAGAATACATATAATACAAATTCACTTATAACATTATTTACATTTTTTTTATATTTCATCTGGTGTTCGGTATCCGCATTGGAGCGCGAAAAAATTTGAATTTGCTCAGAGAAATTCCACATTGAGGGGTAAAACGTTCCCTAACAAAGACAACTCCGTACCCAGAGGTAACTCGACCCCGAGACCTCTGGTTAAGGATGAATGAGTACTTACCACTCCACCAAAACCCTTGTTGGTAACATGATTTTACATTGATCTTGAAGAGTAGCATAAATAAATGTGATGTATATATAGATAATTTGAAAGAGTTTAGTATATATATATATATATATTGATAATGTAAAAATATTACATTTATAATGTCACTTTTTCCTTATAATAAATAAAGGTGACATGATAATATAAATATTTATTTACACTATCTATGTGCATAAAGTTAAACTCAAATGTAAAATAGGCAATAAAGGCTACAGAAGCTATTGCAAAAGATGTTTGATAACTTTGCTGCTAACAAAATTGAAAAGGAGTGAAAAAACGAGATAGAACAACAACAAATTAAGGAGCCCTTGTTGCTAGCTATTCAGATCTTTGCATCACTTACGACCCTCTGGATATTACCTACAATTGAAAGTGTGCATATAAACATAAACATTAAATTACAGAATATTACTGAGTAATAATTTTCGGATGTGTATTAATTCCAAGAATCAATAAAATTTAAAAAGCAGAAATATATCATTATAAGTACCTTGTGGTCGAAGTCATATCATGTTGATTCAGCACAAACTGATAATGTTGTGATGTTTCCGTCCTTTTCAACCTAATTAAAAGAATGTATCCTATTAGCTTGTTACTTATAATTTAGAGAAAACGGCTCACTTTACTATTTGAAACAAATTAATTAAAACTCGTTAATGGTAAAAAGATGACGGGATCAATTACTATAGCAATTTGGTATTTGGATGCCAAAAAGGAACCAAAATTAGCAAAAGTTGAATCAATAACTATGTTTTGATTATTCATTGTGCTTTCTTAAGAAAAGGCTTCTCCACTCGACGACGTGAACATTTTAGTTTTGATTGAAACTTGTTTTATCAACTTTTGAAACTACAGCGTCGATGTCGTGAATTGGAGAAACATTTTCTCAAGAAGGCAACACGAATAATAAAACATGGTTATTGATTTTGATTCTTATTGGTCTCTAGAGATCAAACTGTTATAGTAATTGATCCCTTTATTTTTTTTTACCGTTAACAAGTTTTAATTAATTTTTTTCAAATAGTAAAGTGAGTCATTTCTCTAAATAAAATATAAGTAACAAACTAATATGATACATTTTTTCTAATCAGGTTGATAGATCTGCGATGAGAGCTGATGGTGATGGTAGAGATGATATATAGTGATTGTTGGGTGAAGGTAGCTAGTGATACCGGTGATTGTGCAATGAAAGTGTTTAGCGATGGTGACATGTGTTGATTATTATGTGATAAACACTGATGATATATATATAACATAGGAATAAAAACAAAGTGAGAAAAATGCTCTTACATTGCAATCAAAGAATCAAGAGAGAAAACAAGAGAGCTATAACTTCACATACGACCATCTAAAAGAGTTTACAATTCAATACAATAATAAGCGAACACATGTATTTTATATATAATATTCAGTATTTAATTTTACTTCCTGAATAGAGTCATGTATCATATTAATATCTAAAAAGCAGATGGAATTAAATTAAATTTGACAGATCACGACAAAATTATATATCCATACTTCTACTTGGTGAGAAAATCTGTAATAAAGTGATATTTTAAATTACTTTCACATTAATACAACGATAACCCCTTAAATTTATCATTAAATTTCATTCAAATCCTCGAATTACAACTTGTTTCAATGAGCACCTGAACCTATGACGAAGTGTTCATGTTAGACACTTTCAATACATATCTTGAAAAAACTTTTATGTGTGTTGTCAAGCGTCTATTAGATAGTTAAATTAATCATATAAAATATGTTATCTCCTTTAATTATACACGTCGGCCTCAATTAAAACAGATTTAAAGTTTTACATTTTATTGACGCTAACCAATCATAGCCGAAGATATGCCATTTTATTCTAATATAGGCAACTTCAACAGTGTGTCCAATGACTGGACAGACCTCTGCAATTTAGTTTCTCTCTGGACGACTATAAAATTAGAATGAATAAGTTTTTAAATCAATGATTACTTGAAAACTATATAAAAAATATTTGAATATAAGAAACATCAACGAAATATGATAAATTGACTTGCATATGACTTTAGTTATTTCGCAAGAGTTTTGCTTTTCCGAATTAAGGGTGATTGCATATTACCCTTATTATGTATTAGAACTTTTAGAAAAAGAATTATCTAGTCTTCCACTAGCTACTAAGGAAGTTAATGTTTCTACTGTTTCGTATTTAGTTTCTATGGGTAACCAATGTGTTGTTGACAACACTGTTGGAAATTACTAAATGTGGAATTAAGTATATCTTATTAATTTATGACTCGAACAATTGGGGCTCGCCCGTCGGAAATGTTGTTTCCACACACGTGCACACGTAGTGCCAAGTATCGCAAATTTCATTAGTGAAAGAGATATTGATACGTATGTAATACGTTTGAGACATAGAATTCTGGACGGTTATTGGCCAAATGACAAAGTATTCCACGTTGGTAAACGAAGGAAGAAGTGTACGAAATGTAAGATGAAACGAGTCGGAAATCGCCGCGGAGCCATGAAGGGCCGCGGCGCCACACCGTCGAAGCCGGAGCGCCACGACGCCTCCCAGGCAGAGCCGCGGTGCTAATTGGTTGGCCAGTCACTGGAGCTGCGGCGCTTCGGAGGCAGAATGCCGCGACGGGAAGTTGGAAAAATCTGACCTTTGGGCTGGTTTTGGAGCATTGATTCTCCATTATTTGGCACATGAATTCAGCCATTATTTGGCTGAATGTAACCCCTCAATCAAGTGTCATTACATGGCTATTGAAGGTCATTAGTTGGATAGTTGAGGAGTCTTCTACTTACACTATAAATTGAGGCCTTTGGCTCAATTGAAAAAAAACACTCAATACTTAGAAAATACTCCAGATTTTCTGAATTCATCTTCTTCCTCTCTAGCAAAGTTACTATACTCAAAGTTCTTCAAGTGTAACACTTGAGTTTCCTTTGTTCATTTGTTAAGTTATTGTTGTATCTTGGGAGACTATTGCCCAACACCGTAAAATGAGATATACGGGGCAATCTTGTCTTAAAGACAGAGTGTCATTACTCGACTCAGCAAATCACACAAGCAGTTTGTTAAGTTCTTGATTTCCAGTTTATTGTAATATTTAGTTTATCCTTTCTTATTATTGTAATAGTTACTTACTTCCCGTTCCCTGCAACAATTGTATCCCAACAATTTTAAGACAAGATTCTGTGTTGTAAGTACCTAGAAAGATGACTCGAAGAGATCAAACTGCTTCTGATTCTGCTGTTGCTACTCAAGGCAATCCTCTGCCTTCCCCACTGCTCAAGGCACCCCTAATGCCTTTTCGATTGCTCAAGGCTCATCCAATGCCTTTATTGTCGCTCAAGGGAACGTTGTCATTCCTTCACCCGCTGGATTTCACCATGAACGCCCTGAAAAGTTCATGGGCTCAAACTTCAAGAGATGGCAACAAAAGATGATATTCTATCTGACTGTTATGGGAATGACACGTTTCATAACAGAAGATCCTCCACAAGCTGGAGATGAAATAAACCCTTCACCTTCTGAAATGACTGAAGGGGGCCTAGGTATTCATGTCATTAATGACATGAAAATGGTTCTTGATGCATGGAGTCATAGTGATTTCATGTGTAAGAATTACATATTGAACTGCTTGTCAGACCCTCTCTACATGGTGTATTCCACCGTTGGCACCGCTAAAGAGGTGTGGGAAAAACTGCAAAAGAAGTACAACGCACAAGATGCAGGTACTAAGAAATTCATCATTGGGAAATTTCTGAAATTTCAAATGGTGGATAGTAAGACAGTGATGTCCCAAGTCCAGGAATTCCAAATGATTCTACATCACCTGGATTTGGAAGGTATGAATCCAAATGAGCAGTTTTTAGTTGCATCACTGATTGAAAAGTTACCTCATTCGTGGAATGAGTTTATGAGTTACTTAAAACTCAAGACAAAGGAGATGACCTTTGAAGAACTTATTATCAAACTCCAAATTCAGGAAGATAAAGGCAAATCTGGCTGAGGCCAAAGGGAACCCAAGCAAGAAGCGCAAGTTCCAGAAAGACGGCAAGACACAAGCAGCGGAGAAGTTCAAAGGAAACTGTCACCACTGTGGGAAACCTGGTCACATGATCAAGGACTGCCGCAAGCTCAAGATTAAGTAACAAGAGAAGGCCAAGGCTAAGGGCAAGGCACATGCTAACGTCGTCAAAGACCAATTTCTGGACGACATGATCGAGGAGTTCTCAGCGGTGATGCTAGAAGTAAACCTAGTTGAGAATCCTATGCAATGATGGATGGACACAAGTGCTACAAGACACATATGTTCCAATAGAGATGCCTTCTCCACTTATACACCGGTTACAAATAAGAAGTTGTTCATGGGCAACAACGCTTCCTCTGACATGCTGGGGTAGAAAAGGTAGTCCTGAAGATGACTTCTGGAAAAGAGCTCACTCTGAAGGAGGTGATGCATGTTCCTGAGATTAGGAGAAATTTAATTTCAGGTCATTTATTGGTTAATGCTGGTTTTAGGCTAGTGTTTGAGTCCAATAACTTTGTAATCACCAAGAATGGAACGTTTGTGGGAAGGGGCTTCGCCTGTGAAGGCCTCTTCAAAGTTAACGCCATGTCTGTAATACGTGCAGGCAATAATATTGACATTTCTTCTTACTTGCTTGAGCCATCTAATTTATGACATCATAGATTAGGACATGTTAACTACAAGTCCATCCAAAGGTTGGTAAAGTTGAAGTTGTTGCCGTCTATCGACGTAAACCCTCAACATAAGTGTGAGGTGTGCGTAGAGGCAAAACTCACAAAACTTTCTTTTCGATCCGTCGAAACGAATACCGCTCCTTTAGAACTTATTCACACAGATATATGTGATTTGAAATTTGCACAAACTAGAGGGGGGAACAAGTATTTTGTGACATTCATTGATGATAGCACAAGGTATTGTTACCTTTACTTGTTGAAAAGTAAAGATGAAGCCTTTGAAGCATTCCGACGTTACAAAACAGAAGTTGAGAACCAACTAAGCATGCAGATTAAATCCATTAGCGATAGAGGGGGAGAATATGTAGCGCCATTTGAGGAATATTGTGCCCAATCAGGCATTGTTCATCAAATGACGGCTCCATACTTACCTCAATCGAACGGTGTGGCAGAACGTAAGAACCACACATTGAAGGAAATGATGAATGCCTTGCTCATCAATTCCGGTCTTTCCCAAAATATGCGGGGAGAAGCTGTCCTTACCGCTAATACGATTCTTAACAGAGTCCCACATAAGGGTAAGGACAAAACTCCATATGAATTATGGAAAGGAAAGAAACACACCTATAAATATTTAAAGGTGTGAGGTTGTCTGGCAAAGGTCAAAGTACCCAAGCCAAAGCAGATCAAGATTGGGTCTAAGACTGTAGATTGCATATTCATCGTATATGCAAATAACAGTAGTGCTTATCATTCTTAGTGCATAAGTCAGATATTCCAGATATCCACGAGGGTACAATCATGGAATCAAGGAATGCACAATTCTTTGAAGATACCTTTTCGAGAAAGGAAAAAGACATAACCTCTCGGAAACGAAGTTATGAACAAAGCTCTCAGGAACCGGAGTCATTGACGGCCCAGATCTAGATGGTTCAGATCTAGTGGATCTCGAAGTAACTGAATATCCAAAATCTAGTGTTCCAGATTCTCAGAACTTGGAGACTCTAGAGATGGAACTAAGGCGGAGTAAAAGGGCCAAGAAGGATAAATCCTTTGGTCTTGATTTTATAGCTTATATGGTTGATGATGAACCAAGGACAATTGTTGAAGCATTGTCAA
Organism: Anisodus tanguticus; assembly: GCA_034509755.1. Classification (NCBI taxonomy): domain Eukaryota; kingdom Viridiplantae; phylum Streptophyta; class Magnoliopsida; order Solanales; family Solanaceae; genus Anisodus; species Anisodus tanguticus. The sequence continues at coordinate 9,215,476 of CM067552.1, read as the reverse complement.
CTCCAGAGGCACCGCTCTAGAAATAAGCTATTGAGAGTGAAATAGGCTCCATTCTGCATAACCATACTTGGGAGTTGGTTGATCTTCCTCAGGCAAATAAATCGTTGGGTTGTAAGTGGATACTCAAACGGAAGTATAAAGCAGATGAGTCTATAGATAAGTACAAGGCTTGGTTGGTAGTCAAGGGCTATCGACAAAAGGAAGGTCTTGACTACTCTGACACGTACTCCCCGGTGTCTAGAATGACATCCATACGAGTATTCATTGTGATTGCAGCGTTGCATGACCTTGAGATACATCAAATGAATGTCAAGACAACTTTCCTAAATAGCGATTTGGAAGAAAAAAATCTATATGGAACAACCCGAGGGGTATGTGGTTCCAGGGTAAGAGAAGAAAGTCTGTTGGCTTGTCAAATCTCTGTACGGGCTGAAACAAGCCCCGAAGCAATGGCTCAAAGAATTTGATAGTACTCTACTATCGATAGGTTTCGTCATTAATGAGTGTGACAAATGTGTCTACATGAAAGGTAACTCTGACTCATTCGTTATGATATGCATGTATGTAAACGACATGTTGATCATAGGGAGCAGTCCTAGCATAATTCTAGAGACTAAGAACATGTTGAAACAATGCTTCGACATGAAGGATATGGGTATCGCAGATGTCATCTTAGGGATAAAAATCTCTAAGACATCTGACGGACTGGTCTTATCTCAGTCTCACTACATCGAGGATGTTTTGAGAAAGTTTGAGATGTTTGACAGTTCGCCTATAAAGTCACCGATAGATAGAAATCAAAAGCTTGATAAAAATCGTGGTGCACCCATATGCCAGGAGCAATATGCACAAGTGATTGGTAGTTTGATGTACATAACAAACTGCACCCGACCTGATATTGCTTATACAATCAACAAGTTGGATAGGTTTACCCGTAATCCGAGTAATGATCACTGGAAGGCGTTGAATCGGGTACTACAATACCTGAAATACACGCTAACTTACGGGTTGCATTATTTGAGATATCCAGCTGTACTAGAGGGGTACAGTGATGCAAACTGGATATCTGATATAGAGAACACCAAGTCCACCAGTGGGTATGTATTTACAATTGGTGGTGGGGCTGTGTCTTGGAAATCCTCTAAGCAAACTTGCATCGCCCGATCCACGATGGAATCAAAGTTTATAGCTTTAGACAAAGCATGTCGGCTCTAGGAAGGGCACAAAATTCTATGTACAACGGCAAGTCTCATCATATTCTACAGAGACATAAGATTGTTAGGCAGCTGATCACCACATGTATAATATCAATTGATTACATAAAGTCAAATGATAACATAGCAGACCCACTGACAAAGGGCTTACCTAAAGATCAGATGTTCTGCCTGTCTAGGAGAATGGGCTTAAAACCTAAAGTATAAGGACCAATACGGTGGTAACCCAACCTTACCGACTGGAGATCCCAGGAATTAGGTTAAATGGGAAAACTAAGTTGTAAAGGTTCAGTTGATCGCTTCAGTGGAAGCATGAGCACTTCAGATAGTGATTTCTGTGAAGAAACACCAAATCCAAAGTCGTTCCCGCGACAGACAATAAGTGTTATCTGCAGTGTGGGTAAAGGTTAAGTTTCCAAAACTTTTAATGATCCTCACCGGTTGAGGTTAGGTTTGGGGAAACTTTTAATGGTTCCTAACACTTGTAAAGTGGGGTATGTCATGATACCTTGTAGGAGACCACCTATTTAAGTGTGAGGACAGGCCGCCTCAAGTGAACGCACTTAAGAATCCAAGAAGTGTCCACGGCCACAACGGACAAAATATTACGAAGAATTGAGTAAAGGAAGTTGGTGTGTTGGTACCGTTGACTTGGCTTACACTAAACACTGATGGTTTAAGACATCACGTTCACCGCGCAGTAAGTAATTCCGATGGTATTCAACTATGGAAGGTTCAAAGTGTATGCTACCTATTTAGATGCAACATCGGTCCGCTAAAAGATTGCTGGAAAAGGCACCAAGTGTGTGCGCCAAAATCTCTTTCAAGAGGGGATTGTTGGAAATTTACTAAATGTGGAATTAAGTATATCCCATTAATTTATGAATGAACAATTGGACCCACACGTCGGAAACGTCGTTTCCACACACGTGCACACGTAGTGCCAAGTATCGCAAATTTCATTAGTGAAAGAGATATTGGTACGTATGTAATACGTTTGAGACATAGAATTATGGTCGATTATTGGTCAAATGACAAAGTATTCCACGTTGGTAAACGAAGGAAGAAGTGTACAAAATGTAAGATGAAACGAGTCGAAAATTGCCGCGGAGCCGTGAAGGGCCGCGGTGCCACACCGTCGAAGCCGGAGCGCCGCGACGCTAATTGGTTGGCCAGTCACTGGAGCCGCGACGCTAATTCACAGAGCCGCGGCGCTTCGGAGGCAGAATGCTGCGATGAGAAGTTGGAAAAATCTGACCTTTGAGCTGGTTTTGGAGCATTGATTCTCCATTACTTGGCACATGAATTCAGCCATTATTTGGCTAAATGTAACTCCTCAATCAAGTGTCATTACATGGCTATTGAAGGCCATTAGTTGGCTAGTTGAGGGGTCTTCTACTTTCACTATAAATTGAGGCATTTGGCTCAATTGAAAAAAAACACTCAACACTTAGAAAATACTCCAGATTTTCTGAATTCATCTTCTTCATCTCTAGCAAAATTATTATACTCAAAGTTCTTCAAGAGTAACACTTGAATTTCCTTTACTCAGTTGTTAAGTTGTTGTATCTTGAGAGACTATTGCCTAACACCGTAAAAGGAGATATACGGGGCAATCTTGTCTTAAAGACAGAGTGTCATCACTCGACTCAGCAAATCACACAAGCAGTTTGTTAAGTTCTTGATTTCCAGTTTATTGTAATATTTAGTTTATCATTTCTTACTATTGTAATAGTTACTTACTTTCCGTTGCCTGCAACAATTGTATCCCAACAAACACATCTATGTCTCGTAATATTTTGACTTAGTATGCTATAATAGCTATCTTTAACCTTAAACAAAAAAATTAAGGGTAGCCTAATTGATTGATAATATTTTATTAACAAAACATAAGTGTGGTAGGAGACTATTGTAAATTGAAAAATTAAAGTGATATAACTGCAACATGATAAACTAGAACGGAAGGAGAGATTGATATAAAAAGTGTAAACCAAGACAAAGCGAGAAAGTTCACTCAAAAAGACTCTTCTTATATATCGATTCATCCTTAATTACTCAGCTGCGCGTCAGATATTTCCTTTGCCACCAATGTATTTATACATAAACCCCATAGCATCTTCTTGATTTGGAGATTCTTTTCCAACCAGCTCTTATTATTATGTGGTGTTTAACTCTAAGTTGCCCGGACTCGGGTGCGGGTGTCTTATACGGGTGCAGATCTAGAGGTCGGATTCTTCATGATTTAAATTTTATGATTCGGGGATATGGATTCAGGTATGGATACATGTGCGGGAATTCGGCTAAAATAATTCAAATATCTAAAAATAGAGTAATAAAAACTAAATTATGAGATATTATGTGAAAAAACTTGAGAAAATATTGATCAAGAGGAGAATTTAGGAAGGAGATAAAAAGAAAAGGAGTGACATAAAAATTTCTATATACAAGGTATTTCATTTTCTTCAATTTCACCTTAACTTTTGTTTTGATTAAAAAAATTATTGGATTTGTCTGGAATTTCTTCGTCGATTTTGATCAATGTACCCAAAATCAGTTGACCAGATCGGGTACGGATTCCACACCCACACCCACACCCACACCCACACCCACACCCACACCCATGTCGTTTCGACATGGGTGCAACACCGAAAATGATGAGTCCGAGCAACATAGGTTTAACTTCTATAGACCGACTATGTAAAACAATTTTTACAGTATCAAGTTACTTAAAAGATAAGTAGAGGTAATTGTTCATGAAAATCGGGACTAGTAACCTAAAAAAGAAGACAGATTACGTGCTACATAAAGTTAAAATACAATGATAATTTTATATTGTATGAACATCGATATTATGATCAAGAGTATCATGTCTCTCAGCATCATTTTGTTGCTACCAGTGAGTTATTTTTTTTAATTAAGGCAGGATTTCCTAGAGACATGTTAACACTAAATCATTATCAGAAGCAGATTATTGCCACTTTCCATTGTTTCCATTTTCCTGGCTTTAACTTTTACAAATGAAAAGTTTGCATTCACTTCATCATAGTCCTCAATTTTAGAATTCTTATGCAGTGATGTATCCTTTCTACTAATTTTTCACCCTTCCTATGAATCCTTCTGATACTGCTCAGCTAAGCTCTCCATTTTTTCCCATAAATCAATTTGTCCTAAATTATTTGTTTATGGTTTTAGCTGTAATTGTTCAGTACAAAGTCCAACTCAGTATTGAATTCGTGTACCTCGCGTAGCTTCACATTCGCAAGTATATTCCAGAATAATTCACTCAGAGGAACCTAGTGTTTTTCTTTTCAAATAAGCAAAGCTCGAGCGATGGTAGCAGCTGGAGAAAATGAAGTTTCAAAGTTTTGAATGTAAGATATTCCTATACAGATACATGTTTGTGTTTCCCTACCCAAACAACAACAGCAACAACATACCCAGTGTGATCGAGTCTCGGGAGGGTGGGGTGTACGCAAACCTCACCCCTACCTTGTGAGATAGAGAGGTTTCCGATAAGACGCTCAGCTCAAGAAAAACATTTTCAAAAACAAGTTTGTACCCTGTGCCAAATGGAGGCTTTATTTCCTTGCCAAATTTTAAGTTCCACTGTGTAATCAATGCATTTTGGTACTACCATAAAATGAAGTCAGAAACTTGCAATAATGCAGGCACACAAGTAGGTTTTGTTAGGAGAAAAACAAGTTAGATCTTTATGGTACATGCTCTTCCAAGCGTTAATAACAAAAATACACTTGTCAGTTCATACATATGAACAAAACTTTCCACACATTTCGAACAATCTTCAACATCTGAATCTGTTTGTCTTGAAAAGTCAGTACATGGAACATCAAGAACAGTAGAATCCTAAGTACAGAGGTTGAGTATGCATGCTCCGCCATCAGGATTCTGCTGTTCCTTCCATATCCGTCCAGTAACTCGTAGCTTAAGCTCCTTTCTCTCCCCTCCAGAAAAGAAAAGTGCCATGTTACGTTGTATAACGAGCCCGTCATGGCTATCCCTTACTTTTCTATGACTGTCTCTTATGCTTCGAGGCGTACCTTCCCATGTAAGTTTCCTTCCATTGCCACCAACTTCCAGGCTGTAGCTATAATTTCGAGCTTCCATTTCATCTCCCATAAACCGGAGAAACGCCATGTAAACAGGAGCTGTTCCAAGCTGAAAGGCTTCGAAATGGAGACAGAAGCACTGACCAAAACAATTGAATACCTGAAAAGAAGTAACAGAATATATAGCACTCTAGATTTAGGGAAACTTGCTTTTGAGCTCTGGCGGAATAAATAAAAAATAGTTATGGAAGGAGTAAAACGAGCACAACATACGAAGTATGAAATTATAATCCGAATTTTCAGAAGCAGGAGTGTAATTCTTGATAAGAGTCTTCTCCGACAAGATTAATATATACGTATGTGCAGATATGACAAGCCATTTTATCAAGTGTAATAAAAAAAATGCTAAAGGTTTACATAAACGCATGGAATAGTGACTAAGCACCTTCCAAATATTGAGAGCCTTGATGAGATATCAGATGCTGAACTTTCGAAGAACAAGTTAAACTCAAAACACAAGCCCAATGTCCTTTTAAAACATTAGGGATAATTACATGTTTGGACCACTCTAAAACATAATAGCCGGTAAATGTTATGTAGATCAAGTATAAATATACATACAATATACATAATCAGTGTATATGTTTTGTATATTTAGCGCCCATAGTTAATTTTGGTCGATGGGCCAAAAATGAAAAAGGCCCTTCAAATTACATACTGACAATAAAAGAAAAGAAGGTTTCCAACTTACTGTTAACATCCACGTTGCATTTTCTACTTCTCGAGGATTAGATTTGACATATCGATGGTTGAAAGTGCATCCTGAGTGCATGTCTACCTTGTGATCATCTCTCAAATGAGCAACCAAGAAAGGAATATCGCCAACAACCGAGCACTCAGACCCGGCATAAGGGCAGTTGTATGGTCTAAAGTTGCAAACTGACTCATGTTTTAGCTTACTGTAATAAGGAAATATCTCAGGACACCCAACAGAGCCATATTTGCAAGGGAGCTCAAGTGATTCAGCCACCTTTTCCAGTGCTAAACATCTGATATCTCCAAGCTCCTGTCTACAAGTGGGACATCGGTTGTATGCCCTGGCTTTACATGTCGAACAGATTGTGTGTCCATTGTGACACTGCAGCAATAACATGCAGAAAATGATACATTAAGGGGTCGTTTGGTTTAGCAATAAGTTTTGCATGCATTGTAATACAAGGATTGTAATCCAGTGCTTATATTGGGCATTTGGTTCATTGTTTTAAAAATTGGATACAAAGTGTACAACTTCCTTTTCATAACTATTTTGATGTGCTGCACTTGAGCCAAGGGTCTTCTAGAAACAACCTCTCTACCTTCACAAGGTAGGGATAAGGTTTGCGTACACTCTACCCTCCCCAGACCCCACTTGTGGGATTACACTGAGTATGTTGTTGTTAAACCGTACAACTTAAAACTTGTGTTTGGTTTAAAACTGTATAAGGGTTCGATAAGGGGTTTGGAGACCCTGAAGGGTAGCTTTGTAATTCAAATGTTCTATCCATGTATAACTAATCACGGTATAGTTATCCCACACTAGTCTTGGTATGAAATAATACATGAATTGATGTATAAGTTATACCCGTATTAGATATGTTGATATTGAAATTAGTAGCCAAACAATGGATAAAACAATGCAAGTTTTTCTACCATGATTATTTTTGCTTATACAACTAACCAAACGTGCCCCAAGTTTATTAACAAGAAATGGAGTTCCAGTGAGCATCACTAAATTCATTATTGTTCACGGTTATTGGCTAATTGTATTCACTTTTACCTACCTAGTTGTGACACTGATTTGATACCGTACATTGGGTAGTAGCTAAGTAGTATATTCGGAGAACTGGATGGAATTGTCTTTCAGCTTATAAAAAGCTCCTACTAAATTAAGTAGAGAAAAAACTAAGGCATCACTTTGATACAAAAGAAAAAGGCATTGTTGCTGCTGGCATTAGTTATTAAAAGACACCAGAAAGCCTCCTAATACCAGTACCAACAAATAAAGGCACGTAGGGATATCTGTCTTTAAAACACAAACAAGATGAAAAGCCTATGTGATACATAGTATTGCAAAGGATCACATATGACCTATTAAGAAAAGCAAAGGAATTGATAGAAAAGTTTTATCATTCAATTTCAAAATTAAGGTTTCATGATTCAAGCACAATTACAGGTAATAATATACAGATCTTATTAAAGATGTTCACATATCACTGTTGAATTCTTACCTGTAAATAATTTAAATATCTTATGGGAATTTTACAATTGAATTAGTGGTTCACTAAGGGCCTGTATAAAGAAGCCCAGATTCTGCAATAGACAGCCTTGGAATGAATTAAAAAATGGACAACACAACTTCCTTAAAGCTAGCTAAGACTTTCAGGAGTATATTTATGCACTTGCTCAGGTTCATCACTAAAATATGAATAGGTTGATTTTGTTGAAAAATCCAGATTACAACAATAAATTTAGTCTCCTAATTGTGACCCGTTAATTACTCCTACAGAATCATTTTTCTATTTCTACTAATGACTAAATTTAAGAAGTAAAATCTGATTACTTTAAAACTTCGAATGTGATTAAAATTAAGAGATCGATTGAAATTAGAAACCAACAGGTCAAAGGAAACAAAACTCTCTAGGTCAAGACAAACTAGTACCTAAATTATAACAACAAATTAAATTTTGAAGAAGAAAAGAATTCTTGTCAGTAATTCCATAGAACAAAGTTAACAATTTGTACAGGTCGTAAATGAAAGAAACTGCTAAATCAAGATCAGAACTATTCTTGCTACATTTTGGTTGAATGAAATACTCTTTTAGCCAAAAGAAAACTATTCTTGCTACATTAAATCAGAAAGTACTCCATATATTGAAACCAAACACACTATGCACTTAACATCAAAGGACAACGGTGTTTTGAAAAATAATTTCATTTCTACTTTAATTTTGTCAATAATTACACAGACCAGCAAGGAATACAACACACTGGCACGCTGATTATAGTCAAGGGACTTATAGTCCTGCTTTTTCATCCGTAAACCCTAAAGTCCTCAAAAGTACTAAACGACTCCTAATATTAAGTTAGTATCACCCTCACTATATACGATGAATACTCAAATAACTTAATTTCACCCTCACTAACTTCAATAAATACTCAAAAAATGGCAATCCCAGATAACACAAACTGTAGCAGAAAATTGACATAGATGATCTCAAATGCTTCATGAAAAATCTCTAGGTCAAGACAAATTAATACCTAAAACATAAGCAATTCCAACCATTTAAGATAGATCCTTAAGAATATGGTAAGTGATCTTACTAAGATTTATAGGCTTTAAAAATGTGTCCCACTCTATTATTTGGTATATTACACACTAATCAATACATACTTGTTAGTTAAGTTCACAATACCATTAGACCATACTTTATAAATTTGATCTAACCAAACAAGAAGAACCACATGAATGTAAAGGAAATTCCTCTAAACCAGCAGTTAGACAGGTGAGAGATTTTAGCATTACCTGTACAGCTGTACTGACACTGGAGGAGAAGACAAGGAAAGCAAGATAACCATCACAATTTGGAGCTCTAAAAGTTAATTCACTGCAAAACAAATAATCCTTGTGCTCCATCCTAAACTTCTCTCCAAGTTATCCTTGTTACTCAATAAGAGATCAGTTTTTCATGATATAACTTGCTCATGATGCACTATGTACTCGAACAAGATAAAGAATTTCAACATCAGAATACGTAATATTTATAGAGTCGGACCAATCTACTATACATACAGAGCACAATGTTCTCATTTGTTCAATTGAGTTTTGCTTCAAAATGTGATGTTGATATATTGTACCTCCAGCTTTGATTCAAGACAAAAGATGATTTTCTCTACTCCATCTTGCATTGAATTATTCACTTAGGCTGGCAGCATTCATTCTATTTTTCTATATCCATCATGCCTCGTTTAATTCGAGGTTGTTGAGAAGTCAATGTCTTGTAAAAGGGTTAAGCAAGAATCCTTCTTTTAGTTATTCTATTTCCATATTAAAAGGAGAAGAGGTCCAGGCTTTTCAACTAATGTTAGTATTGCAGTCTCTTCTCTTGTACCAGATAACTTTTTTCCACAAAGCTTAGGCAGATAGGAAATAAATCATGTAGTATTTTTGTCTCTGTTGGGATTTGATTTACCCTGGTTTCTAAGGTTTGCATCCCCTTCATTAACCACTATGCCACACTCTTGGGTGCAAAACAATATCATTCAGAAAGGTAAGAGAATTTTTTTTCCTTCTGCCTCTGCTGCAATTAAACCTGAGACCTCATGGTTCTCCTCACGTTATTAACTACTAAGTCACACCATTGGGTGCAGAAGTAAATTCTCAACATAAGACCTCTCCTGATCATAGGAACAGACAAACAACAGGCCAACAAATGCCTTCATGCAATTGGAGTGTATTCAACATAGAAGGAAGAAATACAACACTAAAACAAACAACAAACACTCAAAACTAGTTGGAGTCAGCTATATGAACCTTATGTAGTTAGACAATTTTAACAATAACAACCAACCTACTGCAATCACTTCTCCTTATATTAGCTCTGGACAAACTAGGTTCTTTTCCATATTACATTCCAACTCCAAATGCAAAATGGACTAGACACCTAACCACAAAAACATGAATAAACCAGACACTAAAAACCAAGGATACAAATTTAGTAACTAGACTCAATATACACATAAGTTACGCATAAACAAACACACAACTCAATTTAAACGAACCACCAAAGGGAAGAAATTCACCAAATAATTTCTAGCTAACTTCACTCAATGGGTCAGTACTCCTATGCAGAACCAATTCTCTTAGTCCACCAAATAAGTCATGCTCCAGAAGCTGGAAAACTAAACCAAATCTAATTCATTCACTAACCACAAACAAACTCCCTAGTTCACCCACTCCTCAACTCACACCATAAAAAACAAAAGGAAATGAAAAGAATAGGTGTAAAATTTATAAAATTATAAAGCTTGCAGATCATTCACCAGAGAAAATAAACTTGGAGCCTCTAATATTATATACTCTGGGCACGGAGTTTAAGAAATAAATGAAGAGTTTTGAATCTTGTGGTCTAAAACAAGTAAATAAATACTTGTGTGAAATTGTTACCGCATAAGAAAATGTGTCATTATTTTTGGGACTGACTAAAAAGTAAAGTGTGTCATTTAAATTAAGACAGAGAGAGTATCTAACAATCAAAGCATTCAAACAGGTAGACAGATCCCCAAAATTAGTCTATATATCATTACAAGAAAATTAATGAATCTATACATCATAGCACAAAACCCACAATCAAAATTCAATCTTTCCTCAATCAAGAAAATAAAAGGGTTCACAAAAATACAAAACCCAAAGCTACACAATGCAAATATCATTTCCAAATTTTAAGAAAAAAGGGAATTTTTAGCTTACCTGATGGATTGGAGGGTACATAGAATTAGTACAAACAGGGCATTCAAGAAGCTCATGAACACTTGTTGTAGAATGAATTGCTGAAATACCATCATTACTAATGTTAATATTGTTGGGTGTCTTTGAAGATGAAAATTGAGAATGAATAATATGTGGATGATGTAAAGGGATCTCATCATCATCAATACCATCTGAAGATGATACACATTCAATACTATCCAACTCCATGCTTTCTTGCAAAAAGATCAAGTCTTTATACAGTAAAAATTCAAGAATGTATAAAAAAAAATTATTCAATGTTTTTTGGGTTTGGATGTGATGAATTTTTGGGTGTTTCTGGGGATTTATTGATGGGTTTCCATCAATAATTGTTTTTTTTTTTTCAAATCATGGTTTTTGATTCAGAGATTTGAAGAGACAAAAAAAGGGAGCAGAAGGAGCTTTAGCTTCAGCTAGGAGGAAAGAATTGTGCTTTTTTCTACTTTTATTTATTGGTTGCTTTTCTGTTTTTTTTTTTGCTTTAAAAACCTATTGGTATTTAAATTTATTCTATTTTGTTTGTGGGTGAAGAGGGTCTTTTTTTTTAAGTTTTCACCCGATTCGGTATCCGCATTGAAATTCGATTATATTCAGATTCGCATTGGTAGAGCTCCATTTGGGAGGAAGCGCTCTCTAGTCTCTACCAAGATTTTTTTCATACTTAAAACTCGAAACTTCTGATCAAGGGAGGAACAATCTCATCCGTTTTATCACATACTTTGATGGTAAAGCGGGTCCTTCAATTAAGAGAGACTTTTGATTATTTTTTTTGTTTAGGAGAAAGAAATTTTAAATATTTTTCTTAGGCAAAATAGACTTTTTTGTATTTGTGGTTAATGAGGTTTGACTTATTTGAAGTTAAAAGTTTTATAAGTTCTTTTACTTATATAAAAGATTCTAAATATAAAATGTAAAATTTTATTGAAAAGAAAAAGAGGAAGAATTTTGACTTGATCTTAGAATTGTAAGTCTTCGCCCGTTTTGACTTGTCTTGTTCTTAGATTGATATTTCTACTTGTTGACAAGAATAAGAGGAAGAAAAGAGAGATTTTCAATTTTCAATTTTCAAATTTGTGGCATTGGAAAATGAGATTGTGGGATCTTTTAAAAAACGAATAACAGTCAAAATGCTTCGTAATATATTGAAAATGGTTAAATTGCACTCCTATTGAACCCAATTGCCCATAACATTAATTTTTGGGAGTTGTTGATTATCCAACAAATATTTCTCCATACACTTCCTTCCATAAAAAAACACTTAATTATTGTCAATAATGTTGGCAAAATTCTCAGCAACTACGTATGTTCCCCTTTCGAAAAATATGATGTAGGTATGCATTAATCAGCTTCAATTCTCTTGAATGAATTGTACTTGATTCTTCAATCACCCTATGGAATATGGTTCTCACCATTTATCATATTTACCGCCAAGAGTAAATTTAATTTTTGGATGTTGTATATGTTATCGTTACGGTTTTTCTAGAATAATTAGTTATTAATTATAGGAAAAATTTAATATTTGATTTACTAAAATATTTAATTTCTTAATTGTGGGACGAGTTTAGATTTTGTTTGTACGATTATTTAAAATCCTATAATTAGTGAAATTTATGAGACGAAATTTCATTTATATTTTCAACCTTATTACTTTCATTTCTCTTCTCAAAGTATCATGACACAAATTACATCAATAAATCAGTGATCCCATTATCTATGCAACATTGGAGGCCAAGTAATTATGCATGTAAACTCGACATCATTAAGAGAGCTAGATACAATGCAAAAATAATTTCACCATGATGATCTCTCATAATTTTCCTCCCACAATAGCCTGTTGTAGGTCCCTCATTAAATCCTCCAATGATATTTTCTCTTCCTAGTTGATTCATTTTAGTAACAAATTGCAAAATATTGTTCTAAGGTTATTATCATAGATTTTAAGGTGGCAAGGTTGCAAATAAATGGAGAGGAAGTGACTGTATTACTTTGTTTGATTAGTATGGCTCTTCCTTCCATTGACAATTTCCTTAACTATTACTGATAGAATCATCTCCTATATTAGGTAAAATTGTAGTCCAATTATAATTAAGAAGTGTAGTCCAATTGTAATTAGGAAGATTGGTTACCTAATTTGTAAAGGAGTAAATAATTATGTAACACTATATATATTATACATAATAATCAATGAAATGCATGGAACATATTCCTTCATGATATTAGCAGCCAAACTCTAAAATTCTCTAAAGCCGACGACCCCCCATCTCGGCCGCCCAACCCTAGGCAGCCGCCCTCCCCCCTCTTTCTACTACCTCTCGGCCGCTATCTCTCTCTCCTCTTCCCCAAAAAATTTTCAATGGCTGAATAACCTAAATTTCATCCTACTTTTGCAGTTAACAACATCAAGAACTTCATTCTCATAAATCTTGAGATGGAAAATGGTCAGTATTCCTCCTGGGTAGAATTTTTTAAGATTCATTGCCGTGTGTACAAAGTCATCGACCATATCATCCCTCCTAAATCAAAGCCCCTGGAATACCCTGATAATTCTGCTGATAAACTTTGGTCCCGCTTAGATGCGGTTGTCTTACGATGGATCTACGGCACGATCTCGAACGATCTGTTGCATAAAATCATTGAATCAGACGCCACTGCCCGACAAACGTTGGAGCGCTTGAAAATTATTTTTCAGGATAACAAGACACAACGTGCCTTGTACCTGCAAAATAAATTTAAGGACATTCAGCAGGACGATTTTTCGAATGCATCGGCTTATTGTCAGGAACTTAAGATGATTGCAGATTAACTCTCAAACATCGGTGCACCAGTCACTAATCAACGATTGGTAATGCAACTCATTGCATGTTTGAATGAAACTTATGATGGCGTCGCTACCATCCTCCAACAAAGCACGTCATTGCCTCCATTCTATGAGGCTCGTTTGAGACTTATACTTGAAGAAACCCGAAAAACCAAGTAGGTTGCGGCTCATGCGAGCACCGTTGACGCCGATCTCGTTACTACCGGCGGCTCCTCAACCGACAATAAGGCCCCATTTTCCGGTTCACAACACCGGCAAACCAACGTCCTCATGGGCACCACCTCAGGCCCGATAGCCCCATCCCGGCATCCTCGGCACACGTCCTCATCAAGCATATAGTGCATAGGTCTCTTTTCTTTCCACCTATGCCCCAACGGATATTGGGGCAGCTATGAACACAATGTCCCTCAACATTCCAAACAACAGTTGGTACATGGATACCGGCGCCACATCTCATATGACGGCATTCCAAGGTACTCTTTCGTCTTATTTCTATACAAGCAATCTAAATCATAATATTATTGTTGGCAGTGAACAATGCATTCCTATTCGAGGTTGTGGACAATCATCCCTATCCCCACCACACCCCCATTATCTTTAAGCAATATCTTCCATGCCTCAACACTTATCAAAAATCTAATCTATGTGTATCGTTTCACAACCGACAATAATGTTTTCCTTGAATTTTATCCTTTTGGTTTTTTTGTGAAGCATCTTATGACAGGGATCCGAATAATGAGATGTGATAGAATCAGGGACCTCTATCCTATTACCACTACCGTCGGTCATCCAGCCTCCTCTCCGTCTTCCTTTTCAACTATTTTCTCCTCTTTATGGCATAATAGATTAGGAAATTCGGGAGACTCTATTTTACGCTCCCTTCGCAACAATAAATTTATAGATTGCAAACATGTATCTTATCCTCCTGTTTGTGAATCTTGTATTTTTGGAAAACATGTCAAGTTGCCATTATATTCTTCATCCACCCGTACTTTAATGCCTTTTGATATAATACATAGTGATTTATGAACTTCTCTTATTTTAAGCACAACTGGGCATCGATAGTATATGTTGTTTTTAGATGATTATTCAAACTTCTTGTGGACTTTTCCCATTGGTAATAAATCCCAAGTCTATTCTATTTTTTCTTCATTCGACGTTTTCATTAAAACACAATTTGAAAAGAATAGCAAATGTTTTCAATGTGACAATGGAGGGAATTCGATAATAATCAATTCAAACTTTTCTGCGTCAAACACGACCTTGTTTTTCATTTTGTCTATCCCCACACCTCTCTACAAAATGGCAAAGCTGAACGAAAAATTAGAACTATAAACAACGTAGTTCGTGCCCTTCTTGCCCATACCTCTATCCCCCCCTCCTCCTTTTGACATTACGCTCTATCTATGGCAACCTATCTCTTAAACATTTTCTCCAACAAGTCTCTCAAACACAAGTCTCTCACTCAAATTTTCTATCTTCGGGATCCTTCCTATAAGCATTTAAGAACTTTCGGATGTCTATGCTACCCCCTCCATCCCTCCATACAAATCAACAAGCTGCAACCTAGGTTTACCTTATGTGTATTTCTGGGTTACCCCTAATCATCGTGGTTACAACTGTTATGACCTGTCCAGCAAAAAAATAATCGTTTCTCGGCATGTCATATTTTATGAGTCTCAATTCCCCTTTGCCAAACTAAATTCACCACTTTCGCATTCTTATGACTTCTTAAATAATGGCCTTAATCCCCTTCTAATCCATCACTTGCAAAATCAGTCACCGGCGCCTGACCCGCTTCTCTCTATCCTGTCTCGGGTGGGCCAGCCGACCCGCCACAGGCTCCTCGAAATAGTCACTCTCGGCTGCCCGAGGTCACTGCCTCTCTTTAGCCAGTGACAACGCCCCTTCTCCCCGGTGCTATCACATCTCATTATTTGCATCCCTATCATAAGGTCATAAGTCAAACTTTTTGCCCACTTCATATACAACTAAGGTTAATTTATTTTTGCTTGAACTCCAAGCATATAAGGTTAAAATTTGTTGAATTTACATCAACTTAATGAAACAATGATCTTCACAATTGGATCGAGGAAGAGAAAATGAGAAGAAAACAAGTTATGGAAGCTTTTCTGTATATTCAATAATGAACAATGAGCTGTGTAAAAATAAATATATTAGAACTAATCTAACCGACTATTAATTGACAGCTAAGCTACAACTAATTCACTAACTAACTCATCTACTTTACTAACTGACTAATTGACAGTTTGTTACAACCTCATCTGCATCCATACAATGACACATGTTATGTAATACCATCCGCAATACCCCCCTCAAGCTAGTAGGTTTAAACAAGTTTAGCACTCCCAACTTGGACACCAATATTGATGATGTACTCTTGGTAATGCCTTGGTCAGTATGTCACTCAACTGCTCCTTTATGTTTATATGATGAGTATGTATCAATCCTGCCTGTATATTTTCTCAAATAAAATGGTAGTCAATCTCTATATGTTTATTCCTCTCATGATACACATGTTGTTATTTATAGTTCAACCTTAATATCATTGTACATGTCAATAGGCAATACTACTTCTGCACCTAATTCTTTAAACAATCCAATGAGCCATATCAATTCAGAAATAACTGAAGTCATGCTTCTATACTCTGCCTCTGCTGAGCTCTTTGAAACTGTTGTTTGGTTTTTTTGCTTCCAGGAAATAAGTGAGTTCCCGTGTTTCACCACAAACCATGTTACAGACCTTCTAGTATTAGGACATGATGCCCAATCTGCATCAAAATAGGTAGTCAACTTATCCATCTTGGTTCTACTCATCAGTATACCAAGGCATGTCTCTCTTTTTACATATCTCACCAATCTTATTGTTGCATACCAATGGGACTTTTTTTGTTCATGCAAAAATTGACTTATGGTATGTATTGCATAAGCAATATCCAACCTAGTCATGGTCAGATATAGCAATTTGCCAATGAGTCTTTGGTACTGTTCTTCATCTGCAAGCAAGTCATCATCTACATCTCCTATTGCAGCATCCAACTCTTTAGTGGTCAATCTCTGATTGCACTCAAGTGGAGTCCAACATGGCTTGGCTTCTCCAAGTCGCAAGCCTGATATAATTTCCAAGCTATATTTCCTTTGATTCATCATTATACCTTTCTGTGATCTGCTAAACTCTATACCCAAAGAATACTTCAAAGTCCCAAGGTCTTTAATCTTGAATGACTGATGCAGTTGTTGTTTAGTTGTTTCAATCAGATGTAAATTATTTTTAGTGATCAACATGTCATATACATAAACTAGTATGACCATAATATATTTTCCTAATCTTTTAGTGAACAAGGAATAATCCAGACTGATTTGAGCAAAACCTTGTTGTACTAAGGCTTCTGTCAATTTCATATTCCATTGCCTACTTGCTTGCTTTAATCCATATAGGGATTTGACAAGTTTACAAACCATTCATGTCTTGTTCTCCCCCTGGCTTGCAGAGCCCTGTGGAAGCTCCATATAAACTTCATCAAAGAGATAACCTTGCAAGAATGCATTGTAAACATCCATCTGGTGAATATGCCATCCTTGAGCTGCTGCTACATATATCACAAATCTTATAGTGACAATCTTCACTACAGGTGAGAAGGTCTCATTGTAGTCAAATCCTTCTTTCTAATTGTAATATTTGACCACTAACCTGGCTTTGAATCTTCCAATCTCCCCGATGCTTTATATTTCACTTTGTACACTTATTTACACCCTATAAGACTTTTTTTTGGTGGCAAAGGGATAAGTTCCAAGTTTTGGTTTCTTCAAGAGCCTGGATCTCAACATGCATATCCTCTATCCATCTTTAATCTTTAAATGCTTCCTGAAAAGTTCTTGGTTTTGAAATGACAAAAAATGCTGCTAAATATCATTTGTATCTGTTGCTGACATTATGATATGAAACATACTTGCTAATGGAATATGGTTGTTGAGAATCATGCATAGTGGTAATGTAGTCAGTCAACCAAACGGGAGCTTGTTTTTATCTACTAGACTGTTTAATAGATGGAACATGAGGAGCAATATCAGGTGGAACAGCTGCACCTTAATCATAAGGGATGACATTGTCATCAATTGACATACCAATATCAACAGGAGCATCAGGCATGCAATTATGCATTATCAGCATCTCTAGTAACCTCCAAAGGCTTGTCTAATACAACTTCATCCATGTCCAAGAACATAGGAATATGTGATTGTTTGGACTTGAAAGGAAATATGATCTCCTTGAATACCACATCCATGTTCACAAAAAAACATTTCTTAGCTAAATCAAACAAGATATAACCTTTGGATATCTCTGAATATCCCATACGAACAGCAGGAATAGCCCTAACTTCAAACTTGTCATGAACATTTATTCTCTTAGCATAGCACAAACATCTCTATGATTCTGAGATGATCAAAGATAGTTGACTTCTTGTGGAATACTTCAAAAGGACTTGTCCCTATCAAAACACTTGTAGGAAGTCTGTTAATGACATAAATAACATCTAACACACAATGCCCCCAAAATCTAAGGGGAGTGGATGCTTGAAACCTCAAGGCTCTTGCAATCTCAAACACATGCATGTGCTTCCTTTCTGCAACTCTATTTGGTTGACGTGTGTAGACACGTGTTCTTTGAAGGATGATTTCAAGATGATAAAATAGCCTATGACATTCATCATTTATGAATTCGTGCCATTATCAGTTCTAATGCCTTTTATGGTCTTGTTAAACTGAGTTTCAACCAGTTTAATAAAATTTCTCAAAACTACTATCATATCACTCTTCAATTTTAGCAAAACAATCCAGGTGACTTTAGAGTAATCATCAACAATTGTCACAAATATTTTGCTTCCATCAAAGTTTAATACATGATAAGGTCCCCACATATCAATATGGAATAATTGAAAAACTTTTGCAGCTCTACTGTCACTAGAACTGAAAGGACGTCTAGTGTGTTTGGCTAGAGGACATATTGAGCAATTATCAAGTTTTTGGTTACACTCATCATATACTAAAGAGAAAACATATTTTATTATTCCTACAGAGGCATGACCTAGTCTCTTATGCCAGAGTTAAACATCTAAATCCTTTCTTGCAGTCAATCCTAGTGTTGTATTCTTCTCAGGTTTTGCAGTACATTGAGGGAGTAGATAAAGCCCTTGACTTTCTCTACCAATCTCCTTCAGTCTCCCACTGCAAAAGGTCCTGGAATAAGCAGAATTTAGGATAAAAGTACACCACACATTTCAAAGCCCTTGTGATCTTGAATACAGAAAGCAAATTGAACTTGAAATCCGAGATATACAAAACATCGCCGTTGTCGCCATTGTTGAACCTACACAGCTAGACTTGAAATTCTAAAGCTTGAATTGAATATAGAAAACACAGAATGTCTAATCCTCGAGATCCAAGACCATATTAATGGTCGTAAGTTCTGATACTATGTTGAATTTACATCAATTCAATGAAACAATGATCTTCACAGTTGGATCAAGGAAGAAAAAATGAGAAGAAAACAAGTTGTGGAAGCTCTTCTATATATTCAATAATGAATAATGAGTCGTGCACAAATCAATATGTAAGAACTAATTTAATCAACTATTAATTGACTGCTAAGCTACATCTAATGCACTAACTAACTCATTTACTCCACTAACTGACTAACATACAATTTGTTATAACCTCATGTACATCCATACAATGGCACATGCTATGTAATACCATCCACAATAAAATTCAGTCATTTTTGCTTGAACTTCAGACACATAAAGCTGAAGCTCATCCACTATTACTCAAACCTCAGCCATATGTGATTGTCTGAAGTTCATATACATATGATTGAAGTTCAGAGTATAAATTCATATATTTTTATCAAAAATTTAATATTTAGTTATTTTTTTAAAATATACAAGAATGACTTCTTATTGGTACAAATTAAAAAGAAAAGCCTAACCATTAATGTCAAATGATCACCAAAGGCACGAGGAAGGTCACATTCCAACCCAACAGGAGGGCATCATTATTGCCTTTTGGATACTGCAAATTAGAATGCACCACGTCACATAAGACATAGGCCAAGGAATTACAAATTGCACAACATGAAGAGGAACCAGTAGAGATGGCAGTGGATTCTGAACCCGGTCCGGATATGGTGGATCTAAATCCATTTTATAGGATATAGATCTTCAAAATTTGGACCCGATGGATCCGGATCGGACCCGAATCCGTTTCTGACGGATCGGATTTGGATTTGGATCTGGGTCTTGTATTTGAGATCCGTATCCGGTCCAGATCCGACCCGTGGATCCATTTTTTATTAAATATATTCATAAACTAGAATGTAATTTTATAAGTATTTTCTTAAATTTTTTCATAATTTATGTATTTTACATTCAGATTTGGACTTTATTTTTAAAATGGTCCATACGTTTGTGGTTCTTTTGTCACTTTAATATGGTTCTTTTACTTCAAGAGAAATTTCTTTGTTATTTTAGGATGTTGATGACGTTGAAACTAGTGACTTCGAAGACTAGTTTATCAAGTTTGACAGAAGGTTATAGAAGATGTTGCTGGCATTTTAAAGAACATTGTTGTAGAATTTAATTTCAAGACCTTTGTAATTGCAGCGTTTTCCATGATGTTGTTATTTACTTACTTTGCTTCATCATCTTTATTTTCTTGTGATGCTAAAATTTCGTTCAGTATTTTGAAAGAATGGTGTCATGTTTGTGTAGGTTAATTGAATGAACTCAATCATTTTTTTCAATCAGATTGAGTTTCATTTTGTCAAAAAAATTTCAACAGGTGGGAATATTATTCAAGGCAAAAAATCTTACATGTGGATCCAGATCCGATCCGTGGATCCGGTGCCGATGGATCCGATGCCGATGGATCCGGATTTGGATATGATTTTATGGACCCGATGAATCTGAATCCGGATCTGGATCTAGGTATGAAAAATGGATCTGGATCTGGATCTAGTAGGATTCGGTCCAGATCCGATCTGTTGCCATCCCTAGGAACCGATGAGGAAAAAAAGGCATCCCCACGTTAAACGAACACTCCATTTTCCTTCTTGTTTTTTGAACTGCTGCTCACGTTCTATGACCAACCCCAACCACTCAACACTTTTATCACAAATGCTGTAATATAAAATTTATTTATATTAATTAATTAAATATAACATGCATATCTTTGGAACATAATTATAACTTAATTAGTTAAATAATTTGTATTTTAACCATAATTATTAATTGTTAAGATTAAGTTATTTAATTTGAGGTATAATATCACGTGGAGGTAAGTACTTCCTAAGCATGTTCACTGTCTTATTTTATGTGAAAATATTTGTCTAAATATAAAATTTAAGAAATTAAAAATACTTTGATACATAATTCGAATACATGCAAAATATTTCTTAAAAAAATTAAATGAGTGATAGTAAGAGTTTCACACATTTTTTCATTTTCTTTCTTATAATAAAAAGAATAAACCTTTATATTATATGGGTCCCCACAATTTATATCGTTAATGATAAAATAATGAATACTAAAATTACAATTTTCTAATAACAAAATATATCATTCTTTTTGACGCAGACTAAAAATCAAAACGAGTCACATAAAAAAGGACCAAGGGAGGTTGAAATTTTGTTGATAATACGCAAAGGGAAGTGGACATATACTTAAGCGTCTACTTGTCAATTGAACCTTAATTGGTCTATACACATAATTCTAAATTGATCAAAGTCATATGTGGCTATCTAAACTTGTCCATAAATTTCACTTAGAAATCTCTCAACTCAAACATGTACCTGTTAAACACCTCTACTATCTAAAATTTGTACTTATTAAACACTTTTTGATAATGTGGCAAAGTATGAGTAATACCGCACGTGAATAGTGTTTTAATATAATTTTCAGTGTTTTTTAATACCATTTTTTTCTCTTCTTCCTCGTTCTTTTTTTTATATCCAGCTTCTCAGCTTATGCCAGATCATTCCTGGAGATAGTAGTCCCGGTCCCTCAGCACTACTACCAGTAAATCGCGGGATGTGCTTGAATGACCAGTGTTTGAGAACAAAGCAACTGATATCACCTACAAGGTCCTACCTAGAAGAGAGAAAATTGCTCCCACCATGGTTCGAACTCACGCTGCAGGCCTCCAGCTGAATTTTAAGTTCCCCTCATTTGCCATCGAGCTATGCCCCGAGGGACAATTGTTGGTCCATTGTTTGTTGTGTGCAGTTGTAGAGAGAGAAAAGTGGAGGTGAATTGAAAGTAAAAATGGATTAATTAGCTTATTAGGGCTTGTTTGGATGGTTCTTACCCTAACTAGTGTGACGTTAAATATAATATTTGTTTTGATTGTTAAGCTAAATTTTAATGGTAATGTTGTTATTATGTAATCATGAAATTTTTTGTTTTATGTGACGATTGAATTGATTTATTATTTTCTTACTTTATTTTTGTTATTATTTAATGATCTTATTTTAGCAATTATCTTATCTTTTTGAGAATATTTTTGTGATATTATGTAACCGCAATTTGAAGATACGTTATAGGAGTATTTATTATACAATATGGTACAATAAAACAATAGAAAGATAACACTTAGAAAGTTGAAAAAATAACGTTGAATTGCGTAGAGTTTTGTTACTTAGAGGAGAAATGGAAAAAGAAAAGAAAAAGAGATTTTTTTTGTGATATTACGTAAGACAGAATAGGATACACTACACTTGGGAAGTAGAGAATATAACGTTGAATTGCATAGAGTTTTGGTACTTAGAGGAGAAACGGAAAAAGAAAAAGGAAAAGGAAAAGGAAAGGTTCCACCGCGATTTGAACTCGCGTTACTAGATTCAAAGTCCAATGTTCTGACCACTAGACCATGGAACCATCTTTGCGCAGGTTTCTCAGCGAAACCATCATGGAGGTTACCCGTGCCTTAAGTTAAGACAGATCGAAAATCTAAATTCGTTTGAATTTTAACGTACTTAGTACAGTCAAACCTCTCTATAATAGTATCATTGAGTCATAATTTTTCTACTTTTATTGCGAATGATTGTTATACACTTATAATAACTTTGATATTTAAATAATATTTCGTTCTTATAAGCAAAAAAGATGCATAAAATCTAACTTTTTATTTTTAATTATCAAATCTTAAGCTTAATCACATTTTATATAACGAATAAATTTTTTTGATGATGAAATATATTCATATAATATTCTTTGTCATAAATAAGTATTAAAGTATCAAAATATTTGATCATAATCTCTAGACCTATTATTGATAATCTTAAAGATTCTATTTCTATAAAGATGATTAATCACTACATTATCAAATAAGGAAGTTGTTATAAAGGGGTAATTTTACAAAAAGTATATTGTTATAAAGACGGTTGTTGTTATTATAGGTAAAAAAAACTGTGTTAAAGAGGTCAAATATAACATAAAAAATTGGTTTTGAAATTTTTTGATTGTTATAGAGATGTTTTGTTATATTTCTAAAATTATGAATTCAAATATATATATATATATATATATATATATATATATATATATTCTCCCCATTAGGGGCGTATAAAAACCGATTTAACCGATAAATCGAATCAATAAAAACATTATTGATCTAGTGGTACCGGGTTATTGGATTAACAGTTTGTAAACGGTTTTATAAAAAAAGTTATTGGGCTATCGGTTCGATTTTCGATTTTAAGGATTTAGTTAATGGTTAAATCACTTATACTAAAATTATCTTTCCATCCCAAATTATATAATAGTGACTTTAAATTTAATTTTTAAATACAAACCTTGTTTCTAAATTATAACCGCAGTCATACTTATTTTTTCAATTCTCAATTTGCTTATCATTTTTACTTTCAATGTTTAAACTGCTTTAAACAATTTAAAAATTCATTATCATTTGATGATTTACCGCTTGATTGCTATAACACATTTTATAGTTTTTGTCTGATAATTTGTGTAGACTTTTATGCGGAACAAATGAAATAGTCTGGGTGGGGATGAAAACTACAACCACCACCATCAACTTGCCTCTATCGCCGCGTCCATTACAATAGCTACAAAAAACACCATTTATACTTCTAAACTCAACCCAATTCTCTTCTTGTCTCTCCAAGTAAAATCAATTTTGGTACTATAATTTTCCGGTGAATCTGAGTTTTCCTGGCAAGGTCAACATTTATTTATACTTGTAAATTCATTCATCTTCCTCGTAACAATGAAAAATGGAATGGAGAAGAAGGTTAAAGTTGAGAAATAGGATAAGGAAGGTAATATAGTTGGTTGCTACTGCTGCGGTGTTCCGATTGTAAAGGGTGAGGGAGGGGTTTGGGTGGGGATGGGTTTTTTAGAAAATAGGTTTTCTATTTTTTTTGATAACTGAAATACTATTTTAATTAGTTAAATAGGTTTAAAATAGTTTTTCCTTTTTTTTTCTTTTTACAATTAATTTTTTAATAACATTTTGGATTCTAATGACACAAGTCATCGTTTAATTCATCACTTTGTCATGTCATCACGAGTGTATTACACACATTTTATAATTTTGGCTTATTCTCATAAAAGTATTTAATAAGTACAAATTTTAAGTAGTAGAGGTGTTTGAAATGTACATGTCTGAGTTGAGGTGTCTAAGTGAAATCTATGGATAAATTTAGATGGTCGCGAATGACTTTGGCCTTCTAAATTTGATAATCAGGTTTAGTCTTTATTTTTTCAACTTGGACGAGTTCCTATCCTGGGTTTTTTTTAATTAGAAGAGATCTTTGAGTCTTTAAATAAGAAAAAGTCTCAAATTTTAATTAATATGTGAAGGGAACTCTTGATTGTATTAATTTTAGTGACACATATTATAAAAGCCTCAATTTTTTTCTTAATTTATACATTATCCCTTCACCTAAAAGATATGTGATGTTTGAAACATTTTTCGGGATATTTGTGTAGAACCTCCGATCTATCAACTTTCGCTCATATTTCAAAACCTTGGTAAGAGGAGGAGGGAAGGAGGGAAATACATTTTTTGAAAGTGATATAATGATTTTTTTATAATTTTAAGAGTTTTAATAACTATCCACAAGTTTTTAATAATTATAATCCAAATTCCAAATCACTTAATTACTCTTTAATTATCAAAGACTTGGTCAATATCCCTTTGTCTTAATTGAAACTTAGGAGGTTTTTTGCCCCAAAAATAGGAAACTCGCCTAAATATACTGTTTGGGTCAATTAGTTTACCAACATGACTGAAATATACTCTATACCTCTTGGTTGTATATGTTGCATATAAGTAAGTATAATATATGCATATTTATTGGAGTATAAAATATACACTTCAACTATATAGGTATGTATTATTTTATAAATTAGATAGTCGAATGGTATGTTACCGTAATTTTTCCAAAATACTATCCTTCTCGACCATTATCATGTTTTTCCATATTAAATGCACTTCGGGCTCTTGAAAAGAAAGACACCCCGAAATGGTGCAGCCGTAAGGAAAACGATAGCGAAAGTCCTTTCCCTTTCACTTGTAGTGTTTTCGAAGTTATACTTTTTAGTTTAAATTCTGCCACTGACATATTTTTCTATCCAAAAATCAAGAATATTGACTTTTTTAATACAGAATGTCAAAACGTAAAAAAAAAAAACGACAGTGGATTCTACCCACGAGGTAAATAGAAGGGGACTTATTCAAATTGGAAAATAATGACAAAAAGAATAAAATAAGCAATTTCAGTTTGTCTCCATCTCATAGCTTCATCCATTGGCTCTTTAGTTGATATTGTCAGCATCCTGAACCTACCCTTCTACCAGCCTTAAACATGATTTTTCTTTAATTAGTACTATATACTAACAATGTAATTTTTTTTTTAAAGGTGAAGAGTAGGTAATTGTTAACACTCAAAAGTAATTTAAGTGTTTAGACGAATTCAGTGACAGTCGAACTGTTCCAGAGCCGAATTTACTTCTAGCCTTCGACTACAAGAACTTCATCGGCTACTAAGGCATCTTAGCCGAGTTGTTAGTTAGAGGTACGACTGAGACTCACTCAGATGTAGACGCCTCAACGACCAAGTCAAAAGGGTTTTCGGACCCTAGAAGCGGTAACGGCCAACAACAGCTAAAAGAAATGGCCATTATCCGAGCAAGATGAGTAGGGGGTGAGAAAATCGGCACCACCTCTCCCATAGTCGGCCATTGAACTTAGTGGGTTACTTGATGGCTGACATGGAGGAGGGGGCACGTTGTACAGTTTTTTTTCCTTTTTTGTACTATAAATAGGATCATTCTTTGTATATAGACGACACAATCAATCAATCAATCAAACAACTTAATTTTTATCTATCTTTTATCCTTTACTTTTATCTTTATAATTTACTTTATTGTACTCAACTGCATTCATGTTTCTTACCTCTTAGTTTACTCATACCACCGTCCTAACATTTTCTGGAGTAGTTGGGGAACTCATTGCTGAAAATTAGAGTTCCGTTTCCAGCCAAAATCGCTTAAGTTAAGAAATCAATTTGTCTCCCGATAATACGGTAGAGAACAAAATTCGGGAGAGAACAATAATATTTCCCATTATCGTGGACATACTCGACTAAGAAATGAGAAATCTTATATATGCACGTATCAAACACTATCTTAAATGATCACTGACAACCTAAATTTGTATTTTTTATATTTAAAAAGTAAATGAATTGGTGTGATAGGTTCTATATTGAAGAAAGATTCTAATATCTATCAAATCATTCACTTCAAAATCTAAGAGAATTTTTGAAGAACTAACTAATCATCTCGGAAATAAATTGTCATATCTAAGCAATCATTCAACTCTTGAATGAGTTCTTGAAGGTTAATCGCATAGATAAATATCTTCAACAATTTAAGGTAACGGAAAAACAGAAAAGAATTTTAGTCTAATACTAAATACACTTTAAGATAGAATTTTATTAGGAGATTACATACTTTTTTTTTCTCTCCAATAGCATAGTTGTGCATCACAAAGATCCTAAAAAGGATAGAAACATAGCATAACATCCAAAGCTTGAAACTAAGGCATTAGTCCTCTAATCCTCTAAAGACCCCTTAATGTTCGGTATGAACGAAAATGTTCTCCACTGAAAATGTTTTCTTGGAAAATGAATTATTGGAAAATAAGTGAATTTCTACTTATTTTTTCATGTTCGTTTTGTTAGTGGAAAATAAGTGAATTTTTTATTTTCTGTAACGACTCGTCCGGTCGTTTTTTAGCTAAAGACCCCTATTTGTTGTTTGACCCTTCTCGTAGACTCTGTGTGGGTTTGTGATGCGCGGGGATGGGTGACACGGACCCCGAGGTCCATTTATATGCATTTCGGATGAAAAACCCAAAACTAGAAATTTAGAGTTGGATAGTTTGACTCAAGTTGACTTTTGGCTAAATGGGTATGTTTTCGGTAGTTCCAGAAGGTCATTTATGACTTAGTCGAGTCATTGATTCGCTTCCCGAGACAATCGTGGCCTTATTTGTAAAGTTTGGATTTTTGTTTCTCCCGAACGATTCTTTAGAAAAGTATGCCTTAGCTTGATTAAATGGGAAATCCAAGGGTACGAGCGAGTTCGTAGCACTGGTTACCTTAGATGAGCATGTTTGGTTTGTGTTCGGGAGTCTTGGGAGTGTTTCGGGTGTTGAATGAGAGTTGGGGCTGTTTTTCCTTTTTTGGTGTCTGATGTCCGCCTTGGCAGCACCAGTGTCCGCTCCGGCGGGTCCGCTTCGGTGAGAGGTTGGCTCACCGAAGCGGGAGTTGAGAGATGGTGAGTTTCCGCGGTGGCGGAGGGTTTGTCCACCGGGGTGAGTTCGCCACCGCGGAGATGAGTTCGTCGTGGCGCTGAGTCGAGGTATCAAGTAACACTGCCTCAGCGAGGTTTTGTTCTCCGGAGCGAGTCCGCTCCAGCAGAGTCGATTTCACCGGTGTGGAATCACTGTTCAGGTGTCCTATTTATTCAATTAGGTCAGAATTATTTTCCCCAAATGTGTAAGTTTTATATAAATAATATAATATGTGTGATTAGACTTTGATTATCACGGGACACAGATGAAGGGCAAGACTATCATCGAGGCTTGATCGTGTAGGGCTCATTTTTTATCTAGAGGTAGGCTACGATTTAGTTTTCGAGATTTCGATAGAAGTGCGTAATTAGTTATAAATATTGAGGGGTATTGGGTGTGTTTGGGGGTCCCACTCATCCGATTGTGATGAACGTTTGAGTGAGTATCAGTATTGAACTATGATGATGGATGATTTAGGGAATCAGCCTTGTGCTGGTTCCGACTACTGCTTATTTGGATTTGTCGCTATATTTGCTTATTGTTTGTTTACTCATCACCCATGCTTTTGATATCATATCTTGATTCTGACTTAGATTAAATAATATGTTGTTGAATCGTGAAAGCATGTGACATGTCATCTCTATACTTGATTGAATCTCATTATATCATGATATCTTGCATTGTATTATCACTTGCATTCATACACTCAGGATTCTATGATATTGGTATGAGAGTGATATGGATATGTTGTGGGTCTAAGAGGCTGGAAAGGTAAGAATACTATGAGATTATGACAACATTGAGATGGGGAAAATGATTGATAAGGCTCGACAAATGAGTCTTGGGCTCTAGTCAGATTCGTGTGTTGAATTTCGGTTGGCTAGGAGCTGTATATAGACTTCGCGGGTCCCCCATAGATGTACGGATCATAATAAAACCTTAACGTATTGTATACCATGTTAAGAAAGGTACCTTGCATATGCATAACATTCATATCATACATACTTATGCTATTTTATTGATAAATTGTGGTTGGACTTGTATTTGAGTGATTGTTGATAACTTGGCTGGATTCTGGATTTGGAAGGATTATACATGCTACTTGATACTTGGATTGTTGTTGGACTCTATAAATCACATGATGCTATATGACTTACTTGAATTATTGAACTATTAATTTAGGGTTATTTGGTGTCAACTTGGTATTTATCTCTGATTATGTATCTTCTATTGTTGTCGGCCTATGATGTCTACTGGGGTACGTTGTGTACTCATGCTACACTTGTTGCATTATTTTTGGATGCAGATTTAGTACATTCCACCTCTGAAGGACCACGTGGTTGAGCCAGAGCAAATGATCTTCAGTGTTTAGGGTGAGGATAATACCTCCAGCATACCCTTGGATGCTCCTTCTCTATTTACTGTCTTTTGTTCGCACTTGAGAGACATGTTAAGACTATGTATTCAGTTTTGACACTTGGTTTCCCATTTCAGACTTGTACCGTATTTTAGTACTCTTGTATTCACATACTAGATCGCTTTGGAGTTATTTTTAGATGAATCAGACTTATTTTTATCAGACATCTTATGTAGTATTGTGTTATCTTCTACTTTTATTTGTGTTATATCAAGTTAATGATTGGGAGTGATTTGCCTATTGGTGGGATTAAGTAGGTGTCACCATGATTCCTAAAAATTGGTCGTGACAAAGTTGGTATCAGAGCCCTAGGTTAAACGGTCTTAAATACAAGAGCAATGTCTAGTAGAGTCTTGCGGATCAGTGCAAAAACGTCTGTACTTATCTTCGAGAGGCTATGGGGGCATTTAAGAAATCTCACTTTCTTTATTCCTTTTGTGCTAAGTTGAATCAAATTGGTATCTGACCTTTGTTTCTATTATCTCACAAATGGTGAGGACTCGTGCCGATGCGACGATGGAGGATGCACCGGCACCGGCTCCGGTGGTGCGCGGTCATGGTAGAGGTCGTGCTCGAGGCCGAGGTAAAGCTAGGCCGGCAACACCAGCTCAGGGCGAAGCATAGAGAGCCAGTTAGGCTCATGCTAGATTTGTTTCCCCTGAGCTGGTTATTGAGCCTCAAGATGATATGCTAGAGGATGAGATGGAGCCAGCCCAGGACCAGCTTGGATTTATTGGTACTTCAGTTCTACATGACACATTGGTCAGGTTATTGAGTGTTCTTGATGGTTTTGGTTAGATAGGCGTACACCATATTACTCCGGGTAGTTCTCATACCCATATGGGAGAAGGGCAGACCCATACCCTTGAGTTTCGTACTCTCGGAGTTCAACCAGCAACGATGTCAGCACCACGTATTGATGAGGTTTATGCTCCAGAGTTTGATCCCCAGCCTACCGGAGAGACAACTATGACCCACGATGAGTGGAATATTTGGGAGCACTTTTTGAACATGAAGCCTTTGGTATTTTATGAACAGTCTGAGGAGGATGCGTATGAGTTCATCATGAGCTGCCATGAGAGGTTGCATACTCTTGGTATTATTTAGTCACATAAAGTTAGTTTCATGTCCTTTCAGCTTTTGGGGGATGCGAAACAGTGGTGGAGGGCGTATATTGATTGCTTATCCGCGGGGACGCCTCCATTGATATGGGTTAGGTTCTACAGAGTGTTCCTTAAGAAGTATGTGTATTTGAGCTTGCGTTTGGACAAGTATGATGAGTTTCAGAAGATTGCACAAGGTAATTATACAGTTGCACAGTATGAGACTCTCTTCCATGCCTTATCCTGTTATGTAACACCTTTGCTACCTACTGAGGCAGAGCGAGTGAGATGTTTTGTTAAAGGATTGATTGTTCCACTTCAGTTGGCTACGTTGCAGTTGGTGGCTATTGGAGCTTCTTTTAAGATTGTAGCTAAGCATGTTAGGATGTTGGAGTTTGTGAGGGGCGAGATGTATAGACATGAGTCCGATAAGAGGGCGAGATGACATTGACAGTCCAGTGGTTCTACTTCCCGTGATTATGGGTATCAGGATAGGTATTAGCAGTAGCAGCCTAGTCGACCAGTTCAGGCAACTCTTCAGATTACTGATGGTGGGGGCCAGTCTTCGAGGGGTTCTTAGTCTAGATTTTTATACTATGATGGTTCAAGTTCTACTATCTCTATTCAGCAGCCCTCAGCGGCTAGGACTTATTATAGTTGTGGAGAGGTTGGGCACTTCAGGAGAGATTGCCCCAGGTAGTTTTTGGGTACCTCTCATTAGGGCTAGCAATTTCACAATAACCCGATGGTTATCCATCCACCCGACCCGATTATATGGACGAAAACCCGACAAAACACAGATTTTAATCGGGTGACGGATGGATCGGGTAATGGATCAGGTCAGATTCGGGTGGACATACATCCAACCCACCACCCGATCCACCACCCGACCCATCCATCCACCCGTTTATAAATTAGTTATTTTTGTGTAGTTCAGTGATAACATACCCCCGACTCATGTCGTTATTAGTACTTGGTTTTATTGCCAATAATTGTTTTTATTTTTCTAAAATTAACGGAAATTCTTTTTCAATTTCAACATGACAATAACGATGATTCCTAGTATCAAAAATGTTATTTTTGTACTACGTTATACATAATTGACATTTTCTATGTTCAACATCACTCTATATATAACTATAACTATTAGCAATATAATAGGTTGAGGAATATTACAATGGGATCAAGATCAAATTATAATGGTAAAGCAAGATAGTATAAAAAACAAGATATTATGAAAACTGAAAAATAAACCAAAAGCACCAAACTGATTGTGCTATAATTTTCATCCGCGACGCACCCGACCCACCTGATTCACCCGTAGATGATAGGTGGATCGGATGTGGATGAAGAAAAAAATAGGGTGACGGATGGGTCGGGTGATGGATAGATGGTTGTCGGGTGGAGGCGGATTGAGCTCCACCTGATCCACCTCCGATCCATTGCCAGCCCTACCTCTCATGCACCTAGGACCCCAACACAAACATCTAGAAGTGGTAGTAAGACTAGCCGTAGAGGATCTCAGTCGGGGCTTGGTAGCCATCAGTCTAGTCATGGTGCATCCCAGTCAAAGAGAGATAAAGCTCGTTCAGGCCGAGGTGGACAGTAGGGTACTCAGATTGAGGTAGGGCGCACTCATTGCTATGCATTCCCTTGTAGGATTGAGGTTGAGGCATCAGACATAATAATCACAGGTATCATCAGTCGATCATCAATCTGCTACTGTGTTATTTGATTCGGGGTACCTACTTTTCTGTTAAATTGGAGCTGTGGTGTGATATACTTGATGTTCCTATTCGTGTGTCTACACCAGTCGGTGATTCTATTATGGTAAATAGAGTTTATCAGATGTATATAGTTACTTTCATAGGTTATGACACTTGGGTAGATATGGTCATCTTAGATATGGTGGATTTCGATGCTATATTAGGTATGGATTGGCTATCACCATATCATGCAATTCTGGAATGTTATTACAAGACGGTCATGCTAGCTATGCCTATTCTTTCGAAGTTAGAGTGGAGATGCACTCCCAGCCTTGCTCCTAGAAAAGTGATTTTGCACATCTAGACTAGGAAGTTAGTGGACTAGGGTTGCTTTTCTTATCTTACTCACATTCAGGATACTAGTGTAGAGACTCCTTCTTTTGAGTCAATTCAGGTAGTTAGTGAGTTCATCGAGGTCTTTCCTTTAGACTTACCGGATATGTCGCCACATAGAGATATTGACTTTTGTATTAATCTTGAGCTGGGTACTCGACCCAATTCTATTCCTTCGTACCATATGGCTTCAATTGTGTTGAGAGAGTTGAAGGAGCATCTTCAGGATTTATTGAGTAAGGGCTTCATTTGACCGAATGTATCTTCATGGGGTGCTCCTGTCTTGTTCGTGAAGAAGAAGGATGTCACTACGCGTATGTGCATTGATTATAGGTAGTTGAACAAGGTCACCGTTAGAAACAAGTATCCGATTCCGCATATTGATGACCTGGTCGATCAGCTTCAAGGTACTTCTGTGTTTTCAAAGATTGACTTGAGATCTGGGTATCATCAGCTGAAGATCAGGGTCGACGATGTTCCCAAGACGGCTTTCCGGACTCGTTATGGGCATTATGAGTTCCTGGTGATGTCATTTGGGCTTACCAATGCCCCCACAATGTTTATGGACTTGATAAATGGGATGTTTAAGCCATATTTGGACTCTTTTGTGATTTTATTCATTGATGATATCCTGATATATTCAAAGAGTCAGGAGGACCATGAGCGTCATCTGAGAGTGGTCCTTGGGATTTTGAAAGAGAAGAAGCTATACACCAAGTTTTCGAAGTGTGCATTCTGATTGAGTTCGATAGCATTCTTGGGATGCGTGGTGTCTAAGGATGGGATCATGCCCAACCCAAAGAAGATAGAGGCAGTTAGGGACTGGCCCAGACTGACTTCTATGACGGATATTCAGAGTTTTGTGGGTCTTGCTAGCTACTATCGCCATTTCATCAAGGGTTTCACTTTTATCGCTTCGCATCTGACACGTTTGACTCAGAAGGAGGTGCCTTTTCAATGGTCCGATTAGTGTGAGGAGCTTTCAAAAGCTCAAGACTCTTTTGACCACAACCTCGATTTTATCCTTTCTGGTGGAGGGGAAGGACTTTACTGCGTATTATGATGCTTCTAGGATTGGGTTGGGTTGTGTATTGATGCAGGAGAGTAAGGTGATCGTTTATGCATCAAGACAGTTGAAGGTGCATTAGAAGAACTACCATGTTCATGATTTGCAGTTGGTTGCTGTTGTGTTTGCCTTGAAGATTTAGAGGCATTACTTGTATGACGTTCATTGTGAGGTGTATACCGACCACCGCAGTCTTCAATACATATTTAATCAGATGGATTTAAATTCTAGATAACGTCGGTGGATGAAGTTGTTGAAGGATTATGATATGACCATTTTGTACCATCCAAGCAAGGCCAATATGGTTGCGGATGCCTTGAGCCAAAAGGCAGTCTACATGGGGAGTTTAGCTTGTTGGGTTGTTTCTTAACGTCCTTTGACATTGGAGGTCCAGTCTCTAGCTAATCATTTTGTGAGAGTTGATATTTTAAATCCGGGTAGGATTCTGGCTTGTGTGGAGGCGAGGTCATCTCTTTTGGATCAGATTCGAACACACCAATATGATGACATGAAGTTTTGTAAAATCAGAGACAAGGTGATGAGTGGTGAGGCCAAGGAGGCCATGATTGATAGTGAGGGTGTTATGAGGATCAAGGGTAGAGTATGTGTGCCTCGTGTGAGAGATTTGATCAGATTGATTATGGAGGACGCCCACAATTCTAGGTATTAGATTCACCCATGTGCTACTAAGATGTATCGTGATCTGAAGTAGCACTATTGATGGGGTAGAATGAAGAGAGACATTGTTGATTTTGTGTCTCGATGTCATAATTGTCAGGAGGTCAAGTATGAGCACCAACGACCAACGACCCAGTGATGTGTCTTAGAGGATGCCCATTCCCGAGCGAAAGTGGGATATGATTGCTATTGATTTTGTTGTTGGGTTGCCCAAGACTTTGGGAAAATTTGATGTTATTTGGGTCATTATTGATAGATTGACCAAGTGTACACATTTCATTCCTGTCCAAATGACTTATAATGCAGAGAAGTTGCTAAGAGCTACATCCGTGAGATTGTTCGTCTTCATGGGATTCCTGTTTCTATCATCTCAGATCGGGGTACTTATTTTACTTCGCATTTCCGGCGGAGTTTGCAAAAGGAGTTGGGTACTCGCTTGGATCTCAGTATAATATTTCACCCTCAGACCGACGGTCAGTCTAAGTGGACTATTCAGGTATTACAGAGCATGTTACGTGCCTGCATGATTGATTTTGGTAGTCATTGAGAACATCTCTTACCTTTGGCAGAGTTTGCGTACAACAACTATCACTCAATTATTGATATGGCACCGTTCAAGGCTTTATATGGTAGGAGATGTCGATCTCCGATTGGTTGATTTGATGCGTTCGAGGTTCGGCCTTAGGGTACCGATCTATTAAGAGATTTCTTGGAGAAGGTGAAGATGATTTAGGATAAGCTCTTGACAGCTCAGAGCATGAAGGAGTATGCGGACGGGAAGGTCCGAGATTGGAGTTCATGGATGGTGATAGAGTTCTCCTGAAGGTCTCACCCATGAAGGGTGCGATGAGGTTCGACAAGAGAGGGAAGTTGAGTCCGAGATACATTGGACCTTTTGAGATTCTTCAAAAAGTTGGGGATGAGGCATATGAGTTGGCTCTGCCACTAGGTGTTTTAGGAGGTCATCCAGTTTTTCATGTATCTATGCTGAAGAAGTATCATGACGATGGTTCTTATATCATTCAGTGGGACTCCGTGTTGCTTGATCAGAATTTGGAGTTCGAAGAGGAGCTTGTGGCTATTTTAGATAGACAAGTGAGGAAGTTAAGATCGAAAGAGATAGCTTCTGTAAAGGTTCAGTAGAGGCATCGTCCTATTGAGGAGGCGACTTGGGAGACCGAGTCTTATATGCGAAGCAGATATCCGAGCTTGTTCACTACTTCCGGTACGTTCCCTCTGATCATTTCTCTCTATTCGAGGATGAACATTATTTTAGTTAGTATCTGATGTAACGACCCGTCTGGTTGTTTTTAGCTAAAGACTCCTATTTGCTTATTTGACCCTTATCATAGACTCTGTGTAGGGTTTGTGATGCACGAATATGGGTGGCACGGATCCCGGTGTTCATTTATATGCATTTCAAATAAAACCCTAAAACTAGAAACTTAGAGTTGGATAGTTTGACTCAAAGTTGACTTTTGGCTAAATGGGTTCGTTTCTGAGTTTCGTTGCTTTCGATAGTTCCGGAGGGTTATTTATGACTTAGTTGAGTCATTGGTTCGCTTTCCGAGACAATTGAATGTATTTTGTGGCCTTATTTGTAAAGTTTAGATTTTGTTTTCTCCCGGATGATTCTTTAGAAAAATATGCCTTAGCTCGATTAAATAGGAAATTCGGGGGTAAGAGCGAATTCATAGCACTAGTTACTTTAGACGAGTATGTATGGTTTGTGTCTGGGGGTTCTCGGGAGTGTTTTGGGTGTTGAACGGGAGTTGGGGTTGTTTTTCCTTTTTCTGGTGTCTAATGTCTGCCTTGGCAGCACCAGTGTCCGCTCCGGCGGGTCCGCCTCGAAGAGAGGTTGTCTCGCTGAAGCGCGAGTTGAGAGATGGTGAGTTTCCACTCAGGCGAGTTCGCCGTGGCGCTGAGGCGAAGTGTCGAGTGACACTGCCTCAACGGAATTTCATTCTTCACAGCGAGTCCGCTCCAGCGGAGTCGATTCCGCCAGGGCAAAATCATTGTTCATGTGTTCTATTTATTCCATTAGGTCAGAATTCTTTTTCCCAAATAGCAAGTCTCAAACTTAGAGCCGCCATAGAGCATTTTTCAGAGGTCTAAGAGCAAATTCATCCTTGGCGTAAGTGATTCTTCCTTTGTGAATTAAGTTTTATGCTTGGTGATACAATGTGAATATAAGTGGGGAAGATGAGTTATTCTTTCTTGTGAGAATAAGAGAGTTATGTTATTGATTAATTGAGGTTTATGGATTAGTTTACTTGTATTATCATGGATTAGTGATGGATATTGTTAGAGTATCATATTTGAAGGCTTAATTTGGTTAAAAAACATATTCCAATTGGGAAATTTTTTTAGGGTTTCAAATTGGGGCTTTTCGATTATTGTTCAATTAAGGGTTCAAATGTGTATAGATTTTCAATTAACTTAAGGATATGACTACCTAGTATGTATGCATTTTAAAGTTCAAGTCTTGGTAGCGTGGGCCCGAGATTAGTATCTAAAGTCTTGTTTTATGTGTGTAAGTTTTATATTAACGATATAATATGCATGATTAGACTTTGATTAACACGAGGCGCAGAGGAAGGACAAGACTATCATCGAGGCTTGATCATGTAATGCTCTTGTTCGGCCCAGAGGTAGGCTACAATTTATTTTTTTGATATTTCGATAGAAGTGCGTAATTAGTTATAAATATTGAGGGATATTTGGCGTGTTTGGGGGTTCCGCTCAGCCGGTTGTGATGAATGTTTGAGTGGGCACCGATGTTAAACTGTGATGATGAGTGATTTGGAGAATCAACCTTATGCTGGTCCGACTTTAAATTTGTCACCATATTTGCTATTGTTTGTTTACTCATCACTTATTATTATCTTCCGCATTGATGGGAATTGAGGAGTAGTAAGGAATGATAAAGAGTGAAATTCAGTCACCCTCTCCACTTTCTTTTCTTGAGAAGAATGCTCTGGTTTGGCATAAATGCCACTAGGTCATCTATGATTTGCATCTCCAAGAATGAAGGACAGAAGATTGGAAAACGAAAAAGAAAGCCAGGGCGTCCAGTGGATGAAGTCTACCTTTGTAATGTCAGGCTGAAAAGGGGTACCCCTCAAAAAATGTTTTTTTTTCTACAGCCCCACCCCCCGCTGCGAACCCCCCCTTCCCCTCCCCCCATTTTTTTTTTTGAAAAAAAGTTTTAAATTCCTTTTTGGTTTTGTACACCAATCTACCCACCCCCGCTGGGAACCCCTCCCCAAAAAAAAAAATTAAAAAGTTTTAAATTTTTTAGTTTTCTACACCAACCCCCCACCCCTCCGACCCTACCTCTCCTCCAAAAAATATTAATTTTTTGAAAAAGAGTTGACTTTTTTTGTTTCTACACCACCCACCAATTCATCTTCCCACCCCCTCCTTTCTGTGTCCCGCACCAATAACCCCTCCCAATTTTTTTCTAGTTTATATGTTTATTTTACTTTTATAAAATATAAAAAAATTGTGTGGTTAAATTTGGTGTGTGGGGGTTGTGGTTGGAGTGTGGGAGTAAGATAAAATTCTCATTTTTATAAAATAAAATAAAATAAATATATGAAATAGAAAATTGGGATGGGGGTAGTGGTGCGGGACAGGGGGTGGGGTGTCGAAACAAAGAAAACTCTTTTTTAAAAAAAAAAAATTGGGGGGACGTAGGTGGGTGGGGTGGGGGTGGGGGGGTCCACAGCAGGGGGTGGGGGAGAGCTAGCTGGACAAAGATGGATTGAAGGTCAGATAGATTTGAGTTCAAGTGGCACAACACCTTCAATTGACCATGGGGTGAGGGGGGTTGGTGTAGAAAACCAAAATTTTTTTTTATAACTTTTAAAAAAAAACTTGGGGGTGGGGGGTTTGCAGCAGGGGTGGGGGAAGTGGTGTAGAAAATAATAAATAAAAAAAATTATGTTGTGGGGGGGGGGGTTGCGGGGTGGATGGAGGGGTTGCATAGGGTGGTCGGATGGTTGGACGGTGGATTGATTGGTGGTGGGGTAGTTGGTTGAATGTCACTTGGAGACTTGTTTTCTCTAATTTAATTAGTAAAGTCATTTTCCTCATTTTTGAGTAACTTGTTTACCTAAAGCAAATATTTTCAATTTTTTTGACCAAACGAACATAAGAAAAATGTTTTCCTCCGTACCCGACACACCCTAAGTCTCTCTTTCTTTTCTTTTCTTTCCATCAGTTTTTACACGCTACTTAAAATACAAATGGTGAATTATATACCTATCAACCAAAGTAGTCAAAGAAAAGGATGGTAGAAAGGGTCATTAAGCAACGTCAAGCTAGCTTCTTAAGGTATCAAGTACTTTTCCTGGAAAAAGAAAAAAGGTTCCTTCAAAGGCAAGCAGATTAACGCAGCACAGGTTCAGTTGGAATCCCATCTCTTCACTCTACTGAAAATGAAACGAGATGACACAAGGAATCCGGAAAAATAAGGGACACAAGTTGGAAAAAAAATTAGGTTAAGATTACTGCATCAGGTTAATTAAAGAATATGCCGCAATTAAAACTCTCAGACAAATGCACAAGAATCCATTCTTATAATTGTCTAGAAAGAAAGTTCATAGTAGCAAAACCATTTGATAAACCTAAAATTGGTTGTGTGCAGCACATATTTGAGCTATCAACTCTTTATTCAACATCATAATCACTATTCAAATACTTCAGTGAACCTAGCTATCTACTTATATCATAATGCAGAATTACCACATTCTATAGAAACGGAACATTTGATGGAAGTGGCGTACATCATTCCCATACGCACCGAATTTCATGCCCTTAATGCACTTCCCTTCTCACGTCTTTAGATTGTGATTATTTGTCCCTGGACCAGTCCCCACTTTTACCTCCAGTTTTCCGTTCAAGCCTGATATCTGTAATCTGGATATTTTTCGAAGCGGCCTTGCACATATCATACACTGTTAAACTAGCAACACTTACTGCTGTCAAGGCTTCCATCTCCACACCCGTTTTTCCATCTGAAGCAGCTTCGCCTTCTATTTCAACACTAAAATCTCGAGGGTTCAAAGCCAAGTCCACTCGAACATGTGTCAAGTTGATGTTGTGACATAGTGGGATGAGATTGCTTGTTTGCTTCGCTCCACAAATTCCAGCTAATTTTGCCACACTCAGGACATCACCTTTTCCCATTTGATTGGCTGAAACCAGATCAAACACCTTTCTTCCTAATATAACCTTGCCACGTGCAATTGCCACTCTCCTACTAATATCTTTAAGAGATACATCCACCATTTGAGCTTCTCCTTTGCTGCCAATATGTGTCAATCCAGCAAAAGATTCTTTAACATCCATTTCCGTTGTACTAAGGTTCAAGTCTTGTGTAATACTTTGATTGTCAATTGAACCAGAAAGGCTAGATGGAGGAGGTTCGCCAAAGACAGATTCCATTTCCTAGTAAGAAGAGCAATATTTTTCAGGAAGCTGAAGAAAGCATCCAGCGCCAACTTTACAAGCTTCAAGCTCAATTTATGCAAATAATATCTCCCTCATGAGTCATGAATAATAATCAATTAGAGTATGAGATTAGAAACTTAACTTCTTTTGCAAAATATGAGCCCTGCATTAACTGTCTCCCCTTTTTTCCCCTTTTGATTAGTAAGAGCCCGGTATTAGCTTTAAAGGCTCATGTTTTATGCAAATAATATCTCCCTCGTGAGTCATAAATAATAATCAATTAGAGTACGAGAGTAGAAAATTAATTTCTTTTGCAAAATATGGGCCCTGCATTAACCTTCTCCCCTTTTTTCCCCTTTTAATTAGTAAGAGCCCGGTATTAACTTTCAAGGCACATCTTTTACTCTGTGCTGTGCTGAGTCTGCTGATTAAGTCATTCTCAAAGCTCTGATTGAGAAATAAGTAAACATTCTGACCAACTAACATAAATGTTCTTGCACAAACTCCATAGTTTACTATAAACATAATATATCGACAACCCCTTAGACTTGCCAGTAAATTTTATTTAGACACTCAAACTACGGCATTTTTGATTGAACACCTGAACATATGATAAATTGTTACTATTAGACACCTCCAACTCAAAATTTTGAAAAAGCTTTTGTGTGTGTTCAAAAGCGCCCATTATGTAGATAAGTTAACCACTTAAAATATGTCACCTTCTTTAGTTATACGCATTAACCTCACTAACCCGAAGAACCTCATGCATGTTTCCATTAATGCTAATATGTATAATTGAAGGAGGAGGCAAATTTAATGTGATTAACATATCTACGTAATGGATGCTTGTGAACATACGCAGAAACTTGTCCAAAATATGAGCTGAAAGTGTGTAATAGGAACACTTTATCATGTGTTCAAATGCTCAATTGGAACAAATCATAGTTTGAATGTCGAAATGAAATTTAATGGCAAGTTTAAGGGGCTGCTGATGTATTCAGCCTTAATATAGAAGCTGACAAGACGTAATTGGCCTTTTATCTGCATCTTCCATGTAATGTGGCAACTTATCATAAGAAAAGACTTTCTTGAAGGATTTTTTTAAAAAAATAGCTTGATACCTATCGACACCCAACCCATTCAATCCGTTAGTTACCCCACCGAACAGAGGATGAGATTCTGGATAGATTATTTAAATCAATCCGCTGATTTGTTTTTAAAATGTCTTCATCAGAAGGATATCAAGCATTCAAAAAATGAGACTACCGGTTTCTTATTCTCTTAATGGACCTCAACATTCATTTTGGCAAATTAAACTTAAGCCTAAAGTATCGACAGTATTGAAACAAAACTTTAAGAACCTGTTTATGGTGTACCTGATTGAGCTCGGAAATAGCTTTGGATAAATCATGGCTACCATTACTGCTGAATAACCTTCTTGAAAAAGGTAATGTTGTTGACACAACTCGGCGAAGAAACATCACTATTCAACTGCTTCAACGAAGCCCCTTAACTGCAACCAGACAAAACCATAAGGAGCAAAGAAAATTTTGACATAAAGTTATCAACTTCCACTTGAGGCATATTCACAAACAACAACAACAACAACAACAAATCCAGTGTAATCCCACAAGTGGGGTCTGGGGAGGGTACGATGTACGCAGATATTACCCCTTTATGGGGTAGAGAGGTTGTTTCCGATAGATACTCTGCTCGAAAGAAAAGACCGGGATGTGACAACAAATAGTAAGGTAAAAAGCATGGTATCAAGAAAAATATGGCAACAGAATAGTAAAACCATAACGAGCAAAGAAAATTTTTCACATAAAGTTATCAACTTTCACTGAGACATTTTCACAAACACCTTGATGATTGTACTTGGGTAATAGTACTAAACAAGAGATAAAAAGTTCGAAATGTTTTGTTAATTTTGAGAATTACAGCGGAATGAATGGTGAGAATAATGTAGGAAGCAAGAAATAAAGAGAAAATTTAACCTGATGCTGCCGGAAAAAAGTTAAAGAGAGAGAGAAGAGATAACGGAGAATCCCCAGTCAGACTTACAAGTTGGGCGTTCAAGAGAATTTATTGATAGAAACGAGGACAGGGTTTGTAAGAATTTTGTAACCTGAATGGTGAAATCAGATGTCTGCACATATCTTCAGTGTGCAACTTTCATGTTTAAAAATGGACAACAACACCAACAACAAAATATATATATAGTAAAATCTTATAACATGGCGTATGGAGAGTTTAGTGTACACACTTTACCTCTATCTGGTACATAAACTGTTTTTCAAAAGAATCTTGAATCAAGAGAAAATATAAGCAAAAGCAAAAGATACATATATATATATATATATATAATAAAATCTTATAACATGGCATATGGAGAGTTTAGTGTACACACCTTACCTCTACATGGTACATAAACTGTTTTCAAAAGAACTTGGATCAAGAGAAAATATAAGCAAAAGCAAAAGATACGGTCAGACACGTGTAAAAAATTTAAAGCAATATAAAAATGTAAGTAACGAAAGTGAATAAATCATAATAAAATATTTTGAAAAGAAGCAGTAACTATCACATGTAAATAGACTGTAATCAGTAATATAATCAGATAAATTAAGTAATGCAACAATCAAATCGTAATAGAAATTTAAAAAAATTTAAGCTAGTGCACAAAGATAATAAAAATCCAAATACAAAAATGAAAACCTCACATAAATCAACTAGCATTCTACCTTGTTACTCGACCTTCGTAGGATCATGTCCTCGGTAAGCTAAAGTTGCACCATATCCGGCCTAATCAAGGTGCTCAACTATTTATAGCCTTCAATGAATATTTAAAGTTTGGAGAAAGACTCATTCCTTCTAAAGCACATTTACTATATATTTTAAAATTTAAAGAATATGAAAAAAGTAGATTTCTCTTATGTGAAGATTGAGATAGCTTTTTTAGACGCTAAAGGTGCATGCATGTTAAGACATGTTTGGCCAAATTACAAAGACGCTCTTCCTTTAGAGAGCCTTTTCCCTTAGAGGTCTTCAACATTATTTTCCCGTTCCTCTATATATGAAAATATTATACATTGTCATATGTAACTAAGTTCATAAAATTAATGTACATTACGCTTGAATGCATATTTCAATCCGAATTTGAAGAAAAAAATTAGTAATTTTTTCATTGTGCGTATTGCTCTCTTTATTGAGTAAATAACTTACTAATAACCAAAAAAAATTCCACGTCTAAAAATATCAAATGAAAATCATGTTAAAGTTGCATTGTGTTGGGGTGATGATATAATATATGAATCTGACACAATTAGATAAGTTGTGACTCACGCAGTTATTAAATTTTCATTAAATGTTAAGTACGATTGGTTATTGAGAAGCTTGCATATTACAATGAAAACTAATCCGAATGAGTCAAGGCTTATTATTTTGGAATAGATGTGTAAACGTGTAAATATGTTTCCTACCCTTAATTAGAATATTTCCATATATTGTGTAAATATAATTATGGTAAGACTAGGATTCCTCTTTTGTATAGACTTAGGATTCCTATTGTATAAGGGATGAATATTGTACTCTATATATACCTTGATATTAATGAAAAACTCCCCAAGGGAGATTAATATCATCTCACATGGTATCAAGAGCCAAATAAACAAATCCCTAAAAACCTTTCTCTTCCACAGCCGCCGGCTGCCTCTCCTACGCCGCGGCCCTCCCTGATTTTCTTCTTATTTTTCGGGTTTTGTTCTTCCTTTCTTCTCTTCTCTAAATGGCTATCCCTGATTCTGCCACACTATCTGACGCCTCTACCTCCACAAATCCCACCACAAAGTCATCACCCCCGTTTCATCCTGCCCTTACTGTTTCCAACATTAAGAACCATATTCTCATTATTCTTGATCAAGAAAACAACCAGTATTCTCCATGGGTTGAACTTTTTCGCAATCATGCATGTCTCTATAACGTGCTTGACCACATTGATGACATTATTCCGCGCCCTACGGAGGTTGATGATTCTATCTGGCATCGTCTCGACGCCGGCGTCAAACAATGGATATATGATAGTATCTCTCAGGATTTGCTCTTTACTATCATGAAATCTGACTCTACAGCCTTTGACTTGTGGAATCGTTTGGAGGAAATTTTTCAGGACAACAAGCACACTCGTGCCGTGTATTTGGAAGAACAGTTCAACAAAACACGTCTTGAAAACTTCTC
This sequence comes from Anisodus tanguticus, assembly GCA_034509755.1. Taxonomy (NCBI): domain Eukaryota; kingdom Viridiplantae; phylum Streptophyta; class Magnoliopsida; order Solanales; family Solanaceae; genus Anisodus; species Anisodus tanguticus. The sequence continues at coordinate 9,171,883 of CM067552.1, read as the reverse complement.
CAATGTCTCTGAGTACTGCAAGCAGCTTAAACTTCTAGCGGATCAACTCTCCAACATCGACACGCCTGTCACTAACGATAAAATGGTGCTACAAATGATTTCTGGCCTTACTAAGGGCGAATATGATACTTTGGCCACCATAATTCAACAGGCAGATCCGCTACCGAGTTTTAACAAAGCTCGCTTACAATTGTTGCTCGAAGAAACCCGTCGTGCTAAGCAGGATGAGCACGCCCAGCAGGTGTTAGTTGTCGACACGCAACCCCAAGATCAGACGCCACCAGACAACTCCCAACAGCGGCAGGGCCGCGGCGGCAAGGGTGGAAAAGGCCGCGGCGGTAGAGGAGGCCGTGGTCGTGGCAAGGGTCACGGTCAACAGAACCAACAACAACAACAACAACAGAGATCGCAGAACAACTGGGCCGCGGCTCCTCAGCAGTTCGTCTACAGCGCCGCGGCACCACAGTTCAGAGTCGCGACGCCCCAGTTCAGAGCCGCGGTGCCCCAGTTCAGAGCCGCGGCGCCAAGTCCATTCAAGTACCAGCAGCCATACAATCCGTATTCTTACCCCAGTTTGTTAGGCCCCGCTCCAGCCCTACAGCAGGCCCACCTCATGCAAGGTCAGGTCCCGCAGTCCTCCTCCGGCATGACACCCACTGAGTTGGGTCAGGCGTTCAAGACACCCTCTCTATGCAATGACGACAATACTTGGTACATGGACTCGGGCGCCACATCTCACGTCACCCGGTCTGCGGTACTATTCCTAAACTGTTTAGTTTAAAGCATCCTCAATATGTTACAGTTGGTAGTGGACAACGCATTCCAGTTAAGGGTTATGGTACCTCATACACACAACCTCCTTATCCACCCTTCTCCCTCAACAACACCCTATATGCCCCACACATGAGTAAGAACCTCATATCTGTCCGCCAATTTACTCGTAATAATTCTGTCTCTGTGGATTTTGACCCTTTCGATTTTACTGTGAAGGATCTTCATACGGGGACACCTCTTACGAGATGCTATAGCACGGGGGATCTCTATCCATTCACTTCCACCTCTGCTGCCAAATCTTGCTCTCCCGTCACTCTAGCGGCTATTTTTTTTTCAACTTGGCATAATAGGCTTGGTCATCCAGGAGTCCCAGTTTTTAATTTTCTTAGAGGCAACAATTTCATTGCTTGTAATGGGAAACTTGCCCAAAATTGTGTTTCTTGATCTTTAGGCAAACATATTCGTCTTCCGTTTAAATCATCTACTAGTGTTACATTTGCTCCTTTTGATATCATACATGCCGATTTATGGACATCTCCTATCTCTAGTTCTCTCGGTCATAAATACTATCTTGTGTTGCATGATGATTTTTCACACTACGTTTGGTTATACCCTCTTAAATCTAAATTGGAAGTGTTTGTCAAATTTCTTGAGTTTCACAAGTTCATTCAAACACAATTTGGAAAAGGCATAAAATCATTTCAGTGCGATAATGGTCGTGAATTCAATAACTCTATGTTTCACCGCTTTTGTACCAATAATGGCATGGTCTTTCGCTTCTCCCTGCCCTCACACCTCACCACAAACGGTAAAGCTGAAAGAATCATCCGCACCATTAACAATATGATTCGCACCCTATTGATTCATGCCTCCCTCCCTCCACCCTTCTGGGTCTATGCTGCTAAAATGTCAGAATACACTCTAAATATTCTCCCTACTAGCACTCTTCACAATATGACCCCTACCGAAATCCTCTACCATATAATCTCCTCTTATGATCATCTACGGATTTTTGGTTGTCTGTGCTATCCCAACCTTAGCTCCACCGCCTCTCATAAGCTCGCTCCTAGGTCCACTCCATGTGTCTTTCTAGGATTCCCGCCGAAATAGGGGCTATCTATGCTATGACTTGTCGACTCGTCAGATCCACATATCTCGTCACGTCACATTCGACGAGACCACCTTCCCATTTTCGAATCTTCCAAAATTCCAAAAATAGGACTACTCATTTCTTGATGAGTCTGCCATCTCTCCCCTTATAATCGAACAACTCACGTCCTCTGTTCCGTTGTCAGAGCCGCGGCCTCGAGGGGAGGCGCCGCGGCGCCTGATTTCCAGAGAGCAATCTTTTGAAACACCGTCGACAGCCGCGCGCGCCCGTGCCGAGGCGCTGTGGCTCCCAAACTTCAAGAGAAGCTGGTCAACTTTCTAGCGCCGCGACTCTCGATCCAGGAGCCGCGGCGCCTCCGACGGCTTCGCCCCCACCTTCTCCTTATCCGACTTTACCCCCGTCTCAGACACCACTCCGCCACCCACTGTCCCTACCCATCCAATGGAAACTCGTTCAAAGCATGGAATCTTCAAACCCAAAGTCCATTTCAACTTGTCTGCCCAAACCATCTCTCCACTTCCAAAGAACCCAAAATTGGCCAAACAAGACCCTAATTGGAATGCGGCTATGTATGAGGAATTCAATGCTTTAACTAAACAACACACGTGGGATCTAGTACCTAGACCTGAGGGGTGAATGTCATTCGTTGTATGTGGCTATTTCGTCACAAGTTCAGAGACAATGGGGATCTTGAGAGGTATAAGGCCTGTCTTGTGGCTAATGGCACAAATCAGCAGGAGGACATTGATTGTGGTGAGACCTTCAGCCCGGTTGTCAAACCGGCTACCATCCGCACAGTTTTGAGCATTGCCATGGGAAAACACTGGCCGATCTATCAGCTTGATGTGAAGAATGCATTCTTACATGGGGATCCGAGAGAGACATCTACATGCATCGGCCACCGGGGTTCACCCATCCAGCAGTTCCTCACTATGTGTGCCGTCTCCGTAAGTCACTATATGGCCTGAAGCAGGCCCCCCGTGCGTGGTATGATCGCTTTGCTAGGTATATCTTGCAGATTGGGTTTGTATGCAGCAAGAGTGATACATCACTTTTCATTTTTCATCGAGGTAGTAGCACTGCTTACTTATTACTTTACGTGGATGATATTGTTCTTACCGCCTCCTCCGACGGATTGAAAAATGAGATTATTGTCTTGCTCAAGTCCGAATTTGCAATGATTGATTTGGGGAAGCTGAGTTACTTTTTGGGGATATCAGTGACCAGGTCTGCCAATCATATGTTCTTGTGTCAGCGTAAGTATGCAAAAGATATTGTGTACAGGGCTAAGATGGCGAACTGCAAAGAGGTGCCTACTCCAGTTGATTCCAAATCTAAGCTCAGTGCTATGGATGGTGCTCCAGTCTCTGATCCTACTCTGTATAGGAGCCTTGCAGGTGCACTTCAGTATCTCACATTCACCAGGCTAGACATAGCTTATGCTGTTCAGCAGGTGTGCTTATTTATGCATGCCCCCAGGGAGTCTCATTTCACTGCTCTTAAGCGTATCATTCGATACATTAAGGGCACTCTTGATTATGGTTTGCACCTATACCCTCTGCACCAGACATGTTGCTTTCATATACGGATGCAGATTGGGCAGGGTGTCCAGACACGCGACGCTCCACCTCCGGCTTTTGTGTTTTCTTAGGGGATAATCCGATTTCTTGGCGCAAGCGACGAGCTACCCTATCTCGCTCCGGTGCCGAGGCTGAGTACAGAGGCGTTGCAAATGTAGTAGCTGAGATTTCTTGGCTCAGAAATTTACTGTTAGAACTTCAGTGTCATTTGCGTCAGGCATCTATTGTGTATTGTGATAACATCTCTGCCATCTATCTTTCTCATAATTCGGTTCAACATCAGCGAACTAAGCATATTGAGATAGACCTACACTTCGTTCGTGAGAAAGTTGCATTAGGCCATGCCAGTGTGTTACATGTTCCATCATCCTATCAGTATGCAAACATATTTACCAAAGGACTTCCCAGACAGTTATTTCTTGACTTCAGATCCAATCTCAGCGTCCGGCCTCCTCCCGCTCCGACTGAGGGGGTGTGTAAACATGTAAATATGTTTCCTACCCATAATTAGAATATTTCCATATATTGTGTGAATATAATTATGGTAAGACTAGGATTCCTCTTTTGTATAGACTTAGGATTCCTATTGTATAAGGGATGAATATTGTACTCTATATATACCTTGATATTAATGAAAGACTTTCCAAGGGAGATTAATATCATCTCACAAGATGATCAATTTCTATTGTTCAAAGGTAATGCTCGTTATTATGAAATTCACATACTTGACAATGAATCTTTAAGGAAAGAGCGTCTTTGTAATTTGATTAAAGGTGCCTCAATAGGCATGAGCCTTTAAGGTCCAGAAAAGCTTCCTCAATTGTTATATCAGAGCAGAAAATTGGACTTTGAATCTAGTAACGCGAGTTCAAATCGCGGTGGAACCTTTCCTTTTCCTTTTTCTTTTTCCGTTTCTCCTCTAAGTACCAAAACTCTATGCAATTCAACGTTATATTCTCTACTTCCCAAGTGTAGTGTATCCTATTCTGTCTTACGTAATATCACAAAAAAAATCTCTTTTTCTTTTCTTTTTCCATTTCTCCTCTAAGTAACAAAACTCTACGCAATTCAACGTTATTTTTTCAACTTTCTAAGTGTTATCTTTCTATTGTTTTATTGTACCATATTGTATAATAAATACTCCTATAACGTATCTTCAAATTGCCGTTACATAATATCACAAAAATATTCTCAAAAAGATAAGATAATTGCTAAAATAAGATCATTAAATAATAACAAAAATAAAGTAAGAAAATAATAAATCAATTCAATCGTCACATAAAACAAAAAATTTCATGATTACATAATAACAACATTACCATTAAAATTTAGCTTAACAATCAAAACAAATATTATATTTAACGTCACACTAGTTAGGGTAAGAACCATCCAAACAAGCCCTAATCAGCTAATTAATCCATTTTTACTTTCAATTCACCTCCACTTTTCTCTCTCTACAACTGCACACAACAAACAATGGACCAACAATTGTCCCTCGGGGCATAGCTCGATGGAAAATGAGGGGAACTTAAAATCCAGCTGGAGGCCTGCAGCGTGAGTTCGAACCATAGTGGGAGCAATTTTCTCTCTTCTAGGTAGGACCTTGTAGGTGATATCAGTTGCTTTGTTCTCAAACACTGGTCATTCAAGCACATCCCGCGATTTACTGGTAGTAGTGCTGAGGGACCGGGACTACTATCTCCAGGAATGATCTGGCGTAAGCTGGGAAGCTAGATATAAAAAAAATGGACCAATAACTACCAAAACCCAAACGCCGAAAAATTCGAGACGTTATCTTCGATATACTTCAAACTAAAGCTGGCCAGTGAGCCGGGTCGGCCCGGTCTCGACCCCTCCCCGATCCCCCCTAAAAAAATGGTGTCGGGACTCGAAACCGAGACGAGACCTGGGCTCGTCCCACCCAGGCCCGTACCGCCCCAGACCCGCCACGCCTCGACCCCGTCTTTGCAAAAATGACTGTTGCACAACGACCATTTTATATTTTGGCCATTGTGCAACAGCCATTTTTGGCCTCCCACCCCATAAACCCCCCTACCCCCTTAATATTTATTTTTAACCCCTAAGTTACTATATTTACACTTTAACCCAATTTTTCCAACTATAAATACCTCATTCTCTCTTCATTTTAATCTCACAAATATTTCTACAATCTCTCTAATCTCTCAACTCTGTTTATCTTTCTACAAGTCTACAATTACATTGCCTACTAAATATTTTATTTTATTTGCTCATTTATATAATTGTATCAAAGTTCAAAAATTGAGATTGAAGTTGGCAACTAGCTTGAAGATCATCCATCGAGCAAATATTTAATTTTCAACCTCGTTTACAAGTCGACGTTACGTCAGCGTTTGGTACCTTCATTCATTCTTTAAATTATTATTGTTACTTTATTTTAATTATCACACTTAATTTCATTATCTTTAATTATTTATTTGCATAATTAAAATGGAAGGATTAAGAGGTATGTTTAAGGGTAAGGATAAGGGTAAGAGTGCTTATTTTAGTAGGGGTAACAAGGGCAGGGTACTTCTTTTAGTCATCATATTCCTAAACATGATGATTTGATTGATTATACTCATATAGATGAAACATGATTTTTTAATGATATACGATTAGATAATGAGATATATTCTGCAACTGAACTAGACTTTAACTTAGAAGATAATCTAGATGACACACCCACTAGTGCACCTCAAACTGAAACTGGAACGTCTCATATTCCCCCTAGTATGAAACGAGGCCCCACATAACGAAAATTAAAATCAACTTCATGGATTTTTTTTGATATGGACTAAGAGAATCAAGTAGTTAGATGCAAAAATTGTAAAGATGTTTATAAATTTAAAATGGGAAAAGGTCAGGGTGAGACGGGAGGTGTACAAAGCTTTCACAAAGTAGGTGGGATGAATACGAGGCTACAAAGTCGGGTGCGCCAATGCGCTCTCAGTCGGGACAAGGTTTACATAGTGTCCCGGACTAAGTACAAGGTCAAATTAACCTGACGACGGGGGAATTGTAGGTCCTAAATATGATAAACATAGAGATAGAGAAGCAATAACAAAATTAGTTGCGGTGGAGGGTTTGCCTTTTTCATTTCCTTCCTCCCCTTATTTTATTCATCACATAAGAGATATGTATAATCCTATTTTTAACGGTTTCCTAGATCAACTGTTAGGAGAGACGTTTTTAAATTCGCACACGAATATCAACTGCAGGGTGTTGTACCGTTCCAAGCAGTTCTAAATGAAGAATGACATGAAGACTTGCTTAAATAATGGAGGGAAAATGAGAAGACATTTATGACACTATCAAAGATGACCCGAGATGTCCTGAACATTCAAGCGTCATCAACATCGTCTGAAAGCGCTTTTTCTGCCGGAAGATTTCAAATAGGAGAGCACAGACACTTCTTAGCGGGAAACAGCTTGGAGATTGCAGTTTTATTTAGAGATTGGATATGAGCGGAGAAGATGCGGTCAACCGGAGATCAACAAAGAATATGACAAAAATTATAACGAAATCTTGTCTGACGGAGGTGGAAGCGGCGTCGACTAGTTTGACCAACAAACTCCAATTCCAACCGAAGAACCACAAGACATTGTGAAAAAAATTAGAAAATATGTTTATAAATATGTGATTTTTTTTTCCAATTTTGAAATTGTATTACAAAAAAAAATCATATTTCTATTAAATAATATAAGAGGTACAAAAACAACTTTGTTATATTTTTATTACACTATCTTGTTCAATTATTAAAGTGTTTATACATGTTATTTTTTAAAATTAAGTGAAAAAAAAAATGAAAAACCCGAATACCGACTCGACCCCGCCCGCCAAGACTGATCCCCTTTTCCGATGGGACCGGGAACGGGACGAAACATCGGCGGGTTTTCCGTCACGCCAGGACCCGCCCTCCCCAATCCCGTCAGGTCCCGTCACGCCAGGACCCGCCTTGGCCCTCCCCGAACCCGGCCCACTGACCACCCTTACTTCAAACTGCTACTTAGAAACAGCAACAGAGCAATGTGTTTGAACAACTGCAGCCAAGCAGTTAGGTACAGAGATTTTTAACCTACAAGAAAAACACTTCATTAGTAATGTTCTAGAATCCTTTTTACTCTCAACAGGAGAAGAGCCACCACTCACATTGGGTAACAGTAAAAGTAAAAGTAACGGTGCAGTAAAAAAAGAGACTAAAAGTAAAAGTAACGGTGCAGTTAAACTTGATGAGTTGAATCTTTGAGATTATTAGCTTGAACTCGTTGTGTCATTGAGATTTACAATAATAACATACCAATTGTAGTCCTGCAAGTGGGGTTTGGAGAGAAAGTAGTGTATGCAGATAGAAAGGTTATTTCCGAAGGATAATTGAGATTATGAGTTCTAAATTTTGTTGGAAATTTGCCTTTGGCGGGAGTTGCGACCGATCAACTTTAACGGCTTAAACACTAGTGTTACGTATGTTGGAGAATCCGGTTTTCACACATGCATGATCTACTAAGTACGTAGATAACCGTAGGGCCAAGAATCGTCAAATTTCGTTGAGAAATGAAAGAAATATTGGTCCACGAAGTGAGGTGTTTGAAGCATGGAAAAGTGTGGTTTGGGATCAATTCTCCCTCATCGGTGGAGGAAGAAAAAATTGTTGTGTTTATAAGACAAAATTGGTTTGGGGTTTGGGACCCCAAGGGGTATCCCATGTGTTTAAAGGAGGGAGGACCTAGATGTGCTTCGGTTCAAGGAAAGCCCACACACGTGCCGCCGCCGCCCGTCCCGTCCGGTCCGGTTCGGGTTCTCGGGCTGTGGGGTTCTCGGGTTGTGGGTTGTGGGTTGTGGGCTGTGCTTCTTCTGATATTATCTTTTTGGACCAGAGAACTTTGCCAGTTTTATCTTATGGAGGCAGTTTAACAGCCCCTCCCTCACCTATATAAACAACACAACCCCTTGCACCATTGTTGAGCAACTCACACTACACGAAAATACAAACAGAAATAGTTCTTCCTACAACTTCCAAGCATCATTTCATTACTCAAAATTCTTCCCGGTAGCACTTGAGTTTCCTTTGCTCAATTATTCCATTGCTGTTTTATCTTGGGAGACAATTGTCCAGGACGTATAAAGGATACATACGGGGAAATATTGTCTTAAAGACAGAGTGCCACACTCGACTCAGCATACACAAACAATTTCCAGTTTTCTTGTTCAACAGATTTGTAATTTCATTTTTTGTTGTTGAATTGTAATTCAGTTTTCTATTACTTAGCAGTTATTTGTAATTCTCGTTTCTTGCACCTTTGTAACCAACAAATTTAATAACAGTTGAAATTTTAGTGGTTTTGCTACATTTATATATCTATTTTATGTGTGGAAGTACTAGGTTCAGTTGAACCCATGAAAAGAGGCTGTACCGGCTTCTGAACTTTGCTGTAAGTCTTGAAAGTTAGGCCACACATTGGGGGAAAATCGGCAATGTTAAGCCTGCTGATACATTTGTGTTTCCGATGGATGATTATATGGTAATTGTTTCTTATGTATGGAGCTTTGCAAAGTAAAGTTATTATTGTAGGAACTAGAGAGCCTCTTTTAGGTTATTGAACAAATGGAAAGTGCTGGTTCTAGCATTTAATACTTCGATTTAAAAACCATTATCAGCAAAAAAATGTTGAGTTATTAACTTTTAAAAAAGGGCAATCCGGTGTACTAAGCTCTCGTTATGTCCCGTCCTAGGAAGGGCCGGACCACAAGGAGCTATTGTACGCAGTCTTACCTTGCATTTATGCAAGAGACTGTTTTCACGACTTGAACTCATGACCTTCTGGTCACATGATAACAACTTTACCGGTTATTCCAAGGCTCCCCTTTAATAAGTAACTTTTGTTGAGTTCTTAACTTTAATTCAGTAAATTTTGTAACTCATCTACATCGAGTTTAAATTTGAAAGACTTTTCTTTGTTCGCTGACCAAGAGCAGGAAGAGTGAATTCAGAAGAGAGAATTAAATTTGTAAAACGTGTATATGATACAATTGGTCCTAAAGGGAAAATTTCCTGTTAGGAATAAAAAATGAGAACACCTAATAGGCTCGAATAGAATGAAATCGATATAGAGGATATATTTACCCTACCCCACTATTTGAGATTGAGAGGCAGTTGATTGATTGATTTTGATAAAAAAACTTATTGGAAGAGAAAAGGGTATTCATATTGGATTTCTCTGGCATACAAAATTTTGGTTTTCTTTTTAAAAAGTGCAATGAGAAAGCTGAGATTTTTGTTCACCAAATAAGAAATTTTATAGAGGTTATTCCGAGCTCATTGTCTAAAGCATTCATTATGTCTTTGCTTGTTGCTATCCCATTGTGCACATGGAATATAAAGTCCCAATAAAATTAGGGGTGGATGTATATCGGTTTTGTATCCGAAAAATATAAACCGAATAAAAATCAATTTTAAAGAAAAAAAACCGAATCCAACTTTAAAAAAAAAAACCGATATGTTCGGTTTATATCGCCTAACGTATTGGATTATATCGGTTTTTTCTAGTGGGTCGGGCCATGGATTTTTTTATTTTTTTAAAAAAATTGAATTTCCAAAACTGAAAGTGACATTCACACCTACACTATCATGAAATTTCGACGTTGAAATCTATTGTGTATCATGAGATGTTTACTAAAGAAAAAGGAAAATTAGAAATCGATTTGGAGGAAAACACAAATTGATTGGGAAAACGGATGTTTTTCTAAAAATTGGCTGCGCCACCGACCCGTCTCGAAAAAATACCCAAAATAATTTTTTTGGGTAAAACGGACATCCGAGCGGAGAGTTATGACCATTTAAAGTTTTACCAATTTACAACTACTTTCTCTCCCTACATTTTATGTCAATGCTTCCGCGATATTTAATCAAATTCATGCCGCATTCGACTTCCATAAAAGCCTCATAGATTGGTTTCAATGGTTATGATTCAAGAGATAGTAGTAGCCTAAAATAACAAATAAGATTAATTACATATTTAATTCGGTTTTTCAGTTCGGTTCGTAACCAAAATTTAAAAATCGAACCGAATCACTAAATACTGATTCGGTTCGGTTTTTCAAAAAGTCAGTTTTTTTTTTTAAAACCGAATTGAATTTCGGTTCGATTCAGTTTTTTCGGTTCCGGAAATTTTGCCCACCCCTAAATAAAATGCAGAAGCCTGTAATCTTTTCTGGTTGTAGTTGCAGCAATTCATGTGGCAAGTCATGATCATTGCATTTCCATTCTCAACTTTAGTTAATGTATTAGCTGTTTGCACGTGAAAACATAGGGGAAGGCATAAATACCCCCTTGAACAATAGTCGAATCTTCAGTTACACATTTTATGTTTGTGGGATTCAACAATTTTAGAATGCAATTAATAACACCTCAATTGCTGAGCTGTCAACAAGGTTGAATTCACACCCTTAAAGGCATGTGAGAAGTGAAATTGGATCCCCATTCACCATCTGGAGTCAAAATGAGCTTACGTTTGTCCCTCTTTGCTACAAATGCTTGCATTAGGGTAGGTTATCTACATCACATGCCTCTTGGGGTGTGGCCCTTCCTCGACTCTACTAATGCGGGATGCTTTGTGCGCCGGGTTGTCCAGTGGATGTCTATCATAAATTATGCACAAATCAATGGTATCTTTTACTATGTTGACCTATTGATTAAAGGAATATTGATTGGAGGCATCATACTCGTCTAGTACACCAAATGCCACATGAAAAATATGATTCTCCGTATCCTATGCTACAACACACAACAACACATTGTCGTACATCTCTTCAACAATGTCCTATCAACAACTACGACTTTTCTCATTTGCGCAAAACCACGAATACTCCATAGGCTACAAAAAAACACTTGAAAACTTTCCATTTTCATCAAGCTTCAATGCCGTCTTACTTCCTGAATTTACAGTCCCCCTTCATTTTTGTCCATACCCATCTCATCTCATTCATTATTGAATATATCATGTTGGTCTTGAGCTAAATTGTGATCCTCTACCAATCTTTGAATCATATATACCCCTAAAATAGGCCTAACTTTATCTTCCAAACACGCAAACCAGGTTCATCCTTTTATCTTAAAAGGAGTTGTCTTGTCCTTTCACCAAGGCTGTGCATGGAAGTGATGGCAAGATCTTTCGGATCACAATTTAATTCACAACTGGTAATGAGTTTGTTGCACAGTTATCGCTACCATCTCTCTACCCTTCTAACGTCAAGTATATTGATTGTTGAACGCCACTCATAATCAACCCCTATTGTTATTTTGTCCCACATTAATGGTGGTCGCGGTACCTAAAAATATTTTGATTAAAAAGGGTGGTCATGAAAGTAGGTACCCAACTAAAACAGTAGTTGTTGCAACAACTTTCAATGTTGTTGGAGACAACTTCAGTTTGTCTCTGTTTCATCCAACAACTCAAATAACTGCCCAACTGCTTAATTGTTGGAATAACTTCATAAGCTTTTCTCCAACAACTTTAGCAGGTGTTGCAACAATTGTAACTACTATTGAAGTTGTTGAATAAACAACAATTTTATCCAGATGAGCAATTGACACAAAATATCATTTTTCACTTACCAAATGAAGAATGAACCAGAAATCACCTTTGAAGTAGTGCCCAATCAGGAGTGGATCTAGGTATCGGGTGTGGGTTCTCGGAAATCCATTAACTTTTGCACAGACCCTGTGTTTATATTGAGAAATCTATTATATATATTAAAAAATATATGTTGTAACCCAATAACAAAGTACTTTCTTGGTCAAGTAGTAGAAATGAAACTAGTTTAAGCTTAGCTAGCCTCCTCAATGAGGGTTCGAAACCCCTTGGGCACATATAATAATATTTTTTTCTTAATTTTAGATCGTTGAGAACCCATAAGCTTTTGATAAAGTATACCGTGATATACACGATATACACAACATATACAATGCCTTGTATATACCGTGTATATCACGGAAACACAAGCCTAGTTGGACCGTGATATATACGGTATACATAACTGTGTATATCACGGTTTGGGAGTTAGTTTTGGTAATATATTGTTGTATTTAATTAGCATTGTACACTTACCATAATTGTATAATTCTTGTACAAATAGAATAAGATTTTGGAATTAGAATAGGAATAGGATTTTCATATTATGGAGATTGTCAATTGTATATATACTCATTCATTATTGAAAGATTTACCTGTGGGTGTTGGGATTGGAGTATGGCCCGAAGCAGTGAAGGCCTGCGGGGGCCGACGCCCATGCAGACCCGACCCAGATCGCGACTAGTTTTTACTGTAAGAACCTGAAAATTGGGCCTGTGATTGGGCTGGATCGGGCCCCAACTTCCTGGGAAATAACTGGGCGGGCAGTAGGCTGGACTGGGCCACTGGCCGATGTTCCAAGCCCATTGCCAAGGGGGCCAGGGCTGAGACTAGGCGGGTTGGGGCCAGTACCCCGAGGCTCACTGCCGGCGTTGCTACTGTTCCGTCCGCCACCGTTGAGGTTTTGGTCGGAATTGTCAACAAAACCATGTGAGTTATCGAACATAGTCATCATCTCCACAGAACTTATGCCGGTATTCGCCTTTTGGCAAAGTCGTGAGCATCGAACGGGCTTGATAAAAAAGGGAAAATGAATTACTTTGACGGAGGAGAGTCCCAACGCCATTATAGGTCTCAGATAGGCCTGCAACTATTTGTAGAACAAGACGATTATTGGTAACAGACGCTCCAACGTTACGGAGTTGGTCCACCAATTCCTTGAGCCGTTTACAATAAGCTGAAACGGTCGGGAAATCTTCCATGGTGACTTATGAAAATTCTTGCTCAAGGGTGACAACTCGGGAATGTTGCTTATCCTGGAATATATCACGCAATCTATTCCAGTTAGCCATAGCCGTAGTGTCTGATTCAATGATCGTCTGTAAAAGGTTGGTAGGAATAGTGGGGTAAATCCACTAAAGGACGGTAGCATCAAGAGTGATCCATAACTGAGGATCCTCAGCGGGTGTAGGATAGCTGGAGGAATTATGTGATGGAGGACTTGATGTGAGATTATGTGAATTTTGAACAATTTTGCCCACGTCGCATATTGGACGTTCTCCATCTCAAGAACAATAGGGATGCGGTTCTTGATGTTGGAAACAGTAAGGGCAGGATGAAACATGTTCTTTGACGTAGACATAACGAAAGAACAATAGTTGAATGAAGGATTTGGAAGAAAATTTGGGAAGAGATGAGGTAATGTTGCACGGATTCCGAGAAGGGACACGAAAACCGAGGCAACAAAAGAGAGGAAAATCGGTAGAAGCACCTAGACTTCTGATATCATGAAAGAAATAATCCCTTTATTATTTTCATTAATGAATGAGTATATATACAATTTACAATCTCCATAATACGAAAAATTCTATTCCTATTCTAATCTCAAAACCCTATTCTATGTGTACAAGAATTCTACAATTATGGTAAGTGTACAATACTAATTAAATACAACAATATATTACCAAAACTAACTCCCAAACCGTGATATACACGGTTATGTATACCGTATATATCACGGTCCAACTAGGCTTGTGTTTCCGTGATATACATGGTATACACAAGGCATTGTATATGTTGTGTATATCGTGTATATCACGGTATACTTTATCAGCTTTAAATCCACCTCTGTGCCCGATGCTACACAAACGAAATACAATCCAGAAAATTCGTAAATCAAGTAGATTCGACTTTTTTCTACAAAGTTTTTCACCAATTTTCTCAACACAAACACAAATGCAGGTGGATTTGAGCTTAAAATTCATTTTGGTGAGATTATATGTTGAAGAAGAAGAAGAGGAGGAGGAGAAGAGAATGGAGAGCTCAGAGCTACAATTGGGGAGATTATGCATGTTTTTTTTTTTTACAACGTAGGGTTTTATATAACTTGGTTCAAAGTGTTAAAGAGAAAGTTGGGGGCTTGTCCGAATTTTTTTATGGGTCAAACCTCATTAACAATAATCATAAAGTCACCCCTACCTATTTAAAAAAACTTGAGTGCCCCATCCTTAAATTTGAGACTCAAAGGTCTCTTTTAATTAGAAGACCTGAGTAACTAGACGTTGGTGTCCATGAGTAAGTCGATCGGATGATAGTATGTTTTGCCTCTTTCTTCCGAAATATCTAAAGCAAATTTGCTCTGAGACATGGAACACCTGAAGCAGACTAAGGAACTTCTTGGAATAGTATTTTAGTTGTTCCTGGTCTTTGTTCTGGAAATGAATGAGATGTGTTGTTTCAGTGCTGCACTTACTTCCTTCTTGAACATCTCTGATAAAAGGACGATGTCCAACATGTATAAATATTCGGGGTGGCCAACGGGGAAGGGCGGACTTGGACGGGTTCCGGCGGGACGGGGTGGGTCGGGATCGGGATCCGGCGGGACTAGCGGGCCGGGATAGGCGGGACGGGAAGAGGTCCCGTCCTGTCCCACATCCCGCCGAAAGAGAGGCCGGGATTTTGCGGGACGGGTCGGGTTGCGGGATTTTTTTTGACACTTAATTTTTAAAAAATATACTTAAACACTTAAATAATTGAACAAGATAGTGTAATAAAAACACACCTCAATGTTGTTTTTGTGCCTCTTATATTATTTAATAGAAATATGATTTTTTGTAATACAATTTCAAATTGCAACTTTATTTCGTTGTTCAAAAGTAGCAAATTACATAGTAAAATTGACACTAAAAAAATTACATAGTTAACCATACTTTTTCTAATTTCCTCACAGGACCTATAATTCCACCGCAACTAATTTTGCTATATTTTTCCTATCTTTGTGTTTATCATATTTATGACCTATAATTTCCCCCGTCGTCGGATTAATTCAACCCTGTATTTGGCCGGGGACACTATGTGAACCTTGTCCCAACTCAGAAGGCATTGACACACCCGATTTTTCAGCCAGATATTCGTTATACCTAGCTTTGTGCATGCTTTGTACATGTCTCAATAAACCTCCCGTCCCACCATGACCTTTTTCGGTTTTAAATTTATAAACTTCTTGACAAATTTTACATCTAGCTAGTTGATTCTCACTGTCCCTATCAAAAAAATCCCATGCTAGTGATTTTAATTTTCGTTGTTTGGGGCCTCGACTCATACTAGGGGAATCAGAGGCATTCCAGTTTCAGTTTCAGGCTGAGACTCAGTCTGAGCTTGAGGTGGAGGTGCACTAGTGGGTGTGTTATCTACATTATCGTCTAATTCATTTTCTAAATTAAAGTCTGGTTGAGATGCATAATATACCTCATTATCTAATGGTATATTAATATCATTAAAAAGATCAGTTTCATCTATATGAGTGAAATCACCGGGACTAGGAATAGAATCACTAGAAGATGTATCATTACCCCTGTTACCCTTAGTACCTCTACCATAAATAAAATGTCCAATTCGTTCCATTATAATTATGCAAATAAATAATGAAAGATAATGAAATTAAGTACGATAATTAAAATTAACAATAATAATTTAAAGAAGGAACGAAGGTACCAAACGCCGACGTAACATCGACGTGTAATCGAGGTTGAAAATTGAAACTTTGCTCGATGGATGATCCTCAAGCTTGTTGCCAACTTCACTCCCAATTTTTGAACTTTGATGCAAATAAAATATAATATTTAGTAGGTAATGTAGACTTGTAGAGAGATAGATTGAGAGAGTAGAGAGATGATAGGAAGATTTGTGAGAAAAATGAAGAGGAAAATGGGGTATTTATAGTTGAGAAATGGGGTTAAAGTGTAAATATACTAACTTAGAGGTTAAAATAAATATTAAGGGGGTAGGGGGCCAAAAAAGGCCGTTATAGCCATTGCACAACGGCCAAAATTGAAATTTAATCGTTGTTGCAACGACTATTTTTGCGGGGGGGGGGGGGGGGGGGGGGGGATGTGGCGGGATCGGGACGGGCTGGATGAGCCCTAGTCCCGTCCTGAGATCGAACCCCGCTACCTATAATTTCATTCTGGTTTTTTTCTGTGGCCGGTAATCGGGCCGACCCGACCCATTGGACATCCCTAATAAATATACATGAGACTATTTGTAGAATGTCGATAGAAGGCAAAATGGCCTGACTTGCTCTAAGGCACTTCAAACTCCTGAGCTAAAGCTTCCAATCCAAAACCATACCAATGGAATATACACTAGATGGGACTCCTTTGAAGCAACAAAAACTAGGTGATCATGTCCTAAACATAAACCTCATGTTCCAACTCACCATGGGGAATCTGTTATTGATTCATTCCTATCTTGTAGGACTTGTGTACCCGAAATTGCGATGCCTCTCGAAGTGCTCCAACTCTCCCAACACTATATCTCCGTCTCCTTCCTCGTTCCAAAGTTTCTGAAAGTATGACTGTCATCTTCGTCTAATGAGGGCTTCATCCACCAGTACTTTGCCGTCTTCGTCCTTGATGCATCTCACTTGATCCAGGTCACGTTCCCTTCTCTCCCTCACCTTGGCTAGTCTGTATAACTTTATATCCCCACCTTTGTCCTCTAGTTCTGCATACAAGCTTTCAAAAGCCACCATTTTTGCCGCCGTAACCGCTAACTTTGCCTTCTTCCTTGCCATCTTATACAATTCCATAGTCGTCCACTTCTCCATCTCATTCTTGCTTTCTACAAACTTTGCATACGCCACCTTCTTTTCTTCCACCTTCCCTTGAACTTCTCCATTCCACCACCAGTTCTCTCGATGGCCACCATGGCTACCTCTAGAGATCCCCAACACCTCTCTGGCTACTTTCTTAATGCAACTGGCAGTCCTATCCCACATACTTGTCGCATCCCCACTACTCTCTCAAGCCCCATAAACATCAACTTCTCTCTCATCTCCAAGGCACTAGTCATGGTCAAATTCCCTCATTTGATCCTTGGCCGGTCATCTACGACCCTCTTCTTCTTTATCTTAATCTCCAAATCCATCACCGAGAGCTTATGTTGGGTCATAAGGTTCTCGCTCGGAATAACCTTGCAGTCTTTACAAAGACTATTATCGTCCATCCTAAAGCGCAAAAAATCTATTTGAGTCCTAGCCACCGAGCTACGAAAGGTTACTAAGTGCTCCTCCTTCTTCAGAAAACTTGAATTGGCTATCACTAACCCAAAAGCTTTAGTGAATCCAAAAGTGAGACTCCTCCGTTCATGTCCCCGAAACCAAAACCTTCATGCACATTGTCATAACCCCTATAGTTCGGATTGACGAGACTCACATCGGAGTTAACGCTAAGCTGGAGGTTTGGAGACAAACTCTGGAGTCTAAAGGGTCCAGGTTGAGTCGGACCAAGACAAAGTACTTGGAGTGCAAGTTCAGTGGTGTAACGCTTGAGACTGGAGTGGAAGTGAGGCTTGTTACCCAGGCCATCCAAAAGAAAGGACGTTTGAAGTATCTTGAGTCTATTATACAAGGAAATGGGAGATTGACGATGATGTCACACATAGTATTGGTGCAGGGTGGATGAAGTGGAGACTCGCTTCAGGAGTCTTATGTGACAAGAAGGTGCCACCGAAACTTAAAGGCAAGTTCTACAAAGTGGTAGTTGGACCGACTATGTTATATGAGGCGAAGTGTTGGCTAGTCAAGAAGTCTCACGTTCAGAAGATGAAAATAGCGGAATTGAGGATGTTGTGGTGGATATGTGGCATACTAGGAGAGATAGGACTAGAAATGACGATATCCAGGACAAAGTGGGGGTGGCATCAGTGGAGGATAAGATACGGGAAGCGCGACTGAGGTTGTTCGGACATGTGTAGAGGAGATGCCCGGATGCCCAGTGAGGAGGTGTGAGAGGTTGGCTATGGACGGTTTTAGAAGAGGTAGAGGTAGACCAAAGAAGTATTGGGGAGAGGTGATTAGACAGGACATAGCGCAGTCCCAGCTTACCGAGGAC
Organism: Anisodus tanguticus; assembly: GCA_034509755.1. Taxonomy (NCBI): domain Eukaryota; kingdom Viridiplantae; phylum Streptophyta; class Magnoliopsida; order Solanales; family Solanaceae; genus Anisodus; species Anisodus tanguticus. The sequence goes on along the minus strand of CM067552.1, from coordinate 9,153,438 downwards.
ATGACCATAGATAGGAGGTTTTGGAGGACACAGATTAGAGTAGTAGGTAGTTGAGTATTGTCACACGTATCTTTTCATACTAGTAATCATAGTATTACTCTGGTAGTTTCCTACCCTTCGATTGTTGTTATTATTTGTTGTTTCTTGTCCTCTGATCTCTGTTACTATTTGTTATTTTTTGTCCTTTGACTATTACTTTGTTTTCTTGGTTTATTCGTTATTTTTTTCATCCTGCCTTGAATTGCTTGTTCTTATGCCGAGGACCGGAAACAACCTCCCCACTCTCCCAAGGTAAGGATAAGGTCTGCGTACATTTTATTCTCCCCAGACCCCACTTTGTGGGATTTCACTGGGTCTATTGTTGTGTAATTCTTATGGATGTGATCTTCTATATAACGCATTTCTCTTGCCACTTTTCAGTTATGCTCTAGATTCCATTTGCTTGCTACTATTATGGAAGAATACACTTTTCTACACTATATTATACATATATAAAGTTATTTTCGAAGTAGTACTTATCCTGTAATCTTGCTTACTGCTGGTTGATGCTTCTAAGGTTCAAGAACTAATGTTGCCACGAAAAAAAGAAGCAGGACTATACTTGTCTCAAAAAAAAAAAAAAAACAGGACCGTTTTAGGTTTTGAACTTAATTGCCCAGTAATGGTTGATTTGAATATTTTTTTATGACTTTAACACTTTGTTTTCTCCATTGTGTAAGCTTTCAGAGATACTGAAGTGTTACTTCTCCCTTTCAGTCATATGTTTTAATGACTTCATCCTCTAGTAAGAATCATTTAAAGGATATTTTTGTAGCAATGCCTCTTTCGTCGTTTCACATGTAAATTTTTGCTAATATTTTTCTGTACTTCCTTTAAATAATTAATATAAGTTAGTAAGAAGGGAACCACTGCTCTGTTACTTAACAAAATTAAAATTAAAGGAAAAAAAAAAGATTGCTAAATATTTATTTTTCTACTCTGTCTTCTCATACATGATAATGGAAGATGATGAACCCTTCAGATTGGTATTATATAAGGGTTAAAGGTTAGATAAGATAATTTATCCCTGCTATATTGAATCATCACTGGGTTGGTATCATTTTAATCTCATGTTGTATGTAAGTGTAGTACTTGTATTTAATAGTTAGCAGTGAGAAAGCACGTGTTACTTTTCTTTTACCTTTTCCTTGACAAATATACTCAAACAATGGAGCTTTCATTATGATATAGCTCAATCTAGTTTGGACTTAATTATCAACCTCTTGAATCATCTAAAAACCTTCCTTCCAACTTAGTTCAATTGTGTATTCGACAGAGCAAAAGCATAAAAAGGTGCCCTGCTCTAAATGCTGCCATTTTTCTTGTAGCTGTGTCTAGGTGTCAAAATTGTTTACGACCATGGGTGCAACATTATGCACTTTATTGTTGTTAGCATGCCCCATATCGTATAGAATTTTGGGCAATTCCCAACCCTTAGAGCTAATTTTTGAGGTTAGTTAGGCCCAAAAGATTATTTTCTTTACATTGTAGTAGAGCTTAGGAGCATACCTATTCATAGTTAACCTTATTGGGCCCTATGTTATATTGTCCGCACGCCAGGTGTCTAGTTCCCGGTATGTGGGGGAAGGGGTATTAGAATGTCCCACATTGGTGTTGGATATTACAAAGATTGCAGGAAACGGAAATTACAAACAACTGCTAATGTAAGAATTGAAATTACAATTCAACTAGAAAACTGGAAATTACAAAGATGAAAATGAAAAACTATTTTTCTGTTTTTGTTGAGTCGAGTGTGGCACTCTGTCCTTAAGACAATATTGCCCCGTATATATCCTTTATACGTCCTGGACAATTTGTCTCCCAAGATAAAACAGCAATGGAACACTTGAGCAAAGGAAACTCAAATGCTACCTTGAAGAATATTGAGCAAGAAATGATGCAAGGAAGGTGTAGGAAGAAACCGATTTGCTTGTGTATTTTCGTGTATATAGCTAGTATATTTTTCTCGTGTTTCTCAACAATGGTGAAGGGGTGTTTATATAGGTGAGGGAGGGCTGTTTAGTGCCTCCATACATAATGTGACCATTATTGGCCAAATAATGGCCATTATGGAGGTAGTAAAGCCACCAAAATAAATGGTGAAAAGACCAACGGAATTGGCCATTATTGGAGGAGTAATTCAGCCAAAATAAATGGTGAATTGAGTGCTTTGGCGTTTCTGTTTTGACCGTCGAATTTTTGATTTTCCGAAAAACTTCGGGGACCAAACCGTACATCTTGAAACTTCGGGGACTAAACTCGTACATCTTGAAACTTCGGGACCAAACTGTACATCCGAAAGAATTCTGGTCCAAACTGTACATCGAAACTTCGGGATCAAACCGCACTTCGGCAAAGTTTCTCGGCCCAAAAAGATAATATCAGAAGGCCCACAGCCCACAGCCCACAACCCACAGCCCGCGACCCGCGACCCGCGACCCGTGAACCCGGAACCCGGAACCCGGAACCCGGAACCCGGAACCGGAACCGGACGGGCGGGCGGCGGCGGCGCGCGTGTGGTCTTTCCTTGAACCGAAGCACATCTAGGTCCTCCCTCCTTTAAACACATGGGATACCCCCGGGGTCCCAAACCCCAAACCAATTTCGAGTATTATATACACAACAATTCTTTCTTCCTCTACCGATGTGGGAGAATTGAACTCAATACCACACTTTCCATGCTTCAAACACCTCACTTCGTGGACCAATATCTCTTTCATTTCTTAATGAAATTTGACGATTCTTGGCCCTACGGTTATCTACGTACTTAGTAGATCATGCATGTGTGAAGAACCGAATTCTCCAACATACGTAACACTAGTGTTTAAGCCGTTAAAGTTGGTCGGTCGCAACTCCCGCCAAAGGCAAATTTCCAACAACCCCTCTTGAAAGAGATTTTGGCGCACTCACATGGTGCCTTTTCCATTTCCAGCAATATTTCAGCGGACCGATGTTGCATAAGGAGAGGTAGCTTCAGCTTTGAACCTTCCATAGCTGAATACCATCGGACTTACTTACTGCGCGGTGAACGTGATGTCTTGAACCGTCAGTGTTTAGTGTAAGCCAAGTCAATGGTACCAACACAACAAATTCCCTTACTCTCTTCTTCGTAATGTTTTGTCCGTTTTGGCCATGGACAACGTCTTGGATTCTTAAGTGCGTTCATTTTGAGGCGGCCCGTCCTCGCACTTAAATAGGTGGTCTCCTACAAGGTATCCTGCTATACCCCACTTCACAAGTGTTAGGAACCATTAAAAGTTTCCCAAACCTAACCTCAACTGTTGAGGAGTATTACAGGTTTTAAAAACTTAACCTTTACCCACACTGCAGATAGCACTTAAAGTCTATCACGGGAACGGCTTTGGATTTGGTGTTTCTTTTCAGAAATCACTATCCGAAGTGCTCATACTTCCACCGAAGCGATCAACTGAACCTTTACAACTTAGTTTTCCCATTGAACCAAATTACTGGGATCTCCAGTTAGTAAGGTTGGGTTACCGCTGTATCAGTCCTTATATTTTGGGTTTTAAGCCCATTCCCCTAGACAGGCAAGTCATCTGATCTTTGGGTAAGCCCTTTGTCAATGGGTTCTGCTATATTTCCTTTTAATTTAATGTAATCAAGGGTTTTTATACCGGTGGTGATCGTTGCCTAACGGTCTTATGCCTCCGTCGAATATGACGAGACTTGCCGTTGTACATAGCATTCCGTGCCCTTCCTAGAGCCGACCGATCGTCGTCGCGGTGGATCATTACCGAAGGTACGGGTTTGTTCCAACACGGAACATCCTCTAAGAAGTCATGAAGCCACTCACCTTCTTCTCCCGCTTTGTCTAAAGCGATAAACTCCGATTCCATTGTGGATCGGGCGATGCAAGTTTGCTTAGAGGATTTCCAAGACACGCCCCACCACCAATTGTAAATACATACCCACCGGTGGACTTGGTGTTCTCTATATCGATATCTAGTTTGCATCACCTGTACCCCTCTAGTACAAACTGGATATCTCGAATAGTGTAACCCGTAATTTAACGTGTATTTCAAGTATTGTAATACCCGATTCAACGCCTTCCAAAGTGATTATCACTTGGATTACGGGTGAACCTAGCCAACTTATTGATTGCGTAAGCAATATCGGGTCGGGTGCGTTTGTTATATACATCAAACTACCGATCACTCGTGCATATCGCTCCTGGTATACGGGTGCACCAAGATTTTTATCAAGCTTTTGATTTGAATCCATTGGTGACTTTATCGGTGAACTGTCTAACATCTCGAACTTTCTCAAAACATCCTCGATGTAGTGAGACTGAGATAAGACTAGCCCGTCAGACGTCTTAGAGATTTTAATCCCTAAGATGACATCTGCGATACCCATATCCTTCATGTCGAAGCATTGTTTCAACATGTTCTTAGTCTCTAGGATGACCCTAGATCGCTTCCCGTGATTAACATGTCGTCTACATACGGGCATATCATAACAAACGAGTCAGAGTTACCTTTCATGTAGACACATTTATCACACTCATTAATGGCGAAACCCTTCGATAGTAGAGTACTATCAAATTTTTCGTGCCATTGCTTCGGGGCTTGTTTCAGCCCGTACAGAGATTTGACAAGTCGACAGACTTTCTTCTCTTGTCCTTGAACCACGTACCCCTCGGGTTGGTCCATATATATTTCTTCTTCCAAATCACCATTTAGGAAGGCTGTCTTGACGTCCATTTGGTGTATTTCAAGGTCACGCAAAGCTGCGATCGCAATGAATACCCGTATGGATGTCATCCGGGATACCGGGGAGTAGGTATCAAAGTAGTCAAAGCCTTGTTTGCCGATAGCCCTTGACTACCAACCTGGCTTTGTACTTGTCTATAGACCCATCGCTTTGTATTTCCGTTTGAGTATCCACTTACACCCCAACGGTTTATTTCCGGAGGAAGATCAACCAACTCCCACGTATGGTTATGCGAGAATTGAGCCTATTTCACTTTCAATAGCTTCTTTCCAGAGCGGTGCTTCTGGAGTTGACAACGCCTGAGCAATTGTCCTAGGTTCATCATTAACCATATAAGCTACAAAGTCAGGACCAAAGGATTTATCCTTCCTGGCCCTTTTACTTCGCCTTAGATCCATATCTGGAGTCTCCAAGTTCTGAGAATCTGGAACACTAGATTCCGGATGTTCAGCCACCTCGAGATTCGCTAGATCTGAACCATTCGGATCCGGGGCGATCAAGGACTCCCGGTTCTTGAGAGCTTTGTGCATAACTTCGTTTGAGAGAGGTTATGTCTTTTTCCTTTCTAGGAAAGGTACTTTCAAAGAATAGAGCATTCCTTGATTCCATTATTGTACCCTGGTGGATATCTGGAATATCTGACTTATGCACTAAGAAGCGATAAGCACTACTGTTATTTGCATATCCGATGAATATGCAATCTACGATCTTAGGCCCAATCTTGACCTCGCTTTGGCTTGGGTACTTCAACCTTTGCCGACAACCCCACACCTTAAAATATTTGTAGGTGGGTTTCTTTCCCTTCCATGATTCATATGGAGTTTTATCCTTACTCTTATGTGGGACTCGTTAAGAATCGTATTAGCGAGTAAGGACAGCCTTCTCCCCACATGTTTTGGGGAAGACCGAATTGATAAGCAAGGCATTCATCATTTCCTTTAATGTGCGGTTCTTTCGTTCCGCTACACCGTTTGATTGAGGTGAGTATGGAGCCGTCGTTTGATGAATAATGCCCTCTTGGGCACAATATTCCTCAAATGGCGCTACATATTCTCCCCTCTATCGCTACGAATGGATTTAATCCGTAGGCTAAGTTGATTCTCAACTTCTGCTTTGTAACGTCGAAACGCTTCAAAGGCTTCATCCTTACTTTTCAACAAGTAAAGGTAACAATACCTTGTGCTATCATCTATAAATGTCACAAAGTACTTGTTCCCCCCTCTAGTTTGTACAAACTTCAAATCACATATATCTGTGTGAATAAGTTCTAGAGGAGCGGTATTCCTTTCGACGGATCGAAAAGGAAGCTTAGTAAGTTTTGCCTCTACGCACACCTCACACTTATGTTGAGGGTTTACGTCGATAGAAGGCAACAACTCCATCTTTACCAGCCTTTGAATAGACTTGTAGTTTACGTGTCCTAATCTATGATGCCATAAATTAGAAGACTCAAGCAAATAAGAAGAAGACTCAACTTTATTTCCTTGACGCAATACAGACATGGCATTCACTTTGAAGAGGCCTTCACAGACGAAGCCTCTTCCTACAAATGTGCCATTTTTAGTGAGTACAAATTTATTTGATTCAAATACTAGCCTAAAACCAGCATTAACCAATAAGGTTCCAGAAATTAAATTTCTTCTAATATCTGGGACGTGCATCACTTCCTTCAGAGTAAGTTCCTTGCCGGAAGTCATCTTCAGGACCACCTTTCCAACCCCCATCACGTCGGAAGAAGCGTTGTTGCCCATGAACAGCTTCTTGTCAGCGACTGGTGTGTACGTGGAGAAGGCATCTTTGTTGGAACAGATGTGCCTTGTAGCACCTGTGTCCAACCACCACTGCATCGGGTTCTCAACCAAGTTGGCTTCTAGCACCACTGCAGCGAATTCCTCGATCATGTCATCCAGGAGCGTGTCCTTGACGACGTTTGCTTGAGCCTTGCCTTTAGACTTGGCTTTCTGCTGTTGCTCAGTCTTGAGCTTGCGGCATTCCTTGATCCTATGACCAGGTTTACCACAAAGTGATGACAATTACCTCGAACATCTCTCGCTGGGGGGCTTTGCCGTCTTTCTGGAACTTCCGCTTCTTGCTTGAGTTCCCTTTGGCCTCAGCCAGATTCGCCTTCGCCTCAGCAGGTTGTCTACCCTTTTTCAAGGTCTTCTTATTATCTTCCTGGATTTGCAGTTTGATAACAAGCTCTTCAAAGGTCATCTCCTTTGTCTTGAGTTTCAAGTAACTCATAAACTCATTCCATGAAGGAGGTAACTTCTCAATCAGCGATGCAACCAAAAACTGCTCGTTTGGTTTCAGTCCTTCCAAATCCAGGTGATGTAGAATCATCTGAAATTCCTGGACTTGGGACATCACTGTCTTGCTGTCCACCATTTGGAATTTTAGAAATTTCCCAACGATGAACTTCTTAGTACCCGCATCTTGTGCGTTGTACTTCTTTTGCAGTTTTTCCCACAACTCTTTGGCGGTGCCAACGGTGCAATAGACCGTGTAGAGAGGGTCTGCCAAGCAGTTTAGTATATAGTTCTTGCACATGAAATCGCTATGATTCCATGCATCACGAACCATCTTCATGCCGTTAACGACATGGATACCAAGGCCCCCTTCACCCGTTTCAGCAGGCGAAGAGTCCATTTCATCTCCAGCTTGTGGAGGATCTTCCGTAAGGAATCGGGCCATGCCCATAACTGTTAGATAAAACAGCATCTTTTGCTGCCATCTTTTGAATTCTGATCCCATGAATTTTTCAGGGCGATCATGGTGGTGTGAAGAAGAGGGTGGAGCTCCAGTAGCCGGGAAGGCAGCGGTGTTACTGCCTTGAGCAGTGGCAGCAGCAGCAGCAGCAAAGGCGGCGGTGTTACTGCCTTGAGCAGTAGCAGCATTGGTAGGGAAGGCAGCAACATTGCCTCGAGAGGCAGCAGCAGTAGCAGCAACATCGGACATATTTCCAGCCATGTTATAGCAGTTTCAGTAAGCAAATATTGTCTTAAGTTGTTGGATATTACAAAGATTGCAGGAAACGGAAATTACAAACAACTGCTAATGTAAGAATTGAAATTACAATTCAACTAGAAAACTGGAAATTACAAAGATGAAAATGAAAAACTATTTTTCTGTTTTTGCTGAGTCGAGTGTGGCACTCTGTCCTTAAGACAATATTGCCCCGTATATATCCTTTATACGTCCTGGACAATTTGTCTCCCAAGATAAAACAGCAATGGAACACTTGAGCAAAGGAAACTCAAATGCTACCTTGAAGAATATTGAGCAAGAAATGATGCAAGGAAGGTGTAGGAAGAAACTGATTTGCTTGTGTATTTTCGTGTATATAGCTAGTATATTTTTTCGTGTTTCTCAACAATGGTGAAGGGGTGTTTATATAGGTGAGGGAGGGCTGTTTAGTCATTTGCCTCCATAACAAGCCATTATTGGCCAAATAATGGCCATTATGGAGGTAGTAAAGCCACCAAAATAAATGGTGAAAAGACCAACGGAATTGGCCATTATTGGAGGAGTAATTCAGCCAAAATAAATGGCTGAATTGAGTGCTTTGGCGTTTCTGTTTTGACCGTCGAATTTTTGATTTTCTGAAAAACTTCAGGGACCAAACTGTACATCTTGAAACTTCAGGGACTAAACTGTACATCTGAAACTTCTGGGATCAAACTGCACTTCTGGCAAAGTTCTCTGGCCCAAAAAGATAATATTAGAAGGCCCACAGCCCGCGAACCCGCGAACCCGCGAACCCGACGGGCGGGCGGCGGCGGCGCGCGTGTGGTCTTTCCTTGAACCGAAGCACATCTAGGTCCTCCCTCCTTTAAACACATGGGATACCCCTTGGGGTCCCAAACCCCAAACCAATTTCGAGTATTATATACACAACAATTCTTTCTTCCTCTACCGATGTGGGAGAATTGAACTCAATACCACACTTTCCATGCTTCAAACACCTCACTTCGTGGACCAATATCTCTTTCATTTCTTAATGAAATTTGACGATTCTTGGCCCTACGGTTATCTACGTACTTAGTAGATCATGCATGTGTGAAGAACCGAATTCTCCAACATACGTAACACTAGTGTTTAAGCCGTTAAAGTTGGTCGGTCGCAACTCCCGCCAAAGGCAAATTTCCAACAATTGGTTGATGGAATGTTATTGTCTCCTTATATGTTATTGCTCACCGAGCCTTGTCCGTACATTCTTGAAAATCTGGGTGCAGGTACCGAAGAAGTTGGTCAAGCAAAAAGGGCTGCACAGAAATGGGTTGATGATGACTACCTTTGCTGTCACAACATATTGAGCTCTCTGTCTGACAAACTTTTTGAAGAATACTCGAAGAAGAATTGCAGTGCCAAAGAACTCTGGCAAGAGCTTAGATCAACTTATGATGAGGATTTCGGAACAAAGAGTTCTGAAGTTAACAAATATCTGCAGTTCCAAATGATTAATGGTATATCCATTCTTGAGCAGGTTCAAGAGCTTCACAAGATAGCCGATTCTCTCATGGCATCAGGAATCTGGATAGACGAGAACTTCCATGTTAGTGCTATTATTGCAAAACTTCCGCCCTCTTGGAAGGACTGTCGTGCAAGGTTGATGCGTGAAGACGTTCTGTCTCTCAACATGTTAATGCATCGTATAAGAGAAGAAGAAGATTCTCGCAATCACTTTAGAAACGAGAAACCCTCTCACCATGCTCACGGTAACAAAGTTGGAGCAAGAAAAAAGGACTACACTAACAAGCAGTGCTATAATTGTGGAAAGGAGGCACATCGCTAAAAATTGCAGAGAAAGAAACTATCAAGTCTCTGAGAAGAGCAACGGGAGGGAAAGTGAAACCGTTCCTGTTGTCACGGAAGCTACGATAAATGGGAAGACGGATGAGCTTGTAGCAATTGTTGCTGGTGTTAAGAGCAATGGGAAGTCTGATAAAATAAGTCCGATGGTAACAAATATTGGCATGGCCAGGAGACCTTGATACAAATATGCGTCCCAACTAATGTATTTTATTGAGCAATAACCAAATCTTGTTGATACAGATATGCTTCGAGTGGCTATAATACTCATACTTGGTCCAGATAGACATTCTCCATGTGCCCAAAATCCTTTTCCAGAGAGAGGTTATTAACTGCTGTTGGATACAGAAATACTTGTAAAAGAATCATGGGATGGCTAGTTTCCACTAGAGTTGGCCAGTGGGCCGGGCTCGGGTCTGGCGGGGTCGGGGTCGGGTCTGGCGGGACTTGCTCCAGTCCCATCCCGATCCCGTCGGTATCGGGTCGGGGCTGGGCCGGGGTCCGGCGGGTTTTCCTTTTTTTTTTTCTTTTTTAAATAACATATGTATAAAAAAAACTCAATAAACAAGATAAGATAGAATAATAAAAACATCCCAAGGCTGTTTTTGTGCCTCTTATATTAATAGACATGATTTTTTTGTAATACAAATACAATTGTCTAAAATCTAAATTGCAACTTTGTGGTGTTGTCCAAAAGTTACAAATTACATAATAAAATTGCAATTAAAAAATTACATTCTCAAAAAAACTTGTTCTAATTGCTTGATGATTTGCTGTGGTTCTTCGGTTGGAATTGGTATTTGTTGGTCAAATTGATCCACGTCGCTTCCACCACCTTCGGTTAAGATTTCGTTGTAGTTTTCATCTTCTTCTTCGTTGATCTACGGTTGACCGCACCTTCTCCGCTCCGCTCGTATCCAATCTCTGAATAATACCGCAATTTCCAAGCTGTCTCCGGCTAATGAGTGTCTGTGGTCTCCTATTTAATATCTGCCGGCAGAAAAAGCGCTTTCAGACGCAGTTGATGACGCTTGAATGTTCAAAACATCTCGAGCCATCAATGAAAGTGTCGGAAATGTCTTCTCATTCCCCTCCAAGTATTTCAAGCAAGTCTTCATGTCCATCTTCATTGATAACTTCTTGATACGGTACATTTAACCCCGCAAAACAAAAATATCCAACTCGCTAATTTGGTTAGTAGTAGAGGTACGACCGCACATTCTATTTCGAGGCTTTCAATACTAGCGCGAAACAAAGACATGTCTTTTGTGAGGTTGTGTTGAAGATGAAGAAGATGGTGTGGAAGCCGGTAAGTTACTAGCATTTTCTTGTTGATAAAATCTATATATTTTTTTGCATTGGTGTTCTACGCTAGACAACACTTCTTCTTTAGTTTGTTCAATAGGTGGTGGGTGATTTAGATTTTTGGGACTTGGAGGTGGTAGTACTTCTATACAATCGTAAATAGTTTCAATTAGTGATTTAGTACCGTCTATTTTAATAGTCGGATTTAATACAGAACCAATAATATAAATAGAGGGAATAGGAATAAAATATTTTTTTATTTTGATAAATATTTTTTTAATAGCTGCCATATAAGCTGGTTTTTCCATATATTCACTAAGTAATAAAAATATTAGAGTTATATAAAACAACATAGTTGAAATAGTATGATAATATATACCGGAAAATTCTTTTGTTGCTTGAAAAAATTTCTCTAAAAATACAATAAGTTCGAAATTTTTTACCCAATCACTATCTACAATCATATCAGCTGAATTTTGATTATGAGAGTTAAAAAATAAAGTTATAGGTATTCTATAGTCATAAGCAACAAGTAGTTGCTCGTATAAAGAATTCCACCTAGTGGATACTTCTTGTGGAATTTTTCTATAAGGTAGTCCACAATCGTGACAAGTTTTTTTATATTCTTTTCTACGTTGTACTTTATTACTTTTAAAAATAAAGTTTATAGCAAATTGTATTTTACTAAGAATGTCTTCAAAAAGTGATAGATCATCCTTTATAATTAAGTTATATATATGGCACACGCATTTTATATGAAAATGCTCTGGAAAAGATGGAGTTAAACTATTTTTTAAAATTGTAATTGCGTAATTGTTAGAAGAAGCGTTATCTAATGTAATAGTCATAATTTTATCGGTTATTCCGTAATAATGACACACTTGATAAATATTATCTGCAATAAAAGTACCAGTGTGCCTATCATCTATATATCTATACGCTAAGATACGTTTTTGCATAGACCATTTATAATCTATCCAATGACAAGTTACAGTTAAATAATCATGGTCGTTAGTACTACGACCTATATCAGACGTGATAGATACTTTGCCATTAAAATGATATAATGAAAAACGTAAATATTGTTGATATTCATGCGCGAATTTAAATACTTCTCTCTTAACAGTTGATATAGGAAAATCGTTAAAAGAAGGATTATATATATCTCTAATGTAATGAATAAAACCGGAAGATGAAGGAAATGAAAAAGGCAAACCCTCCACAGCAACTAATTTTGATATTGCTTCCCTATCTCTATGTTTATTGTATTTAGAGCCTACAATTCCCCCCGTCATAGGGTTAATTTGACCATGTACTTGGTCCGGGATAGTATCAGTATGTGAACCTTGTCCCGATGGAGCGGGCGTTTGCTCACCCGGTTTTGAAGCCTGGTATTGGGCATACCTAGCTGGATGAGCACTTATTACGTGTCTAATTAAACCCCCCGTCCCACCGTGACCTTTTCCAGTTTTAAATTTTAAAACATTTTTACAAATTTTACATATAACTACTTGATTCTCTACGTCCCTATCAAAAAATGTCCATACATCTGATTTTAATGGTCGTTTTGCTGGACCTCGTCTCATACTAGAGGGAATATGAGGCATTTCAGTTGAAGGTGCACTAGTGGGTGTGTTGTCATCAACATTAGTGGGTGTATCATCTAGATCATCGTCTAAATTAAAGTCTTCTTGAGTTCCAGAAAATAGCTCCTCGTCTAAATCTAATGGTATTGTAGGAAAATGTTGAGTATCAACAAAATCATCCTGTGTAGGAATAAGATGACTAGAAGAAGTACCATTGCCTTGGTTGTCGCCCCTACTAGAAGAAGCACCCTTACCCTTAAACATACCTCCTAATCCTTTCATTTTAATTATGATAATAAATAATTAAAAATAATAAAATTAAGTGCGCTAAATAAAATAAACAGACAATAATAATTTAATGAAGGAACGAATGTACCAAACGCCGACGTAACGTCGACGTGTAATCGAGAGGTTGAAAATTGAAAATTTGCTCGATGGAAGATCCTCAAGCTAGTTGCCAACTTCACTCCCAATTTCCAAATGAATAAATAAAATTGAATATTTAGTAAACAATGTAGACTTGTAGAGAGATATATTGAGAGATTGTAGGAAGGTTTGTGAGAAAGATGAAGAGAAAATGAGTTATTTATAGTTGGAAAATTGTGTTAAAGTGTAAATATAATAACTTATGGGTTAAAAATAAATATTAAGGGGTAGGGGGAAGGCCTAAAATGGTCGTTGCCCAACGGCCAAAATCTAAAATGGCCTTTGGTGCAACGACTATATTTGCAAAGGGGGAGCTCTCGAGCGGGGCGGGGTCGGGTTTGGCGGGCCTGGGGCGGGCTCGGGTCTGGTTGGACGAGACATTGTCCCGTCCCGAGTTCAAGTCCCGCTACCGTTTCTTTTTTCTTTTTCGCGGGGTTGGGACGGGGTCAGGCCGTCCCGGCCCACTGGTCAGCCTTAGTTTGCGAGATAAAAGAAAAGTTTTCGTACTTTGTGATTTGCGGCTATACTTAAATAATGGTCTAACGGTCCTTCAAACGGCGAATTGCGCACTTCTTCTAAAATAATTTGAGCATCTAACAGAAAATGTTTGAAACTCTTAAAAGGTTTATTTAAATGTTCTTAAACACTTGTTATAGATTCTTTTTAAATCTCACCCCGTTGAATGTAAATTTGAATTTTTAAAAAGTTTAAATATTAAAAACGTGGCACTTTACAATGTCCATCTTGTAGAAGATTAACAAAAAATGTTCTGCCTCGTCTTTTCTTTTGTTACAACAGATTTAGATCAAACAATTCATTTGTAGCAGAAACATAACTACATCGAAATATCAGGTGCTGCCACAAATATTTTTTTTTCTACCCAATAATTATTTAAAGATAAAGTGGTCGTTATCCATGACGTATTCAAATTCTAATTAATCACATGAGAACTGAGGAACGAAAGGTTTAAAAATACAGACAGAAAAAAGTATATCACATGACTAATTATTTTCCACTCAAATGCGCGTTGAGAAATCGTTAAATAGTGAATCCAATTATCACTATACAATGGAAACTTTAATTGTGCAATCCACTATTTGCACTACAATTGTTTTCGCTGAAAAGTCAAAAAACGAAATAAAAATAGATAAATATATACAAGCACGACCCTATTAGAAAAAAAATTACATACACTATTTTAAGAGTCTCACATCGAAAATGGAATGAGAATTTGGACTCATTATATGGGCTTGGACAATTCTCCCCTTATCCAAGTCCATATAATGAGTCCAAATTCGCATTCCATTTCCGATATGAGACTCTCAACACACTATGCATTTTTATCAAACTAACAACAACAATACAATAAGTGTATTCCCAATGTATCAAACTAATGAATGTATAATATGTGTCTTTTAGATATACTTTTATCACTTAAATATAATTAATTTTATCTCAATATATCACATAATCATGATTAACTAATATAATTTGATATAAATATCGAATGTGAATAATCTTTTTCCGAACCTCAATACCTTGATTGTTAATCTAGCGATATGTCCAAAGAAGGCAACATACATTGAATTTCAAGTTCTTTTTAACACTCCATTATTAATTCATGCTTTTCATTTGAAAAATACCAATTAGAAAATTCCAATTAAAAGAAAAAAGACATACTAGAGTTCCAGAGTGTTGACTTGCGGAAATGGCCATTTTTATGATAAGTTATGAGAGAGTTGGGAGTAGTTATCCAATTCATGCTGCACATGTTATCAAGTTATATGTTTAATTTTTTCAGCTCAAATAATGTTGATCCAATTTCTCATTTAACCAACTACACGTTACATTACTAATTTCAAATTTAATAGGAACTTGGGCTTTGACTTTATAGAGTTTAAAGAGTGGCACGTTTGAATCAGGATGAAGCTAGTGTTTCTCGTCACTACTAGAAAATCACAATTTTTTCATTCAAAAAATATTTGAGGGTTATTTGCACAAATGTTTTGATTGAATCAGTACAAAAATAATAGTAGTGTTTTCACATGAAAAATTTAAGTTTTTTTTCAGAATTTCAATGAAAACTTATTTTTCACCATGCGTTTTTTCAATGAGCTGATTCTGCGAGAATAAGGCGGGAGAATCATGTTTTTCACACAAATTCTTCACTGATTCATCAGTGAGAAAAACTTCTATTTTTAATAGTGTCTATATAGAATGTGCAGTTTAAGCTTTTAGATAGAAAATTTTGCTTCCAATTAAACACGCGGTGTTGAATAAAATGAGTCAGAGGGATTATCATTCAAATTTTGAGTTTGAAAATAAAAATTTTGCCCTTTCAAGAAATGCAAAGCCAAGAAAATTAGTCTTTCTGTTATTACGAAAAAGAAATAGTGGGACCACAAGAACCGTTTTGAAGTTTGAACAATATAATTAGGGTGCCCAATATCACTAGCACATGCGAGTTGGTTTTTTTTTTTAGCCTTACACTAATAATTGTTCAACTTTTCCCTGTGTAATATACGTACTTCAAAAATAGAATAGCCCGTAATCCTTCGTTGGTATACTTTCTGCATCTTTTAATATTTTTCAGTTAAACTATTGTAACTCATACTTAACTACGAGCTGCTAATTGGAACCACGATAACGACTCATAAAAAGAGAAGATTGGGTGAGTCATTAACGTTAAATAATTTCTGTATAAGGAAATCAAGTCCGTGACTGTATTTTCACCTTTATAGAATATAACGATAGCCAAGAGATTTTTATTTTGACATTTTGGATTAAAGTTTGCACTTGACAGAATGTTTTCCTTCACCCCTAAAACGAAGTTGCTATAATCATATCTTATTAATTTGAGTAAGAGTTTTAAGTTGTACTATTCATTGACATGGTTCAAATATATTCAGATAATTAAATTACTTTAAAAGTTAATAAGGCTTATATTCACGTCAGTGATCGTCGGAGCCATGACTTTTATTAGGGGAAGTCAAAAATATAAAAAAGTAATCACATGAAGAATTCAAGTGAATTCAACATGTAATATATACATAAAAAAATTTACAAATTCCTCGTAACCAAATGCCTGCAAATTAACGCTCTTAAATTCCAGTAGAAAAATTGAATATATATATATATATATATATATATATATATATAAATAAATTTTCCCACCTCACCATACGACCACCATACTTCTGGTTCACATGTTTTTGTCATGTTCAGTAGACCACTAATATTATACGTCAACTATGAATACATGCACTAACCACTTTACCTTTTTAACCTAAATGGTTCCCTCTACTCTCTTTTTTCAACGAAAATTGTTCCCCTACTTAATCGTGTAGATTCTTCTCATTGCCTTTTGAACCACGAAAAAAGGACAAAGTTTTCCTCATATAATTGGAAATTTTGTATTTGTGATGAGACTCGCTCTTGAGCCTAAGTTTTATGAGATAAACATTTAGCTACACTCGATATTTATGTCAAATTAACGAAATGCTATAGACACATGTGTCTTATATAAGAACATTTATTACTTTAATTTGAATTGCTAAAATAAATTATTTTAATTTAATATAAATATCGAGTGTAGGTTAATATTTACCCAAACTAGCTCTTGCTTAATTTTCTTCCTCCGAGCCACTCACGTTGTCTTTTTTATACCTCTTGACCACTTGGAATCTCTCAAGTCCATACACTATCAAAATTAAAGAGGCCAGCAAACATATTTGACTTTCAATTCTTCTTAACATTCAACCAACTCGTGCTTTCCATTTGTAAATACCAAGTTTAGAAAATTCAAATAAACTGGAAAAAAAATCTTGAGTTCCAAAGTATTGACTTGGGGAATGGCCATTATTTTTTATGAAAAAGTTATGTGAAAGTTAGGAGTAGTCGTTGTACGTGCTGCACATGTTATCAAATTATACATTAGTAATTTCTACTCAATATAAACTACTGTTAATCCAAACTGCCCACTTATCAACTACATAAATCATTTTAGTTAATTAATAGGAAACTTGGCGCTATATATGACTTCCTAAAGTTAGAAATAAAGTATTCTCTTCCGGAAATGCAAAGCCAAGAGTAATTAATTACTTTTCTTTATCAAAAAGAAATATTGGTGGACCACATGAAACTGCTATGAAATTTGAAAAATTAGTAAATTATTTATTGTATTTTTTTTTTACATGTCATTTAAAAATATTTAATTAGAAAGAATTTTGACTATTTCATTCTTATTAATGTGTTCAGATATAATTTCTCTTCAATTTATATTTACTTTATTTATGTGTCATTTCCCGTAATTAAGGTGTTTGTAGTCTTCAAGATCAATTACTACTGAGGGTAAAATGGGAAACAAATAATCAATTTTGTCTTGAAACTTCTAAGATGAAAAATAATTTGAGACAACTATATTTAGAAATCACGACAAATAGTTTGAGAATGGAGGAGTATACCAATTAAATGTAGGGGTGGCCAGTGGGCCGGGTTGGGGCGGGACGAGCCGTGATCCGGGGGGATGGGCTCTGGCGGGATGGAGGAGGGGGGATTGGGATCCAGTGGGACGGGAAGAGGTCTCGTCTCGTCCCACATCCCGCCGGAAGAGGGGCCGGGATTTGGGGGGACGAGACGGGTCAGGTCGGTTCGGGTTGCGGAATTTGGGGGATTTTTTTAGACACTTAATTTTAAAAAATATATATTTAAACACTTAAATAATTGAACAAGATAGTGAATAAAAACATATCAATGTTGTTTTTGTGCCTCTAATATTATTTAATAGAAATATGATTTTTTTTTGTAATACAATTTCAAAATGCAACTTTGTTTCGTAGTTCAAAAGTTTCAAATCACATAGTAAAATTGTCATTTAAAAATTAAATATTCAACCATACTCTTTCTAATTTCCTCACAATCTCTTGAGGATCTTCTATCGGAATTGGAAGTTGTTAGTCAAATTGTTCGACGTCACTTCCTGCTCCCTCGGATAAGATTTCGTTGTAGTTGCAATCTTCTTCTTCATTGATCTCTGGTTGACCGTATCTTCTACGCTCCGCTCTAATCCAATCTCTAAATAAAATTGCAATCTCCAAGATGTCTCCCGCCAATGAGTGTCTATGCTCTCCTATTTGAAACCTTCCAGCAGAAAAAGTGCTTTCTGAAGCTGTTGATGACACTTGAATATTCAACACATCTCGAGCCATCTTTGCTAGTGTCGGAAATGTCTTCTCATTCTCCCTCCAGTATCTCAGCAAGTCTTCACGTCCACCTTCATTGACAATTGTTTCATACGGTACAACACCCTGCAAGACATAAACATCAAACTCGCTAATTTGTGAAGAAGTTAAACCACTATACATTCTATTTCTAAGGCCTTGAATACTTTAGGCAGAAACAACATATCTTTTATAAGGTTGCAGCGAAGTAGAAGAAGATGGTACCGAAGCCGATTGATTATTTACACTTTGTTCTTGGTAATATATATATATATATATATATATATATATATATATATATATATATATATATATATATATATATATATATTACGAGTGTGTATGCTAGACGTAACTTCTTCTCTAGTTGGTTCGTGAGTTGGTTCTTTATTTGGGTATGTTGGATTTGGAGGTGGAAGTATTTCTATACTTTCATAAATCGTTTCAACAAGTGCTTTACAATCGTGTACTTTAATAGTCGGGTTTAATACAATACCGATAATATAAATAGTGGGAATAGGAAAAAAGTATTTTTTTAATTTTATAAACAATTTTTAATAGATGGAGCGTAAGATGGTTTTTGCATATATTCTCTAATTAACAAAAATATTAGAGCTATATAAAATAACATAGTCGAAATAGTAGGATAATAAATACAAGAAAATTCTTTAGTAGCTAGAAAACATTTCTCTAAAAATCCAACAAGTTCTAAAAAAATTCTCAATCATTAGCATATCCCTTTGATTTTGATTATGGGCATTAAATAATAAAGTTATATGTCTTCTATACTCGTGACCAACACGCAGTTGTTCATACAGATAATTCCACATAGTCGCTACTTCTTCTGAAATTTTTTTATAAGGTAATCCACAATCATGACAAGTTTTTTATATTCTTTGCGTCTTTGTATTTTATTACCTTTAAAAATAAAGTTTATAGCAAATTGTACTTTATCAAGAATGTTTTCAAAAAGTTTTAGGCCATCCTTTACAACTAAATTATAAATATAACATGCACGTCTTATATGAAAATTATCGGAAAAAAGATGGAGTTAATCGAGTTTTTAAAAGATTTACAACATAATCATTAGAAGTAACATTATATAATGTAACAGTCATAATTTTATCAGTTATTCCATAATATTCACAAATTTCATGAATATTTCTTGCAATAAAAAATTCAGTGTGCCTATCATCAATATATCTATATGCTAAAATACGTTTTTGCATAGACCAAACTTGATCTATCCAATGACATGTTATAGTTAAATAATCATTATCGTTAGTACTACGGCCTATATCAGAAGTGATAGTCACTTTTCCATTAAAATGATATAATGCATAACGTAAATACTGTATATATTCATGTGCAAATTTAAAAACGTCTCTTATAATAGTTGATCTAGGAAAATCGTTAAAAGCAGGATTATACGTTTCTCTAATGTAATGAAAAAAACCAGGAAAGGAAGGAAATGAAAAGGGCAAACCCTCCACCGCAACTAATTTTGCTATATTTTCCCTATATTTGTGTTTATCATATTTATGACCTATAATTTCCCCCGTCGTCGGGTTAATTCGACCATGTACTTGGTCGGGGACACTATGTGAACCTTCTCCCGACTCAGAAGGCATTGACACACCCGAATTTTCAACCAGGTATTGGTTATACCTTGCTTTGTGAGAGTTTTCTACATGTCTCATTAAACCTCTCGCCCCACTTTGATCTTTTTCGATTTTAAATTTATAAACTTCTTGACAAATTTTACATCTAGCTAGTTGATTATCAATGTCCCTATCAAAAAAAATCCATGCAGGTGATTTTAATTTTCATTATCTTGGGCCTCGACTCATACTAAGGGGAATATGAGACATTCCAGTTTGAGTTTCACGCCGAGACTCAGTCTGAGCCTGAGGTGAAGGTGTACTAGTGGGTTTTGTTATCTAAATTATCTTCTAATTCATTTTCTAAATTAAAGTCTGGTTCAGATGCAGAATACACCTTATGATCTAATGGTATATTAATATTAACATTAAAAAAATCAGTTTCATCTACAGGAGTGAAATCATCGTAATTAGGATTACTAGAAGATGCACCCTTATCCATGTTACCCCTAGTACCTCTACCAGAAATAAAACGTCCAATTCGTTCCATTATAATTATGCAAATAAACAATTAAAGATAATGAATTAAGTACGATAATTAAAATTAAGTAACAATAATAAGTTAAAGAAGGAACGAAGGTACCAAACGCCGATGTAACGTCGACGTGTAATCGAGATTCAAAATTGAAACTTTGCTCAATGGATGATCCTCAAGCTAGTTGCCAACTTCACTCCTAATTTTTGAACTTTGATATAAATAAGCAAATAAAATAAAATAAAATATTTAGTAGGCAGTAGACTTGTAGAGAGATAGCTAGAGAGACTAAAGAGATGGTGGGAAGATTTGTGAGAAAAATGAAGAGAAAAACAAAGTATTTATAGTTGAGAAATAGGGTTAAAGTGTAAATATACTAACTTAGGGTTAAAAATAAATATTAAAGGGGTAGGGGGTTTATGGGGTGGGGAGGCCAAAATGGCCGTTATAGACGTTGCACAACGGCCAAAATCTAAATTTAGCCATTGGGCAACGGTTATTTTGGGGGGGGGGGGGGGGGTGGGGTGGATGTCAGGACGAGGGGTGGTCGGGAGGGTGGCGGGACGAGCTCTAGTCCGGTCCTGAGTTTGAATCCCGCTACCATTTTTTTAAGGGGGATCATGACGGGTCAGGGCGGCAAGCGGGTCGGGGCGGTAAGCGGGACGGGCCGGGTCGTGATCGGACCGACCCGACCCACTCGACAACCCTATATAAGAATGAAAAAGGTGGGATATATCACCAACAAAGCTATCAAACAAAGATTCAAATTTGACCAAAGGCTAAAAGGCATTGAATTGAGCCAATATCAGACAAATAGAATTGTGTAGATATGATATTTGATTGAATGTAAAACGTTTTAAACGAAATACATCTTCTTAAGAACATGATTACATGATATGTATCAAAGCCTATGCTGAAGCATCATTAACTAATTAATTCATCAAAATTCCTATGAAAAAGGGTCAAAATGTCCTTTTTTAATAAAATATTATTTTTAAACACATTCTTTTTCTAATAAAATATTATTTTCAAAGAATCCCTTCCTTGTTTCTTTTGTTTTAAAATTTGATCTTTAAAAATAACATTTTATTAGGAAAAGAATGTGTTTAAATAGGGAAAAATAACATTTTGACCCAATTAAGTAACTACAAGGACATTTTTGGACCAAACTATTAATGAAGAATATTTTTATTCAATTTTACATAGTTTAAAAGCATTTTGACCCTTTTCCGAAATTCCTATTGACATATATAAAATATCAGAATTTCCTTGACGATTTTGATCATCTCAATCAATCTATTAGGAAGAGTTACTCCTTGATGTTGTTTATCACTAAAAAAAATGATTTTTAGGATATTAAATTAAATTTATTCTGTAATGGATTAAAGACAACTGAATCGTAATTCTTCTTAAAGCTCTAGGAGAGCCCGATGACAATCAAGTATTCGCTTGTGAATAAATGAGTTGACAATGATATAAAATACGGATGACTCTACAAGTGAAATGATGTGTACATTCGAAGAGTTATAAGTGTGAGATATGGGATCTAAATTCTTATCCTTTTAACTATCTAACCCTAGACTTTTCAACCTAAAAGTACTATTGATGTGACATGTACACAGATCAAACGTTGCTGTGGTGCGCAATATGAGGCTGACAGATGTGACGCTGGTTGGTGAAGATGGAGGCCAGCTGTGTGGTGTCCCCGGGCTCCCCTGTTCCCGTTTGATATATTTTGCCTCCCGGAACACAATCATGACTTCTTAGTTCGCACCCCCACACCCATATTCCACGTGGTGCCCCATTAAGATGTCACCTGTCTGGCTAAATTTCCCCAATACAGATGTAAGAAATTGTATTAAACTGCAGCTCGTGTGCTATCCAATTAAACTCTGCATGTTGGGGAATTTGACCTTGTCTCATTGATCAGTTGTACGCTCCCAGAAAACTGGCCACCGGAGCACACCCCGCGATTTACCTGGTAATAGTGTTGAAGGACCGGTGCTATTACCTCCAGGACGTCTGGGTAATACCAGTGAAGTAGTCAGGCGCAAGCCTAGAAACCTGGATTATCAAAAAAAAAAAAAAAAAAAAAAAAAAAAAAGAAGAAGGAATGTCCGACAGTCTAATACACGGGTGTCCAACGGGGCGGGTCCCGACAGTTGACCGCACATTCTATTTCGTTGATCTCCGACTGACCGCACATTATACGCTCCGCTTGAATCCAACTCTGAATAGAACTGCAATCTTCAATGTGTCTCCCGTCAATGAATGTATGTGCTCTCCTATTTGAAATATTTCAACAGAAAAAACGCTTTCAGACGATGTTGATGAAGCTTGATTGTTCAACACATCTCGAGTCATCTTTGCTAGTGTCGGAAATGTAGCATTATCTAATGTAATAGTCATAATTTTATTAATTATTCCATAATAATTACAAATTTTATTAATATTTTGTGCAATAAAACTTCCACTATGTCTATCATCAATATATCTATATGATAAAATACGTTTTTGCATAGACCAATTTTGATCTATTCAATGTCATATTACCGTTAAATAATCATTATCGTTAATACTACAACCTATGTCAGAAGTGATAGCTATTTTGCCATTAAAATGATACAATGCATAACGTAAATATTGTTGATATTCACTTGCAAATTTAAAAACAACCCTTCTAACAGTTGATTTAGGAAAACCATTAAAAACAGGATTATATGTTTCTCAAATATAATGAATAAAACCAGGATAGGAAGGAAATAAAAAGGCAAACCCTCCACCGCAACTAATTTTGCAATATTTTCCCTATCTTTGGTTTTATCATATTTAGGATCAAAAATTTCCCCCGACGTCTGCTTAATTTGACCCCGACTTAGATGGCATTAGCACACCCGAATTTTTAGTCTGGTATTGATTCCACGTAGTTGTGTGCTCGCCTTGTATATGTCTCAATAAACCTCCCGTCCCACCTTGACCTTTTCCGATTTTAAATTTATAAATATTTTTATAAATTTTACATCTAGCTAGTTGATTCTCTTGGTCCCTATCAAAAAAATATCATGCAGTTTATTTTAACTTTCGTTGTGTGGGGCCTCAACTCATACTAGGGGGGAATAAGAGGCATTCTAGTTTCAGTTTGAGACTGAGACTCAGTCTGAACCTGAGGTTGAGGTGCACTAGTGGGTGTGTCATCTAGATTATCGTCTAAATTAAAGTCTGGTTCATCTACCTCATCATCTAATGGCATATCATTAAAAAAAGCAGTTTCATCTATATGAGTGAAATCAATGAAATCATCGGGACTAAGAATAAGATTACTAGAAGAAGTACCCTTACCCTTGTTACCCCTACTAAAAGAAGCACCCTTACATTTACCCTTAATCATACGTCCAATGCGTTCCATTATAATTATGCAAATAAATAATTAAAGTAAATGAAATTAAGTGCGATAATTAAAATTAAGTAACTATAATAATTTAAATAATGAACGAAGGTACCAAACGTCGACGTGTAATCGAGGTTGAAAATTGAAACTTTGCTCGATAGATGATCCTCAAGCTAGTTGCCAACTTTACTCCCAAACTTATAAATGAGCAAAAAAATATAATATTTAGTAGGCAATGTAGAATTGTAGAGAGATAAATTGAGAGATTAGAGAGATTGTAGGAAGATTTGTGAGAAAAATGAAAAGAAAAATGAGGTATTTATAGTTGAGAAATAGAGTTAAAGTGTAAATATATTAACTTAGGGGTTAAAATAAATATTATGGGTGGTAGGGGGTAAAAAATGATCGTTATAGCCGTTGTTGCAACAGTTATTTTTGCAAACGGGGAGGGGGCTGGCGGGGTGGGGCGGGATGGGGCGGGGTCGGGACAGGGCGGGGTCGGGGTGGGGCGGGTCGGGATCGGGATGGGCGGGACGATCCCAGTCCCCGTCCCGAGTTCGAACCCCGACACCGATAATTTTTACTTTTTATGTGGGAGCGGGGCGGGTAGCGGGGCGGGGCGGGCCGACCCGACCCACTGGACAGCCATCGCGGGTTATTTTTGGCTGTGAGGAAGATCAAAGTGACATACCTTTATAATTTGGATTAAGTTATATTTTGGATGAACAATATTATGGATATTGTTGATTAAAAAATAAAAATGAAAAGAAACAGGGGTAGGTTAGCTAGCTAGGCCTTGAACAATCAATTGTGTATTTTCAAAGTGTGCGGTTATTTGTGGAGATTTTTTATCGAGAAATTGTCAAGAGTGGAGGCTATTGTCCCTTATACCTTTTGCATAGTGAAATTGGTCAAAATTAAAGAAATATGTTATCTGACTTTTAATTCATTATTGTGAACATATATAGTAATATATGATTATTGATAAAGCTACAAATTATGTAACTAATCTTACTAATTACAATGAGAATATTAACTAACCAAATATAAAAGATATACAATGATACGATAATATTCTATCACACCCCACAGTTGAAGCGGGAGGTTCACGTACGTTGATAATGACTCGAAAATCATCAAAGAGTATGCGCGGAAGTCCTTTAGTAAATATGTCAGCAATTTGATACCGGAATGGAACATGAAAGACACGAACTTGTCCACGAGCAACTTTCTCACGTACAAAGTGAATATCCATTTCAATGTGTTTAGTGCGTTGATGTTAAACGGGATTGCCGAAAAGATATATCCCACTTACATTATCACAGTAAACTAATGTAGCCTTGCGGATTGGACAGTGAAGTTCCAACAGAAGGTTGCATATCCAACAAGACTTAGAAAAAACATTCGCTACTCCTCTGTACTTGGCTTCGGCACTGGATCGAGACAAAGTAGGTTGTCTTTTAGAAGACCAAGAAAGCAAGTTATCTCCGAGGAAGACACAGTAACCTGACGTGGATCGTCGAGTGTCTGGACATCCACCCCAGTCAGCATCAGTGTAAGAGGTGAGACCAGAGATTGAGGACTTATACAGGTGTAAGCCAAAGTGGAGAGTACCTTGGACATATCGCAAAATACGTTTGAGTGCATTCATATGTTCATCATTCGGGTTGTGCATCTATAAGCATATTTGTTGCACGACATATGATATATCTAGTTTCATGAAAGTGAGATACTGCAATTCTCCTGATAAACTGTAATAGTGAGTTTGGTCTGTATATGGAGAACCCGAAGAGACACTGAGTTTGTAATTAGTGTCCACCGATGTGGGAGCCAGTTTACACGACGTCGTGCCTGCTCGTTCAAGAATCTCTTCGGCATTTCTTCCTTTGACAAAGAAATAATCCACATGCATGTCTCGTAACAACAATGCCCAAACATAGCTTATAGAGCCCAAATCCTTCATAACAAACTCAGAAGCAATTCCATAGGCTGATGCATATAAACGGTTTTATAAAGGTCCCCATGCAAGAAGACATTTTTGACATCAAGTTGATGAATATGCCATGATTTGGACAAAGCAATACTGAAAATGGTCTGAATAGTTGTCGATTTCACTACCGAGTTGAAAGTTTCATCACAATCCACTCCCACCTGTTGAGACCTGCCATCACCTACAAAACGAGTCTTGTGCCTCTCCAAAGAACTATCATATTTCTTTTTATGTTGAAAAATCCACATAGAACGAATAACATTAGCATCAGGAGGACGGGGCACTAGATCCCACGTCTTATTTCAATAAGAGCATTATATTCGTCAATCAGGACATTTTTCAATTTGGATCAGATAAGGCATTTTTCGGGTAGCGAGGAAGAGATGAAGGGGCAACCGAAGTTGATAAATTAAATTGTTGTTTGGTTTTGGAAATGTCGTGCATAGCACGAGTTTCCATTGTCTGTAGGGGTGCCGTGGGGGGTGGGGGGTGGACGAGATGTGGCTGGGCACGCTATTGGCTAAGAGGGAATTCGGGTGAGCTAGGATCGGGAAGGTGGGGCATATTCGCTGGCCGAGAAACGATAGCGGGATGATGAGATGTGGCGGGGTTGATGGCCGAGAGGAGGCAGCAGTATCGGGAAGTTGAGAGGGGTTGTTCTGAGGTCCCCGTGGCTGGGTTTGTTAGCCTACCCGACATGGGACGGTGGGAATTGGGTCGGGCGCCAGTTACGGTTCTGACTGCGATTGATTTTGTAAGTGATGAATTAAAAGGGGATTGAGACCATCATTTAAGAAGTCATTGGAATTCAGAGGTGGATAATGCAGTTTGGCAAAGGGGAATCGGGACTCATCAAATATGACATGCCTAGAAACAATTATTTTTCAGCTAGACAAGTTGTAATATTTGTAACCGCGATAATTAAATGGGTAACCAAGAAAGACACACGGGGTAGAACGAAGTTGCAGCTTATTGATTTTGGTGGAGGGATGAAGGGGGTAGCATAGACATACGAAAGTTCGTAAATGCTTATAGGAAGGATCCCGAAGATAGAGAACTTGAGTGGGAGACTTGTGCTTGAGAGACTTGTGCTTGAGAGACTTGTTTAGGAGAATGTTCAAGAGATAGGTTTCCTGATAGAGCGTGATGCCAAAAATAAGGAGGATAGATGCGTGGGCATGGAGGGCACAGACTAAGTTATTTATGGTTCTTATTTTTCATTCGACTTTGCCATTTTGTGAAGATGTGTGGGGACAAGAGAATCGAAACACAAGACCATGTTTGGCGCAAAAAAGTTTGAATTGTTTATTGTCGAATTCCCTCTCATTGACACATTAAAAATATTTGATATTCTTTTCAAATTGTGTCTTAATTAAAGCACTAGAGGAAAAAATCGAATAGACTTAGGACTTATTGTCAATAGGAAAAGTCCATATGAAGTTGGAATAATCATCCAAAAACAATATATAATATCGATGCCCGGTCGTGCTTAAAATGAGAGAAGTCCATAAACCACTTCATATGATATCAAATGGCATTAAAGTACCAGAGGATGAAGAATAAAACGGCAACTTGACATGTGTACCAAAAAACACAAGATTCACAAACAGGAGGGCAAGAGACATTTTTGCAATCAATAAATTTATTTTTGGTAAGGGAGCATAAAACAGAGTCTCCCAGATATCCTAATCTATTATGCCATAAAATAGATGAAATAGGTATAAAGGTTGATGGAGAGTAAGTTAGATGACCGTCAGTGGTGGTGATAGGATAAAGGTCCCCGGTGCTATCACATCTCATTATTTGCATCCCTGTCAGAAGGTCCTTCACAGAAAAACCAAAAGGATCAAATTCAAGAGAAATATTATTGTCGATTGTGAAACGACGTACATAGATTAGATTTTTGATAAGTTTCGGGGCATGAAGGACATTCTTTAATGATAATGGTGGTGTGATTAGGAGATGGATGATTGTTTATAACCTCGAATGGGAATGTTTTATCCACTACCAATAATAATATTACGGTTTAAATTGCTCATATTGAAATAAGATGAAAGAGTACCTTGGGATGCCTTCATATGAGATATGGCGTCAGTATTCATGTACCAACTGTCGTCTGGAAAATTGAGAGACATCGTGTTCATTGCCGCCTCAATAATCGTTGGTGTGTAGGCTGAAGGAGGAGAGACATGTGTATTGTATGCTTGTTGTGGACGTGCGCTAAGAATTCTGGGCTGGGGCTGTCAGGCAGGAGGTTGGTCCTAGGAGGCCGTCGGGTACGGGCAAGGTGGAGCAGCCCATGCGTGCTGGCCCCACACTACCCACGGTGGGTATGCAGCCCACGACGGAGGCTACTGTCACTGTGGGTGGCTGTCGGCCCACGGGGGCTACCCTCTGCCGCCATTGCTACTGCTTCCGCCTCAGCCAGCGCGACTTTTGCAGAACCTTTTTCCTTTGTTGTGGATGTGGACCTCATTTCGGATCATTGTCTTGTTGTAGATATGGTCCAGAAACCGAGCCCCTTGTGTCGGCAGATGGGGTGCCGGTGGTAAGGAGGGCGGCGTCGGCGGTGCTAGCATTAGCCACTGCCCATTTGGTTTTTCGGATTTCTTCAAGGATAAGTCTCGAATGAGCCTCGTAGAACGGAGGCAACAGAGTACTTTGTTGGAGGATTGTAGCGACACCGTTATAATTTTCATTTAAACTCGCAATTAGTTGCATGACCAACCGTTGATTTGTGACTAGTGCACCCACGTTGGAGAGTTGATCGGCAATCATTTTAAGTTCTTGACAATAGGCCGACGCATTAGGAAAATTGTCCCGTTGAATGTTCTTAAATTCATTTTCTAAATACAAGGCACGTTGTGTCTTGTTATCATGAAAGATGCTTTCCAATAACTCCCATGTTTGTTGTGCAGTAGCATCGGTTTCAATTATTATATGTAAAAGATCGTTCGAGATTGTGCCATAGATCCATTGTAGAACAACCGCATTTAATCGTGATCAAAGTTCGTCATCAGAACCATCATGTTTCTCTATGTGCTCGGCAGTGGGCTTGTTTTTAGGAGGGATGATGTGATCGATGACTTTGTACACGCGACAATGAATCTTGAACAATTCCGCCCAGAAAGAATACTGAACTTTTTCCATCTCAAGGGTTATGGGAATGAAGTTCTTGATGTTGTTAACAACAAGAGCAGGATAAAATTTAGGTTGTTCAGCCATTGAAAATTGGGAGAGAAAGCTAGGCCTTGAACAATCAATTGTGTATTGGCAGAATTGAATAGTCAATTCTTATCACTCCATGCAATGTGAGTTTGGTATGCACTTCTACATATTGTCAAAATTGAATAATCAATCGATAAGTATTAACTTATTAAGTAGTACTACTAAGCACTTTTGGGTGTTAAAGTTGATTTAACATATAAGTTGTTAAGCGTTTGGATAGAAGTACCAAATGTGATGGTAAGGGTCGAAGTATTTAGTAAAAAGATGTTTGATAATTATTTTTTTAATGAAAAAATTTAAATGTCCTTAAAACTGTTTACACTAATATGGAGAGGGTTATTGCAAAAAAAAAAATTCCAAAGTGATTCAAGGACAAATAAATTAATTTCTTCACTTTTAATTCTAAATTAATTAGATAAGATTAAATTTTATAAATATAAATTATTTTATGATAAGCTTATAAGCTTACAAACTCCTTAATCTTTAGTCAGAGCACCATTACATACTATCCATCTTGCTTATGATAGTGAGTGTTATAATTTTAAAGTAGGGCTGAATGACACTGTTAATAGGGAATTATCATAAGAAAATCATATAGCAGGGTTGTACCTTATCCTTTAAGGCCTTTGATCACTGCCATATGCTTATTTTTGGAACTTTTTCAGCTTTTTATCCTAAATGTTAAGAAGTACCTCAACAATTTTTATGGGCAAAAGCTCAAAGTTAGAAATCTTCTTCCCTTTTGAATGTAGCAAATTAAAAAGTACATCCAACATTTGGATAATTGGCAACATCCAATTTAAATTCAGTGACCAAGAATAATACTTATGAGAATCCTGATTTTTCTATCCCACTTCAGTAATATTTTGTCATAGTTACTGTAACATTTATTTGTGGCAAAAATTAATTCTATACAGGAAAATCAAGATCCCGTATATAGAAATTGATTTGATGTCCTACTAATCAAGTAAGAGCTTACAGTTTTATCCATTGATGTACAGAAAGTAGTTGTGTTAGTGTACAACACTTACAACCTAACTAGTAACTACTGAAAATGCATAAACGTCTATAAGTTTTTTGCTGTCATAGCTAATGACTGTTAATTTACCTATAAGTTTATAACGGCATTGACATTTAGATAATATTTTGCTATTATAGACAAGAAAGATACATAAAATATATTTTTTTATATTTTAAATTATCAAATCCTAAGCTTAATCACATTTTGTATAACAAAGGGAAATCTTTTAATGACGCCATAGATACTGTATTAAAGTATCAAAATAATAAAAAATATATGCTTATATTGATAATCATAGATATTCTATTTTTTATAAAAATGGTTAATTATTATATTATCAAAAAAAGAAAATAACTATTACATGAGGAGTAACTTTACGAAGAGCATATTGTTATAAAGATAGATGTTGCTAGTATAGGTAAAAAGTTATTATAAAGATACATGTTGCTGGTATAGATAAAGATTATTATAGAGAAGTAAAATATAACATAAATCGGTTCCGAAAAAACTTAGTTATTATAGAGAGATATTGTTATATGCGGTGTTGTTATAGAGTGTTAAAACTTAGCCTATGTTAGCCATTGATGACATTAAGAGCTTCGAGAAGAATAGTGATAAAGAAGGGAAGAAGAACGAAGTAACAGAGAAGAGATTAGAGAGGAAATGAGATATTTTTGGGAGAAATCTATTCTCTTTCAATTGAATGAATCATCACAATTACAAGATACAAATATATAAGAATCTTCTTAGCTCAACTCATCAACCGACTTGAAGCTCAAAATATCTTAACTTCTCTAACTAACTGCCAGCTAATTAATAACAAACCTCTAACTGATTCTCAACTAACTGCTTCTAGAAGCTTACAACTAATCTAGCCTACTATACAACTAGCATGTTGCACCAGCATCTCAACTTCACACTTCAACACTCCCCCTTAAGTTTGGTGGAAAATGTCCTTCATTTCTAACTTGGATACTAAAACACAATGTTGATGATGCCCCAAGGCTTTGGTCAAAATATATGTTGGTTGATCTTCACTGATATATAAGATGTTTTGATCAGTCCTTCTTGTATCCTTTCTCTTATAAAGTGACAATCTATCTCTATGTGCTTTGTCCTCTCATGATGCATGAGATTTGAAGCAATCTGCAAAGCTATCTTATTATCACACCTCAGCATCATTAGCATCTGAATTTCCATCTGTAGTTCCTTCAATAGTCCATTTAACCATACCAACTCTGCAACTATTTGTGCCATACTTCTATACTCAGCTTCTGCTGAGCTTCTAGACATTGTACTTTGTTTCTTTGCCTTCCAAGAGATCAATGAAGTCCCTAATTTTATACAATATCCAGTCACTGACCTTCTTGACATGGGGCATGCAGCCCACTCTGAGTCACAAAAGGCATGTATTTGTTGGTCACCACTGCTTGACATTAGTAATCCAAGTCCAAGCTGCTTTTAACATATTGGATTACATGCAAAGCTGCATCATAGTTATGGCTGGCAATTTCACCCTAACGTGATGGATATCCATCCACCCGACCCGATTGTATGGATGAAAAACCGACAAAACATGGATTTTAATCGAGTGACGGATCGGGTCGGATTCGGGTGGACATACATCCAACCCACCACCCGATCCACCACCCGACCCATCCATCAACCCGTTTATAAATTAGTTATTTTTTGTGTAGTTCAGTGATAACATACCCCTGACTCATATCGTTACTAGTACTTGGTTTTATTTCCAATAGTTGTCTTTATTTTTCTAAAGTGAACGGAAATTCTTTTTCAATTTCAACATGACAATAACAATGATTCCTAGTATCAAAAATGTTATTTTTGTATTATGTTATACATCATTGACATTTTCAATGTTGAACATCACTCTATATATGACTATAATTGTTAGCAATATAATAGGTTGAGGAACATTACAATGGGATCAAGATCAAATTATAATGGTAAAGCAAGATAGTATGAAAACTGGAAAATAAACCAAAAGTACCAAACTGATTGTGCTATAATTTTCATCCGCGAAGCACCCGATCCACCCGATTCACCCGTGGATGATGGGTGGATCGGATGTGGATGAAGAAAAAATAAGGTGATGGATGGGTCGGGTGGTGGATGAATGGTTGGCGGGGTAGAGGCGGATTGAGCTCCACCCGATCCACCTCCAATCCATTGCCAGCCCTAATCATAGTGAGACTTCTTAGGAGAAATCATGAACTGACTTAGGCATTGAACTGTATATGAAATGTCAGGTCTAGTTATGGTGAGGTATAATAGCTTCTCAACCAATCTCTGATAGTTCCCCATGTCCTTCAATATGGGATCATGGACAACCTTCTTAGCATCTGTAGCATTGTATGTATCACTCTTAGTGCATTCATCATATTCTATACTTGTAACCTTAGCAATTTGTTTCATAGGTGTAGTCTTAGGTTTTGAACCAGCCAGTCCTGCTCCTGAGATCATTTCCAGTGCATATTTCCTTTGGGATATCAAGATACCTTCTTTTGACCTGGAAAATTATATGCCTAAGAAATACCTGAGTTCACCCAAGTCTTTCATTTCAACGTCTTATGCAAAATTGCTTTAGCATTTTGAATTTCCTTAAGATCATCACCTGTCACAAGTAAATCATCTACATAGACCAAGATCAAAATAAAAATGCCATTAACAGCCTTAGTGAACAAAGAATAGTCATGTTTGCTTTGAGTGAAACTAGTGATTAACAATGCTTGTGTTAGCTTTAAATTTCATTGTCTAGATGCTTGTTTAAGATCATAGAGAGATTTGAGTAGTCTACATACTTTAGTCTCCTCCTGACTACCAAAGCCCTGAGGTAGAGTCATGTAAACCTCCTCATCAAGGTCTCTATTTAAAAAAGCATTATGAACGTCCATTTGGAAAATAAGCCAGTTTTAAGTAAGGGTGGCCAGTGGGCCGGGCTCGGGTCTGGCGGGCCGGGTCTCGCGGGGTCGGGGTCGGGGCGGGACGATCCGGGGGTCGGGATCGGGCCTAGCGGGCCTAGCGGGGTCGGGTGCGGGCGGGACTGCTCGCCCCGTCCCGATCCCGATCCCGTCGGTATCGGGTCGGGGCGGGCTCGGGGCGGGGTCGGGCTCGGGGCGGGGCGAGCTCGGGTTTTCGTTTTTTTTTTTTTTTTAAATAACATATGTATAAAAAAAACTCAATAAATAAAACAAGATAGTGTAATAAAAACATCCCAAAATTTGTTTTTGTGCCTCTTATATTATTTAATAGACATATGATTTTTTTGTAATACAAATACAATTGTCTAAAATCTAAATTGCAACTTTATGGTGTTGTCCAAAAGTTGCAAATTACATAATAAAATTGCAATTAAAAAAATTACATTTTCAAAAAAATCTGTTCTAATTGCTTGATGATTTCATGTGGTTCTTCGGTTGGAATAGGTATTTGTTGGTCAAATTGATCCACGTCGCTTCCACTACCTTCGGTTAAGATCTCGTTGTAGTTTTCATCATCTTCTTCGTTGATCTCCGGTTGACCGCACCTTCTCCGCTCCGCTCGTATCCAATCTCTCGAATAATACGCAATTTCCAAGTCGTCTCCGGCCAATGAGTGTCTGTGGTCTCCTATTTGATATCTCGCCGCAGAAAAAGCGCTTTCCGACGCGATTGACGACGCTTGAATGTTCAAAACATCTCGAGCCATCATTGAAAGTGTCGGAAAGGTCTTCTCATTCCCCTCCGATATTTCAAACAAGTCTTCTTGTCCATCTTCATTGATAACTTCTTGATACGGTGCAGAACCCCGCAAAACAAAAATATCCAACTCGCTAATTTGGTTAGTAGAGGTACGGCCGCACATTCTATTTCGAGGCTTTCAATACTAGCCGCGAGAAACAAACATGTCTTTTGTGAGGTTGTGTTGAAGATTAAGAAGATGGTATGGTAGCCGTACGTTACTAGCATTTTCTTGTTGATAAAATCTATATATATTTTTGCGGTGGTGTTCTACGCTATTCAACACTTCTTCTTTAGTTTGTTCAATAGGTGGTGGGTGATTTAGATTTTTGGGACTTGGAGGTGGTAGTACTTCTATACAATCGTAAATAGTTTCAATTAGTGATTTAGTACCGTCTATTTTAATAGTAGGATTTAATACAGAACCAATAATATAAATAGAAGGAATAGGAATAAAATATTTTTTTATTTTGACAAACATTTTTTTAATATTTGCCTTATAATTTGGTTTTTCCATATATTCACTAAGTAATAAAAATATTAGAGTTATATAAAATAACATAGTTGAAATAGTAGGATAATATATACCGGAAAATTCTTTTGTTGCTTGAAAAAATTTCTCTAAAAATACAATAAGTTCGGAAATTTTTTCCCAATCACTATCTAAAATCATATCAAATTTGGCTTTTTATTATGAGAGTTAAAAAATAAAGTTATAGGTAATTTATAGTCATAAGCAACAAGTAGTTGCTCGTATAAAGAATTCCACCTAGTGGATACTTCTTGTGGAATTCTTCTAAAAGGTAGTCCACAATCATGACAAATTTTTTTATATTCTTTTCTACGTTGTACTTTATTACTTTTAAAAATAAAGTTTATAGCAAATTGTATTTTACTAAGAATGTCTTCAAAAAGTGATAGACCATCCTTTACAATTAAGTTATATATATGGCACGCGCATTTTATATGAAAATGGTCCGGAAAAGATGGAGCTAAACTATTTTTTAACATTGTAATTGCGTAATTGTTATTAGAAGCGTTATCTAATGTAATAGTCATAATTTTATCGGTAATTCCGTAATAATCGCACACTTGATAAATATTTTCTACGCAATAAAAGTACCGGTGTGCCTATCATCTATATATCTATACGCTAAAATACGTTTTTGCATAGACCATTTATAATCTATCCAATGACAAGTTACAGTTAAATAATCATGGCCGTTAGTACTACGACCTATATCGACGTGATAGATACTTTGCCATTAAAATGATATAATGAAAAACGTAAATATTGTTGATATTCATGCGCAAATTTAAATACATCTCTCTTAACGGTTGACCTAGGAAAACCGTTAAAAGCAGGATTATATATATCTCTAATGTAATGAATAAAACCGGGAGATGAAGGAAATGAAAAAGGCAAACCCTCCACAGAACTAATTTTGATATTGCTTCCCTATCTCTATGTTTGTTGTATTTAGAGCCTACAATTCCCCCGTCATAGGGTTAATTTGACCCCGTACTTGGTCGGGACGATGTATCGTATGTGAACCTTGTCCCGATGGAGCGGCCGTTTGCGCACCCGGTTTTGAAGCCTGGTATTGGGCATACCTAGTGGATGAGCACTTACTACATGTCTAATTAAACCCCCGTCCCACCGTGACCTTTTCCAGTTTTAAATTT
This sequence comes from Anisodus tanguticus, assembly GCA_034509755.1. Lineage (NCBI taxonomy): Eukaryota > Viridiplantae > Streptophyta > Magnoliopsida > Solanales > Solanaceae > Anisodus > Anisodus tanguticus. The sequence goes on along the minus strand of CM067552.1, from coordinate 9,118,128 downwards.
TAAAACATTTTTACAAATTTTACATATGGCTACTTGATTCTCTACGTCCCTATCAAAAAATGTCCATGCATCGATTTTAATGGTCGTTTTGCTTGGACCTCGTCTCATACTAGGGGGAATAGGAGGTATTTCGGTTGAAGGTGCACTAGTGGGCGTGTTGTCATCAATATTAGTGGGTGTATCGTCTAGATCATCGTCTAAATTAAAGTCTTCTTGAGTTCCGTAAAATAACTCCTCGTCTAAATCTAATGGTATTGTAGGAAAATGTTGAGTATCAACAAAATCATCATGTGTAGGAATAAGATGACTAGAAGAAGTACCCTTGCCCCGATTGCCCCTACTAGAAGAAGTCTTACCCTTACCCTTAAACATACCTCTAATTCCTTCCATTTTAATTATATGCTAACAAATAATTAAAGTAAATGAAATTAAGTGCGCTAAATAAAATAAACGAGACAATAATAATTTAATGAAGGAACGAATGTACCAAACGCCGACGTAACGTCGACGTGTAATCGAGAGGTTGAAAATTGAAACTTTGCTCGATGGAAGATCCTCAAGCTAGTTGCCAACTTCACTCCCAATTCCCAAATGAATTAATAAAATTGAATATTTAGCAAACAATGTAGAGAGATATATTGAGAAATTAGAGAGATTGTAGGAAGATTTGTGAGAAAGATGAAGAGAAAATGAGTTATTTATAGTTGAAAAATTGGGTTAAAGTGTAAATATAATAACTTATGGGTTAAAAATAAATATTAAGGGGTAGGGGGGTTGGGGGGGGGGGGGGGGCCTAAAATGGCCGTTGGCCAACGGCCATAATCTAAAATGGCCGTTGGTGCAACGGCTATTTTTGCAAAGGTAAGGTCGGGGTCGGGGTCGGGGTCGGGACGGTCTCGGGGCGGGCTCGGGTCCGGCGGGCCTGGGGCGGGCTCGGGTCTGGCGGGACGAGACATCGTCCCGTCCCGAGTTCGAGTCCCGCCCCCGTTAATTTTTTTTTTTTTTTTTAGAGCGGGGTCGGGTCGGGACCGGGGCGGGGTCGGGACGGGGTCGGGCCGGGGTCGGGTCGTCCCGGCCCACTGGCCAGCCCTAGTTTTAAGTGAGGCAGTAACAACAACTGTGCTGAAAGTAGTAAGCTTAGCTACAGGAGAAAAAGTATCATGGAAATCCAGTTCCTTTTGTTGTGTATAGCCCTTGACAACTAGTCTAGCTTTAAACCTTTCTACAATTCTATCAGCATGATATTTTATTTTATATACCCATTTACAACCTATAGGTGACTTACCTGCAGTCAAATCCACTACCTCCCAAGTATGATTTTGTTCTAAAGCATCAATCTCAAGTTTCATAACTTGTATCCATCTCTTATCTTTGGAAGCTTGTGTGAAAGAGGTAGGCTCAGTATCAGCAGAAAAATTAACACGAAAGGATTGGAAGTGATATGAAAGATGAGAATAGGAGATTGAATGATTAATAGGATAGGGAGTGGTAGAAGGTAGTGGAGGATGATCATAGTCAGTGAGTTAAATAACGAGTTTAATGATTCTTCTTGATCTTCTAGATGGTACAACAAGAGGAATAACATGAGGTGAATGATGATCAACTAATGTATGATCGGTAGCAGAAGTAGATGGTGCAATACAAGAATTATCAGAAATAGGTGAAGGAGGTAAATCAATGGAAGAATGATCAAGTACAAGCAAGGTAGGTGAAGTAGTGGGACCAAGAGTAGAGGTAATGGCTGGTGGTGTGACAATATCATTTGTCAAAGGAAAATCTGTAATCTCAGAAGATGATGTAGAAGGTGTGGGAGAAATATGAGAAGAAGATGAAGTCAGAGGATCAGGAAAAGGTTGTAATGAGGATGGATAAGCACATGGAAGAAACTATGTTCTTAGATACTTGAAAGAAAAATGTCTTTCTTGAACACAACATCTCTATTAGTGATAAAAATGGTAGTTTCAAGATTGTAGATGTGGTATCTCTTTTGAGTGTCAGAGTATCCCAAAAATACTCCAGGGATTGATTTATGGGAGAACTTGTCATGATAGTTTGGTTGAGTGGCATAACAGAGACATCCTAGAATTTCATAAGGGTGAATTGAGAGACATGATCATAAAATAACTCATAGGGAGATTTTTTCATGTAAAGTAGAACTAGAAAGTTTGTTTATGATATAAGTGGCTACTAACAAATAGTGCCCCCAGGATTTCAAAGGAATATGTGCTTGAAATTTAAGTGCCTTGCTAATTTTAAGCATGCGTTTGTGTTTTCTTTCCACAACACCATTAAGTTGTGGAGTGTGTACACAACTGTTTTGATGAATAATGCCCTTAGAAGAAAATAGACTAGATCAAGCAGTGTTGAAGAACTCAGAACCATTATTTGATCTAAGAATTTAAACCTTAATAGAGAATTGAGTTTCTACTAGCTGCAAGAAGTTTAGTAAGACAACATACACATCAGATTTCAATCTTAATAGGAAAGTCCAAGCCATTCTTAAGTAATCATCAACAAGGGTTAGAAAATATCTATAGTCATTGTAAGTACATACCCTATATGGACCACATACATCCATATGAACAAGTTCAAATAGTGAAATAGATTTAGAATTGCTAGTAGGGAATGACAGTCCAGTTTGCTTAACTAGGGAACAAATAGGACAATTACAAAAAAAATGAAATTTGTAGTCTTATTGTAGATATTTTCTGTAAAACTGTAAAGGAGCATGACCAAATCTTTGATGCCATAGAACATTGGTGTGTTGTTGAGTCGATGAAGACAAACACTTAGAACTGAAAGCAACATCATGTGTTGAAGGATTGAGGATATAGAGTCCATCCTTGAGACTACCAATCCCCCTCACCATGCCACTATAGAGGTCTTGAAATAGGTAGAAGTGAGGGTAAAATTCACTGAACATTGAAGTTCCCTAGTGTACTTAGCAACTGATAAAAGGTTGTATTGAAAGTCATGTATGTATAACACACTGTGAATAGTTTGAGATTTGGAAATAGGATAGGATCCTGCGTGTGTGATCTTTGTGCTGGTTCCATTTGGTAATTACACAGATTTAGAGTTAGAGACATGTAAAGATTTTGGATTAGATAATAGATTCAAGCATGAAGTCATGTGATTTGATGCCCTATAGTCAATAATCTAACTACATTGGTCAGTATTAGAATTATATGCCATGTTAGCCACCACAGTTGGTCCCTTCTCCTTGCTCAGCATCTTTAGGATCCTTTCATACGGCTCATCAGGGAAAACTGGCATAGTGGGAGTGAACTTGTTTGGAATTGAAGCTTCAGCTTGTGGTACACATTGTTCAACTCATAGGTTGGCATTGTGTGCTCTAGTTTAAGTGTTTTCATAGACCTTGTTTCTTCTGTTGTTAGTAAACTTAAAATCGGTGGATAACCATTCAATTTCTAGCAATTCTCCCTTGTGTGCCCTTTCATTTTGTAGTAATCACTGTGTAAGTGAGCATTAGGATACTTTTTAGGTTTCATCTCATAACTAGATGCATTTACAGAGATTGAAGAACTTGCTTCATGATCTACTGGACCACTGCCTAGAATTCCAATCTGAATATCATAACAATTGCTTCTTCTTTGACTCTCTTCCTGTATAATCATATAATATTCCTGATCTAGACTAGGCACAGGATCCAGCATCAAAATGTGACTTCTCTGAGGTGCATGTGTCATTTAGTCCTATAAAAAATTTCATTAACTTTTGTTGACTGTGGAAATGAGTGAATGGCTTAGCAGTATCACATCCACACATAGAAGGTATGATAGACTCAAATTCATCCCAAAGGTCATTCAATTTTGAGAAGTAAATGGAACATGAGAAATTTCTTGTGATAAACAACTAATTTCTCTATTCATGTGATAGATTTTTGTGGCATGACTTTATCAAACCTTTCCTTTAGTATGATTCATACCTTTTGTGCATTAGATGAGTACACAATTCCTCTTCTCAATTCCTGAGCAACAGAATTCCTTATCCACGATTGAACCATAGCATTGCACCTCTCCCATTGATGTAACCTAAATGGATCTGCTTTGTAGCTTCCATCTATGAAACCTATTTTGTTCTTCATAAGTAAACACATCTTCATAGATCGACTCCATTATGGGTAGTTCTCTGCTACCATCAACAATTAAGGCTCTAGTGCTAGTCCTGGTGGATCTGATGGATGTAGATAGACTGGATCGTTACAATAGAGAATCTACACATTTGCATGTGTTAATCCGCTTTCAGTACTCGTACTTTCAATCGCAACAGCAAATTAGGTCAAAATCAAGATGAATGTGAATTCACGAAGCTCTATGTCGCAGATCACAATAGCAAGACTCTGATACCATGTTAAAACTTAGCCTATGTTAGCCATTGATGACATTAAGAGCTTCGAGAATAATAGCGATAAAGAAGGGAAGAAGAACGAAGTAACATAGAAGAGATTAGAGAGGAAATGAGATATTTTTGGGAGAAATCTATTCTCTTTCAATTGAATGAATCATCACAGTTACAAGATATAAATATATAAGAATATTCTTAGCTCAACTCATCAACCGATTTGGAGCTCAAATATCTTAACTCCTCTAACTAACTGTCAGCTCATTAATAACAAATCTCTAACTAATTCTCAACTAACTACTTGTAGAAGCTTACAACTAATCTAGTCTATTGTACAACTAGCATGTTGCACCAGCATCTCAACTTCACACTTTAACATAGAGAGGTTTGATTGTAGTATATATGTAACATATTGGAATAACATGAAAACATATTTGTCAGTTTTCAGTGCATAACGTATTTTGTGTTTATACAAAGTTCGAAAAGGATTGTATCTAAGGAGTGTAATTTTTGAAGCATGTCTTGACATAAACATTAATGGTTGATTCTATGGCTCAAACCAGCATGAATTTGCGTTCACACAGGATCCGGGGAAGAGGCGTATCCAAGATGTGATTTAGGCAGCCTATGCTAATGTAAATATTAGTAACTGATTTCTGCTCCAACTCGTGACTTATAGGTCACGTGAAGACAACTTTATCGTTGCTTCAAAACTCACTCTCTGGAAAAAGAAAAAAAACACAATACAAATACTACTAATTACCACTAATATCCCGATAATCTTTTCTATATTTCGTCAGTAAAATAGTTAATAAATGCACAAAGTTGTCCTTACCCCCACGGCACCACTCTCTCTGTCTCATCACATCACATCAGAGCTCCATTATTTTCCTTTTGTTGCTTTCTTATATTAGACATATGGCTATCTTTACTCCAAAAGGTGGAATCTCCCACCCTAGGAGCCCCCACACCCCGGTCCGACAGGTCTGTGAAGGAGGTAAATCATGGTGACTCAATTGATTTCAAAGGTTAGACCAGTATCACGCTGCGCACAAGGGGCCCTCCTTTATTTCAAGAAGAAACCCCCACTCTGTCGCTGACGGGATTCGATCCTTGGTCCTTACTCCAAATATCCCCCTTGAAACCAATTGAGCTGCCCAAGCGGACGGCATATGGCTATCTTTGTACTGGTGGCTATTAGCCCTTTCTGGAATCTACATAAATATATATTACTAAAGGGAGAAACTCAAATGAATCTTTTGTTTTTCTTTATATGGTATGCTATTTTGATTTTAGAAGATCTGGCTCTTCTTCCAAATAGATTTATGGCCATGCAAGTATAATTTCACTTTGATTGTTTGTTTCTTTGAGTTGGTTTAATTTTTTATCTAGACAGTGTTTAAGAGTTATTTTTACTCTAAATGCCATTTACTCCAACATGAATAAAACTTATAGGATTTAGTACAAATCTTATCCTTCATAACCAACAACAACATACCCAATGTAATCTCATATGTGGAATCTGAAGAGGGTAGAATATACGTAGACATTACCAAGATAGAGATTGTTTCAAAAATATCCTCAACTTAAATGAGGCAAATCAAAATAGTTATAAAAAAGAACATTACAACAAACGGTACTCTTAAATGCCATTGAAAAGGCTCATGCCTACAAGTTGTGCTCTTTAATGCTATTATAAAAGAAAGTTCACAAGGAAAAGTTTGGCACGCAAATAGAAGCATGAGAGGTACTATAATTAAAGATGGTTATTGATTGCCAAACCTGTAGTACTAATAGTGGTCATATTCAAAACGTTTATGAAATTACTTTATCACTTCTCCTCGTTGAAAACTCTATTTTTCCAACTTTCACATGTTTTTGTCATGTTTAATGGACCACTTACATGCCAGTTTACTTTTTCAAACCTAAATTGCAGATCTTTTTCTTTTCTTTTCTTCTAATGGTCTGCCATAACTAGCTTATACGCAACTCAACTATTCTCTCCCGCTAGCACAAATATTTATTCTACGCATCTCAACTATTCTCTCCCACCGGCACAAATATCTATTCTATCCATCAAGACTTACGCAGATGAAAAAAAACCACCTGGTGGCATTTTTTGTTTGCCTCCGTTAAAAACATCCAGAAATTCTTCTAAATGCTTCATTATCTTATACACCACGACCACAAAACAAAGAAAAATTTCCTACATAAACTCAAGCACCAATATTTTTTCCAGTTTAAGCTGTAATACAAAGTTAATGTTCCCATGCATGAACTGGGAAGAAAAGGCAATTTCTAACATTACAAGATTCAGTATAAACAATGGAACTTACTTGCTCCTCAAGGGAACTGACTTAAAACAAATTCTTTCTATATCATCAAGAATCACAAACCATGAAACCAGCATTTCTCAGGAAGGAAGGATTAGATTAGGTCAAGAGTTAACACACATATCAAGGCACATGTTAGTCTTATGTTGCTCGGACTCTCCAAAAATGCTACCGCACCATTGTCGGGTCCTCCGTACTACTTTTGAAAGATCCGACACGTAACCGTCGACATTTTTGAAGAGTCTGAACAACATAATGTTACTTGACCTAAGTTGATCTTTCTCAAGAACTAATAACACCAAGTAACAATACGAAAAAACTAGCGTAATGCAAAATAGAGTTAAGCTTGCAAATTGATTCATCTTGATTTCTCATGACAGACATGTATACTATAAACAGATACAGGAAAAAATTGCTGCTACTTTGTCAATATCTAGTTATTTTCTCTATTCCTAGACTGAACTGCTGTATACTAAAATCTTTGCAGAAACAAAGAAATGGATTGTGACTACATTTTATGCCTAGAGACGGTCAAATATGATGCTTTTGTTATCCTACTGATGGAAATGACTGTGGAGAGTTTGATTCACCAGAAAATGCAGCCATTAACTTTTCCTTCGTCAGCTGTTCAGATCCACTAGACTTGACCACAAATGTATGATATACTGTATCATTTCCGGCAGCAAGTTTCGAGTCAACAACATTGACCTGTGCCTCTTTGAACACTTCGATGACTCTTGAAACCGGATGGGTTTCCAATGGGCACCTAACCCTAACAATGACTTCATCACTGCCAGCTTCAATGCTGATATCAGCTACTCGGTTTTGCGTCTCTGAATTTGGACTTTCTGAAGCCGGTGCATCCCTAGACGTGCTTCCCAGTATTTCCTTCTCATATTCCATGTCCCTAAGCTTCTTCTGCATCTCGGTGATGTAAGCAATGGCATCTCCTAAGAGGGAAGCTTTGTCCATTTTGGAAATGTTTGGAACAACAGCTCGTAATGCATAGAACCGCTGGTTCAACTTTTCCCTCCGCTGCCTCTCCGCTTCTACATGATTGAGGGGCACTTCCCTTCCATTGGCTGGTTTTCGTCCACGCTTTCGAGGCCTCCTTTCATCAGCTGGTCCTACTGCATGATTTCCCTTGCATGAAACTTCAACATCTGAATGCTCGGATTCAACAGTGTGCGCTGGAGAAACAACGGGTCTTGAGTTAGTGAAATCTATTTGCATTCTACCAGGCTTTTGATGCTGGAAGTTACTCATTCCACCATTGACAAAATCTCTTAAGTTGTTTGCTGGGGCCTGCAGGCTATTATAGAGCTCCACCGAGTTCTCTGGCTTCACGTTACCAAACGAAGCCCATGATAAAGGGCGGACACCATTTCGTGCATTCATGAATGAAGCCCTGTTTCCATTTAATGGCCTGTCCTCCGCTTTCCTAACAGCAAGTTTTTCCCTAAACGGGGTACAACCAGAATTTAAATTCTGCCCAAAAATCTTAGGATTCCCGTTTGGCTGCTCACTAACAAAAGAACCGGAAAACGTGGAATTATTTCCGTCCTTTTTCTCAACTACAACTGTTACAGGTGCCGTTTCCTTAGCCCTAACAAGAGACAAAAATGACGAGAAGCAAGATTTTACTGACTGTACAAGCTCCAAACTTTCTGGTATAGCTTGTACAGATCCCAATTCCAGGACCCCTACATCAGTTGGGATCAAAACAATTGTTTGCATACCAGCAGACTTCATTAGGAAAGATCTAGAACAATAATCTACGGACGACTTCATAACATCCGATAACCACACATGCTTCCCACCACCAAAACATTTCCCCGGACCACCTTGCCCTCGAGGGAACGAAAAGTACATTGAAGCAAGAAAGAACATTTCAGTATCAGTAACCCTATCCAATCCAAAAGCATAGTTATCTTCATCTGTTCCACCAAAAAACATATGCAATTTCTGAAGGACCCTTTTCCTCATCCGTTGTTGCGCCTCGTGCTCAAGGCGTAAATTAAGAATCCTAGTAACTTCAGAATATTCCTCTCCTTCTCTAGGTTCCCTACAACAACCATCTCCCCATCCTAACACTAATTCCCCCGACTTATTAGACCGCGAAATCTGCCAAAAAATCGCGTAATTCCAACTAAAGTTACTCGTATTCGGGCGTTCTACAAGATCTGATAGCTTATTCTGCAAATTCTCATCACTTCCCATTGCCATTAAAGAACATTCAGCAGAAACTGAACTTGACATTAAGTAATCAAAAGCTTTTGTTCCTAGTACAGCTGCCACCATAGCTTTATCCTCATCACTCCACAACATATTCCCTAAACCCATCTCTATTTTCATTTCTAACAAATAATAACAAAAAATAACAAATACCCAGATGCTAAAGATTGCAACTTTCTCTTCCAATATGAAATAAACCCCAAAAAAAAAAATTAAAACAGGACTGAAAAAAACATCCAAAATACCCCAAAAGAATAAATCTTGTTCTTGAATACCCAAAATTCCATAACTTCACATTCAGATCTCAAAATCTTGAAACCCCAAATTACCATTAACTATAAGAAAAAATACCCAGAAAGAATATGAACTTGGATATAACAATGAACATATATGGAGATTAAAAAATAGATACAAACCAGTATATGAAGTTCAAGAATCAGAGCAAAGCAAAAAATCTAACCCCTTATAAGGAATATGAAATCCCCAAACAAAAATTCAAATTCAAATTTTCGCCCTTTCTGCAATTTTTGTTTTTTTGCAAAGCAAAGAGGGAAGATATGAGAACATGGGGGGAAAGAGGGAGACAAAAGAGGCTATTGGGTTCTAAATCCAAACTGCATCTTGTGTTAAACTATGGTTATAGGTTTTTAAGGGTTAAAGAAATTAACCATGGTTGGACTTGGATTAATTAAACAACAAACAGGTTTTTGGAGTTCTTCTATTTATATGAGTTTTGTGATTATTTGTTTGAGAAACAGTCGGCATGCCTATTATTTGAGAGTATTATTTTAAAAAAAGGATAAAAGGAAATTAATATTTTAATGAGGGGAAAAAGCGAAGTTTCACTTTGACACGTTTGTAAGATGGGATGACAGAAACATGTGCACCCACATTATGGCGTGTGCAATTTTTTGTTCTTTTTGACAACTCTTGAATTAAATCCGAGCATGGAAAAAATAAATAAAACCAAGCCATTTTATAGCTTTTCAATTTGGGTTTAATCATTTTTCCTAATTATACAAAATTATATGATAAAAATTATTTGTGCAGTAAATAATAAAGAATCTTTTGAGGCTGTTAGATAATTTGTGTTTGTAGAATAACTGGTGTAACACTGATAAAGTTTTTTTTTTCAATTAGAATTAAAAAGTAATAAATTTCTTTGGAAGTTAAAGATATTTTAGCCTATAATTATTCAAAAAATTCTATCAATTCTGCAAAAAGACAAACTCATAGAACGCAACGGAAGCGATCAATCTGCATGACAAGAAATAATTGTCACATAGTTAATGCAACTCCATCAGCGATATTAAACAATACATGTATTAAGTTATTGGGTAATGTATATATTGTGGGTTACAACAATTGTAGAAACGGAAAGTAAGTAAATATTACAATTGCTAAAAAGGATAAACTAAAGATTACAATAAAACTGAAAATCAAGAAAGGAACAAACTTCTTATGTGATTTATTGAGTCGAGTGATGACACTCTGTCTTTAAGACAAGATTGTCCCGTATATCTCCTTTTACGTTGTCGGGCAATAGTCTCTCAAGATACAACAACAACTTAACAATTGAGCAAAGGAAACTCAAGTGTTATTCTTGAAGAACTTTGAGTGTAGTAGACTTGTTAGAGAGGAAGAAGATGAAATCAGAAATTCTGTAAATATTTCTAAGTACAATGAACAATTGAGCCAAATGCCTCAATTTATAGTGCAATGAGATGACCCTTCTACTAGTCAACTAATTGCCTTCAATAGCCATGTAATGGCACTTGATTGAGGGGTTAATGGCTGAATTCATGTGCCAAGTAATGGAGATTCAATGCTCCAAAACCAACCCAAAGGTCATAACTTTCCAACTTCCCGCCACAACATTCTGCCTCCGAAGCGTCGCGGCTCCAGTGGCTGAAGACCCAATTAGCGCTGCGGCGCTTCGGCACCTCAGCTCCGACGGGGCTGCGCCGCGGCCCTTCACGGCTCCGCGGCGACTTCCGACTCGTTTCATCTTACACTTCTTCCTTCGTTTACCAACGTGGAATAATTTGTCATTTGGACAATAACCGTCCATCATTCTATGTCTCAAACGTATTACATACGTACCAATATCTCTTTCACTAATGAAATTTGCGATACTTGGCACTACGTGTGCACGTGTGTGGAAATAATGTTTCCTGCGTACGGGGCCCCAATTGTTTGAGTCATAAATAATGGGATATACTTAATTCCACATTAGTAAATTTCCAGCAATCCCCTCTTGAATGATATTTTGGCGCACTCACATGGTGCCTTTTCCAGCAATCTTTCAGCGGACCGATATTGCATCTGGATAGGTAGTTTTCGCTTTGAACCTTCAATAGTTGAATACCATCGGACTTACTTATTGCGCGGTGAACGTGATGTCTTGAACCATCCATTGATTTTATGTAATCAATGGATATTATACCCGTGGTGATCAGCTGCCTAACGGTCTTATGTCTCCGTCGAATATGACGAGACTTGCCATTGTACATAGAACTCCGTGCCCTTCCTAGAGCCGACTGACTGTCGCAGTGGATCATTACAGAAGGTACGGGTTTATCCCAACAAGGGACATCCTCTAAGAAGTCGTGAATCCACTCAGCTTCTTCTCCTGCTTTGTCTAAAGCGATAAACTCCGATTCCATCGTGGATCGGGCGATGTAAGTTTGCGTAGAGGATTTCCAAGACACATCCCCACCACCAATTGTAAATACATACCCACTGGTGGATTTGGTGTTCTCTATATCAGATATCCAGTTTGCATCACTGTACTCTTCTAGTACAACTGGATATCTCAAATAATGCAACCCGTAAGTTAGCGTGTATTTCAGGTATCGTAGTACCTGATCAACGCCTTCCAATGATCATTACTCAGATTACGGGTAAACCTAGCCAACTTGTTGACTGCATAAGCAATATCAAGTCGGGTGCAGTTTGTTATGTACATCAAACTCTCAATCACCTGTGCATATCACTTCTGGTATACGGGTGCACCACGATTTTTATCAAGCTTTTGATTTCTATCCATTGGTGACTTCATAGGCGAACTGTCAAACATCTCGAACTTTCTCAACACATCCTCGATGTAGTGAGACTCAGATAAGACCAGTCCGTCAGACGTCTTAGAGATTTTTATCCCTAAGATGACATCTGTGATACCCATATCCTTCATGTCGAAGCACTGTTTCAACATATTCTTAGTCTCTAGAATCAAGCTAGGACTGCTCCTTGTGATCAATATGTCATCTACGTACATGCATATCATGACGAACGAGTCAGAATTACCTTTCATTTAGACATATTTGTCACACTCATTAATGGCGAAACCCTTCGATAATAGAGTACTATCAATTTTTTGTGTCATTGCTTCGGGGCTTGTTTCAGCCCGTACAGAGATTTGACAAGCCGACAGACTTTCTTCTCTTACCCTGGAACCACATACCCATCGGGTTGTTCCATATAAATTTCTTCTTCCAAATCACCATTTAGGAAGGCTGTCTTGATATCCATTTGATGTATCTCAAGGTCACGCAACGCTGCGATCGCAATGAATACTCGTATGGACGTCATCCCAGACACCGGGGAGTACGTGTCAAAATAGTCAAGGCCTTCCTTCTGTCGATATCCCTTGACTACCAACCTAGCCTTGTACTTATCTATAGACCTATCTACTTTATACTTCCGTTTGAGTATCCACTTACAACCCAACAGTTTATTTCCCGGAGAAAGATCAACCCACTCCCAAGTATGGTTATGCAGGATGGAGTATATTTCACTCTCAATAGCTTATTTCCAAGCGGTGCCTCTAGAGTTGACAATGCTTCAGCAATTGTCCTTGGTTCATTATCAACCATATAAGCTACAAAGTCAGGACCAAATGATTTATCCTTCTTGGCCCGTTTACTTCGCCTTGGTTCCATCTCTGGAGTCTCTAAGTTCTGAGAATCTGGAACACTAGATTCCGGATATTCAACCACTTCGAAGTCCACTAGATCTGAACCATCTAGATCCGGGCAGTCAACGACTCCCGGTTCCTGAGAGCTTTGTTCATAACTTCGTTTACGAGTGGTTATGTCTTTTTCCTTTCTAGGAAATATATCTTCAAATAATTGAGCATTCCTTGATTCCATGATTGTACCCTCGTGGATATCTAGAATATCTTACTTATGCACTAAGAAACGATAAGCACTACTGTTATTTTCATATCCGATGAAAAAACAATCTACAGTCTTAGGCCCAATCTTGACCTGCTTTGGCTTGGGTACTTCAACCTTTGCCGAACAACCCCACACCTTTAAATATTTATAGGTGAGTTTCTTTCCCTTCCATGATTCATATGGAGTTTTATCCTTACCTTTATGTGGGACTCTGTTAAGAATCGTATTAGTGGTAAGGACAACTTATCCCCACATATTTTGGGAAAGACTGGAATTGATGAGCAAGACATTCATCATTTTCTTCAATGTGCGGTTCTTACGTTCTGCCACACCGTTCGACTGAGGTGATTATGGAGCCGTCGTTTGATGAACAATGCCTGATTGAACACAATATTCCTCAAATGGCGCTATGTATTCACCCCCTCTATCGCTACGAATGGATTTAATCTGCATGCTTAGTTGGTTCTCAACTTTTGCTTTGTAAAGTCGGAACGCTTCAAATGCTTCATATTTACTTTTCAACAAATAAAGGTAACAATACCTTGTGCTATCATCAATGAATGTCACACAGTACTTGTTCCCCCCTCTAGTTTGTGCAAATTTCAAATCACATATATCTGTGTGAATAAGTTCTAGAAGAGCGGTATTCCTTTCGACGGATCGAAAAGAAAGCTTTGTGAGTTTTGCCTCTACGCACACCTCATACTTATGTTGAGGGTTTACGTCGATAGACGGCAACAACTCCAACTTTACCAACCTTTGGATGGACTTGTAGTTAACATGTCCTAATCTATGATGTCATAAATTAGATGACTCAAGCAAGTAAGAAGAAGCTTCAATATTATTGCTTGCACGTATTATAGACATGGCGTTAACTTTGAAGAGGCCTTCACAGACGAAGCCCCTTCCCACAAACGTTTCATTCTTGGTGATTACAAATTTATTGGACTCAAACACTAGCCTAAAACCAGCATTAACCAATAAATGACCTGAAATTAAATTTCTCCTAATCTCAGGAACATGCATCACCTCCTTCAGAGTGAGCTCCTTTCCAGAAGTCATCTTCAGGACTACTTTTCCTACCCCCAACACGTTAGAGGAAGCGTTGTTACCCATGAACAACTTCTTGTTTGTAACTGATGTATAAGTGGAGAAGGCATCTCTATTGGAACAGATGTGTCTTGTAGCACCTGTGTCCATCCACAATTGCATAGGATTCTCAACAAGGTTTGCTTCAAGCACCACCGCTGAGAACTTCTCAATCATGTCATCCAAAAACATGTCTTTGACGACATTAACATGTGCCTTGCCCTTCTCTTGTTGCTTAGTCTTGAGATTGCGGCAGTCCTTGATCATATGACCAGGTTTTCACAATGGTGACAATTTCCTTTGAACTTCTCCGCTGCTTGGGTCTTACCGTCTTTCTGGAACTTGCGCTTCTTGCTTGGGTTCCCTTTGGCCTCGGCCAGATTTGCCTTTGCCTCAGCGGGTTGTTTACCCATAGGCAATGCCTTCTTATTATCTTCCTGAATCTGGAGTTTGATAATAAGTTCTTCAAATGTCATCTCCTTTGTCTTGAGTTTTAAGTAACTCATAAACTCATTCCACGAGGGAGGTAACTTTTCAATCAGTGATGCAACCAAAAACTGCTCATTTGGTTTCATACCTTCCAAACCCAGGTGATGTAGAATCATTTGGAATTCCTGGACTTGGGACATCACTGTTTTACTATCCACCATTTGAAATTTCAGGAATTTTCCAATGATGAATTTCTTAGTACCTGCATCTTGTGTGTTGTACTTCTTTTGCAGCTTCTCTCATAACTCTTTGGCGGTGCCAACGGTGCAATACACCGTGTGGAGAGGGTCTGACAAGCATTTCAAAATATAGTTCTTACACATGAAATCACTATGAATCCATGCATCAAGAACCATCTTCATGCCATTAATGACATGGATATCTTGGCCCCCTTCAGCCGTTTCAGTAGGCGAAGGGTCCATTTCATCTCCAGCTTGTGGAGGATCTTCCGTTAGGAAATGAGTCATTCCCATAACAGTCAGATAAAAGAGCATCTTTTGTTGCCATCTCTTGAAATTGGAGCCCGTGAACTTTTCTGAGCGTTCATGATGGAATCCAGCGGGTGGAGGAACTGGAGCGTTCCCTTGAGCAGTAGAAAAGGCGTTGGTTGAGCCTTGAGCAACCGGAAAGGCATTTGGTGTGCCTTGAGCAGTGGGGAAGGCAGAGAGGTTGCCCTGAGTAGTAGCAGCAACAGAATCAGAAGCGAGTTGTTCTCTTCCAGTCATCTTTCTAAGTACTTACAACAAATCTTGTCTTAAAATTGTGGGTTACAACAATTGCATGGAATGGGAAGTAAGTAAATATTACAATTGCTATAAAGGATAAACTAAAGATTACAATAAAATTGGAAATCAAGAATGGAACAAACTCCTTGTGTGATTTGCTGAGTCGAGTGATGACACTCTGTCTTTAAGACGAGATTGCCCCGTATATCTCTTTTTACGTTGTCGGGCAATAGTCTCCCAAGATACAACAACAACTTAACAATTGAGCAAAGGAAACTCAAGTGTTATTCTTGAAGAACTTTGAATGTAGTAGACTTGCTAGAAATGATGAAGATGAAATCAGAAATTCTGTAAATATTTCTAAGTGTAGTGAACAATTGAGCCAAAGGCCTCAATTGATAGTGTAATGAGATGATCCTTCAACTAGTCAACTAATGGCCTTCAATAGCCATGTAATGACACTTGATGGAGGGGTTACATTCAACCAAATAATGACTGAATTCATGTGCCAAGTAATGGAGATTCAATGCTCCAAAACCAGCCCAAAGGTCAGAACTTTCAAACTTTCCGTCACAACATTCTGCCTACGAAGCGCCGCGGCTCCAGTGGCTGAGACCCAATTAGCGCCGCGGAGCTCCCTAGGAGGGCGCCTCGGCTTCGACGGGGCTGCTCCGCGGTGACTTCCGACTCGTTTCATCTTACACTTCTTCCTTCGTTTACCAACGTGGAATACTTTTCATTTGGTCAATAACCGTCCATCATTCTATGTCTCAAACGTATTACATACGTACCAATATCTCTTTCACTAATGAAATTTGCGATACTTGACACTACGTGTGCACGTGTGTGGAAACAACGTTTGGGCCTTAATTGTTTGAGTCATAAATAATGAGATATACTTAATTCCACATAAGTAAATTTTCAACGTATATACCTTTATTAACAATATGAGATTTTAATTATTTAATGACCAAATTTTGGTGATAGCACGAGTATACTGTTATCTTCTTGGATTGATTTTGTGTTACTTAATGGCGGACAATCATAATAAATTACATAATAAAGTGAAAAATACATAAATTATCCTTTTAACTTGACTGAAAAAGTCATTTGAACACTCTAACTTTACGACATCTTATTCTCTATACTTGTTTGAAGTGAGTATTACCTCCATTCCCAAGAGGTGACGTGGCAAAATACGGGTATAAAAAGTAAGAAAATAATGCTAAAAATGAGTTATATGATATGGATGACGCTTTTAAGTTGGACATTATGCAATTATTTATACTTAACATTAAATATAATTTTCTCTTTTCCTATTCTTCCTCATTATTTTTGTAAAAAAAAACTAAGTTAACTAAAGACGTCGAATATTCCGACACAAGAAGTCAATGAGGGTTTAACATATGTTTTATATAGACTTTTAGCAGTAATTATATGTAATTAATATGCATTATTACTTCATTAAATTATTTAATTAT
The DNA here is from genome assembly GCA_034509755.1 of Anisodus tanguticus. Taxonomy (NCBI): domain Eukaryota; kingdom Viridiplantae; phylum Streptophyta; class Magnoliopsida; order Solanales; family Solanaceae; genus Anisodus; species Anisodus tanguticus. Next base: position 9,101,233 of record CM067552.1, on the reverse strand, counting down.
AATAAATTTATGTGATTTGATTAAATATTCAGTAGGAATAAATATTTATTCACAGTAGAAAGGGCAATGGGACCCATTGGATCCCAGTAATATCAAATGAAGGAAAAAGGAATAGGTTAAAATTAGAAAAAATACATAAAATTACTTCTAAATTTCTCTCAAAATTTCACTTTAGCAATTAAATTTTATGAGTGTTTATATACCTCATATTTTTGTTTGAAGTGGAATAAATATCACATTGAGATTATAAAACAAGTCTCACAATAGGAGGTGTATTACACACGCGCCACGTGATTGCCACATCAGAGCAACTTTAGAAATTATCTAATTTTTGATTTTTTAATTGTTTTTTCATTTCATTTTGCTTATTCACTATTTTTATTTTCCGTACATATTTTGTATACAATAATCATTTCCTAATCGCACTCCCTTTCTTCTTCGCCCCCTCCCTCCCCACCCACCCAACCCACCCCTCCCTTTCTTCTTCTCAATTTTCTTAATTTATTCATAACAATCTTTCAAGAATTGCAATTTTTTCATTGTTTTAGTCAAAGAAACAACTTTCTCAATTCTTGAGAACAAATCCCTCTTCGGTTATGATGACTCGGCAAATTCCGTCACCGAAAAAGGAGATCAATTTATTATCTCTGTTCGTCGGTGTCACAATAGAGTATTGTGACAGAGTTTGCTTAATTCTAATTTAGTTTCCTAGGTTTTTAAGCGATCATTTCTAGTCTGGTAGTTACAATTTCTGTTATGAAGTTATGTTAATTGCATATTAATTCCCTTAGTTCGTAACTAGCTGAAGAAGTCCATTTATAGGCCTTATATGGCCGGTAACACTGTTCCAGGGAGATTATCCCGAAATTAACCAAAATATCTTCTTCTTCCTTCTGTTAATTCTTCACTGTAACAAGAAAATCGGCATCGAAAAAGTCAGAAATATCTAATGGTATACTCACCGCAAAATCTTTGACCCATTTGAAAATTTGCTAGGTTCTCGATGAGCAGTCAATTATTTGGCGCTAATTATATAGTTTAAGGTCAGACAAAAAATACCTTGCTTGCTTCCACAATCTGTGTAAACAAATATTTTCTTTATTCTTCGTCATCACTAAAGTTATATAGTGTAAGAAAATGTACGTTTGTTTTAGGTTATTAATGGCTCTGGCGCCGGCAGGTGGCGAGCTTGAACGATGGGAAAAAGGATACGAGAGGAGAGGCGATATTCAGAAAAAAGGACTATTTGTAACATGCGAATTGAAAGCGAAAAAATGCAGTTTCCCATGTGGTGATTCTTTAGCTATAATAAGATGAAAGTGTCATTTTGTCGAGGTTCGAATATTCTAGTAAGCTTGATGAAAATATCTCTTATTAGAATACTTGAAAAGAGTTGTTGCTTACTTTACTATAGGGGGTCCTGAAGCACAAGGAGCATGGGGTGGGGGTGCGAGGGTTAGAAGAAGGAGAAAGGCTGAAAGGGCCAGGGGCAGTGGGGTTCATCTGAATTTTATTTTATTATATAATAATACACTCAGTGGGTCCGCCTTTTATTTATTTATTTACGCGCCTAAATTTCTTCTTTTTTTGCCACATCAGTATTTGAGCGGTATTTATTTCACTTCAAATAAGAATATGGATATATAAACACATGTAAAATTTAATTGATAAAGTAAGTTTTTGAGACAAGTTTAGAGGTGATTTTATGTATTTTCTCTTAAAATTATAAATATCACGTGCAGAACAGTAAATATTATCGTTAAAGCAACGAATTGGAACTGAAAATTTAGTTGCCTTTTATTATCCTCTTTACTTGCTTGAGAAAGAAAAGAGTAAAAAAGAAAAAATGGAATAAGGAGTATTTGTGGAGATAGCTTGGTAGTTAAAAGTAAACGTCAATATCGAAATCGAATATCAGGAATTTAAACAGGTTCCTTCTTGTCAAAATTAGATATTTTACTGTGGAAAATAGAATTAAGTAGACCATGTGATGAAGCTTGCCATTTAACCAAAAAGGTCCACGACGAAAATTCAGGTCCTAATTGAATAGTTTGGTTTATAGGATAAAAGAAAATTAGTTTTGTGATAGGGTATGAGATTATTTAGTTCTGTGTTTATCTGGATTTTATTTTTATACCATTGAATGTATGGTAGTAATAATTTTTGAATTAGTTATTTTGGAAGGAAGTTAATTCCATGATCCATTTTATTTTAAGATTACAATATATATATATATATATATATATATATATATAAGATCAATCAAGGCTAAGAATATGCTAATCATCCTAATTACATAAATCAATCTAGGCTAAGACTATGCTAATTTTAATATTTGATTTTATTACAAATTATGATGAAGATAATTTGGATGTGATGAGGATAATTATGGATAACAGTCCCCTGTAGTCTTAGCGGGAGGTTCTCGTATGCTGAGACTGTCCTTGAAATCATCAAACAATACGTGTGGAAGACCTTTTGTGAAAATATTTGGAATCTGATAACGGGACGGTACATGGAGAACACATACTTGTCCACGTGCAACCTTTTCACGGACAAACAAGATATCCATTTCTATGTGTTTTGTGTGTTGATGCTGGACAGGGTTACCTGATAAGTATATCACACTCACATTATCACAATAAACCACAGTTGCTTTTTTGATCGGACCATGAAGTTCTAAAAAAAGATTACAGAACCAACATGATTCAGAGACCACATTAACTACCCCTCGGTATTCTGCTTCAGCACTCGACCGAAATAATGTCGACTGATGTTTCGACGACCATGAAATGAAGTTGTCTCCTAAAAACACATAATAACCAGAGGTGGAACGTCGTGTGTCAAGGCAGCCACCCCAATCAGCATCTGTATAAGATGTGAGACTAGAAGTGGTGGACTTATACAGATGCAACCCAAAATCAAGAGAACCCTTAACATACCGCAGAATTCATTTCAGGACCCTCATATGCTCTTCTTTCAGATCATACATATGTAGACAGACCTGTTGAACTGCATAGGAGGTATCAGGTCTTGTGAAGGTAAGATACTGCAATGCCCCTACTAAGTTGCGGTAATGTGTTGGGCCACTGTATGGAGTACCTGTAGAGTTACTCAATTTTGCCTTTGTATCCACTGGCGTATGTAACGGTTTGCATGAGGACATGCCAGCTTTGTCAATGATCTCCTCGACGTATTTCTTTTGGCAGAGAAATAGACCACCTACATATTGAGTTACAGCAATGCCCAAAAAATAGTTTAAAGGCTCAAATCCTTCATAGCGAATTCTGAAGCAAAGAAGGTCATAATAGACTAGCGAAGCGACTTAGATGATGTTGTGAGAGTAATGTCATCCACATAGAGACGAATATATGTGATGTCATTTCCCTTCTTGTAAATGAACAAAGACTGATCGGACTTGCTGTATGAGAACCCCAATGTTGCTACGAACCCTGTAAACCTGTTATACCACGCCCTGGGGCTTGTTTCAAACTATATAATGATTTGTTCAACAAGCAAACATAATCTGGATGAGTAGGATCTCGGAAGCCCAAAGACTGGTGCATGTAAATTGTTTCCTGTAGGTTTCCATGTAAAAAAACATTCTTGACATCCAGCTGATGGATGAACCATGATTTGGACAAAGCCAGACTAAGAACAGTCCTGATAGTTGCTAGTTTAACTACTGGACTGAATGTCTCACTGCAATTCATGTCAACCTGCTGAGACCTGCCATCACCAACAAGACGAGCTTTATGTCTTGCAAAAGAGCCATCAGAATTCTTCTTATGACAGAAAACCCACATAGAATGTCTTATGTTCACATTAGAAGGATGTGGCACTAACTCCCACTTCTTATTTTTAATAAGAGCATCAATTTCATCTAAAATTGTAGCTTTCCAATTTGGGTCTGATAGGGCTGCTTTGGGGGGTTTTTAGAAGTGGTGATGGTTGGACCGAAGACGTGAAGTTAAAATGACGCTTGGGTAAAAAATTCCTGTGCATGGCGCGGGTTTCAACAGTTCGATGTGGGACTGAGACAAATGGCTGGGGAAGTGGGCTTTTGTGAATTGGGCCAAGATGGGTAATATTATGGGCTAGTGGAGCTGGGCCAGGTGGCCTGGTTGGTAAATTGGATGAGGGAGCAGTGGGCTCCCTCATTTGGGCCCAGCAGTCACGAGAAGTGGACTGGGTTGAGGCCGAAGAGGAGGAAGCAGTGGGCTCTTCGGCTCGAACTGGACCAGACCCATTTCCATGTTGGGCCAATGCAATTTGGGTTGGATCAGCAGAGATAGTATTGGGTTGGGTATGAAGATGGTGATTTAAAATTAGATGTAATCCAATGTCCAAAAAATCGTATGAAGGCGGGGACGCCACGTGAGATTTAGCAAACGGGAAGACTCATAAAAAAGAACGTGATGAGAAATGATAATTTTCTATTAGACATATCATAACACTTATATCCCTTATGATTTTGTGGGTATCCAAAAAAAAATTACAAGGAGTGGAACGGGCTTGAAGTTTGTTTATGATTGTGGACGGAAACAAGGGATAACATAAACACCTGAAAACCCTCAAATATGTATAGGAAGGAATACGATGGTATAACATTTATGTGGGTGATAGGTTTGAGACTAGCTTGCTAAGAAGAATGTTTAAAATACATGTGGCCATTTGAAGAGCGTGATGCCAAAAAGACGGTAGTGTGTGGACGAATGCACAAGAAGTGTGCGGATTCGATTGTTGATTGTTCGGATTTTTCTTTCGGCTTTCCCATTTTGAGACAAAATTCCTTAAATTGGTCATTTATGAATTCCCTCCCATTGTCACATTGAAAACATTTAATGGATTTCTCAAATTGGATTTTGATAAAAAAAAAAACACTAAATTGTTTAAAAACGGTGAAGACTTGCGATTTCTTTCCTATGGGAAATGTCTACAGAAAATTAGAAGCAGATAATGAAAAAGGAAGTTTAACACGCTTCCCAAAAATACAAGCTTGACAAACATGAGAGTCCATAAGTTTGTTACAATCAACAAATTTATTATTTCTAAGAAAATTGAACATCGGTGTTTCCGGGTGTCCCAACCGATTATGCCATAAAATAGGAGAAATAGCTACAAACGTTGATGGATTGATGACTTAGTCGTTGGGAATGGCGGTGATGGGATACAAATCCACAGTGCTATTACATCTCATTAGTGGCATCCCCGTCTGAAAATTCTTCCCAGAAAACCCAAATTGATCAAAATTAATAAAAACATTGTTCTCAGTTGTAAAATGACGTACATATATCAAGTTTTTAATCAGTTTGGGTGCATGTAGGACATTTTTCAAATGTAAAGGTGGGTGGGGGGAGTTTTACTTGACAAATACCACTGCCCACTGCCAACAACAATATTTTTATTATTGCTCATATTAAAATAAGACTAGAGATTACATTGAGATGCCGTTATGTGTGACGTTGCCCCTGTGTCCATGTACCACGAATTATCGGGAACACTCAAATTCATGTTGCTCATGGCCTGTTCAATATCTGTGGGAGCATAACTTACGGAAGATGGTCCATGGGCTGCAAATGCTTGTTGCGGACGAGAATCGAGAATCCAGGTTGTCAGTTTGAAGGAGGTGGCCTGACCCATGACGAGGTGGGGTATAGGCAAAAAGGGGCAGCCCAATGTGGTGCCTAAGCCCACGGTGGGTACTGCCCCCACTAGACACCGTTGGACTGGGCTTGTGGCTGCCACTGACTGGGCCGCGACTGCCCCTGCTGCTGGTGATGGCTGCTGCCGCCGGCTAGTTGACCACCACCCCTGCCACGTCCCTTTCCGCCATTATTTCTCCATTTGTTATTGTTGTGATTTGACCCCCATTTTTTTTATCATTGTTGTTGCGATTCACTGGCCCTCCCGAAACAAAATTTTGTGGCCCAAAATCAGCGGAAATAAGAGTTGGTGGAAATGAGAGCTATTCCGACAGTGGTTGCCGCCGGGGCTATTTGCTTTGCCTTCCGTGTTTCTTCGAGAATAAGTCTCGAATGAGCCTCATAAAATGGTGGAAATGGAGTACTTTGTTGAATGAACGTAGCAACCCCATCATAATGGTCATTCAATCCCGCAATCAATTGGAGAACTAACATTTGATTTGTCACCGGCGCACCAACATTGGATAGTTGGTCAGCAAGCATTTTCAATTCTTGACAATAGACGGAGACATTTAAAATATCATCCAATTTAACATTGGTGAATTGGTTTTCAAGATATACCGGCCGAGAAATTTTATTATCTTGAAATATATTTTGCAAACGCTCCCAAGCTTGTTGAGCTGTAGAGTCCGGTTCCAAAATAGTGTGCAAAAGGTCATTTGAAATGGTGTCGTAAATCCATTTAAGGACTATAGCATCTAAGCGAGACCATAAATTTTTGTCACAACGGTGATTTCCAATGAAGACTTGGGAGGAATAATATGGTCTATTACTTTGTATGCTCGGCAGTGAAATTTGAATAACTCCGCCCAAGAAGAGTATTGTTCTTTTTCCATTTCAAGAGTAATTGGAATAAAGTTCTTGACGTTGTTTACGGCAAGAGCGGGATGAAATTTTTGTTTGTCGGCCATTCACTCAAGAAATTCAAGAAAATGGGAAGAGAAAGGATATTTTAGTGTTTAGAGTTAGAGAGATGATGAACCATAATTAGGGTTTGTGAGGAAGAAGTCGAGAAGGGTTGGGAGAGTGGTTTCTTTTTCGTCTATGGTAGTGTTTAGGTAAAACCCTAGTTAGGGTTAGGGTTTGGGAGGCTGAAATTTGGATGTGATTATCTTAACAATTTCAAGATAAAATCATTAGACGATATAAATTCTTGATGAGCACAAAATTGACGTATACAAATCAAAACTCGTACTTATTACAGAATAATATAAAACAATTATCGCTCTTCCAAAAATTGGTACAAATAATGCTACATAGATTTTGATTGATACTATTTAGGAAAACAATTTTTGTAGTAAAAGTGGTTATCAATCACATGCATTGCAATAAAAGTTGAATAAGTGATGCTCATAGATAATCGAGAAACAAGTAATGAATAATATAATAAGCGATGAAATAAACTAGGGCGACTAACGAGATAGGTGTAAGACTAGGTTTAAGGTTTTATTATTGTACAAGTTTTCACTTCTAAGTATTATTTCTATTATTATATTAAAATTAATATTTGTAAATTATTATTCTTAAGAACTAATATTTGTATTAATATGAGCAGCCAAATAAGATCTGTCAGAAAGAAAAATTATACATATTAAATTGGAAATACAATAAATTGAAGCATGTTTTTAAGCAATTTAAAAAGTTTAAATATATTCCTGAATAATTGAATAGATCCCGATATACTTTTATGTGATTTCATTATTAGAGTAAAAGGCATATTTGGACTTTTTAAATTGTTCAGTATATATTGAGACAAGAATCAATATTAAAGTTATTTAAAGGGTGTTTGACTAAGCTTATATGTTGATCAAATTGATTTATAAATACTTTTTAGCTTTTTATAACACTGATGGACCGGCTAGCTTACGTGCACCTCAATTAATGTTACGGGATATCTGTTATTTCCCCACCAACAAATTACACAAATACCGGTAATGCTATGTCTCTATCCACAAAGGCTTTTACGGATAAGATAGAAAACACCTAGTATCTTTTGTCTCCATCAAAATTGAATATGAGATTTCATAATTTTCAAACCATTTAATTGACCATTAGATCATACCAATTGGAGGCAGTTTAATCTATAATTACCTCGTGGAAACTCATAAACAGAAAGTAAATTTGATAAATTATGAGATGCGCCAAAAAAATGAAATTTAAATTTGATTTGAGCCGTGTGAATTAGGAAAGACTTTAACACTTCTGTTTTGTTTATTTTTCAATGTATCAAAAAAATTGCTACTAATAATTTCAGATAAAAAAAATGAGAAGAAAAAAAAAAACAGTGAAGATATTGTAATCACGTGAAGAATGAGATGGTGGCAGGTTTTAATACATGAGTTGTCACGCACGCGAACTTTGTAGTTTGTAGATCATGCCTCATGCACTACTATTTTATAGTTTATACTAGTTGTAGACGTGTATTAATTAAAAGAAATTCATGCATTGAAAAATATAAAATTTCTTTGCATAATCATGTTGAAAGGCCTATAACAACATCTAATTATCTATAAGAAGTCCAATATGATCATCTAAAAGATAAAGTAATTAATCTGTTGTTGTAATAAGTTACAAATATAGATATTGAAATTACTATACACTAGTAACGCATACAAAATCAAATAACAAAAAAAGTTGATTCGTTATTTGTTGACGTTTTCATCGCGTATACGTTTAAGACAGCCCTCCAATCTCTATGCTTTAAATTTTAATACGCTGTGTAAAATTATATGACATTTACCATTAATTTTAAGATTAAAATAAGTGCAGTAAGTTTTAAGTAAACATTCTAATGTTCATTATGTATTATAATAAGTATTAAACATTAGGACTTTAGATTAATAGTTTTACTAATCAGTGTATACTTAAACTTCACACATCCTGTATTAACCTATTGTATTGAACTACTTTCAGAGGCGGCCGGACAGAATTTATATTTAACTGTTCAATTTATAAGATTCTCAGTATTAAATACATCGATATGAATTCACATCTAATAATTATTGAGATTTTAGTATGTTATTACACACACGAATAAACATGAATGGAGGGAGTACATCCGTTTTGATTACTCCCTTATTTTATTTTTACTTATTTGAATAACAACAATAACAATAACAATAACAACAAATCCAGTATGATCCTATAAAGTGGATCTAAGAAGGGTATAATATACCCAAACTTTATTTCTATTTTTGTGAGGTAGATAGGTCTAGTGAAATTCATGACATTGTCAGCGGCTATGAAATTATTGCACTAAAATTAAAATGAAATTGTTTTGTAAAAAATGTATTTTTTAGAATAAAATAAAATAGAGAATTTGATTATTTGGACTTCTAATCCAAGACGGAAGCCCCGTGATCTGCACGTGACCATCACATGAACTGGTGCATATCTGGTCTAATTTATTACGACGCGCGTGATTGGCATTTGATTCTACCCACTTCTTCAGTTTGAATAAAATAAACTGCTTTATTAGTGACGTAACGTGTTCGGCGTGTGGCATTCACGTATCAAACTACGAAACACGTGGCCTAACTTGTAGTTTTACTTTTTGCATTTTGAAAGATGCTGATTAAAACAAACAACAGAATCGTGTCCGCTCCTTTTCCTGTTTTCCATTTTGGACCGTAGGATACAAGAACCGGATTGTCGGTTTGGCTGGTAATTCGTGGCAGGTCCAAGTTGTACGGAACCTCTATTATCCCAACAAAACTGAGTGTACAAGCATGGGATTTTTACGAAAATATACAATCTCAAATAATATATTACACCCATATGCCCATAATTTCAGTTTACATTCGCATAATCTTTTTTACAATGACATTTATATATATATATATATGCCCATAATTTCAGTTTACATTCGCATAATTTTTTTTACAATGACATTATATATATATATATATATATATATATATATATATATATGATATACAATATATACGACATTACAGAAATAAAATACAACATTATGCATTTACTGAAAATAATGTGTCCATCATGTATAAAAATATATAATAGTATACAAATAAAAGATGTTTAAGAAAATAATAAGCTAAATCGGATAATTAGGAAAAAGATGTATTAGTATATAATTAACAAATATTCCTAATACAATAAGAATCCTAAGTTACCTTAAATATACATCTATCATAATTACAAAATAAACGGTGAATATTCGGAGAATATTCGCTAATAAGATGGACTAAACCGGGAAAATATTATTTCCCGGTAATCATAGAGCATAATTTTTCTATTTTAAAATCTATTTACTTTAGAAAAGTATTTTTATAAAATAAAAGTTTATATTTAATTAATCAATTTATAATTTATTTATGTCAATATTTAAAATAGTAATTTGCATCTTGTTTTAAAAAATATTTTGAGAAAAAATTTATCTTTTTCAGCTTCTAAAAAATAATGTTACTATTAAAGACTACAACTTTTTTTAAAAAAAAAAACTTGTTAAAGGCATTAATTTTCTAAAATAAGCATTTTTGGATTTTAAAAAGTTACAAGTAAACTATTAATTTATTTGAGTGTAGAATAAGAAAAGTAAGAAATGCTTTTGAATTTTGTAGCTATAAATAAAAAATATGTGTAATGTATCAAAATGTCTTAAATCAGATAGTCTTAAATATGCTATTTTGGAACATTACCTAGAAAGTTATTAAATATAAAAAGTGATAACTTTTAAACAAACCAAATAAAAGTAAGACATATTAAAACAAAAGGGAATCAAATTATATTACTACTTACCACCTCAAATATCTCTTTAAATTTGTAGGACTTTAGCACCTCTTAATCTTGTTCGAAATGATATTAATTAATACCCATCAGGAATTTTGTTGTGAAATCGCCTCTGTGAAGGTTGTCAAACACTCAATCGTCCACTAACACCATTTCATTATTAGCTTAAAAGCAAAGAGTTACAACGACTAAGTCAACAACGGAGTTAAAAAATTCATTAAGGAAATTAAATTTTTATAAAAATAGATTATATTAAACTTGTATTTCAAATTAAGGGGATTCAACTCATATTTTTATCATGCATCTTATTATTTTTAATATACATGTATAATAAGTAAATTTCTTGAATAATGGGTATCATATGAATCCCTTGTTTCAATATTGTTCCGCCACTGGATTAAGCTATAAAAATTGAAAGAATATAATTCCCTGATTATTTTATTAATGAAAATATATATATATATATATACAAATTACAATTTTCATAATAGAAAAATCCTATTCCTATTCTACTCCTAAAACCTTATTCTACTTGTACAATAATTATACAATTATGGTAAGTGTACAATTCTAATTTAATTACAACACAACCTTACCTAAACAATACCTCTAAACCGTGATATACGCTGTATGTATACACAGTGTATATCACGGCTAGAATATACCGATTTGGACCATTTTTCCTGTGATATACACGGTGTATATTCCATGTATATCAGTCATAGCGGGCGATCTTCGTACGTTGAGACTGTCCCTAAAATCTTCAAACAGGACCGAGGGAAGACCCTTAGTAAAAATGTCTGCAATTTGATACCTGGAAGGGACATGGCAGACACGTACTTGTCCACGAGCCACCTTTTCGCGAAAAAAAGTGAATATCCATCTCGATATGTTTAGTGCACTGTTGTTGTACAGGATTACCAGAAAGGTAGATGACACTCACATTATCACAATAAACAAATGTAGCTTTCTGAATAAGACAATGAAGCTCTAAAAGAAAATTACATAATCAACATGATTCAAAGACCACATTGGCCACCCCTTGATACTGGGCCTCTGCACTAGAGCGTGATAATGTAGACTGCCGCTTCGCATACCATGAGACCAAGTTATTGCCAAGAAACATACAATAGCCGGACGTGGACCGTTTCGTATCCGGACAATCACCACAATCAACATCTATATACGAGACAAGTGTAGACGTCGATGAAGGATATAAATGTAAGTCATAGTCAAGTGTTCCCTGGATGTATCGAATAATGCGTTTGAGCGCATTCATGTGCTCAACTCTGGGATCATGCATAAGCAAACACACCTACAGTACAACATACGTAATATCTGGTCTCGTAAAAGTAAGTTACTGAAGAGCCCCTGCAAGACTGCGATAGCGGGTCAGATCCTCGTAAGGTGAGTCAACCGCAACACCCAACTTGGGTTTAGTATCAACGGAAGTGGAAGTAGACTTGCACGAGGACATGCCAGCGCGCTCAATAATCTCAGTTGCATACTTCCGTTGTGATAAAAACAACCCACCTGCATGACGAGAAACAGCAATCCCCAAAAAACAACTCAAGGACCCCAAATCTTTCATAGCAAACTCGGAACTGAGCATGGTCATGATCGACTTGCGCAAAGCATCAGTAGATGCAGTCAAGATAATATCATCCACATATAATAGAATATAAGCCAGGAAAGAACCATGACGATATATGAACAATGAGTTATCAGACCTACTGTGCGAAAACCCAATAGACGAAACATAGTATGCAAAACTCTTATACCAAGCCCGTGGGGCCTACTTAAGCCCATACAAGGACTTCTTCAATAAACAGACATGATGAGGATAATTGGGGTCTCGAAAACCCAAGGGCTGATGCATATAAACGGTCTCCTTGAGATCACCCTGTAAGAAAGCTTTTTTCACATCTAACTGATGAATGGGCCATGCTTTGGAAAGAGCCAGACTGAGAACAATGCGAATGGTAGCCGATTTGACCACTAGACTAAACGCCTCACCACAATCTACGACAACTTGTTGAGTCTTACCATCACCTACAAGACGAGCCTTGTGCCTCGCAAAAAAACCGTCAGAATTATTCTTATGAGTAAAATTCCACATAGACCGAATAATATTAACACCAGAAGGGCGGGGTACCAACTCCCACGTCTTATTTGTAATAATAGCATCATATTCGTCGGTCATAACCAATTTCCAATTTAGGTCATTTAATGCAGACACTGGGTTACGGGGTAGAGGGGATTTAAGAACATTAGAAATACACGTGATATACACGGAATATACACTGTGTATATCATGAGCAAAATGGTCCAAATCGGTAGATTCCAGCCGTGATATACGTGGCGTATACATACCGTGTATATCACGGTTTAGGGGTCTTGTTTAGGTAAGGTTGTGTTGTAATTAAATTAGAATTGTACACTTATTCTACTTGTACAATAATTATACAATTATGGTAAGTGTACAATTCTAATTTAATTACAACACAACCTTACCTAAACAAGACCCCTAAACCGTGATATACACGGTATATATACACCTTGTATTTCACGCCTGGAATCTATCGATTTGGACCATTTTGCCCGTGATATACACGGTGTATATTCCGTGTATATCACAGGTATTTATCAAAAATTTCTAAACAATGTTTGGTTTAAGCATATAAAGAAATACTAAAAAGGAAAACTTCTCTAATTTTAATTTGAACATGTTAGTTTACTAAAGTTCACACCAAATTAAAGAGCCTTCCTCTCCTGTGAATATGTACTCCTCTCCAAGAGGGAGGGTTTGGTTCTTTAGGACCATAAGCGCGTCGTCTATTGTTGATAATTAATCTGAATATATTTTTTGAAATAATTGCATTTGGCAGATCCATCATTTGTGGCATCGCTTTTATCATCCTCAAATAGGTTGATTAATATTTAAATAATTTGATATGAATAAAATTCAAAAGCACCTGACAATCTGTAATGCTCGTCTTTAGTGCTTTTGAACGAACTGAAAGGCCTTTCTTCATCAACTCCCTCTATTTTAACTAGGGCTGGCCAGTGGGCCGGGACGGTCCGACCCCGTCCCGACCTCGTCCCGAGCCCGCCCCCGGTCCCGCCACGACCCCGCTAAAAAAAATAAAATAATAAATAACGGTGGCGGGACTCGAACTCGGGACGGGACAATGTCTCGTCTCGCCAGACCCGAGCCTGCCCCAGGCCCGCTAGACCCGACCCCGTCCCGAGCCCGAGCCCGACCCCGCCCTTTTCCCCCCTTTGCAAATATGGCCGTTGCACCAACGGCAATTTTAGATTATGGCCGTTGGCCAACGGCCATTTTAGGCCTCCCCCCCTCCCCCAACCCCCCTACCCCTTAATATTTATTTTTAACCCATAAGTTATTATATTTACACTTTAACCCAATTTTCCAACTATAAATAACTCATTTTCTCTTCATCTTTCTCACAAATCTTCCTACAATCTCTCTAATTTCTCAATATATCTCTCTACAAGTCTACATTGTTTGCTAAATAGTAAATATTCAATTTTATTTATTCATTTGGGAATTGGGAGTGAAGTTGGCAACTAGCTTGAGGATCTTCCATCGAGCAAAGTTTCAATTTTCAACCTCTCGATTACACGTCGACGTTACATCGGCGTTTGGTACATTCGTTCCTTCATTAAATTATTATTGTCTGTTTATTTTATTTAGCGCACTTAATTTTATTGTCTTTAATTATTTATTATCATAATTAAAATGGAAGGATTAAAAGGTATGTTTAAGGGTAAGGGTAAGGGTGCTTCTTCTAGTAGGGGCACCTAGGGCAAGTGTACTTCTTCTAGTCATCTTATTCCTACACAGGATGATTTTGTTGATACTCAACATTTTCCTACAATACCATTAGATTTAGACCAGGAGCTATTTTCTGGAACTCAAGAAGACTTTAATTTAGACGATGATCTAGATGATATACCCACTAATGTTGATGACAACACACCCACTAGTGCACCTTCAACTGAAATACCTCCTATTCCCCCTAGTATGAGACGAGGTCCAGCAAAACGACCATTAAAATCAGATGCATAGACATTTTTTTATAGGGACGTAGAGAATCAAGTAGCCATATGTAAAATTTGTAAAAATATTTTAAAATTTAAAACTGGAAAAGGTCACGGTGGGACGGGGGGTTTAATTAGACACGTAGTAAGTGCTAATCCAGCTAGGTATGCCCAATACCAGGCTTCAAAACCGGGTGCGCAAACGCCCGCTCCATCGGGACAAGGTTCACATACTGATACTGTCCCGGGCCAAGTACATGGTCAAATTAACCCTATGACGGGGGGAATTGTACGCTCTAAATACAATAAACATAGAGATAGGTAACAATATCAAAATTAGTTGCTGTGGAGGGTTTGCCTTTTTCATTTCCTTCATCTCCCGATTTTATTCATTACATTAGAGAGAGATATAATCCTGCTTTTAACGGTTTTCCTAGATCAACTGTTAAGAGAGATGTATTTAAATTCGCTCATGAATATCAACAATATTTACGTTTTTCATTATATCATTTTAATGGCAAAGTATCTATCACGTCTGATATAGGTCGTAGTACTAACGGCCATGATTATTTAACTGTAACTTGTCATTGGATAGATTATAAATGGTCTATGCAAAAAGGTATTTTAGCGTATAGATATATAGATGATAGGCACACTGGTACTTTTATTGCAGATAATATTTATCAAGTGTGCCATTATTACGGAATTACCGATAAAATTATGACTATTACATTAGATAACGCTTCTAATAACAATTACGCAATTACAATTTTAAAAAATAGTTTAACTCCATCTTTTCCAGACCATTTTCATATAAAATGCGTGTGCCATATATATAACTTAATTGTAAAGGATGGTCTATCACTTTTTGAAGACATTCTTAGTAAAATACAATTTGCTATAAACTTTATTTTTAAAAGTAATAAAGTACAACGTAGAAAAGAATATAAAAAAACTTGTCATGATTGTGGACTACCTTATAGAAAAATTCCACAAGAAGTATCCATTAGGTGGAATTCTTTATAAGAGCAACTACTTGTTGCTTACGACTATAAGTTACTTATAACTTTATTATTTAACTCTCATAATAAAAATCCAACTGATATGATTTTAGATAGTGATTGGGTAAAAATTTCCGAACTTATTGTATTTTTAGAGAAATTTTTTCAAGCAACAAAAGAATTTTCCGGTATATATTATCCTATTATTTCAACTATGTTATTTTATATAACTCTAATATTTTTATTACTTAGTGAATATATGGAAAAACCATCTTATAAGGCAGCTATTAAAAAAATGTTTGTCAAAATAAAAAAATATTTTATTCCTATTCATCTATTTATATTATTGGTTCTGTATTAAATCCTACTATTAAAATAGACGGTACTAAATCACTAATTGAAACTATTTACGATTGTATAGAAGTACTACCACCTCCAAGTCTCAAAAATCTAAATCACCCACCACCTACTGAACAAACTAAAGAAGAAGTGGTGTCTAGCGTAGAACACCAATGCAAAAATATATATAGATTTTATCAACAAGAAAATGCTAGTAACTTACCGGCTTCCATACCATCTCCTTCATCTTCAACACAACCTCACAAAAGACATGATGTTTCTGCGGCTAGTATTGAAAGCCTCAGAAATAGAATGTGCGGCCGTACCTCTACTACTCACCAAATTAGCGAGTTGTATATTTTTGTTTTGCAGGGTTCTATACCGTATCAAGAAGTTACCAATGAAGATGGACATGAAGACGGACATGAAGACTTGCTGAAATACTGGAGGGGGAATGAGAAGACCTTTCCAACACTTTCATTGATGGTTCGAGATGTTTTGAACATTCAAGCGTCATCAACTGCGTCTGAAAGCGCTTTTCTGCAGGCAGATATCAAATAGGAGACCACATACACTCATTAGCCGGAGACAGCTTGGAAATTGCAGTATTATTCAGAGATTGGATACGAGCGGAGCGGAGAAGGTGCGGTCAACCGGAGATCAACAAAGAAGAAGACGAAAACTAAAACGAAATCTTATCCGAAGGTGGTGGAAGCGACGTAGATCAATTTGACCAACAAATATCAATTCCAACCGAAGAACCACAGGAAATCATCAAGCAATTAGAACAAGTTTTTTTGAGAATGTAATTTTTTTAATTGCAATTTTATTATGTAATTTGCAACTTTTGGACAACACCACAAAGTTGCAATTTAGATTTTAGACAATTGTATTTGTATTACAAAAAAATCATATGTCTATTAAATAATATAAGAGGCACAAAAACAGCCTTGGGATGTTTTTATTACACTATCTTGTTTTGTTTATTGAGTTTTTTTTATACATATGTTATTTAAAAAAAAAAAAACACGCCGTACCCCGCCCCGAGCCCGACCCGACCCCGCCCCGACCCTATACCGACGGGATCGGGATCGGCGGGACTGGAGCAAGTCCCGCCAGACCCGACCACGCCGGACCCCGCCGGACCCGACCCCAACCCCTTCTCCCGTCCTGTTCCGCTCGACCCCGACCCCGCCAGACCCGAGCCCGGCCCACTAGCCACCCCTAATTTAAACTGACAACCAACACTTTTAATTACAGTCATCAAAAGAATGACTGACCACTAGAAGATGCGGGAGAGTGATAAAAATTAGTTCCCTGCGATGTCAGATATCTTCACGCTTTTTAAAAATCACCCTAGTCTTCCACACAATTATCGTATCCCGCTAAATTTTTTCAAACCTTAGTCAATACTACTTGAATTCCCTTCATCACTTCTTTCTATTGAGAAAATCACCAAATTAGGGATCACTCAAGGAGTGAATAAGAAAACCTAACTTACTTAGCTAACAAAACTAGCTTACTAAAAAATCTATTAATAAGAGACCCATCTCAACCGGGTCGAGTACTTCTCCTTTACTCCTTGCATATATGATGGTGGTGGCTTGCTTCTTAAATAAGAAAAAAATGGCATACATGATACATGAATAATTTCGCAAAAGTTTTGGGGCATAAAGTTATTTTTTTTTCTTTTTATTTTTTTCACATGTCTCACTTATCGTGATTGGCAGTTTAACGTAAATAAGAAACGTCTGTCGGAGCTCCGCTAGAAATAAAAAGCATATTGTAATATTGTATAATGCGTTTGATAACGAAAAAGTACTTTTTAAGCAAATCTTAGTGAAGAGTGAATGAAATGATTTTTAAAAAGTTCAAGAACTAAATTTGTAGTTTTTCCTTTTTATAATAAGATCATATAAGTAGAAATTTGGAAGGTTTAGTTATCTTTTTAATAAGATCCTCTTTATAATAAGATCATAACGCAACTCAACAGTGTTCACGTGGGCCTTCAGCTTGATTCCGTTGGCACACCCCGTGGTCCCTAACACCTAGCTCAAAAGTTGCAATCTTTTTCAAATTTGCTTTTATCTAAGGGTGGCCAGTGGGCCGGGACGGCCCGACCCCGTCCCGAGCCCGTCACGACCCCGCTCAAAAAAAAAAAAAAAAAAACGGGAGCGGGACTCGAACTCGGGACGGGACAATGTCTCGTCCCGCCAGACCCGAGCCCGCCCCAGGCCCGCCCGCCCCGACCCCGCTCCGAGCCCGTCCCGAGCCCGACCCCGCCCTTGTCCCCCCTTTGCAAATATGGCCGTTGCACTGACGACCATTTTAGATTTTGGCCGTTAGCCAACGGCCATTTTAGGCCTCCCCCCTCCACCAACCCCCCTACCCCTTAATATTTATTTTTAACCCATAAGTTATTATATTTACACTTTAACCCAATTTTTCAACTATAAATAACTCATTTTCTCTTCATCTTTTTCACAAATCTTCCTACAATCTCTCAATATATCTCTCTACAAGTTACATTGTTTGCTAAATATTCAATTTTATTTATTCATTTGGGAATTGGGAGTGAAGTTGGCAACTAGCTTGAGGATCTTTCATCGAGCAAAGTTTCAATTTTCAACCTCTCGATTACACGTCGACGTTACGTCGGCGTTTGGTACATTCGTTCCTTCATTAAATTATTATTGTCTGTTTATTTTATTTAGCGCACTTAATTTCATTTACTTTAATTATTTGTTAGCATATAATTAAAATGGAAGGAATTAGAGGTATGTTTAAGGGTAAGGGTAAGACTTCTTCTAGTAGGGGCAACCAGGGCAAGGGTACTTCTTCTAGTCATCTTATTCCTACACAGGATGATTTTGTTGATACTCAACATTTTCCTACAATACCATTAGATTTAGACGAGGAACTATTTTCTGGAACTCAAGAAGACTTTAATTTAGACGATGATCTAGATGATACACCCACTAATGTTGATGACAACACACTCACTAGTGCACCTTCAACTGAAATGCCTCATATTCCCCCTAGTATGAGACGAGGTCCAGCAAAACGACCATTAAAATCAGATGCATGGACATTTTTTGATAGGGACGTAGAGAATCAAGTAGCTATATGTAAAATTTGTAAAAATGTTTTAAAATTTAAAAGCGGAAAAGGTCACGGTGGGACGGGGGTTTAATTAGACACGTAGTAAATGCTCATCCAGCTAGGTATGCCCAATACCAGGCTTCAAAATCGGGTGAGCAAACGCCCGCTCCATCGGGACAAGGTTCACATACTGATACTGTCCCGGATCAAGTACAAGGTCAAATCAACCTTATGACGGGAGGAATTGTAGGCTCTAAATACAATAAACATAGAGACAGGGAATCAATATCAAAATTAGTTGCTGTGGAGGGTTTGCCTTTTTCATTTTCCTCATCTCCCGGTTTTATTAATTACATTAGAGATATATATAATCCTGCTTTTAACGGTTTTCCTAGATCAACTGTTAAGAGAGATGTATTTAAATTCGCGCATGAATATCAACAATATTTACGTTTTTCATTATATCATTTTAATGGCAAAGTATCTATCACGTCGATATAGGTCGTAGTACTAACGACCATGATTATTTAACTGTAACTTGTCATTGGATAGATTATAAATGGTCTATGCATAGAGGTATTTTAGCGTATAGATATATAGATGATAGGCACACTGGTACTTTTATTGCAGATAATATTTATCAAGTGTGTCATTATTACGGAATAACCGATAAAATTATGACTATTACATTAGATAGCGCTTCTTCTAACAATTACGCAATTACAATTTTAAAAAATAGTTTAACTCCATCTTTTCCAGATCATTTTCATATAAAATGCGCGTGCCATATATATAACTTAATTGTAAAGGATGGTCTATCACTTTTTGAAGACATTCTTAGTAAAATACAATTTGCTATAATCTTTATTTTTAAAAGTAATAAAGTACAACGTAGAAAAGAATATAAAAAAATTTGACAGGATTGTGGACTACCTTATAGAAAAATTCCACAAGAAGTATCCACTAGGTGGAATTCTTTATACGAGCAACTACTTGTTGCTTATGACTATAGAATACCTATAACTTTATTTTTTAACTCTCATAATAAAATTTCAGCTTATATGATTTTAGATAGTGATTGGGTAAAAATTTCCGAACTTATTGTATTTTTAGAGAAATTTTTTCAAGCAACAAAAGAATTTTCCGGTATATATTATCCTACTATTTCAACTATGTTGTTTTATATAACTCTAATATTTTTATTACTTAGTGAATATATGGAAAAACCATCTTATAAGGTAGCTATTAAAAAAATGTTTGTCAAAATAAAAAAATATTTTATTCCTATTCCCTCTATTTATATTATTGGTTCTGTATTAAATCCTACTATTAAAATAGACGGTACTAAATCACTAATTGAAACTATTTACGATTGTATAGAAGTACTACCACCTCCAAGTCCCAAAAATCTAAATCACCCACCACCTATTGAACAAACTAAAGAAGAAGTGTTGTCTAGCGTAGAACACCAATGCAAAAATATATATAGATTTTATCAACAAGAAAATGCTAGTAACTTGCCGGCTTCCATACCATCTTCTTCATCTTCAACACAACCTCACAAAAGACATGCTATTTCTGCGGCTAGTATTGAAAGCCTCAGAAATAGAATGTGCGGCCGTACCTCTACTACTAACCAAATTAGCGAGTTGAATATTTTTGTTTTGCGGGGTTTCGTACCGTATCAAGAAGTTATCAATGAAGATGGACATGAAGACTTCTTCGAAATACTGGAGGGGGAATGAGAAGACCTTTCCGACACTTTCATTGATGGCTCGAGATGTTTTGAACATTCAAGCGTCATCAACTGCGTATGAAAAGCGCTTTTTCTGCAGGCAGATATCAAATAGGAGACCACAGACACTCCTTAGCCGGAGACAGCTTGGAAATTGCAGTCTTATTCAGAGATTGGATACGAGCGGAGAAGGTGCGGTCAACCGGAGATCAACGAAGAAGAAGATGAAAACTACAACGAAATCTTAACCGAAGGTAGTGGAAGCGACGTGGATCAATTTGACCAACAAATACCAATTCCAACCGAAGAACCACAAGAATCATCAAGCAATTAGAACAAGTTTTTTTGAGAATGTAATTTTTTTAATTGAAATTTTATTATGTAATTTGCAACTTTTGAACAACACTAGAAAGTTGCAATTTAGATTTTAGACAATTGTATTTGTATTACAAAAAAATCATGTCTATTAATATAAGAGGCACAAAAACAGCCTTGGGATGTTTTTATTACACTATCTTATTTTGTTTATTGAGTTTTTTTTATACATATGTTATTTAAAAAAAAAAAAAACCCGCCGGACCCCGCCCCGACCCCGCCCCGACCCGATACCGACGGGATCGGGATCGGGACGTGACTGGAGCAAGTCCCGCCAGACCCGATCCCGCCAGACCCCGACCCCTTGGCTCGTCCCGCCCCGACCCCGACCCCGCCAGACCCGAGCCCGGCCCACTGGCCACCCCTACTTTTATCTAGGTATGGCTCTTCATACCTTAAAAGTATAAACAAAAGTGTTTAAAAGAAATATTTTTTTTGAATGTATAATTTAAAATAAGTCTTATATAAATATGTGACTGTAAATTATTTAATAAGATTAAATTATTTTTAAATATAGAAAAATAATATTCTGATTAGAACAGACAAAAAAATGATGCCACATAAATTAGAATTAAGAGATTTACACATTCAAGTATTTAGACTTGGTCAAAAGTTCTAATTTTCGGTTTTAAAAATGACATGCACTATTTACTGATGTAAATCATTTTTTTTAATAAGTATCACAACTCTTAGCCCCAGGGACGAAGCCTCACATGCTCCACTAGGGGCTATAGACCCCAACAATTTTTTTAATTATTATTATATTAATAATTGCCAAAAATCTCACCCATAAAAACATTAGCCCCCAATCTTTTGAAAAGTATGTTTCTCCTCGGTGGTCCAAACGGAGAACTGAAGAAAAGACTAACGATACTTATTTTCGCATCGAGTGCTTTTATGGTGTTTTGGACAAACAACTTATGGCGTTAAATAGCCGATTTTCTGTGACAAATGCTGAATTGCTTCTTTTTGTCGGGTGCCTTATTCCTAGCAATTCATTCTTTGCTTTCAACAAGAAAAGTCTCGTCAAGTTTGCTCGATTGTATCCTCGGGAGTTTTCTTCACATGATCTAGAGTTACTTGATAATCAACTTGAGATTTATATTATTGATATACATAGTAGCATTGAGTTTTCAGAAATTGTGGGCATTGGAGATCTTGCAAAGAAGATGGTGGAAACAAAAAGATACGGAATCTATCCTTTGGTTTACACGCTTCTTACCCTATCATTAACTTCGTCAGTTGCTACTGCAACTGTAGAGAGAGCCTTTTTTGCTATGAGCATCATCAAAGATCGACTGCGAAATCGAATATCGGACGATTGACTTAATGATTTATTAGTACCTTATATTGAGAACGAAATTTTGTATGAGATCAGTAACGAAGCCGTTATGCAATATTTTCAGACTATGAAATCTCGTCGAGAAAAATTGTGATTATATTTTCATTATTTTTGAACGATTTGTATTTATGTTATTTAGAATTTAAATTATTACCTACTTTTTAAAATTTGTATAATATAGTATTAGCCCCATCGGAAAAAATTGACTGGCTTCGTCCCTGCTTAGCACTTCATACAATTACTTATTAGTTTTGCGAAATTGATAGCCCTTAAAATTTATCAATATACTTATTCAGACACGTAAATTATGACATGTTGTAGTTAATCATCTGAACATAGTATAAAGTGTATTTATAAGATATTTTCGACTTAAATTTTAAGAGATCTCATTACGTGTATAAATTAACCGCTTAAAATATGTCATTCTTTAATTATATACATCATTACTCAATTGGAATAAACTTTAATCTAAGTGTCTAAATCAAATATTCCGACAATTCTAAAGTTTTGTCGATATGTTCTTCCTATTAATTTCAACCAACATGTAAGAATGAACACAAATAAGTCTACATACTTATTCATATTTAATTTTCTATGCAAATGACTGAACTATCTTTTTCCTTTCGAGAACTGATCTAACTATTATGACTCTTACTAATCAATTTTTTGATAGGAAAGAATATTAGGTTTCACGCCTAGCTAAGAAAATGAACCACCGTCGATAGCATATGGACCATTTAATTGTCAGCTCTTTTTTAGTTTAATTTCTTTGTCCCTAACATTAAGTTCGGACTTAACAAATTTCCATGAAACCTAGGCAAAGCTCCAACAAATACTGGCCAAAGTTCACATAGGTATAGAACGTTTTTCGGTGTTTATCATAGTTTTGATTTGGAATTCTGGCATCCTTCTTCCAATATCAAGACACTAGCGATAATGGCGGAATTAGAAATTCTAGGTTCAATAAATGCTTGAATAAGCTTCACGCTCCTGTTGAGAACGTATCTAAGATTGCAGTTGTTGAGCGTGGCGAGCACGAGGTAAAATTGAGTGCTAAGAGTTGTGAAATTGAGGTAAAAGCGAGTGTTACATGTCGTGAGCTTGTGAGGGTATTAGATGATGTAATAAATGGGCGACAATGATGTAAAATAGTGATGTAAAGGTAAGGAAGAAGTATATTGATAAAAATGGTCCCTCAAAGGGACCAGTAAAGGTCAAGCTCAAAGCTTGCACCACTTACGTCGTGTTGCGCGACGTTAAATCAAACATTTTAACAATGTAGAAATATAAAAAGTTACTTTCATCATGCATAATTTTTCAACTAAAAAAATTTAATTAAATTTCCTGTCTCCATTAATAGATAGCTCCACCAGTAACTCATGCAGGACTATATGCTTTGGAAAAGAGATGAGTGACAAACAATCTTGAGTTTCCATTTTTAGCGAAAAAGAAAGTTGTTGCTAAATTGTTGAATTCGGGCATATGTTTCATTACAAAAGTAGAAAGTTGCCTGGGGATGTAGTACATCCCACATTCTTCCAATGGTACATATATCTAAGTTTGACGTGATAGTCTTTCCACTATTAACTTGTTTCGAAAAATCAAGTTTACATTTAAATTAATCGGACAATTTATTATTTTTATCTTTTTAAATAGAGAATTGACGTAACATAAAATATAAAAATAATTAAAAATTGGGGCATTTTGATAAAATTAATTTGTTTACTCTTTTTTTTTATTACAAAAAAATGTTTTTGCAATCCCCTTAACCTCCCTCCCCCCTCCCCACATCCAACCCCCCGCCCCCCTCCTTTTCTTCATCTGCGAACCCTTACGCCTCTCATACTCTTTCCTTTTTTTTTTCCCTTTCATTCTCTCTTTACAGGTCTCTCCCTCAGTTCATTGTCCTGCCCGAGCACCACTGTAACAATGAAAAATTGCCAGGTCTGGTCGTTTTTTTGGACTCTCTGGCGACGTTGCTCCGGTCGTTGGTGGTGGCGCCGGCGAATATGGTGTTTCCGGTGAGATGAGAGATGGGTGATGAGGTAATTTAGTGATGAAGAAGATATAATTATTGAAAAAAATAATGATTAATTAGATTAATTAGTGTAATTATAATTAACAAAATAATTAGTTTAATAAAATTTGTCTATTTCTTTCATTTCAGTTTAAGTGTCCTGTTTGGCTGTTTCCTTTTTAATATGTTTCGAAAAAAAAACATATTTTTTTATATTTGACAACTCTTTAATTTCAATATTCTGCATGTGATATTTAAAATCATAGAATTTAAAAGACATTTTGATATATTGCTCACACTTTACTTTAAGACTAAAAATATCAAAAATCACCTTCATTTTTCTAAATGTCTTGCCTAATAAAAATATGACACTTAAATTAAAAGGGGAAAGAATATTCATTGATTGACGAAATCTGTGAAGTACGATAAAGAGATTAATTAGCCCAAATAGGTCAAGCATGTCACTGTAAACTACTCCATCCGTCTCAAATTACTTATTGTCCTTTGTTAAATTTGAAATTTGCTATTGTTTTAGGGTTTTTGTGTTCTTTCTAACATGACTTTGATATCATGTTAACTTTGAGATAGAGACGAGAATTTAGAGAGACAAGAATAATGAGAGATTTTTTTTTGTTTTTCATTCATCATAATGACCTCTTTGTAGGGTCCATCCCATAAATATAGCACGTGAAAGAAGAACTTTTCACATTGATAAAAGACTGCACCGTCCAAATCAATTGTTGCAAAGAAAAAGTCAAAAAAGGAATGTTGCACATTTGTTTTTCCTTTGAGCAGTGATGTCACTAGTGACATATGTATGGACATTTGTTTACTTATAAAATAGGAGCTCTTCAGCTCAATTTACGTACACCAGAAAAGAGAGAAAAGATGAGTGAGGCATCATAGACAAGAAATAGTCTGTGAGGAAAAATAAGAGAGTGTGAACGATATTATAGTGATGTGGAAAAATCAAAAGAAGGTTATTTCTTTTGAGTGTGTAGTGGTCTTTGGAGTATTTTACTCAGACATGCAAATGTAAAATTCCTTAGTATATTGATATCAGTTGCTCCTCTAGGCCCGTGCTTTTTCCCTTATCCAGAAGGGTTTCCACTTAAAAATCTTGGTGTCATTATTGTTCTTTTCATCCTTGTTGATTAACTGTATAATAGTGTCCGCTTTTATTGCTAATATACAATGTGAATATTATTCTAGAGGGCAAATATTATTTTTGGGTGGGTACGATAATTAAAGTGTCCAATATTTATTTTCGTTGATCATTTGCATATAAGTAAAATTTACTGACCGATTCTCAACAAGTGGTATCAGAGCTTGGTAAAACTCACGGCGACGAATTACACTTTGTGAAGATCAAAGATGGAAGACTTGCTCGTGTGCAAGGATCTGTTCGACCCGATCGAGGCCAAAAGAGTTTGCCCGTTCAACAAAGACAACAAAGAAGACAAGGAGTGATCGAAGGTGAAACGAAAAACTCTTGCCACAATTCGGCAATGGGTGGAAGACACTATTTTCAGCAACATAACCAAAGAGATTGACGCCTACAAACTTTAGACTAAGCTGCAAAAAATTTCTACGAGAGGAAGTAGGCACAGAACAAAGCGTTATTATTCAGAAAGCTTGTGAATTTGAAGTACAAAGAAGGGCATCCTGTTTCTGAATATTTTTGCGAGGTGCAAGACATCATGAATAGGCTCGCAACAATGAAGATAAATCTTGGTGACGAGGGGCACATGCTAATGCTATTAGGCTGATTACCTGATAGTTATGTGACTCTTGTAGCCCCGAAAGGGGCGTTATTCTTGACAATCGTAATGGATATCATTCAAAATGAAGAGACGAGGATAAAAGAACTTGACCATCACGATGGACAATCATTTCTCACTGAAAATCAAGGCCGAAGCAGCACTCAAGGATCACGTGAATGTGAAAAATCAAGAGGGCGATCAAAATCAAGAGAGGGAAGGAAATGTTACTATTGTGGCAAGCTTGGCCACATAAAAAGGTTTTGTAAGCTCTTGAAGCAAGAATGAAATAACCAAAACACCGCAGATCAAAATACTAAGGCTGTGGTGACGATGGTTAAAGACATGACACTAACAACGGGTGAATGCAACCATATTGGTGATTCAGTTGTTGAATGAGTGATAGATTCAACAGCCTCTTATGACCGTGTTCTTCAGAATGAACTATTCATGACCTACAAGACTAGTGACTTTAGCAGCGTAAGGATGGACGATTTTACTCGAGCGACGATAATTGGAATTGATGATGAAAGACGAATCTCGGGTGCACAGTAACATTGAAAGAGGTACGACATGTTCCTGATTTATGATTAAATTTGATATCCATGCATGCGTTGGATAAGGAGGGTTATAGTCAATTTTTCAAAAACGGAAAATGAAAGTTGAGCAAGGGTTCATTGATTGTTGCTCAAGGTGTGTGTTGCACTCTATATAAGACACGTGTGAAGGTCTGTGGTGGCTCAGCGATTATGACTGAGGATGATACTTCACCGAACTTGTGGCATCATAGGCTGGCTCATATCAGTGAGAAAAGATTGCAACAGTTGGCAAGAGAATCTCTTATTCCTTCAACCAAGGGTACTCCACTAGACCCTTGTGATCACAGTTTGTTTCGAAAGCAACATAGAGTTACTTTTTCAAAAAAAGTATGAAAAAGCGAATAAATTAGATTTCGTTTATTCATATGTTTGTGGTCCACTCGAGGTAGAGTCTCTGAGAGGTAGCAAATATTTTGTTACTTTTATCGATGATACTTCACGAAAATTATGGGTCTACATGTTGAAAATCAATGATCAAGTTTTTAAAAATTTCCAGCAATTTCATGTTATGGTGGAAAGAGAGACGGGAAATAAGCTAAAGTGTCTCCGCACCGACAATGGCGGAGAATACACATCTCATCTCTTCAAATCCTATTGTGCCAAACATTGGATTCGGCATAAAAAGATGATACCTGAAACGCCACAATACAATGATTTAGCTGAACAGATGAACCGTGCCATTATGGAAGGCGTCAGACGTATGCTGAAAATGGCAAAGCTATTAAAGCCATTCTAGGGTTAAGCTGTTCGTGCCGCCTGTTACCTCATCAATCGATCACCATTCTCTCCATTGGAATTCGACATACCAGAGAAGGTGCGGACTGGTAGAGATGTGTCATACTCGCACATCAGAGTTTTCGATTGTAAAACATTTGCGCACATACCCAGTGAATAGAGGTTAAAGCTGGACAACAATGCAATTCCGTGTATCCTTACGGGGTATGGTAATGAAGAATTCAATTATAGGTTTTGGGATCCAGTCAACAGAAAGATGATCAGAAGTAGAGATGTCATCTTTCATGAAAATGAGACTTTTTCGGAAAGTAAAAGTCAAGACTGCGAGATCAAAGATGTAGTTGATCTTACACCAATATCTACCTCATCAGATGATGGAGATAAGTAAGAAGAATATGGAGAAGAAGAACCAACAACAGTTGATGGAGAAGAAGATGTAGAAGGTGCTGAGTAGGTAGGGGGAGCAACTGACCCCTATGAAGATAGTGGATCCCGAGATTAGAAGGTCTACTAGGGAGCGCCAGACATCAACCATATATCCTAGTTCAGAGTATATCTTGATTACTAGTGAGAGGGAGCCAGTTCAGAAGAATAATACCTATCAACTGGTGAATCTTCCTAAGGGGAAAAAAGCCTTGCCGAACAAGTGGGTGTTCAAGCTGAAGAAGAGCTGGAACAAACTAGTGAAAAACAAAGCTCGGTTGATCGTAAATGGCTTTGCACACAAGAAAGGAATCGACTATGATGAGATTTTTTCTCCTATGGTGAAGATGAGCTCTATTCGAGTCATACTGGGTTTGACAACCAGCTTAGACCTAGAGCATGAACAAATGGACGTGAATATGACATTTTTTCATGGTAACTTGGAGGAGGAAATTTCCATGTTCCAACTAGAAGACTTTGAAGTTAAAGGGGAGGAGAATAAGATCTACAGATTGAAGAAGAGATTGTATGGGCTGAAGAAAGCTCCACGTCAATGGTACAAGAAGTTTGATTCATTCATGGTGAATCATAGCTATGATAGAATAGAAACAGACTACGTTAGGAAATTCCCTAATCATAACTTTATCATTTTATCGTTATATGTATACGATATGTTGATTGTTGGACAAGATGCCAAGCTCATTGGTGACTTGAAGAAGAAGTTGGCTAAGTTCTTTGACATGAAGGACTTAGGTGCAGCCGGACAAATTCTCGACATGCAGATTTCTCGTGATAGGAAAAAGAAAAAAGCTATGGTTATCTCAAAAAATACATTAAAATGGTGCTAACACGTTTCAACATAGAGCATGAGAAACCAGTCAGTTCTCCTCTGGTGAATCATTTTAAACTGAGTAAAAAAGATGTGTCCAACAACATAAGAGCAAAAAGATAGCTATGGGGGCTATTCCATACTCCTCTGCTGACAGGAGTTTGATGTATGTGATAGTATGTACTCGGCCAGACATCGCGCACGCTGTTGGAGTGGTTAGCAGTTTTTTTCGAACTCTGGAAAGGACCACTAGGAAGCCATAAAGTGGATCTTCAGATACTTGCAAGGAAGCTCCAAACTTGGCTTATGCTTCGAGGGATCAGAACCAATTCTAAAAAGTTACATGGATGCAGCTATGATAGGATATCTTGATGGTAGAAAATCAACATCGGATACCTATTTTCTTTTGCGGGGGAGATGTTTCTTGGCAGTCTAAACTGCAGAAGTGTATCGCTTTGTCTATGACAGAAATAGAGCATATCACAGCTAAGGAAGCAAGAAAGGAGATGCTCTGGATGAAGAGGTTCATTCAGGAACTCGATTTAAAGCAGGATCAGTCAGTGGTATTTTGTGATAGTCAAAGTGCTATTAATTTGAGCAAGAATTCCACTTATCATTCCCGAACGAAACATATCGATGTGAGATATCACTGACTATGCAATGTGATAGAAGAAAAACTTATGGAGATGAAAAACATTCACGTGGATAAGAATGTGACTGATATGATGATCAATGTGGTTCCTGTTACGGTTCACTTTTGCGCGGGTGAGCGCATAAGAGCTACTAAGAGTTTGAATGGTGCTCTAAGTCGGATATTTATTTTAGAGTCGCCACCTAATTTATCTATAAATTAGGAAAACCAGTGTGAAAGAGTTTGTTCAAATTTATTGAAAAATACTATCTAGAGTCAAGGTAAGAGTTCTGGTGATCCCCGGGAAAGGTGTTAGCACCCCAGTTTTAAGGATCCGTAGAATACGGTTGACCTACGGGTTCTATAGCATGCTTTAAAATGATTAAAATTGCTTAAGGTTTTAAAATTCGTAAAGTAACTTGTCATTTCATTTATTCAAACTCAAGAGTTTTATATTTTAAAACAAAGAGTTAAGCATCCGCCAAAAATAGTATGCACGTGTAGTTTAGTCAATTTCGTTTTCGGACTAAGAACACTCAAATGTGAATTTGAGTGGAACTCCACATTTAGTCCAATCATATTGACTAATTTCACACTTGCATCTTTTAAAATCCTTTTAGTTTTGAAAATGGTATAATTTCATTTAAAATGACAAGTTGGTTTTGAAATAAAAGTAATACAAATGGTTTTTGTTCCTTTTTGCATGCTATATCTGCCAAGGTTAAGTCATATTCCACTAGTTCAAACCCTCAAACCAAACTCAAGTCCAAGATAGTTTTAATGCCCAAAACTATTTAATTGGGCTTAGCCCGTAATACCGTCCTTAATGTTTCAAATTCAGCCCAATTCTAAGTCTAAATTCCAGCAATTCATTTGTCAGATTTCAAGTCACTCGAGCCCAAGTTTGGGTCCTTCTAAATATCGACACTTTAGCCCAATTGAACTCCAATGCCGAAGTCTCAAAATCAGTTTTACATTTAGCTCAAAAATCAGTTTTATTTCCAGATTTTGCTATGTTCAAACAACAACCCGTTTTTTATTCCAACTTTAATTTAAACAAACTTTTGAAATTTATTTTGGCGATCTAAACTAAACGATCTACGTATTGTTTTCCTATCCTAGATTCATAATCATTTGTAAGAGGTTCCAATATTGAAAGTATGATTTATTACAACAAATACAATATATACACATATATAATATAAGAAATAGAAATGAAAATGATGGAGTTCAGGCTAGTGGGCCTACTGAAGCCCATTAGTTGATTATTTTCACTCATAGCTGGACCTTCATACAAATATTAGCTTCCCTTGCTTTAATTCAGTCAAAAATAGATATGGATTGGGCCTTAGCCCAATCGGCTAAATGAAATGCACATTAGACTCATCTTAAAGGAATGATGGGCCCATCTCGGTGTGATGCATTAGAAAGGACAAAGAGAGGGCACAAACACATACCCAAATTAGACATACCCAAAATCCATCGTGCACAAGTAAAAATAAAAGCAACAATGGGATAGGCCCAATTAAAACACGTAAAAGAAGATAACAAGTAAGAGATACTATGCATAGGTTAAGCCCAGAGGATATTCATGTAAAAATAGGCAGAAATAGGTAGAAAGATTACTTTCTAGGCAGTGTAGCATGGAACCAGAAAAAGGGTTCCTAAAAATGTATGAACTAGACAAAGCCAAGCATGCGAACATGTTAGGAAGAACTAACATGGCAAACATGTGACATTATTCAGATAGTCAACAAAGGTTACACAAATAACTCCCCTACTCCTAACAATTCTTTTATTCTTAGTTCAGGATCAACTACACAATTTGATGGCTTCAGAAAAATCAAGATATAGTCACATAATACACATGCTTTGGATTAATGTACATGACAGCCATGGGGAGATGCATAAACACATGTCAATAGTTAAGATTCTAATTCAATATAGTGTATTGATAGTCTTAATCAATCCTAAATGAAAAAAGATATGGCCACATAAGCAAACAAGACATTTTTTTGGACTTCACTAACATGAGTAGGAAATATCATAGTTTCACAGATCAGATCTTTTCAACTACCATACCAATCTACCATACCAAGACACTAACCCAGTTACTTAAAAGAAACAGTTGACAAACATGGAAACATCATATGAATCTTGACTTCTTTTATTTCCTACCAAAACATGTATTCTAGACTAAGTGATGCAAGTTTATGGTCAAGCAGTAGAAAAACATGGTCATATGTTAAGGAAAATTGATCACGAGGTCCATAACTACCAACATGTACAAATAGTCTAAAACAGGCTGTTATACCTACAACATGTGGTCTGAATGAGGTATTTCTAACAGTATAAAGATCATACTTGACTTTTAAATGCATAAGGAGAACATTACTAAACTTATTTTAAGATCCAAACTTAATTACTAAATGTTTCAGAATCATGATGAGTCATTAAGTTAGTTTATACTGAGTTAAACACAATCTTTATACAACTCAAAACTGAACAACATCTTGAATTTAACACATAATACATCATGACATGCCCCATCAAATCATTTCATGCTTTTCATATGCAAATATCAAGTGGTAGACATTCTGTCATGGCCTATAATCACATTAGGTTACATCTAGGTATTTTTCAAGCTAAATAGACATGGACATTGATTCAAACTAGACATGTTTCTCAAGTGTTGACACACATAATAAGCAAACAACAAAGTTTTATCAACTCAACAAACAACTATAGTATAAAAATATATGCTCCATTTCAACTATAACAGTATGCATATTAGCCAATATAGACTCTAACATGCATATCTAGATACTGATTTGATTTCAAACTGTCTACATAACTTAAATTAGCTTTAGACTAATACACTAAGAATTTTTATCCTTCTAATCATATTCATATTCTTCTTAATGATCGGAGACAGTGATTGCAGCTAACTAAAACATGTCAATCTAACCTATGAGTAGCCTTATCACAAGTCATATAACTTCAAGTATTCATACATGATTAAAATAATCTTAAACTAACATGATATGCATTTGTTTAAACTAATCACACATAAAACAATCAGAACAGTGAACACTAACAATAACCAATTCTAGCTAAAACATGCTAACATATAACTTAATAAGAACAAATAGTAACTAATTTTAACTAAAATATGCTTGATAATAACATAACATCTAATAGCATGTTACATAATTTTAAATTACCAAAAAATTAAAAAGGAGATTTTACCTTGTGTGAGGCAACCTAGGGTCAAATTTGAAGCTTCGTTCTTCACTCCGGGACCTCAAAGCTCGCAATCACATGAAAAAGAGAGGTTTTAGTAGTGAATGATCAATTAAACTAGATATGGGTTCCGCTAAAGGACTGGATCCAAACTTAAGCTCAATTAATAAAAAATTAAACATGATTCAGCTCTTAATCAATGTAAAAGCCAAGAATCAAGTTTTGTACCGTTAAAATATAGGATAATGGTTTGTATTTATAGGGAAAATCTCAAACTCTAGCAGAGAACACAGATCGGTGTGGGAGAACTCAATTTAGGGGGGGGGGAATTCCCTCCATAATATTTCTCGACCAATGAAAATGGAGAGTTTGAATCGTAGATTAAACAAATATCATTAAAACGCAACAGAAAAGCAAAAACCAACAGAAGGGTGACCTCACCTGGGTATGGGGTTGGGGTGGGGGTGGGGGTGGGGTGGTGGTGGTGGTGGTGACGTACTGGTGAGAGAGGGGCGGACATTTAATACCCTTACCCCTTTCATCGAAGTAACAACACAACAAAGCAACGTACCACAGTAGATTTTCCATTAACGACAATGGCGCCATAAAAGAGAGATGGGGAACCCTAGGGTTCCTCTTTATTTTTTGGAGTGTCTTGGGGATTTTGCCCCTCTTTCTTTACGAATGAGTGGTGGGCTGGGTCGAGTCCTTGGTCTTTGGCCTTGGGCTCGGTCGTCTTGTTAGAACAAGCAAAACAGTCCATGCCTTTTTACGAATTAAAATTACTCACTGACATATTTGCAAATGTGTCCATGTTTTAAATTAAGAAAAGCCGAAACAAATTAAGTTATATCCTAATTAAATTAAAATCTTCGGTTTAATCCTAAATTTGGCACTAATTATGATTTAGGAAGTTAGAACCATGCAAACGTCTTTTAATTTAAAATACGATTTGAAATTGAGAAGTAATTCCATTATCCTATTTAGTTAGACAATTTCTCGATTTTGACGGACCTGAACTTTAACCTTTAATATTGAGAATTCTTTTAAATCATTATATCTATAATTTTTGGTTAAAATTCCAAAATGATAGTTAATGATCAAAATTATGTAAAATTAGGATATGATATATATATATATATATACCAAATGATATTTTGTTCAATAAAATGACAAAATACTATCAGAATAATTTT
This sequence comes from Anisodus tanguticus, assembly GCA_034509755.1. Taxonomy (NCBI): domain Eukaryota; kingdom Viridiplantae; phylum Streptophyta; class Magnoliopsida; order Solanales; family Solanaceae; genus Anisodus; species Anisodus tanguticus. The sequence continues at coordinate 9,067,384 of CM067552.1, read as the reverse complement.
GTAAAATCATATTTGCTTCATAAAAGGTATATTTTACTCCATCTATGACTCATGAACTCTAAATAATTAAATAAAATTATTAGAGGGTAAAAATTAGGTGTCAACAACTGCCCCTTCGTTGTTCGGAGCTGGCTAGACCATCATTGAGCATCAAAATTTGATTGATCTAGTTTTTAGCCGACCAATAGGAAGATACTTCTCATTTTTATACAAACTTTTGAAAATTATGGTCGAACCCTGGTTTATGGGTTTTCTACATATCTCAGGTTACATGAGAATTCAAGCCACTTGTAGGTTGACTCAATTAAACTACTAGAAGGCTGATAAATAAAAACATCAGATTAGAAAGTTTCAGAGTGATTTTGTTGGAATGTGACCGATCTTTGGAGACTGAGTGGCCTACATATCCCAGTTCTTGAAAATCAGGTCACTTATAGTTTGACTCGATAGCCCAAAAAGAGTATCCCTTATATGGGAAACCTTTTGACCATTTCGGTATATGCCCGACCGGTTACGGATTTTAAGAAAATAAAAAATCTTTATGATATGCGAGCGAGGTCGACGCGGGGTGATGTTTAAGCTCATGTTCAAAGAGCTTGACTCTTGTTGGCACTTATTTTTACTGGCTTCTCAAGAACAAGTTCCACATTTGCTCCGCATGTATCTAAATCTGGTCTTTCTACTTTTCACCTTCGGTAGCTTTGACATGTTTCCATATGCTAAGACCTGCATGTTGATTATTTATATTTTTATTCCTACATGGCGTTGTCTGTTGTGCCCTCCCGGGTGGTTTCTTCTGAGTGGGTGACACTTCTGACACCATTTGTCTCTTGTTGATTCTACTGAGCAGATGCCACTTGCGACATCATCTGTCTCTATTGATGTTTGAGCGGATGCCACTTGCGACACCATCTAGATTTGTCAACTTACTGAGGAGTTTTTATTTAAGGGAATGTCACTTTCGACACCGTATGGCTCTATTAATTCTGTGGTGTAATATTCGTTGGAGCGGATGCCATTTCCGACATCGTTTGGCTCGTATGTGAATGACTCTCTCGGCATGCAGTTTGTATGAAAGACTCTCTCGGCAGTGTTTGTATGAATGGACCTCTCAGCATGCAGTTTGTATGAATGACCTTTTGGATAGTGTTTGTATGAATGACCCCCTCGACATGCAATTTGTATGAATGACCCTCTCAGCAATGCTTGTATGAATGGTTCTCTCAGCATGCAATTTGTATTAATAGACCCCTCGACAGTGTTTGTATGAATAGACATCTCGGCATGCAATATGTATGAATGTCCCTCTCGGTAGTGTTTGTATGAATGACCATCTCGACATGCAATTGACTCTTGGGAACAAAAACTGCAACTTTTGATTGGATTTATATCGTTTAGACTTTAGGGTAAAGACTGCAGCCTTTTGACTGGATCTGGAATTACATCACTCTGGATTTTGGAATGAAGATTGTGGTCCTCTGACCAGATTTATATCATTCTAAATTCGAAGTGATTACTGTAGTGTTATCGACCAGAATTACATCACCTGACTCTGGGAGTGAATACTACAGCCTTTCGACCGGAATTACATCACTCTGAATTTTGAATGAAGACTGCGGCCATCCGACTTAATTTACATCATTCTGACTCTTTAGTGCGGCTCTCATGGCTGGATTATTTTCTTCGTTGTTTTTCTAGACTCTCAGGTTCAAGTTGTACCTTTTTATTTTATGCCTTTATGGTATTTTTCCTCTAACTGTCGCTCACAGGTCCGATGTTGTGTCTTTACTTTGTCGGTGGCTCTCGAGGGCTAGCGGTTGTCTTCTAGTGTCGAAATATTTTTTCGTTGTACGTGCTTCATTCATGAACAAACAGGTTAGTAGAAAAATCCGTCATCCCCTGACGACGTTTCGGATGACCTGCAATCACAAAAGATTGTTAGTTTCCTATGTGGTTGATCCGTGTTGCCAACTCCCGTTTTGTTGTTTCTCTGTTTTCCGATCTCGACCCCTCTTTTGGTCCTGGTATTATGAGACAAAAAATGTTTTGAATAAAATATTTGAAAATATTTTAGAAAATAAAATTTTGACTAAATCATTTTATACATCTAAAGTATTATTAACAAATGTCATGACATATACGCTTTGAGCGAGGTTCTTCGTCCGTCTTTAGCGCTCTGCTTTTTGCTCCTCTCAGTAAAATTTTCGGGACCTCCTCAAAAAAATTCCCAGTTGCAGGTTTGGATCAGTTGATTCTCGCGTCGATTTGCATTTGAAGAAATTTTTGAGTCCCTCTCAAACATTTTGTCCTAGTTTATGACTTGGTTCGACTGATCCCTTTGAGCTGGGCTGTTGGTGAAATTCTGCCCCAGTTTACACTGTGTGAGGCGATTGTTCGAATTCTTGATGGCTTTGAAGCTTCCTAGGGGTTTCTTTTTTTTTTTTCATTTAGTGCGACCGAGCTTGAATAGCGCCTACGTATCCCATCTCGAGAATTAGGTCAAAATGTAGTTCAAAATAAAGATGGTTGATTTTTTGTAATAATGCGGTCGAGCTTAAAGGCGCCTACGTATCCCATTTTAGGAGTCAGGTCATTGCATAGTTAATATTACAAAGAATATGGATTTTGATAATAATGCGACCGAGTTCATGATGGACACATACATATCCCATTTTGGGAATCAGGTCCTCGCGTAGTTCATTACAAGGAATGATATATTTTGGTGATAATGTGACCGAGTCCAAAATAGATTCCTACGCATCCCCTTTTGGGAATCAGGTCCTCGCGTAGTTCGTTACAAGGAATGATTTGATTTTTCTAATGCAATTACAAGCAAAGAAGTGCGATTACAACCAAAAGAGAAATACAATTACAAGCAAAAATACTATTATAAGCAAAAAGTGGTTACAAGATAAGGGACGTGTCTTCACGCGTAGTACCTCTTGATGACGTCTAAGTTGATTGCTTTGGGCCACTCCTGACCATCTATTTCTGTGAGGATAACAATTCCTTTTGACAGTACCTTGCGCACCATGTAGGGCCCTTGCCAGTTGAGTGTAAACTTTCCTTTGTACTCTTCTTGGTGTGGAAACACGCGCTTGAGTACCATCTGTCCTATTTGAAAGGTCTGGGCTCTTATCAGTTTGTTGAAGGCGCGTTCCATTCTCTGTTGATAGAGTTGACTGTGACATACAACAACCATCATTTTTTCATTGATCAAAGCCAATTTCTCATATCTCTTCCGTACCCATTTTGCATTTTCCAGTTCTATTTCTTGTATGATTCTGAGCGAGGGTATCTCTACCCTGGCTGGTATCACTGCTTCAGTACCGTAGACAAGTAAGTATGGCATTGCTCCGGTTGAGGTCCGAGTGATTGTTCGGTATTCTAGCAATGCGTAGGACATCTGTTCATGCCAACACTTATAATTGTTAGTCATTTTCCTTAATATCCTCTTGATGTTCTTGTTTGTCGCCTCTACGACTCAGTTAATCTGTGTCTTGTATGCGGTTGAATTTCAATGAGTGATACAAAATTATTCACAGATGTCCTTCATCAGATGACTATTCAAGTTCCCTCCATTGTCTATTATGATCGACTCTGGGATGTCGAATCGTCATATGATGTTGTTCCTCACAAAATCAGCTACCACTTTCTTTGTTATTGACTTATGCGAAGTAACTTCAACCCACTTCATGAAGTAGTCTATGGCTACTAGGATGAAGCGGTGTCCGTTGGATGCTGAAGGTTTTGTAGGTCCAATGATGTCCATGCCCCAAGCTACAAATGGCTAAGGTGAAATTATGACATTAAGCTCATTTGGTGGGACCTTGATTAGATCTCCGTGAATTTGGCATTGATGGCATCTTTGGACGAATCGACTACAGTCGGTTTCCATTGTCATCCAGTAGTAGTCTGCTTTTAAAATCTTCTTGGCCAAGACGAACCCATTCATGTGTACCTCTTCTAACAACTTTATGGCTTCTGCGGCATTCGACACATCTGAGTAGGACTAGATCGGGCGTCTCCTGTAGAGTACTCCTTTGTTCAGGAAGAAACCATTGACTATTATTCTGATAGTCTTCTTTTGATTGGTTGTTGTGTGTTTGGGATATTCTCCCTTTTCTAAGTAAGTGCTTATGTCAACATACCATGGTTAACCGTCTAGTTCCGCTTAGATGTGAGAATAGTAAGCGTGTTCTTCCCTAGTGCTGATCTCCAGCGGGTCAATGTGACTATTTTTCAGGGTGCTGTATCATATATGTTATGGTTGCAAGAGCATCGATGAACTCATGCTGAGCCCTTGGCGTGTGCATGAGTTTGATCTTTTTGAATTTGTTGTACAATCTCTGTGCGAGGTCGACACATGGCAAGATTTTCTCATTCTTGGTGGCCCATTCTATTAGGACCTAGTGAATAAGTAAATCTAAGTCTCCTACTACCAGGAGTTTTTGTATATACATGTCGATAGCCATGCGAATACCTAGGATACTCGCTTCATACTCTGTCATGTTGTTTGTGCATTAAAAGTTGAGCTTGGCCGCCATCGGGTAATACTGACCCATTTCTGAAACCAAAACCGCTCCGTTCTTTGAACCTTTGTAGTTGACTGCACCGTCGAAGAATATTCTCCATCCCGAGTAGGCTTCGACCGTTTCTTCTTCAATTGCCATTACCTCATCGTCCGAGAAGTACGTTCTTAAGGGTGTGAACTCTTCATCAATCAGACTTTCTACTAGCAAATCGGCCAATGCTTATCCCTTGACAGCTTTCTGGACTACATATTTGTTATCAAACTTGCTCAGGAGCATTTTCCATTTGGCCAGTTTCCCTATAGCCATGGGCTGGCAAAAAATGTACTTCCAAGGATCCATCTTGGATATCAGGTGAGTAGTGTACACAGACATGTAATGTCTCAGCTTTTGCGCTATCCATGTTAATTAACAACATGTCTTTTCCACCAGAGTGTATCTTGACTCACATGTGGTGAACTTTTTGCTAGAGATAGTAGATTGCTCGTTCCTTCTTTCCAGTTTTATCATGTTGAGCCAACATGCATCCAAATGCATTATCTATCACAAATAAGTACATCAACAACGGTCTCCCTGGCCTGTGAAGAACCAAAATTGGTGGGTTGAAAAGATATCTCTTGATGGTGTCGAAGGCTTTTTGGTACTTATCTGTCCATTTGGTGGGCGCATCCTTTTTCAGGATCTTAAGGATGGGTTCCACAATCATTGTAGAATGGGTTATAAAGCGTTCATTGTAATTCAACCTTCCCAAGAATCTCATGACATCCTTCGTGGTTTCCGGCGGTGGTAGCTCTTGAATGGCTTTGAATTTTTTAGGATATAGCTCTATGCCCCTGCGATTGACTATGAATCCCAATATTTTTTCGGCAGGCACTCCAAACGCGCACTTGGCTGAATTCAATTTCAGGTTGAACTTGCAGAGTCTGTCAAAGAACTTTCGCAAGTGTATAATGTGGTTGGAGCATTCTCGTGACTTGATTATGACATCATCCACGTAGACTTCGATTTCTTTCTACATCATGTCATGGAATATGGTAGTCATCGCCCTCATGTAAGTAGCACCAACATTTTTGAGGCCGAACGACATCACACAGTAGTGGTACACTCCCCATGGAGTGATGAATGCCATTTTCTGAGTATCTTCTTCGCTCATCAAAATCTGATGGTAACCGGCGAAACAGTTCACAAATGACTGTAATTCATGCTTCGCGCAGTTATCGATGAATATGTGGATATTTGGAATGAGAAGTTATCCTTGGGACTAGCTCAGTTGAGATCATGATAGTCCATATAAATTCTGATTTTCCCACCCTTCTTCGGTACTGGCATGATGTCGGCCAACCACGTCGAGTATGGAGTTACTTCCACCACCCCTGACTTCATCAGTTTCTCAACTTCGTCCTTGATTCTTATAGTGAGATTAGGCTTAATCTGTCGAATTCTCTGTTTAACTTGGGTGAATTCCTCATTGATAGGCAACTTGTAAGCTACGATGTCTGTGCTCAACCCAAGCATATCCACGTATGACAATGTGAATATGTTGACGTACTCTCTTAACAAATTTATTAATTATTCCTTTATGAGTGCGTCCAAATGCACCCTTATCTTGGTTTCTTAACTGATTCCTCATCTCCGAGGTTGATCGCTTTTGTTTTGTCCAAACTAGACGTATGCCAATTTTCATACTGATCTTCCTCATTGATGAGGTCTTCTGGTAATTCTTCTTCTTCATCATACTTGTATTATTTTTCATCTGTATCACTCAACTCGCTCGTCTTGCGACATGTCATGACATTATGAGTTGTTTCAATAGTATTACTGAAAAATAAGGCAAAACATTGTTAGTGTGTAAAAATATGTCATATATATAAATAGATAAAGAAAATGTTTTTGCGTAAACTGAGGCTTTCATTAATTTGATAAAAAGTACAAACTGTGGTCCTGACTCGGATCAACGTCGAGTCATTCCCAATTTTTGAACGGGTGAAAAAGTAAAGATATAAATGGTGAATGCTCGGGCCTCAACCAATTTTCACTAATTTTGGAAAATAAAATTTAAATTTTTCTCTCTACCGAGAAGCCAAAAGTGGGGTAGAGGTCCAGTTGGTCAGCTGCTCGTTTGGGTCTGCATCGCGGACGGTGGGTGTTTTGGAGCATTGCTCTAGTATAGCGGTACATTCCTCCTCTTAGAACAGTATCCCTAAACCTTCTTCTGGGTCTCTGCCGCTGTGCATGGGCATGCAGACTAGAAATAATTGGTACAAACCTGGGAAATGCTTTCTCTTCTATGGGGACCCTTCTTTTTCTGTTAAACATTAGAAGCTTCTTCTGAGCTTAGTATGTACCCAAGGCCGAACCGGTACTCATTACCCGGAATTGACACTGGTTCTCGAATGCCTTGGAGCTCTCGTGCTAGGCCTTTGCCAGGCTCAAACCCATTCTGGAGCATAGTTGCGGTGACTAGCTTGTAGGCCGGCGACATCGAGATTTTTTCATCATCTCCTCGGTGGACAGATCCATAAGTTCCACTACGTGGAATTCCATATCTGTCGGAACTACTTCTATTACAGTTACAGAGTTATTGGGATTATTGTGAATACTATATGCTCTATGGATCACAACTTCATGGTCTTCCCAGACAAACTTCAACGATTGATGGAGAGATGATGGCATAGGTCCGACCATATGTATCCATGGTCTCCCAGTAGGAGATTGTAGTTGACACTGATGTCCATGACGTGAAATTCAGTGGTGAACTCAGTGGCCCCATTTATATATTGAGGTCCACTTATCCTGAGGGGTCATGTTGTGCCCTATCAAAAGCTCTTACATTGGTACGACTCTAGCGTATTTTCCCAATGTCATAGCCTAATTGCTTTAATGTGGACTCAGGGCATATATTAAGTCCAACCCCATTATCGAAAAGTACTCGGGAGATAACCCTGCCTCAATATTTGCTGGTTATATAGAGGGCCTTGTTGTGGTCTGCTCCTTCTTTCGGTAACTCATCAGCGGTGAATGGGATCTGATGTACCCCGATGACGTGGCCTACTATGTCAGTCATTGTTTTACTACTTGACCCTGCTGGGACGTGGACTTTATCTAGCACATTCATTAAGGCCTGACGATGTTGAGTAGAGCTCATAAGCAGTGACATCACCAATATTATGGCCGGTGTTTTCTGCAAATATTCGACAGTGGAGTAATCTTTCAACTACATCCTGCGCCAAAAGTCTTCGGCCTCCCCATCAATGATAGACCTTCTTTGATTAGTTTCTTTTTGGGGCGCTTCTTGCGCCAATTTTTTGGGAGCATAGCACCTTTCTGATCTCGTCATCCCTTGTGCAATGATTGCGAGTTCTTTTCTGGAAGTCGGCATTACTACTTGTGGTACCTAGATCACAAATGGCCACTTTGGAGCTGGGATTAGTAACCTGAAATTAGGCCGCTCTTCCAGCATGAGCGAGACGATTGTGCGTTCCAAAAGTTTTCGTATTCTCTAGGGCTAGTGGTTAGCATACAACCCAATCTTCTTCTCTTTCGATCATGTAGATGTGATTAGTACCATGATCTGGAAGGGAATTTGTATTCATATTCAGCACTGCATGCTCCAAAATGATCTCTCGTTTGTTAATCAAATATTGCAACTTGTGCTTTAGATTAATGAAGTCTTATGTTGTATGACCATTCCCTTCGGAATGGTAAGCACAAGTTTGGTCAGGTTTGTAAAAGCGACTCCGTAGGTTGGCATGCTTTGGCGGCATGATTTTGATGAGATCGGCGATGTTTAATTTGGCGAATAGATTGGTTCACATTTCTAGAAGCGGAGTGAATATACGAGGAAGCTTTTTCTCAATATTCAGACGTGGCAAGTCGTATGTAGCCATAGTCAGCTGATTATGGTGATTTTACTGGTTTTGAGGTGCTTGATACGCGGGTGCAGGAATGTGATAATTTGGAGATAGAGTTTTGTAAGTGCGTATGTGTATTGGTAGTTTGGTTGTGGAGTTTGGTAGTTTGGCTGTGCATAATATACCGACACAGGGCTGTAGGGTGATGGTATATAGTTGCTCGGAGGAGGAGATTGGTATATGTCAAAGGATGATTACGATCCTTCCTTTCTATGACTCCTCGGACTAGGGGTGTGAGAGACGTTTGCCACGTCCTCCTCCTTCTTCTTTACCGCTCCAGTGGAGTTTGATGTGCCATCTTTATTGACATTACTGATGATCTTTCCAATTTTGAGGCCATCTTCGATCACCTCTCCCATTCTGACGAAATCGGCGAATGGTCTCCCGGCCATTGCCAGCATTTGGTCATAGTAGTCCAACTCCTGAGATCTGATAAACGCTGAAACTAGTTCTTCCCCACTCATTGAAGGCTATACTCGAGTGTCTTCGGCCCTCCGCCTACTTGCGTACTCGCGGTAGGTTTCTGTTGATTTTTGCTAGATTTTCTCCAAAGAGTAGCGGTCAGGCACGTTTTCCACATTGAAGCGGAATCTATCCAAGAAGGCCTTTACCATTTCTTCCCATGAGTCCCAACGACGATTATCTTGTGTTGTGAACCATTCTGATGCTTCTCCTGTGAGACTTTGGCTGAAAAGACCTATTATCAGTGCCTCTTTTTCTTTAGCGCCGACCAGTTGGTCGTAGTAAGATCTTAGATAAGCTTTGAGGTTTCCCATGCCGTTGAATAACTCAAATTTGGGCACTTTGAAGCCTTCTGGCAAATTCAAATCTGGATGCATGGGTAGGTCGTCATATCTTAGTCTCGTTGCTTTGCGGGAGCTCATGTATGACTTCTCAAACCGTTCCATCATTTTCTGTTCCATCTCTTTGTCTCTTCGATCCTGCTCGTCCCTTCATGCATTTTCTATCTCCTCGTAGTGATCCAATTCTGGCGAGAAGTCAATGAGAGTATCAAAAGATACATTGAGGTGTGCGGGGCGACTTTTGGGAGTGCCTGCAACTCTGGGATTAGTATGGGTAGCAACATTTTGGTGGATGCTGGGGTCGGCAAAAGTAGGTGGTGCCTGAAAAACAGGCTCTGAATGGGAAGTCCCAGCTATGTGGGTGACATTTACTGGATGTGGTGTTTGGTATGAAGTACCAACATGGGTGCCTGGGAAATGTTCAGGTACGGGTTTATTCAAAGATAGAAATGGTGGTGCAGGCCTTCTTGCCTCAGTAGCAGCTGTTTCTCTGGCAGCATTAATAGCTTCATTTCTCGTGAACTATTCTTAGAGGTCGGTAACTTTCTTAAATAGCAAAGTGATCACGTCCTTGGAGTGCGAGGCATTTTGAAGATCTTGAGACACCACATCCTCAATTAGAGCGTTCTTGTTACGAGCATCCTCGGGAGTACCAGTCATGTTTGCTTGGTTTTCTTGATATAGGGATGTTGCCGCGACTTTAGATCTGGTGAAGTATGTCAGTGTAACGCAACAGATTAACCCTTTTCTATAAGAAGAAAAACAATTCAAAAGAAAATGACGTTAGTATGTTAGTTGGAGATCATAAAGCAAGATATCAGACATAGGTAAAGCACACAGACTCATGTTTTCGATCCAAACTCTTGATTGATTTTCCATTCCGGGGGTATTTCGGTCATTTTGGCCAACTTTTGTTTTAAGTGTTTTGGTTTGAAGGTTTGTGGTTGATTTGACACCATGCCATCGTTGAACCAGAAACTATCCTATAAATATGGGAGGGATTATAATTTATATATTATAGGGGCTGAGTCTTATATAGACTGCCTACGTATCCCTCTTCGGAAAATCAGGCCCTTCTGTAGTCCGGTTTATAAAGAAATTATATCCTAATTTCTCCTTCCCGAATCTTACCCTGACTATGCCCGATATGGGCTTCCCTCATTCCCTACTTAGGATATCAGGTCGGACATGCTTTCGTTTACAAAAATATGGGAGGGGATACCTTTGATTGAAAGCTAGAAAAAGGGGACGCCTAAACTACCCAAAAGATGACTTCTCTTCAGAGCCATGGAGGGTCGTCGTCTTTATGACTACGCATTTCCCAATGACTTTTCTAAAAGTGGACTTGTATCACAGACCAAATCTGGTCAGTGTTAACCGAATGCTAAAACTCGAACTTAAAGGCTTCACACTCTTCGATGTCGTGTCCGGGAGCCCCTGAATGGTACAAGCGCATCTTCGTCCTTGAAGTGCTTGCAAAGAGTTTCCAGGTGGTCTTGAGTGGGCGAACCTTGTTGGTGCGAACCGAAAGTGAGAAGATGTCGGTGTACTAATCTTCAAAGGCAGTGAAGTCGTAACGCCAGGGCCGTGTGTCCATGGTGATTCCTTCATCAGGCATAATAGAGTTATAGACTTGGAGGAAGTGTGGTCTCCACATGTTGCGAATGACTTTTTCGTCAATCAGTCTGACGGATCTTCTCTTGAAGGCCACACATTCATCAGTGTTATGGCCAGGTTGGCTTCTGTGGTACAAGCATCTTTTGTGAGCAAATAGAGGTGCATAAGTCAGGATAACATGTGAGCTTGTGTGTGCCAATCCAGCATGTTTTATCCCGTAGAAGACCTCGATGTTTCTCATTATCTTGGTGCGACTCTAAAATGAGAACAACATGTTTTGAGGGCGATTGCCCACCACATTGAAGATGATCTACGGGGAGGCCCTTATGGCATCTCGTAGTGATTAACATCTTTATCAATGACTGGGGTGATTCCTTCGAGTACCCCACTTATTTCCCTATATGGTATCGGGTCATCCTCAGGCAGGTGTGTCAGAAGGACATAGTCGCCCACCATCGTCTTGACCTCTTCAGGGAGGTTTTGGTATTGGGGTTTTACTTCAGGGGACTTTTCGGTCAGTTTCTCCACAAACTTTAAAATCTCATCAACCTCTTTCATCTTGGCTCTTTCCAACTCAATCTTCGCGTCTATCTTGCGAATCTTGGTTCGAAGCAACTTCTTGGTCTCTTCGTCGCTAACCAAGTCGATGATTGGTGATGTTGCACTTTGGCTGTCTAGAGTTTCCATTGGAAGCAAATCAACATTTAAGAGGGGTGAATTTAGTCAGCTTTGGTATTTTCTTATGTTTTTCTTTTGGGTTGGTGTCCTGAATGTGGGATCAATCAAGAGTTCAGATGGAATGCATGAAAATACATAAACAGTTTATATCATAAAAGAACATAAGCAGTTATAATATTCGCATTCCTATACCTCATTACTTCAAGATTTCCTGATCGTTTGAAGCATAAATGTGTCAAATGTTAATAAAATCATTGCCTATAATCGTTTTATTAAATATAATAATATCTTCCCCAATGGGGTTACAAAGCATAAATAAAAGCAGTAAATCAGAAGAAATCGCCTCTAGTGGCTGATGAAGCTTTGTCAGTCCGAGCTTTCTTAGCCCTTCGAAGGGCGAACGAGATCCTGAGATGAGTAGATACCAGAAATGAACTAACCCATTGACCCTTCTCTGTGAGGGTCATCTGTGCAGCGTCATCCATGGATTCCTTCATACTAGCGTCTAAGTCCTCTAGACACTCCTGAGTGAAGTCTAGCTCCCCGGTCAAGCTGGCTATGACAGCCTGGTCATACTGTATCTTCTCCAAATAATTGGCATCCCAATCATTCGCTTGTCTCTGAATGCGGTGGGCTTTGATCTCGACCTTTGAATCCCGATCTTGTCTAGACTTGTAGAGGTTGGGCCTCGGTACGAGAGAACCTTGCAAATATGTTCTCAGCCAGTCTACATAGTCTTCATCATGACCCGTGCGAAGAGGATTATCGGCTAAAGTCTCTAGACCTCATCTGATTCGACCATTCAACTCTCGGATGATGTCGGCAACTCCTCTCATCTTTTCGCCCTCATAGTCAATCACATATTCCCCATATTCCTTATTTGGGGAACTACATGTTCCCTTCTAAACTGTCTTAGGATCTTAAGATGTGCGTATGGTCGGATTCCCTGGATCCCCATAAGTAGTATGAAAGGGCATTTTCTGCCTCTCACATATATGGTCTCGGATATGAAGTCAGGGAATCTCCACTGAATACTATCTTCTTTGAGCCTAGAAAAAATAAAATCCCACTCCTATTTGGATTGGGTCCCAAAATTTGAATAAGTGACTAAAATGTCATCTTTTCTACGCTTGGGGTCTCGGTATGATGGAACCTCGGTTTTGTGAAGGTGCTTAATGATCCACCGTTGAACTAAGAAGTTACAACCTTGGAAGTACCTATGCAAGTTTCGGCATTGACCTAAGGCTCGGTAAATACCGGACAAGATGACTGGGACTAGGTCATATTATTTGGTTTCCCCATTAGTGGTTATGCCATGAAAGATAACATGGGTGACGAAGATGACCCGGGTATCTATGGCTTGGTAACAGTCTTTGGGAAATACAATGGTTTCTAGAAGACATATGGTGAAGGCTAAGGGCCGAGTAGCTTCCTAAGCTGCGAAGGAGTGAAACTCTACGGAGTGTGCTACGTAACCTTGTGTAGACCCAAACCAAGTATGGAGGTCCCTAAAGTCTATGGTCGGGCCGAATATCTAGTCGACGCTAGCTAAGAACAACAACTTAAGGATCTTACCGGAAGTTGGATTAAGGGGTAATAAAAGATTGCAGTCGGGTTTCTTTCTCCGCATCATACATATATCTATGATGTCTATGCAGTCTCAGATCTCTTCTAGGGTCGGGGTTATCTTGAAGTCACCGAACCTAAAGATCATTCTCTCATTATCACAATACTCGATAATGACTTCTAGGAGGTCGATATTTTCTTTCATGGTCATAAGAGAGGGTAAGTGTCCTAGACAGTTCGTTACTTTCTTTTGTTGTGGGGCACTCAACCATGACCACTAAATTTTTAGCATCTCGGGTGCTTCGATAACCATGTCGAATTTCAAGTTTGTATGCATCTACAAAACATAACACAGTTAATTCCCCTCACAACAAGGAGCAATGGTTCATCACATATGACACATCAAATGCTTCCACATAGCAAGTAGTTGGATGCGGTGCCATCGGGTCGGAGACCGTCAGGACACGAGGGAGTCAGCCTGTCAGGTCCATGTTGGTCTGAGATACTCGAACCTGTCTAAGTCAGTATGAGCTAGTTCAAGGGATTTGACTTCGCTCTGTCCTAGTTGTATCAATTTCAACCCAATTCTAAATCTAAATTCCAGCAGTCCATTTGTCAGATTTCAAGTCACTCAGGCCCAAGTTTGGGTCCTTCTAAATATCATCACTTTAGCCTAATTAAACTCCAAAGTCCAAGTCTCAAAATTAGTTTTAAATTTAGTTCAAAAATTAGTTTTATTTCTACATTTTGCTATATTCAAATAACATCCCATTTTTTTTATTCCAACTTTAATTTAAACAAACTTTGAAATTCCTTTGGGCGATCTAAACTAAACGATCTACGTATCGTTTGCCTATCCTAGATTCATAACCATAAGTAAGAGGTTCCAATATTGAAAGTATGTTTTATTACAACAAATACAATATATACATATATATAATATAAGAAATAGAAACGGAAATGAGCGAGTTCAGGATGGTGGGCCTACTGAATCTCGCCAGTTGGCTATTTTCACCCATAGCTGGGACTTCATGCAAATATTAGCTTTTCTTGCTTTAATTCGGCCAATAAATAGATCTGGATTGGGCCTCAGCCCAATCAGCTAAATGAAATGCACGTCAGACTCATTTGAAGGGAATGATGGGCGCAGTGAGGGCCCATCTCGGCATGATACAGTGGAAATGATAAAGAGAGGGCAGAAATAAATACCCAAGTTAGACGTACCCAAAAACCATCGTGCACAAGTAAAAATAAAAGCAACAGTGGGCTAGGCCCAATTAAAATACGTAAAGTAAGATACTATGCATAGGCTAAGCCCAGAAGATATTCATGTGAAAATAGGCAGAAATAGGTAGCAAGATTACTTTCTAGGCAGTGTAGTATGCAACCAGAAGAAGGGTTCCTAAAAATGTATGAACTAGACAAGAGCCAAGCATGTGAACATGTTAGGAAGCATTAACAAGGCAAGCATGTGACATTCTTCAGATAGTCAACAAAGGTTACACAAATAACTCTCCTACTCCTAACATGCTTTTACTTTTAGTTCAGGATCAACTACACACCTTTGGTGGCTTCAGAAAAATCAAGACATAGTCATAGACTACACATGCTTTGGATGAATGTACATGATTACTATGGGGAGATGCATAAACATATGTCAACAGCCAAGATTCTAATTCCATATAGTGCACTGATAGTCTTAACCGTTCTTAAATGCAAACAGATATGGCCACAGAAGCAAGCAAGACCCTTTTTGGGCTTAACTAACATGAGTAGGACATATCATAGTTTCACAGATTGGATCTTTCCAATTACCATACTAAGACACTGGCCCAGTTACTTAAAAGAAATAGTTGGCAAACATCATATCAATCTTGACTTCTTTAATTCCTTATCAAAACATGTATTCTAGACTAAGTGATGCAAGTTTATGGTCAAGCAGTAGCAAAACATGGCCATAGGTTAAGGAAGATTGATCATGAGGTCCATAACTACCAGCATGTGCAAATAGTCTAAAACATGTTGTTATACCTACAACATGTGGTCTGAATGAGGCATTTCTAACAGTATAAAGATCACACTTGACTTCTAAACGCATAAGTAGGACATTACTAAACTTATTTTAAGATCCAAACTTAATTACTAAATGTTTTAAAATCATGCTGAGTCATTAAGTCATTTTATACATAATCTTGTGAGTTAAACACAGTCTTTAGACAACTCAAAACTAAACCACATCTTGAATTAAACACATAATACATCATGACATACCCCATCAAACCATTTCATGCTTTTCATATGCGAATATCAAGTTGTAGACATTCTGTCATGGCTTATAATCACATTAGGTTACACCTAGATATTCTTCAAGCTAAATAGACATGAATATTGATTCAAACTAGACATATTTCTCAAGTTTTAATACACACATTAAGCAAACAATAAAGTTTTACCAACTCAACAAACTCTATAATATAAAACTATATGTACCATTTCAACTATAAGTGTTTGCATATTAGCCAATATGGGCTCTAACATACATATCTAGATACTGATTTGATTTCAAACAGTCTACATAACTTAAACTAGCTTTAGACTAATACGTTAAGCATTTTTATTTATCTAATCATTTTCATATTCTTCTTAATAATCGGAGATAATAATTATAGCTAACAAAAACATGTCATTCTAACCTATGAGTAGACTAATCACAAGTCATATAACTTCAAGTATTCTTACATAATTAAACTAATCTTAAACTAACATGATAGGCATTTTTTAAAACTAATCACACACAAAACAATCAGAACAGTGAACACTAACAATAACCAATACTAGCTAAAACATGCTAACGACTAACTTAATAAGCACAAACAATAATTAATTTTAACTAAAACATGCTTGATAATAACATTGATAGCATGTAACATAATTTTAAATTATCAAAAAAATTAAAAGGAGATTTTACCTTGTATGAAGGCAATCTAGCGTTAGTTATTGCTTCTTTTTCAGAATGCTCTATCATGGTTTACTCGCTTTTGTTACCATCATTTTCATACTGCTTTAAATTTCTTGTCTAGGTCTAATCGCTTCTCTTGCTTTGCTTGTGCCAATGCTTTGTCTTGAGCCGAGGGCTTTCAGAAATAACCGCTCTACCTACCAAGGTAGAGGTAAGGTCTGCGTACACTCTACCCTGTCTAGACCCCACATTGTGGGATTTCACTGGGTATGTTGTTTTTGTTTGTTCTTCACTTCGGGACCTCAAAGCTTGCAATCACATGAAAAAGAGGGGTTTTAGTAGTGAACGATCAATTAGACTAGATTTGGGTTCCACCAAAGGGCTGGATCCAAACTTAAGCTCAATTAATCAAAATTTTAACCTGATTCAGCTCTTAATCAATGTAAAATCCAAGAGTGGAGTTTCAGACCGTTAAAATGTAGGAGAATGATCTGTATTTATAGGAAAAATCTCAAACCCTAGCAGAGACCACCGATCGTTGTGGGAGAACTCAATTTGGGGGGAAAATTCCCTCCATAATGGTTCTCGATCAATGAAAATAGAGAGTTTGAATCGTAGATGAGACAAATACCATTAGAATACAGCATAAAAGCAAAAATCAATAAAGGGGACCTCACCTGGGTATGTGGGTGTTGGTGGCGTACTGGTGAGAGAGGGGCGGGCATTTAATGCCCTTACCCCTTTCATCGAAGTAACAACACAGCAAAGCAACGTACCACAGTAGATTTGCCATTAACGACAATGGCGCCATAAAAGAGAGATGGGGAACCCTAGGGTTCCTCTTTATTTTTTGGAGTGTCTTGGGGCTTTTGCCCCTCTTTCTTTACGAATGAGTGGTGGGCTGGGTCGAGTCCTTGGCCTTTGGCCTTGGGCTCGGTTGTCTTGTTAGAACAAGCAAAACAGCCCATGCCTTTTTACGTATTAAAATTACTCATGGTCACATTTTGCAAATGTGGTCATGTTTTAAATTAAGAAAAACCAAAATAAATTTAATTATAGCCTAATTAAAATCTTCAATTTAAGTCTAAATTTGGCAATAATTAAGATTTAGGAAGTTAAAACCATGCAAACGTCTTTTAATTTAAAACACGATTTGAAATTGAGACGTAATTCCATTATCCTATTTAGTTAGACAATTTTTCTATTTTGACGTAGCGGAAAATTAATCCTTTAATATTGAGAATTCTTCTAAACCATTATATCTATAATTGTTGGTTGACATTCTAAAATTATAATTAATGATCAAAATTATGTAAAATTAGGATATGATATACAATATATATACGTGATATTTTGTCCAATGAAATGTTAAAATACTCCCAGAATAATTTTGTAAAATCATATTCGCTTCGTGAAAATAATATTTCACTCTGTTTCTGACTCGGGAACTCGAATAATTAAATAAAATTATTAGAGGATAAAAAATAGGTGTCAACAGTTCCTAGAGAGAAGCTTGTGCTTTGTGTGAAGCTCGCTGAGATGAACTATATATGAAAAGATGGAGATACCTCCTTCAGGTGTATGAGACTGGAGAGGGAGATTTGTAGGGTCCATCCCATAATTATAGCATGTGAAAGATTTTTTCACATTGGTAAAACACTGCACCATCTAAATCAATTGTTACAAAGAAAAAGTTAAAAAAAGAATGTTGCACATTTGTTTTGCCTCTGAGCAGTTATGTCACTAATGACATATGGATGGACATTTGTTTGCATATAAAGGAGGAGCTCTTCAGTTCAATTTACGTACACCAGAAAAGAGAGAAAAGAAGAGCAAGGCATCACAGATAAGAAATAGTCTGTGAGGAAAAATAAGAGAGTGTGAGCGATATTGTAGTGAGATGGGAAAATCAAAAGAAGATTATTTATTTTGAGTGTGCAGTGGTCTTTGGAGTATTTACTCAGACCTACAAGTATAAAATTATTTACTATAGTGATATTACTATTACTCTTTTCATCCTTGTTGGGTAACAATATATTCGTTTTCCACTTTTAATGCTAATATACACTGTGAATATTATTCTAGATGGCAGATATTATTTTTGGGCGGGTGAGATAATTAAAGTATCCAATATTTATATTCGTTGATCATTTGCATATAAGTTAAATTTACTGACCGATTCTCAACACTCCTTATATAGGGTAAGCCACCTCTTTAACCAATTCTAATAAGGTAAACTTATTCTAATAGAACTCAAAATCATATTTTACCTTAATTACAATTGTATCATAAATAAATTAAAATTATTACAATTAGACTAGAATAGAGTCACAATAATATAATCTCAATATCCTAACCAAAAATATCCGTCTTAAAATACTTGTCTTTTTAAAAAATCAAGATTAAATTAAGTACTTTTTTTTCATTTTACCCTTTATATTAATTACAACGTTTAAGAGAGAGTACATCATTGATGGAGTTGGCACAGATATATAATAAATATTTATTGAGGAGAGATAAGAGGGTAAACAAGTCAAAATGTTATCCTTATTAATACTTTCTAAAAGGGAGTGTAAATAAAAACACGACAACTATTTTGAGACGGAATAAGTATTTTATTCGTCTTGCAGACAACCAAGTGGCTAAAAGACAGCGGTTCGAATTGCAACATAATTGGATTTTGAAAAAAAGAAAATAAAAACAAAGTTTTACTTTTAGAACGAGAGATCTGATACGATTCAAATTGACAAGCAGTAGTGACAGCATAATAATGTCCGGAGGACAGAACAAAATCTTAAATTCTCGGGTTTCTTTGCCAATAGACCAATCAATGGTGTTCTATCGGAAACAAGATTCAGTCGCTACAAACCCACGGTGAAGCACTCCTAAAACTTGGTGAGCTAGGTTTAGTGACTGAGACAGACTTCTATTCTATACCTGTCTCCTTCTGTTACTATTATATGTCTCCTTCTGTTACTAAAAGACCATGGTTCGAATTGCAACATAATTGGATTTTGAAAAAGAGAAAATAAAAACAAAGATTTACTTTTCATTGTGATTTAAATCCACTGTTAGAAGCAATTTCACGATCAACAGCTCGAAAATAAAAGATAAAAGGAACACACACATACAGAGAGAGAGAGAGAGGGGCAAACCTAACCTTCCAATGTTGGATCTTGCTTTGACATTTGAGTTGGGCCTTTTCTATATTTTCTCTAACGAAAAATCAAATCTTCCATAGTTTGGGCTTCGAAATTAACATTCAGATCTGAGACATGAAAGTTGTACAGGCCTACGATTCTTGGGCACAAGTCTTGATGTTTTCATTTTCAGGTTAAGACATCAGTTGGGGCTGAATGATTTCAGGAAAAACATCATAAGTAGCGTTATTGAGCGCCTATTTTTGCAAAATATAACGAGATTTTGCTATATTACAAAACGTACCAGCATTTTAATGTCAATATGTAGCAGAATACATTCGCACATACAATATCTCATCCTAATTGAAATCGAGTGGATACAAAATCTGAGAAATAACCCATATGTACGGCCCACGCATCTAGTTTGCAACTTATGTAGCCTACTGTATTGTTGGTCTATAAATAATGTATATGTTCTATATATATATATATATATATTAATACTGTGTATATAACGTATATGCTTTGTATAATTATGTATAAACACACGAAACCAACTTAAATTGCAGTGTATAGATAATGTGTATGTTTGGATATAACTATATATAAGTTGCTCAACTTCTTTTGTTTGCATCTGATGCTTTTTATGAAACTAAAAAGTTATTTTATCTGTTCTCACCATTTTTACTGTATTTGACAAAGCGATGAACTCTTTAATTTAGATGGTCAAACTTTAGTTTATATTCTTCTACATCAATTTAATTTGGCTTTGGTTTATGTTAGGTTATGCTAATTTCTTTGAAAAACTAATTGTTAATACGTACTGTGTTAGTAACTCGGTAAATATTTTGTCTCCTCATAATTTTGATTATTGAGATCAAGTTTTCGAACTATCCCTATATAACAATCTTCACCTATGTATAATTCTTCCAAGCTAACACAAGATGAACGGAGAAGATGAAAATATAGGCTTCATCATAACTAAGCGTAGAAGGGGATGGAGAAGCCATGGAGAGAGAGATTAAAAAAATATAGCATCTTGCAAACTAAATTGTCGAAAGGATAATTGGGGTAAGAAGTGGATGGTTGTGCCAAAATTGACAAACTAGATGCCCTAATGGACACTCTTGTAACTGTATGTGTGACCAACTGTATATGATGTGAGTATTTTCGAAGCATAAGCTGGATGTATGTGTGACCAACTATGTGTGTGTGTATGTATTTTCCAAGCAGAAGCTGGATATATGCGTAAATATGTGAAGACTGTTAGATTGTGTATTGTAATTAGAATTGTAATCAATTAGGATGATTGTAAGCAATTAACATCTTATATTTTAGGTAACTTAGATTAGTACTACATCCTATGATTGTATATATCCTCTCATGATTGGAATGCAATACTCAAGAAATCAATTTCTATTATGGTATCAAGAGCCTAAAAATCCTTTGCCCTAAAATTCTTACCTTCTCTCGGTTTTCTCTTCCTTCAACCGAAAACCAAAATTTCCCCCCTCCTTCTATTCCTTTTGTTACACGGCCAAAGTAGGGTTTTGTATTAAACAAACCCTAAACATAAAACAGCTTCACAAAACCCTAGCCTTCTCTACCATAGCCGAAAACAAAACCCCCTACACTCTGCTACACCCTTCTTCTCTCCAAAAATTAGGGTTCCTTAGTCTACTTCCATCAAACACAAAACATTTTCTCTCCCTTCTTGTTTGTTCTAGTAGAAACTATGGCCGAAAAACAAACTTTTCATCCTGCTCTTGCCATAAATAACGTCAAGAACTTTATCTCCATAACACTTGAAATGGAAAAAGGGCAATACACCTCTTGAGTGGAATTGTTCAAAATTCATTGCCGCGCCTATGAGGCAATAGACCATATCATCTCGTCCGAGTCATCGTCGGACACCACTACGATGGACAAAAAGCTATGGTCCCGGTTAGATGCTATAGTCCTTCAATGGATTTATGGCATAATATCAAATGATCGTCTGCATACCATATTAGAGCCAAATTCTACGGCTCAACAGGCGTGAGAACGTTTACAAAACATATTTCAAGATAACAAACTTTCTAGGGTTGTATATCTTGAACACCAATTTACTAATATTAAATTGGATAATTCTCTAACATTTCCGCCTATTGTCAAGAATTGAAGGTTCTTGCAGACCAACTATCCAACTTTGGTTCGCCGGTCACAAATCAAAGAATAGTCCTTCAACTAATTGCCGGATGGAATGAACAATATGTGGAGTCGCGATGTTCATTCAACAGAGCAATCCATTGCCTCTATTCTATGAGGCTAGATCGAGGTTAATTCTTGAAGAAACACGGAAAGCCAAACAGGCATCCTTCGGAGCAGTCAACACCGGAAACGCCCTCATTTCCACCAATTCTTTTTCCACAGATTTTCAACAACAAAATTCTGGTTCGGGTAGTGGCGGAAACCGAAACAATAGCGGTAAAAAACATGGCTTAAACTGCAATAATAACAACGGAAAAAATAATGATGGAAAGGGACGGGGCCGGGGTGGCGGGCAACCAGCTGTCGAAAGCAACCAAATCGGGCAGTGGTGGCCCAACCAGTGGCAGTCCACTGGCCAGTCCATCGGAAATCAGTGGGGGCAGTACCCACCGTGGTCCTGGCCCCACAGTGGTCTGCCCCGCAATACCCGAACCCGACCTCAAATTGGGCCAGGCCCTCTTCTTCAACCCGCCAGTCTGAAGTTCTCGGGCCTCATCCCCAACATGCATTTGCAGCCCAAGCACCATCATATATTGGCTATGCTCCCACGGACATCGAACAGGCCATGAACAATATGAATTTGAATGTTCCGGATTAATCGTGGTATATGGACACAGGAGCTACGTCTCACATGACGGCATCTCAAGGTAATCTCTCATCTTATTTTAATATGAGCACTAATAAAAATATTGTTGTTGGCAGTGAGCAGGAAATTCCAATTCGTTGTATTGGTCATGTAAATCTATCACATCCACACCTACAATTGAAATTGAAAAACATCTTACACGCACCAAAACTAATTTAAATTTTGATATATGTGAGACGTTTTACAACTGACAATAATGTTTCTGTGAGATTTGATCCGTTTGGTTTTTCTGTGAAGGATTTTCAGACGGGGATGCCACTAATGAGATGTAATAGCATGGGGGAGTTGTATCCCCTCACGAATGTTTCCAAAAATTGCATGACTAATCCATCTACTTTTGCAGCCATTTCTCCTACTTTATGGCACAACCGGTTGGGACACCGGGGAACATCAATTTTTGATAATCTTAGGAAGAATAAATTTATTTCTTGTAAAAAACATTTGGACTCTTCTGTTTTCCAAACGTGCGTGTTTGGTAAACATGTTAAACTTCCATTTGCATCTTCTACTTCCAGTACTCTTATGCCATTTGATTTGCTGCATTGTGATTTGTGGACATCACCTGTTTTGAGTTCTACATGTCATAAATATTATCTACTTATTTTAGATGATTATTCGAATTTTCTGTGGATATTTCCACTGGGGAATAAATCACAAATCTATACCATTTTGAAACAATTTAGTGTTTTTATCAAAACTCATTTTGAAAAATCCATTAAATGTTTTCAATGTGACAATGGGGGGGAATTCATAAATGCCCAATTTAATGAGTTTTGTCACCAAAATGAGATGTATTTGCGTATTTCCTGTCCACGTACATCTCCATAAAATGGGAAAGCCGAAAGAATGATTTGAACAATTAACAATATGATTCGCACTCTCCTTGTGCATTCAT
Organism: Anisodus tanguticus; assembly: GCA_034509755.1. Lineage (NCBI taxonomy): Eukaryota > Viridiplantae > Streptophyta > Magnoliopsida > Solanales > Solanaceae > Anisodus > Anisodus tanguticus. Next base: position 9,044,387 of record CM067552.1, on the reverse strand, counting down.
CCACACCACCAAATTTTTGGAACCATGTTCTTCAAATGGCCACATATCTTTTAAATATTCTTCCTAATAAACTACTCTCCAATCTGTCACCCACACAAAAGTTGTACCACCGTCTCCCATCATTTACAAATTTACGAGTTTTTGGGTGTTTATGTTATCCTTTGTTTTCATCCACCACAATTAACAAACTTCATACTCGTTCCACTCCTTGTGTGTTTTTTGGATAACCGCATAATCATAGGGGATATAAGTGTTATGATATGACAAATTGGAAAACCATTATTTCTCGTCACATCATTTTTAATGAATCAACATTCCCGTTTGCAACATCTCAAGTGGAATCCACACCTTCATATGATTTTCTGGACGATGGACTACATCCAATTTTGAGGTATCACCTAAACTCTCAAAATAGTATGGGGCTTTTCCAAAACCCCCTGACCCAAGCCCAAAATGTGAATGGGCCGGACCGAGGAGCAGATGTCTCTCTTCCCTCTGCCTTGGCCCAATCCATTGTTGGAATCGGGCAATCTACACAAAGGGAAAACTCTACAACCATACCCGTGACACAACCCGATACACAAGCCCAAACCCACAGCCAAATCGAGCCCACCACTTTGGCCCATAATCGATCAATCGCCCAACATCCCCACATACCAAACATCACAACTATCTAACCTCGGACCATTTAAACTTGTGCAATGCACAAAATCGTTCGACTGAAGTACCACTTTAACCTAACCACCTCCGTCCAACCATCACCAATACCAAAAAAATCCCAAAGCTGCCTTATCCGACTCGAATTGGAAAGCTGCCATGTTAGACGAATTTAATGCTCTTATTAAAAATAACGTGGGATTTAGTACCACGTCCATCTAATGTGAACATAATTCAGTCTATGTGGGTTTTTTTGTCATGAAACAAATTATGATGGTTTTTTTGCGAGATACAAAGCTCGTCTTGTTGGTGATGACAGGTCTCAGCAGGTTGGCATGTATTGTGGTGAAACATTCAGTCTGGTAGTTAAGCCAGCAACTATCAGGACTATTCTCAGCCTGACACTTTCCAAATCTTGGTCCATTAATCAGTTGGATGTCAAAAATGTATTTTTACATGGCCACTTACAGGAAATAATGTACATGTATCAACCATTGGGTTTCCGAGACTATACCCATCCAGATCATGTTTGCTTGTTAAAAAAATCCTTATATAATTTGAAACAAGCTCACCGGGCATGGTATAACATGTTTGTAGGTTTTGTTTTCAAATTAGGTTTCTCTCCCAGCAAGTCCGATCAGTCATTGTTCATTTATCAGAAGGGCGCTGACATGGCATACATACTTCTGTATGTCGATGACATTATTCTCACAACATCATCGATTTCACTTCGCCAGTCTATTATATCCATTCTTGCGGCTGAATTTGCAATGAAGGATTTGGGTCCGTTGAATTATTTTCTTGGCATTGCTATAACTCAATATGTTGGTGGTCTGTTTCTTAGTAAAAAGAAATATGCCGAAGAAATAATTGACAAAGCAGGGATGTCTTCCTACAAACCATCACATACTCCGGTTGACACAAAGGTGAAATTGAGTAACATTGCCGGTACTCCATACAACGATCCGACACATTACCGCAGCCTCGCAGGGGCCTTGCAATATCTGACTTTTACGAGACCCGATATTTCCTATGCGGTTCAGCAAGTTTGTTTACACATGCATGATCCGAAGGAAGAACATATGGGGGCTCTCAAAATAATTCTGCAGTATGTTAAGGGTACTTTTTATTTCGGGTTGCATCTATATAAGTCCTCCATCTCGAGTCTCTCCTCCTATACAGATGCAGATTGGGGTGGCTGCCCGGATACACGTCATTCCACTTTTGATTATTATGTGTTCTTGGGAGACAATCTCATTTCATGGTCATCAAAACGACAATCCACACTGTCTTGGTCAAGTGTTGAGGCAAAATATCGAGGGCTAGCCACTGTGGTTACTGAATCATGTTTGCTTCGTAATCTTCTGTTAGAGCTACATTGTCCGACTACCGTGGTTTATTGTGATAATGTGAGTGAAATATACTTATCATGTAATCTTGTCCAACATCAACGCACAAACCACATAGAAATGGATACACTATTTGTCCGAGAAAAGGTTGCCCGTGGACAAGTCTGTGTTCTCCATGTACCGTCCCGTTATTAGATTCCAGACATCTTTACAAAAGGACTTCCGCGCGTACTTTTTGATGATTTCAGGGACAATCTCAGCATACGAGAACCTCCCGCTAAGACTGCGGGGGACTGTTAGAATTGTAATTAGAATTGTAATCAATTAGGATGATTGTAAGCAATTAACATCTTATATTTTAGGTAACTTAGATTAGTACTACGTCCTATGATTGTATATATCTTCCCATGATTGGAATGAAATACTCAAGGAATCAATTTCTATTAAATACAACAACTGTATTGTAATGTGTATGTTGTTGGAAATTTGCCTTTGGTGGGGAGGTGCGTCCACCCATATTTAGTGATTAAACACTAGGGTTCCGCATGTTGAGGCTTTGTCTCTTCACACGTGCATAATCTACTAAGTGAGTAGATGACCGTAGGGCCAAGAATCATCAAATTTCGTTGAGAAATGAAAGAGATATTGGTCCACGAAGTAAGGTGTTTGAGGCATGGAAATATGGTATGTGACAAATCTACCACATCGGTGGGAAAAGGAAGAATTGCTCTCTTTATAAGTCTCTAAATTGACCATTACCTTATCCTTACCCATGAGGTTCCAACCTTTTCTCCTTAATTGACCTAGGAGTTGTTCCCGGGCTAAGGGCTTGGGACCCCAAGGGGTATCCCATGTGTTTAAAGGAGGAAGGACCTAGATGTGCTTGGGTTCAAGGCTAATCCGCCGCCGCGCGCCGCGCGCCCATCCGGTCCGGTCTGAGCACGGGCTCGGGTCTAGGGTCGTGGGTCGTGGGTCGTGGGACTTTCTGATATTATCTCTTTGGACCCCCAAATTGCTTAATATTTATAGTTTGGTCCCTAGAGTTTCTGCCATTAACAGCCATGTCTTGGGCAGTTGAGCATCCTCCTTTATGCTATATATTGATGCCTTTTTGGCTCAATAACGTGACACGAAAAACACACATACACAGATACAGAAAGTATACAGAACAAAAGAGACAAAATATATACACGGAGACAAACAGAAGAGTAAAACACTGTCCAAACGTGAGTAGAAACGTTGGGACGAAAACAGAAAACTCTTCCTTCCTTTTCCATTTCTTCAGCAAGGCGTTTCGTGTTTGTTTTCTTCGTCAGACTCAACCTATTTTGCTTTGTAGCATTGATTAAAGTGTTGTTTTATCTTGGGAGAATATTGCCCGTTAACGTAAAAACATATATACGGGGCAATCTTATCTTAAAGAAAGAGTGTCATCACTCGACTCAGCACGCAGTTGTAATAATCCAGATTTAGTGTTTCTTGATTTCAGGTTATCAAGATTCAAGACTCAACAAGCTTGCGGCAGTTCTGAACATTGGCCTACTTGTTTATCCTTTCGAACACTTGTAATACTTATTTACTTCCCGTACTGCTTTACAATATCCAGGATCCCCCATAAATAGCAATCTCCGACGAAGTTAAGGAACAAAGGTGGAACCCTACTAGTTTGGAGTGTTTTAGATGGAGGAACGAGAGGGCTCTGTTCATGGTGTTTATCTGGGAGATGAAGATGAACAATGGTGAAGCTATGAATAACAACTTCAGCTGTCGTCCATGGTGATAACAGAAACATTGAGACAAGCGAAGTGACCTTTGTTCTGTTTTTAGGCGGTGTTGCAGTGGTGTATCGATGGCGAAAAGGGTGATGCTCAAGGAGATCCCAAGTGTTGTGTATGTACTGTGAAATTCGAATTTGTGCCAATATGATATGTATCTATCTGTGAATTAGTGAAGTCCTCACGAACTTTAGCTACGACTGGCCAACTGAAACACCGATGAGCTCCGGCAACTGCGAACGAATGAGGTTGGGGTGCGCAACGGCGGCTAGAGCTTTTAAATATAAAGATACGTGTATATATATATATATATATATATATGCTATAAAACTACGTAATGTCTCTATTTTGGTAATTTTTTGAAAGTAGCACTATAAACAATAACAAGGGACTAGGAGATGCTATATCAGGTAATTTTCATCAACAGCTAGGTCCATGACACTGAATTCGGTCTCATTTTTTTTTTAAATATTAAGACGTCTGAATTTAAATACACGTCTAAATATTATAATGTGCATAGAAATTTAAATGTCTGAATTCGAATACACATCTGAATATTAAGATGTTGTATTAAAATCCAAATACCAAATAAGTAATACTGTTTGTTTTTCAACATCTGAATATATATAAATTTTGTATTTATTCAGAAATTAATAAATATAAATTTTAATAAAATACTATATAAATAAAATATTTTAAAAATTATTTGGTGGTTAGTAATGGTGATGACTAGCGATGGTGGGTGCCGGTTGAGTATGGTACTAATGGTGGTGTTGTGGGTAGTAGCTAGTGGTTGATGGTGGTAGTTGATGTTGACGACTATAGTTGTGGTAGATAATAGTGATAACTAATGATGTGGTGAATGATGGCGGATGTTGGCGATATATAGTGACTAATGATGGTGATTGTCGGTAGAGATTGATGGTTGTTCTGGTAATGGTGGTTGGTGGTGCATGATGATCATTAAAAGTGGCTAGTGATAGTTACGATTGATTGTAGGTGGTGTTAGTTGATAATAATGAGTGGCGGCAACAATAATCGATAATGATGACGATGACTGTTGTGGTGAATATGAAATTACTAAATTGCCATCTTTGTAATTTGTTTTGAATATGCATATTAATGATATCAAGACTTTATTATATATCTTAATGATTCAGATCTATTCAAACTATTAACGGGTTCTAATATAAAAGTTAAATACATACTAGTTAAAATCTGAATAATTACTATTCATACCTTCATTAAGATTAAAGCTTTAATGTCCTCAGCATGTCACTTGCTCCCTCACTCACTTTAGTTTTAAAGACTTTTCTTTAATGCATGTGTTAGCAATATTCTCAGTGTTAATAGGCTAAAGCCTAGTACGTTTCAGGTCATTTGCACTTTTATTTCTATTTTGTGTTGGTCTTTAACTTTTGCTCCTCTAATGAAATTTATGCTTATTAGGGCATAAGTTCTTTAAGAAATTTAACACAATTTGTGCTAATCCTTTAAAGAACTTATGACCCAATAAGCGTAAATTTCATTTGAAGGGCAAAAATTAAAGATCAGCCATTGGAAGGGAAAACGGTGCAATTTTATCGTACATTTCTTGATCAACTTTACCCTTTAGATAAATTGAGGCACGGAACTTTGGTTACTTTACTACGCTCATTATGTTCATCTCTGGACAAGTATGAACAATATCTATAATATGTTCATTTTTGGTTGAATAAAACAAAATTATGATATTTAAAATCACGGAGCTAATTAAATAGGTAAGCTCACAAATAGTCGATTGGAGGACCGCTATTCAAGATAGATAAAATTATAAAATATTTAACGTTTAATCGCTTAAGAATCAACTTCAAAACTACGAAATTGAAGTTGAAATGGTCTAAATTAAGTTCGACAAGCTCAACTTTAGACATGAATGTCTGAAATTGATATAGTTCAAGTCTAAAGATCAGAGTTATTTAAAGAAGAATAGTTTTGGGTACTACAAGGCTCATAAGCTCATATAAATGCCCGTTTGGATGAGCATATGAATTTTCATAAGTTAGGAAATCTAGCTTATGACTTTTATTGACGGACAAACTTAGTCCAGATCCGGACTGCAAACCTAGTCTAACTCTAATAGTTTTATGGTAAAATTCTAGTTTAAGTATATTTGATAAATTATAATTATGGTAGTTTTATTAGAAGAGGGTTTTTTTTGTTAGACTAGGGAAAGAAATAACTTACTTCCATATAAGGAGGTCATTGTGATGAATAAAAAACAAGAAAGAATTCTCACATTCTCCTTCTTCTCTCTAAATTTTCATTCCCTTTTGATCTTAACATGGTATCAGAGTCTCGTTAAAAGAACACGAAAATCCTAAATAATGGCGGGTGACGGAAAAATCAACGATAAAAATAAAGGAATCGCCGGTGAAGAAAATAAAATTCAAAGAAATACAATCTCTCCTTATGACATTACGTCAAACGATAATCCCGAAATTGTGGTGACACAAGTCCAATTTAAGGGAGAGAATTACGAAGAATAGGCTAGATCCATGAGGACGGCCCTAAGAGCAAGGAAGAAATTCGGCTTCGTTGATAGTATAATCAAGAAGTCGGATGAAGAGTCACCGTACTTAGAAGATTGGTGGACTTTAAGCCCTTTGTTGGTGTCATGGATTCACAACACTATCGAACGAACGCTTCGCTCAATGATTTTGAATAAAGAGGAAGCAGAAGAATTATGGATGAGCATCCGGGAGCGGTTCGCTATTATCAACGGCCCTCAGATGCAACAATTGAAGGCAAAACTTGCATAGTGCAAGCAGATGGGAAGGACCATAGTAGATTACTATAGAAAACTAACTAAATTGTGGGAAGAATTGGCAAACTACGAACAGATTCCGACTTACAAGTGCGGAAAGTGCACGTGCAATCTGGGGATGATTTTGAAAACCAAAAGAGAAGAAGAAAAATGCATATTTTCCTCATGAGATTGGATGAGGAAATGTATGAAACAGTGAGATCGAACATACTGGCCCAGGAACCGTTGTCATCATTAAACAAAGTCTACTTGAAGCTAGTGCAAAAAGAACGTGTGAGAGGACTCACACGAAAAATAGAGGAACGAACTAAAACTGTGGCCTTTGCCATACAAGGGAGAAATCCTTACCGTGATCAAGGTGAAGAGAAGAATGATGGTGCATTCTGCACATATTGCAACAGATCCAGGATCTGATCACGGAAGAAACAACTACAGGGCTAACATTGTTATTGTCAAGGATACACATGCGAAGATAGAACAAATATACACATGCGAAATAGGACCTCACAATCTGAGTGAGGAGATCCATAAATGGTGATTCACGTGTTAAATTCACAAGGAATAAATTCGAATGGCAAGATGGATGGTAAGACCGAAAACTCATCCTAGTGACTCCGGAGCTACCAATCATGTGACAGATAATTCGAAGAAACTGAGCGATCAGTGGGACATTCCTAAGTGTCCGGTTGGCTTTCAAACAGAAATAGTTCGGTGGCTACAAAAGATGGAACAGCCAGGCTGAATGACAATATATGGTTGAAGAATGTTCTTTATGTTCCGGATTTAACATGCAATTTAATTTCTGTGTTACAATTAGTTGATTATTTAGATTGTGATGTGACATTTAATAGAATTATATGTGATATACTGCATTCCAACACGAGGAAGATGATTGTAAAGGGTGAGCGTCGATGTAGACTTTACTATTTTTGGAATGTGCCGCTGATACAGGCTATGAAGGCCAAGGAAGTTGATTGGTTCAATCTTTGGCATAGACGGTTGGGTCATCCTTTAGCACAAGTAACAAAGTTTATTACTACATTAAGTTTAAATGAGAATGGTGATAGATTGGATAGAGAATGTGATGTATGTCGACAAACAAAGTAAACGAGAAGTGTTTTTCCTTTAAGTGAGAATATTACTTCGGATACTTTTGAGATGATCTTTTGCGATTTGTGGGGACCATATAGTACCCCTTCCTCTTATGGTGCTTCATATTTTTTTTATTTGTGGATGATCGTTCACGAGCCGTGTGGATCTCTCTCTTAGTTGATAAGAAAGAAGTGTCCCAAACCTTGAAGAATTTCTTCACTCTTGTGGAAATGAAGTTCGGAAAAAGGGTGAAGATAGTTAGAAGTGATAATGGAATTGAGTTCATATGTATGAAGACTTACTTCTTAAACATGGAATTTTGTTTCAAACATCTTGCACATAGACACCTCAGCAGAATAGAAAAGTCAAAAGAAAACACCGTCACATTCTTAATGTGGCACGAGCATTGAGATTTCAAGGCCATCTTTTGATTAAATTCTAGAGAGAATGCATTTTGACTGCGGGATACTTGATCAATAGAATACCATCTTCGATTTTGAATAAAAAAAACCAAGTGAAATTTTATACAGGGAGGCCCCTCATTATGATCATTTAAGGGTGCTAGGGTCACTATGCTATGCACATATAAAGGGAAGAACAAGAGACAAGTTTGAGAGTCGGAGTCGTAGGTGTATCTTCTTGGGATACCCCTACGGATAGAAAAGTTGGAGACTGTATGACTTAGAAAATGATGAATATTTAGTCTTAAGAGATGTGAACTTCTACGAGACTAAATTCCTTTTTGCCATAGGGCACATGTAACTTGGTCGAAATCATGAAGCGATCCCGGATGAACCAAAGGATGAAAGAAATCAACACGTTTTTGAAGAAGAACAGACACATAATGTAGGTGCGAACAAAGCTCAAATAGAAGAAATTCGGACACCGAATACCGAACCTACGAATCATCCAGAATTAGACCAGACAACTGCTAGTCAGAATAATAAAAATGTGGAAGAAGTACATTCGAAAGGTATTCGGGCCAATAAAAAGACACCGGAGGAACAATTTCGTCGAGGTAAACGTCAGAAGCATGACTTAGTTCGATTACGTGACCACGTTAATGAAACATTCCGGAAAGAAAGTCTATCAATGAGTTCGTCCGATCCTCAGCAACTCTCAGGTGCACCTTATCATTTAGCTCACTATATATATCCTGTGATAATATTTTCTCGCAACACCAAAGCTTCCTTGCAGCAATTACCACAGGAATTGAACCAAAATCCTTCTCGAAGGCTATGAAAAAAGAATATTGGAGAAAAGTCATGCAATAAGAAATTCAAGCATTAGAGGACAATGACATATGAACGTTGGAAACATTATCACGCATTCAGATATAGATGGGTGTACAAGATCAAATACAACTCGTACGGAACAATTGAATGATATAAAGCTCGGTTGATCATCTTTGATAATAAGCAGAAGAAAGGTATTGACTACAATGAACGTTTGCTCCAGTTGCGAAGGTAGTGACCATTCAGACTTTCTTAGCGATAGCGGGCGCTAGAAATTGAGAGTTGCATTAGATGGATATTCATAATACCTTCTTGCACGATGAACTGGCGGAACAAGTTTATATGAAATTATCACCGGGATTCCGTATGTCTAGTCCGGGGCAAGTATGTCGACTCCAAAAATCTTTATATGGGTTGAAACAAGCGCCATGGTGCTGATTTCCAAAATTGTCAAGTGTCTTGATGAAATATGGGTTCAAATAGTCATACTTCGATTATTCTCTTTTCACGATGCACCAAGAAAGTATACAACTTAACGTCTTAGTTTATGTGGATGACTTGATTATCTCCGAAAATGACCATGGTGCAATTGCACGGTTCAAAGACTATCTCCGAACCTATTTTCACATGAAGAATTTGAGCCCCCTAAAGTATTTTCTGGGAGTTGAAGTTGCGCGTGGACCAACTGGATTATTCCTTTGTCAACGGAATTATGCCTTGGATATAATCTTTGAGTCCGAGCTACTGGGAGTAAAACCGATTAAAACTCCCATGGAACATAATCACAATCTGGCATTGGCCAAATGGGCTAATTTGAAAGATCTGAAACCATATCGACGTCTGGTAGGCAGATTGATATACCACTTTTATGCGTACGAATCTATCCTATTGTGTACATGTTCTATCCCAATTCATACACCAACCGAAGGAAGCGCACTGGAGAGCCGCCCTCTCGGTGGTAAGATACTTGAAAAAGAACCCTGAGCAAGGAATTGTGTTAAGTAAGGATTGTGATCTCCAGTTGTATGGGTGGTGTGATGCGGACTGGCTGGATATCCGTTGATTCGAAGATCGCTTACCGGATGGTTTATCTTCCTCGGGAATTCACCGGTATCATGAAAAACCAAGAAACAACATATTGTCTCTCGCTCGTCAAGAGAGGCGGAATACCCTTCAATGGCAATAACAGTTTGTGAATTGAAATAGTTGAAGGAAATCCTACATAGCTTGGGCGTCGAACATAAATCTCTGGTTAAAATGTATTGTGATAGTCAAGCAGCATTGTATATTACACGAAATTCAGTATTTCAAGAAATGACTAAATATATTGAAGTTGACTGTCATTATGTCAGAAATGCACTCCAATCGGGTATAATTCTTCCGAGTTATGTGTTAACCAACGAACAATTGACCGATGTGTTTACAAAGGCTTTGGGCAAAGCACAACATGAATATCTACTTGGCAAGTTAGGCATTCGAGATCCTCATGCTCCAACTTGAGGGGGGTATTGACGGACGAACCTAGTCGGGACCCAGATTAGAAACCTAGTCAAACTCTAATAGTTTTATGATAAAATCATAATCTAAGTATATTTGGTAAATTGTAATTATGGTAGTTTTATTAGAATAAGGTTTCCTTGTTAAACTAGGAAAATGAAGAACTTACCTCTATATAAGGAGGTCATTGTGATGAATCAAAAGCAAGAAAAAATTATCCCATTATTCTTATTCTCTCTAAATTTTCGTTCCCTCTTGATTTTAACAACTTTTGACTTATTTTTGTAATTTTAGCTTAAAAATAAGTGCTTAAAAACATTTTTTATTTTACTCAAACACTATGAAAGTACTTAGAAGCCATTTTTGCTTAGAAGCACATAAAATAAGCCAATCCAAATAGACTCTAAATCAATTTGAACATTACATTCTCTCTGCGCAACTGCTATTAAGAGTAACTCTATCTTCTTTTAATAAACATTCATGGCGAGTCATTGGAGTTCTACAATACTCCCAAGATTTTGTAAAAAAGGAAGGCTGAATAACGAAGTAGATGCAGCCATGCTTATTTTGAAATTTGAACTTTATTAATATTGACTACAAAGTAAATATAATTTAAAGGGTCATTCGGAGGAATACCCCTATTTCGGGTGGTTTTTCATTTTTCCCTTGAAGTTGATGATCTTTAATTTTTACCCCTCGCTACTTTAAAGTGACTGAAAATACATTTGATATCGGAAAAAAAAGAAATTCGAATTCTGGGTTTGAACCGAGACAGAGTAAAAAAAATAAAAATCGCAAGGCAAATATTTCATAGAAACTATGTTTATTCGCGCAAAATTATATAGAAACTATGCCTTAAGACATAGTTCTATAGAATATGTATTGTCTGGCATAATTATGCAGAAATTAAGTTATCCTACAGAACTATGCGTTAAGACATATTTTCTATGTAACTAAATAGCGAATAGGCATACGTTCATAGAAATCTATGCCTTGCGAAATTATTACTATTTTTGACTTTGGTGGGAATCGACCCAGAATTTTTAAGCAAATAAGGATACTTTGGCGCACAAACTTTTATTAAATGAAAAGTAAGGACAAAAATTAAAGACCATTGAGGGGTAAATATTGAAGACCAGCCCATAAGAAAGGAAATCCACGAAAAAAAAAAAAACGTAATTTAAATAGCATATATGGAATCGGCTATCGGGTACGAATCTTGCTTAATTAAATGCTTATGTTATGTGAAGATTGAGAGAAAATGATCAAAATGTCCAAAATAAAGCAATCCTAATATATTAATGACCATTTAGATCACTTATGTATTTTAGTTATTATTTCATAGAAAAAGGAGATGGCCAAAGATTGTATCTTTTGGAGGTTAAGGTGCCCCTGTTTGTTTGTTGTTCAAAGGAATTGGACCTATTCTATTGAAGTTGTGGTGGGCTTCCATAAAATTGTGCCTTGTTTGGTGGGGGCAGTGTCCTTGTCTCTGTGCGTCTGTCCGTACCGAGGACCCAATTCTGAACAAAATGGTCCACAAGGGCAGAAAAACCACGAGCTTTAAATATAGGCCTTTCAGCTATTATGCACGTAGCCTTCATGACAACTTTGGAGCATGTCATGTTTTATATTAGTACTAAACTCATAGGATGTCTGAAAGAAATAATTTCATTAATTATTTTCATTATTTGAAAGACTATATATATAAGTTACATAATAGGAGAAAATTTTATTTCTAAAACCTTTTTCTATACATTTATGGTAATACACTAATTATGGTAATATACTACTAATTATATTACAACATTACCTAAACTAGGATACTAAATATTTACCATAAATTACATTACCTAAAACAACCAAAACCGAGAGCCATTTATGGGAGCAAATTCGAGACTTAATATACACAATATACACATGTTTATTGTGTATATTTAACACACCCCCGCAGTCATAGCGGGCGGTCTTCGAACGCTGAGACTGTCCCTAAAATCTTCAAAAAGGACCGAGGGGAGACCCTTTGTAAAGATGTCTACAATCTGATATCTTTACGGGACATGACAGACGCGTACCTGACCCCGAGCAACCTTTTCGCGTACAAAATGTATGTCCATCTCGATATGCTTAGTGCGTTGGTGCTGAATCGGATCACCTGAAAGGTAAATGACACTAATATTATCGCAATATACTAAGGTTGCCTTTTGAATTTGACAATGAAGCTCTAAAAGCAAATTACGTAACCAACATGATTCTGAGACCACATTGGCTACCCCTTGATATTCAGCCTCGGCACTTGAGCGGGATAGAGTCGCCTGACGCTTCACAGACCAGGAGACCAAGTTGTTGCAAAGGAACACACAATAGCCAGACGTAGACCGTCTGGTGTCGGGACAACCACCCCAATCAACATCTGTATACGAGACAAGTGTTGCCGTCGATGAAGGATATAAATGTAAACCATAGTCAAGTGTTCCCTGAATATACCGAATGATGCGTTTGAGCGCATTCATGTGCTCAATTCGGGGATCATGCATGAACAAACACACATGATGGACAATATATGTAATATCTGGTCTCGTAAAGGTAAGATACTGAAGGGCCCCTGCAAGACTACGATAGCGGGTCGGATCCTCGTAGGGTACGCCAGCCGCGATACCAAACTTGGGTTTTGTATCAACTGGAGTAGAAGTGGACTTACATGATGACATCCCAGCCCTCTCGATGATCTCAACTGCATACTTCCGTTGAGACAGGAACAATCTATCGGAATGACGAGTGACGGCAATCCCCAAAAAGTAACTCAAGGTCCCTAAGTCTTTCATAGCAAACTCAGAGCTGAGCATGGTCATGATAGACTAGCGTAAGGCATCTGTAGAGGCAGTCAAAATGATATCATCCAGATACAACATAATGTAGGCCAAAGATGAACCACGACGGTAGATGAATAAGAAATTATCCGACTTGATGTGAGTGAACCCAATAGTCGAAACATAGTCAGCAAACCGTGTATACCAGGCCCGTGGAGACTGCTTAAGCCCATATAAGGACTTCTTCAACAAACATACATGATAAGGAAGTTTGGGATCCCTGAATCTCAACGGCTGATGCATATAAATTGTTTCCTTGCGATCACCATGTAGGAAAACATTTTTTTACATCTAACTGATGAATAGGCCATGCTTTTGAAAGAGCCAAGCTGAGTACAGTGCGAATGGTAGCCGGCTTGACCACCGGACTAAATGTCTCACCACAATCCACCCCAACCTGTTGAGTCTTACCATCACCTACAAGTCGCGCCTTATGCCGTGTAAATGAACCATCTGAATTTTCCTTGTGAGCAAAAATACACATAGACCTAATAATATTATTACCAGAAGAACGGGGCACCAACTCCCACGTCTTATTATCAATAAGAGCATTATATTCACCGGTCATAGCAATTTTCCAATTTGGTTCATTTAACGCAGACACAGGAGTACGGGGTATATGGGTGATTTAAGAATATTAGAATTTAAATTAAAATGTCTCTTTGGTTTAAACACACCCCGCTGACTACGAGTGACCAGTCTATGACTTGAGGAAGAAGTGGGCAAATTTTGGGATTTTTCTGGGCTTGGAATGGACTGGCCAGCAGGCAGTGGGCCTGATGACCCAATACTGTAACTCAGCACGGGAACTGGACCAGTTCCGAGGTGGGCCGGGACCGGCCCTAATCGCTGGAACTGATCCAGTGATGGCAGTTTGTAACGGACCAGTGGGGCCAGCGGGCAGTGGGCCCGCTGGAGGATTTTGGGTGCAAGACATGTCCGAAAAATGGTGAGTAATATACGAGGATATACCACCATCCAAAAAATTATACGAACTAGGCTCGGGAATATGAACTTTAGTAAATGGAAATTGGGTTTCATAAAAAATTACATGACGATTAATGATGATTTTCTTGGAGGATAAATCAAAGCATTTGTAACCACGATGATTAGACGGATAACCCAAAAACACACACGGAGTAGACCGGGCCTGAAGTTTATTAATTGTGGTAGATGGGAATAACAGATAACACAAGCACCCCAAAACCCGAAGATGAGAATAAGAAGGATTTTTATTATATAAAATTTGGAGGGGGGAAGAATATGTCAGACCTTTGGAAGAAATTATGTTAAGGAGATATGTACCCATTTGAAGAGCATGATGCCAAAAATATGGGGGTACGGAAGCATGAATTAAGAGAGTGCGGACAATGTTATTTATGGAACGAATTTTGCGTTCGGCTTTCCCATTTTGTGAAGACGTATGAAGACAAGAAAAATGAAAATTGATCCCATTATTAGTACAGAACTCCCGAAACACCCCATTGTCATACTTTTTGCCATTATCACACTGAATATTTTTTATTTCACGTTCGAATTGAGTTCTAATGAATGCTCTAAATTTTAAGAAGACGGAAAACACTTGAGATTTATTTGCAATCGGAAATGTCCATAAAAATTTAGAATAGTCATCCAAAAACAAAACATAATACCGGTGACTCAGAGAACTCAGAACAGGAGATGTCCATAGGTCGCTATGAATCATATCAAAGGGCATTAAAATATGTGAATTTGAGTCAACAAATGGTAACCTAAATTTTTTTCCTAAAGAACAAGACTGACAATTTGGAGTACTATTCGTACCCTTACATGAAATAAAATTATTTTTATGTAAAGAAGACAAAATAGAAGATCCTGGATGACCAAGCCGAGCATGCCACAAGGAAGGAGCAAGGGCTGCGAACGCTGACGGCAAGATTGGACACGATGGACTGAAACCGGGTGTGATAGGATAAAGATCTCCCCCACTATCACACTTCATGAGAGGACTCCTCGTCTTGAAATCCTTCACAAAGAAACCAAAAGGATCAAATTCAACAGAAACGAAATTGTCAGTGGTGAATTTTCGGACATACACTAAGTTTTTAATCAATTTGGGGGCATGTAAAGTATTTTTCAAGATAAGGGGAGGATTGGGGGGAGATAGAGTTTTATGACCGTAACCCTGAATTGGAATAGAGTTACCATTGCCGACAATAATACCACGAGGGTTGCTCAAATTGGCATAAGACGAGAGAGTACCTTGATTGGAAGTCATGTGTGTCGTTGCGCCGGTGTCCATGTACCAATTTGGATCCGGTTGCGTCAACTCAAGTGTGTGCATTGCAGCCTCAATGTCGGTGTGAGTAGATGTGGGGCCCACTGCCGAGAATGTTTGTGTGGGCCGAGGCCCAAGTAGTCCACCTTGCTACCCCGCCCCAGTGCTGTAATGAGAAGCAGGCTGCTGACTGTTGGGCCTGAAGTTATGCTGTCCAGCCCACTGCCCGCTGGAAGGGCCTGGAAAATAGGGGCTGCTAGCCCACGGCCCATTGCCCCAACCCCACTGCCATGGGCCATATGGCTGGGACCAGTAGGGAGGAGGCCCACTGTTGACTGGACGGGGCCTACTGTCGGACTGCTGACCACCGGAATCGCTGCGTTTGCCCCCGCGGTTTTTGTTATTATTCTTACGATTATTTTTGCCGCCACCATGAGTACGGTTTTGGCCCAAATTATCAACAAAACCTGAAGAATTTGTGGAGGACGTCATTAGGACGACGGGGCTTGCTCCGGTAGCCGCCTTTTTAGCCAAACCGGCTTCTTCCAAAGTAAGCATGGAGCGGGCTTGATAAAAAGCGGGAAGTGGGTTGCTTTGACGAAGGAGAGTCCCAACGCCATTATAGGCCTCAGAAAGATCGGCAACCAATTGTAGAACCAGACGATTATTTGTTACAAGTGTGCCAACGTTACGAAGTTGGTCGCCAACTCCTTGAGTTTCTAGCAATATGCAGATACGTTTGGAAATTCTTCCATGCGAACTTGAGAGAATTCCTGCCCGAGTGTGACAACACGTGAATGTTGGTTATCTTGGAATATGTCACGCAATCTATTCCAAGTAGCCATAGCCGTGGTATCCGGCTCAATAATCGTCTGTAAGAGGTCAACCGAAATAGTGGAATAAATCCACTGGAGAACGGTAACATCAAGAGTAATCCATAATTGAGGATCCTCCGCGGGAATAGGTGCAACGGGAGGAATTATGTGATGGATGACTTGATGGGAGATAGCGTGAATTTTAAATAATTCTGCCCACGTCGCATATTGGACGTTTTCCATCTCAAGAACAATAGGGATGTTGTTCTTGATGTTACAAACCATGAGGGCAGGATGAAAATTGGTCTTAGACATATTGAAAGAACAAAGGGAGATGAGGGAAAATTTGGGAATAGTAAGAGAGATTTTGAGAGTGGAAGAACAATTTGGTAAACCCGAGGGGGGGGGGTCTCGGCCGAGAGGAAGAACAAAACTTTGGGAGAGAAATTTTTGTTTGACCTAGTCTCTTGATACCATGAAAAAAATAATCCCCTTGATTATTTTCATTACTTGAAAGGCTATATATACAAGTTACATAATAGGAGAGAATCATATTCTTATTCTATTCCTAAAATATTATTCTATAAATTTATAGTAATACACTAATTATGGTAATACACTACTAATTATATTACAACATTACCTAAACTAGGATACTAAATATTTACCATAAATTACATTATCTAAAACAACCAAAACCGAGAGCCATTTATGGGAGCAAATCAGAGACTCAATATACACATGTATATTGTGTATATTTAACAATGTCGTTTCCTTTACCTAGGTTTTTCTACGTTAACTCGAAAAAAATTATTAGTATGTAATTCACAATTGATGATACTAGTTGGTGAGACGTGGACTGACAGTGCGGAAGCAAGAGTTAAAATTTGATCCACTTTTTTGTGAGATTAAAAAAAAAGTTTCGGACAACTAGTGTTAATAGTGTGAAGTGCACATAATACTTTTAAAAAATACATATTAAATACCTAATATCAAAATTAAGGTATCCAAAAAGTTTCTCTTAGTACATATCATTTTATGCAACCCCTACGTGCCGGATGCGTTCTCTTTTCAACCATAAAAATTGCAAGTTGCAATTGGAAATTAGCAGATGAAAGAACTGATCTTTACTTGATCATTTTAAATTAAAGATTTAGTATTTGAAGAGATATAAAAAAAACAATATTATATTGAATATCTTGTAAGTCTTTCATATTGGAGCCTTCCAGAGCAGAGTCAGATCTAACATTTAAAGTTTATGGATTCTCAAGAATCTCAAATTAAAAAAGAAAACTTCTTTATATGTGTCCAAGAAAAATCAAACTCACATTCAAAAGGCCAGCTAAGCTTTAGCGGGTTCCATTATTGTCACTGGACCAAGAGATCACTTTGTTATTAGGTTCCAACTGAAATTTTTTATATATTTAATAGACTTTTTAATATAAATACAGGATTTATGTATAAATTATTGGGTCCTCGAGAACCGGCACCCCATATCCTAAATCCGATCCTGTTCCAAAGATTCCAGCTTCATTCATAAAATTTGCAATGCTTGAAAGTCTTTAGCTTAGCCCTTGTGAAAGGACTTCTTGAAGTAGTGCCTCTTTAATCTAACTCATGAGTAGCAAGAGATTGCGCAAATTTGGTTGAGAACAACGGCCTCACGCATTTTCCTAACCACGAGTAAAGTGGTCCTCTTCAACTTACATACATATATAGCATTGCATGGTTGGTTAATGGCATTTGATTTCTCTAGATATTAACTCATATCATATTCATGACCCCTCGTTAAAACAAATTAAATTGGACAAAAAGAAAATAGTCATGGATATGTATATAGTGGCAGCAGAACGAAGCCTCACATGCCCCATTATGGGCTATAGTCTCCAACAAAAAAAAATTACTATTACTATATTAATAATTGTCAAAAAGCCTTCACCCACAAAAAATATTAGCCCCCAACATTTTGCTACTCTTAAATTATCCAAGCCCAATAAATTTGCAAAAGAAAATCCATAAGCCCAACAAAAGAAAAAAAGTACTAGTCTATGAATACACAACAAAGTCAGCGTATGTGTTGATTAAAAAATAACGCCGTCTTTCTCTATTAAAATAAAAAAACACTTTGTCTTCTTCAGGGTTTCACGCTCGATACCAACTCAGAAATTGGCGATTCTTCTTCAGGGTTTCACGCTCTATTATTAGTTGAATTAATTAGTGTTTGATAAATGATCATATAGTTTTGGATTTTTGTAGAACATTATTGTTGTGGATTTAAAGATTGTATTGATGGAGAAATTTCTGAAAAGTCTACAATGGTTGATTCTTCTAAATCAAATGATCAAAAGAGACCTTCAAATGTTGAAATTGACTTCGACAATCTCCCGACTGACCGTGGAAAGCGACCAACAATATGGAGTTACGATGCTAATCATATAGATAGAGTAAGATGAGCTTATCTATTAAAGGGGTCGTTTCAACCTAGAAACCACAAATTTCCATGGAGCCAACCAGATGTTAAAATTCAAAAAAGGAGGTTTGTTGAAACTTGATTTGACAAATATCCAAATTGGTTGGAGTATATCATAACGGAAGATAGAGCATATTGTCTTTACTGCTATCTTTTAGGACTCAAAATTACTAAGGTGGGGCAGATTCATTTGTCGGAACTGGATTCAATAATTGGAAAAAGAAGGAGAGATTTGATGTTCATGTTGGAGGACATAGCAGTTTTCATAATCAATAAAAAAAATGCCAAGATCTAATGAATCAAAACCTTACAGGAAGTGTTTCTACTCTATTTACTCATAAAGCAAATAAAGAGAGAACCAACAACCGTATTCGGTTGAATGCAACTGTTACATCTGTGCGTTTATGTTTGAATCAAAGACTATCATTTTGAGGTAGAGATGAATCTGAGCTGTCGAGAAATAAGGGCAACTATCTTGAAGTTTTTCATTTGCTTGCTGATAATAATGAGCAAATAAAGAATGCCTCATTTGAAAATGCTCCTCTAACTTCACAATTAGTTTCATCTGATATTCAGAAAGATATTTGTAAAGATTTTGCTGCTGAAACGATCATCAAAGATATCGGTGATAAATTTTTTACAATCTTGATTGATGAGTCACGTGATGCATCAATGAAGGAGAAAATGACAATTTGTTTAAGATATGTGAACAATGAGCGACGGATAATTGAACGTTTTCTTGGTATAAAATATGTTCCAAATACAACTGCAGCTTTACTCAAGGAGACTGTCGAAGGATTACTCTCTGATCATGGTTTAAGTATATCAAGGTTGAGAGGTCAAGGCTATGATGGAGGAGCAGCCAACATGCAAGGTAAGCTTAAAGGTTTGAAAACTCTTATTTTGAATGAAAATCTATGTACATTTTATGTTCATTGCTTTGCTCATCAACTTCAGTTGAGTTTAGTAGCGGTTGCAAAGTTTCACTTTCTTCCTCAATATCTTTTTGAAATTACATCAAGGGTTGTAAATATGGTTGGAGGTTCGAGTAAGAGACATGATATTCTCAAAGACATACAAAGTCAAAAAGTAATTGAAGCACTAATTAAGGGAGAGCTTGTTAGTGGGCGTGGGCTAAACCAAGAAACTAACTTGCAACGTCCAAGCGATACTCGTTGGAGATCGCATTATAATACTTTAGTTAGACTCATTGGCATGTTTTCATATGTTATTGAAGTACTTGATCTTATAATGGATGATCCGTAGTTAAGAGTTGATGCAAACATGTTTTTAAATGCATTACAATCATTTGAGTTTGCATTCGCTATGCATTTGATGAAAAAGGTATTGGTGATTATCAATGAGTTGTCATTAGCCTTGCAAAAAAAGAGAGCAAGAGATAGAGCATCTATGAGATTAGTGGAGATTTCAAGGCAAAGATTGCAATATTTGAGAGACAACGGATGAGATTCTCTAGTTAATGAAGTTTCTTTGTTTTGTTCTAATCATGAGATTTTTATCCCTAACATGAATGAAAAGTATGTATCTCCTCGGCGGTTCAAGCGGAGAACTGAAGAAAAGACTAACGATACTTATTTTCGCATCGAGTGCTTTTATGGTCTTTTGAACAAACAACTTATGGAGTTAAATAGTCGATTTTCTGTGACAAATGTTGAATTGCTTCTTTTTGTCTTAATCCTAGCAATTCATTCTTTGCTTTCAACAAGGAAAGTCTCGTCAAGTTTGCTCTATTGTATCCTTGGGAGTTTTCTTCACATGATCTAGAGTTACTTGATAATCAACTTGAGACTTATATTATTGATATGCGTAGTAGCATTGAGTTTTCAAAAATTGTTGGCATTGGAGATCTTGCAAAGAAGATGGTGGAAATAAAAAGACACGGAATCTATCCTTTGGTTTACACGCTTCTTACCCTAGCATTAACTTTGTCAGTTGCTACTGCAAGTGTAGAGAGAGCCTTTTCTGCTATGAGCATCATCAAAGATCGAATGCCAAATCGAATCGGACGATTGACCTAATGATTTATTAGTACCTTATATTGAGAACAAAATTTTGTATGAGATCAGTAACAAAGTCATTATGCAACGATTTCAGACTATGAAATCTCGTCGAGAAAATTTGTGATTATATTTTCATTATTCTTGAACGATTTGTATTTATGTTATTTAGAATTTAAATTATTACCTACTTTTTAAAATTTGTATAATATAGTACTAGCGCCCTCGGAAAAAATTGACTGACTTCGTCCCTGAGTGGTAGAGTCAAATGGAAAATATAGGCTAAAAAGTCAAGAGTGGTCAGTCGAACATTCTTTTATTGAAAAATTAACTGCGTTTTAAATATCATCAGCAAAATTAATTTCTGATTCCACCACGGGATATATATCCCTTCTATATTAAGGACCTGAAAAGGTCTTGTACTCCTTTCTATGTGGTTCGTTCTATTACTGCAAACTGATTTTAGTAAGTTGACAGCATAATTTGGACTTGCACTCATCTTCTAAAATTAAAAAAAGACTTGTTACGAGGTTTTTTATGACAACATAAGTGCTTGTACTTTTGCTGGTGCTTAGGGGCAATAGGCCTTAGGCTACCAGAATTGTTGTTCTCTTCTTCTTTTTTCTATTACAACTTACATATGTTGGTAAAGGAAATATCCACTTATATTAGCTAGCTAGTTAGCTAGATTATTTCCTTAACTTCAATTGTCACACCCCAACCTAGGTAAGATGGACATGTAACTAGTTTCTTACTTACGTGAGCAACTCATCTTATAAAAATGATAAACTTACCACATTCAGACACATGCAAGCAGAAAATTCCAAACACACACACACACACACACACACATATATATATATATATATAAACACCATCCGCATGGGACTACAAGGCCTCAACATGTACAGACACTGGACCAACATACTGAACTTGGCCACATGCATACATACGTCTACAAAAGCCGATAAGAACATCTGACTGGCATAACATAGTTGGGACAGAGCCCCGACCTACCCATAAGTATATGCACATAACAAAATTCGGATAACCTCTAGACTCGGCTGCACTCCGAATGAAAAAGAATCTCGTCAATCAACTGCTGGAGCTAGAACTCCCTATTTTGAAGGCTCGTCAAACTGACTATTTGAACATGCAGCATGAAATGCACAGGCCCCGGCAAAGGGACGTCGGTATGAAATAATGTACCATGTATGTAAAGTAACTGTAATCAAATGAAGTATAACTGAAGAAGTAATGATGTACAACGAGTGTCAAGAGTCAACCTGTAAG
Source organism: Anisodus tanguticus (assembly GCA_034509755.1). NCBI lineage: Eukaryota > Viridiplantae > Streptophyta > Magnoliopsida > Solanales > Solanaceae > Anisodus > Anisodus tanguticus. The sequence continues at coordinate 9,022,253 of CM067552.1, read as the reverse complement.
GTAATACAACATACCCTTACTGATTGGAATACATGGTACTTCTCTATAAGTTGTCTTTCTGTAATAACGTCTCACCGCTTATAGCATAGCTAGTCTACAATACATAAGTTGCGCGAATACATAAAGCTATACAATAACTACTTGTATCGTCTCATGCATATGTGCTAGCTACCACACTCGTGAGTCTGTACATTCCCGACCAACGGACCAGTACTGTCTTTCTTTTTTTTCCTGACTAATGAATCAATACTTCCGGACTAAAGTATCCATCATATATCAGGCTATCATGACCGTATCTGCCAGGCTAGCACACATGTACTATCAGGTTTCTGGACCTGTTCACTATACTTACCCATAGCTTCAACAATAACATGATCAAATAAGTAGAAGTCTCATCTCATTATCACTAACAATCATCAATAAGTAAAACTCTCAAGTGCCTGACTCTCAGTTGTCACAATATAGAAGTTTTTATAATAGAACTACTTTAATTCATAGCTACTTTCTGAATAGGGCCATGGAGCTACTAAAAAACATACTGAACTCGACTCATCGGGTACTACAAAGGGGAATATAGGTGTTGTTGTCAAGAGCTTGGAATAGATAACTCTTACTAGTAATTGCTAGTTGACATAAGTTCTTACGAGGGAGCCGTTGTGGCTCGAGTAAATTTTCTGAAAAGAGCATAAGACTACTAAGAGCCATATAAGACTCGCATCATCGGAACCATATCAATTAAGGAGTGTATGAAATTGTCTGGTACATGAATGGACCAACGCACACTAATAACCATCTCACTAAGGAGATATTTACGAGGGGACTACTATAGCTCAATTACACATCCTAAAGAAACATGTACTACTATAATTTATCTCTGGAACTTGGCTTATTAAAACGACATTTATTAGGAATATATGGAGCCATAGAATACATTAATAGATATCTTTAAAAGTTCCATTTTCGGGCTCATTTCCGAAAGAGAAGGCTTAATATGGATTTATGCCAAAGAAGAGAATAATGAATAACCTTACATACCTCTAAGCCTATCCTGCCACGACGATGATGAAATCAGCTCCTTTCACAAGTTAAGCTATAATCAAGAAAACAGTACTACTATCAACATAAAAGAACATACTAAGTAACCAACGAACTACAATTCTGCTCTAACATCATTCGACTAAATATATCTTTGCCTAATCTCCTTTAACCTTACAACACTAACAACAACATATATATATATATATATATATATATATATATATATATATATACACACACACACACACACACACACACAAATATAATAGTACCTTCAATATCTCCTTATTTTAAGAACAACCCAACTTACCACCAAAATCAGTCCCACACCTTATATAACAGAACTAACATTTCACTATATTATCTAGTTATTCAACTTACAACTTTCATCTTCTAAGCATATTTATATCACCAATTAACTCATATAATACATGTTCATAATGCAGCATCTAGGCATGATATGAACAACCCCTTCTACACACCATATAACACTCAACACAGCATATAGCACATCCACAACTCAAGTCTATGATTCATCTATCCTCCAACTCACAACCTAAAATAATTTAACATGCTAATACTTCCAACATGTCCAGCACACAAACCCTCATATATACATGATTTTTAGCCCATTAACCATCACAAGAACACCATTAAATAATCTAACAAGATGCAAAAACACTACAAACAATTTTTGAGTGAAATTTTGCAACTTTTAAACTAAAAAACTTATTTAGGACTTAGATAAACTTAATACACCTAAGAGAAGGGAAATTTTATCTTAATCCAGCAATAATGACACCTTATTTAAGCCAAATTCAACCTAGAAAAACTTCCGGCCCAACAACACAACATAATTAACATTCAACAACTAGTTTACAACTTCTAGCTGTCATCTCGCATATTTTCCACACTTCAACACATTCAGACCCTCAATTAATCTATATACATGAAGAAGATAGAAATTCTTACCTCAAATAACAAGAATCATTTACGATACTTGTCACTAAGATTGCATGTGTGTGGATACGACAGTTCCGACGTGCGGAGCCCCAATTGTTCGAGTCATAAATAATGGGATAAACTTAATTTTACATTAGTAAATTCCCAACAATATATTTCACATTCCATTTTGGTCTTTAGGCTTTAAAAAGATGACATTTAGACGCCATACTCAATAATAAATCACGGGAGTTAAGGTTGAAATTAAAGGATTGTTAATATCATATCTTTGATGAACTATTTATAGCACCGTATATGATTTCGGTTAAAGTTAACAAAAGCGGCATCTGGAATGAACTGACTAGTCATCCGTAAAAGCGTGGCTTGAAAAGCTTTGTCAATATTTGAGGAGACAAAAGTGTAAGGAAACATGGTACATAGTCCAACCTGGAGAGCTAGAACTGACATTCCATATTACGCTTTAGTATCCAATGCTCTCCGTTACACCCAAAAAGGGCCAAAATTTTATAAAAACAAGAAGAATTTGAAACTATAAATTGTATTAGTCATAATTTTATTGGATACGAACTTTGAAATATAAATGAAAATTATTAAAAGGCCAAATCATAAATAATCCCTTGAATTTGGCATGAAATATCATTTTGGCACTGCATCTTTGCATGGTATATACATATTGAAGACTTTGTGTGTGCTCATGTCACAATTCAACCCCTTATTATGAATATTTATGCCCCAATTAATGTTTACTGTTTGAGATTTGTTGGGGTGGTTTGGGTTGGAAACCTAAGGGGCTCAGGTGAGTTTCAGATCACTTGGACCCCAAAATGAAGTTCCAATTTTTTTTGTGGTGCACCGCTATTGTGGTCACCAACTTCTTAGTAAAATGCGATCGAGAAGCACGAGTGCGATTGAAAGGGCCAAAAGTCACAACTCATATTTACTCATCGTGATCACACCAGAGGGTCCTTTGAACGTCAGGAATCCTAGTAAAGGAATATGTTCCTTGATTGTATTCATCAATAATGTACAATATATATAGTAGTACAAGAATATTTAAACTAGGTAACTAATCAATCTAATTACAATAGAAAATATAATTCTAACTAAAATAGGAGACCTAATTACAATAAGAATAGGCCGAAAGATATATCGCACTAATATTATCGAAGTAGACTAGTGTTACATTTTTAATCGGGCAGTGAAGCTCAAGTAGAAGGTTACAGATCCAACAAGACTTAGAGACGACATTGGCGACACCTCTGTACTCTACTTCGGCACTGGATCGGGATAATGTAGGTATCCTTTTGGAAGACCAAGACAATAGGTTATCTCTGAGGAAAACGCGTAACCAGACGTGGAGCGTCGAGTGTCAGGACATCCACCACAGTCAGCATCAGAATAAGCAGTGACACAAGTGAGCAAGGACCTGTATAGATGTAATCCAAAGTGAAGTGTACCTTGGACGTATCATAAAATACATTTGAGGGCATGCATGTGTGCTTCTGTCGGATTATACATGTGTAGGCAGATTTGTTGCACGACATACGATATGTCAGGTCTCGTGAATGTGAGTTACTGCAGGGCTCCATCCAGGCTACCATAGTGAGTCGGGTCTGAATATGGGGGCCAGAATCAGCGTTGAGCTTGGAATTGGTGTCTACTGGCGTGTGGGATGGTTTGCAAGATGTTATGCCTACACGGTCAAGGATCTCTTTGGCGTACTTATTCTGACACAGAAATAGGCCACCAGAATGTCGAGTGACAGAGATGCCCAAGAAATAACTCAAGGGGCCCAAATCCTTCATCACATACTAAGAGGAAATGAGAGACATAATGGATCGGCGAAGAGAATCAGATGATGTGGTGAGGATGATGTCATCAACATATAATAGTACGTAAGCCATGTATGTACCCTTGTTGTAGATGAAAAGGGAATGATCAGATCTGCTGTGTGAAAAAATGATAGATGAGACATAATCGGCAAACCGCTGGTACCATGCTCGAGGAGTCTGTTTCAGTCCTTAGAGTGATTTCCGCAATAGACAAACATAATCCGGATGAATAGGATCACCTAAAACCCATATGCTGATGCATATATACCATTTCATGAAGATCCCCATGTAAGAAAGCATTCTTGACATCAAGCTGATGAATGGGCCAAGAGTTGGATAGAGCAATGCTGAGGACGGTCCGGATGGTTGCAGGATTTACGACCGGACTAGATGTTTCATCACATTCCACTCCCACCTGTTGAGACCTGCCATCACCTATAAGACGAGCCTTGTACCTCCCAAAAGAACCATCAGATTTCTTTTTATGTCTAAAAATCCACATAGAATGAATAATGTTAGCATAAGGTAAACAGGGTACTAGGTCCCACGTCTTATTATCAATAAGAGCATTATATTCGTCAATCATTACGACTTTCCAATTAGGTTCGGATAAGGCATCCTTCGTATTTTGAGTACATGAGAAGGGACAACTGAAACGAATAGGTTAAACAGTCGTTTAGGTTTACGAATAACGTGCATGTCACGGGTTTCCATGGTCTGAGAGCGTATCTCGGGACGTAGGATGGGAGGGGGGTGTCGCGGAATTGTCGGGAAGAGAATGAAGGGTAGGGGTGGCAGGACCGGCTGGCCGATGCTCGGTTTGCCGAAAGGTGGTTGCAGAATCACCCTGAGGTGGGCTGTTCTGGGCCACCGTCTGCAGAACCAGGTGGCCAGAATCACCGTCGGCAGAATAACAGACTATGTAAATGATGAATTAGAAGAAGGTTCAGGCCATCATCTAAAAAGTCGTAGGAATGCCGAGGTGGCGAGTTTAGGGAGGCAAAGGGGAATTGAGACTCATCAAATAGGACATGTCGTGAAATAATAATTTTACGGGTTGACAAATCATAGCACGAGTAACCATAATGATTGGCAGGGTAACCTAGAAACACAGGGGGAAGATCAGGGGTTGGAGTTTGTGAGTGTTCGGATGGAGAGGATAACAGAGACATCCAAAGATATGCAAGTGTTGGTAGGAGGGGTTCTTACCAAACAAAACTTGAGTGGGCGACCGTTGAGCTAGAGACTTATTTGGAATTATGTTTAGGAGATAGGTGGCCATGGAGAGTGCGTAATGCCAGAATTGAGGCGTGAGCAAGTAGGGCACGAATTAGGTTGTTTATGGTTTAGATTTTTTCCTTTCGACCTTACCATTTTGGGAGGAGGTGTGAGGGCAGGAAAAATGAAAGGTAAGACCGTTATTGGAGCAAAACTGTTTGAATTGATTATTATTGAATTTCCTGCCATTGTCACATTGAAAACATTTAATGCTCTTTTAAAATTGTGTTTTTACGAGAGCACTAAATGAGGAAAAAATGGGGTAGACCGGGGATTTATTGCCAATTGAAAAAGTCCATAGAAAGTTGGAATAATCGTCCAAAAACAACACATAATATCGATGGTCAGTCGTACTTAAAATAAGGGACGTCCACAAATCACTATGTATGATATCGAAATGTAGTAAAGTACAATTTGTGGATGCAGAAAATGGTAATTTAACATGTTTCCCAAAAATGCAAGATTCACATATAGGAGTCCTAGAAATACAGTTGCAATTAATAAAATTATTTTTCCTAAGTGAGCGTAAAACAGAATCTCCCGAATGTCCTAATCTCGAGTGCCATAAGGAAGACGAAAGAGCTACAAAGGTTGATGGAACTGAGTCTGGATTGTTGATGGCGTTTGAAATAGGGTAGAGATCTCTGGTGCTGTCATATCTCATTATTCGTCTCTCTGTCGTAAAATCCTTCACAGAAAAACCAAAAGGATCAAAGTAAAGGAAAATATTATTATCAGTTGTGAAACGTCGCACAAAGATTAGATTCTTAATGAGTTTAGAGAAATAAAGGACATTTTTTAAAGATTAGCAGTGGATGTGGTGGGGATAATGATGAATGACCAAAACAGTGAATAGGAATGTTTTGTCCACTACCAATAATAATATTCCAATTTAAATTACTCAAATTAGAATAAGACGAGAGAGTACATTGAGATGCCGTCATATCAAATGTGGCGCCTATGTCCATATACCAATTTTCATCTGGAGCGTTAAGTGACATTGTGTTCATAGCTGCCTCAATGTTAGTCGGTGCATAAGTTGAGGAAGGGCTGTGCTGTGTAGGCCTGTTAGGGATGTGGACTAAGTAAGCTAGGGTGGGCATGTCGGTTCTGAGGTGGAGTCCATGAGGATGTCGGATACGGGATAGGAGGAGAGGCCCATGACGGTGAGACCCACACGGCCTACGGCAGAGGTTGCTGCCACTGCCGCGGTTGCTGCTTGTTGTTTCCTGCCGGTAGGGACTGCCCCTTCCCGTCGCCGTTGTTACCAAAATTCCGTCAGCCGCGGCCTTTACCGGACTGACTACTCTGGTGGTTGTTGCGGGTGTATGCGGGCTATTGCGGGTCCTCGGGCCGGCAGTTCTGGTTGCCGGAGTTGGAGGCCCTGCCTTCGGTGGAGGGCCCGACAGTGGTGGTGAGGGTGGCGTCGGGAATGTTGAGTGGTGCTGCGCTTGATTTTCTGAACTTTCTCAAGAATAAGCTTCGAACGAGCCTCATAAAATTGAGGTAACGACGTGCATTGCTGAAGGATGGTGGCAATGCCGTCATACGATTCGTTCAAGCCTGCAATAAGTTGCATGAACCAATTGTTTATTAGTGACTGGTCCACCGACGTTGGAGAGTTGGTCGGCAAGCATCTTGAGTTCTTGACAATATGTAGACACATTTGGGAAATCGTCATGATGAACGTCCTTGAACTAATTTTCAAGGTATAATGCTCGTTCTTGTCATGGAAAATACTTTCCAAACGTTCCCACGTTTGGTGGGAAGTGGCATCGGTTTCAATGATGATGTGCAACAGATCATTAGAGATTGTGTCGTACATCTACTGGAGGACGGCTGCGTCAAAACGAGACCAAAGTGCATCATCAGAAGTCGAAGTCGAGGGTATGTCTGTGGACTTTGGTGTAGGAGGGATGATGTGGTCGATAACTTCGTAAACATGACAATGGATCTTAAAAAGCTCTGCCCACGAGGAGTATTGACCTTTTTCCATCTCAAGGGTGATAGGGATGAAGTTTTTGATGTTGTTTACTGCAAATGCAGGATAAAATTTGGTTTTGTCAGCCATGAAAGATGAAATTTAGGAGGAGAAGTGAGAGATAATGGCTGAAAAAAATACTAGGGTTCCGTGGGGGTGGCGACCGAGAGATATGGTCGGCGGCGGTGGATGTATGTTTAGGCTACTAATACCATAAATGAATATATTCCTTGATTGTATTCATTAATAATGTATAATATATATAGTAGAGCAAGAATATTTAAACTAGGTAACTAATCAACCTAATTACAATAGAAAATATAATTCTACCTAAATAAGAGACCTAATTATAATAAGAATACAATTCTACATAAAATAAGAGATATACAATTAATGAAAGAATATTCAGGAAATATTTTATTGTAAAGAATGGATCTTGGGCCTAACTCAATCTCAAAAACTTGCTTGTAGGGTGAGGATTGTCCAAGTCCAGATTCCTCTAACAAAACAAAAAAAAATTATCGGTGTCGGGGTTCGAACACGGGACGGGGCTTGGGATCGTCCCGCCGTCCCGATCCAGACCCGACCCAACCCGACCCTGTCCCGTCCCATCCCGATCCCGACCTCGACCCGTCCCCCTCATCCTTTGCAAAAATAACCGTTGCAACAACGGCCAAATTTCAATTTTGGCCGTTGTGCAACGGCTATAACAACCATTTTTTACCCCCATCCCATAAAACCCCTACCCCTTAATATTTATTTTTAGCCCCTAAGTAAATATATTTACACTTTAACCCTATTTCTCAACTATAAATACCTCATTTTCCTCTTCATTTTTCTCACAAATCTTCGTACCATCTCTTTAATCTAATCTCTCAATTTATCTCTCTACAATTCTACAAATCTTCCTACTATTAAATATTATATCAAAATTAAAAAATTGGGAGTGAAGTTGACAACTAACTTGTGGATCATCCATCGAGCAAAGTTTCAATTTTCAACCTCGATTACACGTCGACGTTTGGTACCTTCGTTCATTCTTTAAATTGTTATTTTTACTTTATTTTAATTTTCGCACTTAATTTCATTATCTTTAAATATTTATTTGCATAATTAAAATGAAAGGATTAAGATGTATGTTTAAGGGTAAGGGATGACAAAATTTAGGTACCCAATATCGATGAACATATAATTAAAATGAGTTTGAATTGAGTTAGGCCCAAAATTAATTCTTTACACTTCGTATAAAGTGGTCAATTTTATGCTAGTGATCCTCTCTCCTTACGAGGGTGAACTGGAAGAGAGGATAAGATTAAGATGGAAGAGCAAATAGATGATTTAGCTCACCAAACCAAAGAACCGTACACTGGCATTGGCACTACAAACGAGACCAATCTGATCTTGTTCGAGGCTTTAGTTAGTTCTAGATCTAGTCGAAGTAAGCCAATCACATATGTGGTGGTAAATCTTGACCTTATTTATTATGTCTTGATTTTCGGGATGTACCTATGATTTGTTTTTTCTGGTATTGCGAGTTTGTGTTAGATGTTCTTTGACTACGTATATTGGGTTAAGGTTTGATTTGCCATACCTTGTACTCCTGATTTACTTCCATTGTTGCTTAAGAGATTTGGAGACTTATTTTTGGCTAATTTGGAATTAACTGAAATTGATATTTGTATGTGATAGTTCATCTAACGGGTAGTAATTTTCTGGATGTTGCTCGCTATTTATGAAAATGAGCAGTGACATCTGTTAGTAGTTTCAAATTCTATTTGACATCAATATCTGCTCATATAATACTGTCGCTAAGAATTCCAATTGCAGTTTCAGAGTTCCAATAGAGCTAATATTTTTGTAAATGTCTAAGATGTCTTTATTTACTTAACAATCATCAATTGATTTAGAGTCCGTTTGGCTTAACCAATAAATATCACGTGTAAAAGTGTTTTTAAATATTGAAATGATCTCATAAATAAACAATTATGTCTCTGAATAAAAATACTAAAATTAATAATAAGCAGTTGAAGTGTTGTCAGAAGTGTTGGAAGTACTTTTCGGTTAAAATGATTAAAATTATGTCCCGCTTATCTTAGTCAAATGCCCTCTTGGCAATTATCTTAATCAAATAATTACTTATGTTGTTCGATATCTTCCACATTAAAGTTCATTGGATTAACAGGAGGAAACTTATCCTTATCATCATACCATAATTCCAAAGTCAAACACAAGCCTGCCCATGTAATAATTTTGAAAAACATTTGTCTTTTCATCATTACCCCTTTCTCCTTTCTATCATTTATTGTATTTAAATCACAGCTCGATTTCGGGGTTCGACCAAATTATAAGGTTTTATTGCGCTCGATCTTACCTTATATTTCTACGAAAAATTATTTTTACGGCTCAAACACGGAACCTCCCTCGTGACAACAAAAGGTCCCTTCTTTCATTCTATGTATAAGTACCAAAACTGATATAAATCTGCTCTTAACCTCCAACAAAAATCATTTTATTGTCTCTTCTACTCATTTTCCTCTTATACAAATTCTCTTTCATCACCACAAATAGAGACTTATGGGTGCAGAAACAGAGCCAATTAGTTCTATTGTACCCAAGATTCCTCTATTTTCACCTCATGAGCACAAAGAAACAATACAAAGTAGTAGTTCACCTCTTCATCATACCTTAGCTTCTGTTCCTTTTCAATGGGAAAAAGAGCCTGGCAAACCTAATACTATTAATCTCCGAATTAATAATATTAAGCCAAAATGCTTAGAGCCACCTCCAAGACTATACTCTATAAACACCCCATCACCCATTACTGTCCTTGATGGACCTTATAATAACACCAATGTCAAGCCCAAGTTTTCCTCTTCTTCCTTCAGGTTTTTGAAAAATAAACGTAAGGGTGGTAGCAGTAGTTCTTCTGTCTTTTTATCCTCCATGGATTCAATAGATATCGATGAAGGCAGAATTAGTTGCAGTGCAAGAATGGCAAGTTTTAGAACAAATGGAAGTTCCTCCAATCTCACTGCTAGCAGGTCTCGCATGTGGGTAAGTTTTACACAACTCCGTTCACAGTTTCACACTAGTGCTAAATGCTACTTCCTTGGTCCCAATTTGTACTATACACTTTAACGAGAAAATTTAAGTAGAGGCTAGCTAGAAGCCCTGATAACTTCTAATCAAACAACGTATTTGTATTAAGAAATTCATTAAATATGTATAACTATTAAATTTAGAATTCAGTTCTTCTCACTTGAAATCGTCATTTTAATATCCAGAACTCATAAAGTAGAAATCTTGGTTGTCTCTAATTCAAGAAATAACAATTTTTTAGAGGTAGTTATCTAAAATAAATTATAGATATTTGTATGATTATAAATTATCTCATTAATAATAATAATAATAATAATAATAATACAGGAAATTCAAAGTTAATTTGTACCTCAACATAAAAAATGTCATAGTTTTTAAATATAAACTAAGAAGAATAGTGTTTCGTATAAATTGAAACAATCAGTAATGTCCTTTAATTTTGGGTTAAGTTCAATCTGGTTCACTTTTCGCCCGTCTTTAGAATTAGACCTCTAAGTTGATGTTTGCATCTTTCGAGTTTCACTTTCTTTTCTATATGCACTTCACAAGATATGTAGTTCTTGATTTTGTTCACTTTATTTGCATGTATCAATTTCATTAGTGAACAAGAATGGAGTTCGAATTAAATAAATTGATAGGGTAAGTATGCTTTATATTAGTTAAATTTATGATAGCAGGTAGATTGTCATATTTATGAATTTCCAATTAATGATTACCAAAAAAAATTAGTTTATAGATAACTGACTTGTGTTGATATTTCTTATTATTAGTACATAATAAAACTTAAAGTCGATTAAGTGATAAATGGATTATCGAAGAGGCTTGCATCATACTAAGATACTAACTACTAGAAACAAAATGTATAATTTAGCACCAAGGATGTGGCGTAGTTTTCAATGAAATGAGAGTCTTATTAAATTCCAGCAGAGATAAATAAAAATGATAGATAATATCTTCTGATCTAGACTTAAATCTTGATGGATAAGTTGTCCGATATTAATAGTGAATGGTAATTGAAATCACACTGTCGTTATACATAAAAGGGGAGTGTGGAACTAGCTAGAAGTAGGATAAAGGGTGCATGATATCACTCAGCCCACGTAGTCAAACCAGTATGAATTTGCTCAAAATATACTGTGAACTTCAACCAACCTTCTTAATACACATTTTCTGAAATAAGGTTTTGACTTATAGTTACAAACTTTTAATTTATTGCGTACTCTTAATCTAGTCTTAAAATAGCATATGTTTGGTTACACCTTTTCTATCGAAAGTCTCGACGGGTCAGTTTGATCTTAATTTATACATACTTTGTTTATTGTCAATTACCAAACTTTCAACAAATTTCATAAATTTGAGCACATGGGATAAGACAAGGTAGTAATAGGGGCGGTTGAATTCAAGAAGAAGGCTATGGAGCTAAGAGCTATTCAATCTTACAAAGGATATGATATGATATACATGTTGGTTATTCTATTGTACTTTAAAGAGCAGTACGGGAAGTAATAACTATTACAAATGTTCGAAAGAATAAATAAGTGGTCAATCTTCAAACTGCCGCATGTGTGTTGTGTCTTGAATCTTGATCACCTTGCAAAGCCAATGTTGAGAACTCGCCGCAAGTTTGTTGTGTCTTGAATGTTGATATCCCGAAATCAAGAAACAACTAAATCGGATGGTTACAACGTTGTGTGTTGAGTCGAGGATAGCCCTCTATCCTTAAGACAAGATTGCCCCGTATATATGCTTTTACGTTAGCGGGCAATAGTCTCCCAAGATAAAACAACACTTTAATCTCAACACTACAAAGCCAATAGGTTGAGGCGAAGAAAACAAATATGACTCGACTTTGTGAAGATATGGAATAGGAAGGAAGAATTTCTCTCTACTCTTCTCTTTTGTCTCTGTGTATATTGTGTGTCTCTCGTAGTGTATATCTTGTGTATACGTGAGGGTTTGGTCACTTTGTTTTTCGTCGAAAATTGTACCGATTTTCGCTGAATTTCACTCACTCGTTTTGTGTTTGTTTTTCTCACCGTTTTGTGCTTTGAATTTCGATCGCTTTTTTCGTGTCTTTTTCGTCCGTTTTGTGGCCTGTTTCTTGCCTGTTTTTCGTCTATTTTCTGCTCTCGATTTGAGCCAAAGAAGGCTCAATATATAGCAAGGAGAAGGGCTGTACAACCGCCCAAAACATGGCTGTTAATGGCCATTAAGAGGCCATTAAAACAGCCAAGTAAAGGCGTAAAAGGCCATCAAGCGAGGCCGAATTAAGGTTGTAAATGGCCAAGTAATGGGTGTTAATGGAGGAGTTAATCGGCCAAGTAATGGCTGATTAATGCCTCAAAAAATAGTCCCAACGGTAGGCTTTACGCCTTCCGTCACCTTTCCGAAACTCGGGGACCAAACCGTAAATATTGAAACTTCAGGGACCAAACTGTACATATGAAAGAATTCTGGTCCAAACTGTACATCTGACAGAGTTCTCTGGTCCAAAAAGATAATATCAGAAAGCCCCACAACCCGTGAGCCCGAGAACCCGGAAGCGAACGGGACGGGCGGGCGGCGGCGGCGGCGCGCGTGTGGGCTTAGCCTTGAACCCAAGCACATCTAGGTCTTCCCTCCTTTAAACACATGGGATACCCCTTGGTGATCCAAACCCTTTACCACATTAGAGACTTATATAGAGAGCAATTCTTCCTATTCCCACCGATGTGGTAGATTTGTCCCACACCACATTTCCATATCTCAAACACCTTACTTCGTGGACCAATATCTCTTTCATTTCTCAACGAAATTAGACGATTCTTGGCCCTACGGTCATCTACTCACTTCGTAGATCATGCATGTGCAAAGAGACAAGGTCTCCAACATGCGGAACACTAATGTTTAATTCATCAAAGATGGGTGGACGCATCTCCCCGTCAAAGGCTAATTTCCAACAATACATACCACAATTGTCTTAGGCAATTAAAAACATGAATAGGGTGGAAATGTAGGTATTGCCTCACCTATAAGGTGCTCAATTTCCATCCATAAGAAGGGCAAGGGCCTCCTGGTTTATGATATTTTGGGAAATGTGCTGCATAAAGTTGGTCAGTCAAGATTTATATAGCCGATATCAATATATTTGGAATTAACATGTAGTTGCCTAAATTTTGGTAGACATGGTTAACCGATACATATGCTGATATAAATGGTAATGATGTGCATTAAGCAGGGGCAGAGATAGAGTATGCATTACGGGTTTAGCCGAACTCAATAGTTTTCTCTAAATCATGTATTGTCTTAAAAAGTTTATTAAATATGTACATAATATAACTAGAAGGGGAGCCTTAGAGTAACTGGTAAAGTTGATGTTATGTGACCAGGAGGTCATGGGTTCAAGCAGGCGTCAGAAACGTACAATAGACCCTTGTGGTCCGGCCCTTCTCCGGTACATAATATAACTAAAACCCAGTAACTTAAAAAGATTAAAATGTAGAAACTGTAAACTTCAAATTCTGACTCCGCTATGTGCATAAGCTAAGCCGAAACAGCCTCAATTTTTTTTTTGTAGTAAGAAACATTCGGTAACGTGCGTACTTTCTTTGCATATTCTATGTTTAACATCTCCACATCTTTCACGAATCATATGCGTGACACGACGAATTGGATCATTAAAACAGTATGTCCTCAGTTGCTCTATCAGCATTTACAAAACCTGTTTTCTCAGAATACCTATTCCAAATTAGCATAATTGAGAGAACATGTGTTGAATCTCTTTTACTAGGCAAGTAGGCAAATTGTTTGTCATTTGTTCTGTTAAGTTCCATTTTTCTTGTTTAACTTCATTCTTATCCACAAAATTACAGGCACATATATACGAGGGTTTCAAGAAGGCCATACCATGGAAGAGCAGCAAGTCAAAGAATTGCTCATCGTGTAACTTTCAACAGCAGCAATCATTTTGATAATTAATGGAGAATTGTTGGTTGTCGTTGGTCTGATGCTACTAGCAGAGGCGGTGACAAAGCTATAGCTTCATTTACGAATTCGGCAGAATCCAACAACTTTCGCTCAAATTTGTATTTGTGTTTAAAAATCCACTTAATATGTATACATATTTCATCAAAACCCCAGTATGCTATATTTTCTAGAATGCAGAACTCATAAACTCAAAATCCTAGTTCCGCTTCTAACTACTAGAAAGTAGACATCCTTGTTAAGAATGCAAGTTATTAGCAATTGTGTTTTGGGCATGAATTTTATTTGGAAAAAGAATAGAAGTATTCCCTGTTGAAGTTTGAAATAATGGATGAAATTGAAGAGCAACCATTGATATGCAAATAATATTTGGAATTAAAGATGAAATTATGTATGTCCAAATGGGTATATTTTGTTGTCAAGACAAGAGGAGAGTGCACTTGCATGAACCAAATTCCCAGAGAAAGGGAGCTAATCTAAAGCAATTCAAATAGTGAAAAGCCTCTTACATACATTGACCGGGTAATAAGTGAAGGTCATTTCTGAATTCAAAGAGCTCCAATACATTATCTTTAATAGTTATCCACAAATGAAGACCTTATTTCCATTTTCTGACCAGAATGAATGAAAAAGGGGTGTAAATAAGAGTACAATGGCCTCGGAGAAATACAGCTAACCAGTAGGCCAGATTGAGGCAACATAGAAACAGCAGGAGTTGGTTGATTGACAAACAAAGCCTACCAATCCTAACGGTTCAGTTTACAACTCATATCTTAAACTTAAGAGTGGCAATAAGAGAAAGAACTATAAAATGAAGGACATTGAAATGCCCAAAAAAAATCACCAAAGAACATGATTTTTTTTTTATAACTATGGTGTTCGGAAAAGCTTGAACTAATTTCACGGTACCTGCTATCTCCAACCAACACAAGTACCAGATAACTCGTCCATCAAGAATAGATAGAAAGAAATCACATAATGTTTTTGCCACTAACTGGCATTCAAACCTGAGACCTCATAATTTTCAACTCACTTCATTGACCACTATGCCACAACTGTGAGTGCATAATTCATAAAACCGTTACGCCGCATTATATAATCTTCTCTGTACTTGTTTTTCACAAACTGAGCCAAATCACAAACTTCACTGATAATATACCATAGGTCATTTGATACGTGGGTCAACTGAAAAGGTGGGGTTGGCCCACTATGTTTACTGTTCATCTTTCACTCTTTTATTTTCTTTTTTATATAAAATTTAAACTTCAAGACCAAAATTCTAAAGGATGACAACTTGTTTTCCCATAACTATCAGCTATGATTTAAAGTCAACAGCGGAACAACTTTTATTCTTTAAATCCTTCAATTCTCAATTTGTATATCTCATACACTATACCTTATAAATAATATTTAATTAAATATATATACATACATATTCTAAGAATGAAATCAATACCCGCTTTGATATGTAACTAGTTAAAACTAGTGAACTACAATTAAAGGACTCCAAATTCACTTGAAAATTTTAAATCGGGTTGTTACATTTTCCCCTACTTAAAATAACGTTCGTCGCGAATGTAAGACATGTCATACCTTATCTTCCTAACAAGTCTCCTAGATCCACTGAAATTTTGACAGAGTTTTCCTGATTAATGTCATTTATATACCTGTCTCAAAAGAGCTAACAACAACACCCAACGGTCATAATTTATAATCTAACATATACTAGGGAGTTCCAGGTGACTCCATACCATCAATCACATGCAAATGGGGCATCGGCCGACCCCGTACCATCATGCAAAAATGCAAGTAAAGAATATAAACACCAATGTAACTCGAATGATAGGCGAGTAGTAGGAAGGTATGAATATTGAAAATGTATCTGCCACGAGTAGGCGGGTAGGTGGTGGATTTGCAGTCATACCCACCTCCCCCGCCTACCCGCCCGCCTACCCACCCCATAAGCCCAATAATATTTGTAGGTTTGTAGCAGTCCGTGAGCCCAGTCTAATATCAATAATTAATAAGTGAGTACTGAGTAGGGTTTCTTCAGCACTCTCACTCTTTTACGCCTTCACTTCTCAGCAGCCTTCACAAATCACAGCTCACTAGCTTATCTGATTTTTACCATGTTATGACTGCCGTTGTGCCACTTTACGTGGCTATGATAATAGCTTATGGTTATGTTAAATGGTGGAAAATTTTCTCACCTGACCAGTGTTCAGGAATTAACAGATTTGTAGCACTTTTTGCTGTTTCACTTTTGTCCTTCCACTTTATAGCTGCTAATGATTCTTATACTATGAACTTAAGGTTCATTGCTGCTGACACTTTGCAGAAACTTATTGTTTTGGGGGCTCTTGTTGTTTGGGCTAATTTAAGTAAAATGGGTAGTTTAGAATGGAGTATAACACTCTTTTCTTTATCAACTCTTCCAAATACTTTAGTTATGGGTATTCCTTTGTTAAAGGGAATGTATGTGGATTTTTCTGGGAGTTTAATGGTGCAAATAGTTGTGTTACAGTGTATTATTTGGTACACTTTGATGCTTTTATGTTTGAGTTTAGAGGTGCAAGGATGTTAATTTTTGAGCAATTTCTAGATATATTTTCAAGAAGGTCACAAGGTTTTAATTCTACTACTCCAAGGCCATCAAATTTGACTAATGCTGAGATTTACTCTTTGCAATCTTCAAGAAATCCAACTCCAAGAGGGTCTAGTTTTAACTATACTGTTTTTACTCAATGGTTGCTGGTGGTACTGGGAGGAACAGACGGGTATTGGCGGGTGACGGATATCCACTTGGGTGGTGGAGCGAGTGTAAATTTAAGAATATACCCGCTTAGGCGGGTGTGAATGTTGAAATTGTACCCGTCACGGGTGGCGGATATATAATTTTCTGGCGGGTTGCCCAATTGCCATCCCTAATTCCACCATATCATGTTTAAAATTGCCTTTTTACTATCAAAATCGCTAAATTTAATTCGTTAAACGTTTGGTCCATTTGTATTTACAAATCGTCTTGTATCTTTCTCTTGTCATTAATGGAGCTCCTGTCCAAAATAAATGGATTCCACGCATCAATATTTTTCGAGGAAAAAAATTTTAATTCGTCACTCAACTTTTAATTAATGGAGCTCCATTATGAGTTGAGGACAAAAACTAAACTTTCTCTTTAACGACGAAGTTAATATTAGTTCAAAAGCATAAGGATGATAATATTATTCAATTTCAGATAATACAGACATAAATTTTATCTTTTTTTTCTCTAAAAAGAATAAGTTATCCATTATCCTATACAAGTATTATATTAATATTTCATATTACCCAAAAGAAATAAATACCATCTTAATAATTTAACATATGATTGCTAGACTGAAATCGAAACTATTTACATGGAGTTAGTTTTTGTATTTGGTAACTTATAGGCAAAAATTGTCCTATGCGGTACTCCCTCCGTTTCAAATTATTTGTTATAGTTATTAAAAATAATTATGTTAAAATATTTATTATGATAGAAGTTCAAGACATAATTAATTATTTTTTTTCTATTTTACCGTTTGTTATTAATGAAGATAACGTATAAATAAAATAAATATTCAATTGATAAAGATTATATTTAGATATAAATAAATATAAAGTACATCAAATATACTTTTAATTAATATTTTTTAAGGAGCACGTAAATAAAAAAAGCTAACCAATAATTTGAAACACAGGGAATATTTCTTTTTCTTTCTTTTTCCCCCTGAAATTACATTAATCCTCTCAACAATTTGGTAAAAAAATGGCGAAAATGAGTAGCTCAGCAACAGCACCATGGAAGCAGATTCTTCTCAACTCCATCAACTCCAATTCCCATCTTAAGCATTCCACCTACTTTCAGCTCGTATGAAATCCCTGCATTAATAGTTTCTATTATTCAATTTTGTTTTAAAAAAAAATTACAAAAAAAGGAATCTGTTCTTTATGATCTATTTTTACTTCTTGCATTAGGCAACTGTTGAATCGAATGGAAGACCCTCTAATCGAACTGTCGTCTTCAGGTCTGTTTTCACCCTTTAAATTTATATATGCTAAATTTAGAGATATCTTCATTTTCATTGTTCGGTAATTTTATTTAATTATCTTTTTTTTATATGTAGAGGGTTTCAAGATGGTACTAACAAAATTCAAATTAATACTGACTCACGAACCCACAAGGTCTGTATTGATATACCCTTTTCCATGTTAGGGCTGGCATTATGGAAATCCCCGGAATTAGTTATCCCGGGATTGTAGTGTTATTTTTATCCCTTTGATGGTTTTTTGTTTGATAAAGTTAAAATATTTGGCAATTTTTTATTTTTATAAGCTTGCAACTTTCAATAATTCATATCATAAGTTATTCAAATTTTAGAACTTTTAATACGACGGTAGTGGTGGAGCTAGAATTTTCATTAAGAGAATTCAAAATATAGAGAAATAAAACATACGTAAAAGCCAAAGGATTCAACACATACTATATATACATAAAACAACAGTTATGACCTTGTATATATAATGTAATTTTTCGATGAAGGGGGTTCGGATAACTCCCTTTCAGTACCCTAACTCTGCCCATGTATGATGGTATCTCTGACACACAAACTTTTTCACTATTACTTTGATATTATCTTCCATTATCAAACAACAACAACATACCCAGTGTAATCCCACAAATGGGGTTTGACGAGGGTAGGATGTACACAGAACTTACCTCGACCTTTGCGGAGTAGAGAGGTTGTTTCGAATAGACCCTCGGCTCAAAGGAGATATTATCTTACGCTATCATTAATTAAAAATAAATCAAAGAAGCATCTTTGACTCCATGATCATTCAAACAACACAACTGTCACATAAAATGGGACGGAGGGGTATAATTGATCTTTTAGTTATTTTTTTTTCAATTTAAGTTGTGTTTCTTGCTTAAAATTGATGACAGTTTACTTGAATCACTGCAGATTGATGATCTTAAGCATTGCCCATTTGCAGAGGTATTTGATATTCTGTTAATTCAATGCTACTGAAGAGAATATAAAATCATTCAGCTCCTTTCTTTTTTATGGCTTCTGTATTGGTTCTTAGTGCTTAATGTGTAAATGCACAACATATTTGCAAAATGTGAAACGTTCTATAATTAATTCAACGCCGTTTGAACAAATCTGGTAATGATTCAGGTGTGCTGGTATTTCACTGAAACTTGGGAACAATTCCGAATTCATGGAAAAGTCGATATGATTGATGCGTCAAACTCTGACCCGGATAAACTTAAGGTAATTCCGGAAAATCTTTACTATTTCATGTGCATTTCTTTTACCTTATCCTGTTGTAAATCAGGAGTTTATTTTTGTTCTACAAATAATATATCTAGGACTTGCAATCACCTCCAATCTCATAGCGATGTGCTTCTACTAGAATTAAGCCTCAGTCTCTTATTTTAGGATATGTTAAAAGCTCCAAATGGAAAGCGACAAATGCATTCAGAAACTTGCTGTATTCAGCACTTTGCTATGTTTCAATTACCATGCATTTCTGATTGTACTAAGAGCTTTCTTTTGCAAATATTTCATAGTGGAATAGTGGTGGCGCTATCAACAAAATCCTATTGTTTGCATACTTCTGCTCTATATATCCTTGAATTATCTGACAACCCATTTGTTCAGTTTGTGTATTTAATTCCGTTGTTTATTTCAAAAATAAAAATATAAGGGATAATTATATTTTTGGACCACTCAAAAGAATAATACTAGCTAACAAATGTATAGGTTTTGTATATTAAGTATAAATATACATATAATAGATATATTGTATACATAAAATATACATAAATATACAAATTAGTGTATAGGTTTTGCATATTTTGGCTAGCTCCCGTAATTAATTTTGGCCGACGGGCCAAAAATGAAAAAATCCCATATATATAATCAGCATAATTGGTTACAAGACTGCATAAAAGCTACTTGATCTGTTCAGAACATTTTTTTAACGTGATCAACATTGCCTAGTGCTTCAAATGATATTATCTTCATAACTGGTCACTTGATGAGATGCCTTGTATATGTAAGATATTGATATTTATAAAGCAGAGATCTCACTATCTGTGGTGTTGATCTCTATAAAATAGAGATTTAGTTCATCAACTTGACACAGTAATTAAACTTACTGCCTCAATTTTCTCTCTTGGTAAATAATCTCGTCTTTATATTCTGATAATAAATATTCAGCAAAGAGAGACAGCTTGGTTTGCTGGTTCTGTGAGATCAAGACTCCAATATTTGGGGCCTACTCCAGGGATTCCATCTTTAGATGAACAACCATCGCACGATTCTTTGGATCCCTCTGCTGGTCCAGTTGATGCATTCTGTCTTCTACTTCTGGACCCTGAGCAGGTCTGAGTTTTCCCTGGTCATGTAACTCTCACGAAGGAAGAATTGTACATCTGTAACTTTTCAGTAGTTGTGTTACTTACAGGTTGATTATCTGAACTTGAAGAGTAATGAGAGGCTGGCATTTTCGACTGGACGAAGTTTCAATGGTGAGAAATTCTGGACACAATATAAAGTCAACCCATGATAGTTGATTTGTCAATGGTATATGCACCGTAATGGATGTTTTTAGTAATATGAGATTATTCTGAAAGGAACACTGTTCTCTTTGACTGAATAAACTTAAATAGTGTTTCATATGTAATACTATCTACCATTACATTATAGAAATTTGATGTCAGAATTATGAGAGATAGGAAAACTTTTTTGTCAAATTAGTCATTGTTTTGCATACCTGGCTACCAAAGACCTCTGCTATTCTTCTCACTGTGCGCTCTACTTCTGGTCTTTGTTTTGAACCACGATATTGCTTCTGAGACCCCTCCCAAAGTAGGTCAACCTTCCTTGTAAAGCTTCTTGCCCGAAGGAGTATTTCAAGTTATTCCAATCAGAGGCTGAAAAAGGGCTATGACTTTGTTTAATGAGATTGTGGAATACTCATTTGGGCAAGAAGCGTCCCAAAGGAAGGGCATGCTAGATGATTATCCCTCTGTGTGAAAGTGAAGGGCTTATTTATAATAATTTTTGGTTAATTATCTGCCAAGACTATGTCATATTGAGAACCAGGTTCAAATCC
This sequence comes from Anisodus tanguticus, assembly GCA_034509755.1. NCBI lineage: Eukaryota > Viridiplantae > Streptophyta > Magnoliopsida > Solanales > Solanaceae > Anisodus > Anisodus tanguticus. The sequence continues at coordinate 9,000,956 of CM067552.1, read as the reverse complement.
CAGAAGAGATAAAAATACTAGGTGATTTCTTCCCATCTGTCCTAGCCTTGGTGGATAGAGTTATCTGGTACTTGTTGCTGGTGGGAGGTGGCAGGTATCCCGTGGAATTAGTCAAGGTGCGTGCAAGCTGTCCCGTACACTACGGTTATTAAAAAAGACTCTCATATTGAGAGTTGGTTGCAAGTTATGGAGTCAATCAAGTTTATAGACACTCTTTTATACTTGTATTCAGGGTTTTGTTGAGTTGTTAGAGTATGATCTGTAACTACTTATTGTGGATTGAAAATGGATTAGTTAGATTTCGCAGTTCCTGATGAAAGCAATCAGCTGAATTTGAAGCACATGCGTACTAAGGTACCTCTTCCTAACCTCTAATGCTTCACTTTCTGTTTGTGGTCCCTGGTATTCTTTGTCACTTGCTGGACGCCATCCACCATTCAGAAGATTTTGTTCAGAGAATACTGGTAGCTTTCAAATTTCTCCAATGGGACCCCTTTTTTTCTATCTTGTGATTTATCAATCCGATAAGTTGACAAAGTTTATGGTTGAAATCGTGTTGTGACAATTTGAATGACCGAACGCTTGTGCTAAGCACTGGTTAGTTGTACTTGAAGGAAATGTTAAAGTTGAGTTTTTAAGGTATTTAGTTGGTTATCTACCACCTAAAGGTATGTTTGGAGTTACCAGTTTTTGCTCTTAGTAAGCTTAGTAGAGAAATGGATGAAAGGACAAGTTCTGATTCTATTACATGAACTTCTATAAATGTCAACAAATGCCAGTTCTTTGAAAATAGAAAAGCAGTGTATCAGCTATTTGCACACTTGGCGGGTCAAAGAATCTCCAATTGGAAACACATAAACTTTCCAGGTTTGTTGTTGTCAACCTCCACCCTCATTTATGTCTAGCATCTGGGCAAATCTGCTGGAGGATGAGGATGTCTTTCTAATGGCCCTTCCCCACTCTTCACAATGAACACCACTGATAAGCCCCAAGACAAATGTATCTCCAAATGACAGTGCATAAACCATGCCCCTATACATAAAAATGGTCCATCCGTGATTATACAACAGACTATAATAATTAAGAGATGAAATTTAGTTGAGATAATTACAGTCCAATGCCTTTCGGTGATCTAATTTAATTTACAAAATAGCCAAAAAATGTGTAGGTTTTGTATATTAAGTATAAATATACATATAGTATACATAAATATACCTATAATAAACATAATCAGTGTATATGTTTTGTATAATTAATTTTGGCCGACGGGTCAAAAATGAAAAAAAGCCCAATTAGTTTCTAATTTATTACCTGGATTGTCAGCAACGAATCGAATGACAGCCCATCCACCTACTGGAACCCCAATTGTGTTCATGTATGGTGGGTCCACCAGATTGAAGTTGGTTGTATCAGGATCATAGTTTCCGGCACCATAACCCACAACATAAAAGCTGTAGCCATGAAGATGAATCGGGTGGTTCTCCTTTGAGACAGTGCTTGTGTCCTGTAGGATCAGTTGAACCCTAGACCCATAGGCAAGGACATAGGTCCTCGTCCCGTTCAAAGAATTTGTGTCATTAGGAGGATTATTAGGTGCCCCATTCACAAAATCATAGAACTTCAGGGGTACCCCAGGAAAATCTTCTGTGAAGTACCCATTGATGTTCTTGTAGTAAGCTTCTAAAATTGAAGTGTTAGGCTTATAAAGCTGATGTTATTCATTGAAGCAGCCATGACTCCACCCCCTTTAGCTTGGCAATCTTTTGGGGGATTCTTGGACCAGCATTTTTGCACGTTTAGTCCAATTGTAACAAATAGGTTTCTATCAATCTCTTTAGGAACAGTGACAGGATTAAGACTCCTAAGCCTGTCCATGACTGTCTTAGCAGCGAGATTATCATCAAAACGCGGTAAAGCTGCAGGTAAACTTAAGTCGTTTGCTGTGGCACCAAAATACTGGAAGTAAGCTATTGATGTTATGTTTTGAAATGAGACATTCTTAGCAGATTGGTAAGGTCCAATGGCCATTGAATATCTTGCTATGGGTTTATCTGCTGTGACTAGGACATTTAGGGTTTGCCCCGGCCTGAGCATGACTCGGACCGTGGTTAATGGCTTTGTGTACTCTGCATCAACTTCAACAATTGTCAGTCTGTGATTTGCAATGGCAAAGAAATGCTCCTGGTTCAAAGCTGCATTGATTAACCTTAACAAGTATGTCTTCCCAGGAACCACATCTATTTTATAAATATCTGAAACAAATCATGACACATTTAGCATCCCAATTTATGTGATGCACTTTGCTTTTTAGTTTTGTCCAAAAGAGAATGATACATTTCTATATTTAGAAATAATTTAACTTGAAACTTCGTATTTTACCCTTAATGAGATGATTTATAACCACACAAGTATCTATGACTTGTTTTTTGACCACACGTTTCAAAAGTCTTTCTTTCTTAAACTTTGTGTCAAGTTAAAATGCATCACGTAAATTGGGACCAAAGGAATAACAAATATGATGAGTACTCATGGTGCAATGTTTGCCATTTCCCTTGTTCTTTGAGTTAAAAGTTGAAACTAAAAGTTGAGTAATGAATGTAAAAGTTTACCATTAGCAGAGCAATTATAATTAGGACCGGGTTGGCCATTGATGGTAAAAGCATCAGCTGGTGGCGGGGATCCACCACTAGCTAATTGCGTGCTCAATTTGCACCATATCTTTCATCCAATACTCTCCTGTATATTCCCGAGTTTCAAGAGTACCCAAAAAAGTTAGTTAGTGTATGTAAGTTAAACCTTGTAAGAAACTCTTTGTAATTAAGATTGTTTTCAGACTAGTTATTGAGAAAATCTTCTTAATAACATTCCTATTCTAAAATAGTATTTTAAGTTATTTATAATGACAATGTAAAGATTTTTTACACTAACGGCATAAATTTACGTGTTATAACTAATATTTATTATTTACTCTAGGTGATCAATCAACATTCATTAAATAGAGTTAATCTTTTAGTTGAAAAAAAAAGTTTTAACTTTTACACTGTTGACTTATATAACTTAAACTCTTTAGAAGAAAAAAAAAGATTACAATATTGAATAAATGTACCTAAAATAATGATATGCTCTTCGTAGGGGAACTTGAAAGGGTAAGACACGCCCTTCTTAGGGTAAACAACAATGGCACCATATACAGTGGCTTGAAGCCAGGAAACATGAGCATGCCAGGAAAATGTGCCCTTCTGTTGTACTAGAGTGAACACGTACGTGATGTTTTGTCCAGTTTGTATGGGACATTGTGTAATGTACGAAGGGCCATCGGACCAGCATGATAGCCTCTGCCTGATGAAATTTTGGGAGCTCAGTTTAGCTTAATTTGACATAATGTGAAAAAGAGATGAGAAATAACCAAAGAAAAAGGTATGTTGTTGTAGTTACCAGTGGATTGTAATATTGTATGGGGATTCATTGGTAACTCTGACGATAACTTTATCGTCTTCTTGAGCATAAACAACTGGCCGTGGATACATTCCATTGATGGTTGGAATGTCTTTGGTGTTACATAGCTTAGTAATGCTAGTAGTTTGCACCTGAAAAAGAAAAAAACAAGTGAGAATGAAGTACCATTTTGATAAAAATACCACTTGGTAAATAAAGAACTGCAAAAGTAGAATAAGAAGAAACCTTGAAATCATAGTATCTTGTTGATCTGCCTCCTCGCCGTTGTGATGTATAACCCGCAACATAGTTGTTGTGATTGTTACTGCAGAAAAACAAGTTTAAGAAAGAGTAAATGGACAGAGTGGTGACTAAGTTTGTCATGTTGAGATTAGAGAAAACTAGGAATTTCAAGGGGACAGGAGGAGAATAAAAGCAGATGACATGTTATAATACAAGTCTTGAATATATACAATGAAGAGAAATTATAAGATGTTGTCTAGATGTTTAATATTTGGTAGCTTCCATGATTCCTCCTCTCACATGGTTTTGTAATAATAAGTTGTTTGGGGATGTCTTTGTTCATATTATGCTCAGTGGTGAGCAAGAGTTTTGGTTTCTTTTCTTCTTTGTTCTTTCTTGCCTTTGTTTAATTAAGTATGCTCATTATAGTCCCTGAACATATACAGCCTTTAATTTTTCTTTTATACTAGTATAAATTATGAACGTGTTTTAGTTAGTTCTATATATACACTGAAGGTATAAACAATATTTACACAATTATGTCACCTGTAAGGTTATTAAAACATATTATAAATCTTTATGATAAACATTAATGGTCAGTAACCTGATGCAAAAGGTAACTTACATGTTATAATTGGTGATACTGCACTGCCGAATATTAAATGGTAGGGAAGTTCAAATATACCCCTTTACTTTGTTTTATTAGCCAACGTTATCCTTCGTTAGTGATTGTGAACAAATATATCGCTGCCGTTAACAAAGTTTACACCCGTATCCCTATTTGAATGGAAAACCCCAAATCAAATCAAATCAAATTACCCGATTTTAAAAAAATTACCCAATCCTTGCCCGACCCAGCCCCGATTTCATCTTCTTCTCCAAGAAGAATGCTCAAAATAATTGATCTTATCTCCTAATTATCAATCAAATTAGCTCAAATTTGAGATACAACTTTCTCACAACTTGTGAATAAATCCCAACCATCAATTTCTGCAAACAAAACATTGAATCAACAAAACTCATTTTCAAGTTTTTTCTTCAAACTTCGAACTTTAACAATCATTAATTGTTATCTAATAGTACATCGGTTCCATGACAAGGCACTAACAACACAAAATAACCAACATACTTGCAAAGATAAAAAACAAGAAAGCAAATGACTGCTCACGACAGAAGTATGAAATATTCATCGGTCTATTCGGTGTTTCATAGTATTGATATCTTCAACCGTTATATGTATTTTTGTTCATAATCATTAACGGGAGATAACGTTGGATAATAAAATAAAGTAGATGAGTATATTTGACCATTTCCCCTAAATTAATGTTAGAAGCAATGGAAGAAATAACATACGCATTGCAACCGAAAGTTGAATTGGTAGTTGATTTGAATAATTCAAGTTTGAGAAAATTATGTGGAATATTAGGGCAATGTGGTGTGTATTTTAAGATAAGGGGCGGATTAAGGCTTAACTTAAAAAAACATGCGTTTTTATGTGATTCCAACCCACTCCACCCCGCCGTATTGTCAGTCCGACTACTATCAATTTTGGTGTAAATAAGTAGTTTCTTCTCTTTGGCTATGATAAAACAATTGTATTTTATGTGGTTTCTAAATTTGTGTATTATATTTTAAGAGAATTATGAACGGTGTCCAAAGTCGCACCAAAAACTAACTGTCATAATCTAAACCCCTCATTCTTTTTGGCCAGAGGGTATCAATGGCGGAGCCAGCCTCACTTGACATCCCTTAAGTGGAGAATTACACTATGTAAATATGTAAAATTATTTAAGTATATTATACTATATGTTGTCTCCCCTCGATTTCTTCACATGATCACTATATGTTGAATTCCTTGACTTCTTTATGCAGTCATTTTTTTATATTTAATTTCCTTACTGAAAATTCTAGCTCCGCCACCCGTAAGAATATTAGCGACTTGTACAATGGAATGGGAACAAGTTGAACAAGGACAAAAATACTTGTACCAAGTAAACTTCGTACGTAAAGCTAGACAAATAGAGCTGTATACGTGACCATGCCTTGGTCCCCATATGATTCAATTGTATGAACTCCTCAGTATTAGTTTGATGGATAGTAGGACAGCGGAGTGAAGGGGTGGAGGTACAATGTTACTTGTGGGTTCATCTGAACTCAATAGCTTTGATTCAGACCTTATATATGTCACTATAAGAAAAAAAAACATTTGCCAACAACATTTTTATTGTCATATGTTAGATGTTATTGCCAAAAATACTTTTCGCAATTTGCATACCGTTGCAATAACTTCCGGTGCGAAAAAATTTCTCAACAATAAGTTTTTTTGTTGTCATTTACTTTTTTTTTAGAAACAATATATTTATTGTTGCTAAAGTTTTGTTGCCAATTTTATATTTTTTTGTAGTGTGTTAGAAAATTCATTAAATTATGTATAAATAGTTGATTTCAAACTCAGTAAATCAAATGAGTTATGATAGACTCCGAGCTTGAATGCATATAAAGTAAAAGTTATTGATCTGGTGGGAGTAGGGGTGTGTGTGGGGTTAAGAGGTTTAAAGAAGATGAAATTTGGCAACACGTGAGATGACAAGATGATTAGGGCAACTAAAAGAGGTCAAATTAAGCAAAGAAGAACGGTGCATGGGTTGTTTATGAAAGAAATAATTTCTTGATTATTTTCATTAATTGAAAAGCTATATATACAAGTTACATAATAGGAGAATCATATTCCTATTCTATTCCTAAAACCTTCTATACATTTATGGTAATACACTAATTATGGTAATACAATACTAATTATATTACAACCTTACCTAAACTAGGATACTAAATATTTATCATAAATTACACATAATAATCAGCCCATCCGAGGGCCAATCCGTGAGCATAACCGAGACCTAATATACACATGTATATTGTGTATATTTAACACCCCCCGCAGTCATAACGGGCGGTCTTCGAACGCTGAGACTGTCCCTAAAATCTTCAAAAAGGACCGAGGGAAGACCCTTTGTAAAGATGTTGGCAATTTGATATCTCGACGGGACATGGCATACGCGAACTTGACCACGGGCAACCTTTTCACGGACAAAGTGAATGTCCATCTCGATATGTTTAGTGTGTTGGTGCTGAACCGGATTACCAGAAAGGTAGATGTCACTAATATTATCGCAATATACCAAAGTTGCCTTCTGAATGGGACAATGAAGCTCCAAAAGCAAATTACGTAACCAACATGATTCTGAGACCACATTGGCTACCCCTCTATATTTAGCCTCGGCACTTGAGCGGGATAGAGTCGCCTGATGCTTCGCAGACCAGGAGACCAAGTTGTTTCCAAGGAACATACAATAGCCAGACGTAGACCGTCTAGTGTCTGGACACCCACCTCAATCAGCATCTATGTATGAGACAAGTGTGGATGTCGATGAAGGATACAAATGCAGCCCATAGTCTAGTGTACCCTGAATATACCGGATGATGCGCTTGAGTGCATTCGTGTGCTCAATTCGGGGATCATGCATGAATAAACACATCTGCTGGACATCATACGTAATATCCGGTGTGGTAAAGATAAGATACCGAAGGGCCCTTGCAAGACTGCGATAGCGGGTCGGATCCTCGTAAGGGACTCCGGCCGCGGCACCAAGCTTGGACTTGGTATCAACTGGAGTGGAAGTGGACTTACAGAATGACATCCCAGCCCTCTCGATGATCTCGACTACATACTTCCGTTGTGACAAGAACAACCCATCGGAATGACGAGTGACAACAATCCCTAAAAAATAACTCAAGGGGTCTAAGTCTTTCATAGCAAACTCGGAGCTGGGCATAGTCATGATGGAGTGGCGCAAGGCATCGGAAGAGGCAGTCAAGATAATATCGTCCACATATAACAGAATGTAGGCTACAGACGAATCACGACAGTAGATGAACAAGGAATTATTCGACATGCTGTGAGTGAACCCAATAGTTGAAATATAGTCAGCAAACCTTGTATACCAGGCCCGTGGAGACTGCTTAAGCCCATATAAGGATTTCTTCAATAGACAGACATGATGAGGATGGTTGGGATCCCTGAATCCCATCAGCTGATGCATATAGACAATTTCCTTGAGATCACCATGTAGGAAAGCATTTTTGACATCCAACTGATGAATAGGCCATGTCTTCGAAAGAGCCAAGCTAAGCACAATGCGAATGGTAGCCGGCTTGACCACCGGACTAAACGTCTCCCCACAATCTATACCAACCTGCTGAGTCTTACCATCACCCACAAGCTGCGCCTTATGTCGAGCAAATGAACCATCTGAATTCTCTTTATGAGCAAAAATCCACATAGACCTGATAACATTAATACCATATGGACGGGGCACCAAATCCCACATCTTATTATCAATAAGAGCATTATATTCATCAGTCATAGCAATTTTCCAATTCGGGTCGTTTAAGGCAGACACAGGATTACGGGGCAAATGGGATTTAGAGACATTAGAATGTAAATTAAAATGTCTTTTAGGTGTAACAATACCCCGCTGACTGCGAGTAACCGGTCTATGACTCGAGGAAGAATTGAGTGGATGTCGGGAATTTCTTTGGGCTCGGGACGGGACGTTGGCCGGCGGGCGGTGGGCTCTTGGCCCAACTCGGGAAGAAGTATCAGTGGCGGAAACAGAAACTGGACCAGTTCCAGTATTGGGCTGGACAGTCCCAATTGCTGAAATTGGCCCAGTGACAAAACTGGGCAGAGAGGACTGTGACGGGCCAGTGGGCCCGCTGGAGAATTTTGAGTGCGGGAGATGTCCGAAAAATGCTGAATAATATACGGGGATATTTGTTCATCCACAAAATTATACGAACTAGGCACGAGAGAATGACTTTTTGCAAATGGAAATTGGGATTCATAAAAAATTACATGGCGATTAATGATGATTTTATTGGAGGATAAATCAAAGCATTTATAGCTACGATTATTAGAAGGAAAATCCAAAAACACACATGGAGTAGACCGGGCCTGAAGTTTGTTAATTGTGATGGATGAAAATAACGGATAACATAAACACCCAAAAATCCGAAGATGAGAATAAGAAGGAGATTTATTATATAAAATCTGAAGAGGGGATGAATATGTCAAACCTTTGGAAGGAGTAATGTTAAGTATATATGTAGCCATTTGAAGAGCGTGATGCCAAAAATATTGGGTTACGGAAGCATGAATTAATAGAGTGCGGATAATGTTATTTATGGAACGAATTTTACGTTCGGCTTTCCCATTTTGTGAAGATGTATGGGGACAAGAAAAACGAAAATTTATCCCATTAGTAGCACAGAATCCCGAAACACCCCATTGTCATACTCTTTTCCATTATCACACTGAATATTTTTTATTTCACGGTCGAATTGGGTTCTGATGAATGCTCTAAATTTTAGGAAGATGGAAAAAACTTGAGATTTCTTCGCTATTGGAAATGTCCATAAAAATTTAGAATAATCATCCAAAAAAAGAACATAATACCGATGACCCATAGAACTAGGAACATGAGACGTCCATAAGTCGCTATGAATAATATCAAATGGCATTAAAGTATGAGATTTTGAGTCTACAAATGGCAACTTAACAATTTTTCCTAAAGAACAAGATTGACAAATTGGAGTACGACTCGTACCCTTACATGAAATAAAACTATTTTTATCTAAAGCTGACAAAATAGAGGACCCCGGATGACCAAGACGAGCATGCCACAAGGAAGGAGAGATGGCTGCAAAAACTGATGGCAGGGTTTGACTCGATGGACAGGGACTGGACGTGATAGGATAAAGATCTCCCCTACTATCACACCTCATGAGAGGACTCCCCGTCTTGAAATCATTTACAGAGAAACCAAATGAATCAAATTCAATAGAAACAGAATTGTCAGTAGTGAATTTACGGACAGAGACTAAGTTTTTAATCAATTTGGGGGTGTGTAGGGTATTTTTCAAGATAAGAGGGGGAGACAATGCTTTATGACCATAACCACAAATTGGAACATAATTGCCATTACCAACAATTATATCGCGAGGGTTGCTCAAATTGGAATAAGATGAGAGAGTACCTGAATCGGATGTCATGTGGGTAGTGGCACCAGTGTCCATAGACCAATTCGGGTCCGGTTGAGTCAAACCCAGTGTGTGCATCGCGACCTCGATATCTGTCCGAGTGGGGCCTGCTGCGTGATGGGCTTGCGGGGGCCGAGGCCCAAGCACCCCTGCTTGCGGTCTCGGCCCAGACTGCTGTTGGTCGTAACTGGACCAGGCCGAATTGGGTTTGGACTGCTGCTGGGCTTGCCACTGCTGCTGGGTTGGCCACTGTCGTTGGGAGGTAAACTGGATGGGCCCAAGCTGATGTTGTAGGGCCCACTGCCACTGCATAAGAGTCCACTATGGGCCCCAGAACTGTTGTTGCTGCTGCTGACCACCGCGAGGACCCCACTGCCACCACCATTCTGCCGGCTGCCGCCGTTGTTGCCGCCGCGGTTTTTGCCGTTTTTCTTATTTTCACCCTTTTTGCCGCCACCGTTGTTGCGATTTTGGCTCGAGTTGTTGGAACCGGTAGGATATACCGTGGACTCAATCATCATGACTACGGGACTAGTACCGGTAGCCGCTCGTTTCGCTATGCCTGCTTCTTCTAGTGTAAGCATAGAACGCGCCTGATAAAATTGCGAAAGCGGATTGCTTTGCCGAAGAAGTGTTCCCACACCACTATAGGCCTCGGAGAGGCCGGAAACCATTTGGAGGACCAAACGATCGTTCGAAACTGGCGCGCCAACGTTGCGAAGTTGGGCCGCCAATTCCTTTAATCTTTTGCAATAAGTCGAAACATTAGGGTAATCTTCCATATTGACGTGGGAGAAATCTGCTCAAGGGTAACGTCTCTAGAATTTTGATTATCTTGGAATATATCACGCAGTCTATCCCAAGTCGCCTGTGCCGTAGCGTCAGGCTCAATAATTGTTTGCAAAAGGTCGGTAGATATTGTGGAATATATCCACTGAAGGACGGTAGCATCAATAGTCTTCCACAACTTAGGATCATCCTCGCATTTTGGCACCTCCGTATCCTCAGGAGCCGCGGGGATTATGTGATGGATGACTTGATGCGATCGTGCGTGAATTTTGAACAGTTCGGCCCACGTCGCATATTGGACGTTTTTTATTTCAAGAACTAGAGGGATGTTATTCTTGATGTTAGAAACTGTAAGGGCCGGATGAAACATGTTCCGGTATGTAGACATATTGATAGAACAATATGTGATTGAGGGATTAGGGAGAAAATTTTGGGAAGAAAAGAGGTCTCGTCGGCACACAAACCGATAGCAAAACGTCTCGGAAGTCGACGGAAAATTTAGGAGAGTAGAGAGAAGATTTTAAGACCTAGACTCTTGATACCATGAAAGAAATAATCCCTTGATTATTTTCATTAATTGAAAGGTTATATATACAAGTTACATAATAGGAGAATCCTATTCCTATTCTATTCCTAAAACCTTATTCTATACATTTATGGTAGTACACTAATTATGGTAATACAATACTAATTATATTACAACCTTACCTAAACTAAGATACTAAATATTTACCATAAATTACACTTAATAATCAGCCCATCCGAGGGCCAATCCGTGAGCATAGCCGAGACCTAATATACACAATATACACATGTATATTGTGTATATTTAACCGTATAGGCCCTGTTTAAAGGAGACCAAAAGGAAAAAGATTTGATTGTATGGCCTTTTCACGACATTTTTTGTCACTCAAAATCATAAGCTATTTGTGCACGCCTTCTTAACCCTACCACTCTGAGTGACCCTAAATCATCCCTACAGCTATATTTCCCTCTTCCTAATGTTTTATTACTCTATATCTTTTAAATAATGAGTCAGACAATTGCATTTCCTCTTTTGCTTCTATTTTCTTAAAGCGAAACTCATTAAAAACTGTAAGGAAATATAAAGTAGAAATAGCATCAGATAACCACTTTTAGATACGCTTATCTAAATGATAGTTTTTATAATGTATTTAACGTTTAGCTAGAGGGGCAAACTTGAGACTGCTTTTTGTTCCTCTACTTCTTCAAAGCTTCATGTATGAAGTTTTGTACGTCAGAGCCTAATTAACCTCCCCCGAGGTCTGAAGTTTGAACTGCATTAAAAAGTTAAGACCTTTGATTTTGAAAGTTGTCCTGAGGTTTGAAGTTTGTTCCAAATGACTAAATATTAAATACTTTATAAATTTTAGCTATGTTTTATATAGTAGTCCTAAAAGCGTCTATTTGTGAACTTCACTCACAATAATTGTCAAGTATTAGCAAGCCCTATCACGACATGTCATCAACTAGACACTCACTTGGGGTGTCGGAAATTACACTCAATGACCTTGAGAATGGGTGATCTTGAACTTTTGAACTCCACTTATCTCATGGGCAAACCTTTAAGGTCAAAAGTCAAAAGTTTTGCATATCATGGGGCAAGCAAGGTCAAAAGTTCAAGACCACTCACCTCCAAAGTCATTCTTGTAAATCACCGTATGCATACGTATTAACTTAAACGGTCACAACCTATTAACTTAACTTAATTAATCTCTCTTTTTAAACATTGGTTATCTTACAATTCGTGCTTGGTAAGTGGATAAGAGTTAGCAAATAATATAGAAGAAGTTATGAACATCATGCATCAAGGCTTAAGGAAGAATTTAGGCTATGAATGGAAGATAAGTTGTACTTTCTGTATCTTGAACGTAAAATAAAAGAGTGCAATATATAGTATATCTCAATAAGACAATAATATTTTTGAGAGAAGTTTGGCTAATCCTAAAATCCGTTTGAGTGCTAGTCATGATAGTTATGGCTACAAAGTATCTAATTTCTTAAATTGAAACACGAAAAAATAGATGCATTAGTGACGAAATTGATCATGCAATCAACGGATGTAGAATAATCAATTACGTTAGTCACCAATTGTGATGTCAGAAATTAGTCGTAGTTTTCAATAAATCATCACTTGTCATAAAAAAACAAATTACATGTAGACATCTATTAATAAAAGATTGTATAATTTCGTAAAATTTTATGTAGCGAAAATTTATGGCTACGAAGTGTCTAATTATTTAAATTTAAACATGAATAGATGTATTAATGACAAAATTAATCATGCAATTAACGAATGTAGAATAAAAAATTATGTTACTCACCAGTTGTGATGTTAGGGATTAGTCGCAGCTTTCAATGAATCATCACTTGTCATAGAAAAAAATCAAAACTTTATGTAGCCAAAATTATGGCTACAAAGTGTCTAATTTCTTAAATTGAAACATGAAAAAATAGATGCATTAGTGACGAAATTGATCATGCAATCAACAGATGTAGAACAATCAATTATGTTACTCACTAGTTGTGACGTTAGGGATTAGTCACAACTTTCAATAAATCATCACTTGTCATAGATAAAAATCAATTGTCACAAAGTTGATAAATTATACCAAGAAATGCACTGCGGCATAAACAAAAATCATGTTATTAGAGAACCAATAACTTTAGATAAATATACATCCATATCAATATTGGAAGAAAATTGAATTATTTAAGATGTAAAAAAGGAACAAAAACTCGTTAACATTAGCGTATACAATCAAGAGAAAATACAACAAATCACAAGTAAAACCACAAATATTCAAGTACACCAATATATAGTATAGAACTTAGAAACCAAAGAATACATAATCAAATTTATAAAACTATAAGCGTCTAATATCAAGCGGAATCAAATCAATTTAAAATTAGACGAATTAAGCAACGTAGTTGATAACTTGATAAGCAATAGCGTTGTGGGCGTTGCGGCTAAACTCATTTTTACGTTCATTGTTAACATTCTTTTATAGATAATATTTTCTAACCTACAAACCAACTGCTAACTTGGAATCGTTAATTTCAAATAAGGAAGAATTACTTGGACTATATTATGGTTATTTTATATGTTTGCCAAAAAAAAAGACTTTTATGATAGTTAATATTTTGTCAAATATAACGGTGAGTTTTTCTTACTTTTCCAAAAATATTTGTCAAAGTCAAAAGGACTAAAAAATAACGGCATTTTTTTTTCACTTTTCCAAAAAATAAAATAGATGAAACATTATAAAAATAATTAAATAATAATTTGAGGATAATAGTAAATGATAATTTTGTCTATTGTAGAGTCTTTTAATGAAGGGCAAAAAGTTCAATCAATATTTTTAAGATATGCTTTTAATATAATATAGATAAATTATTATTTAATTATTATTCTTTACTAAAATTATGTAGGAAGTCCTAATATTAGGAATTTGAAATAGATATTGTTTGGGACAAATAGGAGTACTAGGTTTTCTCCTATTATATTTGCCGACGGTAACGAATTATGTCTCTTAGAATAGGTTTTCACATGAATTAAAGGATATAAAAATTAAGATATCCAAAGGATGATTTTCCATAAGCAACTTTAAATTTGATTCTATTTTTTTTATTCCTATAGGTTTAGTACTTGATTTTTTTTACAGTAATCGAGCCCTGCTTTATTTTTTGTTTTAATTTTGTATATTTCATTAGTCGGCAGAATAATGAGTATTGACTTGATTCTTTATAAATTTTATTTCAGATGAATACCAGAATCATCGCTTTCTTCTGATGGAAGTTGTCCTCGATCAAATAATTACGATGTTGATTAGTTGATTATGTAAAATATCAATTTAGTGGAAAAACTATCAATTTTAATTTTCTTTCACCGCAAATTTCAAATTATCATCTTCTATCCTACCATACTCCTTTTTGTTATTGTTCCTTGCAATTTTTGTCAAACTTTGTTAAATTATGTATTTCACAAGTTCCATGCTTATAAATAAGTCTTCAGTGATAATCGAGTTATTGAAGGTACTCGAAGATAGCATTACAATAAATTTTTTATTCTCAATTATGAAATTGTATTATTTTGGTTCTTGATATATGTATTTTGGATAAAATTTGTAGTTTGATTGTGTTGTAAAAATAATAATAATTTGTTATTTATAAACCACAAAGTGATATTTTCTTTCAATCACCCGTGATAGAGATTAAATGAATAGATGCAATTAGAGTCTCAATTTGAGATTGTAACTCCAGTCGTCGAAGGATGACTCCATTTGTACATGCTACAATCCTGGCACCTCTAGAAGGTTTGAAAGATGATATAATCGATTGAATCAACGAAGAAAGATGGTGACTACTTTTGCTTACAATTGGAACAACGTCAAGTCTACCTTATGAAGTTATCCATGTATAACATATAATTTGAGTTTTCTAACTTTGGAATTTTGTTTTTAATAATTTAAATTCTTTTTTACACTTTAGTTTAATATTTTGTAGCCGGATATTATATACTTTATGACCTAGAAATTTGATATGTTTTGGATTTTCAAAAAATAGTTCAATCAATTTGTAAGCTTAAGGTATTCTAGATTTTTTCTTGACAGAATACATAGATGGCACCCTAAACTATAGGTGGTCAGTGGGCCGGGATGAGTCGGGTCGGGACCAGCGGGATCGGGGCGGGATCGGGATAGGGGCGGGATTTATTTTTGCACTTAATTTAAAAAATAACATATATATTAAAAACTCAATAATTAAACAAGATAGTGTAATAAAAACATCCCAAGACTATTTTTGTGCCTCTTATATTATTTAATAGGCATATGGTTTTTTTTTTGTAATACAAATACAATTGTCAAAATTGCAAATTTGTGGTGTTGTTCAAAAGTTGCAAATTACATAGTAAAATTGCAATTAAAAAAATTACATTTTGAAAAAAACCTATTCTAGTTTTTTGATAATTTCTTGTGGTTCTTTGGTTGGAATTGGTATTTGTTGGTCAAATTGCTCCACGTCGCTTCCACCACCTTCGGATAAGATGTCGTTGTAGTTTTCGTCTTCTTCTTCATTGGTCTACGGTTGACCTCATCTTCTCCGCTCCGCTCGTATCCAATCTCTGAATAATACTGCAATCTCCAAGCTGTCTCCGGCTAATGAGTGTATGTGCTCTCCTATTTGATATCTGCCGGTAAAAAAAATGCTTTCAGACGCAGTTGAGTCATACTGTGGGCCTCACTCTGTCCCTCACTAGCGGGGGCACTCGGCTGGTACCCTCATCCGCAACCGCATTCAACACCCTCGTACTCTGGAACTTCTTCCTTAGTATATGCATTGCTGGAATCATAACCTCATGCTTATAACTCAACTCTAATGCACGATCTAGAGCAAAAAAGAGAGGTAACCATCCTAAATGCCTCATAACCTCATGTTTATAAGTGTGGTGCACAACACATCCCTAAACAAGACTCTACTAGGCACGACTTGTCGACTCCCTAGGACAAACCTGCTTTGATACGAAGTTTGTCATGACCCAAACTAAAGAGCCATGGCATGCCTCCAGACCTTACTTACCGAGCATCACTAGACATACATTCACCACATAATCATCAATAAAATAATAAGCTAAAAAGGTGCAAGATCGATAAGGCATATATGTATATACATAGAGGCTGGACATAACCGTACAAGCTGACAAGGCTACCATAGATGACTATACAACAAAACATAGGCTGAGGAGGCCACATAACATCTGACAGCAGCATAACTGTCTACAAGTCTCGACTGGAGTACGTGACATCATAAGGTTGGGATAAGGGCCCCGCCATACCCATATGCATATAAAAAATATTGTACCAAGACTAGACTGCAACTCTGGAACAAGTAGAGTGGTCCAATATGAGCTGAATAGGAAACCTACTAGTCCGGTTTGTCTCTCTGTTTACCTGAACCTGCAGGCATGAAACGCAGCGTCCCTCATCAAAAGGGACATCAGAACGAATAATGTACCGAGTATGTAGGGTATGAAAACAACATGAGACAATAGAGAATCAACATCTACTGAATGCCTTTGAGGCCATAATATGCAGAAGTATCATACATGTGCGTATATAATGTCTGGTCATACATATATATGCATATATAACTCCATCAAGCCTCTGTAGGCATAATCATCATCATATACCAGCTGATCAGGTGGTGGTGCATATATAACACCTTCCCTTTTTCCCATACCCTATACATATGTATAATGCATACCATATAGTAGCGTACATAATGCATTTGAGGTCAAGGTTTATACATGTATATAATGCATGAATGATAATAAGACACTATAAGTCTGTCGGAGTGATGTAAGGTCGTTGCACCTCCGATTAATATTATGGAACTAACATATAAACAGACCTTTCATTGTGAGTCAATAAGACAAGATATACATGAATCAACAAACTTCTTCAATATAATGAAGGACATATACATTTCTAGCTTTCAAGAGTAAAGTTACTTTAGACGGACATTCGTTTACGTTCGTTTACATATGGGTCATGCCCAAAGAAGGAAGAGTTAGCCTTAACATACCTTTAACGTGGAACTTCTTATTATAACATGGGGAGAACCTCCCCTATGCCTTATTCTTGATTCAATCTTCAAATGACTACGGCGAGTCAATCCTTCCAATAGATGTCTAACCTTTGTTGTCCTCTTTCGAATTTTTCGTCATTTTACTTCACTACGAAGAGTACTTCAATTCACTTTAAATAGGACCTGTTGCAGCACATATGAAACAACATTAATTTCGACCGAATACACCTCATACTTGGTATAATTTCCAAAGAGATGTGATGTGTAATTATCCTTATTTATAGTGGAGGATGTTGTTGTCCTCAATTAGAAATTCTTCGACTAATATAAGACAAAAAAGATACTATATGTATAGATTCCCCATAAGAAAATATTGTTGCCCTTTGAAATTTATTCAATTCCTTCTCTATGAAGTTGAATGGGATCATAAATGTCACCCCATTTCCTTTACACGTGTCATTTATAGTCCAAGCTCCTTAATACTCATCATTTAATGATTCCACCTCAATCTTATGTGCAAACACTTATTTCACTTGTTGTCCACTTTCCAAATCTTCACGTGGACATTTTATGTCCACATAATATTTGCTAAATTCTCTTAATATATTTCTCGATCTCAATTCACTTAAATAGTTGTTATTTTCAACACACTTCATATATACTCTTTATCGTGATAAGGTGATATAGCACTAGTCTGTAGCCTACTTTTCCAAACACCAATATTATATCCAATCATCGTCGACACACCTTTAAATCTAAAATCAATTCGGGTCTTCATCTTGTTATACACCGAACTCTTTATTTGCATACATGAGTATGACCAAAATTATATATGGTCTTTATACTTGTTCCATATTCTGAACTTCGACTAAATTTATTTTCTCCGATTCGGTTAACCTCTAATCTCAACGTAACCTTTTCAACATTGTTAGAAATATTCTATAACTTCACGAATGACCTCAATCCCTTTAAACTCACGTGTATTTACCATGACATATCCTAAATCTAAAGTACGGGGTGTTACATGAACACTTCTATAAAAGAAGTCAGTATTTCACATTCTTTAACACAAAATTATGAAAATATCGATAATCGCGGAGGTAAAGTTGCTATATCTTTAGTTTATTCTTGAAGTTATCTAATAATAGATTATCATTTTTGATAGGCAATTGCAAATTGAAATATTTTCAGATTTTTATTTGTAATGTATTATACACAATTATCAATTTTAAATTGACTTTTTTGTACATATTTTGGTATCAAATGAGGTACGCGTATTGACCACGCGCAAAGCGCGTACACTAAACTAGTATGTCGTAATAGCCATTTGCATATTATTATTTTTTACTTATTAATTTCATTTTATTGTCCTCTAACTAAACATCTTAATTAGGAAAAATATAAACTTTTAATGGTGTCTTTTTTATAATCTATTTTAAAGGAGCTTGTGGACCCCATGAATCCACTTTTCAAATAACAAACTAACCTCACACGAGCAATGTTTGTTATGCGATTCACAAAGTAAAATTTCTCATATGTTATTGAAAGAATTTGATTTTTGGTCCCTATTCCCTTCCAAAGAGGTTAGTAATATACTTATCTTACAAACATGATCCTAGGATAGAATTAAGGTAGTAAATAACTAATTATACACCTACCATATACAAAAGATAATTAAAGATTATGCCATATTTACAAATATTCTATCACACCCCCCACAGTCGAAGCGGGAGGTTGTCGTATGCCGAGATTGTCCCGAAAATCTTCAAATAGAACCAATGAAAGACCTTTTGTAAAAATATCGGTGATCTGATAGCGTGAAGGGACATGTACGACATGTACTTGTCAACAAGTAACCTTTTTACGGACAAAGAAAATATTCATCTCAATATGTTTAGTGCGTTGATGTTGAACTGGATTTCCGGAGAGATATACCGCACTAAAATTATCACAATAAACTAATGTCGCCTTCTGAATAGGACAATGGAGCTCCAGAAGAAGGTTTCATAGTCAACAAGACTCAGAAACCACATTGGAAACTCCTCAGTACTCAGCTTCGGCACTGGACCTAGACAAGGTAGCTTGCCGTTTGGAGGACCAAGAGATAAAATTGTCAACGAGAAAGACACAATAACCAGACGTGGAGCGTCTGGCATCTGGACATCCACCCCAATCTGCATCTGTTTAAGAAATGAGGGTGGTTGTCGAAGATATATATAGATGCAAGCTATGATCGAGAATGCCCTGAATATAGCGCATAATGCGTTTGAGAGTGTGCATGTGATCCTCCATCGGGTTATGAATGAATAGACAAATCTGCTACACAACATAAGATATGTCGGGCCTCGTGAAAGTAAGATATTGCAGGGCTCCTGCAAGGCTGCAGTAATGTGATGGATCAACATATGGTGTGTTGGAAGTAGCACTCAACTTCGGTTTAGTATCAACTGGTGTAGAAGACGACTTACAAGAGGACATGCCAGCCTATTCAATGATCTCTTCTGTATACTGTTTCTGAGACAAAAATAAACCACATGCATAACGTGTTACAACTATTCCCAAGAAATAACTCAATGGACTCAGATCTTTCATAGCAAATTCTGAGCTAAAAAGAGACATGATAGACTTGCGAAGAGCATCAGAGGAAGCAGTTAAGATAATATCATCCACATACAGAAGGATGTAAGCCATATCATTACCGTGACGGTATATTAAGAGATAATGATCAGACTTGTTGTTAGAAAACCCAATAGTAGGAACATAATCTGCAAACCTCTTGTACCAGGCCCGAGGAGCTTGTTTGAACCCATACAATGATTTCTTCAGTAAGCATACATGATTAGGATAATTGGGTCTCTATAACACATGGGCTAATACATGTACACCGTTTCTTTGAGTTCTCCATGGAAGAATGTATTTTTCACATCAAGCTGATGTAGAGGTCATGCCTTATAGAGAGCTAGACTTAGTACCGTACGGATAGTTACTGGTTTGACCACTGGACCGAAAGTCTCACCGCAGTCTATGCCAACCTATTAAGTCTTTCCATCACCTATAAGATGATCTTTATGCCTCTCAAACGTACCATCTGACTTTTCTTTATGACTAAAAATACACATAGACCGAATCACATTAACCGCAGGAGGACGAGGCACCAAATCCCAAGTCTTATTATTAATAAGAGCATGTCTTATTATAAATAAGAGCATTATATTCATCAATCATAGTCATTTTCCAATTCGGGTCATTAAGGACAGACATAAGATTATGAGGTAGATGTGATTTGGTAACATAGGTATGAAGACCGTATTTTTTGTTTGGTTTAAAAATCTCATGTTGACTATGAGTGACTAGCCTTTGGGCTGGAATTAAATTTAGTTGGACAGGGGAGGTGGTAGTGGGCTGACTCGTGATGGGTCCGAAGGCCGAGTAAGAGTGGAATGGACAGCCCGAGAGTGGGCCTTCAGCCAGTGGGCTGCCAGGTATTGGGCCTCTCGGCAGCAGACTGCCAGAGAGAGGTGCCGCGGGGCTGGTAGATAGTAGGCTCGGGTGAGTAGGCTGTGTTGGTTGGGCTCGGATAGGAGGTAGTTGGGCCGAGTCGCTGGGATGAACTGGAGTGGCCGAAAGGGTAGGCGAGCTGGGGTAAGCTGGTAGGCCGGTTTGCGAGGCCAAATAATGGACCAAATACGGGGACATGCTATCATCAAGAAATTCATAAGTATGAGGCAAGGAAGAATGCATTTTAGCAAAGGGAAATTTGATTCATCAAATACTACGTGGCGACTCACGATGATTTTATTAGAGGATAAATCGTAACATTTGTAAACACGATGGTTTGATGGATATTCCAAAAAAATATACGGAGTAGAACGTGGTTGAAGCGTATTGATGGTAGTAGATGGAAAAAGAGGATAGCATAAGCACATGAACACCCATAGATGAGAGTAAGATGGGTCCCTTTGGCATAGAATTTTGAGAGGGAATTGATAGGCTAATTGTTTGCTTGGAAGTATGTTGAGAAGATATGTTGCCATGTGTAATGCATGATGCCAAAATGATGGTGGTAGGGAGGCATGGGCAAGTAAGGTTCTAACAATGTTGTTAATGGTTCAGATTTTTATTTCCGCTTTTCCATTTTGAGATGAGGTATGTGGAAAAGAGAGACGAAAAGATAAACCATTATCTTTGAAAAAATCCCAAAATGGCCCATTATCAAATTCTCTACCATTATCACATTGAATATTTTTAATGTTTCATTCAAATTGAGTGCAGATGAATGCTCTAAAGGAGAGAAATGTGGAAAAACTTGTGACTTTTTAGACAAAGGAAATGTCCACAAAAAATTAGAGTAATCATCCAACGGAATAAGATAATATCGATGTCCCGAAGAGCTCAAAACGGGAGATGTCCAAATATCACTATGGATAATATCAAAAGGCATAACAGTGCATGAATTAGAAGTAACGAAAGGCAATTTAACATATTTTCCAAGAGGACATGAGCGATAAATATGAGAATTTCGAGTTCTAATACACTAAATAAATTTATTTAGTCTAAGGGAGGCAAAAATATGTGCTCCCGGATGACCCAAACACTCATGCCATAAAGAAGGTGCTAATGCTGCAAAAGTTGATGGTAATTTGGCTAGATGTGTGGTGGTAGTGGTGATTGGATATAGCTCACCTCGACTATCACATCTCATTTGCCGCATCCCCTTCTGAAAATCCTTCACGAAAAAACTAAAAGGATCAAATTCAATAGAAACCGAGTTGTCACTGGTAAATTTTCTAATCGAAACCAAGTTTTAATCAATTGAGGAGCATGAAGGACATTTTTTAAGGTTAAAGGTGGGTTCGGATGGGGGGGGGGGGGGAAGCTTGTATTACCATAACTACGAGTTGGAATTGAATGACCATTTCCGATGATTATACCACGATTATTGCTCAAATTAAAATAGGATGAGAGATTACCTTATGAGGTTATATGAGACGTTGATCCAATGTCCATGTACCAGTTTGCATCGCGTGGATTGAGCCCAAGAGTGTGTGCATTGCAACCTCGATGTCGGTTGGTGTGGCTATTGCATAATGGGTCTGCTGCTGTTGAGGGTGCGACCCAAGAAAGCTAGCCTACTGCTGTGGGCCATTTCTCGGACTGGGCCTGACCCAAGGTGCTAAAGGAAAAGGGCACGGGGGGATAGCCCAAGGCCACTGCCAAGGATATTGTGGCAGACCACTTTCTCACTGGGCCCACGGCTGCCATGTCTAGCCAGAGCGCTGCTGGTGGCTGCCGCCCCTGCCACCTTCGCCACTCTGGTGGCCACCACCACGATTTTTACCACTATTGTTGTCGTTTCATCCCTTTTGACCACGGTTTGGTGGCATATTTTCAAATTGTGAAGAGTTGTCATCGAACTCCGTATACGGAGCGGCGACCATGGAAGAATTAGAAACGGTGGCTGTCTTTTTGGCAAAACCCGCTTCTTCTAGTATTAGCATAGAATGGGCTTGGTAAAAGGGTGAAAGAGGGTTGCTTTGACGGATGAGTGTACCAACACCACTATACGTGTCAGTGAGGCCAACAACCATTTGTAAAATGAGACGGTTGTTAGTCACCGGCGCTCCGACATTCTTGAGTTGATCCGACAAATCCTTGAGCCTTTGAAAATATGCAGATGCATTGGAAAAATTTGTCATGTCAGTGGTAGAGAATTTTTGCTCAAATGTGACGGCACGAGAATTTTTATTATCCTGGAATGTGTCACGTAATCAATCCCAAGCCTCCATTGCCATGGAGTCGGGTTCAATAATTGTATGCAACAAGTCACTCGAAATTGTGGCATAAATTCACTGGAGAACCATTGCATCGAGGGTCAACCATAATTCCTTTTCATCATCAGTTGTCGGCACCTTCTCCTTGCCATTTTCCGGTGGAATTATGTGATGGATAACCCGGTGTGACCTAAAATGAATTTTGAAGAGCTTCGCCCATGTCGCGTAATGGACGTTCTCCATCTCAAGAGTGATGGATATATGAGACTTGATGTTTGAAACAGCAAGGGCTGGATGAAAATTTGATTTCGATTCAGACATGGCTGACGGGACAGAGAAGATGAAGGGATAGAAGGTGACGGCGGAGCAACACCTAGGGCACGGCAGAAGGTGTGGAGAAGAGGAAAGCTGTCCTAGAATCTGATACCATGAAAGAATTTGATTTTTGATCCCTATTCCTTTCCAAAGAGGTTAGTAATATACTCATCTTACAAGCATGATCCTAGACTAAAATTAATGTAGTAAATAACTAATTATACACCTATCATGTACAAAAAATAATTAAAGATTATGCCATATTTACAAATATTCTATCAGTTATCTATATTATATTGGCAATCAGGCCAGAGGAAGGACAAAGGAACTAATTGTTACAAACTAACTTATAATAAGTCTGCAAAGAATATTTCAGAAACCACCAAGAAATCAAATCCCCACTCTTGAACAGAAGATTAATTTGCAAAGAAGGCAATCTATGACAAGTGAGGGTACGCATCTCATTTTAGTTTTTGATAAAGGAATATAATCTTATTAATAGAAGCATCCAGGGGATACAAATGAGTAAAAAAGATCAGTATCATTCCTGTCCAAAATTTAAGGAGCTAACAGAAAAACTGATTTACATCATTTACAATATTAAGATTGCACCAGCAAAAAAGGTCCAAGAGACATCTAGCTTTACCACTTACTCTTGAGATGGGATGAATGTGATCCCTTCACCTTTAACTAGAAGTCTCGGGATCACATCTAATGATATAAAATGTGTCCAATCCAGCACGGACAAAAAATAAAAAGGAAAAATATCAATGGCAAAGAGTATAATTCAATTGGTTACATACAAAATCATGATAAAATCTCTGCTATTTCCAAAAATGATCTTTAGGTTAAATACTTGGTTATTTCCATTGCCACAGTACAGAAAAATTCAGGGCACACACTGATCATACCAAACTGCAACAAATAGAAAACAAACTCTAGGTTATTCTGATCAATCACTAATCTCTACAAAACCATGCGGACATTTACCCCATCCTCATTTACATAGGGGGAAACAAAAAATTTCATCTCTTCAAATCTATCAGGGAAGGGTTAAATTTATCTCTTTACTATCAGAATTTGATCAATTTTGTCATCCGTTAGACTTTTGGTTTAATATTACCTGTTAAGAGTCCACATCGAAAATAGAATGGGAACATGGACTCCTTATATGGACTTGGACAATACTCACCTTACAAGCTAACTTTTGAGGTTGAGTTAGGCCCAAGATCCATTCTTTTCATGGTATCAGAGTCAGACCCATTCCAATTCTATGTTCACCGATGTTGGGTCCCCAAATTATATTGTCCACGCTCCAGTTAACGAGGTCTAGGCGTGCGGGGAGTGTTAAGAGACTCACATCGGAAATTGAATGGGAACATGGACTCCTTATATGGACTTGGGCAATACTCACCCTACAAGCTAACTTTTGGGGTTGAGTTAGACTCAAGATCCATTCTTCACATTACCCTCGCCCGTTAGGAAAAAACTTGGTTTTCGCCCTTAATCCTTCGCGGAGCTTCCACTAATTTTAAATAATAATCAAAAGTTGAGTGGTAAATTTAAACCTTTTTTTCTCGAAGAACTTGAGCATGTGGAACCCACCCATTCTGCGTTGGAGTTTGGTTAATGGTACAAAAATACGAGACAATTATTTAACAAGGGTATATATCGATCAAAAACTTAATGAAGGACAACGTCAAGCAATTTCGAATAACACGATCAAATCTGAAACTTTGTCCAATCCATCCACAACCAAAAGCGGATGCAACGTTGCACTAGATTCATCTGAACCAATACTTTCCACGCAGAGCATAAAAACCTGTGTAAAAGTTCACTAATATTGTAACAAATAGTATGTCTGAACCTATAATTTTAAAGATACAATAGGTTCAAGTTAAGAATCTTAAATCTTGAATCCACCTTGCCTCGCCTCTATCTACGACCATCTTCCTACCAGCTTTTCTCATGCGCATAGACATATCCACACGTCAATAATAAATCAAATCAAGAAGAAGGAAACTTAGAAGGGGTAGAAGGGTGGATGAAAGAAGCTTGTTTGGTCAATAAAAGAGGTCGATCTTTTGCTTCTTCATCGTCGTCTTCATCGTGCGAGGTGCTAATGGTGATACACGCGCAGCGTTCAAGGGAGGCAAAGAAGGCCGATGCCAAACTCGTCCCTATCCTGTTAGCCATTTTATCCAATTTGTCGCAAGAAACGAAGCTGCAATTTTTCTGCTGCGGCATGGCAAACGTTAGTAGTATATGCTTAATTTTAAACAAATAGTGTTTGATTGAAAGAAAGATCCAAACGAACCACCAGATAATATGGTGGGATGGATTGAATCTTTCTATCTAAACAAAAAGTTTTGTGTTTGTCTTTTGGAAATGGAAAATTTATGGATAAAGAATGCATCCCCTTTAATAGGTCTCACGAGGTGTGGATGCGGATTAGTCGAGAAGGCAGTAAATTTTGAGAATGGCTAAACTAAAAAAAGGTATGAAAAGAAAAATTAAAGGACATAATAGCATGTGTCATTGCCCGGGGTGGGTGACAGAAAAATTATATTATATATAAGGTTACAATTATTTTGCCATAAGAGATTATAAAAGCGCTTTGCCATAAGAGATTCCAGTGGCTTTTGTTCATTACAAGCGCTAACGCAATTATAGAATTATCAGTTCTTTCCTTTCCCTTATTCAAACCGCTACAACAGACATGGATTTCCTTCATAAGTTTTCTGAATTTCTTCTCCTCAACTGGATGGTACAAATTTTGTATATTTTTCTTTCAACTTCTTTAAACAAAGTCCATCAGGAGAAGATGATGAATCTGATATCTCCCACTTAGAGAGCACTACTAAAATCAAAATATTTTGGGAGAGAAGTGATCGATTGCCACACAACAATTTACCGTGGCACATAGCTGCAAGAATGCTGGATATAATGAGAGTGCTTGTAGATAAACAATAAATTATGTTACGTCAAATATGTTCTTGTGCTAATAGAATTGCCAATGAACCATATAACAGAAACAAGAAATTACTTCCCATGAAAGTTTATATTATTGTTCCCGTTATTTACTCTTTATAGAAGAAATTAAGAGAATTCCTGTCGAAGAACGGTGGAATCCTCACTACTTTCTTCTACAAAGTTAGTAACGGGAACGTTAAAACTTTCATTTCATCGAGAGTATTTTCGTGTTTCTAAGGTTTATTGACAATTCTATCAGCACGAGATCACATTTGACGTAGCATCATTGGTTGTACAAGCACTCCCATTATATCCAACATTCTTGCAACTGTGTGCCACAGTAAACTGTTGTGTGGCAATAATCACAGTGCGATCCCGAAATATTTCGGTTTTTAGTAATGCTCACTAAATGGGAGATATCGGGTCCAATTTGATGAAGAACTGATCATAAGGTGTTAGTTCAACGCTACTTGTGTTAAAACCCTATCTTAGTGGGCATTAAAATAATCACCTCTTGCATAATCTATAACACTGATGGACTTTTTTCTAAAGAAGTAGGTTCTTTAAGTTGATATATTGTATAGAAAGTTTTGTTGGAAATTTACTAATGTGGAATTAAGTATATTCCATTATTTATGACTCAAACAATTGGGGCCTCGCACGTCGGAAACGTCGTTTCCACACACGTGCACACGTAGTGCCAAGTAACGCAAATTTCATTAGTGAAAGAGATATTGGTACGTATGTAATACGTTTGAGACATAGAATGATGGACGGTTATTGGCCAAATGACAAAGTATTCCACGTTGGTAAACGAAGGAAAAAGTGTACAAAGTGTAAGATGAAACGAGTCGGAAATCGCCGCGGAGCCGTGAAGGGCCGAGGCGCCGCTGCGCTAATTCACAGAGTCGCGGTGCTTCAGAGGCAGAATGCCGCGACGGGAAGTTGGAAAGTTCTGACCTTTGGGCTGGTTTTGGAGCATTGAATCTCCATTACTTGGCACATGAATTCAGCCATTATTTGGCTGAATGTAACCCCTCAGTAAGTGTCATTACATTGGTTATTGAAGGCCATTAGTTGTCTAGTTGAGGGGTCATCTCCTTACACTATAAATTGAGGCCTTTGGCTCAATTGTTGAACACTACATTTAGAAATATTTATAGAATTTTCTAACATCTTCTTCTTCCTCTCTAGCAAGTTCACTACACTCAAAGTTCTTCAAGAGTAACACTTGAGTTTCCTTTGCTCAATTGTTAAGTAACTGTTGTATCTTGGGAGACTATTGCCCGACAACGTAAAATGAGATATACGGGGCAATCTTTTCTTAAAGACAGAGTATCATCACTCAACTCAGCAAATCACACAAGGAGTTTGTTTCATTCTTGATTTCCAGTTTTGTTGTAATATTTAGTTTATCCTTTCTAGCAATTGTAATATTTACTTACTTCCCGTTCCCTGCAATTGTTGTATCACACAATTTTAAGACAAGATTTGTTGTAAGTGCTTAGAAAGATGACTGGAAGAGAATAACTCGCTTCTGATTCTGCTGCTGCTGCTACTCAAGGCAACCCCTCTGCCTTCCCCACTGCTCAAGGCACACCCGATGCCTTTCCGGCTGCTCAAGGGAACGTTGTCGTTCCTCTACTCGCTGGATTCCACCATGAACACCCTGAAAAGTTCATGGGCTCCAACTTCAAGAGATGACAACAAAAGATGTTATTCTATCTGACTGTTATGGGAATGGCTCATTTCCTAACAGAAGATCCTCCACAAGCTGGAGATGAAGTGGACCCTTCGTCTACTGAAACGAATGAAGGGGGCCAAGGTATCCATGTCATTAGTGGCATGAAGATTATTCTTGATGCATGGAGTCATAGTGATTTCATGTGTAAGAACTATATTTTGAACTGCTTGTCAGACCCACTTTACACGGTGTATTGCACTGTTGGCACTGCCAGAGTTATGGGAGAAGTTGCAGAAGAAGTACAACGCACAAGATGCTGGTACAAAGAAATTCATCGTTGGGAAATTTCTGAAATTTCAAATGGTGGATAGTAAAACAGTGATGTCCTAAGTCCAGGAATTCCAAATGATTCTACATCACCTGGATTTGGAAGCTATGAAACCAAATGAGCAGTTTTTGGTTGCATCACTGATTGAAAAGTTACCTCCCTCGTGAAACTAGTTTATGAGTTACTTAAAAACTCAAGACAAAAGAGATGACCTTTGAAGAACTTATTATCAAACTCCAGATTCAGGAAGATAATAAAGGCCTTGCCTAGGGGTAAACAACCCGCTGAGGCAAAGACAAATCTGGCTGAAGCCAAAGGGAACCCAAGCAAGAGGCACAAGTTCTAGAAAGACGGCAAGACCCAAGTAGTGGAGAAGTTCAAAGAAAACTGTCACCACTGTGGGAAACCTGGTCATATGATCAAGGACTGCCGCAAGCTTAAGACTGAGCAACAAGAGAAGGTCAAGGCTAAGGGAAAGACTCAGGCTAACGTCGTCAAAGATAGGCTTCTAGATGACATGATTAAGGAGTTCTCAGCGGTGGTGCTTGAAGCAAACCTTGTTGAGAATCCCATGCAATGGTGGATGGATACGGGTGCTACAAGACATATCAGTTCCAATAGAGATGCCTTCTCCACTTATACACCAGTTACAAATAAGAAGTTGTTCATGGGTAACAACGTTTCCTCTGACGTGCTGGGGGTAGAAAAGGTAGTCATGAAGATGACTTCTGGAAAGGAGCTCACTCTAAAGGAGGTGATGCATGTCCTTGAGATTATGAGAAATTTAATTTCAGGTCATTTATTGGTTAATGCTGGTTTTAGGCTAGTGTTTGAGTCCAATAAATTTGTAATCACCAAGAATGGAACGTTTATGGGAAGGGGCTTCATTTGTGAAGGCCTCTTCAAAGTTAACGCCATGTCTGTATTACGTGCAAGCAATAGTATTGAAGATTCTTCTTACTTGCTTGAGTCCTCTAATTTATGGTATCATAGATTAGGACATATTAACTACAAGTCTAGCCAAAGGTTGGTAAAGTTGGAGTTGTTGCCGTCTATCGATGTAAACCCTCAACATAAGTGTGAGGTGTGTGTAGAGGCAAAACTCACAAAGATTCCTTTTCAATTCGTCGAAGGGAATACCGCTCCTCTAGAACTTATTCACACAGATATATGGGATTTGAAGTTTGCACAAACTAGAGGGGGAACAAGTATTTTGTGACATTCATTGATGATAGCACAAGGTATTGTTACCTTTACTTGTTGAAAAGTAAAGATGAAGACTTTGAAGCGTTCCGACGTTACAAAGCAGAAGTTGAGAACCAACTAAGCATGCAGATTAAATCCATTCGTAGCGATAGAGAGGGAGAATATGTAACGTCATTTGAGGAATATTGTGCCGAATCGGGCATTGTTCATCAAACGGCGGCTCCATACTCACCTCAGTCGAACGGTGTGGCGTAACGTAAGAACCGCACATTGCAGGAAATGATAAATGCCTTGCTCATCAATTCCGGTCTTCTCCAAAACATGTGGGGAGAAGCCGTCCTTACCGCTAATACAATTCTTAACAGAGTCTCACATAAAGGTAAGGACAAAACTCCATATGAATCATGAAAATGAAATAAACTCACCTATAAATATTTAAAGGTGTGGGGTTGTTTGGCAAAGGTCTAAGTACCCAAGCCAAAACAGGTCAAGATTGGGCCTAAGACTGTAGATTGCATTTTCATCGGATATACAAATAACAGTAGTGCTTATCGCTTCTTAGTACATAAGTCAGATATTCCAAATATCCACTGGGGTACAATCATAGAATCAAGGAATTCTCAAATCTTTGAGGATACTTTTCCTAGAAAGGAAAAAGACATAACCTCTCGCAAACGAAGTTATGAACAAAGCTCTCAGGAATCGGGAGTCGTTGGCTGCCCGGATCTAGATGGTTCAGATCTAGTGGACTTCGAAGTGGCTGAATATCCGAAAACTAGTGTTCCAGATTCTCAAAACTTGGAGACTCCAGAGATGGAACCAAAGCGAAGTAAAGGGGCCAGGAAGGATAAATCCTTCAGTCCTGAAATATCCGAAAACTAGTGTTCCAGATTCTCAGAACTTGGAGACTCTAGAGATGGAACCAAGGCGAAGTAAAAGGGCCAGGAAGGATAAATCCTTCAGTCCTGACTTTGTAGCTTATATGGTTGATGACGAACCAAGGACAATTACTGAAGCATTGTCAACTCCAGAGGCACTGCTCTGGAAAGACGCTATTGAGAGTGAAATAGACTCCATCCTGCATAACCATACTTGGGAATTGGTTGAGCTTCCTCTAGGAAATAAACCGTTGGGTAGTAAATGGATACTCAAATAGAAATATAAAACAGATGGGTCTATAGATATGTATAAGGCCAGGTTGTTAATCAAGGACTATCGGTAGAAGAAAGGCCTTGACTATTTTGACACGTACTCCCCAATGTCTTGGATGACGTCCATACGAGTATTCATTGTGATCGCAGCGTTGCGTGACCTTGAGATACATCAAATGGATGTCAAGACAACCTTCCTAAATGGTGTTTGGAAGAAGAAATTTATATGGAACAACCCGAGGGGTATGTGGTTCCAGGGCAAGAGAAGAAAGCATGTCGGCTTATCAAATCTCTGTACGGGCTGAAACAAGCCCCGAAGCAATGGCATGAAAAATTTGATAGTACTCTACTATCGAAGGGTTTCTCCATTAATGAGTGTGATAAATGTGTCTACATGAAAGGTAATTCTGACTCGTTCGTCATGATATGCATGTACGTAGATGACATATTGATCACATGGAGCAGTCCTAGCTTGATTCTAGAGACTAAGAACATGTTGAAACAATGCTTCGACATGAATGATATGGGTATCGCAAATGTCATATTATTGATAAATATCTCTAAGACGTCTGACGGACTGGTCTTATCTCAGTCTCACTACATCGAGGATGTGTTGAGAAAGTTCGAGATGTTTGACAGTTCGCCTATGAAGTCACCAATGGATAGAAATTAAAAGTTTGATAAAAATCGTGGTGCACTCGTATGCCAGGAGCAATATGTAAATGTGATTGGGAGTTTGATGTACATAACAAACTGCACCCGACCTGATATTGCTTATGCAGTTAATAAGTTGGCTAGGTTTACGCGTAATCCGAGCAATGATCATTGGAAGGCGTTCAATCGGGTACTACGATACCTGAAATATATGCTAACTTACGGGTTGCATTATTTGAGATATCCAGCTGTACTAGAGGGGTACAGTGATGCAAACTGGATATCTGATATAGAGAACACCAAGTCCACCAGTGGGTATGTATTTATAATTGGTGGTGGGGCTATGTCTTGAAAATCCTCTAAGCAAACTTGCATAGCCCAATCCACGATGGAATCGAGGTTTATCGTTTTAGACAAAGCAAGAGAAAAAGTTGAGTGGCTTCACAACTTCTTAGAGGATGTTCCTTGTTGGGACACACCCGTACCTTCTGTAATGATCCACTACGACAATCAGTCGGCTCTAGGAAGGGCACGGAGTTCTATGTACAACGGCAAGTCTTATCGTATTCGACGGAGACATAGGACGGTTAGGCAGCTGATCACCACGGGTATAATATCCATTGATTACATAAAATCAAATAATAACATAACGAACTCACTGACAAATTGCTTACCCAAAAATCAGATGTTCTGTCTGTCTAGGGGAATGGGCTTAAAACCCAAGGTATAAGGACCAATACGGTGGTAACCAAACCTTACTAACTGGAGATCCCAGGAATTAGTTTCAATGGGAAAACTAAGTTGTAAAGGTTTAGTTGAGCGCTTTGGTGGAAGCATGAGAACTTCAGATAGTGATTTCTGTAAAGTAACACCAAATCCAAAGCCGTTCCCGTGATAGACTATAAGTGTTATCTGCAGTGTGGGTAAAGGTTAAATTTTCAAAACCTTTAATGATCCTCACCGGTTGAGGTTAGGTTTGGGGAAACTTTTAATAGTTCTAACACTTGTACAGTGGGGTATAGCAGGATACCTTGTAGGAGACCACCTATTTAAGTACGAGGACATGCCGCCTCAAATGAACGCACTTAAGAATCCAAGAAGTGTGCATGGCCACAATGGACAAAACATTACGAATAACAGAGTAAGGGAAGTTGTTTTGTTGGTACCGTTGACTTGGCTTACACTAAACACTGACGGTTCAAGACATCACATTCACCGTGCAGTTAGTAAGTCCGATGGTATTCAACTATGGAAGGTTCAAAGCGGAAGCTACCTATCCAGATGCAATATCAGTCTGTTGAAATATTACTGGAAAAGGCACTATGTGAGTGCGTCAAAATCTATTTAAAGAGGGAATTGTTGGAAATTTAATAATGTGGAATTAAGTATATCCCATTATTTATGACTCAATCAATTGGGGCCCCGCATGTCGAAAACGTCGGTTCCACACACGTGCACACGTAGTGCCAAGTATCGCAAATTTCATTAGTGAAAGAGATATTGGTACGTATGTAATACGTTTGAGACATAGAATGATGGACGGTTATTGGCCAAATGACAAAGTATTCCACGTTGGTAAACGAAGGAAGAAGTGTAAGATGAAACGAGTCGGAAGTCACCGCTGAGCCGTGAATGGCCGCGACGCAACACCGTCGAAGTCGCGGTGCCTCCCAGGCAGCGCCGCGAAGCTAATTGGGTGGCCAGTCACTGGAGTCGCGGCGCTGCGGCTCTAATTCCCAGAGTCGCAGCACTTCGAAGGCAGAATGTTGCGACGATAAGTTGG
Organism: Anisodus tanguticus; assembly: GCA_034509755.1. Lineage (NCBI taxonomy): Eukaryota > Viridiplantae > Streptophyta > Magnoliopsida > Solanales > Solanaceae > Anisodus > Anisodus tanguticus. The sequence continues at coordinate 8,967,916 of CM067552.1, read as the reverse complement.
AAAGTTCTGACCTTTGGGCTGGTTTTGGAGGATTGAATCTCCATTACTTGGCACATGAATTCATCCATTATTTGGCTGAATGTAACCCCTCAATAAGTGTCATTACATTGTCTATTGAAGGCCATTAGTTGGCTAGTTGAGGGGTCATCTCCTTACACTATAAATTGAGGCCTTTGGCTCAATTGTTGAACACTACATTTAGAAATATTTATAGAATTTTCTAACAACTTCTTCTTCCTCTCTAGCAAGTTCACTACACTCAAAGTTCTTCAAGAGTAACACTTGAGTTTCCTTTGCTCAATTGTTAAGTAACTGTTGTATCTTGGGAGACTATTGCCCGACAACGTAAAATGAGATATACGGGGCAATCTTTCTTAAAGACAGAGTATCATCACTCGACTCAGCAAATCACACAAGGAGTTTGTTTCATTCTTGATTTCCAGTTTTGTTGTAATCTTTAGTTTATCCTTTCTAGCAATTGTAATATTTACTTACTTCTCGTTCCCTGCAATTGTTGTATCCCTAAAGTTTTAGTACTATATATAAACTTTTGAAACGATTGGCAGCTACAAGGAATCCTGACCTACTAGGTGTTAAAATATTAAAAATATTCTATAATAATTAATTTCCTTCTAGGTTTAGTATCTACGTTAAGTTTAAGAATATTCTAGAATATTTATTTTCCTTTAGGTTAGGATCTACATTAATGGTAGAATATGTATTTCCGTTTTAAGTTTAAGAATTGAAAGAAATAATCCCCTTGATTATTTTCATTACTTGAATAGGTATATATAAAAGATACAAAATATTTCTATTCTATTCCTAAAATCTTATTCTACCATAATTCTAACTCTACAATTATGGTAGTGTATATTCCTAATTTTGGTAACAAATACATTACAATATACTACACATATATTTTCCTAATATACAATATTCTTACATTGTCTATTTACCATATAAGTGTAAAACGAGAGCCACCATTTATGGGCTGAATCCGAGAGCCATATAAGGCAATATACACATGTATATTGTGTGTATATTGCCTTATTTAACACACCCCCGCAGTCATAGCGGGCGGTCTTCGAACGCTGAGACTGTCCCTAAAATCTTCAAAGAGTACCGAGGGAAGACCCTTTGTAAAGATGTCTGCAACTTGATATCTTGACGGGACATGACATACGCATACCTGCCCCGAGCAACCTTTTCCCGGACAAAGTGAATGTCCATTTCGATATGCTTAGTGCGTTGGTGCTGAACCGGATTACCTGAGAGGTAGATGGCACTAACATTATCACAATATACTAAGGTTGCCTTCTGAATGGGGCAATGAAGCTCTAAAAGCAAGTTACGTAACCAACATGATTATGAGACCACATTAGCTACCCCTCGATATTCTGCCTCTGCACTTGAGCGGGATAGAGTCGCCTGACGCTTTACACACCAGGAGACCAAGTTGTTGCCAAGGAACATACAATATCCTGACGTAGATCGTCTGGTGTCCGGACAACCACCCCAATCCGCATCTGTGTACGAGACAAGTGTGGATGCAGATGAAGGATACAAGTGCAAACCATAGTCCAGCGTCCTCTGAATATAACGAATGATGCGTTTGATTGCATTCATGTGCTCAACTCTGGAATCGTGCATGAATAAACACACCTGCTGAACAACATATGTAATATCCAGTCTGGTAAAGGTAACTGGAGGACCCTTGCAAGACTGTGATAGCGGGTCGGGTCCTCGTATGGTGCACCTGCTGCGGCACTAAGCTTGGGTTTTGCATCAACTAGAGTGGAAGTGGACTTATAGGATGACATCCCAGCCCTCTCTATGATCTCAGAAGCATACTTTCGTTGAGACAAAAACAAACCACATGAATGACGTTTGACGACAATCCCCAAAAAATAACTCAAGGGCCCTAAGTCTTTCATAGCAAACTCAGAACTGAGCATGGCCATGATAGACTGGCGCAAGGCATCGGAAGAGGCAGTCAAGATGATATCATCTATATACAACAGAATGTAGGCCAGTGACGAACCACAACGGTAGATGAACAAGGAATTATCTGACCTGCTGTGAGTGAACCCAATAATCGAAACAAAGTACAGCAAACCTCGTATACCAGGCATGTAGAGACTGCTTAAGCCCATATAAGTACTTCTTCAACAAACAGACATGATGAGGACGGTTTGGATCCCTGAAACCCAACGGCTGATGCATATAGACTGGTTCCTTGAGATCACCATGTAGGAAAGCATTCTTGACATCCAACTGATGAATAGGCCAAGTCTTCGAAAGAGCCAAGCTAAGCACAGTGCGAATAGTAGCCGGCTTGACCACCGGACTAAACATCTCCCCACAATCTATCCCAACCTGTTGAGTCTTACCATCACCCACAAGCCGCGCCTTATGGCGAGCAAATAAACCATCTGAATTTTCCTTATGAGCAAAAATCCACATAGACCTGATAACATTAATATCATATGGACGGGGCACCAACTCCCACGTCTTATTATCAATAAGAGCATTATATTCATCAGTCATAGCAATTTTTCAATTAGGGTCATTTAAGGCGGACACATGATTACGGGGCAAGGGGGATTTAGATACATCATAATGTAAATTAAAATGTCTTTTAGGTGTAAAAATACCCCACTGACTACGAGTGACCGGTCTATTACTCGAGGAAGAATTGAGTGAATTTTGAGAATTTGCTTGGCTCGGGATGGACTGGCCAGCAGGCAGTGGGCCTGCTGGCCCAAATCGAGAAGTTGTGGCATGAACTGGACCAGTTCCAGAATTGGGCTGGACTGACCCAATTGCTGGAACTGTCCAGTGGCTGGAACTGGGCACGGGATAGTGGGGCCCGCGGGCAATGGACCCGCTGGAGAGTTTTAGGTGCGGGATATGTCCAAAAAATTCCGAATAATATACGGGGATATTTGGTCATCCAAAAAATTATACGACCTAGGCTCGGGAGTATGAACTTTTGTAAAAGGAAATTGGGTTTCATAAAAAATGACATGACGATTAATTATAATTTTCTTGGAGGATAAATCAAAGCATTTATAACCACGATGATTAGACGGATAACCCAAAAATACACACGGGGTAGACCGAGCCTGAAGTTTGTTAATTGCAGTGGATGGGAATAACGGATAACACAAGCACCCAAAAATCCTAAGATGAGAATAAGAAGGGTTCTTATTATATAGGATTTGGAGGGGGAAGAATATGTCAGATCTTTGGACGGAATTATGTTAAAGTAAATATGTTGTCATTTGCAGAGCATGATGCCAAAAATACGGGGGTACGGAAGCATGAAGTAAGATAGTGCGGACAATGTTATTGATGGAACGAATTTTGCGTTCGGCTTTCCCATTTTGAGAAGATGTATGAGGGCACAAAAAATGAAAAGTTATCCCATTATTATCACAGAACTCCCGAAACACCCTATTGTCATACTCTTTTCCATTATCACATTGAATATTCTTTATTTCTCTTTCGAATTGTGTTCTAATGAATGCTCTAAATTTTATGAAGACAGAAAACACTTGAGATTTATTGGCAATTGGAAACGTCCACAAAAATTTAGAGTAATCATCCAAAACAGAATATAATATCGATGACCTAACGAACTTAGAACAGGAGACGTCCATAAGTCGCTATGGATAATATCAAAAGGCTGTGAAGTATGAGAATTTGAGTCCACAAATGGCAATTTAACACTTTTTCCTAACGAACAAGATTGACAAATTTGAGTACGACTCGTACCCTTACAAGAAATGACGCTATTTTTATCTAAAACTGATAAATAGAAGAGCCCGGATGACCAAGGCGGGCATGCTAGACGGAAGGAGAAATTGCTGCAAAAGCTGACGGCAAGGCTTGACTCGATGGACTGAAACCGGACATGATAGGATAAAGATCCCCCCTACTATCACACCTCATAAGATGACTCCCCGTCTTGAAATCCTTCACAGAGAAACCAAAAGGATCAAATTCAACAGAAACCGAATTGTCAGTGGTGAACTTTCTGACAGACACTAAATTTTTAATCAATTTGAGGGCATGTAAAGTATTTTTCAAGATAAGGGGTGGATTGGGGGGAGACAACGTTTTCTGACCATAACCCTAAATTGGAATAGAGTTGTCATTACCAACAATTATACCCCGAGGGTGCTCAAATTGGAATAAGATGATAAAGTACCTGATTCGGAAGTCATGTGAGTAGTAGCCCCGGTGTTCATGTACCAATTTGGGTCCGATTGAGTCAACCCCAACGTGTGCATCGCGGCCTCGATATCGGTCTGAGTGAGGCCTGCTGCATGATGGGATTGTGGAGGTCGGGGCCCAAGAATTCCAGACCGTGACTGGGTTGGGCCGTAGCTGCTGGAACTGCTGCTACTGGGCCACTGGCCAGTGGGCCGCCACCTTGGTTGTTGGGCTCGAATTGTTAGCCTTGCCCCACTGGCCGCTGGAATTACTTGATGGATTGTAAGGGCTGCTGGCCCACGGCCCACGACCCACTGCCCCAGCCCCACTGCCATGGGCCCCACTATTGGGACCAGGGGGTGGTGGGCCATTGTTCCCTGGATGGGGCCCACCGCCTGCTTGCTGACCACCGAAACCGCCACCAGAACCGCCGCGTTTGCCCCCTCGGTTTTTGTTATTATTCTTACGATTATTCCTGTCACCACCATGATTATGGTTTTGGCCTGAATTATTAACAAAACCTGAAGAACTTGGGGAGGACGCCACCATGACGACGGGGCTTGCTCCGGTAGCCGCCTTTTTATCTAAACCAGCTTCTTCCAAAGTAAGCATGGAGCGGGCTTGATAAAAGGCGAGAAGAGGGTTGCTTTGACGTAGGAGAGTTCCAACGCCATTATATGCCTCCGAAAGGCCGGCAACCAATTATAGAACCAGACGATTATTGGTGACAGGTGCTCCCACATTACAGAGTTGATCTGCCAACTCCTTAAGTTTCTTGCAATAAGCAGATACGTTAGAAAATTCTTCCATGCAAACGAGGGAGAATTCCTGCTCAAGTGTGATGGCACGTGAATGTTGGTTATCTTGGAATATGTCACGCAATCTATTCCAAGTAGCCATAGCCGTGGTATCCGGCTCAATAATCGTTTGTAGAAGGTCAACTGAAATAGTGGAATAGATCCACTAGAGAACGGTAACATCAAGTGTAATCCATAATTGAGGATCCTCCTCGGGAAGAGGTGTAGTGGGAGGAATGATATGATGGATAACTTGATGGGAGATAGCGTGTATTTTAAACAACTCCGCCCACGTCGCATATTGGACGTTTTCCATCTCAAGCACAATCGGGATACTGTTCTTGATGTTGGAAACCATGAGTGCAGGATGATAATTGTTCTTAGACATATTGAAAGAACAAATAAGGAGGGGAAATTTGGGAAAAGTAAGAGAGATTTTGAGAGCGGAAGCCTAATTTCGGAAGAGAAATCCGAGAGGGGGGGGGGGGTATGCGGCCGAGAAGGGCAAAACTTTTGGGAGAGAAAATTTTTGTAAAACCTAGTCTCTTGATACCATGAAAGAAATAATCACCTTGATTATTTTCATTACTTGAATATGTATATATACAAGATACAAAATATTCCTATTATATTCCTAAAATCTTATTCTACCATAATTCTAACTCTATAATTATGGTAGTGTATATTCCTAATTTTGGTAACAAATACATTACAATATACTACACATATATTTTCCTAATATATAATATTCTTACATTGTCTATTTACCATATAAGTGTAAAACGAGAGCCACCATTTATGGGCTGAATCCGAGAGCCATATAAGGCAATATACACATGTATATTGTGTGTATATTGCCTTATTTAACAAGAATATTCTAGAATACCTATTTTTCCTTTTAGGTGTGTGTGTTTAATTTTCTTGACTTTTTTGACTGAACAATATAATAGTACGTACTAGTAATTTTCAAAACGATATTGCTAAATCAAGAAAGATCACCATATTATCTAAGCAAGTAATAATTTGAGTCCGTTTAGAATATGCTTCTCAGAAAAAATATTGCTTGAGAGCAAATGTATATTACTTGAAAATTAGTGAAAGAACCACAATGAATAGATTTATTGGAGTTGAGAGAAAATTAGCTATGTAGTTGCTGATAAATTTTAGCTGGATAGTTACGAAGGATCTGTTGTTATGAAATGGTTTGTTAGTTACCACACGTTTATGTATAACGATTGCATAGATCATAAATTCATTGTTTGAATATTTACATTTGGCGATATTTATATGATCATATCAACTAGGAAAATGAAACAATTATATGTATGAAATTACTTTAATTTGTTAGACATAAAATTCTTAGCACTTAAAAGGAAACTAGTATTACATCCTATTTCCACTCTAAAAAGGTGAAAATATAAATAAAAAATTGAAACACATGTATATATGAAAGAGCCATCATACTTGTGGTCTAGGGAGAGAAATTTTAAACCCAATTTCATCAGAAATCTACAAAATGCTTTAACTCTCAATTAATTAAATAAAATTTGTGATGTTATCATGTAAAATAAAGTAAAACAAAATAAGAGATGTAGAGAAAAAAGTGTGAAGATAGTTACATTAGTTAATATCACTTCAAATGTGTTTTTATAGGCTGCCCTATTTATATGGGTCAAAATCCACCTTAAAAGTCGCAAACAATTTAATAGATACTTGTATAATTTTCATATAGTTGATGGAATGAGAATATCTGAATATATACGAATGGACATCCAGAGTTACAATGCATTCATAACAATTTGATACGTTTTCTTAAATTTTTTGAAGTATGTAACTTGTAGTTATGGTTGGCAAACTTCATACAAAAGTCTTGCCCGCTCCTCCGCTTTTTCTCCTTCGTGAATTATAAATATTTTTTTGTTACTGATACGAATATTAATGTGGGTTTTGGCTTTATATTGATGGTTTACCTCTCACTACAATTAATTTTAGTTTCAGTCTCTTTATATGAATGAATTAAGAAGGATTGTTGTATCTAAAGGAATAAATCCAAAAGGAATTTTGTTGTTGGTAAATAATATTGTGACAAAAATAATGTAATTGCTAACTTCACACTTAAGTGTATGTTTGAAGTTGAATTTTATTCAAACGGAAGTTCAAAATTAAATATGAATATGAAGTTAGACATACGAGTTCGAAGTTAGAAATTATCAAGCCGAACTTTCCTAACTTTAGATCTAATGAGTTTGAAGTTCGAACTGCACAACCGACATACCAATCTTCGTACATCTTATCTGTAGTCTTGCTTGCTTGACATTCCCTAACTTCAAATTCAAACTCACACTTTTGAAGTTTCAACTTTAGTTCTATATAAGTTTGAAGTAAATTCTAAGATGGTTAAACTATTAAATACATTATAACCTCTGACTCTACCTTAACTAGTGTCTTCCAATTGGCTATCTGCACGTCACTTGTGAGATGAACACTAAGATTATGGGCCAATCTTAAACATTATGGGCGGGGTCATTATTTTGACATACGATTACATCACTAAAGGCAACCCGTTTCCTAAAATCTTGAGGCATTTGATATCAGGAATTGAGAAAATATTAACACTCAAAAATAATTTAAATGTTTAGCCGAATTCAGTGACAGCCAAACTATTCCAGAGCCGAATTTACTCCTAACCCTCGACTACAAGAACTTCATTGGCTACTAAGGCATCTTAACCGAGTTGTTAGTTAGAGGTACGACTGGGACCCACTCAGATGCAGACGCCTCAACGACCAAGTCAAAAGCGGTAACGGCCAACAACAGCTAAAAGAAAGGGCCATTATCCAAGCAAGAGGAGTAGAGGGCGAGAAAATCGGCACCCCCCCCCCCATAGTCGGCCATTGAACTTAGTGGGCTACTTGATGGCTGACATGGGGGGCGGCATGTTGTACAATTCTTTTTCTCTTTTTTGTACTATAAATAGAATCATTCTTTTTGTATATACACACACAATCAATCAAACAACTCAATTTTTATCTATCTTTATCTTTTACTTTTATCTTTATCCTTTACTTTACTATACTTAACTGCATTCATGTTTCTTACCTCTTAGTTTACTCACTCACCATCCTAACGCTTTCTGGAGTAGTTGGGGAATCCATTGCTGGAAGTTAAAGTTCCGCTTCCGGCCCAAATCGCTTAGTTAAGGAATCAATTTGTCATCCGATTTCGTCAGCCGATAAAATGGCAGACACTTCGAACGGTAACAAATTTGGCATGCCCAGTGGGGCCATAGATGAATTAATAGCAAAGTTTGATTCTCCAGGTCAGGATCATTCTAGGCATATGCGCTTAAGGTCCGATAATAAAATGAACCCCGAGTCCAGTCCACATCCTAAACAAAATCCTCCCAGAAGAAACAACGAACCAACATCCTCCTCGGGTATGCCTACATCGGTTGATACCCCTCCACTTCCTCCATCAACCCAAGTTGTGGAAGAATCTAGCCAATCTGAAGGTCCAACCATAATGATCACGTCTTTTATTAGACAACAGATCGACTTAGGCATCCACGATATTATATACCAAGTTTCTAAACAGTTGGTTGACATTGTGAAGCCGATGGTACATAATGAGGTTCATCAAGCGAGGGAAATGGAAACCAACCGAATGCACCCAGGAGAATGTTCGACTAGTTCTACCATCCCTCTGACGAGCGGTGTTGTTCAGCATGAGACCGTGACTCCCGATATTGTTCCTTGGCCGCATGTACATCAGTTAGTGCCTACTCAGGTGCAGCCGATAGCGCACCTAGGAACAAAAGCCCAATCGCCTGGCAATCAGCACACTGTGTGGTCGCCGCCGAACCTTGGGGGGCAAAATATACCACTTGACCAAGCGAGTCTGCAGTATGGGCAGATCAACATGGCTCGGAGACCAGTTCAAGCTCTAGGACACTTTGGATTGCCGCCCGTTATGCTGTACGTTTCTACGAACGGCCCTACGATGCAGGCAAACAATGTTGGCCAGCCGAATTGGCAGCCGATGGCCCCTGGCTATGACTTAGCTCGGCTATCTAGTGACGCTATTTACAGTGGAATACCATTCCAGCAGTCATTTTCAGTACTCAATCCATACCTTCCAGGAAGCGTAAATTTTCTAAGAACGACCGACGTTCGAGGAGAGAAGCCATGGAATACTATGACACCTTATCCTTAGGCTTTGTTAGCCATTCCAGGAGCTCAGTTTGCAAGCTTTGGTGGCCATACCCAACAACAGCAATAGGGCATTACCCCACCTATTGGTAATGGCCAGCAGACCACTTACAACCTTCAAAATCCAATCCAACAAAGTGCAGAATGGAGGCCTCCAGTGCAGAACACCTACCAGCCGAATCCAATCGAGAATCCGCAGGGGACATCACAACTGATAAACCCAGAAATTATTTCTAATACTATGCGGAGGTACTTCGGCATCCAACTGAAACCTTTGGACATGTCTGTTTATAAGAAGCCTTACCCTGATTGGGTAGATTGGATAGCACATTTGCCGAGGGGCTTCAAAACACCGAAGTTTGCCATCTTCTATGGCGATGACCACAAATCCACTATCGAGCACATCGTATATTTACTGCCCAATGCGGCGAGGCTGGCCAGAATAAGTATCACAAGTTGCAACTTTTCCCTCTCTCTCTAAATGGAATAGCCTTCGCATGGTACTCCTCTTTGGCTCCTGATTCCGTACAGAGCTGGGCTGACATAGAGGGTTGCTTCCATGATAGGTTCTATTGGCCCTAACCTCAGGTTACCGTGACTGATCTAACGAATCTCAAGCAGCAGGTCGATAAATTGGTTGTCGAGTTTATCGAGAGATTCAGAAAGAAGGTTGGGAAATGCACCGTACACTTCCCCGAGTCTGAGTGTACCCACATGATAATCAATAGCATACACCCTTAGTTAAATGAGAAGTTGGTAGGGCAATCCTGCCGACTCAGACTCGGGGAAGTGTACGGTTAGCTCCAGGAGAAGGAGCGGAGAAGAGCCAGCCGAAATCGAGGCTCCCACTTGGTATCCATCATTGAAGCGGATGAGTCTGACTCAAAGACAACCGACTGCATGACAGATGCAATGGGTGGCCGAGATTGTTAAGGGTAAGGTTTACTCTTGCCCAACCTTGAAAGCCGTAAAAAAAAGGAGACGGGTTCATCCAATGACAGGGTCGATTACTCATTTGACATCACAAAGGCAGATCAGATCTTCGATCATATGCTCAAAGATAAGCAGATTCAGCTGCTTGATGGTCATATGATTCCGCCTGCCGAGGAACTCAAAGATAAAAAGTACTGCAAGTTGCATAACTCATACAGTCACGCTACTTCTAATTGTGTGGTCTTCAGAAAGGTAATCCAAAAGGGCATCAAAGAGAGAAGGTTCAAGCTAACCGATAAGAGTATGGATGAAATGTCCATTGATACCTACCCCTTTCCCGCGGTACTAATATCTATGGTATCTTTTGCTAAGCCCGATGAGTCAAGGGACACCAAAGAGAGACAACCGATGAAAAGGGTGTGGGTCCCAAAGAAACCTACCGAATGAGAGAAAGCCACAAGGACCTCTATGTTCAACTGGTTAGGCAGCCTACATGACATTCGCGATGACAGGCAGCTAGCTAGGAGCAGTTTTCATGGCCGCCCTAAATACTCGAGAGACGTTGAACGAGAACTTCAGGAACAAACCATGAGGTTCATAAGGGTCCCTATCGGTGCCATGCATAGGCCTGGGGGGCAAGTACGGATGCCAACCAACCGGCAGCCGAACATGCCTCGAATAGATGAAGAACCACTCCCTAAAACCAAATAGAGGGTGGTCGAGTTTAACGTAAATGAGGGTGTTTCATCCTTACGTATCACGGTGACAAATGAGGACCAGACAAGACCCCGGAGAATGATTAAATCAGCCGCCAACACAGAAGAGGGGAAATGGTTTGTCAATCAGGCTCTCGAAAAGAAAGAGGCACCACCGAGAGTTGCATCCAGGACTAAAAAAGAAGGATGCAACGTGTCAAGGCCTTGCGTAAGATGCAACAGACATTGCATCTAATTTCCAACACCAAGGCAGCAAAAAATCAGGAGATTCCCGAGTCTGCCGTAGCCGAGGCTATCAAGCGGAGATTCGACTCAGTTGCTTCAAGGGCAATATCGTCCGAAGGAGGGACGTCAGGTCAACCAGAGCTGAATGAACAGCCTACCGACAACCCGATGGAGGAACCTCGGTAAGGGAACGTGGCCCCCAATGGACCTCTAACCGAAGTAATCCCAAAGATCGTGTATAGGATTCAGTCAGAGGATCCCCAGTCGATCCTCATTTGTCTCAAGGAAATGGAAGTTATGAGTTCCCGGTCAACCGAATTGGATGAAGGAGGGGACTCCATCCTCAATTTATTTAGCCATGACCTGGTTAATGAGATGTGGGCAGACATTGAAATAGTCAGCCTAATCCCGTGTGAGTTCTGGGTCAGCCACTCATCCCTGGATAGCTTAGAAGGTGATGTCTGCGTGGAAGACGCAGAATGGGTAATAATAGCTGATACCCCGACTAGGGGCATTTTGAGCACCGTATTTGGTGCACCTACAGAAGATATGGTTAAACACCTCAAACCCCTTTACGTCAAAGCTTACATTAACGGCAAAATTATTAGTCGGGTGTTTGTCGACAATGAGGCTGTGCTGAATGTGATGTCGCTGCTTACCTTGAAGGATCTTAACAAAACAAAGGAGGATCTCATCCCAACTAACATAAAAATGGCTAGCTTTATGGGAGAAGCCTCAGAAACATTGATGATTCTAGTAGCAAAAATTATTGTAGGTCCTAAGACGGTCAGGTTTGCCTTCTTTGTAATAGATGACAAATCATCCTACACCATTCTGCTGGGTAGGGACCGGATTCATACCAGCCGATGATTTCCTTCTACCATGCATCAAAAGCTCATCTTTTGGGAAGGAGACAAGATAGAAATCGTCCTAGCGGATGATAACCCGTTCCGACCAGGGGTTCAAAATATAGAGGTTGTCATTTATTCACTTTATGTGGCTCCCATAGCCGTCACAGAACAGTATGAAGAAGAATCTTGGGAATCATATAATCTTACCTCACGAGGGTTTGAAATAAAACAATTAGCCGAACCACGGCTTACCTTGGAGGATTTAAATGGTTGAGGAAACCCAACTCATACATAACTTGTGGCATCGGCTGACCACCCTATGTTCTGAGGCAAGGATAGCCGAGGCATCACAATAGAGGACTGCAACAAATAACCAACACTGGTAGCCGAGGACATCGAGTTGCCAATGGAACTTGAATCACCCATAAAAAGGGCCATGCCTAGTTTTGAGTTTCAGGATCCCTTGGAAGGTATCAACTTGTTGAGGAAGTCCCTTGGCTAACACATATTAGTGTCTTGCTGAAGGAGGGAGATAAACAAAGCATAACAGCTCTTCTACTGCAGTATAAGGACTATTTCATGTGGGATTATCATGAGATATTTGGGATGACACGTACTTTGGTAGAACATAGATTGCCAATCAAAGAGGGTTTCGCACCTCATAAATAACCGTCCAGGAGATATCATCCTTAGCTAATGCCTTAAATTGAAGATGAGATTGAACGACTGCTGAAGGTCGGGTTTATCAGAATGGCTAGGTATGTGGAATGGTTGGCAAACATCGTGCTAGTTAAGAAGAAGAATGGCAAGGTTCGGGTATGTATTGATTACTGGAACGTAAACCTAGCCACTTTCAAAGATGAATATGTCATGCCTATAGCCGATATGCTAGTTGATGCGACGGTCGCTAACGATGGATGACATTCATAGATGGATACTCCGGCTATAATCAGATAGCAGTAGCCGATGAGAATATTCACAAGACCGCTTTTAGATGTCCAGGAGCCTTGGGCATTTACGAGTGAATAGTTATGTCGTTCGGTCTGAAGAATGCTGGTGCCACTTATCAGAGAGCAATGAACACCATATTTCATGATTTGATCGGCAAGACGGTGGAGGTCTACATTGATGATGGTGTGGTGAGGTCTAAGGACTTCAAAGATCATTTAGCCGATTTGGAACAGGCACTAAAAAGAATGAGGATTCATAATCTAAAAATGAATCCAGCCAAGTGCATATTCGGGGTATCGGCTGGCAACTTCCTAAGTTTCATGGTTCACAAGAAATGTATTGAGATATATCATAACAATGCCCGGGCATAATGGAATCGACACCACCTAGGACAAAGAAGGAGTTACAAAGCTTGTTAGGAAAGATCAACTTCCTAAGGAGGTTCAAATGTAATTCAGCTGGCAAAATGAAGGCGTTCTCACCTTTGCTTAGGCTTAAAGAGACAGAAGAGCTAGTATGGGGCCCAGAACAGCAAGAGGCATTCGACCAGATTAAAAAGACGTTAGCAACACCTCCTGTGTTGGTGCCTCCCATGCCAGGAAAACCACTGAAATTGTACATCTCGGTTGCCTGCTAGCACATGATGTCGATGATGGAACCGAAAGGGCAGTGTACTACCTTAGCCGAATGCTAAATGAAGTTGAAACTAGATATACCCCTATAGAGAAGCTTTGTTTGTCCTTATTCTATGTTGGTACAAAACTTGAATATTATTTAATGCCACATATGGTTCACATTTTGTGCAAGGTTGACATCGTCTAGTACTTATTGAACATACCTGTTTTGCAAAGACGACTAATGAAGTAGGCAATCAAGCTCACTGCATTTTCTCTCGAGTATAAGCCACTCAGGGCCGTCAAAGGCCAGGCGGTAGCCGATTTCTTGGTAGACCACTCCTGTGTAGATGTGGAGGACCCATGCGCCCCCTCTACCGCATGTATGGAAGTAGTCCATTGGATGCTGACTTTTGATGGGTCAAGAACCCAGAAAGGAGTCGGAGCCGGGATAACGATAACCGATCCTAGAGATGAAACATAGAGGTTCTCTTATCGGTTAGATTCTAACTTGACAAATAACAAAGCCGAATATGATGCTCTCATCATAGGACTCAAACTCCTAGTCTCTATGAAAGAAAAATACATCAAGATTCGCAGAGACTCTTAGTTGGTTATCAAGCAGCTGGCCGGGGAATATGACTGCAAGGATCCGAATTTGTTGGCCCGTTATGACGGCTAGCAGGTTACTTAGTAAGTTCGCATCATCTACATTAAGTCATGTTCCTAGAGGCATGAATATTGAGGCTAACGACTTAGCGCAAGAAGCTTATGGCTTTAGAAAGTCTCTACTCACTTTAGAGTATGACGAACTACCAGCCGAAGTGTTAGCCATATACCAGATTAACTCATGGAAGTAGGTGATAATTGATTGCTTAAAAGATCCCTCCATATGCAAAGACCTTAAGGTTAAGAGGAAAGCCTTGAAGTATGTGCTCATTGATAATGATATTTACAAAAGGAGCGTAAATGGAGTGTTACTCAAGTGCATTGATAAGGCAGAAGCCTTAGGAGTCATGGAAGAGGTTCATAAAGGAATCTGTAGATCGCATCGAGCCGGACCAGCAATGAAGTGGTTGATCTATCGGCATGGCTATTATTGGGCTACTATCACGGCTGATTGCTTTCAATATGCAAAAGGTTGCGAAGAGTGTCAGAGACATGGACCAATACAATGGGTACCAGCCGAGTTGCTGCACCCGATCGTGAATCCATGGCCTTTCAGAGGTTGGGCTATAGACCTCATCGGCAAGATTCACCCACAATCAGCTAAGGGCCATAATTTCATTATCGTGGCTACCAATTACATCACTAATGGGTGGAGGCACAACCGATGAAAAGGGTTCATCAGACATATGTCATTCAGTTTATCCAACACCAGATCATATATAGATATGGTATCCCTGAGATGATTACAACTGATCAAGGGATGGTGTTCACTAGTTCTAAAGTGGCAGCCTTTGCTGAGAAATTTGGGATCAAAATGATCACATCCTCTCCTTATTATACACAGGCGAATGGACAAGCCGAGGCAGCCAACAAACTTATTGTGGATAAAAAAAGTAAGAACGTGGAGGATAAACCAGGAATGTGGCATCTCACTCTTGATGAAGCCGTTTGGGCGATCATGAATTCTAAATCTACAGCTACCGGGATGACACCTTATCTACTAACCTATGGCCAAGATGTTGTGTTTCCATTAGAAATTAATGTCAAATCCTTACGGGTGGGCAAGCAGAACTCTCTAAGTTTAGAGGAGTATCAACAAGCCATGCTAATGGAGTTAGACCAGATAGATGAAGATCGACTGATTGCCCTAAAGAAAATCGATGCCGGTAAACGTAAAATGGCTAAAGCATACAACAAACATGTTAAGCCTAATAGGTTTGTCGAAGGAGACTTAGTTTGGAAAACCATTTTGCCGATTGGGATGAAAGATCGTAAATTCGGCAAATGGTCACCAAATTGGGAAGGACCTTTCGTAGTAAGCAATGGTTCGCCTGCAACGCATATCGACTAATAAATATGCATGACGAAGAAATTGATAGGAATGTAAACGACAAGTATCTAAAAAAGTACTATCCTTCGATTTGGGGCATGCATGAATAAACGACAACCACAGACTGGCTGTCTGGTCGCACAAAATAAGTTAATTCCCTCCGACGGGAGATGTATGGCTAAATGACAGCCACAGACCGGCTGCCCGATCACAAAATATAAAAAAGTCATTTCTTTCACATGCCTGTGTCATAAGGTTGGTCGCACTGCTCAAGCGAAGAAATGTCATACCAAGTGGTCAAAGATAATGGCCCATCAAATTTGCGGGATTTATTCTAAATTTGCTCAAGAATGTTGAGAGCAATGCTGAAATTAAATGATGGGATATGGATTCCCACATCCAATTAAACCAAGCACAAAAACAGAGGCGCCGCACATGTCCGAGCCCGGCGTTACAACGAAAATCAAATTCCGACAGTGCAGCGGCATCAAAAGGACCCATGCGCCTCCATTCGGCTTCTGTGAGTAACTTCACTTGGTCCAACCAACCCGAGCAATGAGCGATCTTATTCAGTCAAGTACGAAGATTAGCCGAACAACGGCCGATGGTGAACCAGTCACAAGTAGAAAGAAAATCATGGTTTATCGGGCTGAGGTACTTAAATAAGAGAGAATCACCTTGTTCCTGTCCACCGTACGGAGTCAGAACCAGTTGTTCATCAACAAAGGCCAAGGAAGGGGTCAGGTCACTATCAACTAGAATAATTTTTCCTGATCTTCGAGATCAAAAAAATGGAGACATGGGTTCCGACTAAGAAAAGGGCCAAAGGTTAGGTGAGAAACCTATGGGAGGGATACCTTTCTTTAATCAAAGGCGCGACTGAGATTAATTTATTATTTTCAAAAGCACGGCCGAAAATCATCAGAGCTAATTCGGGGTAATAGAGACGTCTCGGTTAAAGGGAAAACACGTTTCAAGAAGTGATCATCATTGCATGCATTGGAGACGAGACGATTGAAGTGATATGCGCGGCTGTCAGACTGAAACGACGACTACTTTCAGATACATCAACTCAACAGTCACACTCGAGTTAATGTAGGGGGTAATTGTTAACACTCAAAAATAATTTAAGTGTTTAGCCGAATTCAGTGACAGCCGAATTCAGTGACTGCCGAACTGCTCCAGAGCCGAATTTACTCCTAGCCCTCGACTAGAAGAACTTCATCGGCTACTAAGGCACCTTAGCTGAGTTGTTAGTTATAGGTACAACTGGACCCACTCAGATGCATACGCCTCAACAACCAAGTCAAAAGGGTTTTCGGACCCCTGGAAGCGGTAACGACCAACAACAGCTAAAAGAAAGGGTCATTATCCGAGCAACAGGAGTAGAGGCCGAGAAAATTGGCACCACCTCCCCTGTAGTCGGCCATTGAACTTAGTGGGTTACTTGATGGCTGACATGGGGGGGGGGGCACGTTGTACAATTCTTTTTCTCTTTTTTGTACTATAAATAAGATCATTCTTTGTATATACACATATACAATCAATCAAACAATTCAATTTTTATCTATCTTTATCATTTACTTTACTGTACTCAGTTGCATTATGTTTCTTACCTCTTTGTTTACTCACTCACCATCCTAACGCTTTCTGGAGTAGTTGGGGAACCCATTGCTGGAAGTTAGAGTTCTGCTTCCGGCCCAAATCGATTAGTTAAGGAATCAATTTGTCATCCAGTTTCGTCAGCCGATAAAATGGCAAACACTTCGGATGGTAACAGAAACCTAAAGAGGAGATTACAAGAAGAAAGATGGGTGTAATGGAGAGATTGAAAATGTTCGTAGTCCAAGAGCCTGTTGTGGCTGCTTCTTGTCTCATCGCCGGTTTCGGTAATGCTATATTTTGTGCTTCCATTTAGAAGAATCTCAATTATCTCCACAAATTAACCCTTTGAATCGTGAACTTTAGTTAATGAACCTTTTTTTTTGCTTTTAGATTTGATTGTCCGGCTGAATGACTTTTTTTATTCGAGCTTCACTGATATGCATTAATGTTTGATTACTATGTCGCAATGATATATGCATGGAAAAGAAACTCTTCGATTGATCCTTGAATTTTGACCTCTCATTTCGAGAGTAAGGAATTGTGATTTTTCA
This sequence comes from Anisodus tanguticus, assembly GCA_034509755.1. Lineage (NCBI taxonomy): Eukaryota > Viridiplantae > Streptophyta > Magnoliopsida > Solanales > Solanaceae > Anisodus > Anisodus tanguticus. The sequence goes on along the minus strand of CM067552.1, from coordinate 8,950,248 downwards.
CAATTGCGGTTCTCAATAGCATCTCATATAAAAATGAGAGCTTTTCTTGATTATGGTATGATATTCAAAGTTTAGAAGCATAAACATTGACTTGGCTTGATTAAAGATCCACTCGGCTACTCGGTTTGGCTCCGTTTAGTCATGTCAGATTACTTTAAATAAGGAGTAATCCATTAAACTCAATTAGTAAGTAAATCAGTAGTGCATTATTTAAAAATTAATTATTACTATTCTCTCCATTTCAATTTATGTGACAAAGCGGAGCGTAGAAGGTGCGGAACGGGACCCGGCGGGACGGGGGAGGGTCGGGACTCGGGTTCCGGCGGGCCGGGATAGGCAGGACGGGAAGAGGTACCATCCCGTCCCACATCACGCCGGAACGGGGTCGGGTTGGGTCGGGTCGGGACGGGACTTGGGATTTTTATTTTTTGCCACTTAATTTTAAATAATAATATATACAAACACTTCAATAATTGAACAACATAGTGTAATAAAAATATCTCAATGTTGTTTTTGTGCCTCTTATATTATTTAATAGAAATATGATTTTTTTTGTAATACAATTTCAAAATTGCAATTTTGTGGTATTGTTCAAAAATTGCAAATGACATAGTAAAATTGTAATTAAAAAAATTACATATTCAACCATACTTTTTCGAATTTTCTCACAATGTCTTGAGGATCTTCTGTTGGAATTGGAATTTGTTTGTCAAATTCTTCAACGTCGCTTCCTGCTCCCTCGGACAAGATTTCATTGTAGTTGTAGTCTTCTTCTTCGTTGGTCTCCGGTTGACCGCACCTTCTACGCTCCGCACGAATCCAGTCTCTGAAAAGAACTGCAATCTCCAATGTGTCTCCCGCCAATAAATGTCTGTGCTCTCCTATTTGAAATCTTCCCGCAGAAAAAGCGCTTTCAGACGATGTTGATGACGCTTGAATGTTTAACACATCTCGGGCCATCTTTGTTAGTGTCAGAAATGTATTCTCATTCTGCCTCCAGTATTTCATAAAGTCTTCTTGTCCTTCATCATTGTCAATTAATTCGTACGGTACAACATCCTGCAAAACATAAACATCAAATTCGCTAACTTGTGAAGAAGTTGAACTACTACACATTTTATTTCTAATGCCTTGAATACTAGCAGTAGAAACCACATATTTTTTATAAGGTTGAAGCGAAGTAGTAGAAGATGGTACAGAAGTCGGTTGATTATTTTCATTTTGTTGTTGGTAATACATATATATACTTGTTTGAATTCGGTGTGTATACTAGACGTAACTTCTTCTTTAGTTGGTTTGTGAGTTGGTTCTTCAGTTGGGTCTGTTGGAAGTACTTCTATACAATCATAAATCGTTTCTACAAGTGTTTTACAACCGTCTACTTTAATAGTTGGATTTAATACAGCACCAACAATATAAATAGTGGGAATAGGAAAAAAAATATTTTTTAAATTTTCTAAACATTTTTTCAATAGATGTCTTATAAGTTGGTTTTTGCATATATTCATTAAGTAACAAAAATATTAGTGCTATATAAAATAACATATTTGAAATAGTAGGATAATAAATACCGAAAAATTCTTTAGCAGCTTGATAAAATTTCTCTAAAAATCCATTAAGTTTTAAAAAAAATTCCCAATCATTATCTACAAGCATATCCCTTCGATTTTTATTATGGGCGTTAAACAATAAAGTAATAGGTTTCTATAATCATAAGCAAAAAGTAGTTGCTCATACAGAGAATTCCATTTAGTCGAAACTTCTTCTCGAATTTTTCTATAAGGTAATCCACAATTATGACATATTTTTTATACTCTTTGCGTCTTTGTATTTTTTTACCTTTAAAAATAAAGTTTATAGCAAATTGTATTTTATCAAGAATGTTTTCAAAAAGTTTTAGGTCATCCTTTCCAACTAAGTTATAAATATGGCACACATCTTATATGAAAATGATCAGGAAAAGATGGAGTTAATCTATGTTTTAAAAGTTTTATAGCATAATCATTAGAAGAAGCATTATCTAATGTAATAGTCATAATTTTATTAATTATTCCATAGTAATCACAAATTTCTTGAATATTTTCTGTAATAAAACTTCCAGTGTGCCTATCATCTATATATCTATATGTTAAAATATGTTTTTGCATAGACCAATTTTAATCTATCCAATGACATACTACCGTTAAATAATCATTACCGTCAGTACTACGATCCTAGCCGCCAACCTAAAGAGAAAAGGAAAAAACAAAATAAAAAATGCATTCCATGGCCCCAAGGCTAACAAGTCATATCCCAACTAGCCAAGTATAATGCCCTCAAGGGTGTGAAGTGGTGTCAAAAAAGACTGATGAAAAATCCTAAGAGACTATTGTTTATATCCCAGCAGAGATAAGAAAATATTTAGAGGTGTGTAAACTTACATGGGAATTGGATTTATAAGTGTGATTCTAAGTAATCGTTTTTTTTTTGCTTTACCATTTGGTACCTCGAATTCACTGATCCGATTAATTTATTTTCGCGTGGCGTAGAATCTGTTTAAGGGGGAAGCGCTCCATACTAGGAATTTCTCTGGTCCAAGGGCTCAAACCGAAATTGTTACTGGTTAAGGATGAAATGATCTCATCTATCCCACCATATTCATTGATGACGTAAGAGCAATTACTTAGTATTGTTTGTTTGTCTAACATGTTGATACTATCTTTGAATTCACCCTACTTGTTGATATTTTAGGCACATAAGATCTAAGTTTTAGGTGCATTCAGATTAACTTGATTGAATCTGAATCTTAATGCCTTATTATAAGGATCTAGCTCAAGCTTGACTAGTTGCATATTTTTCACTCCTGGACTATCTTCCTAACTCAAGCCAGCAACAATATTAGAAATCACAACCTTCAAGCTGCCACTTTTATCATTCAAAACTTATACAAACATGCATTCTGCTACTACTGGCGAATGGATACAAGTCCCTGAAATGATCCAAAGTTGTATAACAATCTGGAAACTATCAACACTGAGAAATGCTGCTTGCCTCTGATACCCCCAAAGTTGGGATTCCAGCCTTCATGTCAATCACAAATCCAGGTTTTTTACTGAAATTATAGTGTAAACTGGATAGCATTCACAGTGGCAAAGTGACTACTTGAATGTTGTTATGTACTTCGATACGTATTGTTTATACCTTGCTAACAGAACATGCTTAGGAATATCAACAATTATAAATTACACAGAGAAAACCAAACTATGGTACTTGACCGATTGATCATTATCACCCAGACTCCCACTTCCGGGTAAGCCAATTTTAACTAAAGGACAGTATGTAAAAGCAGTGTTGTGTTCTTTCATATGCTGCATTACTTATAAAAGTAAATAGATGCAAACGTATCTGAAAGTAAAATTATCTGGTTTGGTGAAAATATGTGTCTGTTTCTCAATATAACCTCCGAAAGATGTCATGTTAATTTTAAGGTCAAAGCATGGCACATTAAATCACAAATCACTCGAACATTAAGGAAATACGGCATTGAACTGATTATAGCATTCTGATACATCGTTAGAGAGTAAATTTCTAGTAGATATTCTCATTACGTAAATATTCTTCATATATTCTGTAATTATTATTTTAGTTTAATTATGTAAAGTAGATATTTTCATTCAATTAGGATTACAATTGTAAACATATATATATATATATATATATATATATATATATATATATTGTATTAATGAGAAGACTCCAATCAAAGAGAATTACACTATTCTACATGATATCAGAGCTATACCCTAAACACTCTCTCTACTACACCTTACACCGCAACCCCCCCCCCCCCCCCCACCCTCCTCTCATTGCTTCCGACGGCGGCAACCCTCCCCCCTAACCCTAATTTTTTTTGTTTGTTCTCTCTTGAACCACCGAAAACAACCAATTCATGGCTACTCCCGAGGGTTCCTCCTCCACCCCCGACGTCACACATCCTCCTCCCTCCTCCTCTCCTAACTCCTTTCATCTGGCCTTCGCCGAAACAAATATCAAGAACTTTATCGCTTTTATTCTTGATCAAGAGGATGGACAATACTCATCGTGGGTTGAATTATTTCAAATACATGCTTGTGTATACAACGTAATTAACCTCCCCTGGTCACATTGCAGCATCTTTACCAGTTACGTCAAACCTCCCTTCTCTGATAATCTAAGGTAATTAATGAGAAAAATGCTACTTCCATAAATTTCTAATTTGGTTAAACAACTATGCCTCAAACCCAAACTAGTTGAGGTAACTATATGAATACTCTAATCTAGTTCAATCTGTTTGGACCTTTTACATTCCAATATTCAATAATTTGTCTTGTAAGATAAATTAGGAGTTCTCTAACACTAGAAGTTTTTGATACTTTTGCGATTAATCTTTAATCCCAACTAGTTGGTGTTGTCTATATAAATCTTTTGTTTCCATTTTGTTATATTTTCTTCTAAGTCTGCATGACTTCCAGGAAGATTTTAGGTCTTCTAACACTTCTTTCCTCGTGATTCTAGGTCTGCCTCGTGTTTTTTAACACCTTCTATCATCATAATATCTCACCTATGGACACGTGCATTTTGGGGGAACTTCTCTTGTATAACATACTGGTTTAGGTAACTTAGATATAACCTTACCTTTTAATTAGAGATAGAATTCTAGTAGTGCCAAGAGTTTAACTTGTTTAGGCTCTGGATCTAAAGATGGAAACCCTTGAGTACTTTGGATCTCTCTCTATTCTTCCCTATCATTCTCTACTTCTCTATTCTTCCTTCACCTTTAGCCGAAATGGGGCAACTGCAAAATGAAATTCAAGAGCACCGTAGAGTGCTAAACTTCCTTTTGAGAAATGTTAGAACAATGGATCCTATAAGAAAAGTAGCGTTCATTCGTGCTACCAGAGAACGCATAGAGGTTTTGGAGGAGAGGTAGCAACAACTGCGGGCGAAGTAGGAAGCGCTCAATGCTCATGGAGCACTTGGTCTCCGGGAAGACTAGAATAAATCAACAAAAGTAGGGATTGTTTGGTTGTTGATTAGAAAGGGAATTGTTCATGTATTAAAATTAGTATAGTCAAAAGTTAAAATTATGTTTGGTAATTTTTAGTTACTTTTTACAAAATTCAGCACATCAATTACGGTGATTGGTTGTTATTTAACAATAACATATAACTAAATCATGCATAATTAATCCTACTAATACCTTATCAATCCAAATTTTTACGGAAAAAAAAAAAAATCTAAAAGTTTGCCGAAGACCAAATTATTTACATACCAGAAAGTGAGAGAGATTGAGAATGGTCGAAGTTATGTCAGGAGAACATCCAAGGACGGATAAAACAAGAAGCCATGAGAAAAATAGAATAAGCATATAAGTTGTCCGTACACCTGGATACATGAACCAATCCGTATTTCGGTTAACATCCGCCGGTGGCACCGCTTTCACATACAAATTGTCATTTTCTGTCCACTTTTCAAACGACTCAATTCTCGTAACTAAAAATATGGGAACTTTAATGCAAATGTAATTTGTGTAGAATTTTCATTGTATCAAGGGACTTGGGTATTTAATTTCTAAATATAAGGGACGTATTTGTATAATAATAACATATCCAGTGTAATATGCAAGGAACGTATTTGTACTTTGAAAAAATAAAGCGAAATAGTTAAAAGAAATATATAATTGAAGTTAGACAATAAAGTTCCTAGTATATAAAGTTTTATGAAATTTTAGAAATGATTAGGAACAATTATTGTAGCGTATTAGAATTTCCTTGTTCGCAATTTAATTGATGCTATTTGCACCCGATATATGTATCACGTTTTCCTTCACACATCAAAGTTGCGTGGTATAAATAACCTCTAATAAGGTTTCCATTCCTTTGACAATGAAATGATATATTTACACAATTTAATAAAAAATAGAATATGTGTCCTCCAAAACTTTTAAAATAGGAAATGAGGTATTTTGGGCTCTACCTTAGAAAGTTCATTGTTGTCTGTTTACGGCATTTTTAGTCTAGTGTTTGCAGCTTAAAAGATTTTCTTGCTCATCTCACCATTGTTCTGTAACTTCTAGGAGCTTTCTAAATATGTTTTATAGAAGGGGGTTTGGCTATTCATTCCGGTTTTTGTTTTTTTTTGTTTTGAAATAAGTGGACCTAACCTAACTATGACTAAGGGAAGGAGCTATATTCATAGGGGCGATTCCTGGTTCACCACTCATTCCCGAGCCCGAGAAAGTCTGTCTAACCACATTGAGAATATTTTGGGGCATAACATTTCTGGCAATGTAATACAAATAAAACCACCAAATATAGAGGCAATTCTGACTTCAGTTAAGGCCTTTGATCTTGCAGGATGCTACAAAAAGGATCATAAAAAACAATGGGATCCTTAGGGAATCACGATCTTGATCTTGTAATGATGCAAGCTAATTTGCAATGGCGAGTCACTCCTCCGGTCCTTAATCATCATGTCTTTTCCATGAAAGAGTAAATTGCTTTATAATTGAATGTTGTCGACAACTATACGCATTCAGTTAGCTTGTCCCAATGTCTGAATTCTGTTATGTGTTCACTGTGCAGCTATACATCTTTCTAATGCTTGAGAATACAATTTGAATGAAGATCCGGAGCTCTCTTTCTCTTATTTAACACATCTCATTTCTCTTCTGTCTCATATTTCTTTCCCTGCTTTCGATCTCTTCCTTCCAGTTAGTTGCAATTGCAACATTATCTTCTACTTCCACATTGAAACAAATATCAATATTGTGAAGTTATACAATCTTGTAGTGCCAGAACATAGACGTGGTGATTAAATGAACGACACACTCCCAAAATATAAAAAGGCCTAGCTTCATAAGAAGCATCTACAACAAATAAAACTTACTGTCAACTTAGAGTGGGATCAATACCTTTTACACATGATAATCAAAGAGCAGTTTCTGGACAATATGTATGATATGTCAAACAAAAACACTAACTTCCATCATAAATCATTACAACATGACGAATACTTTAGTCTTAATATGTAACACAAAGAGACTGATGTCACCTAGTAGTAGCTCCCAAATTTGAAGCCTCATATTCTACAATCGCTCTCTCATTACTGCTTCCATAGCCAAGCTTCTCTGTCAGGTTTTCAACTGCTACTTTAACAACATCACTTCGAACGCCAATGTCAGTTGCATATCTGTTCAAACAATACATCCCTGCTGTTACTGTTGCCACACCGACCGGACTAGGAATTAGCAACTTCAAAGGGGAGGAAAGAAGAGCAGCTAAAGGTGCACCAATGATAGAAGAAGCTTGTCCGCTACTACCAACACCATGTCCGTCAACTGTCAGAAGGCCCGTTTTGCAGTAAAGCGCAAAGTCCTCACAATTGTTCCGGAACACATTATAGTTCCCAAATCCATTTTGAAGAAGATACATTGCTCGGTGTATGACCATCTCTGGAGGATCTGACACTGCAGTAGTACAAGTGCCACCTCGCACTTTGGTAAGGAAAATGGATGCGCTTACTCCATAATCGAAGCTGTAGAGTGAACCATTGCAGAGAAAGCAATCCAGACAAGAAAGAACGACGCCACTGTTAGGTAGCTTAAATCCACAGTCAGGAAAGGTTGGACATGAAGAAGAAGAAGAAGAAGAAGAAATGTCTGATATTTCATCAGCAGCAGCATCAGAAAAGGCCTTGAGACGGTTAAAATGGACTACTTTGTTTCCACCAACAAAAATACCTATGAATACAATATTTTCAGAAGACTTGATGCATAAAAATATATGTACTGATTTGCACGAAGAAAATTTGACCTTGCCATTTAAGACTAATTCGAGCATCGTGATTTAAATGAATATGAAGAAAATGGAATTGTATATCATTTTAATTGCAGCTGACCACTTTGGAAAATGTAATTTTCTTTTTTTTTTTCTTTTGTGTGGATTAGAGGAAGGGAGAACAGAACTTTGGTGCCTACAGCATTTTTCTCTACTATATTCAGATCAACGGCTCTCTTAGCTATAAAATGACAATTTAGTAACCATAATGTAGAAATCAGCATATCCTGAATGTCTAATTTTTAACTAAATTTGCCTGAAGGAGATTCCTCTGAATCCAACTTATATCATTTCAAATTGCAGTTTTGTATAATCTTGTTAACCAGGCAATAGGACACACAAGAACATTGGTCCTTAACTTTAAGCACCTTTTTTTTTAATTATAATGATATTTCATGAAGATTGAGTACACTTTTAGGACTTACATAATTAAAGTCTCGCACCGACTACGCAAATATATTTAGACATAACGGTGGATTAAATGGCAGAATTTCCAAGATAGAATGTTTAGGAACTATATTTCTGTGTTGTAACAGTTACTCTCCATTCTCTTTTCATACTTAATCTAGAATGGAATAAAAAGAAGAGTCAACCTAACTTTGGAAAACATAAGGATATTGACACTCATTTCACACCCTCTACTTTCTAGAAGTAACTACACATAGACCCTAAATGGTCATAACTCTGAAATCGTTCTTCATTCAGAATTTCTCAGTTCATCTTAGTCCGAGTATTGAAAAGTTCGAGTTACCTCAATAGCTTAAATGGACTCTACAATGCTTATTCATGTTACTTTGATCTGCCTTAACTATCCATTTAAATGACATAATGATTTAAGCTATAATACAAGATCTAGATAAAGCGAGTGCCAACAAAATTACTAACTTAAAGATACTTGTTTTTGAAATCCCATGCAAGACATGATTTAATCCAGAAACGCATATGAACCTCCACAGCTGTATCCAAAAGCAAATGCAAGCAATGGATTAAATCCAGATACACATAGAACCTCTATAGATACAAGTGATACACTTCATTGCTCACTCATGAAAAATTGTCATCCTGATGTAGGTAATTTCTATTGAATTCTATATTACTGGTTTAATGCATCTAAAATCACATACAAGTCATCATATCAAGTTGTTGAAGGGACAATTAAGTAAATAAAAGTATATGCTCTTTCTAATAGCTTAAACTTTTGGATGTGAGTTTGAGTCTCACGCCACCCATTATAAGAAAAGATTTACATGTTTGGCTCAAGAAAATAATCAGGCCCCCACGTGAAGAGCATATTGAAGACATAATTAAGTAATAAAAGTATGGTCTCTCTAACAACTTAAGCTTTGATATGAGAGAATCACATTCTGTAAAAATGTCAAAGCAAACAGTCCAAGTCTGACCGCCACCCATATCAAAAATAGATGCCCCATGAAAACCAATCAGGCCCGCACCTGAGGAGTGTATTGAATACATAGTTAAAGTAAATAAAAGTATGATTTATCTAACAACTTAAGCTTTTTTATGAGATGGTGACACACTTCAACGCAAGTCGCATACGCATGTGAACCTCCATACATAAAAAGTAAGCTACTCATTGCTTAATGACAAAAATTATACTAATTCTGATGCAGGTAAATTCTACCCAATTTAAGGGCCAAAAAATCCATTATGTAAACAATGAAATCATATCAGGAGCTATTTAACTTACAATCCCAAACACATCTAGTAATGTTAAGTAATTCATATGAGAAAAGACAAATCTTAACTGTCAAAACCAAATGAAACATTCAAAAGAGGAAATCAAAGATTACAGCAGCATACTAAGAAGGAAAATAGAGTAATCAAACACATAACCAAGTATACATAGAGGCAAACAGACAAAAAGTAGTCTTTTTTCTTTCCTAATTTTCAGAATTTACCATGGTGGGAGTAAGCAAAAACAGCTCTGTAGGTGTAAATATGATCTCCTGGTTTGATCTCACTCCTCCCCACTCTGTTAGTCAACAACCCCATTTTGCGGTTCTTGAAAACAGTGTAGTTTGCAGAAAGTAGGAATCTTTTTGGAAATCCTACGTAGACCCAGTATAAGTCTTTGATTAATCATGCAAATGGACACATTTCACCATTTGGTCCATAATAATAACAAATGTGTCCCAATCTGAGTGGGTTACCGGTTGATTTGCTCAACAACCGTTACCAATGGAAAAAGATGGATACATGTATATCTATCTATCTATTTATATATTCTAAAGTGACGAGTGTTTAGTTAGAATTAATTTACGAAAATGCCCTTTAAATATTAATTGACTAAATTGCCCCTTATCCAAACAAACCATTACATATCGGTATTAATACTAATAAATAAGATGATTACATTTATATGGTAGAACGTGTGTAGTGGAGTATTCATAATAACTTTACTCAATAATAATTAATTTTTGAAGCCATTCACATGCTAACATTAATGTATACATAATCATAACTTCCACGATAATAAAAAATAGTTATGTCTCTTCCCATTACCTCCTAAATATACTCTTTAAACAAGTAGAAATTTTAAAAATAATTAGGTTAATCTATCCTTGAAAGCAAATAAAATGACTACTATAAGTGAAACTATAAGTGAAAATTATAATACTTATGTTTAGATTTACTTATATTATTCTAAAATTGGGAAGTCTCAAATCTGCATATATTGATATATAAATTAAAATAACTCTATAAAGTTAAGAGACTATAATGCCTCTAAGTAAATAAATAAATAAATCCTTCTTAAATTACTACATCATTCAAATTTATGTTGACCGCCATTTGGTTGCTGTAACAAAACCGTAAAAATTACTGTAAATTAATTCAGATGATAAATGCTTGAATAAAAGGTTCAAAGAATGATAACCAAGAAACAACTATAACAAGGGAAGAAAGGTTTTATTTCCTCAGTCGAAGCGGATAGTAGTGTTATACTTATACACGTTTTACTGTAAACTAAATATATTTACAATATATGGGAAATATTCTAATTATGGATAGGGATTATAGTGTTATACTTGTACACGTTTACACATCCCCTCAGTCGGAGCGGGAGGAGGCCTAATGCTAAGATTGGATCTGAAATCAAGGAACAGCTGTCTTGGGAGGCCCTTCGTGAAAATATTTGCGTATTGATATGAGGAAGGCACGTGCAATACCTTAATATGCATGAGAGCACCCTTCTCGCGAACAAAGTGGAGATCCATCACAACATGCTTGGTTCGCTGATGCTGAACCGGATTGTGAGACAGGTAAATGGCGGATATGTTATCACAGTAGACTAGAGACGCTTTACTTAAAGGAAATTGAAGCTCCAAGAGAAGGTTTCGGAGCTAATAGATCTCAGCAACAACATTAACAACTCCTCTATACTCAGCTTTTGCACTCGAACGGGTTAATGTGGCTTGCCGTTTGGCATACCAAGAGATGAGATTATCACCAAAAAACACACAGGAGCCGGATGTAAAGCGGCGGGTGTCTGGACAGCCTGCCCAATCTGTATCTGTGTAGGATAATAGCGAGTTCGGTGCGGAGGGGTATAAGTGTAGTCCATAATCCAGTGTGCCCTTAACATATCGAATGATACGTTTGAGGGCAGTAAAATAAGGTTCCATGGAGGCCTGCATAAACAAGCATACCTGTTGGACAGCATAGGCAATGTCAGGCCTGGTGAAGGTAAGATATTGAAGTGCACCTGCAAGACTCCGATACATAGTAGGATCAGTCACTGGAGTACCGACCATTGCACTAAGTTTGGATTTCGAATCAACTAGAGTGGACATGATTTTGCAATTGTCCATCTTAGCCCTGTGCACGATCTCATCTGCATACTTACGCTGGCAAAGAAACATACAATCTGCGGATCTAGTGACTGAGATCCCCAAAAAATAGCTCAACTTTCCCAAATCAGTTATGGCAAATTCAGACTTGATCCCTGCAATAATCTCATCTTTCAACACAGAAGTAGAGGCAATAAGAACAATGTCATCCACATATAACAGTAAATAAGCAGTATCACAGCCTCGATGTAAAGTAAAGAGAGAGTTATCATATACCCAAGACGTATAATAAATTGTGCAAAACGATCAAACCATGCTCTGGGCCTGTTTTAAGCCATAGAGTGACTTATGGAGATGGCACACATAATGTGGGGCTACTGGATGGACAAAACCAGGCGGCTGGTGCATGTAGACAGTTTCTCTTAAATCCACATGAAGAAATGCATTCTTCACATCTAGCTGATGAATAAGCCAATGCTTTCCCATAACAACGCTTAGAACTGTGTGAATGGTGGCCGGTTTAACAACCGAACTGAATGTCTCACCGCAATCAATGCCCTCCTGCTGGTTAGTACCATTTGCCACTAGTTTTGCCTTGTATCTTTCTAAGTCACCATTATCCCTGAACTTGTGATGAAAAATCCACATGTAACGGATCACATTCACCCCCTCTGGTCGAGGAACCAAGTCCCAAGTATGTTGTTTCGTTAAAGCATTAAACTCCTCACACATGGCCGCATTCCAATTCGGGTCCAGTTTGGCTAATTTAGGGATTTTTGGAATAGGTGAAATTGTTTGGGTGGACAAGTTAAATTGGACTTTGGGTTTAAAAATCTCGTGTTGGCCACGGGTTTCCATCCGGTGTGTGGGCGCTAGCTGGGTAAGGGTATTGGTTGAGTGGTTGGTTGGACTGGGTGATGGCAGATTCAGGTGTGGTGCATTTTGTGTTGTCGGGACTGGGTTTCGGTCGAGGGTGGCTGTCGGGTGGTGTGGAACAGTGATGATGTTTGGGGTTGGAGTTGAGTGGGTTTGGTCGTTCGTTGCTGGTGAACTGTGGTAGATATTTGTGGGGATTCTCGGTATTCCGGAAATTGAGGAGGTTTGTAAGGTAGGGTACGATGTCGATGGCGTATTAGGTCCGGTATCTGGGTTTGCTGGGTGGTGGTTGAGGGGCAGACTGTGGTCGGCATGGTGGTGAAACTGTTGGGACGGCATAATAGATGGGATGGTGACCGGTGAGTCGGTGGAATCTGGAGACAGAGTGGTGCTAGAGGTGGAAAGAAGCGGCGACGGGGGGGGACATCGGTGGCAGGGATGCCGACGGCAGGTGATGTACGGTGGCAGATGGAGGAGGTGCAATGGTGTCAGTCGGGCACAGTTCCCGAAGGTGGACAGGAGAGAGAGTTGATTCATCCAAAAATTCGTAATTCGGTTTTTAAAATTTTTGGATGTTGTAAAAGAGGAATTGCGTCTCGTCAAAAGTGACGTGATGCGAGACGTGAATTTGACGAGTGGTTAAGTCATAGCACAGATAGCCCCTATGGTTTGACGGGAAACCTAAGAAGACACACGGAGTGGTGCGGGGAGCTAATTTGTGAGAGGTTGTGGAAGAGAGATTAGGGAACATAGGCAACCAAATATCCGTAGGTGATCATAGGAGGGAACCCTAAGGTGTAAGATTTCGGTTGGAGTCATGTTATGGAGGGTACTAGCGGGGTAAAATATTAAGGATGTATTCTACCATTTTGACCGCATAAACCCAAAAGGATGGAGGGGGGCATGAAACAAAAAAGTGTGGACCATGTTATTTATTGTACGGATGAGACGCTCGGCTTTGCCGTTTTGAGGGGATGTATGAGGACACGAAAATCGGAAGACCATGCCATTATTGGTGCAGATTTTTTGAAACGCGGAGTTGTTAAATTCACAGTTATTGTCACATTGGAAAGATTTAATGGCGTGTTCGAATTGCGTTTTGATAAATGTGCAAAATTCAAGAAATTTGGCAAAAACTTTGGACTTAATTTTAATGGGTAGATCTAAAGAAAGTTAGAGTAGTCATCCAATAACACGAGATAATATTTATGACCTAGAGAGCTAGTAACGGGAAAAGTCCACAAATCAGCATGAATGATATCAAAATGAGCAAATGTAATGCTAACTGAGGAATTAAATGGAAGACAAACATGTTTGCCTAATTTGTTTGGAAATGCAGGTCTGGGCAAGTTTCCCATTACATTGAATAAAATTATTACTTCTAAGAAAATGAAAAACAGGAGCTCCTGGGTGTCCGAGCCTATTATCCCAAATTGACGGAGACAGAGCAGCTAGGGTAGTGTGTGGGCGGGAACCGGCAGCGGACGAGGATGTGAATGGATAGAGGTCCCCTGTGCTATTGCATCTCGTAAGAAGTGTCCCCGTATGTAGATCCTTCATATTAATCTCACTTGGGGAGTCTTTCTCATTAATATCAATTTATATAGTGTATAATAAATAACTCTAATACAAGAGGAATTCTAGTCCCAATATAAGAGGAATCCTAGTTTACCATAATTATCTATCACTAAATATATATATAATATATGAGATATATTCTAATTATGGGTAGAAATTGTAGTGTTATACTTGTACACGTTTACACTAATTAACCGTTACTAGGAAAGAAGAATTACATAACAAGTTTATGGCTTTTTACTTCCTCCGTTACAAAACTTTTTGTTATTCTTCTGTTAACAAATTGAACTAATGATAAAATATCTTACCTGATATGTTAAATTTTGTTCATTAATTAATCATCTTATATACAATGGACATCAAGAGTATGCCTACCCCTCACCATTTGATGAAATTAAACAATAGAGCATAGCTGCAATTCTGCAAACATACCAAGTACGTAAAAGTTTTTCCTTCCGCCGCTTTCTTTCCTTTTTGTTTTTCATATGAAAAGCATGTTCACAAGTAAGGTTTTTCTTTTTGTTGTTGGGATGTTATGCTTAAGTAGATGATTTCATAATAAAGGGACAAAAATTGCCAGCAAAGAAACAACATTCGCACCGCGGACAAAAAATGTTCTTTTGGTTTTGGGGAACTTTAATGCCATGCCATAAGTTCTATTACACTTTTTAGAACAGAAAATGCTTTGATTACTTCCTTTTTGTTAAATTAAGTATGCTTTCCATATTCTTCAATAATATTGTACAAGATGTTTCCACTTCTCATCATGATAAACGTTGTTGCATGGCGGACTTCAAGTTTTGCTTCATCATGTTATAACTTTAGCCATTCTTTTTACAACGGAGAGATGGAGCGTGGAATGGTTGAGATCCCTTTCGTTCTTGATTAATCAAAAGTTTTGGGTTTGATCTCAAAAATGAAGAATATTCGGGTGAAACCGCTTTACCCTTTTGTGGGGTACGTAAAAACTTGGCAGATGCAATGGCTCATATGAGTACTTTGGATCTCTTCACGAGGCGGAAGGGTGAGATCCTGAAACTAATTTGTTACTCCCTCTGTCTCAATTTATATGACATACTTTTCTTTTTTGTAAATCCAAAAAAGAATGACACATTTTCTTACACAACAATTTAACTTTAAACTTTACTTTTTCCGCTTAACGAGATCATTTATAACCACACAAATATTTTTGACTTATTTTATACCATAAGATTCAAAAGTCTTCATTTATTTCTTAAACTTTGTGTCCAGTCAAACTATTGGAAATTTGCCTTTGGCGGGGAGATGCGTCCACCCATCTTTGATGAATTAAACACTAGTGTTCCGCATGTTGGAGACCTTGTCTCTTCGCACATGAATGATCTACGAAGTGAGTAGATGACCGTAGGGCCAAGAATCGTCAAATTTTGTTGAGAAATGAAAGAGATATTGGTCCACGAAATAAGGTGTTTGATCATGGAAATGTGGTGTGGGACAAATCTACCACATCGGTGGGAATAGGAAGAATTGCTCTCTATATATGTCTCAAATTGGTAAAGGGTTTGGATCCCCAAGGGGTATCCCATGTGTTTAAAGGAGGGAAGACCTAGATGTGTTTGGGTTCAAGGCTAAGCCCACACGCGCGCCGCCGCCCGCCCGTCCGGTCTCGGGCTCGGGCCACGGGCCACGGGCTGTGGGGACTTTCTGATATTATCTTTTTGGACCAGAGAACTCTGCCAGATGTACAGTTTGATCCCTGAAGTTTCATATGTACAGTTTGGACCTGAATTCTTTCATATGTACAGTTTGGTCCCTAAAGTTTTAATATTTACAGTTTGGTCCCCATAGTTTCTGGAAAGTTGGTTCTGCCTCCGTTGGAACTGTTTTTTTAGGCATTAATCAGTCATTACTTGGCTGATTAACTCCTCCATTAACAGCCCATTACTTGGGCATTTGGGCAGCCTCTTTCAATGGCCTTAACAACCATTAATTGGTTGTTTTAATGGCCTCCCTTAATGGCCATTACAGCCTTGTTCTTGGCAGTTGGACAGCCCCTCTTCCATGCTATATATTGAGCAGTTGTTGGCTCAATTCTGGACTGGACAACAGGCTGAAAAACAGTCAGCAATATAGCTCAGAAAACACACGAAAATAACAGCACATTTCAGTCACAAAAGAGCACAAAAAGTAGCCGAAATCTGTCCAAAACAGTGACGAAAATCTGTGCAATTCGTGATTGGAAAACAGTAAGCAAAACCTCACATATACACAAGATATACACAACAGAGACACACTATATACACAGAGACAAACGAGAAGAGAAGATAGAATCTCTTCCTTCCTTTTCCATATCTTCAGCAAGTCGAGTCATATTTGTTTTATTCGGCAGGCTCAACCTATTGGCTTTGTAGTGTTGAGATTAAAGTGTTGTTTTATCTTGAGAGATTATTGCCCGCTAACGTAAAAGCATATATACGGGGCAATCTTGTCTTAAGGATAGAGGGTTATCCTCGACTCAACACACAACGTTGTAACCATCCAGATTTAGTTATTTCTTGATTTCAGGATATCAAGATTCAAGACACAACAAACTTGCGGCAGTTCTCAACATTGGCTTTGCAAGGTGATCAAGATTCAAGACACAACACACATGCGGCAGTTTTGAAGATTGACCATTTATTTATCCTTTCGAACATTTGTAATAGTTATTACTTCCCGTACTGCTTTATAAAGTACAATAGAGCACCAAGACAAACTACATCATATAAATTGGGACGGAAGGAGTATTTTTTAGCCTTCTATATTTTGTAAAGCTCTCGAGTAGTATTTTAGTGACATAAATTATTTTCTTCCACGGGCAATTGTACGCCTCACTGAGCGTTCTTTGCATAGCAGATCAATCACGTAGTCGAAATAGAACATACGTCGACAACATCGTCTATATAGGAAATATTAGGTAACAGGTAAATATATTACATGTTTGCCCCTAATAACATAAAAATGTAACTCATTATACATTTAGACCTTTTCCGCTTATAAGTTTGGAATACTCATTACAATGCGATTTTCATATGACTTATACAATATATATTGCTTGCATGGAACACACGTGCAACGCACGTGTCCAGAGCTAGTTATATAATAGATCCATGACATGATGACGATGATGATGAGTCGGCATGTTTGGTCATTTTTTGTTGAAGTGTGTGGTCATCTCATCTAAAGCTTAAGCTGTTAGAGAGAACACACTTTTAATATTTGATTATATTCTCAATACGCCCTTCACGTGCTAGTTTGATTTTTTCATGGTTCAAGCACGTGAGCGAGATTCGATCCCAGGACCTCTACCTGGCACTGATACCATGTTGAAGTGTGTGGTCATCTCATTTAAAAGCATAAAATGTTAGAGAGAGCACATTTTTAATATTTGATTATATTCTCAATATTATTTCTTTTTCACTTTTAGCTATTCTAGTAAGTATATTTGTAGTTTTCCTCTTTACTTTCACAGAGGTGGAAATGAACAAATATTCATTGTCATGTAGAGACGAAAAGTTTCATTTTATTGTTACAACCAATTTGGTACGTTGGTGTTATTATTTTACTTTTTCTCTCATTTTGGCATTGCCTATTTTATTCTTTATCCTATATTTTCTATAATTAATGAGTATGTCAGTGTCCCTACTTTTCTTTATAACATTGTAGGTGTATCCTTATGATATTTTATGTGTGGCATTATGTAATTAGAGGCGTAGTTAGTGTGTATGTTACAGGTTTGACGAACCCAATAACTTTAATTCAAATCTTGTATGTAATTGCCTTAAGAAATCAATTGAATATGTACAAATTATTAATAATTTAGAACAAATAACGTAAAAATATTAGAATGTCAAACTCATAAGCTTCAAAACTTGTCTTTGTTTCTGTTTTGCAACGATGAAAAACGATACAATCTATGTTAGAAGTTATATTTAAAGTTATATTTGTTAATAATACAGTGTAATATAATATAATATAATATAATATAATATAATATAATATAATATAATATAATATAATATAATATAATATAATATAATATAATATAATATAATATAATATAATATAATATAATATAATATAATATAATATAATATAATATAATATAATATAATATAATATAACACGACGTGATAAGTTATAAAACTATATGTAGCAACCATCTAGATAAGCTGTAAGTGGTGAAATTGAAAACAACTACTGTAGTTGAGTGAAAATGGTTGGAATTTGCTAGGAAGAAGGGAGACTTTGGATTCTGTGCTTGTGGGGTCTGTGATCTTGCCTTTCTCGGTCAACGTTAATAGCAAAAATAGAAAGGGTTTTTTTCTTGATTATCAAGCAACCTAAAATATTTCCAGTACCATTTATAAATTTTGCACCTTAAAAAAATAGTATTATATATCTTAATGATATATATATATATTCATTTTATTTTTTCCATTGAGGCCGAATCTATATATATATATATATATGTGTATTGTATATCATTAAATTATACAAAACATGGATGGTATAACCATGAGTTATATAAAATATAATTGTTAGATTTTTCGTAAATATTTTTCAAAAAAGTGTGGCGTGTAATATTATTCAAAAAAATATTTGACGTAATTTGTTTTGGCTGCCTCCGCACACCGTGTAACCCAAATTAAAAAGGAGGGGATGTAGTTTATGTTGAGGGAGTAGAGTTATATAACCCGGTATTTTGATCCAATTCAGTTTAGTCCAAGCAAATTTTTGAGGATTTAAATCATGATCCATTCATTAACATGTCAAATTTAATCCAACACTGTTATTTCCACCTCTATAATGTTCGGTAATCATGATTCATGATACATTTATTGATTTAATCCGTCAAAAACTTGACCCAATATGGTGCAAGTCAACCAAATTAGTTAGTAGATTATATGGATAATTACAAGCTACTAGTATTAAACTTTTCGGAGGTTTTTTAATTGGAATTAGATATATACACGTGTCATTCATGACCTCATGAAAAGGGAAGCAGGTAGCTTCTGGCCTTGACAAATTCAATTGTGTTGCTCCGTTAAGCATTAGTATATTAGATTAGCATTGAAAATTTGTGCATATATCTTTTAAAATATAAATAAGAGAAGAAGATGTAAGTAACGCACATTTAACATAAAATAAAAGTCATTTTGAAGTGATATTGTCATGTTCTTATGTAGGTTTTTAGATGTACTTGTTCATAGGTCATATATGTGAAACTATGATGAGTGAAGGTGTTATAAAAGATAAAGTAAGACTTAAAAGCGCATGAAATAGAGTTGTCTCGAAATATATATCTGCAAACTCTTGAAATTCATACGAACTTAGCAAAGGATGGGGTAATTTGAAGGACAACATCTAGACGGTTGATATCAATTAGTAGTTGGAAATATGCTTTAGTCATGTCATGTTAATGTATTTACTTTAGGTCCTATGGTCTCTAGGAGTGTTGTAGCCCTATTTGGAATTTTTAGGCAAATGAAACATATAGAGAATTTAGTACTTTAATTTTCATAATTGTTTTGTATAACGTCATTCGAGACAAATTTAATTAGAGAAACGTGGTTAGTGAAAATTCGTATAGCCAACGTAAATTTATTAAATTGAGGCGTTATAGTTGTAATATTTCCTTTTTTAAATGGTGCTTCAATAGTTTAGTTCATATTTTCTATTTTTGAGTTTTTTCTATGAAATAAAATATTAGCAATTATTTAAATTTCATATTTAGAGACAATATCTTGATAATCATACTTGAGTTTATATATTTATAATCATAATTGAGATTTATATATTTAATAATCATAACTGAGATTTATGTATCTTAATAATCATAATTGAGATACATATATAAAATAACTTGTGCCGGTTATCTTTGAAAGTTTGGAATAATCTCCCTTAGGGATTCATTTCATTAATCACAATATATATAGTTGTACAGAGGTTGATTCCTAATACAATAAGAATTCTAAGTTACCTTAAATATACACCTATCATAATTACAAAATATACAGTGAATATTCGAAGAATATTCGCTAATACTCCCTCTCAGTCGGAGCGGGAGGAGGCCGAACGCTAAGGCTGGATCGGAAGTCGGTGAAAAGTTGTCTCGATAGTCACTTTGTGAAAATATCTGCATACTGATAGGAGGAAGGCACGTGTAATATTTTGACCTGACCAAGGGCAACCTTCTCAAGCATAAAGTGAATATCCATCTCGATATGATTGGTCTGTTGATGTTTGACCGGATTGTGAGACATATAGATGGCATATATGTTGTCACAGTAGACTATAGACGCCTTTCGCAGTGGACACTGAAGCTCCAAAAGAAGATTTCGGAGCCAACAGATCTCAGTAACGACATTAGCAACTCCGCAATACTCTGTTTCAGCACTCGAACGGGATAGCATGGCATGTCCCTTGGCGGACCATGAAATAAGATTATCCCCAAGAAATACACAGTAGCCCGAGGTGGAGCGACGTGTGTCCGGGCATCTTGCCCAATCTGCATCCGTGTAGGAGAGTAACTTGATTGGGGCAGAGGGGTAGTGATCAAGTCCAAAGTCAACTGTGCCCTTAATGTATCTGATAATACGCTTGAGGGCCACAAAATGGGACTCTCGAGGGGCGTGCATAAACAGACACACCTGCTGAACGGCATATGCAATATCAGGCCTAGTGAGTGTAAGATACTGAAGGGCACCTGTAAGACTCCGATATAGGGTGGGATCAGAAACCGGCGCACCCTCATTGGCACTAAGGTTGGATTTCGAGTCAACCGGAGTTGTCATACTTTTACAATTTACCATCTTTGCCCTGTACACTATCTCTTCCGCATATTTGCGCTGACACAGAAACATAGTAGCTGCAGATCTGGTCACGGATATACCCAAGAAATAACTCAGCTTGCCTAAGTCAGTCATAGCAAATTCAATTTTGAGTAGAGCAATGATTTCATTCTTCAACCCGTCAGAGGAGTCAGTAAGAACAATGTCATCCACATATAATAGCAAATAAGCAGGACTGCTACCTCGATGAAAAGTGAATAGAGAGTTATCACACCTACTACACATAAATTCGATCTGCATAATATACCTGGCAAAGCGATCATACCAAGCACGGGGTGCCTGTTTCAAGCCATACAATGACTTCCTGAGATGACATACATATTGCGGGACTGCCGGATGAACAAAGCCAGAGGGTTGATACATGTACACAGTTTCTTTCAAATCCCCATTAAGAAATGCATTTTTGACATCAAACTGATGAATCGGTCAATGCATGCCCATAGCAATACTGAGAGCAGTCCGAATAGTAGCCGGTTTAACAACTGGACTGAATGTCTCACCACAATCAATACCCTTCTGCTGATTAGTGCCATTAGCAACCAGTCTTGCCTTATACCGCTCCAAGTCACCACTGCCTCTGAACTTGTGATGAAATAACCACATACACCGGATAACATTTACACCGTCCGATCTAAGTACCAAATCCCAAGTGTTCTGCTTGGTTAAAGCATTAAATTCCTCGCACATGGCCGCATTCCAATTAGGGTCCAGTTTGGCTAGTTTTGAATTTTTTGGAATGGGTGATAAAGTTTGTGTGGAAAGATTGAAGTGAACCTTGGGTTTGAAAATCCCGTGTTGGGCACGCGTCTCCATGTGGTGGGTAGGCAGCAGTGGTTGGTCAGTGGTTTGTGGCTGCTGGCTTGCGGGTTCTGGCTGGGTGGTGGCTAGGCTCGGGGCGATGGCTGGTCGAGTAGGTGACAAAGGGAGGTCGATCAGTGGAAGGTTCGACCGAGAGCTAGGTGGTGCCTAGTTGGAGACGCCGCCAGACATTGGAGGTGACAGAGCTGCTGGAGCAGTGTCTGTCGGGGCAGTGAACTGCTGGTGGTACATCGACTGGACCATGGGGGACAAAGTAGACTCATCGAGAAATATGTAATCTGTGGTTTGAAATTTTTGGAGATTCGAAAATAGATAGTTCGCCTAGTCAAATGTGACGTGACGTGAGACAATAATTTTACGAGTGGCTATGTCATAGTACAGGTAACCCCGATGATTAGATGAGAAACCAATGAAGACACAAGGCGTGGTACGTGGGGCTAGTTTGTGGGGTGAGGTGGAGGCCAGGTTGGGGTAGCATAGGCAACCAAAAATGCGGAGTTGGGCATAGGATGGGAACCTACGGTATAAGATTTTTGTTGGGGTCTTATTTTGGAGAGTGTTGGTTGGTAAAATATTAAGAAGGTACTCTACCATTTCAACAACATAGACCCAGAATGGTAGTGGAAGACTGGCATGAAATAGAAGGGTACAAACCATGTTATTGATGGTACGTATGATTCGTTCAGCCTTGCCGTTTTAGGAGGAAGTGTAGGGACAGGAAAAATAGAATATCATGCCCTGTTTAGAGCAGAAATTGTGAAATGTCGAATTATTAAATTCACATTTATTATCACATTGTAAAGATTTTATAGATTTTTCAAACTGTATTTTAATGAATTTTTGAAATTCAAGGAACTTGGCAAAAACTTCAGATTTGAATTTCAACGGGTAGATCCATACAAAATGTGAAAATCATCTAATAATACTAGATAGGATTTGTGACCCAAGGAACTAACAACCGGAGATGTCCATAAATCAGTATGAACAATATCGAATGGAGAAAAAGTAACATTGTTGGATGACATAAATGGAAAACGAGTATGCTTTCCAAGCGAACAAGAAAAACAGTGTTGGGCAAGTTTTTCATTATTACATTGAATACGCTTATTAGTCCTAAGAATATTAAAAGCATGGTCTCCGGGGTGTCCGAGTCTGTTGTGCCAAGTTGACGGAGAGATAACAACAAGGGAGATATGGTGGTGTGATCTGACAGCGGAAGATTGAGTGAAGGGGTAGAGGTCTCCCACACTATTGCAGAACGTAAGAATTCCTGTATTGAGATCCTTCACAGAAAAACCAAAATGGTCAAATTTGACAGACACAGAATTATTGCGAGTGAATTTTCTAACAAAGATTAAATTTTTAATGATGTTAGGTGTGTAAAAGACATGATTTAGGGAGAAAGGTGGGTGGGGATGTTTGGTATGGGTGTTACCGTAACCTTCAATTAGAATGCGGTGACTATTGCCAACAGTAATAAATTGAGAACACTTTAACTGAAGCATTTGAGATAAATTACCTGATGACCGGGTGAGATGAGATGTGGCTCCGGTATCCATATACCAATTTTCATCGGGCTGTTGAGGGTTCAAGGTGTTGAAAGCCTGTTCCAAATTAGTGGGGGCCAGGTTACTGACTTGCGGTTGCTGAGGGACCGAAACCATATGGGCCTGCCTATTGGCTGGGGCGGAGCCCAAGAGACCTGGTGACCAAGCCTGCTGGAACTGGGGCCCTGATGTTGGGTAAGGGCATGCAGGCGAGTCCCAGTTCCCGATATTGGGCCAAGGTTGCTGCCCAGCCCACTGAAAATATGGAGTAGGGGTTGGGCCTGGTAGCTGGTTTCGGTGGCCCTTATCGCGGCCCTTTTCTTTGTTGTTACTACCGCGGCCTATGCCGCCACGCCCTCCGCCGTGGGACTACTGCTGGTGGTGGTCTTGCAGTGATGGCTGGGTGGTGTTGGCCGCCGGTGGTGCCATGAAGTCAACAACTAATGTCTTTTGATTGTGCTCCTCTTGTTTAGCACTGCGGGTTTCTTCCAACAATAGTTGTGAACGTGCCTTGGTGAAACTTGGTAGTGGGTCGGCCTGTTGAATCATCGTCGCAAGTGTATCATATTCACCTTTCGATAAACCAGCAACCAATTGAAGTACCATCTTGATTTCTGAAATAGATGTCCTGACGTTGGAAAGTTGGTCGGCTATGAGTTTCAGTTGTTTGCAATATTCGGACATGTTGTTAAAATTCTCGAGATGCGTATTGTTGAACTGATCTTCCAAATACACAGCCCGAATATTTTTATTATCCTGAAAGATTTCTTCTAACCTTACCCAAAGGTCACGTGTCGTAGCACCTGTTTTCATGATAGTACACAACAAGTCTTTTGAGATGGTGTCGTATATCCACTGTTTGACGATGGCGTCAAGGCGACGCCATGTCGAGTCGGCAATATCGGTAGGACGAGGAACAGAGTCATCAATATGGTCTAGCACATTGTACGCACATGCATGAATATAGAACAGTTCTGTCCACATGAAATATTAACAGTCTTCTTGGTCAATAATTATAGGTTAATTCTTGATGTTGGTAACGGCGAAAGCCGGATGAAAAGAAGACGATGAGCGTGTTGGGGGGGTTGTCAAAAGTACCAGTGGAGGAACCAGAATTAGTAGGGGAAGAGGGACGAGACATGGTGGCCGTCAACCGAGAAGAAAGAAGAGATAAGGTGGTGGTCGGCGGCTTTGGGAGGAGAAGAGTAGGGATTATGGTTTGGCTCTTGATACCATGTAAGTTTGGAATAATTTCCTTTAGGGATTCCTTTCATTAATCACAATATATATAGTTGTACAGAGGTTGATTCCTAATACAATAAGAATCCTAAGTTACCTTAAATATACACCTATCATAATTACAAAATATACTATGAATATTCGGAGAATATTCGCTAATAATCTTTAGCAACGGGGATAGCTCCGTTGGGAGAGCGTCTGACTGAAAATCTGAAGATCACGTGTTCGATCCATGTTCACCGCAAAACAATTGTTTCCACAGGCTCAGTTTAACCAGTTTCTTCTTATTTTTTTGTCATTTTCTTTGCAGAAGTTTCAATTAATTATTGTTCAGACTAGAGGAGATTGAAAATAAAACTTGTTATGACAATAACGATTGTAAAGTTCACAAGGATATATTGTCTCACTTTCATTTTATGCAATTATCAAGTTTATAATTTTCTAGTTATTAAGTAGTACTATTTCTTTTGCCTGCTTGCGACATGGCCAAATACATGTCTTTTCGTTAACCATCTTGCATATAGCATTATCTTGTTTTTTTTCTCCTTATTTTTGAGGCAGACGAATTTTGAGTATTATTAGTCATGCATCATTGAAGTAACTAGAATTTATGCAGCATAACAACATCCACAATGTAGTCGTTTAGATAGTTTCGTTGAGGGGGAAATTATTTTCAACAGTGTTTTGCAAGAAGTAGCTTACGATTTGATAAGCATTGCTCGATGCGTCGAAAATGACAGCATAATTTTAATGTTTTCTTTTTATATTAAAAAAAACTAAAATATATCCGCTCTGGTATTTATAGCAAATCAATAAACTTATGATATTCGTCTTTTTACTTGCTCATTTATTCCTTAATCATGATTAACTGAGTATGTATTATAACTTTAAAGTTATATTATTACGTTTAATTTGTCTGATTAATATAAATACCTGTACAAATAAGTATTTACTTCTTGAAAATCTACATGATATGTGTGGTTTTCAAGGACAGTTCAATATCACTAAAAGGTATTCCAAATCATTTTTGTAATCCGATTGATTGTGAATTTCGCTACTTTTGAATTTAATGTTTAATTCAAGCTTTTATTCAACCAATTAATCTCTGATTGCATTAAAAAAATCATTTTTTGGAAGAAGGAGTTTAGGTTTATCTGGACCATAGCATTTGGAGGGGGTAAGTTGTTGTGGCCTTGTCGGTCCATCCCCCTCTACAGTTACGTCATGGTGTTATATTTTTAAATTTGTAAAATAATTTAAAGTTAAATACGTACTAGCTAGTTATACTACACAAGTTATAATAGTGATTAATGATCAGAAGATAATCTCTAAAACAAGGGGACAATTAAATAGGTGAATCCCATCCTTATCAACACCTAAGGATTGCAGTCTACTACTACTAGTTAATTTGTAAATTAATCTTCAATGAAGCGTTTCATTTTCTTATTAATTGTTTCTCTTTCATCTCAATTTCAGTCTAATTATTGATGCAAGCATCATAAAGAAAGTTTTTGCTTCCAGCAAACAAGCAATTAATCTTTCTACAATAATTCATTTAATATTTAATCAAACTTACTAGTACTTGCTTCCGGTAGAAATGTGAAATTCTTCTTGTCCGGAGGCTTCTCATTAATGCAGTATATATGTGTTTACAATTACAAACCTAATTGTATGAAAATATCTATTTTACATAATTACATCAAATTAATAATTATATAATACATGGAGAATATATATGTATTCTCTATCACACCCCTCAGTTGGAGGGGAGGAGGCCAGACGCTCAGACTGTATCGAAGTCAAGGAACAACTGCCGAGGAAGTCCCTTAGTAAATATATTTGTGTACTGATAGGAAGAAGGAACATGTAATACCCGAACGTGACCTATGGTAACCTTCTCACGAACAAAATGAATAACAATCTCAATATGTTTGGTTCGATGATATTGAACCCGGTTATGAGACAAGTGGACAGCAAATACGTTATCACAGTAAACCATAGATGCCTTACGTAAGGTACAATGAAGCTCTAGAAGGAGGTTTCTGAGCCAACAAGTTTCGGCAACAACGTTTGCAACGCCTCTATATTCTGCTTCTGCACTCAAACGGAAAAACGTGACTTGTCGTTTTGCAGACCACGAGATGAGGTTATCACCCAATAATACACAACGGCCGAAAGTAGATCGACGTGTATCGAGACAGCCGCCCCAATCGGCGTCCGTGTAGGATATCATCCTAGTCGGTACAAATGGATAAATATGTAATCCATAGTCAAGAGTACCCTTAACGTACCGAATGATACGTTTAAGAGCGGTAAAGTGAGGCTCCCTGGAGCATGCATGAACAAGCACACATGTTGAACAACATAGGAAATATCGGGCCTAGTGAAGGTAAGATACGGAAGTGCACCAGCGAGACTTCTATAAAGAGAATGATCAAGCACTGGATCCCCATCATTGGTGCTAAGCTTCGACTTCAAGTCAACTGGAGTAGGCATGATCTTGCAGTTTGCCATTTTAGCCTTGTAAACAATCTCTTCGGCATACTTATGCTGACCCAGGAACATTGCATTCTTGGATCTGGTCACGAAAATCCCCAAGAAATAACTCAACTTACCCAAGTCTTTCATGGCAAATTCGAATTTGAGTAAGGTTATGATCTCGTTTTTCAGCACATCAACGGAGGCAGTCAGGACAATGTCATCTACATAGAGCAAAAGGTATGCAGTGTCATTACCTCGATGAAAAATAAAAAGTGAATTATCACTTTTGCTGCACACGAACCCAATCTGCATGATGTAAGTGGAAAAACGATCATACCAAGCCGGGGGGGCTTGTTTCAAGCCATAGAGTGACTTTCAAAGACGATAGACATACTGAGGAGCTAATGGATGTACAAATCCAAGTGGTTGATGCATATAGATGATTTATTTCAAATCCTCATGTTAGAATGCATTTTTCACATCAAGTTGATTAATCGGCCAATTCTTTCCCATAACAATGCTCAAAACAATACGAATGGTGGCAGGTTTAACCACTGGACTAAAGGTCTCACCACAATCAACTGCCTCTTGTTGCCCCATGTCATTTATCACAAGTCTCTCCTTATGGCATCCAAACTCACCATTATCTCTAAATTTGTGACGATATAGCCACATACAACGAATCACATTGACCCCATCTGATTTCGGGACAAGATCTCAAGTGTGTTATGTAGTGAGCGCATCAAATTCCTGACGCATGGCCACATTTCAATTTGGGTCAAGATTGGCTAGTTTTAAGTTCTTGGGTATAGGTGAGATAACTTAAGTGGATAGGTTAAAATGGACTTTCGGTTTGAAAATCATGTGCTGGGCATGGGTTTCCATGCGGTGCGTAGGAATAGGGATTGTTTGGGCAGTGAGGCTTGGCAGTGTTTGATGTGGGATCGGGGGATGATAAGTAGTCGACGGTGATTGTGGGCAGTGAGGCAGTGGGGTTGGTGACGATAAATTTAGGAAGTGGGTTGGTGACAGTGAATTTAGGCAGTGGAGGGCAGTGGGGTTGGTGACGGTGAATTTAGGTAGTGGGATAGTGAAGCAGTGGCGGGAACAGTTGGCAGGGGTGTGGTCAACGAGATCAGCGGGGTGGTCAATGGGTAATGGGGCAGTGCCGGGGAAGATGACAAGGGCAGTGGGCATTGAGCCGGACCATGAGAACCATGTATTGTATTTCTAATGAGAGGGAAAGTGTCTGAATCATCAAGGAAGCCGTAATCAGTGACTTGAAATTTTCGGACGTTTGCAAATGGGAAAACGTTCTCCTCGAATAAGACATGGCGACAGACTAGAATTTTATTTATGGACAGATCATAGCATAAGTACCCTCTATGATTCGATGGAAAACCCAAGAAAATGCAGGGGTAGTCCTAGGTGCTAATTTGTGAGGGACCGTGGAGGCGAGATTTGGGGAGCATAAACAACTAAAAATCCAAAGGTGACCATAGGAAGAGATCCGACGGAAAAGAATGGTAGGAGTTTTATTTTGAAAGGTACGTATTGGTAACATATTAAGAATGTATGTTACCATGTGTAACGCGTAGACCCAAAAGATAGGTAGGAGAGAAGCATGAAATAGCATAGTACAGATCATATTGTTAATAGTGCAGAGGATTCTTTCGTCTTTACCATTTTGAGGTGAGGTATGGGGGCAAGAGACTCAAAATACTATGCCATTGTCCGCACAAAATTTATGAAACTGGGAATTGTCAAACTCACGATCATTGTCACATTGAAACAATTTTTTGTCCTTCTCAAAATGTGTTTTAACATATGCTCGAAATTCAAGAAAAGTTAAGTAAACTTGAGACTTATATTTGAGCGGCAAAGAAAATGAGAGAAATCATCTAATAACACCAAATAATATTTATGACCCATTTTGCTAGTAATGGGAGATGTTCATAAATCCGCATGAATGATATCAAATGGAGAAAAAGTAACACTCAAAGATGACTTAAAAGGAAATCTAACATGCTTTTCTAAAGGACAAGAATAACAGTTGTGGGTAAAGTTCCCTTTATTACATTGAATCAAATTTTTACTTCTAAGAAAGTTAAAAACTAGTGCTCCCGGGTGCCCAAGTCTACTGTAATAAGTTGACGGAGAGATTGCAGCTAGAGAGGTATGTGGATTGACACTTGCAGCATAATTGGATGAGAAATTATATAAGTCCTCACTATTGCATCTCGTAAGAGTTGTCCCCGTACGTAGGTACTTCATAAAAATACCAAAAGAATCAAACTCAATAGATACAGAATTGTCACTAGCAAATTTTCTAATAGAAATTAAGTTTTTAATAATGTTAGGAGCATATAGGACATTTTTTAAGAAAAAATGAGGGTGGGGTGGTGGAGTTTGAGTGGTGCCATAGCCTTGAATTGGAATGTGATTGTCATTTCTAACCAAAATAAATTAAGGATTGTTTAAATTAAATAGTTGAGGAAGATTACCAGAGTTACGAGTGAGGTGGGATATGGCGCTTGTATCCATATACCAGGCATCATCGGGTTATTGTAAATTCATTGTGATGTAGGCTTGGCCCAGTTCGGTAGGGTTAAGAAGGTTATATGGTTGTTGTTGTTGTTTGGCCGCCGAGAAGTGGGCCTGCTGTGTTTGTCCTGTCTGGTGTGGGCTTGGAGGGGGGCCCGAATGTTGGGCTGCTGCCACTGTCCAGTGCTTTGGGCCGACACTGTCGGGTAGGGGCATGGGGGCGAGCCTAATTTTCGGAAATAGGCCAAGGCAGTGAGCCGACCCACTGAGATGGGTATTGGTTCTGTTGTGTTTGGCCGCCAGAATTGGACTGTCCCCTATGTCCTTTTCCTCTGTCGCCACGTCCATTGCTGCGGCCTCGGCCCCTGCCGCCACCGCGGCCACCCCACGACTATTGGTTATTCGTGTGTTACGGCTGGCTGACGGGTTTAGTAGTGGTCACCGGTGCATCAACCACCAACGTCTTTTGATTATGTTCATCCTGTTTGGCACGCCTAGTCTCCTCCAAAAGCAATTGTGACCGAGCCTTGTTGAAACTAGGGAGTGGATCGGCTTGGTGGATCATCGTTGCAAGTGTATCGTACTCACCTTTTGGCAAACCATTAATTAGTTGCAAAATCATCTTTGCTTCTAAAATCGGTGTGCCCACATTAGATAATTGATTTGCAACTAATTTCAATTGTTTGTAATAGTCGGGCATATTCGCAAAGTTTTCAAGACGGGTGTTATTGAATTGTTCCTCTAGATACACGACACGTGTATGTTTGTTGTCTTGAAATATTTCCTCTAGATTTGTCCATAATTCGTGAGCCGAAGCACCTGTCTTCATAATAGTATGAAGTAGATCCTTGGATATGGTGTCATATATCCATTGCTTGACGATAGCATCAAGCCTTTTCCACGTCGTGTTGTCAACGTCGGGCGGACGGGGTGTGGTGGCGTCAATGTGATCAAGAATGTTGTAGGCACAAGCATGTATTTGAAATAATTCAACCCACGATGAGTATTGTACATCCTCTTGATCAAGAACTAAAGGGATAAAAATTTTGATGTTCGTCACGGCAAAGGCCGGATGAAAGGTGTTGGGAGAAGATGAGGGAGGAGGAGGATGTGTGACATCTTGTGTGGAGGAGAATTCGGGAGAAGCCATGTCAGATGCAATGAGGAAGAGGGGGGTTAGGGTAGGGTTAGGGAGAGTATTAGGGTTTGACTTCTGATATCACGTAGAAATGTGAAATTCTTCTTGTCTGGAGGCTTTTCATTAATGCAATATATATAGGTGTTTACAATTACAAACCTAATTGTATGAGAATATCTATTTTACATAACTACATCAAATTAATAATTACAGTATATATGGAGAATATATACGTATTCTCTATCATTTCCAACTCCAAAAATCCTCTAATTTTGAGAGACCATTCAATTTTAAAACATATGGAAGGAGTAGTCGGTCCTCGGATATATAGTTGCTGTAAATGCAGAAATCACATTGCTCTTCATGATGATATCGTCTCCAAAAAATTTCAGGTTATGATTTTTCTTTCAATTAATCTCAAGCTTTCTTTTTTCTTTTCTAGGAGAACTTGTTTTATCAATGGTGAAGGCAGAACTTTCACCAAAATTGTTTATCATCTACTATATATACACACAAAAAAATATTTTGACCTTGTTCGGATAAATTCCCTTTCACTTCTCTAGTTCCTGCCTGCGTGTTATAGTCACCATTTTATATGACACAATATTTTGTAAAAGGTAGGCAAGCAGTGGGAGAGCTTATTTATTTACGCATGCCATGAATGTAGTGATAGGGCTAAAGGAGGACTGGCACCTAATGACTGGTTTGCATACTTTGCTGATGTTAAGTGCTCTGACTATGGGGAAGTTTTGGGATGGAATTATGAAAGAGCATATGATGAAAGCCAAAAGTACAAAGAAGGAAAATTTGTTCTTGAAAGATTTAAGATTGTCATGAAGGAGAATTGGTAGCATCGATGGGAGAGTTTATGAACATATCTCAAGTGTATATAAATTGAACAGTACTGAATCCAGATGTGTTGTGATTTGTGAATATCAGGAAATTATTTGTTTAATAAATAAACTTTAATGGGCTTTAGTCTCTTTTTAATTTTGTATTTTGCCAAATATATGTATGATGTTGTGTACCAAATTATCGGAAAAGATTTCTGGAGTCACTACTTCATTCTTCTATTCAAGTGGGAGGAAAAAGACTATGATGCTTTATGGTCTGAATTATGCTTCAAAAAACACAGTTTATGAATTAAGAGAAATAAAATAGAGAAGTAGTTTTCCTATCACAGAAGGTGTGAAGCAAGTGAGGTCTTTAAAGCAAAAAAACTGAGGCGGCCACAAATGCAGTAACTCCTTTAGTTGTGAAGAGAGTTGAGTCTATAGAGCCTACGAGCTCGACGATCCACTGTAGTGAAAATTTGTAAGGTAGATCAGTTGGTTAGAGCAGAGGACGAAAACCTTTCATTTCTCATTTTTTTGTGCCAAGAATGATCCAATTGAGTCTTCAGTTTGATATGAATAGTAAGACCTTAGACTTCTACATATTTCTCTTAGTTGGGTAGTTATTTTGTTAATATCGAGAAAATCGTCTGGAATCAACCTTTAGAACTACTATCGTCTTTGAAACTCATCAGGGATAACTCGCTTCACTTACTCTACCTTTTTACTTAAATATTAGGCTTAATTCGCCACGAAGGTATAGATACACGCATAGACTAGCGCTCAATGCAACTAATGATAAGGTCAAAGAAAGGGCAATGCAACAACTGCACACTATGGGGGGGGGGGGGGGACAATCGTTGTATCCCCTTTTTGCTACCTTTAACTCCAGATAATTTTGGCCTCTAATTATGGCATTGGTCGAAGAAAGGACACCAAAACCCCGTATTGACTTAGCATGAAGTTGACAATTCATACAATTATTAGTGTCAAGTTATATCCAACAATAAGATAACCTTTACCAATTCAATGGCCACAAGAAAAGCAGAAAGAATGTTTTTGTATAACTAATGTCAACTTAAAGTTGTCGACATGTGATCTATTAGTTCAAGCCATGAAATCAACCACAGATAGACCAACTACATCACACTTCTTTGCGTCAGAACCCTATATGAACGCCGAATACTATGTGCATTTTTTAGTGTCGATTTTTTACTCTTCATCATTCATAACTGCAATCATATATATGTTATAACTAAGGCTGGCCAGTGGGCCAGGACAGCCCGACACCGCCCCGACCCCGAATAAAAAAAAATCGGTAGCGGCACTCGAACCGGGACGGGACAATGTCTCGTCTCGAGCCCGCCGCAGGCCCGCCAAACCCGAGCCCGCCCCGAGCCCGCACCGATCCCGCCCGAAACCCCCCCTTTGCAAATATAACCGTTGCACCAACAACCATTTTAGATTTTGGCCGTTGGGCAATGGCCATTTTTGGCCTCCCCCCTCCCCCTACCCCCTTAACATTTATTTTTAACCCATAAGTTATTATATTTACACTTTAACCCAATTTTTCAACTATAAATAACTCATTTTCTCTTCATCTTTCTCACAAATCTTCCTACAATCTCTCTAATCTCTCAATATATCTCTCTACTAGTCTACATTGTTTACTAAATATTCAATTTTATTTATTCATTTGGGAATTGGGAGTGAAGTTGGCAACTAGCTTGAGGATCTTCCATCGAGCAAAGTTTCAATTTTCAACCTCTCGATTACACGTCGACGTTACGTCGGCGTTTGGTACATTCGTTCCTTCATTAAATTATTATTGTATGTTTATTTTATTTAGCGCACTTAATTTTATTATTTTTAATTATTTATTATCATAATTAAAATGGAAGGATTAAGAGGTATGTTTAAGGGTAAGGGTAAGGGTCTTCTAGTAGGGGCAACCATGGCAAGGGTACTTCTTCTAATCATCCTATTCCTACACAGGATGATTTTGTTGATACTCAACATTTTCCTACAATACCATTAGATTTAGACGATGAGCTATTTTCTGGAACTCAAGAAGACTTTAATTTAGACGATGATCTAGATGATACACCCACTAATGTTGATGACAACACACCCACTAGTGCACCTTCAACTGAAATGCCTCTTATTGCCCCTAGTATGAGACGAGGTCCAGCAAAACGACCATTAAAATCAGATGCATGGATATTTTTTGATAGGGACGTAGAGAATCAAGTAGCTAGATGTAAAATTTGTAAAAATGTTTTAAAATTCAAAACTGGAAAAGGTCATGGTGGGACGGGGGTTTAATTAGACACGTAGTAAGTGCTCATCCAGCTAGGTATGCCCAATACCAGGCTGCAAAATCGGGTGCGCAAACGTCTGTTCCATTGGAACAAGGTTCACATATTGTCTCGGACCAAGTACAGGGTCAAATTAACCCCACGGCGGGATGAATTGTAGGCCTTAAATACAATAAACATAGAGATAGGGAAAGAATATCAAAATTAGTTGTTGTGGAGGGTTTGCCTTTTTCATTTCCTTCATCTCCCGATTTTATTCATTACATTAGAGATATATATAATCCTGCTTTTAACGATTTTCCTAGATCAACTGTTAAGAGAGATGTATTTAAATTCACACATGAATATCAAAAATATTTACGTTATTCATTATATCATTTTAATGGAAAAGGATCTATCACGTCTGATATAGGTCGTAGTACTAACGGCCATGATTATTTAACGGTAACTTATCATTTGATAGATTATAAATGGTCTATGCAAAAACGTATCTTAGCGTATAGATATATAGATGATAGGCACACTGGTACTTTTATTGCAAAAAATATTTATCAAGTGTGTCATTATTACGGAATAACCGATAAAATTATGACTATTACATTAGATAACGCTTCTTCTAACAATTACGCTATTACAATTTTAAAAAATAGTTTAACTCCATATTTTCCAGATCATTTTCATATAAAATGCGCGTGCCATATATATAACTTAATTGTAAAGGATAGTCTATCACTTTTTGAAGACATTCTTAGTAAAATACAATTTGCTATAAACTTTATTTTTAAAAGTACTAAAGTACAACGAAGAAAAGAATATAAAAAAACTTATCACGATTGTGGACTACCTTATAGAAAAAATCCACAAGAAGTATCCACTAGGTGAAATTCTTTATACGAGCAACTACTTGTTGTTTATGACTATAGAAAACCTATAACTTTATTTTTTAACTCTCATAATCAAAATCCAGCTGATATGATTGTAGATAGTGATTGGGTAAAATTTCCGAACTTATTGTATTTTTAGAGAAATTTTTTCAAGCAACAAAAGAATTTTCCGGTATATATTATCCTACTATTTCAACTATGTTGTTTTATATAGCTCTAATATTTTTATTACTTAGTGAATATATGGAAAATCAACTTATATGGCAGTTATTAAAAAAATATTTATCAAAATAAAAAATATTTTATTCTTATTTCCACTATTTATATTATTGGTGTTGTATTAAATCCGACTATTAAAATAGACGGTACTAAATCACTTATTCAAACTATTTACGATTGTATAGAAGTACTACCACGTC
The DNA here is from genome assembly GCA_034509755.1 of Anisodus tanguticus. Lineage (NCBI taxonomy): Eukaryota > Viridiplantae > Streptophyta > Magnoliopsida > Solanales > Solanaceae > Anisodus > Anisodus tanguticus. The sequence continues at coordinate 8,915,035 of CM067552.1, read as the reverse complement.
CAAGTCCAAAAAATCCAAATCATCCACCACCTATTGAACAAACTAAAGAAGAAGTGTTGTCTAGCGTAGAAGACCAATGCAAAAAAATATATAGGTTTTACCAACAAGAAAGTGTTAGTAACCTACCGTCTTCCATACCATCTTCTTCATCTTCAACACAACCTCACAAAAGACATGCTGTTTTTGCGGCTAGTATTGAAAGCCTCAGAAATAGAATGTGTGGTCGTACCGCTACTAACCAAATTAGCGAATTTGATATTTTTGTTTTGCATGGTTCTTTACCGTACCAAGAAGTTATCAATGAAGATGGACATGAAGACTTGCTGAAATACTGGAGGGGGAATGAGAAGACCTTTCCGACACTTTCAATAATGGCCCGAGATGTTTTGAACATTCAAGCGTCATCAACTACGTCTGAAAGCGTTTTTTCTGCCGGCAGATATCAAATAGGAGACCACAGACACTCATTAGCCGGAGACAGCTTGGAAATTGCAGTATTATTCAGAGATTGGATACGAGCGGAGCGGAGAAGGTGCGGTCAACCGGAGATCAACGAAGAAGAAGACGAAAACTACAACGAAATCTTATCCGAAGGTAGTGGAAGCGACGTGGATCAATTTGACCAACAAATATCAATTCTAACCGAAGAACCACAGGAAATTATCAAGCAATTAGAACAGGTTTTTTTGAGAATGTAATTTTTTTAATTGCAATTTTATTATGTAATTTGAAACTTTTGGATAACACCACAAAGTTGCAATTTAGACAATTGTATTTGTATTACAAAAAAATCATATGTCTACTAAATATTTAAATAATATAAGAGGCACAAAAACAGCCTCCGGATGTTTTTATTACACTATCTTGTCTTGTTTATTGAGTTTTTTTTTATACATATGTTATTAAAAAAAAAAAAGGAAAACCCACCGAAACCCGCCCGATCCCGATCCCGACCCGACCCTGCCCCCGCCCCCTTCGCCCGTCCCGCTCCGACCTCGCCAAACCCGGCCCGCCAGACCCGAGCCCTAGTTATAACTCACAAAGGTTTATGATTATGTAAGAGAAAATATTTTGGTCTCAGAAAGGTATAACCTTCTCAGCTCCAAACTACAGTAATAAGAATTCTCAATATAACACACTTTAGCATAGTCAGTGGTACATCAAGATTATACACAACATACTGTCACACATATGTTAAAAGAAAAAATTGACACGTATATAAAGAGCAGAATTCACCTGACTATAAATCTTGAATTTCCATTTGCCCGTGTATTCAAAAGCTAGTTGCAGAGGCAGATGTATGAACTCAGTACTTTCGAACAGTTTAAAGATATAACGAGTTCAATATTATAAACCTTAAATATTGAATTCATAAAACTTAAATCTTCAATCCGCTTTCGAGTCACAGAGCAAAGGAGCGTGACCTTTTCTTATCATCAACCAAATTTCTTACCTTAACCTTCACTTCTTCAGCCCCACTAACCTCTTGTACCTTCTTAGCAATCCCAAAAACTTCATTTTTCTCCATTTTCACCTCAGATGAAATCAACACAACTTGTGTCCCACAAAGCTGATCATAAATCCTCTCAAATTCCATCAACACTTCATCCACAATCCCCAGTTTCTTCTTCTCCACCAAAAGTTTCATCACGCCCACCAAGTGTTTGTTAAAATTCCCCTTAGACAAAATCTCCTTAATCACACCACCCTTGTCTTTATTTTCCACAAAAGGGTCTGTCAAAATAGCACGTATATGTTCATTTCTTAACCATCTTGATAATCTCCTTACATCTTTTTCAAGATTTTCAAGTGAATTATTGCATTTTCCTATATCTATAAGTGCTGTAGCATAGCCACTTGAAGCTCTAGTATGAGCTGTTTGATGATGCCTTAAAGAGGGTTGTTTTATTGGTGGATTTTTAGATAGAGATTGGAAATTAGTTGGGAAATTGCAAGTTTTTTTGTGTGTAAAAGAGTTGGTTTTGTTTGAGATTAATGAAGTTGGTTTTGGGAAGTTGAAGGAAGATGTTGTGTATGGATTCTTGAAATGGTAGAAATCCGCAGAGTTTCTACGAAGGGTAAGTGAAGAAACTGAGGTAGAGAGAGTATCCATTGAAGGAACTTTTTGAGGAGAGTTTATGGAAGTTGTGGTGGGAAATTGGTGATAAGGATAAACAGGATAACTTTCTCTTGGGCCTTGTAATGCCAGGCCAGGGAATTGTACTTGGACTGGCTTTGCAATGACTTTGCTCGGCCCAACTATAAACTGAAGCCTTGATGGTTATGGCCTGTCCTGGAACTACCATATGTCAAAATCGGGTTATTTGTAAGAATGGCCCTGGAGGTAGCTGGTCCTGAACTTTTGACCCATCCCATGAGCAAAATTTCAACTTCAGCTAGTTTTGCCTTTGACCTTGAAGGTTTGCCTATGGAGTAAGCGGGAATCAAAAGTTCAATACCACCCATTTTCAAGTCTGGTGCCATATATTAGGTGTGGAGATTGTGTATAGATTGCAAAAATACATAGAAAGAATTTTCCTTGTGTGTATTTGGGATGCCCAACTCTGATCATTTGAGCTTGCTCACATTGTTGGTTTTAACTTTTAACCCAAATAAAAAAGGAGGGTTGTGGTGAGCTGACAACTAGTGTAAAACTAGCAAATTCATGATGGATCCTCATAATATAAATTTGTATAATGTTGAGTTGAGATAATTTACATAGTGAAATATGATTAGTGAGAATTTAAGTCAACCCCAATTTATTTGAAACTGAAGCGTAGTAATAATATTTGGAGATGCCCAATGCATTATGGGTGAAGTAGGAAGCCTATTTAATTATTTGATTTAAAAGGTAATTGATAAGCTATATGTTAGAAAAGCTAAACCCATTGTCACTTGGTGTAAGCCAGTTCTTATTATCACATTTGTTGCAAAGTATTCCTATATGATTACTCTCTACTTTAGATCCACCTAAAAACAATTCTTGAAAACTTGCTTATGAAAAAGACTGGATTGATATAATTTACAGGGGAAAGAAACAATTTCTCCTTTTTTCTTTCACGAAGAATAAGCGTTCCTTTCGATGGAAAAATTCTTCAAGAATTGTTTTCCAATTTTTCCTGATAAAATAAGGATTTTGGTAATTACTAATCCAAGATCTTTGTAAGATCCTAATCATCCACTACCTCAAAGAAGCATATTGTAAGAACAAGAAGCTAGATTTATTGTCTTCTGGAAGGCACAAAAGAACTTCCCTAGCAATGAATGAACAATTATACATGCTGATCCTCTCAAAGAACACAATAATTTGTTCAATGACACTATTTATCTAACATTTGAAAAGTCTTTCTAAGATTGAACCTGATTTTTGCCTTTTCTAATTTTTTCATATTCTGCTTCAGCATCTTTCAACTGTTCTTTCAGTTTGGCTATTCCACTCTCCAACTCTTCTGCTGAACATCGCGCACGAGAAGGTCGGTATGGTGTTAGAAAATGATACTTGAATGCTTTCAGAGCTTCAACACCACAAACCTATCCAAGAAAAAAGAACTTGGTAAAGTGAGTTGTAATTGGTTTGACAAGAAATATCATGCCCAATCCCTATTATTTCCTTGCTCGGAATTGCTCCCTCCGTCACATTTTATGTGAAAATGTTTGACGATGCTCAAAGTTTAAGAAATTAAGATTCTTTATATGCAAAATTTCAAAATTATTCTTTTGAATGAGTGATAGTGAGTGTTAGATATGCCTTTTTATTTTCAGTCTTTATAAAACAATGAACTTTTATGTGAAGTGGGTTCCAACAAATCATGTTATTAAGGGTAAACTGAGGATGTTTAGATTAAATAGTTTTCAGAAAGAAAAATGTGTTATTCTTTTCGAGCCAGACTAAAAAGGAAAGTGTAGAGGAGTACCTAAAAGCAAGAGGGAGAACCACTTAAATATCATAAACCTTAGCTTCAGGAATGAATTGGAAATGTATGATCGAACATGGATACTATAGTAAACTAGCTCCATGTTACAGCTTAGAGAAGATTTTATGGTCAGTATCCTCTCTGAATGCGCCAAAAAAGAAGAAGAGAGGTACGTTTATGTGTTTGTCAGTCAGAGGAAGGTATCTTCATACCTCTTGTGGTAGCAAAGGCAGCTTGGTAATATTGAAGTCGTCATATAACGTGTAGAATTGATCCACGTATTTTTGTTGCATCCGCATTCTAGCCTTCAGCAACTGGGATTCAACAACTGAAAATAGTCACAAGTCCAAGAATTACTCCCTCGGTCCCTTTTAGTCAATCCCAAAAAGAATGAAACATCTTCTTATTTGACAACAATTTAACTTTAAACTTTACATTTTACGCTTACCAAGATGATATATAATCACACAAATATCTTTTGCTTATTTTAGACCACAAGATTTAAAGTTATCCTTTATTTCTTAAACTCCATATCCAGTCAAACTACATCATATAAACTGGAACGGAAGGAGTATGTTTTTTTAAAGGAACAAGGTATCATAAACAAAACGAGATAGAGATAGACGACGAAAACAGATTAAAACAATCAAGGAATCACTAAAAGGAGACTCGTGTACCTTCTACATCAAAGAGCACTTGGTTAATTATAATGTTGTGAGTATCAATCTCGAACCTAGTGAGTTCCTGAACAAGTCTTTCAGTCTCATATAGAGAGAGGAATTCCGGAATGCAAACACAAACAAATGTCGTCATGTCCTATAAGAAAAGTGGTGTTAATTTATAAGCAGAACTCAGAGTAAGTAAACAAAGAACATAAGGAAAGTCAGTATTCAGCCATTAGAAAGAATCAATGTACGGAACTTTTCCTTGCCATGCACGGGACAAGTAGGTTCCATCAAATTGGATCAACAGGCAACAGTAGCTGAATGCTGATTTCCTCTTTGTTTTTTTTCCCCAGATTGTTGGATGTAAAGCACTTAAGCATATATAACACATATTGCACTCCATCTTTGTAGATTTTCTCCACAATCAAAATAAAAAAGATGGGAAGAATTCATGTCGTGTATATTTATGTGCTTTTCATCCAACTATCAATATACTCCCATTCTAACTCAAAACGTAAGAAAAGTTTAGAGTATTAAGTTCAGCCATTAAATAAAATGAATAAATATTCAACTATATTCTGAAACTATTTCCTACGGAGGTCTCAGATGAATTGTTATCAAAACAACAAGTCTAGGATAATGCATGACTGTGTGAACTCAAATTTTCTCTGATTTGTCAATTGCTGCAGGCCTATAGAAAATGCATGGCCTATATACTCTGGACTAACTTTTGTCATAATGAATATATAAGTTCTTCTTAGTAATAAATGACCATCATAAGATAAACTCTTACTGGATCCTTAAATTGTCTGTTCACTTGTTCAATAATGTCTCCCATGGCTTCAAGCTTGCCAAGAATTGCATCCTCACCAAATTCATCATCAACACCAAAGATACGAGTCATCTGCGATTGACAGTACTTTGTATTAAAAGTAGATATATAGAAACATATCATCCACTTCCTACAATCTGGCTTGAACTTTCAGACTTGCAGACGAAACGAGTAATAATTTTGCACACATTCCCAGTAACCCCTTATACCCCAAAACAGCATCTCTATAGATCTTGTTACCTGCTTAAAAGGGGAAAGAGTGAAATATGAAAAGGATTTTTTCCTTTTTATTATGGAAGAAGGGGCTTTTACCTGACTGAGCACACCACCAAATTTGCTCTTCAAACTCATTATTTTGGCAAGCCCCTTCTCTAGTGTCGACGGGAACTGTAACAGCCGGAGAGTGTGACCCGTTGGCGCTGTATCAAACACTATTACAGAGTAATCCATTGTTCTCACCAATCTAGAAAGAAACAAATCAAACGAAATTGAAGTCCAAACGATAAAGAAAACACCAGAAGTGTAAATATAACCAGAAAAAAACAAGTTTGTTTTTTCTCTAGATCTCAAACAAATAGCATATAGGCACTATCATAAAAGGACGAAACTTAGCAATGAAAAACGTTCAAAAGACGAGCTATAAATGATTCGTATGTCTAGGAAAGGAAAAGGCAACAATGAGCGCTTTAAGTTGGAACTAAAGTAAAATCCACAATCCAGTTTCATTTATAACTGGCACACATGTATTCCAAAGTTGAACCTCCTTGTGCAACTCAGAAGCTCTTTACACTATGAACCACAGACATTGCCCTGGCTCTAAGCTTCTAATCTTAGTTTGCCTGATAAGAAAGTGACAGCCAGCTTCATCCCAGGAGTCTCAGCATAAACCCAAACACTTAGTGTAATTTCGCTCAAGCATTCCAATTACTATGTTACGAAACAAGATAACGGGATACAGTGAATCGGCAGTGAGCTTCTCCACAAGAAAGGAAAGCTCCCCGACTGAGGGTTTTTGAAGTTTCCCACATTCTTAAGCCCATCCAGAAACAAATCACACTTGAGTCTGAAGGATCAGGTATTCTAGGTACAACATATCAAGATTTAATAACACAAAATTTATTAATTTTGGTAATATTTTTATAATTGATACATAGCACTTGTCATGAAGAAATGTCACTTACTTTAGCATCTCAGCAAAACTCATAGCTTCATCAATTCCTGGAACTGCATTCGCCAAATCTGAGAAAAAACCGTCCACTCCTTCTGAACCGCCTTCATTCTCTATAGTTGGATCAACTTCCTAAAGAACAGAACTTCAATCATAAAATCATTACCCCATAACAGCATATCAGTACAAAATTGACCATAAACTGACAAAAGCTACATAATCTCATAAATTGTGCTAAAGGTCGCTCTTTGAAATCACTGAAACACATAATTAACACAGTACACTCGACAACAGATGAGTATTACACAAAACTTGGAAGTGTCGAACTTCAATTCCAAATAAGCAATTCCTTTACTCACCCTCTTCCCCTTCGAGCCCCACCCACTACACCCAAAAGAACTACAAAAAAATAATAATAGTATAATACATCTTTGTCATTTTCCATAATTTTCAAGACTTCCAGCAATTAAACAATAAAATTGAGGGTACCTTTAGTTGGAGGGAATGTTTCACATGGAGAACATTTTCTCTAGACAATGATTTACCTTAGAAAATCAACTTTTGGATCATTTTCCAGTGTTTGGTTCGGTACAAAAGCAGGTAACAAATGGTAATGGCACAAGGTACACGATGAGGTATAGAGTTCAACTTCTATACACTGTTAGCTCTAAGAGAATTTTTACACCTGGAATCATAGGTATCTACCCGTAAAAAGTGGAACTAGTTATGTGAAAATTATCCGTGTATATAAGTTAAATTCTTAGGTAATAAGGTCAGTATTTGAGTAGTACTTTTAAGTAATAAATAGTAAGTAATAACAATGCAGTCTATGGATAGAGTTACCTGATGCGCGCAAGGACACCACAATTGAAAAAATATAAAATAACAATGCACATTGATTGAAACAACAAATCACATGGAGCAAGAGTAGTAAACAAAACAATTTCCAATCCAAGCGTGAAAAAAGTTACTATTTTCTTTTACGAGTCACGTAACCAAACATCAGAAAATAAGTAAGATCCAACGAAACGAGAAAGCGAAAGTGAGTACCATGGCGAACAAATTGGTGAAGCCATTAACAACGGTAGGAGTTTTAGCGAAACGCTGTTGAAATGCATCGCTTAGATTGTGAGCTGGATCAGTCGATATTATTAGAACAGATGATCGGACCTGAGAAAGAAGGATCCCTAAAACTGAACTGCACGTTGTTTTTCCAACACCACCTTTTCCACCTACGAATACCCATTTTAATGTGTCTTGTTCCATTAGATTACGTACTGTACCTTCTGGTAAATCTGGATTATTATTCGAAGCCATTAATATTAATTACTAAATGAAAAGATAGTTTATGTATAGGTATGGTTTGATTTGATTGTTTGGCTAGCAGTAGTAATTGGGAAGATTAGTACTGTGAGGGATTTGATGATTCATTTTGAGGAATAAAAATGAAAATGTTAAATCCCATAAGTAACAAAATTAATGGAGTAATCAATTATTTTTTAAGAAATACGTTCAACTCCATATTTTCCCTTTTAGTTTTTTTTTCTCTTTTTTTATTTTGTGACACGTATTTTAAGGGAAATACGAAGTGAAAATTAGGGATGGACGTATATCGGTTCGGTTTTGTATCCGAAAAATATGAACCGAATAAAAATCATTTAAAAAAAAAAAGAATACAACCTTTTTTAAAAAAAAAACTGATATGTTTGGTTTATATCGCCGAACGTATCGGATTATATCGGTTTTTTCTAATGGGCAGGGTAGGGTCGAAATTTTTTTATTTTTAAAAAACAATTAAATTTCCAAAACTGAAATTGACATTCACACCTACGCAATCATGAAATTTCGACGTTGAAATCTATTGTGTATCGTGAGATGTTTATTAAAGATAAAGGAAAATTAGAAATCGATTTGGGAAAACACAAATTGATTGAGAAAACGGACGTATTTCTAAAAATTGGCTGCAGGCGGTTTGACCGGCCCCGTCTCGAAAAAATACGCAAAATCAAAAAAAAAATCGGGTAAAACGGGCATCCGAGCGCAAAGTTATGACCATTTAAAGTTTTACCAATTTACAACTACTTTCTATCCCTACATTTTATGTCAATGCTTCTGTGATATGTTAATCAAGTTCATGTTGAATGCGACTTCCATAAAAGCTTCATATATTGACTTCAATGGTTATGATTAAAGATATAGTAATAGCCTAAAATAAAAAATAAAAAATAAAAAAATTATATATTTAATTCGGTTTTTCGATTCAGTTCGTATCCAAAATTTAAAAACTGAACCAAATCACTAAATCCTGATTCGGTTCGGTTTTTGAGAAAAAACCGAACCAAATTTCGGTTCGGTTCAGTTTTTTCAGTTCTCCGAGTTTTTTGCCCACCCCTAATGACAATCTCATATATGACAAAACTTTTTTTTTTTGGAGGGGGCTGAGGGGGCGTTGGGGAGGGGAATAAAAGCCAATTAATCAAAGATAAACAGCTAGGACAGTACTCTGTCAAAAAAGAGTGATACTTATCATTTTTTTAGAATTAAATTTTGTTGGTTACAAAGGTGCAGGAAACTGGAATTACAAATAACTGCAAAGTAATGCAAGAACTCAAAATTACAATACAATAACAAAACTGAAATTACAATTCTGTTGAAGAAGAAAACTGGAAACTGTTTTGGTTTTGCTGAGTCGAGTGTGGCACTCTGTCTTTAAGACAATATTGCCCCATATGTATTCTTTATACGTCCTGGACAATTCGTCTCCCAAGATAAAACAGCAATGGAACAATTGAGCAAAGGAAACTCAAATGCTACCGTGAAGAATATTGAGCAATGAAATGATGCTTGGAAGTTGTAGGAAGAAACTATTTTCTGCTTGTGTATTTTCGTGTGTTGTGAGTACCTCAACAATGGTGCAAAGGGGTTGTTTATATAGGTGAGGGAGGAGCAGCAAAACTGCCTCCATAAGTGCCATTACTGGCCAAGTAATGGACATTATGGAGGCTGTAATGCCACCAAAATAAATGGTGAGAAAGACCAACGGATTGGCCATTATAGGAGGAGTAATTCAGCCAAAATAAATGGCTGAATTGAGTGTTGTGGTGTTTTTGTTCTGCTGCCCAAATTCTGACTTTCTGGAAACTTCATGGACCAAAGTGTACATCTTGAAACTTCATGGACCAAAGTGTACATCTTGAAACTTCAGGGACCAAAGTCTACAAAGTTCTAATATCAAAAGAACCGCAGCCCACAGCCCACAACCCGAGAACCCGGAACCGGAACCGGACCGGGCGGGCGGCGGCGGCGCGCGTGTGGGCTTTCCTCGAGCCAAAGCACATCTAGGTCCTCCCTCCTTTAAACACATGGGATACCCCTTGGGGTCCCAAACCCCAAACCAATTTTGAGTCTTATATACACAACAATTCTTTCTTCTCGGTGAGAATTGAACACAATACCACACTTTCCATGCTTCAAACACCTCACTTCGTGGACCAATATCTCTTTCATTTCTCAATGAAATTTGACGATTCTTGGCCCTACGATTATCTACGTACTTAGTAGATCATGCATATGTGAAGAATCGAATTCTCCAAAATACGTAACACTAGTGTTTAAGCCATTAAAGTTGGTCGGTCGCAACTCCCGCCAAAGGCAAATTTCCAATAATCCCCTCTTAAAAGAGATTTGGCGCACTCACATGGTGCCTTTTCCATTTCCAGCAATATTTCAGCGGACCGATGTTGCATAAGGAGAGGTAGCTTCAGCTTTGAACCTTCCATGGTTGAATACCATCGGACTTACTTACTGCGCGGTGAACGTGATGTCTTGAACCGTCAGTGTTTAGTGTAAGCCAAGTCAATGGTACCAACACAACAAATTCCCTTACTCTCTTCTTCATAATGTTTTGTCCGTTTTGGCCATGGACAACTTCTTGGATTCTTAAGTGCGTTCATTTGAGGCGGCCCGTCCTCGCACTTAAATAGGTGGTCTCCTACAAGGTATCCTGCTATACCCCACTTCACAAGTGTTAGGAACCATTAAAAGTTTCCCAAAACCTAACCTCAACTGTTGAGGAGCATTACAGGTTTTGAAAACTTAACATTTACCCACATTACAGATAGCACTTAACGTCTATCGCGGGAACGGCTTTGGATTTGGTGTTTCTTTTCAGAAATCCCTATCCGAAGTGCTCATTCTTCCACTGAAGCGATCAACTGAACCTTTATAACTTAGTTTTCCCATTGAACCAAATTACTGGGATCTCCAGTTAGTAAGGTTGGGTTATCGTTGTATTGGTCCTTATATTTTGGGTTTTAAGCCCATTCCCCTAGACAGGCAAGCCATCTGATCTTTGGGTAAGCCCTTTGTCAATGGGTCTGCTATATTATCCTTTGACTTAATGTAATCAATGGATATTATACCCGTGGTGATCAGTTGCCTAACGGTCTTATGCCTCCGTCGAATATGACGAGACTTGCCATTGTACATAGCATTCCGTGCCCTTCCTAGAGCCGACTGACTGTCGCAGTGGATCATTACCGAAGGTACGGGTTTGTTTCAACACGGAACATCCTCTAAGAAGTCATGAAGCCACTCAGCTTCTTCTCCTGCTTTGTCTAAAGCGATAAACTCCGATTCCATTGTGGATCGGGCGATGCAAGTTTGCTTAGAGGATTTCCAAGACACGGCCCCACCACCAATTGTAAATACATACCTTTGGTGGACTTGGTGTTCTCTATATCAGATATCCAGTTTGCATCACTGTACCCTCTAGTACAACTGGATATCTCGAGTAGTGTAACCCGTAATTTAACGTGTATTTCAGGTATTGTAATACCCGATTCAATGCCTTCCAGTGATTATCACTCGAATTACGGGTGAACCTAGCCAACTTATTGACTGCATAAGCAATATCAGGTCGGGTGCAGTTTGTTATATACATCAAACTATCGATCACCTGTGCATATCGCTCCTGGTATACAGGTGCACCAAGATTTTTATCAAGGTTTTGATTTGTATCCATTGGTGACTTTATCGGTGAACTGTCTAGCATCTCAAACTTTCTCAAAACATCCTCGATGTAGTGAGACTGAGATAAGACCAGTCCGTCAGACGTCTTAGAGATTTTAATCCCTAAGATGACATCTGCGATACCCATATCCTTCATGTCGAAGCATTGTTTCAACATGTTTTTAGTCTTTAGGATTACCCTAGGACTGCTTCCTGTGATTAACATGTCGTCTACATACATGCATATCATAACAAATGAGTCAGTGTTACCTTTCGTGTAGACACATTTATCACACTCATTAATGGCGAAACCCTTCGATAGTAGAGTACTATCAAATTTTTCGTGCCATTACTTCGGGGCTTGTTTCAGCCCGTACAGAGATTTGACAAGTCGACAGACTTTCTTCTCTTGTCCTTGAACCACGTACCCCTCGGGTTGGTCCATATAAATTTCTTCTTCCAAATCACCGTTTAGGAAAATTTGTCTTGACATCCATTTGGTGTATCTCAAGGTCACGCAAAGCTGCGATCGCAATGAATACCCATATGGATGTCATCCGGGATACCGGGGAGTAGGTATCAAAGTAGTCAAAGCCTTATGTCTGCCGATAGCCCTTGACTACCAACCTGGCTTTGTACTTCTCTATAGACCCATCTGCTTTGTATTTCCGTTTGAGTATCCACTTACACCCCAACGGTTTATTTCCCGGAGGAAGATCAACCAACTCACACGTATGGTTATGCAGAATAGAGCCTATTTCACTCTCAATAGCTTCTTTCCAGAGCGGTGCTTCTGGAGTTGACAACGCCTAAGCAATTGTCCTTGGTTCATCATTAACCATATAAGCTACAAAGTCAGGACCGAAGGATTTATTCTTCTTGGCCCTTTTACTTCGCCTTAAATCCATCTCTGGAGTCTCCAAGTTCTGAGAATCTGAAACACTAGATTCCGAATGTTCAGCCACCTCGAGAATCGCTAGATCTGAATCATTCAGATCCGGGCAGTCAAGGACTCCCGGTTCTTGAGAGCTTTGTGCATAACTTCGTTTGCGAGATTTTATGTCTTTTTCCTTTCTAGGAAAGGTACTTTCAAAGAATAGAGCATTCTTCTATTCCATTATTGTATCCTGGTGGATATCTAAAATATCTGACTTATGTACTAAGAAGCGATAAGCACTACTGTTATTTGCATATCCGATGAATATGCAATCTACAGTCTTAGGCCCAATCTTGACCTGTTTTGGCTTGGATACTTCAACCTTTGCCAAACAACCTCACACCTTAAAATATTTGTAGGTGGGTTTATTTCCTTTCCATGATTCATATGGAGTTTTATCCTTACCCTTATGTGGGACTCTGTTAAGAATCGTATTAGCGGTAAGGACGGCTTCTCCCCACATGTTTTGGGGAAGACCGGAATTGATAAGCAAGGCATTCATCATTTCCTTTAATGTGCGGTTCTTACGTTCCGCCACACCGTTTGATTGAGGTGAGTATGGAGCCGTCGTTTGATGAATAATGCCTTCTTGGGCACAGTATTCCTCAAATGGCGCTACATATTCTCCCCCTCTATCGCTACGAATGGATTTAATCTGTAGGCTCAGTTGGTTCTCAACTTCTGCTTTGTAACGTCGGAACGCTTCAAAGGCTTCATCCTTACTTTTCAACAAGTAAAGGTAACAATACCTTGTGCTATCATTAATAAATGTCACAAAGTACTTGTTCCCCCGTCTAGTTTGTGCAAACTTCAAATCACATATATCTGTGTGAATAAGTTCTAGATGAGCGGTATTCCTTTCGACGGATCAAAAAGGAAGCTTGGTGAGTTTTGCCTCTACGCACACCTCACACTTATGTTGAGGGTTTACGTCGATAGACGGCAACAACTCCATATTTACCAGCATTTGAATAGACTTGTAGTTAACGTGTCCTAATCTATGATGCCATAAATTAGAAGACTCAAGCAAATAAGAAGAAGGTTCAACTTTATTTCCTTGACGCAATACAGACATGGCATTCACTTTGTAAAGGCCTTCACAGACGAAGCCTCTCCCCACAAATGTGCCATTTTTAGTGAGTACAAACTTATTGGATTCAAACACTAGCTTAAAACCAGCATTAACCAATAAAGGTCCAGAAATTAAATTTCTTCTAATCTCTAGGACGTGCATCACTTCCTTCAGAGTAAGTTCCTTGCCGGAAGTCATCTTCAAGACCACCTTTCCAACCCCCAGCACGTCAGAAGAAGCGTTGTTGCCCATGAACAGCTTCTTGTCAGCGACTGGTGTGTACGTGGAGAAGGCATCTTTGTTGGAACAGATGTGCCTAGTAGCACCTGTGTCTATCCACCACTGCATCGGATTCTCAACCAAGTTGGCTTCTAGCACCACTGCAGAGAATTCCTCGATCATATCATCTAGGAGTGTGTCCTTGATGACGTTTGCTTGCGCCTTGCCTTTAGACTTGGCTTTCTACTGTTGCTCAGTCTTTAGCTTGCGGCATTCCTTGATCCTATGACCAGGTTTTCCATAGTGATGACAATTACCTCTGAACATCTCCGCTGCAGGGGCTTTGCCGTCTTTTTGGAATTTCCGCTTCTTGCTTGAGTTCCCTTTGGCCTCAGCCAGATTCGCCTTCGCCTCAGCAGGTTGTCTACCTCTTGGCAAGGTCTTCTTATTATCTTTCTGGATTTGCAGTTTGATAATAAGCTCTTCAAAGGTCATCTCCTTTGTCTTGAGTTTCAAGTAACTCATAAACTCATTCCATGAAGGAGGTAACTTTTCAATCAGCGATGCAACCAAAAACTGCTCGTTTGGTTTCATTCCTTCCAAATCCAGGTGATGTATAATCATTTGGAATTCCTGGACATGGGACATCACTGTCTTACTGTCCACTATTTGGAATTTTAGAAATTTCCCAACGATGAACTTCTTCGTACCCGCATCTTGTGCGTTGTACTTCTTTTGCAGTTTATCCCACAGCTCTTTGGCAGTGCCAACGGTGCAATAGACCGTGTAGAGAGGGTCTGCCAAGCAGTTCAGTATGTAGTTCTTACACATGAAATCGCTATGATTCCATGCATCACGAACCATCTTCATGCCGTTAACGACATAGATACCAAGGCCTCCTTCACCCGTTTCAGCAAGCGAAGAGTCCATTTCATCTCCAGCTTGTGAAGGATCTTTCGTAAGGAATCGGGCCATGCCCATTACAGTTAAGTAAAACAGCATCTTTTGTTGTCATCTCTTAAACTCTGATCCCATGAATTTTTCAGGGCGATCATGATAGTGTGATGAAGAAGGTGTAGCACCAGTAGTCGGGAAGGCAGTGGTGTTACTGCCTTGAACAGTAGCAGCAGCAGTGAAGGCAGCAGGGTTACTGCCTTGGCCAGTAGCGGTAGTGGCGGGGAAGGCAGCAACGTTGCCTCGAGAGGCAGCAACAGTAGCAGCAACATCGGTCATATTTTCAGCCATGTTATTGCAGTTACAATAAGCGAATATTGTCTTAAACTTGTTGGTTACAAAGGTGCAGAAAACGGGAATTACAAATAACTGCAAAGTAATGCAAGAACTGAAAATTACAATACAACAACAAAACTGAAATTACAATTCTGTTGAAGAAGAAAACTGGAAACTGTTTTGGTTTTGTTGAGTCGAGTGTGGCACTCTGTCTTTAAGACAATATTGCCCCGTATGTATCCTTTATACGTCCTGGACAATTCGTCTCCCAAGATAAAATAGCAATGGAACAATTGAGCAAAGGAAACTCAAATGCTACCGTGAAGAATATTGAGTAATGAAATGATGCTTGGAAGTTGTAGGAAGAAACTATTTTCTGCTTATGTATTTTCGTGTGTTGTGAGTACCTCAACAATGATGCAAAGGGGTTGTTTATATAGGTGAGGGAGGAGCAGCAAAACTGCCTCCATAAGTGCCATTACCGGCCAAGTAATGGCCATTATGGAGGTAGTAATGCCACCAAAATAAATGGTGAGAAAGACCAACGGATTGGCCATTATAGGAGGAGTAATTCAGCAAAAATAAATGGCTGAATTGAGTGTTGTGGTGTTTTTGTTCTGCTGCCCAAATTCTGACTTTCTGGAAATTTCAGGGACCAAAATGTACATCTTGAAACTTCATGGACCAAACTGTAAATATGAAAGAATTCAGGTCCAAACTATACATATGAAACTTCTGGGATCAAATTGTACATCTGGCAAAGTTCTCTGGCCAAAAAAGATAATATCAGAAGAAGCACAGCCCACGACCCGAGACCCCGGAACCCGGAACCAAAGATAATATCTCTGGCAAAGAATTCTGGTCCAAACTGTACATATGAAACTTCAGGGACCAAACTGTACATCTGGCAAACTGTACATCTCATGTTTGTTTCAAAGGTAACAAATTGATTAAATTGTAGTGTTACTTTCTTTTCAAAATATTGTGTATTTCAGGATCTCTCATCTAGAAAGGTGAGGGGGATTGGTAATGAAGAAGAGTGGTTGTACATACTATGTTTGGACACACAAAATAAGAGAGGAGAATTGACTAAATGTCTATCAGCAATTCAATATGTGGATGCAGTTACCTGGCACCAGAGGTTATGTCATGTACCTATGACTGTTTTAAAGAAAATTTCATGTTTCAAGAATGATGCTGCTTTTATTTGAATAAATATGAAGTGTGTCCCCTAGCTAGACAAACTAGAATCTCATTTCCCGTTAGTACTAGTAGGAAAACAGGACCATTTCAATTGCTGCACATGGATGTATGAGGGCCTTACAAAGTAGAAACATATAATGGAATGAGATATTTCTTGACTATTATAGATGATTACTCCAGATGGACTTGGATTTTTTTGATGATATTAAAACTGATGTAATTACACTACTTAGAAATTTCTTTGTTGAAGTCAATACTCAATTTGATGTGAAAATTCAAATGGTGAGATCTATAATGGCAATAAATGTTTTAATCATAGTTGTAAAGAATTATTTCTATATCATGGTGTAGTACATGAGAGTTCATGTCCACATACACCACAACAAAATAGTGTAGTGGAAAGGAAACATAGGCACATATTGGAGACAGCTATAGCCATAAAGATTCAAGCTAATTTGCCAGACAAGTTTTGAGGGTTTTGTGTGGAAGGAGTTGTGTATATCATGAATAGGATCCCTTCTACTGTTATAGACAATAAGTCACCTTATGAGATATTGTGTAATAAGACACCATCACTTACTCATTTAAGAGTGATATATTGTCTATATTTTGCAACTATCCTAACCAAACAAGACAAGTTTAGTCCCAGGGTTGTGAGAGGTGTCCTTCTTGGGTATGGTTCTGCATATAAGGGGTACAAGCTTTATGATATGGAAAACAAGACATTATTTATGAGCAGGGATGTAGTATTCATGGAGACAATGTTTTCCCTTCAAATGTGGGACATATGACAATCCTAGTCTTATCAAATCACATGAGCATTTCTGCTTTGATGATTTAGTTCACCAACATAATGTCAAGATTTCACAAATACATGCCATACTGCTATCAGATATTGAACATAACAATCAAAATTTAGAAGTCCATGATGTATGTGCACCTACTACACCAGGTATGAAAGCAATGCAGATTCAAGACATGATCATAATCACCATACTACAAATCTACCAGAGCCTGATACTAGAAAATCTACAAGAACTAGTAGACCTCCTATTTGGCATAAAGATTATATTACTAAACATGACTCCTCTAGTTGCTTATATTCCATATCTGTTGGTGTGGATTATACAGGACTATCACCCAAGTATCAAAGCTTTGTGACTCAGGCTTTTCTTGATACTAAGCCATATAATTATTCAGCAACTGCAAAGGATAAAAGATGGGTTGAAGCAATGAAGGATGAGATCAAAGCATTGAAAGAGAATAAAACATGGGAGCTGGTGCCACTTCCAGAAGGAAAAAAGGTTATAGGATGCAGGTTGGTGTACAAGATCAAATATAAAGCAACAAGAAAAGTGGAGAGATTGAAATCCAAATTGGTAGAAAAAGGGATAAAATCAGAAGGAAGATCTTGACTATCAAGAGACTTTTTCACCAGTGGTCAAAATGTCTACTATAAGGTCAGTCATCTCTATTACAGATGCTAAGCAGTAGACAATTCACCAAATAGATATCTACAATGCTTTCCTACAAGGAGATTTTTATGAAGAAGTGTATATGACAATTCCAGAGGGCTTTGATGTTAAAGGTGGGCAGAAACAAGTTTATAGATTATTAAAGTCTTTGTATGGCTTGAAGCAAGCTTCAAGGCAGTGGAACATTAAGCTTACTACAACACTGGTTTCATCTGTATTCCTGCAAAGTCACAGGGATTATTCCTTGTTTACTAAACATAAAGGTGACAAGATAGTAGTGGTATTGGTATATGTTGATGATCTGCTAGTTACTATGAATGATCCATCTCTTATTCAGTCTACCAAAGAGGCATTGCAGTCAACCTTCAAGATAAAGGATCTAGAAGAACTTAGGTAATTTCTTGGAATAGAATTTGCAAGAAGTTCCCAATGCATACTCATGTATCAAAGAAATTATGCATTGGAACTCATATTAGATATGGGACTTGCAGGTTCTAAGCCCATTTCTTCACCTATGGAAATGAATCAGAAATTCACCACTGTTGAATTTGATCAATATGTTACTTCCACACTCATATCATCCAATCCAAACTCTACATCTTCATCAAATCCATATATGCTTTTATCAGATCCTAGTACTTATAGGAGATTGATTGGCAAATTATTGTACTTAACAACTACCAGACCAGATATTGCTTTTGTTGTACAATGTTTAAGTCAGTTCATGCATGCCCCTAAAATATCACATATGGAAGCTGGACTTAGGCTTGTTAGATATATCAAACAAGCACCAGGATTGGGCATCTTTATGTCCAGTTCCAGTATCCCTCAGCCCAAGGTGTTCTGTGATGCAGATTGGGGTTCTTGTGTTAATAGTAGGAGGTCAATTACTGGGTACTTAGTGTTGTTTGGTTTCTCACCTATATCTTGGAAATCTAAGAAGCAAAATACAATATCTAAAAGCTCAGCAGAGGTTGAATATAGGGCCATAGCTGCTTCGGTAGCAGACGTGATATGGCTTACTGGTTTGTATCGAGAACTTGGAGTTTAAGTTCAGGTAGCAGTTTCAGTGTTTACTGACAGCAAATCTGCTCTTCAAATTACCGCTAATTCAGTTTTTTATGAGCGTACAAAACATATTGATACAGATTGTCATTTCATAAGGAAAATGATACAAGAAGGTTTAATCTACACTACATGTTTGCCTTCTGCTTATCAGCCAGCAGACTTACTTACCAAGGCTCTTAGTCGACCACAACATGTTCATTTGATGTCCAAGCTAGGCATGAAGAACATCTTCATATTTCCTAGCTTGAGGGGGAGTGTGAAAGAAATATGGAGGTGTACAACAATACCATGAGATGCCGCACAGGGAACACTTACTATTTAGATAGTTAGTTGCAAGGTTGTTAGTTAGTTAAAAGTTTGTTAAGTGTAATTAATGGTTAGTTAGAATATTTTAGGCATGTTGATTTCTGTATATAACTAACAATGTATACCTACTGATGAGCTAATCAGATATTTTTATTTTTTTACCCCAATTTGAGCTCCTGCTTCTTCTTCGAGCTTAGCCTTATTGTCAATGGTTATTACTGCCATTTGATCATTTTTCTCTGTTCTTTGATAACACAGTAACTCCACACATTTGGACAATCTTCACCCTACAAGCTAGTTTTTGGGGTTGAGTTAGGACCAAGATTTATTCTTTACATGGTATCAAAGTCAGGCCCATTCTAATTCTTTGTTCACCGATGTTGGGCACGCTCCAGTTAACAAGGTCTGGGCGTGCAGGGGATTGTTAAGAGTCCCACATCGGATATGGAATGGGAACATGGACTCCTTATATGAACTTGGACAATCCTCACCGTACAAGCTAGCTTTTGAGGTTGAGTTAGGCCCAAGATCCATTATTTATCTAGAGTTATTAAGCTTTAGTTTTGTCTTCTGGATTTTGACCATTTTCTATATGACTATATGAAAAGATCCTAAAAGGACAAAAAAAGAAAAATTGTTGGATCCCATATTGAGTACAAGAATGTTGTCATATCCTTATCATGGAGTAATAGAGAACCAAAAGAATAAGAAGAAGCTAGATATGTAATTCCCTTTTCAGCATGACATTTCCATTTTTCCTGAATTTACTACTTAGACTTGACATTGTTTCCATTCAAAACATAAATAAATTAATATGATCGTTTAAAAACTCTCTAAGATTAAGCTTGCTCCCCTATCCTAAACTGATTAATTCCTGCTTAAACCATCACCCAAATATTGTCACATAAAAACCCAACAACAGAGTAACTAGTTTTTGACTCAGATAGAATTCAGACACAAAACAGAATTACAGAAACTATCAATACTATGAACGTATTTATTTCTTTTTCTATGTAATATGCCCTTTGTCAGCAATATTTCTGAACGCCAAACAATCTACAATATTCTCATGAATGCTGGAATATATCTCAATTGTCACAGTGAATGTAGCTACCAATATTATGAACGTATATTTGGTTTCTATCTACTCGTCAACGTATATAGTATGAGTATGACTATGTACCAAAAAATATGGTATGACTATAAATGGATAACAATATAGTTGCAATATGTATACTTCTATAGATCTTGATCATCACCATGCAAGTCTTGAATTAACCATCATCAGCAATAGGCATTGGACCTTTAGCATGCAACACACATCTCTTAAACCATTTCAAATCCTTAGCATCCTGAAAAAATGGCATCTGCAAAAGCTTCTCAACTGTTGGCCTCTTTGATTCATTTCTATGAAGACACTCCAAAACAACCTTCTCAAACTCTTTCGAAAACGCCCTTTCCCCTTTCTTTTTTCCTAATTTCAGCTTATCTTTTAAAAATGATTCCACAGCTCCCTTCAATTTCCCATATTTCTGAGACTCTTCTGCCATAATTTCCTCAAGCAGATATTCTAACTTATTTGGCAATCGTTTCGACTTCCTTATCTTGTTGATCATTGCATCAAATTCTGCGCGACTGTTTACGCGTATATTTCCATAGGCTAATTCCAGTGCTGCTATGCCTACTAGCCAGATATCGGATTGGAAAGTGAGACATTTATCCTCTTCATTTCCATCATGATCTTCACCGTCATATAATGTATCGTATACCTCCGGCGCAGAAGCCCATTCAGAAATTATCAGTAGTGGAGGTACCTGTTTGAACATGACTAATTATGATCAAAAACAGCTCCTAACATTAATTATAGTTTCAACTTCAACTTGATATGGAATTTAATGATGAGTGTCTCAAATAGCAAGTTGAAGTTCAAGAACTAATGTATCCTTCTCTCTCTCTCTCTCTCTTCACTTATCAAATGTTTCCATAACTAATGACCAAAATAAAACCCCATTATATTCATTATACTATTAAGCATTTCCCAAATACTGATTTTCTACCTCAACTTCAAAAGTTCAAATTTGTATAAAATGGGTATATATGACAGAAAACTATAAAGTGAACATGCCTAAAACAAGAAATTGTATAATTAAACTTTGATGTACTATTAATTATTCAAACTATAAAGTGAACATGCCTAAAACAAGAAAGACCTACAACCACAATTTAACCACACATTTTTTTATAATCATTTTGACTAACAAATTGTGAAAAGAAAAAACAGAAACTGCTCTAACAAACCAAAAGAATACAGAATAACATGCTAATTTATAAGCTTACATTCACACAAAATTTATCAACTAATAACACAATTTAAACACCTATCTTAATTTAACTAACAAAATTATATAATCAAATTTTGAATCGTACCGAAGTGGAAACAGGATGTGGTCCATGATCATATTCCACAACTTCAGTAGGACATGCAAGATCCGATTCATAACCCGTTGCAGCAAAAGCCAATTTAATTTCCACATTTCTCATAGGACTCGGTTTAAAATTCACAAAAATATTCGCCGCAGTAAAACACCTATGAACTTGACCAGAATTATGAATATCCAACAAACCCTTAAGCGCTTCTTTAAGAACAATAGCAATACAATCTTCAGGAAAACCATAATGAAATCGAGTCGAAAGCATATATCGAATCGATCCTTCAGACATATACGGCAATGCAACGAGAATTCCTTCTCGAAATCGACGAATAAACCAAGTGTCGACGTTAACCATATTGCTAACCGGAGTTTGTTCTTGTGAGAGGGAGCGGACGATATCGGGACCGGGTCGGAGATATTTAATGGCGACGTAACCGGAAGGGAGGAGATTGCCGTTGTCGGTGTAATTTGGTGTGAAGTAGGAAGCTTTGTAGACGAAATCGAAACCGGAAGTACCGATTACTTTTTCGAGACGGTATTTAATTTTGGTGTGTGGATCGGTGTAGATTTTTCCGATTGCAGGACGGTAGGCTACTATGCCTTCACCCATTTGTGAGAATTATGAGAATTTGGTTGAAGAGGAAGCCGTTAGAATGGCGCGCATAACCATTTTTCAGTTTTCTTTTATTTCTTTTTGCCTTGTAAGTCCATTTAAAAGGGAGGCCACTCAATTCAATTATAAACAATTGTGACTTGTTTTTAATTAATAATTTTTATTTTTAGTATTAAATGGAATATATCCCCGAGCTGAAGCTGAAAATTGAATAGTTTGAGTTTCCTATATCAAACGCTACTATTCATGTTGAAACTGAAGAAGTAATAATAATAGCCTCTTTCGCCAATTTTTTTTCTTCCAAAAGTGATTATTTTAAAAAGGGTGAGGTATTTAACCAAGCTTCTGGGAGAAAATAAGTGCTTCAGGAAAATAGCTTGGTCAAACATTAATTATTGCTCAAAGTACTTTTTAAATTAATTTGCCAAACACACTGTTTTTCGGCAAAAGTATTTTTTTGAAAATCACTTTTCAAAATAAGTTGATTTTAGAAGCTTGACCAAACATACTATAAGTATCGACATGGGACGATTTCTGAACTTGATATTGTTTATAATTATCTTCTGAATTTGAATGTAAATATTTATTCTCCTAAACGCTAAGATGAGCTTGGCCAAACATGCTATAAGTATCGACATGGGACGATTTCTGAACTTGATATTGTTTATTCATTTTGTTTCTAATTATCTTCTGAATTTGAATGTAAATATTTACTCTCCTAAACGCTAATATGAGCTTGGTCAAACATGCTATAAGTATCGATATGGGACGATTTCTGAACTTGATATTGTATATTCATTTTGTTTCTAATTATCTTTTGAATTTGAATGTAAATATTTACTCTCCTAAACGCTAAGATGACAAAAAAAAAAGGTAAGCACAATCTCTTTTAAACGCGTGAGAGTGAAGAAAAATCAATAAATCTTCAAGTAGAGTATTTTCAACCGTTAATTGATACATATTCATATAAGATAATTATATTTTATTCCAATAGTGATTTAATTCTTATTCTTGTTTAGGTGCAATGACTTTTTGTTCCACAATATATATTTTGAAGACTTGACTGAAACTCCATTATTTTTAGCCAAATCAAAGGTTTTAGGCGAATAATAGATTTCCAAGTGTGTATTTCCTTTTATGTCTTCTTTAGACGCAACAAATATTTATTCTAACAATATAGTTTTTTCTTTTTCAGGCCAAATTTGTAAAACAAAAAAAACTTGGCTAGAAGATACATATCTTTTAGCCAAATGAAAAGATTTTAGCCATAATAATAGAATTACAACTATGATTTCTTTTATATCTTATTTAGATACAATAATTATTTATTCATAGGAGAATCTTTCTCCGAAGGCTTGTAAAAGACAACATATGGCTTGTCCAAATATAGTTGAGTTGATTTCACTATAGTTCATGTAATAGGACTTAAATGGATAAATCCATTTCTACTAACCTACAATGTTGATTTCAACCAATATGTACTGAATTTAGGCCTTAACACATAGTGGAATTCTGCATAAAATTCAACCCTATACAATTTTAAGTCTCTACAAATGCATGCCTCCAAACTTCATGACTTTCGGGGTACACTTCAATCCCCATTTGCAAAGAGGGGGCGTTCTAGGCTTTTTGAAAATGTTTGCTTTTGAATTTGCAAATTCTAATAGGATTTTCTGGTTTAGTTCTTGAATTCGCTTTGTGAAATTGGGAAACATTACCATTTTCCATTTTTGAAGACCTTCTTGGTTTGGTTACGCCTTAGTTAGTTCCCTTGGCTTTTGTTAAGAGTCTCACATCGGATATGGAATGAGAACATGGACTCCTTATATGAATTTGGACAATTCTCACCCTACAAGCTAGCTTTTGGGGTTGAGTTAGGCACAAGATCCATTCTTTACATGGTATCAGAGCCAGACTCATTCCAATTTGTTGTTCACCGATGTTGTGCCCCCAAATTATATTATCCACGCTCCAGTTAACAAGGTATGGACGTGCGGGGGAGTGTTAAGAGTCTCACATCGGATATGGAATGAAAACATGGACTCCTTATATGGACTTGGACAATCCTCACCTTACATGCTAGCTTTTGGGGTTGAGTTAGGCCCAAGATCCATTCTTTACAGCTTTAGTAGATCCTACACTAATTTCAGCCTCCATATAAAAATCTTGTTTAATGCTTACCATTTGCAATTGGAGGCTTCAAGAACCATAGAAAGTTGATACAAGGTACTCCCTCCGTTCCAATTTATATAAGATAGTTCGGATTTTGAGAGTCAAACAAGAAAATCTTTAACCGCGATTTATTTGTATGCTCTTTAAATATTTTAAATTGTTAATTCGTGTAACTTATTTCTAAATATATAAATTATTTACCTTAAAGATTGTATATTCGAATACGGTCAAAATACAGAAGTTTTACTTTCGAAATTCGAATTATGTTATATAAATTGGACAGAGTGAGTACCACACTCCAAAAATATATACTACTATTCTTCTTCCTTTCCTCTCTTTTCTTTATCTCCTTTTTTTGGTTGTCTTTTTCTCACATAATTAATTAGTCTGCTATAGCTATGCGTCCCTATGGCGGATAAATCATATCTTGATTAGGAATATTCAAGCCATATCTATCTTCCAGCCATGCAGAATTAAGTGTAATTCCAGAAGATAACATGCATTATCAGTTCATATTAATCAAATAATAATGAGTAAGCAATCATAATATTGATTTGCAAAATAGCAGTAGACTGACTTTTAGGGGCTACCTTTTTTATAGCTTGACAAAAAGTTCTAGGGGCTAATTTCTGGTAATAAGCTTGTCCGGAGAGATCCGTGGATGTATATGTACGTACGGCTCTCTGAGGAGATGAACTCGTGTATACCTTCTCATTCGCTTTGATCACATTATTTGGAGGACCGCATTAAATGAAAGAAGGCTATTTATATAAGTTACATATTTCCATAATAGGAGAATCATATTTCTATTCTATTTCTAAAACCTTATTCTACTTGGATACTAACTATACATTTATGGTAATACAATTATTATGGTAAGTGTACAATACTAATTACATTACAATATTACCTAAACTAGGATACTAAATATATACCCAATTACACGGTACAAAGGGGAGGAAAACCGAGAGCCAACCGAGAGACTAATATACACATGTATATTGTGTGTATAGTGTGTATATTTAACACACCCCGCAGTCATAGAGGGCGGTCTTCGAACGCTGAGATTGTCCCTAAACTCTTCAAAAGGACCGAGGGAAGACCCTTTGTAAAGATGTCTGCAATTTGATATCTTGACGGGACATGACAGACGTGTACCTGACCACGAGCAACCTTTTCGCGGACAAAGTGAATATCCATCTCGATATGCTTAGTGCGTTAGTGCTGAACCGGATTACCAGCAAGGTAGATGGTACTAATATTATCGCAATAAACCAAGGTTGCCTTCTGAATGGGACAATGAAGCTCCAAAAGCAAATTACGTAACCAACATGATTCCGAGACTACATTAGCTACCCCTCGATATTCAGCCTCGGCACTTGAGCGGGATAGAGTCAACTGACGCTTGGCAGACTAGGAGACCAAGTTGTTGCCAAGAAACATCCAATAGCCAGACGTAGACCGTTTGGTGTTTGGACAGCCACCCCAATCAGCATCCGTATACGAGACAAGTGTGGACGTCGAGGAATGATATAAATGCAAACCATAGTCAAGTGTACCTTGAATATACCGAATGATGCGATTAACTGCATTCATGTGCTAAATTCTGGAATAATGCATGAACAAACACACCTACTGGACAATATATGTAATATCCGGTCTCGTAAAGGTAAGATACCGAAGGGCCCCTGCAAGACTGCGATAGCGGATCGGATCCTCATAGGGTACGCCGGCCGCGACACTAAGCTTGGGCTTAGTATCAACTAGAGTGGAAGTGAACTTACAGGATGACATCCCAACCCTCTCGATGATCTCAGATGCATACTTCCGTTGACATAAGAACAACCCATTGGAATGACGAGTGACAGCAATCCCCAAAAAGTAACTCAAGGGCCCCAAGTCTTTCATAGCAAACTCAGAGCTGAGCATGGTCATGATAGACTGGCGTAAGGCATCAGAATAGGCAGTCAAGATAATATCATCCACATATAACAGAATGTAGGCCAATGACGAACCACGATGGTAGATGAACAAGGAATTATTTGACCTGCTGTGAGTGAACCCAATAGTCGAAACATAGTCTGCAAACCTCGTATATCAGGCCCGTGGAGACTACTTAAGCCCATATAAGGACTTCTTCAACAAACAGACATGATGCGGATGTTTAGGATCCCTGAATCCCAAAAGCTGATGCATATAGACTGTTTCCTTGAGATCCCCATGGAGGAAAGCATTCTTTACATCTAACTGATGAATAGGACATGCCTTCGAAAGAGCTAAGCTGAGCACAGTGCGAATGGTAGCCGGCTTGACCACCAGACTAAACGTCTCACCACAATCCACACCAACCTGCTGAGTCTTACCATCGCCCACAAGCCGCACCTTATGTCAGGCAAGTGACCCATCTGAATTTTTCTTATGAGCAAAAATCCACATAGACCTAATAATATTAATACCAGATGGACGGGGCACCAACTCCCACGTCTTATTATCAATAAGAGCATTATATTCATCGATCATAGTAATTTTCCAATTCGGGTCATTTAATGCATACACAGGATTTTGGGGTAAAGGTGATTTAAGAACATTCGAATGTAAATTAAAATATCTTTTTGGTGTAAATTCCCCATTGACTAAGGGTGACTGGTCATGACTCGGGAAAGAGGTGGGTGGATTTTTGGAATTTTCGGGATTCATGACGGATCGGCCAAAGCGGGCGGTGGGCATCGGCCCGGATCGTGAAGCGAAATCGAGAAGCGGGCCAATATCGGACCCGAAACAAGACGTGGAACCGGGCCGGAAGCGGGTAGAACGGATGGCCCGATTCTTTGGACCCATATTTGAAGACAACACAGTGTGGGAGTACCAGCGGGCAGTGGGCCCGCTGGAGAATTTTGGGTGCGGGATACGTCTGAAAAATAGTGAATAATATACGGGGATATACTATCATCCAAAAAATTATACGAACTAGGCACGGGAGTATTAACTTTAGCAAATGGATATTAGGTTTCATCAAAAATTACATGGCGATTAGTGATGATTTTATTGAAGGATAAATCAAAGCATTTGTAACCACGATGATTAGACGGAAACCCAAAAACACACACGGAATAGACCGGGCCTGAAGTTTGTTAATTGTGGTGGACGAAAATAACGGATAACACAAACACCAAAACACTCGAAGATGTTAATATGAAGGAATTTTATTATATAAAATTTGAAGGAGGGAAGAATATGTCAAACCTTTGGTAGGAATTATGTTAAGGAGATAGGTAGTCATTTGTAGAGCATGATGCCAAAAAAATGGGGGTACGGAAGCATGAATTAATAAAGTTCGGACAATGTTATTTATGGAACAAATTTTGCGTTCGGCTTTCTCATTTTGTGAAGACGTATGAGGACAAAAAAAATGATTATTGATCCCATTATTAGCACAAAATTCCCGAAACACCCCATTGTCATATTCTTTGCCATTATCACACTAAATATTTTTGATTTCTCGTTCGAATTGGGTTCTAATGAATGCTCTAAATTTTAAGAAGGCGGAAAAAACTTGAGATTTTTTTGCTATCGGAAACGTCCATAAAAACTTAGAATAATCATCCAAAAAAGAACATAATACCGTTGACACATAGAACTAAGAACCGAAGACGTCCATAAGTCATTATGAATAATATCAAATGGCATTAACGTATGAGAATTGGAGTCTATAAATGGCAACTTAACAATTTTTCCTAAAGAACAAGACTGACAATTTGGAGTACTACTCGTACCCTTACATGAAATAAAACTATTTTAGCTAATGATGACAAAATAGATGATCCCGGATGACCAAGACAAGCATGCCATAAGGAAGGAGAAATGGCTGCAAAGGCGGATGGCAGAGCTTGACTCGATGGACCGGAACTGGGGTGATAGGATAAAGATCTCCCCTACTATCACACCTCATGAGAGGACTCCCTGTCTTGAAATCCTTCACAGAGAAACCAAATGGATCAAATTCAATAGAAACAGAATTGTCAGTAGTAAATTTACGGACAGAGACTAAGTTTTTAATCAATTTGGGAGTGTGTAGGGTGTTTTTTAAGATAAGAGGTGGATGAGGGGGAGATAAAGTTTTATGACCATAACCACGAATTGGAATAGAATTACTATTACCAACAATTATGCCGCGAGGGTTGCTCAAATTGGAATAAGACGAGAGCGTACCTGAATCGGATGTCATGTGGGTAGTGGCACCGGTGTCCATATACCAATTTGGGTTCGGATGATTTAAACCAAGCGTGTACATTGCGGCTTTGATGTCTGTAAACGTGGGTGCCGCTGCGTGATGGGCCTGCGGGGGCCGAGGCCAAGCACCCCTACTTGCTGCCTCGGCCCAGACTGCTGACTGTACGTGGACCAGGTCGAATTAAGCCTGGACTGCTGCTGGGCAGCCCACTGCCAGTTGGGCGAAAATTGGTTGGGCCCAAACTGCTGCTGTGGGGAAAACTGGTTGGGCCCAAACTGCTGTTGTACGGCCCACTGCCACTGCATAGAGGCTCACTGTGGGGCCCAGAATTGCTGCTGCTGCTGACCACCGCGAAGACCCCCACCATCACCATCATTCTGCCGGTTGCCGCTGTTGTTGCCGCCGCGGTTCTTGCCATTAGTTTTCTTATTTCCAACCTTTTTGCCGCCACCGTTGTTGCGGTTTTGGCCCGAGTTGTTGGAACCGGTAGGATACACTGTGGACTTGGTCATCATGACTACGGGACTAGCACCGGTAGTCGCTCGTTTTTCCATGCTTGCTTCTTCGAGTGTAAGCATAGAACTAGCCTGATAAAATTGCGAAAGCGGATTGCTTTGTCGAAGAAGCATTCCCACACTGCTATAGGCATGAGAGGCCGGAAACCATATGGAGGACCAAACGATCGTTTGAAACTGGCGCGCCAACGTTACAAAGTTGGTTCGCCAATTCCTTTAATCTTTTGCAATAAGCCGAAACATTAGGGAAATCTTCCGTATTGACGTGGGAGAAATCCTGCTCAAGGGTAACAGCTCTAGAATTTTAATTATCTTGGAATATATCACGCAGTCTATCCCAAGTCGCATGGGTCGTAGCGTCAGGCTCAATAATTATTTGCAAAAGGTCGATAGAAATTGTGGAATATATCCACTGAAGGACGGTAGCATCAAGAGTCGTCCATAACTTAGGATCATCCTCGCGTTTTGGCACCTCCGTATCCTTAGGAGCCACGGGGATTATGTGATGGATGACTTGATGCGATCGTGCGTGAATTTTGAACAATTCGGCCCACGTCGCATATTAGACGTTTTCTATTTCAAGAACAAGAGGGATGTTATTCTTGATGTTAGAAATTGTAAGGGCAGGATGAAACGTGTTCCGGGATGTAGACATATTGATAGAATAATATGTGATTGAGGGATTTTAGGAGAAAATTTTGGGAAGTAGAGGTACCGTCGGAATCAACCAATCCGAGAACAAGTTGCGGAAAAACTTTGGTCTCGGCTTTGTGCACTGGTTAGTCGATGGCCAAGAGGAAGAAAAGGGGGAAAGGATTTTAGGACCTAGACTTCTGATACCATGAAAGAAATAATCCCTTGATTATTTTCATTGATTGAAAGACTATTTATACAAGTTACATATTTCCATAATAGGAGAATCTTATTTCTATTCTATTCCTAAAACTTTAGTCTACTTGGATACTAACTATACATTTATGGTAATACAATTATTATGGTAAGTGTACAATACTAATTACATTATAACATTACATAAACTAGGATACTAAACATATACCCAATTACACGGTACAAAGGGGAGGAAAATCGAGAGCCAGCCTAGAGACTAATATACACATGTATATTGTGTGTATATTGTGTGTATTTAACATTATATATTAAAGGAATCAAGAACTTAAATACCAACAGAGTGATCTCAGGAATTTATTCTTTCTTTGGAAGCATGTACCTGAATTACATCCAAAATAAACAAGCAGAAACCGGGAAATCAACACCACAGGGAGGAAACACACTTTTTCATTTTGTTCTTAAAGAAATAATCCCTTGATTATTTTCATTAATGAAAAGGTCTATATATATAATATACAATCTCTAAATATGAAAAATCTTCTTCCTACTATAATACTAATATCCTAATTACTCTTATACAAGACTTCTACAAAATATGGTAAGTAACCTAAATATACACAAATATACACATACGGTTTCACAAATATACACACACGGTTTCTATCACATCCCCGCAGTCATAGCGGGCGGTTGTCGTACGCTGAGACTGTCCCTAAAATCTTCAAACAGAACCAAGGGAAACCCTTAGTAAAGATGTCAGCAATTTGATACCCTGAAGGGACATGTAAGACATGTACTTGTCCACGAGCTATCTTTTCGCGAACCAAGTGAATATCTATCTCGATATGTTTAGTGCGTTGATGTTAGACCGGATTCCCAGAGAGATAGACAGTACTAACATTATCACAGTAGACCAAGGTAGCTTTCTGAATAGGAAAGTGAAGCTCTAATAAAAGATTACGCAGCCAACATGACTCAGACACCACATTGGCTACTCCTCGATACTCGGCCTCCGCACTGGATCGCGATAAAGTAGCCTGGAGTTTTGCCGACCAAGAGACCAAGTTATCACCAAGAAACATACAATAATCATAGGTTGAACGTCTGATATCTGGACATCCACGCTCAGCATTTGTATATGACACGAGAGTAGAGACCGAGGATGAATATAAATGCAACACATAATCAAGTGTGCCCTGTATGTATTGTATAATGCATTTGATCACATGCATGTGCTCAATCCGCGGATCATACATAAAAAGTCGGAGTTGGACAAATTTAAGCCAGTACAGGAAACATGCAATTTGACACACAGATTAAAAGGTTCAAAGGCTCATTAAGCAAAATACAACCAAAAGATTACCCTTATGCCTAAACTAAAGGAAAAGCATGTAATGTAATGATTATAGGACTAAAAGATGCCTGAAGTGCCCTATTTCCATTCCAAAAGCTACTCTATACCAGCAACACAAACTCAAAATATCAGCTAAATGAAAACCAGATTGCCCAGTGAGCAACACAAATTGCTGACAGCACAAGACATGAGGAGTATGATATCTCAAGAGGCATAAAACAAAAGGATTAAGCAGAGAATATCTACCCATTACAGCACTTATAGACACCGGCCAATTTAAGTATGGATTAGACAACCAATCATTCCATTAGTATCATCGATAAAATCAACAACCGAGTTTGTATTCACAACGATAAATACTACTGCCTCCGTCCCAATTTATATGATGTAGTTTGACTGCGCACGGAGTTTAAGAAATAAAGGAAGACTTTTGAATCGTGCAGTCTAAAATAAGCTAAAAATACTTGTATGGTTATAAATTATCTCGTTAAGCGTAAAAGGTAAAGTTTAAAGTTAAATTATTGTCAAATACGAAAATGTGTCATTCTTTTTGGAACTGACTAAAAAGTAAAGTGTGTCATATAAATTGGGACAGACGGAGTATATGAATAACACTATCACAATGCTAAGCATAGATCTCAAATAATAGTTGCATTAATTCCTACAATATGCCTTGAAGAAGGGAATTCTAGCGATAGTAAGTGCCACCAGTTCAGCATCAGTCATGGTGCTCCAGTTGCTTAGCAATTTAGAAGTCCACGACTCCACCGTATAAATGTCATATTTGCACAAGGATTTCTTATCCTGCCACAGAAAGAGCAAAAAAGACTTGCAGCGCAAGCGTGAAATGTTATTAGTTGCTAATCCTTTGTCGGTTTCAAGAATTGCAGCTTGATGATGCGCTTTGTTTCAGCCCATTTCAACTTCGTGTGATCGTCTAATACCAAGACATGGAGCTCATCTTTTAGTAGTTGACCAAATGAGAGGCGGTCATTCCAATCCAAGATATGAGTGGTGCTCATGCTCACCTTTGAGAGGTCAAAACTTGCTCTAGGGAAAGTAGTATGACCAATGTAGGTGTAAAAAATGAATCTTGCGCCTAACTCAATCCAAAAACTAGCTTGTAGTGTGAGGATTATCCAAGTCCATATAAGGAGTCCATGTTCCTATTCTATTACCGATGTGGGACTCTTAACACTCCACTACCCGCCCAGACTCCGTTAACTGGAGCGTGGATGACATAATTTGGGGACACAACATCGGTGAACATAGAATTGGAATGGGTCTGGCTCTGATACCATGTAAATAATGGATCTTGGGCCTAACTCAACCCCAAAAGCTAGCATGTAGGGTGAGGATTGTCCAAGTTCATATAAGGAGTTCATGTTCTCATTCCATTAACGATGTGAGACTCTTAACAGTAGGTCTCTTAGCCATATCCAGGACATCTTCTATATCGAGATCATCATCCTCTGTTTCAAGATACCAAATGCAATAAGCAACCCCCATTCTAAAGAAGAGCTGAATGATCTTCCTCTTTCGTCCGTCATCACTGTATCTTGATGATGGAATGGCTCACCAGCGAGGACAAGTATTTTGGTGCCCAATCTCGAGAGTGAGAACTTCGTAACCGAGTGAATGTTTTTTTCCATCCTCTTGAACAGAAACCAACTTGACATCACCAGGTGCAGCTTAATGGTTATGTAAAGAATAGATCTTGAGCCTAACTCAACCCCAAAAGTTAGCTTGTAGGGTGAGGATTGGTCAAGTCCATATAAAGAGTCCATGTTGTCATTTCATATCCGATGTGAGACTCTTAACACTCCCGCACGCCCAGACCTCGTTAACTAGAGTGTGGACAAAATAATTTGGGGGCCCAATATCGGTGAACAAAGAATTGAAATGGGTCTGGTTCTGATACCATGTAAATAATGGATATATTAAGAGTTCCACATCGAATATGAAATGGGAACATGAATTACTTATATGGACTTGGACAATCCTCACCCTACAACTAACTTTTGGGATTGAATTAGGCCCAAGATCAGGTTAGACTTAAAAAAACGGAACAAACTCAAGGGTAATGCACAAACTAGGATTTTGTGGATTGGGGATTGGGAAGACGTCGCGCAGCTGATCGCATTTTATGCGGTATATCAAAGTTTGAGAAGAAGTTATCTTCTTCTGCAGAACCAAGTCGTGACAGCTCCGACAGATATTGGTAAAGCCCATCTGTCGAGGCCTCAAGATTTTCGCATCCTTGGAGAGCAAAGCACTGAACGGGGAGTGTACCAATGAAGGTACAAGAAATGTGGATGCAAAAACAAGGTATTCCACAGCTTGCAAACACATTTGAATCTGTACAAAGACTGAAGCGGCAAGTAGCTCAAGATGTTGAGAATTATTTCATCTGGAAGCGATGAGGATTCCTCACCGCGTTTCATCACTTTGTGGCACATACCATCCATAATTTAATTCCTTAGCAGCAAAGATCTTAACAACGACACTCAGGTGGAATTTTCTGTAACATGTATTCTCCAAGGCTCACCTAATTTATACGAATATTTGTGTTTTGGACTCCAATTCCTAATTATAGCGGGATTCTTTTAAAAAATTCAGTAGGAAAATTAAATGGTTACTTATATTGCGCTGGACTCCAATTCCTGGTTATAGTGGGATTCTTTTCACAAATTCATTAGAAAAAATTTACACTCTTTATCACCCCCTAATAACCAAAATTAATTACACGGTTACTGAAAATACTGGGATATCATATGATTGTTATTAGGCCACAGAAAATGCTGACACAACATGTTCTTGACCTTTGTTAAGCTAGAATCTAGATTGATTTATGTTAATTTCGTTTAACCATAATAATATTGTAAATGAGTATTGCAGATAAATAATGAACCAGAACCGTTGAGATTTTTTCGTCAGTTCTTGTTGAATTTGAATATGGCTGGCCAGTGGGCCGGGCTCGGGACTGGCGGGCCGGGTTTGGCGGGATCAGGGCGGGTCGGGTCGGGTTTGGCGAGATTTGCCAAAGTCCCGTCCCGATCCCGATCTCGGCAGAATCGGGTCGGGGCGGGGGCGTGATCGAAATCCGGGCGGTTTTTCCTTTTTTAATAACATATGTATAAAAAACTCAATAATTAAACAAGACAAGATAGTGTAATAAAAACATCCCAAGGTTGTTTTTGTGCCTCTTATATTATTTAATAGACATATAATTTTTTTTGTAATACAAATACAATTGTCGAAATTGTAACTTTGTGGTGTTGTCCAAAAGTTGCATATTACATAATAAAATTGCAATTAAAAAATTACATTCTGAAAAAAACTTGTTCTAGTTTCTTGATAATTTCCTGTGGTTCTTCGGTTGGAATTGGTATTTGTTGGTCAAATTGATCCACGTCGCTTCCACCACCTTCGGATAAGATTTCGTTGTAGTTTTCATATTCTTCGTTGATCTCCGGTTGACCGCACCTTCTCCGCTCCACTCGTATCCAATCTCTGAATAATACTACAATCTCCAAGCTGTCTCCGGCTAATGAGTGGCTGTGCTCTCCAATTTGATATCTGCCGGCAGAAAAAGTGCTTTCGGACGCAGTTGATGACGCTTGAATGTTCAAAATATCTCGGGCCATCATTGAAAGTGTCAGAAAGGTCTTCTCATTCCCCCTCCAGTATTTCAGCAAGTCTTCACGTCCTTATTCATTGAGAACTGCTTGGTACGGTACAGAACCCTACAAAACAAAAATATCAAACTCGCTAATTTGGTTAGTAGCGGTATGGCCGCACATTATATTTCTGAGGCTTTCAATACTAGCCGCAGAAACAACATGTCTTTTGTGAGGTACATGTCTTTTGTGAGGTTGTGTTGAAGATGAAGAAAATGGTATGGAAGCCGGTAGGTTACTAGCACTATCTTGTTGGTAAAACCTATATACTTTTTGTGTTGGTCTTCTACGCTAGACAACACTTCTTCTTTAGTTTGTTCAATATGTGGTGGGTGATTTAGATTTTTGGGACTTGGAGGTAGTAGTACTTCTATACAATCGCAAATAGTTTCAATAGGTGATTTAGTACCATCTATTTTAATAGCCGGATTTAATACAGCACCAATAATATAAATTGTGGGAATAGGAATAAAATATTTTTTTATTTTGATAAATATTTTTTAATAGCTGTCATATAAGCTGATTTTTTCATATATTCACTAAGTAATAAAAATATTAGAGCTATATAAAACAACATATTTGAAATAGTAGGATAATATATATCGGAAAATTCTTTTGTTACTTGAAAAAAATTCTCTAAAAATACAATAAGTTCGGAAATTTTTACCCAATCGCTATCTACAACCATATCAGCTGGATTTTGATTATGAGAGTTAAAAATAAAGTTATAGGTTTTCTATAGTCATAAGCAACAAGTAGTTGCTCGTACAAAGAATTCCACATAGTGGGTACTTCTTCTGGAATTTTTCTATAAGGTAGTTGGCAATCGTGACAAGTTTTTTTATATTCTTTTCTTCGTTGTATTCTATTATTTTTAAAAATAAAGTTTATAGCAAATTATATTTTATTAAGAATGTCTTCAAAAAGTGATAGACCATCATTTACAATTAAGTTATATATATAGCACACACATTTTATATGAAAATGATCTGAAAAAGATGGAGTTAAACTATTTTTTAAAATTGTAATAGCGTAATTATTAGAAGAAGCGTTATCTAATGAATAGTCATAATTTTATCGGTTATTCCGTAATAATTGCACACTTGATAAATATTTCCTGCAATAAAAGTATCAATGTGCATATCATCTATATATCTATACGCTAAGATACGTTTTGCATAGACCATTTATAATCTATCCAATGACAAGTTACCGTTAAATAATCATGGTCGTTAGTACTACGGCCTATATCAGAAGTGATAGCCATTTTGCCATTAAAATGATATAATGAATAACGTAAATACTATTGATATTGATGTGCGAATTTAAATACATCTCTCTTAACAGTTGATCTAGGAAAATCGTTAAAAGCAGGATTATACATATCTTTAATGTAATGAATAAAATCGGGAGATGAAGGAAATGAAAAAGGCAAACCCTCCACAACAACTAATTTTGATATTGTTTCCCTATCTCTATGTTTATTGTATTTAGGGCCTACAATTCCCCCCGTCATAGGGTTAATTTGACCCTGTACTTGGTCCGGGACAGTATCGTATGTGAACCTTGTCCCGATAGAGCGGACGTTTGCGCACCCGGTTTTGAAGTCTCGTATTGGGTATATATAGCTGGATGAACCCTTACTACGTGTCTCATTAAACCCCCCGTCCCACCGTGACCTTTTCCAGTTTTAAATTTTAAAACATTTTTACAAATTTTACATCTAGCTACTTGATTCTCTACGTCCCTATCAAAAAATATCCATACATCTGATTTTAATTATCGTTTTGCTGGACCACGTCTCATACTAGGGGGAATATGAGACATATCAGTTGAAAGTGCACTAGTGTGTGTGTTGTCATCAACATTAGTGGGTGTATCATCTAGATCATCGTCTAAATTAAAGTCTTCTTGAGTTCCAGAAAATAGATCCTCGTCTAAATCTAATGGTATTGTAGAAAAATGTTCAGTGTCAACAAAATCATCCTGTGTAGGAATAGGATTCTGTCTAGAATAGGACCCTTGCCCTTGTTGCTCCTACTAGAAGAAGCATGACCCCTACACGTAAGCATACGTTTAAATCCCTCTATTATAAATTTATAATTATACTAATAAATAATTAAAGTAAATGAAATTAAGTGCACTAAATAAAATAAACAGACAATAATAATTTAATGAAGGAACGAATGTACCAAATGCTGACGTAATGTCGGCGTGTAATCGAGAGGTTGAAAATTGAAACTTTGTTCGATGGAAGATCCTCAAGCTAGTTGCCAACTTCACTCCCAATTCCCAAATGAATAAATAAAATTGAATATTTAGTAGACAACGTAGACTTGTAGAGAGATAGATTGAGAGATTAGAGATATTGTAGGAAGATTTGTGAGAAAGATGAAGAGAAAATGAGGTATTTATAGTTAGAAAATTGGGTTAAATGTAAATATAATAACTTACGGGTTAAAAATAAATATTAAGGGGGTAGGGGGGTTGGTGGAGGGGGGAGACCAAAAATGGTCGTTGCACAACGGCCAAAATGTAAAATGGTCGTTGGTGCAACGGTTATTTTTGCAAAAGAGAGATTTCGGGCGGGATCGTGTTGGGACCGGGGCGGGATCGAGATCGGGTTGGGACTGGCGGGTCGAGACGGGTCGGGACGAGACATTGTCCCATCTCGGTTTGAGTCCCGATAGCATAATTTTTTTTAAAATACTCGGGTTCGGGGCGGTGTTGGGGCGGGATCGGGCCGACCTGGCCCACTGGCCAGCCTTATGTTCTATCGAGTAGGCAATAGGAACTCAAAGAAGTTCTGTCCAAAATAAAAAGAATTCAAATAAGTTTGTTTTTTTTTTCCTTTTAAATTAATTTTTAATTGTTTCTTAGTATTTCTTTTGTGCCACATTCCGTAGTACTTTTTAAAAAGTAGCATATTTTTATATTTAAAAATAATGCATTTAAAACCTTTTATTATATCCACATTGACATTGTCACGCCCTAAATCATGGCCTGGGCGTAACACAGTTTTCGATGCCTCACTTCATGTGACCGAGTGAACCAACTGGCTGGCTAAATCAACATGTGGATACTAAATGCGGAATATAACGGATAAACATGCTGAGATACTGAAAAAGGTCTAACTGATAAATCATTAATGCGGAATAAGTCTGAAATATATGAATGTAGCCGATATGGCTAACATAAAGGCCTGTCAAGTACTGACTGAATGTTGTTCTAGTCTATGAAGCCTTTAAGAATAATGAAGTACTAATTGTTATCGGTACAAGGCCCCCGGCATTCCTGACTGTCTAAACTAATTAAAGATTGTAAATAAGATAACGCCTCGAAAGACTGAGGCTCACTAACTCAGCTGATACCAGCTATCCTAGCGTGCTGATGCGTAGTCCTGTAAATCGTTACCTGCATCGCGAGATGAAGGCCTAGAGCAAATGGACGTTAGTATATTTGAATTGCACTAGTATGTAAAGGAACTGAAAGAAATAACTGTAAGCAGGGTGCTCGAAAAAGGGTAACCCAAACTAATAAACAGGTAATAAATACTGAAATTAAAACTGTAATTGATATCTGTAATGAACAAGAAAAGTGAAGTTATGAGTACTTCATGTTCTGCATCTGAAACATCTGATAATCTATCTTTATATGTGGGTCCTTGGCCCACTAATAAATGCACAAACTATGGCCTTGGCCAAGTAAGTGCGTCTGTCAGTGGCCTTGGCCAAGTATACGTATACATGAGACTGTGCCCTTGGGCAATCACATATGTTCAATATTCACTAAGTATTGTTATTATTAGGGAATTGAGATTACTAGAATAAAGA
Organism: Anisodus tanguticus; assembly: GCA_034509755.1. Lineage (NCBI taxonomy): Eukaryota > Viridiplantae > Streptophyta > Magnoliopsida > Solanales > Solanaceae > Anisodus > Anisodus tanguticus. The sequence continues at coordinate 8,876,257 of CM067552.1, read as the reverse complement.
ACATCACTAACGAAGACATGTATTCATGAACTGATTATGAGACCTGAAGCCTTAACTGTTTCTAGACTTGCTGAGTTTCTAGACTAAGACTCATAAATACCAAACAAGAGTCTATATTGATTACGTTCTGAGTCCACAATGTTCGAAATGACAATCATGAATGAATTACAAAACTAGAGAATAGAAGTTTTGCAACTATTCAGAAAACTAAGGCATAACTATGTTCTAAGGCAATTCATAGTAATCAACAAAGAACGTGGCGTAGGGAGAATCATCAACATTCCAAACGTAGAGAGTTAGCCTCATATACCTTAACTTTCTACTCTTGAGCGTAATACAATTTTTGTCGCTTCTTTCGACTTTAATCTATATCAATATATGTCAATGGAATCAACATTAGCAATAATTCACATATTTTGGCCATCTAGGCATTTTATCTGTCACGACCCGACCCGACGGGCCGCGACTAACCGCCCTAATGATGTCATTATACTAACATGTCACACATAATCCAATTAACACTTAATGAGTCTGAAATCCGGCAGCATAACGCTGCAATGACAACATATGCCAGGGTAGGCAAGCCGACAAGGCTGCCTTTACCCCCGAATGTACCTGACTCCTGAGGAGTCACAACTAGCTAACACAATACAACAGGCAAGCCGACAAGGCTGCCACTAGATAATATCATATATACGCGGGGATACCCCAACACAGAGTACAATAGCATGACTGACCAAAACAAAGTTATGACCCTTACATAAGTACAACCCACAACTGTCTACAGACCTCAACAAGAAGGATACCGACATATGACGGGACAGGGCCCCGTCGTGCCCCTAAATATACAAAAGTCAAAATAATAGGGTTCTGTACCCAAAATGACAAAGCTCTGAATCAAAGGAGCTTCCCAACCTGCTGAGTAGGAACCTAGGCCTGAGGTTCACCAAACTGAAAACCTGTACCTGCGGGCATGAAACACAGCCCCCCGATGAAAGGGGGTCAGTACGAAATAATGTACTGAGTATGTAAAACATGAAATGCTGTAAAAGAGGTCATAAGTGGCCAACAGAAAATAGGAGATCAGTATAAAAATCAGGATCCAAATCCAACTGTGCCATAAACAATAAAAGTCAGTTGTGCCTTATAAAAATGAGAGTCAAGTCAAGAAAACATGAGTGCATGTCCATATACATATATATATATATTTGTAACGTGACCCGGCCCACTAGTGCGGGACTCGATGGAATCATATCATAACCCGGCCCATACTGGGACTCGGTGAAGTCATATCATAACCCGGCCCATGCTGGGACTCGATAAAGTCATATCTCATCTATGGATCCATCCTACGTAACCCAGCCCTCTAGTGAGGGTCTCGGTGAAAAATACAAGGATGTGCACGAACGTAACCCGACCCGGGACTCGGTGAGGTGAAGTAGTAACACTTAGCACGAATAGATATCATGAGTAACCATATGCAAGTAAAAATTATCATTTGACTCTCAATAAAATCATTATAATAATGTCATAATAAACTCTTTGCTTAAAAATCATAGGCACTTCTCATAACAATCCTCTTTAGGAATTAAACTGTATAAGAATCAAGTACGTCCGCCGTACTTTCATTAAATCATGCCAAAAGAAAGAAGTAAGGGTTTCACATACCTTTTAGATGAACTAATCCACCCAATATTAGAATATGCCTCGTTATAGAACTTCAACCTATAATAATGGTAATACGTTCGTTAATTCTATGATTACTAGCATACTTTATATCGAATAACGACTTCTTATTCTATAAAAATTCGGGCAGCACTTCCCCCGTTTATACATGTTTCCACAACTTCCAAACGAGGCTAATAACATCAATAATCAAGCACCAATTAAGGGCACAACCAAAACATCAACAAATGGAATTTACACACCCACTTTTCATGTAAATTTAGCCTCTTAATCCACATTAAAACAGCCCACAAAAACAGTCCATGTTCCAACAACAACGAGGGTAGAATGTGAAGCCTTTCTACACCTTTCCACACCCTTATTCCTTTAGGACTTACATTAGCAATTACCACACTTAAACATGCATAATGGTAACTAAATTTTCAGCATTATAACACCACAAAACAGTCCCTAAAACAGTCCATATCCATCTCAACATGTCCAACGATTTCATGCAAGTTCTTGGCCACAACATGTCATAATTTCATAACTCTTCTCTTAACTCCTAAAATCCAATTCCATATTTCAATTCTTCCATATAACTAATTTTAAACTTTAATATCAATGTTTCCTTTCAATTTCATCATGCAATTAGTGATAATAATAACAACAATAACCAACGAATCCAACAACACCAAAATCTGTCCCAAATTGGCAACTAGCCCAAAATTATCACATGCATTGTTTAAATTCCAAATTTTTCCTTAACACAAATTCATATCCTTAATTCTAACAACATGCATTCCAATTATATTATAGAAAGAAAAATTTTATACCTCAAATTTCGTCCAAAACAGTCCACAATTTTCTGCCCACTGCTTGTCCGAAAATCCCCAATGTTTTGTAAATTTTCTCCTTTTTTTTGTTCATTTCTTCAACTCCAATTGACATGCAAGTGTTCTACAATGTTAAGTCATCATCCCTACACGTTTTTCTTCCAAAATTTCATCCAAAAATCTCAAAATTTCTGGGCTAAAGTCTTGGCCAGCAGTGGCTGTTTTTGCCACTGTTTTTGCTTCTAATTTTTGGTGAAAAATGTAGTCTAGGAAGAGAAGATAAAAACCTCAAATTTGGCTATGGGGGTTGGGGGGTTCTCAGCTGGGGTATGGAGGAGGAGAGGAGAGGAGAGTTTGTTTTAAGTTTTGAATGAAGAAGATGAAAGAATGTAGGTTAATTAAAAAAAATCTGGATTTTTAATATTACACTTTGGCCCCCAAGTTCTTCAATTAATAAATCTTAAACCCACCTCTTTTAATTCCCGAGAATTTCATAAAGCCTCGTATCCTCAATGTCATAATTTTATAATACAATACTATTCCATAACTCTATTGGAATAAATTCAACTACTAGGATTAATTCTCGTCGTCACATGTATAACACTAAAGAAAACTATTCCGGGATAACATTCGTTTATACACTAATTTCCCATATTAACATATGTTAGTGTTCATTATATTCAATATCCGAATCTTACTTCCTTAATGACGTTCTTACTCATCGTCTTAATCTTACGAGGTGTAACATTATCAAACACTTGGTGGGCATAAAACTTCATAGCCCTTATTAATGGTGTTTCTACACATAATTTTTCATCCTCTTGTTTCTAGGTGATTTTACAATCTTAAATAGATATAATCAACATCAGTCTTCATCGCCCATATTCTTACAACAATCCTAAGTCAACAATTCAACCCATACAATAGTTCATTACTGTTTCTTCATCAAACCCATTAACTTATCTCAAGAATCTATGGTTTATAATCATTAATCCAATACTATAATCCACTAAGGGATGAAGATAATACTTTTTTGATGTTCAAAAATATTGAATTCGAAATCTAGGGCTCCTCGTCCAACAATAACATTTCAATCGCAATTCTATGAATAAGAAAGGTTTTAATCAAGTTAGAAGGGTACTAAAAACTTGAATTCATGCTAGAATCATTAGGGAAATTACCTTGGAGGGTTCTTGAGGCTTGAGACTTGTTCTCTATGTATTTAGGGTGATATTTCATGATTAGAGATGTTAGGAAAATAAACCCCAAGAAATATATGAAAAACGCAAAAAACTGAAGTTTTGACCTATAACCCGGCCCATTCGCGATGGGCCTGCAATGCAGGGCCACGTGGGCCCCCCTGAAAGTCAAAATTTCAGAGAGGGAAATTTTGTGTGACCATCCCGCGATGCGGGGCCATCACACGCAACCACAAACGCTGCGCATGGACATCGCAGGTGGCTGCGGCGGCTTCTATGCATTGTTTAGTAAAAGGGTCATAACTTCTAGCACACATCTCCGTTTGGTCTCTACAATATATCATTGGAAAGGTATTTTAAATATATATAACTTTAGTGTTTTAAGGTTTCTCAAATTTTCAATATATTTTCACAAAATTGGGTTGTAAGGTAGATCTGTTGTAAACTAAGCGATTCTATCGAATCTTAAGCACCTCACTACTTGTCTTAATTTCAAAACAATTATTTCCACCCAAACTCATCCCGATAGCACTTCACATGTCTAAAATGTCATATTAATACTCATTTAATGCATTCACACCTAATTTAGATTTACGAAGTGTTACATTATCTCCCTATTGGGATCATTCGTCCTCGAATGATTGTCCTGATTGTAACTACGGCTAACTCTGGACATTAAATGTGACTGATTGAAACATGTGAACACTGAACTGTCATGAATACATAAATATTGAACTGCTGAGATATTGAAGTGAATAGGTATTATACTGAATGAAAACTGAGATGGCTGAATACTGAAAACATGGAGATTATAATATAAGGTCAGAATGAAAAGGTTAGTTACCTTCAACATTTTTCGTTTTATCTTCAAAGATATGGGGATACTTGGACTTCATGTCATTTTTGGCTTTCCATGTAGCCTCTTCAATATTCTAATTTCTCCATAGCACTTTCACCGAAGTAATTTTCTTAGTTCTCAACTTGTGAACCTGATGGTCAATAATAGCCACTAGAATCTCCTCGTAAGACATGCTATCTTTAACTCCTATGATTTATGTAGGAACAACCAGAGATGGGTCCCCCGTGAACTTCTTCAACATAGAGACGTGAAACACTGGGTGCACATCCTTCAACTTTTGAGGTAACTCTAACTGATAAGTCACCTACCCGATCCTTTGTAGGATCCTATACAGCGTAATATAGAGCGGAGTGAGCTTCTCTTTCTTCTTAAATCTCATAACTCCTTTCATGGGAGAAACTTTCAGGAACACCTAATCATTGACCTGAAATTCCAAATCCCTATGACGTACATCCGAATAGGACTTCTGGCGACTTTGAGCCATTTTCAGACGCTCCTACATTAGCTTGACTTTTTCCATAGCCTGGTAGACCAAATCTGGTCCTAACAATCCTGCTTCATAAACTTCAAACCATCCAATTGGTGATCTACACATGCGCCTATACAGATCCTCGAATGGTGCCTCTTAATACTATAGTGATAACTGTTATTGTAGGAGAATTCGATGCGAGGCAAGTGATAATCCCAATTACCTTTAAAATCAAAGACACATGCCCTCTACATATCCTCAAGGGTCTAAATAGTGCGCTCTGCCTGACCATATGTCTAGGGATTAAAAGTTATGTTAAGGTTCACCCTTGTGCCTAATCCCTTTTGAAAGGATCTCAAAAAAATTATTCTGAACTGGGCACCATAGTATGACATGATGGACATTGGGTCCCATGCAATCTGACGATCTCTTGAATATATAACTTGGCGTAGTCTTCTGCTGAGTCAGTAGTTTTCATAGGCAAAAAGTGTACTGACTTGGTGAGTCGGTCTACAATCACCCAAATCAATTCATGCTTATAGAAGGAGAGAGTTAAGCCTATTATGAAATCTATATTAATCATCTCCTATTTCCAAACATGAATGTCTATGTTATGAGCCAAACCAATGAGCCTCTGGTGCTCGACTTTCACTTACTCACAATTCAAACACAGCCACAAAATCTGCAACGTTCTTTTTCATGTCGTTCCACTAATAAATCTCTTTGAGGTCATGATACATCTTTGTGGAACCTATGTGAATAGAATACCTAAAATTGTGAGCTTTTGACATGATTCTCTCTCTGAACCTGTCTAAATCTGGAACACATAATCTGCCTCGGTATTTCAAGGTACCGTCATCTCTCCCTTTTTCAAAATTCATCGTCTTATGCTTGTGAATCCCCTCATTTAGTTGTAACAAGTAGGGATCATTAAACTGTTACTCCTTCACTTCAGCTACTAAGAAGGATTCAACCCCGTTCTGAATGACAACACCACCATCTTCAAAGTACAAAAGTCAAACTCCTAGATAAGCTAAACGATGAACTTCATTTACCATGGTCCTCTTATCAGCCTCAACGTGAGCTAAGCTCTCCATGAAACGCCGACTAAAAGTATTGGCTACAATATTTACCTTTCCTGGATGATAGCGAAATCTACATCATAATTCTTAAGAAATTCGAGCCATCTCCACGGCCCAATGCGAACACCACTATTGCTAACTCCAAATCGTGAGTCGGATATTTTTTCTCGTGAGGTTTAAGTTGTCTGGACCATAAGCTATCACCTTGTCATGCTGCATTAAGACGCATCCAAGACCAACTCCTGAAGCATCACAATATACTATGAACCCTTTGGTTCCCTCTGGTAGCGTCAAAACTAGAGCAGAAGTCAACATCTTCTTCAACTCTTTGAAACTTTTCTCCTAAGTATCTGACCATTATAACTTCACTTTCTTCTAAGTCAATTTAGTCAACTGAGCTGAGATGGAGGAAAACCCTTCCATGAAACACATGTAATATCCTGGTAGATCCAAGAAACTTCTTATGTCATATGCTGAGGTGGGTTTAGGCCAATTCTTTAATGCTTCTATTTTTCTGGAAATCCACCTTCACACCCTTGCATGAAATGACATGGCCTAGAAACGCTACCGATTTCAACCGAAATTCACACTTTGAAAATTTCATATAAAGTTTGCGGTCTTGAAGTTTCTACAACATAATCTTGAGATGTTCTACATGATCCGCCTCACTACGGGAATATATCAGGATATCATCAATAAACACAATGACAAATAAATCGAGATAAGACTTGAAAATCTTATTCATAAGATTTATGAAAGTTACTGGTGCATTCGTCAACCCAAACGACATCACTAAAAATTGAAATGCCCATAGCGAGTCCTGAAAGCTGTTTTAGGAATATCAACTTCTTTAACCTTTAATTGATGGTGCCTTGATCTGAGTTCAACTTGGAATAACACTAGGCACCTTAAAGTTGATCGAATAAGCCATCAATTTTGGAAAGATGATACTTATTCTAGATTGTGACCTTGTTCAGCAGTGGATAATCAATGCACATATGCAAAGACACATCCTTCTTTCGGACAAACAAGACTGGTACACCTCAAAGTGAGACATTTGGCTTTATAAATCCCTTGTCTAGGAGATCTTTCAACTGAACTCTTAGCTCTTTCAACTCTATTAGAGCCATTTTATACGGCATAACCAATATCGTCTTAGTGTTGGGAAAGTAGATAAATTCCAAAGTCAATCTCCCTATATGGAGGAACTCTAGGAAGATCTTTTGGAAATACTTTTGGGAACTCATTAACAATTAAAACTGACTAGAGAGTAGGGACCTGGGTGTCTGCATCCCTAACTCGAACTAGGTGATAGATATACCCCTTACAGATCATCTTTTAGGCTTTAAGATAGGAAATAAACCTATTCCTAGGCTCCACTGCACCACCCTTCCATTCGATAACTGGTTCACAAAAATTAAAAACTCACTATTTTGGTTCTACAACCTACCGTGGCATAACATGATGGTAGCGTGATGATATCCAATCCATGCCCATGATTATATCGAACTCCACCATCTCTAACTCTACTAAATCTGCAATTGTAATGCGGTGATAGATTTAACTAGGCAACCCATACACACACGTCTGGTTATAACTGACTCTCCAAGTGGAGTGGACACTTCAAAGGGCTTATATAATTTTTCTGGTTCTATCCCAAATTTCTTAGCAATAAATGGGGTTATATAAGATAGGGTAGATCCTGGATCCACGAGGGCATAAACATCAAAGGTGAAAACTGTTAGCATACATGTGACAACATCTGCACGAGTCTTTGTGTACTAACGACCTGCCAGTGTATATAAGCGATTCTAACCCCGCCCGTATTACCAGACTTTACTGCTCTACGCCCCTGATGGGCCTGAGAATTGCGATTGACTGCTAAATTGGTGAACTAAGCTACGTTACCACTAGTATGATGCCTTGTCAATGGATAATCCCTCATAAAGCGACTTTGCTGACTGCATTTGAAACAACTATTTATGCCCGAATGACACTCTCTTGAATGCCTTCTTCCATACTTGTTGTACATAGGATTTGTATGACCTTGGTGGCCTACACTGGCCTGAGACTGTGAGCATATTGCATCAAAATTCCAGTTCCTTTAATTAAACTTGGACCTTGGGACTGGTGCACTGGATGTAGATGGAGCAAGCCCAAATGCCCTATTTTTGAATAACTGACATTTTCCACCTCCCTGAGATCCTCCTTGATTGAAGTTACCTGTAGACTTAGCTCTTTCATTGAATTCCCCGTCTTTCTCTTTCTGAAGTATTTCTTCCTCCTTCATTATTCTCTCGTTGTCTTGTACAAATGCAAGCATTTTGGTAATAGTCATTTCTTTGTTCTAAGCGGCAATGTTAGTATCACCGAACAAATGGGGTCAAGACCCCACACAAACTGCCTAACTAACTCTAGCCATCATATCTAGAACCATGTGTGGAGCATACTTGATCAAAGAAACAAAGTTAAGGTAATATTCCTGCACACTCCTACCATTCTACTGGAGCTTCTCAAATTTGAACGTCGTTGCCTCCCTGACCTCTAGCGGCTGGAAGTGTTCAATGAAAGCACCTGCAAACTCATTCCAAGTCACATGAGGTGCATATTTCCCACGGGACTGTTTTCATGACTCATACCAAATATTAGCAACATCCTGCAACTGATAAGCTCCCAACTATGCTGCCTTTATCTCAGTAGCATGCATGATATGAAAAAATTTCTAAAGACCTTCAATGAAATTCTGCGGATCCTCCGTCTTGCTAGTTCCAGTGAACATTAACGGCTCCATACGCTGAAATTCCCCGGTCCTGGAACTAGATGACTCTTCACTAGCACCTGCACTTGGAGCCATCCCCGATGGTGAGTTGTGCTATCACAATTTGGGTAAGCAGCTGAATAGCTCCATTAACATCCAAGTCAGTGGTACTAGGCGGCGCAACTCGAATATGAACCTTCGCGAGCGTCCTCCTCATGAGCAACATCATCAGTAGCTCTCTGGATAGTAGCTTAATTTCTCTTGGTGTACTTTATTTTTGCAAGCATTTTCTGAAATATGTAAATCGCACGAGTTAGAAGAATTCCTAAAAGTACTTCTCTAAATACACGATCTAGAATGTGAAAGAAGTGAAACAATTCCGAATATCTTGGTGGTCAACTATTTACATGTGTGGCGCGCACACACACATAAAAGAGACCCCACTAGACACAACTTCAGAGACTCCCTAGGACACTTGAACCTTGCTCTGATACCAAGATTTGTCACGCCCTGAACCATGGTCTAAGCGTAACACGAGACTCGGTGCCTGAGTGCATATAACCGAGCCAACCAACTGGCTGGCTAAATCAACATGTGGCATAAATGTTGAATATAACTGATAAACATGTCGAGATACTGAAAAAAATGTCTAACTGATAAATCAGAAATGCTAAATAAGTCTGAAATATATGAATGTAGCCGATATGACTAACATAAAGGCCTGCTAAGTATTGACTGATTGATATTCTAGTCTATAAAACCTCTAAGAATAATGAAGTACTGATTGTTACCGGGATAAGGCCCTCGGCATACCTGACTGTCTTAACTAATTAAATATTGTAAATAAGATAACGCCCTGAAATACTGGGGCTCACGAACTCAGCTGATACCAGAGATCCTAGCGTGCTGATGCGTCGTCTTGTAAATCGTTACCCGCATCACAAGATGCAGGCCCCATGCAAAGGGACATTAGTACATTTGAATTGCACTAGTATGTAAAAGAATTGAAAGAAAGAACTGTAAGCAGGGTGCTAGGAAAAGGGCAACCAAAATCAATAAATAGGCAATAAATACTTAAACTGAAATTGTAACTGTTAACTGTAATGAACAACAAAAGTGAAGTTATGAGTACTTTCTGTTCTGAATCTGAAACATCTGATTATCTGTCTTTATATGTCGTGGGCCTTGTTCCGATAACAGTCAGTACAATCATTATTCTTAGAGGCGTCATAGACTAGAACATCAATCAGTTAGTACTTAGCAGGCCTTTATGTTAGCCATATCTGCTATATTCATATATTTAAGAGATTTATCATTTAGACTTTTTTTCCAGTATCTCAGCATGTTTATCAGTTATATTCCGCATTTAATATACCAGATGTTAAATTTAGATAGCCAGTTGGTTCGCCCGATCACATGCAGTTAGGCATCGAGTGTCGTGTTACGCTAATGTTATAGTTCGGGGCATGACAAACATGATATTATAGCTTTAGAAATATTATGATATATTTAAATTAAAATTTGGGGGAAAATGTTTTAATGATCTTAAAAAAAGTACCACATAAGATAAACTATTGGGAGTATTAAATACTTTCTATGGATGCGATTAGCAAATTCTATAGGTATAGATTTTTTGAATAAAAAAGAATGTGAAATTGTGAAATAAAGATACCACTCAATAGAGAACCTTTTATTTTTTACGATTCTGAATGTTTTATGGAATAGAAAAACTTGAAGAAAAAAAACGCAGGCTGCTAAGTTGAATTCATTACTCCTTGGCTCACGGTAGTTCTACCTTTTTATGGATCAAAATAGGATTCTTTCAATCGGAGCTAGACCGATGGGATTGAAGAGATAGGGCACAACTAAAAGAAAGCTAAATCGAATCGGAATAGGATAAAGAACGCACGAAGGATCAGAGAGAAAGAGGATTCTAAAAGCAAAAAGCCTAGAAGACTTTTTCTTTGTTGGTTATGCATTTGAATTTATAGGAGAAAAGAGCAGGTAGCGCAGGATCTCAAACAATGAAATCTTCCTTGAAAACAAATAAAAAAGGATTGTGAAGGATCACAATTCCATTTTTGTCTAAATTGCGGAGTAAATGGGCTTCTAAATGCGTTCGTTAGTGACCCTTTCAGGGCCTTGGCTTGTCACATGAGTCTAAATTTCATATTTCCAATTCCCCTGGTTCCAAGTACCTCTATATAAACTCCTTTCGATGTACCTGAAGTATTAAATCAAGGCCCCAGGGGCAGTTAAGGGTATCGGATGTGGAATATTTATAGTGGTAAGCCCGGAACTGTACGAGGCTTTCCGCTCTTTGATATCAGACTGCTCTCGAATCCGCTGTGGCAATCCGCTCTTTGGCTGTTGTGCTCGAATCGGTTGTTACAAAATCTGCTTCAACTGTCTCAAATGGGGGAATAGTTGAATTAGACGATGGTCCTAAAGCCGGGTCCTTTTCCTCTTATTTTTGTCGAAAAAAGCCTGTAGCACTGGACTTGCTTAGCTTCTAAAAGCTATGAGGTTAGGCAATTAATGGTAGAGCGGAAATCGCTTCTGATTTGATTTCGCCTGAAACGAATCTCTCGCTTTGATAAGAAATATCTGAGTATACAACCTTTGAGCTGAGGTAATATTCCATTTTGAGGATTAGCTTTGCGTTCCTTGAGTCTATTCTTTTTCCTTTGTCCTTTTTGTTTTGTCATTTTTTTGGCTCTATGATTCCAATTATTATATAATAGATTCTAGTTGAATCCCAAAACTGCACATAATACGTATCTTTACATTGGAGTCTCCATTTATTTTTCAAGCAAAAGCTTCGGTCAGAACAACACTCAAAATAATATAACTAAATAATTATTTTGTTATTGACAGTTTTCACGCCATGGAATGAATTACCTTGTCTATTGGAATTGGGTGGTCTATGTCATTACAAATAAAAAAATTCATAAATAAATAGTACTTCTCCGCTAAAAATTTTATTACCTAATTTGATATAACGCTATTAAAATGATCAAGGAATACTCCTATTCATATGTTTTTGCATTTCTCAACAAAAATATAATTTATTTTATTACTCTAAGTGGATATTCAACTTTGGATAATAATTTTTTAATTCTTTTTATATTCAATTTTTCGGCTTACGTCAGACTATTTCTGAAGCCCCAGCACTACTATCTGTAAATCATGAATGTACCTGAATAAAATAATCAGTATTTGAGAACAGAAATCACATGCAGGTTATACTTAGAAGACATCAAATTATTATTTTATTCTTAGCTCTATATAGAAATGACGGATGACTTTGAGCGGTGATTTGATATTATGAGAGAGAGAGAGAGAGAGAGAGAGAGAGAGAGAAAAAGACATTTATATTTTTCTCTATTTTCGTCAGAGCAATTTCGTTTTCATTTCTTTGTTCATTTTGTTTTCTTCTAAATATCAATTTTTTGTTGGTTGTTCTTCGCCTTCTCTTTTTTTTTTCCTTCTCAAATTTCAGAAACGTTTTGTTTCTGATAAAGAAAGGAACAAGATGTTTTAAGGGAGGTGATTTTAGCCTGAAAAGAGTGAAGGTTGATAATCGGAGAGCGAAGTACTATAGTGCCGAAGGAAAGTACGTTGAATGTCGATGCTAGGCAAGAAAAATCTGAATAGGATGAGCTTCCAAAATAAATGAAAATTAGAGACAAAATCTTACGACTACAAGGATGACATAAAGGTAGTTTTTTATTTGTATTATTTACTCGCAATACTTTTTATAGTGTGATGTTAAACCGACTATGTTGTATGGGGTGGAGTGTTGGTCAGTCAAGACGTCACACACCCAAAGGATCAGAGTGGCGGAGATGAGGATGCTCAGATGGATGTGTGGGCATACGAGGAGGGACATGATTAGAAACGATGATATCCGGGGCCGAGTGAGAGTGGCCTCGGTGGAAGACAAGATGCGGAAAGTGAGGTTGAGATGGTTTGGACACTTGCGGAGGAGAGACACAAATACCCCAGTGCGGAGGTGTGAGAGGTTGGCTATGAACGGATTTATGAGGGGTTGAGGTAGACCGATGAAATATTTGGGAGATGTGATTAGATGGGATATGAAGCAGGCGCAACTTACTGATGACATGACCTTAGATAGGGGGTTGTGGAGGACACAGATTAGGGTAGAAGGGTAATAGGTAGTCGAGTGTAGTCCTACTCACACTTACAAACTGGTAGTTGTGGTGTAATTACTGTAGGCAGGCTTATCATATCCTACGAATAGGCGTAGTATTGCTTTATAGTCTTCTCTAGTTTTATTTCTTCTGTTATGCGTTCTTTAATGTACTTGAGTTATTTCATTTATCTGCGTTAGTTAATGCTTCTCTTTCAGACGCGTTGGTTTATCTCATTTTCTTACCGCTAATTTATTTGACCGGGTCTGACTGTTTTTTTTGCTTTGCATGAAGAAGTGGATGAATAGAGAACTGTATAAGATGGCGAGGAAGGAGGCAAAGCTAGCGGTCACGGCGGCGAAAACGACGACTTTTGAATGCCTATACACGAAATTAGAGGAAAAGGCGGGGATAAAAAGTTATATTGACTAGGCAAGGCGAGGGAGAGGAGGGTCCGTGACTTAGATCACGTGAGGCAGGATGCACATATTAGGCAGAGGTGACAGTCTTACTTTCATAAACTCTTGAACGTAAAAGGAGATGGTGACATTGTGCTGGGAGATCTGGAGCGATCTAGTGGGTACCAGGATATTAGTTATTGTAGAAGCATTAAGATTGAGGAGGTTAAGGGTGTTGTTCGCAGGATGCGCGGGGGACGAGCGATCGGGCCTGATGAGATCCCAATTAAATTTTGGAAGAGCGCAGGCAGGGCAAGCTTGGAGTGGCTGACTGAGTTGTTGAACGTCATTTTTAAGATGACGAGAATGCCCGAAGAATGGAGGTGGAGTACAATGGTTCCTTTGTACAAGAACAAATGTGATATCCAGGGTTGCAACAACTATAGGGGTATCAAGCTGTTGAGCCACATTATGAAAGTTTGAGAAAGGGTCGTGGAGATGAGGGTGAAAAGAGGTGTGTCTATTTTTGAGAATCGGATTCATGCCGGGACGTTCGACTACAGAAGCCATTCATCTTATTAGGAGGTTGGTGGAGCTGTATAGGGAGATGAAGAGAGACTTACATATGATTTTCATCGACCTCGAGAAGGCATACGATAAAGTCCCTAGAGAGGTTCTCTGGAGATGTTTGGAGGCTAAAGGTGTACCTGTGGCATACACTAGAGTGATCAAGGATATGTATGATGGAGCCAAGACTAAGGTACGGACAATGGGAGGAGACTCGGAGCACTTTCCTGTGACGATGGGGCTGCACCAGGGATCAACTCTTAGCCCTTTCTTATTTGCCTTGGTGATGGATGGACTGACGCGATGAATCAAAGGGGAGGTGCCATGGTGTATGTTATTCACATATGACATAGTCCTGATTGATGAGACTCGCAGCGAGGTGAACGCTAAGCTGGATGTTTAGAGACAGATTCTGGAGTCTAAAGGGTTTAGGCTGAGTAGGACCAAGACAAAATACTTTGAGTGCAAGTTCAGCAACGGGAGTGACCGTGAGACAGACGTGGAGGTAAGGCTTGAGACTCAGGTCATTCCGAAAAAAGGAAGTTTCAAGTACCTCGGGTCGATTATCCAAGGGAATGAAGAGATCGATGACGATGTCACACATCGTATTGGGGCAGGGTGGATGAAATGGAGGCTTGCATATGGAGTCTTATGCGATAAAAAGGTGCCACCAAAATTGAAATGCAAGTTTTATAGGGCGGTGGTTAGACCGACTATGTTGTATAGAGCGAAGTGTTGTTCCAGTCAAGACGTCGCACACCAAAAGGATGAGAGTGGCGGGGATGAGGATGCTGAGATGGATATGTGGGCATACAAAGAGGGATATGATTAGAAATGATGATATCCGGGGCAGAGTGGGAGTGGCTTCGGTAGAGGATAATATGCAGGAAACGAGGTTGAGATGGTTTGGACATGTGCGGAGGAGAGACACAAATGCCCCAGTGCGGAGGTATGAGAGGTTGGCTATGGACGGGTTTAGGAGTGGTAGAGTTAGGCCGAAGAAATATTGGGGAGAGGTAATTAGACGGGATATGGAGCAGGCGTAACTTACCGAGGACATGACCTTAGATAGGGGGTTGTGGAGGACACATATTAGGGTAGAGGGGTAGTAGGTAGTCGAGCGTAGTCCTACTTACGCCTACAAACGGGTAGCTGTAGTGTTATTACTGTAGGCCGCTTAGCATATCATAAGAATAGGCGTAGTATTGCCTTGTAACCTTCTGTAGTTTTATTTCTATTAGTATGCATTTTTTAATGTACTTGGTTTATCTCATTTATATGTGTTAGTTGCTTCTTCTTCTTTTTCTTTTCCTTTTCAGGATGCGCTATTATGACGTATTCACGTTTGCTGTCAGCATTTTCATACTGTTTTAAATTTTTAAATTTTAAATTTGTTTTTAAAATTTTGACTGGGGCTGATTGTTTTTTCTGCTTTGCTTGTCCTGAGTCGAGGGTCTCTCGGAAATAGCCGCTCTACCTACCAAGGTAGAGGTAAGATCTGCGTACACTCTACTCTCCCCAGACCCCACGTTGTGGGATTGCACTGGGTATGTTGTTGTTGTTGCTTGTCCTGAGCCGAGGGTCTCTCGGAAACAGCCGCTCTACCTTGGGTAGAGGTATGGTCTCATTGGGTATGTTGTTGTTGTTGTTACTCACAGTACTTCTTATATAAAACATATTGTCGCCTTTTATTTATGGAGAAACCTTTTTCTGATACTAAAATGCTTCACTAATTTTAGGAAATGGAGCCTGCTGTTGTTAGCGGTAACGGAACAGAAACAGGTCAGATAATTGTTACTACTCTGAATGGTCGAAATGGACAGCAGAAACAGGTAAAATTTATTTTCATAATTAAGCAAAATTAGACGTGATGACTTGTGTTTCAATATCTATTTGGGCCTAGTCAATTAATGATGTTCATATTGTTGACAGACTATATCTTATATGGCTGAACACGTGGTGGGTTCGGAGTTGTATTTCAGGTAAAGTTGTGTTTGATATTCAGTAGGAATGATTAGTTGGTAATTGGAAGGGCGGCTCTGCTCGACTTCTGCTCATATTTTGTTGTTGTAATTCTCAGGCTAAGTGCCTAGAAACAGGTGAATCTGTCGCAATAAAGAAGGTCTTACAGGATAGGACATACAAGAACAGGGAACTACAAATTATGCGCATGCTTGATCATACTAATGTTGTTCACATGAGGCACTGTTTCTATTCTACTACAGAGAAGAATGAGGTATACCTTAACCTTGTTCTGGAGTATGTATCTGAAACCGTTTACCGAGTTTCAAGGCATTACAACCGAGTGAACCATTGTGCCTATCATATATGTTCAACTGTACACGTACCAGGTGAGCAGTTGCTACATTCCTTTCCTTTTACCCGTCATGGTTCTTGACTTTCAGATTATAGTGACTCAGATTTCTTGTTTAGAAAATTGATGTTATGAATTATCTTGATTCTTCAGAAGTTACTAACTTGATTTCTTTCTCGTAATTATTATTGTGCAGCTATGTCGGGCTCTGAATTACTTGCACAATGTAATTGGGGTATGTCACCGTGATATTAAACCTCAGAATCTTTTGGTAAGAATTGCTGGTTATGCTCCTTTGCTTTTAGGTGTTTGTAGCTCTTCCATTTCTTGGTTATCTGAGACAATTACTTTTCCTCTTCCTTCATTCTTCTTGCCTCAGTTCTAACTAGGGGTGGCCAACGGGACGGGTCCGGAGCGGGGCGGGGCGGGCCTGGCGGGATCGGTACCTGGTGGGACGGGGGTTAGGACGGGACCAATATCCGGCGGGACTGGCAGGTTTTGTCGATGTCCCGTCCCGGTTCCGGGACTGCCGAGTCGGGATCGGGATCGGGTTTTTATATATTTTTTTCCCACTTAATTTAAAAAAATAACATATATATAAACAACTCAATAATTGAACAAGATAGTGTAATAAAAACATCACAAGGCTGCTTTTGTGCCTCTTATATTATTTAATAGAAATATGGTTTTTTTGTAATACAAATACAATTGTCAAAATTCCAACTTTGTGGTGTTGTTCAAAAGTTGCAAATGACATAGTAAAACTAAAATTGCAATTAAAGAAATTACATTTTCAAAAAAACCTTTTTTAGTTTCTTTATAATTTTCTGTGGTTCTTCGGTTTGGTATTTGTTGGTCAAATTTATCCATGTCGCTTCCACCACCTTCGGATAAGATGTCGTTGTAGTTTTCTTCTTCTTCTTCGTTGATCTCTGATTGACCGCACCTTCTCCGCTCCGCTCGTATCCAATCTCTGAATAATACTGCAATCTCCAAGCTATCTCCCGCTAATGAGTGTCAGTGCTCTCCTATTTGAAATCTGCCGGAAGAAAAAGCGCTTTTAGACGCTGTTGATGACGCTTGAATGTTCAAAATATCTCGGGCCATCATTGAAAGTGTCGGAAAGGGCTTTTCATTCGCCTTCCGGTATTTCAGGAAGTCTTCACGTCCTTCATCATTAATAACTGCTTGGTACTGTACAACACCCTACAAAACAAAAACACCAAACTCGCTAACTTGGTTAGTAGTGTTACCACCGCACATTCTATTTCTAAGGCTTTTAATACTAGCCGCGGAAACAACATGTTTTTATAAGGTTGTGTTGAAGAAGAAGATGGTATGGAAGACGGTTGGTTGCTAGCACTTTCTTGTTGGTAATATCTATATACTGTTTTTTATTTATCTTGTATGCTAGACAACACTTCTTCTTTAGTTTGTTCAAAAGGTGGTGGGTCATTTGGATTTTTAGGAGTTGGAGGTGGTAGTACTGCTATACAATCATAAATAATTTCAATAAGGTTTTTACAACCGTCTACTTTAATAGTCGGATTTAATACAACAATAATATAAATAGTGAGAATAGGAATAAAATATTTTTTTAATTTGATAAATATTTTTTTAATAGGTGCCTTATATGCTGGTTTTTCCATATAGTCATTAAGTAATAAAAATATTAGAGTTATATAAAACAACATAGTAGAAATTGTAGGATAATATATACCGAAAAATTCTTTTATTGGTTGAAAAAAATTCTCTAGAAACACAATAACTTCTGAAATTTTTTCCTAATCGCTATCTACAGCCATATCATTTGGATTTCGATTATGGGCGTTAAAAAATAAAGTTATAGGTCTTCTATAGTCATAAGCAATAAGTAGTTGCTTGTAAGAATTCCACCCAGTGGGTACTTTTTCGGGATTTTTTCTATAAATTAGTTTGCAATCGTGACAAGTTTTTTGTAATTTTTTTTCGTTGTATTCTATTACTTTTAAAAATAAAGTTTATAGGAAATTGTATTTTATCAAGAATGTCTGCAAAAAGTTTTAGATCATCCTTTACAACTAAGTTATATATATGGCATACACATTTTATATGAAAATGATTTGAAAAAAGATGGAGTTAAACGATCTTTTAGAAGTCCAATAGCATAATTATTAGAAGATGCATTATCTAATGTAATAGACATAATTTTATCAGTTATGTCAAAAAATATTTTCTGAAATAAAAGTACCAGTGTGCCTATCATCTATACGCGAAAATACGTTTTTTGCATAGACCATTTATAATATATCCAATGACATGTTACCGTTAAATAATCATGGCCGTTAGTAGTACGGCCTATATCAGACGTGATAGATACTTTACCAGGAAAATGATATAAGGAATAATGTAAATACTGTTGATATTCATGTGCAAATTTAAATACATTTCTCCTAACAGTTCATCTAGGAAAATCGCTAAAATAAGATTATACATGTCTCTAATATAATGAATAAAACCAAGAGAGGAAGGAAATGAAAAGGGCAAACCCTCCACAACAACTAATTTTGCTATTGATTCCCTATCTCTATTTTATTGTATTTAGGGCCTACAATTCCCCCCGTCGTGGGGTTAATTTGATCCTGTACTTGGTCCGGGACAGTATGTTAACCTTGTCCCGATTAAGAGGACAATTGCGCACCCGGTTTTTCAGCCAGGTATTGGGCATACCTAGCTGGGTGAAACCTTTGTACATGTCTCATTAAACCCCCGTCCCACCCTGATCTTTTTCCATTTTAAATTTAAAAACATTTTTGCAAAATTGACATCTAACTACTTGATGCTCTACGTCCCTATCAAAAAAATTTCATGCATCTGATTTTAATTTTGTTGTGGTGGGCCTCGTCTCATACTAGGGGGAATATGAGGCGTTCAAGTTGGAGGTGCACTAGTGAGTGTGTCATCTAGATTATTCGGTGTGTCATCTAGATCAAGTGGTGTGTCGTCTAGATTATCTTCTAAATTAAAGTCTTGTTGAGTTCCAGAAAATAACTCCTCGTCTAAATCTAATGGTATTGCAGGAAAATGTTCAGTATCAACAAAATTATCCTGTCTAGGAATAGGATGACAAGTACCCCTACTAGAGAAAGCCTTACCCTTACCTTTAAACATACATTTAAGTCCTTCCATTTTAATTATGCTAATAAATAGTTAAAGATAATGAAATTAAGTGTGCTAATTAAAATAAAGAAACAATAATAATTTAATGAAGGAACGAATTTATCAAATGCCGACGTAACGTCGACGTGTAATCGAGAGGTTGAAAATTGAAACTTTGCTCGATAATTGTTCCTCAAGCTAGTTGTCAACTTCACTCCCAAATGAATAAATAAAATTGAATATTTAGTACACAATGTAGACTTGTAGAGAGATAGATTGAGAGATTAGAGAGATTGTAGGAAGATTTGTGAGAAAGATGAAGAGAAAATGAGGTATTTATAGTTGAAAAATTGGGTTAAAGTGTAAATATAATAACTTAGGGGTTAAAAATAAATATTAAGGGGTAGGTTTGTGCAAAGGGGGGGGGGGTTATCGGGCAGGACATGGGCGGGACCGGGGGCTGGCGGTACTGTAGCGGGCCGGGCCCCGGCAGGACTATCTGAGGTCCCGTCCCGGTAACGATTTTTTTAATAGCGGATTAGGGGCGTGACCGGGGCGGGGTCGGGGCAGGACCGGGCCGCCCCGCCCCGTTGGCCAGCCTTAGTTCTAACTATATGTGGTATTACTGTTACAGGTTAATCGGCACACTCATCAATTAAAGATCTGTGATTTTGGAAGTGCAAAGATGTTGGTATGTGGTGTTTTTCTAGAATTAAGCTTTCCAGCTCGGTGTTTGCATCTACTCAAACTTTTGTCTTACCATAGGTACCTGGGGAGCCCAATATAGCCTACATTTGTTCTCGGTATTATAGAGCACCTGAATTGATCTTTGGGCCTACAGAGTGCAGAACTGCAATTGATATGTGGTCAGCTGGTTGCGTTTTTGCTGAGCTACTTTTGGGACAGGTGAGTTGAATTCAAGGTGCCTATTTACTCACTCTTTCTGATGTGAGCTGTAGAAAGTTGGTAATTTGTTCTGACACCTGCATATAGATTTGGTTTATGTAAATCCTCTCTTTTGCTAAGGTAGATATGTAAGTGCTTGCACCTAAATGTTTCCCTACTCGTATGTTGATTCTCATTTTGATGTATCATGATAAAAAATATTGATTTATGTCTTACCTATAAAAGTTATAGAAATTTTTTTCTTGTGAGCATCATATATCGAGTTACACTGGTATAAACTAGTCTGATGCATTGAATTTTGCATTATGCTTAGCCTCTTTTTCCTGGAGAAAGTGTCGTTGATCAGCTGGTGGAGATCATCAAGGTATGCTATTGGGACATCCGTTTTCATCTCTCATTTGAGTTTCATTCCATTGTTTATGGTCTTGATGTACTTAATCCATGCTAGATTTTGGGGACACCAACTAGAGAGGAAATTAGGTGCATGAATCCAAATTATACAGAGTTCAAGTTTCCTCAAATCAAAGCTCACCCGTGGCACAAGGTTTGAAGGGAATCATTACATAGATGTGTCTCTTTTACTTTCTTTTGTTTCTTGTCCTTGATGAAGTTCTTTGACCCAATTCACCTTCCAAATCTGAATATTTTGCAAATATTTCAGAGAAGAATACCTCCTGAAGCAGTAGATCTAGCATCAAGGCTGCTCCAGTATTCTCCAACTATACGTTGTACTGCTGTAACTGAATGACATAGCCTAATATTCATTTTGTTAGTATAAAACTCGAAAAATTGTAAACGCTGTGTTAACAATTTTTTAGATAATCAATTAAGTTTATGAAGCCTACTGAGAGGGTGATCACATTTTACAAGTATGTTAGAAACATGCTTATAGAGTCCTTTTTGGGATTTGAGATCAAGAGGCATCTTGAATTAATTGTAAGCTTTATATTCATTTTCAGTTGGAGGCATGTGCACAATCTTTCTTTGATGCTCTAAGGGAACCAAATGCTTGCTTACCAAATGGGCGACCTTTGCCACCTCTATTCAATTTTACACCTCAAGGTTCAGCTGAGTTCTTTTTTTTTTTTCTCTTAACTTCATAATTATAGCTATCAAGGCTGGTCTGACTGTAGTAAGCCTCATGCAGAACTTTCTGGTGCACCTACTGAACTGAGACAACGCCTCATTCCTGAGCATACTAGGAAATAAATTTTATGCGGAGGAATATCTCTAAGGCATAAAAAATGAGTTCTTGAGAGGTTTTTGTCCATGTGATTAGCAGTGTTCTACAACATCAAATGCAGCTATATATTTACTTGGCCGGCCTTCTAATATCTTATATTCCAAGGGAAGGATGGTGACTGATTTTTTATTTTGGATGGATGACATGCAGCAAGACTCGTGTGCAAATGATCAGAGTTAGGTTCACACTATGAAAATCTTTTATTTATAAAGTTGATTTGTTAGAGTAGAATACCCTAGGTAGTTCAAAATAAGGCTGGCCAACGGGGTGGGTTGGCCCGGTCCCGACCCCACCCTGCCCCGGTCCCGCTATTAAAAAAAATATCGGTAACGGGACTCTAACCGGGACGGGACCTCGGCTAGTCCCGTCGGAGCCCGGCCCGCTACAGTACTGCCAGCCCCGGTCCCGCCCCATGTCCCGCTCGATAACCCCCCTGCACAAAATAGTCGTCGCACAACGGCCATTTTTGGCCTCCCCCTCCCCCAACTCCCCTACCCCCTTAATTTTTATTTTTAACCCCTAAATTATTATTATTTTTACACTTTAACCCAATTTCGCAATTATAAATACCTCATTTTCTCTTCATTTTTCTCATAAATCCTTTCTACAATCTCTCTAATCTATCTCTCTACAAGTCTACATTGTGTAATAAATATTCAATTTTATTTATTCATTTGGGAGTGAAGTTGGCAACTAGCTTGAGGATTATCTATCGAGCAAAGTTTCAAATTTCAACCTCTCGATTACACGTCGGCGTTTGGTACAATCGTTCATTCATTAAATTATTATTGTTTCTTTATTTTAATTAACGCACTTAATTTCATTATCTTTAACTATTTATTAGCATAATTAAAATGGAAGGACTTAAAGATATGTTTAAGGGTAAGGGTAAGGCTTCCTCTAGTAGGGGTAACAAGGGAAGGGGTACTTCTAGTCATCCTATTCCTAGACAGGATGATTTTGTTGATACTGAACATTTTCCTGCAATACCATTAGATTTAGACGAGAAGCTATTTTTTGGAACTCAACAAGACTTTAATTTAGAAGATAATCTAGACGACACACCACTTGATCTAGATGACACACCCACTAGTGCATCTCTAACTTGAACGCCTCATATATCCCCTTAGTATGAGACGAGGCTCACCACAAAAAAAATTAAAATCAGATGCATGGAATTTTTTTGATAGGGACGTAGAACATCAAGTAGTTAGATGTCAAATTTGTAAAAATATTTTTAAATTTAAAATGGGAAAAGGTCAGGGTGGAATGAGGGGTTTAATGAGACGCGTAAAAAGGTTTCACCCAGCTAGGTATGCCCAATACCTGACTGAAAAATCGAGTGCACAAATGTCCTCTCCATCGGGACAAGGTTCACATACTGTCTCGAACTAAGTACAAGGTCAAATTAACCCCACGATGGAGGGAATTGTAGGCCCTAAATACGATAAACATATAGATAGGAAAGCAATAACAAAATTAGTTGTTGTGGAGGGTTTGCCTTTTTCATTTCCTTCCTCTCATGATTTTATTCATTATATTAGAGACATGTATAATCCTACTTTTAACGGTTTTTTAGATCCAACTGTTAGGAGAGATGTATTTAAATTCGCACATGAATATCAACAGTATTTACGTTATTCCTTATATCATTTTTCTGGTAAAGTATCTATCACGACTGATATAAGCTGTAGTACTAACGCTGACTGAGGAATTAGTATTGATTCATGCAAAGATGCTCCTTTGAAGCTGGAGTAAGGAATTGTCCACCTCATCACCTTTAATAAAGCCAGCAGTGGCTCTGTTGTGATTATTTAACTGTAACGTGTCATTGGATAGATTATAAATGGTCTATGCAAAAACGTATTTTAGCGTATGATATATAAATGATAGGCACATTTGTACTTTTATTTCAGAAAATATTTTTTCAGTTTGCGATTATTATGGCATAACTGATAAAATTATGTCTATTACATTAGATAATTCATCTTCTAATAATTATGCTATTGGACTTTTAAAAAAAGATCTTTTAACTCCATCTTTTTCAAATCATTTTCATATAAAATGTGCATGCCATATATATAACTTAGTTGTAAAGGATGGTCTAACACTTTTTGCAGACATTCTTGATAAAATACAATTTCCTATAAACTTTATTTTTAAAAGTAATAGAATACAACGAAAAAAGATTATAAAAAAACTTGTCACGATTACCAACTAACTTATAGAAAAATTCCCGAAGAAGTACCCACTAGGTGAATTCTTTATACGAGCAATTACTTATTGCTTATGACTATAGAAGACCTATAACTTTATTTTTTAACGCCCATAATATCGAAATCCAAATGATATGGTTGTAGATAGCGATTGGGAAAAAAATTCAGAACTTATTGTATTTCTAAAGAAATTTTTTCAAGCAACAAAAAAAATTTCCTGTATATATTATCCTACAATTTCTACTATGTTGTTTTATATAATTCTAATATTTTTATTACTTAGTGAATATATGCAAAAATCAGCATATAATGCACATATTAAAAAAATATTTATCAAATTAAAAAAATAATTTATTTCTATTCCCACTATTTATATTGTTGGTGTTGTATTAAATACGACTATTAAAGTAGATGGTTGTAAAACACTTATTGAAACTATTTATGATTATATAGCAGTACTCCCACCTCCAACTCCTAAAAATCCAAATGACCCACCACCTTTTGAACAAACTAAAGAAGAAGTGTTTTCTAGCATACAAGATGAATGCAAAAAAGTATATAGGTATTACCAACAAGAAAGTGCTAACAACCAACCACCTTCCATACCATCTTCTTCAACAAAACCTTATAAAAGACATGTTGTTTCTGCGGCTAGTATTGAAAGCCTTAGAAATAGAATGTGCGGTGGTAACACTACTAACTAAGTTAACGAGTTTGATGTTTTTGTTTTGCAGGGTGTTGTACAGTACCAAGCAGTTATCAATGAAGAAGGACGTGAAGACTTGCTGAAATACTGGAGGGAGAATGAGAAGCCCTTTCCGATACTTTCAATGATGGCTCGAGATGTTTTGAATATTCAAACGTCATCAACAGCGTATGAAAGCATTTTTTCTTACGGCAGATTTCAAATAGAAGAGCACAAACACTCATTAGCGGGAGATAGCTTGGAGATTGCAGTATTATTCAGAGATTGGATACGAACGGAGCGGAAAAGGTGCGGTCAATCGGAGATCAACGAAGAAGAAGATGAAAATTACAACGACATCTTATTCGAAGGTGGTGGAAGCGACGTGGAGAAATTTGATCAACAAATACCAATTCCAACTTAAGAACCATAAGAAATTATAAAGAAATTAGAAAATGTTTTTTTGAAAATGTAATTTTTTTAATTGCAATTTTAGTTTTACTATGTCATTTGCAACTTTTGAACAACACCACAAATTTGCAATTTTGACAATTGTAATGTATTACAAAAAAATCATATATTTTATATTAAACAATATATGAGGCACAAAAACAGCATTGAGATGTTTTTATTACACTATCTTGTTCAATTATTGAGTTGTTTATATATATGTTATTTTTTTAAATTAACTGCAAAAAAAATACAAAAACCTGATACCGATCCCGCCCCGCCCCGATAATATCGGTACCCTTTTCCGATGGGACCGGAACCGGGATGGGACATCGGCAGAACCCGCCAGTCCCGCCAGTCCCGCCGGGTACCGGTCCCACCCTAACCTCCAGTACCGCCGGGTACCGATCCCACCAAGCCCGCCCCACTGAAGAAGGCGAAGGCTGGGCGAGAGACTAGGCCAACTTACTGCTTACTGTGGGCAATGATAGACAGACCAAAGATTTACGCTAGAAATTTCATAAGAGAAGAAAAGTTCACTGAAGCGAACCCGTCCCGTTGGCCACCCCTAGTTCAAAATGAGTTCACATCTATTTTCTTGGGTTAACATCAAACATCTAGTTTATTGCCATTCAGAAGATCAATAGGTTCTTCAAAACAGGATTACTAGTTGAAATAAGTTTACTTCTGTGTATATCATTTTGATTTCTTCCACTTTCCCCTATAGGAATGTAAAATTCATTATTTTAACATATTTTTATTGTCTCTTCAGAACTAATTAAATAGTTTCAGTAGAATTGAGTTAAACAATGTGATTCTTCGTCTGTCTAGATCTCGATATTGCATACGACATTTCTTCTCCATTTTGTGTTTGGACATGAAAGGGGACAAATATGTACAAATAAGTCATGCATGTAAAACAAACATTACTTACAGCCTCCCATAAAGTTACCAAATAGCCTCACAATCAAATTACTCAAACCTAAAATAGTACAATAATTTCATGAGTTTGAATTTAGGGTCAGTTTGGACTTTGGAAGTTACCTCATAATTGAATTGGGGGTAATTACTAGGATTGTAATTACACGACCTAGTAATTGCATAGTATAGTTATAACAAAAATTTATTTATTTGTTATAACGTAATTATAATATAATTATAAATGATATTTAGTTGTACACGTATAGTTACATAGTTAGATCGTTTAAATTTTAAAAATAATTTTTTTATCAATAGTTAATTGTTAATGTTTGACTATTAGATTTAGCCCTTCATCCATCTTTCGGCTACCAGATACCCGCCGTTAACCTATTGAGTCTATTTTGCCCTTATTTTTAACAGATCCATTTCAAAACTCAATTAACTATTTCATTTATTTATTCATATGATTGACTTAAACTAATTAATTCCCAACTCATATTTAACCGATCAACTAAACCCCGCCCCCATTAAATTTGGAGGCAACAATGATCAGAATAATGGCTAGGAGACCTCTAAGTCACCGGATTTTGACGTGGGACATCCGGGAAACTGAGATTTCGGCGAGCCTGCCATAAATAATTCAGATACCGTTTAAGCTTTTTCGACGAGGAGGGTCAAAATTCATCACCGGAAAGTGTCAACAATGACGTTTATGTTAAAAACGGAGACTAAGATGAAGACGATGACAAAGAAAATGTTGAAGGCAATCAATTCCGGGAAACTCAACATCTACTTGGGACATTAACTCTGGAATTTACAAGTCTAAGTGGAGCGCTCACAAGATATTCCCTCAGGTAACATTCATGCACAAAATGGCTGGAGACGGAGCTGTTCGTCGGAGCAACGAAGGGGAAAAGGTAATGGTCTCCGGCTTTTCTCGGCTGAAATGAAATGGGTTCAGTGGTTTTTGTTTAGTTTAATTGGGATTAAAGTCGGGGCAGATCGGGTTTAATTGGTTGGATCCGGTTAAATGTGGGTCGGAAATTAATGAGTTTAAGTTAATTATATGAATAACCAATGAGAGGGTGTCACGTAATAAATGAAATAGTTAATTGAATTTTAAAATCGGTCCGTTAAAAATAAGGGTAAAGTAAATCCAATAGGTTAACGGCAGGACTATTTGGGAGCTGAAAGGTGGATGAAGGGTATTTTTATATCAAATCTAATAGTTCAAGGGTATTTTAGATCCTTTTCCATTTTATTTTTGAAAATTTAGTATTAAATAATTATAAATTTCTAATTGATATTACAAAAAATAATTATATTAATTTAAATAACTAATATATTAATTAATAAAAATTCTAAATAAACACAAATTTTGCAAGAACATCTTGAACTACATGTTTGATAAAAAAATCAATATTTACAATCATAATTTCATAATATCTTATTAAAAACAAAAAATAATTTATCAATTTTAACATCACTTAATAAAAGCCAAGTTTATTTATAATTTCATTCAATAATGATAATTCAACTTTAATATTGTCAATCATTATAAGTCAAATGTATCGATATTACTCATCTTAAACATACTGCAAGAACAAAAAAAATCAACATTTCATAATATATTATTTAAATATTTGATAAACAGTAATTTATTAATTTTGATATCACTTAGTATAAGAGTATTCAACAACGAAAATTGAACTTTAATGTTAAACCTCATTATAAGTCAAATTTATAAATTACTCTTTTTTTAAAAAGATTATGAGGTGTAATTTTATAAAAAAATATGATAACACAATGGTGTCATCTTTCTCTATTCAAATCCACTACCACTATAAGAGAATTGATGCGTTTCAGCAATGATTCGAGTATTTTGATGTCAAGTGGTGCTACTTTTTTCTTATTTATTTAACCGTTATATATTTTTTGCAGTGTGTTTATATATACAATGACGAAGCCACATGAGATGACATCGCCTAATATTAGGTGTCTCTGTCCTTACTTAGCACATCACGTGAAATTTTCTTAATTTTTGACTTAATAGAAGGATGAAACATATTAATTGAGAAATAATAAAGACATTTTTTTTCACAGAATAATATTTTAAAATTTTAGCATAAGTTATAGGTATTATTAAGGGATGATTTTTAATTTTTGTCTTTTAAAATTGAATTTATACCTATAAAAGCATAAATTTCTTATGGTAACTGACATAATTTGTGAATATTATGATGCGTAAATTATGCCTCAATAAGCATAAATTTGATTTTGAAGGCAAAAAATTAAAGACCAACCTATTTAAAGGAACAGTTTAAAGACCAACACAAAATAGGGCCAAAAGTGCAAATGAACCTTAGTAATTGAAGAAAAAACAAATGAAAATAAAAGAAGAAAACAGAAGCGCAAATGTGGGCCCAGAAAATGCATCAGTTCACCTTCCTATCCGTATTCGAAATCTAACATGTATGAAAATCAACCATACCAAACAAATTTCAATTCCTGTCTGAAAATCAACCCTAAACAATTTTCCGGCGATGTCCACGGCAGCAGCCGCCAATGATAGCGCTTCTAACGCCGACGTCAGCCCCAGTGACGGTGGTGGAATTGATAGGACGCCACTCCTCACCAGCCAGAATTCACGGAGCCGACGTTCGTTCCGTCGCCATCCGAGCCTCCGAGGAGCTGCCGGATTTCTCCGGCGTGCTAGTAGCCGCCGATTGATGCGCGAGCCGTCGATGAGAGTCCGGGAAGCCGCCGCCGAGCAACTCGAGGAGCGGCAAAGTGACTGGGCTTACTCAAAACCTATAGTTATATTAGATCTCTTATGGAACTTAGCTTTTGTTGCTGTATCCATTTTTGTGCTAATACTTAGCCGAAATGAGTCTCCTTCTATGCCTCTAAGGCTTTGGATTGTTGGATATGCTTTACAGAGTGTGCTTCATATGGTTTGTGTCGTGGTCGAGTATAGACGAAGACAGCTACTGAATTTTTCTGGAAATTTGAGTAATTCCGGGCAAAGAAGCGGCAGTGTGAGTTGGAATAGCGGAGTTGGGAATTTGAGTTCGGAAAGTGATGGAGGGCAGTCTGCAGAATATCTACCGGAGACGCGTCAAAACGAGGATGAAACTAGGTATCATATGATCGCATGAAAATTACTATTACTCCATCGGTTCAGATCTCTAAATTATGTTTGAAACTGTTCTAATCTCTATACAGTTTGTAATAATTTCTTGAACATTTAAACTATTCAAATAACTAATGTTTCATTATAAATCAAGTTAACATTGGTAAACTGCGTATCTGTTTAAACACTGTCTCATACTTCCTCCGTCCGTATTTACTTGTCCATGTTTGGCTTCGCACACCCTTAAGAAGCAATAAATAAAATGGTAATTTTACTATATCATTCTAAATGTTGGGAAATGAACGACACTTACTGTAATAAGGGTAAAATATGTATAATATGGTAAATTATCCCTTGTGGTCCGGTCCTTCCCGGATCCCGCGCATAGCGGAAGCTTAGTGCACTGGGTTGTCTTTTTTTTTTTTTTTAGTATAATGGTCAAGTAAAAGTGGACGGAGGCTGTAAAATGGACCGAGGATATTATCATTGTTGGTAAACCTAGATTTTTTGGATGCTTGTTAGTGAAACACATAAGAAATTGCTTGATGTTGTTTCTAAATTCTAATAGAATATTTCCCGAATATTCTTTTATTGATTGTATATCTCTTATTTTATGTAGAATTGTATTCCTATTGTAATTAGGTCTCCTATTTTAGGTAGAATTATATTTTATATTATAATTAGCTTGATTAGTTATCTAGTTTAGATATTCTTGTACTATTATATATATTGTACATTACTGATGAATAAAATCAAGGAACATATTCTTTTATGTTATCAGAAGCCTAAATCTAAATATCCCACCCTAGCCGCCGACCTCTTTTCTTGGCCGCCACCCTTCCTACGTCGGAACCCTAGCCGCCGACTTCATCTTTCGGCCGCCCCTTTTTCCCACGACGGAACCCTAGTTTTTCCGGCCATTCTCCCTCCCTCTTCCTCCTAAATTCCCTCTTTCATAACTGACAAAACCAAATTACATCCTGCACTTGCAGTCAACAACATTAAAAACTTCATCCCTGTGACTCTTGAGATGGAAAATGGTCAATACTCTTTGTGGGCGGAGCTTTTTAAGATCCATTGTCGTATTTACGAAGTTATCGACCACATCATCCCTCCTACACCGAAGTCCACAGACCTACCATCGACTTCGACTTCTGATGATGCACTCTGGTCTCGTTTGGACGCATCTGTCCTCCTGTGGATATACGACATGATCTCTAATGATCTGTTGCACATCATCATTGAGACCGATGCCAGTGCCCGTCAAATGTGGAAACGTTTGAAAATTATTTTTCACGACAATAAAACTCAACGAGCATTATACCTTGAAAATCAGTTCAAGGATGTTCATTGCAACGATTTCTCAAACGTCTCTGCATACTGTCAAGAACTCAAGATGCTTGCCGATCAACTCTCCAATGTCGGCGCACTAGTCACTAATCAGCGATTGATCATGCAACTTATTCCAGGCTTGAACGAATCCTATAACGGCGTTTCCACCATCCTTCAGCAATGCACGTCGTTACCTCCGTTTTTAAGACTCCAGTTCGAAGCTTATTCTTGAGGAAATTCGGAAAATCAAGCGCAGAACCACTCAGGCCAGCATTGCCGACGCTGCCCTCACCACCACTATCGGGCCCTCCGCCAACGTCAGGGCCTCCAACTTAGGCAACCAGAACCGTTGGCTCGAGGACCCGCAACATCCCGCATCCACCCGCAACAGCCGCTGGAGCATACAGTTCGGCAAGGGCCGTGGCGTACGGAATTCCGACAACAACGACGGAGGAAAGGGGCCGTTCCCGCCGGCAGGAAACAACAAGCAACGACCGCGGCAATGGCACTAGCCTCCGTGGGCTGCCTACACGCCGTGGGCTGCGTGGGTCCCACCATCATGGGCCTCTCATTCTTGACTGTATCCGACATTCTCGTGGACTTCACCTTAAAATCGACAGGCCCATCCTGGCATACTCCGCCCACGTCCACAACATGCCTACACAACACAGGCCCCTCGCCTTCAACTTATGCACCGATTGACATTGAGACAGTTATGAACACAATGTTCTTAACGCTCCAAACGAAAATTGGTATATGGACACAAACGCCCCATATCACATGACGGATCCCAAGGTACTCTCTCGTCTTATTCCAAGGCATTCCCACATATCGAAATATTATTGTTGGTAGTGGACAAGGCATTCTCATTCGCAGTTTTGGTCATTTATCCTTATCCCCACCACATCCACCACTAATTTTAAAAAATGTCCTTCATGCCCCTAAACGCATTAAGAATTTAATCTTTGTGCGACGTTTCACAACTGATAATAATGTTTTCCTTGACTTTGATCCTTTTGGTTTTTCTGTGAAGGATTTTACGACAAGGAGACGAATAATGAGATGTGACAGCACCGGAGATCTCTATCCTATTTCAAACGCCGTCAACAATCCAGCCTCAGTTTCATCAACTTTTACTGCTCTTTCGTCTTCCTTACGACATTCTAGATTAGAACATCCGGATTCTGTTTTACGCTCCCTTAGGAAAAATAATTTTATTAGTTGCAACCGTATTTCTAGGACTCCTATATGTGAATCTTGGACATTCCAGGACACACTGCCCACCTGGTTCTGCTGACGGTTGCCCAAAACAGCCCGCCTTAGGGTGATTCCGCAGTCCTCTCTCGGCAAATCAAGCATCGGCTAGCCGGTCCCGCCACCCCTGCCCTTCCTCCTCTTCCCGTCAATACCGTGACACCCCTTCCCATCCCGTGTCTTGAGACATGCACTCGAACCATGAAACCCATGCCATGCACGAAATTCATAAACCTAAACGGTTGTTTAACATATCCGCTTCAGTTGGCCCTTCCCCTGTCCCTTAAAATCCGAAGGATGCCTTGTCCAACCCTTATTGGAAAGCTGCAATGATTGACGAATATAATGTTCTTATTGATAATAAGACGTGGGACCTAGTACCCTGTCCACCTGATGCTAACATTATTCATTCTATGTGAATTTTTAGACATAAAAAGAAATTTGATGGTTCTTTTGAGAGGTACAAGGCTTGTCTTGTAGGTGATGACAGGTTTCAACAGGTGGCAGTGGACTGTGATGAAACGTTTAGCCCGGTCGTAAAGCCCGCAACCGTTTGGACCGTCCTTAGCATTTCTCTATCCAAGTCTTGGCCCATTCATCAGCTTGATGTCAAGAATGCCTTCTTACATGTGGATCTTCATGAAACGATATATATGCATCATCCTATGGGTTTCAGGGATCCTATTCATCCGGATTATGTATGTTTGTTGCGGAAATCGCTCTATGGACTGAAACAGGCTCCTCAGGCATGGTACCAGCGGTTGCCAATTATGTCTCCTCTATCGGTTTTTCACAAAGCAGATCCGACCATTCCCTGTTCATCTACAACAAGGGTACAAACATGGCTTACCTATTATTATATGTTGATGATATCATCCTCACCACATCATCTGATGCTCTCCGCCGGTCCATTATGTCTCTCCTTTCCGCTGAGTTTGCTATGAAGGGATCTGAGGCCCTTGAGTTATTTCTTGGGCATCTCTGTCACTCGACATTCTGGCGGCCTATTTCTGTGTCAGAAGTACGCCGAAGAAATCCTTGACCGTGCAGGCATGACATCTTGCAAACCATTCCACACGCCAGTAGACACCAATTCCAAGCTCAGCGTTGATTCCGGTCCTCCATATACAGACCCGACTCACTATCGTAGCCTGGCTGGGGCCCTGCGGTACCTCACATTCACAAGACCTGACATATCCTATGTCGTGCAACAAATCTGCTTACACATGCACAATCCGACGGAAGCACACATGCATGCCCTCAAATGTATTTTACGATATTATGATACGTCCAAGGTACACTTCACTTCGGATTACATCTATACAGGTCCTCGCTCACTGGTCTCACTGCGTATTATTCTAATATTGACTGGGGTGGATGTCCTGACACCCGACGCTTCACGTCTGGTTACTGCGTTTTCCTCGGAGATAACCTATTGTCTTGGTCTTCCAAAAGGCAATCTACACTATCTCGAACCAGTGCTGAAGCAGAGTACAGAGGTGTCGCCAACGTCGTCTCTGAGTCTTGCTAGATTTGTAACCTTCTATTTGAGTTTCATTGCCCGATTCAAAAGGAAACACTGGTCTAGTGCGATAATATTAGTGCGATATATCTTTTCGGCAATCCCGTCCAACATCAGCACACTAAACACATTGAGATGGACATTCATTTCGTTCGCGAAAAAGTGGCTCATGGTCAAGATCGTGTCCTTCATGTTCCCTCCAGATATCAGATTGCCGACATCTTCACCAAAGGATTTCCGCGCATACTATTTTATTTGATGATTTTCGAGCCAGTCTCAGTGTTCGTGAACCTCCTGCTTCGACTGCGGGGTGTTATAGAATATTTTCCGAATATTCTTTCATTAATTGTATATCTTTTATTTTAGGTAGAATTGTATTCCTATTGTAATTAGGTCTCTTATTTTAGGTAGAATTATATTTTCTATTGTAATTAGGTTGATTAGTTACCTAATTTAGATATTCTTGTACTACTATATATATTGTACATTATTGATGTATAAAATCAAGGAACATATTTCTTTAGTTTCTAGCATTGTTTAAGTTGGCTTTATGTTATTAGTTGAATTCTGGAGCTAGTGTCTTAAGAATTATTGAAAGAGTGGTAGCCCTAGCAAATACTTTTTTTTTTGTGAAGAACTGATGCATAGGCAGTTTAGTGCACCGGGTGACCCTTCTTTAGATATTCCATTAGAAAAGCATCAAGTAGATGCATAATTACAGGGGCGTAATTACAGATAGGCAAAAATACAAAAGAGAATTGTTGGCCCCTATTCATTGATTCCTTCTAAAGTTAAGAGTACTAATAAAATCCAAAAATTGTTCAGTATTAGATATTGGGGACAACATTGTCCGGCAAAAAAGATTAACTAAGCATTTGGCTTTAAGAGCTTGAATGGGAGTTGAGGAATCATCAAAACATCTCTTGTTCCTCTCAGTCCAAATACACCAAAAAATTGCGGCAGGAATCATATTCCAGAACTTTGTGATGGTCTTACCAACTATCCATAAACTCCAAGACATGTGGGCTTCTCTCAAACTTTGTGGCATCACTCAGCTTAACTTGAAAATACATAGGAACATGTTCCAAAGGTCATAAGCTAATGGGCAATGCAGAAAGAGGTGGTTAACTGTCTCCTGAGTGCTCTTGCAAACATAACATATGTTGTCCAACTGGAAGCATTTCCTATTCAGATTATCCAGAGTAAGACATGCATTCATTAGTATAACCCAGCTGAAACATTTAATCTTCATAGGCAGTTTAGTCTTCCATACTAACTTCCATGGCCATATATCAGGCTCCTGATTATGAGAACATAGTTGCCTATTGCATTCTTTCACTGTGAATGTACCTTTGTTTTCCCATCTCAACTTGTCTGGTGCACTCGCATCAATGTTGTGAGCTTCCACCTTTGCTAACATTTCCATCAAACTCCCAAGTTCCAATCCTGTACAAACCTTCCGAAATGCACATCCCCACTGGTGTTCATCCTGTTTTGAGCAATTGAGGAATCCTTGTCCCTAGCAATGTTTAAAAGGCTGTGCTATTCCTCCATGAGAGTTGTATTGTTGAGCCATCTGTCCTTCCAAAACTTAAATATCAAAACCATCACCAGGTTTGTAGTGGATTCTATGAGAAAACTCAGAAACCGACTTACTGATATACTTCCATGGCCCAAGAAAATACATCTAACTGAGGAATCGGAGATTGGATGTTGCCAAGGTGTGTCTAATCTGGTTTTGGAAGAGCTTGGAATCTTTTTGTGTATCCAGATAAAGGTACCAATTGGTTTCCTATAGCAATGTCTTTTGTCAAGATAGGCGGCTGGAGTGATCATTTGATTAATGATTGGGATAGCTAGAGTACTGCAGAAAATGACATCCAGATGATGTTCTTTCTTAGATAGCTTGTTTATTTTTGTCTGGATTTTGCTTTATAATAGGTAATCACTGCATTAATCTGTTGCGTCAATATTGGCCTATTTGGTTGAGAGGCACTAGAGACTTCATTTGAGA
Source organism: Anisodus tanguticus (assembly GCA_034509755.1). Classification (NCBI taxonomy): domain Eukaryota; kingdom Viridiplantae; phylum Streptophyta; class Magnoliopsida; order Solanales; family Solanaceae; genus Anisodus; species Anisodus tanguticus. Next base: position 8,841,142 of record CM067552.1, on the reverse strand, counting down.
AACGATCTGATGGAACCTCTCCTATTGGAATAGTGAGGGCAGAGGAGACTTTACTTCTAGAGACTTTGCTAATGGGAGACATATGTTACCTGAACAAAAAAGTGTAGGTTCTGATCGATGTCTCAGATTGTTAGATTTACACATAAACGTAAGTTGATTCGGCTAATTAACTATATAGTGGTATTAAATTAGCTAGGGCTATGTGCTTTAGTGTACTCAAATGTTTTAGTGCTAGTTTCTTTTTTTTATTTTATATTATAGAAGTGTGTGATCATCTCATCTAAAAGCTTAAGATGTTAGAGAGATTACACCTTCATTTATTTAATTATGTTTCCAACATGCCCCTACATGTAAGCCTGATTCTTTTTTGAAATTCTTTTTGATAATCGGTGTCATTGAGACTCGAACCCAGGATCTCTGCCTGCTTTTAATACCTTGTTAAAGTGTGTGTTCATCTAAAAGCTTAACCTGTTATAGAAAGCACACTTTTATTTATTTGATTGTGTCTCCAACATGCATAAATTCGTTTGGTGCTACACAACAATCCTTTATCACTTTAGTGTAACTCAAAAGTAAACTTAATTGTCTGGTATATAAGTGGCTAAATGGGCACCCATGTCACTGATGTTCTAGTTTCCATTTGAAGCAATACGCTTACTGGCTTATTTGAGTAATAATGTCCAGTAAGCTGCTGAATAGGATAGTTGAACATGAATCTCAAAGTTATTCAAGCTGATATCAGTTGTGAAAAATGGAGGTTGTTCCCCATGCATAAATGGTTGAAACCTAGTTCTTTTTTTTATTTTTTATGTTTCGAGAAGAATAAAAGTGCACATTTGTGCCTAATAATGTAATGCTGATTCTTGATTTATTGTTTCAGTGTTGCCAAGCATCTGGAGTCTGCAAACACCATGTTTTCTTTCATTTGGTGGATAATCGGGTTCTATTGGGTATCTGCTGGTAGCCAAACTATGACCCGTGATGCACCTCAACTTTACTGGTTTATCTCAAAACTAGGCTCTAGCTCTGCCTCATTTTCTTTTGCTTCTACTTTATGTTAATTTACACGGTGTCTTTTGCAGGCTTTGTATCACATTTCTGGCGTTTGATGTGTTTTTTGTTGTTATATGTGTTGCCGTTGCTTGTGTCATTGGAATTGCTGTTTGCTGCTGTCTCCCATGTATCATTGCAATCTTGTATGCAGTGGCCGATCAGGTACATTTGTAAATCGTTTTGTCGCTACTATCAATTATCGCGCTTCACATCAAATGACTTTCCTTTTAGCATGTAATTCTCAAATATCAGTTCCAAAGCTATCTCATAGGGAAGGAAAGATTTGCTTGCTTCTGTATCAGCAGGTGTATCATGCGTGTTTAGTCTTATGATAAGACTCTTATCCCTTTGCACTTTGTTAGTATCAAGTTAAATCTCTTTCTTCAATCATGGTAAACATAGATGTTCTTTATTGCAATCTGTCATGCATTTTTCGGTACATGACATTGTTCAGAGATTCTAAGAGTTCTATCTTATACTTTAGAATCTCAGATATATTTAATATAACCCCTTCGAAATTGTATTTTGCCCCCTTAAAGAATTTTCCTTTTTTTGGTATTTATTGCCTCCAAAGTAGTAGTTATGTGTTTGCCGCTGAGTATAATGTCATAGAAGCTCTTATATGCTATTAAGTTCAGTTAGTAATGGTTCAAAGATGCTGCTTTATCTTCATTGAACATTGGCATGGACCTTGTACTATAAACACATTTTTAAGCTTGTGAGTAGGTGGGAAAGTGGGTGCAAATGGGTGGAAGATTTTTTTTAACGGTTGGTCCACAACCCAATTATGTTACTATTTTAATATTTATTAATCCATTTTGGAACCTATATGAAAATGGTCACCTTTGATCATCTAATGGACACTGGTTGAACTTTTAGCTTGCTTCTAAGAATTTGGAGGGGGGGGGGGTTGTTTTCTCTTGTTCTTTTGCTCTCTAATGCAGGCTTTCTGTATGAGTTTTCACCTTCTTTTGTTTTTACTATCATCTAACTTGATTAATGTTCAAACTAAGCTATTCAAATAATGATTTCCTCCTGTTCAATCCAAATTTTGGAAGTGTACGAGCCTTCCCTTGATTGTGCCTTTAGGCTTTCTTCTTGCTGCTTTGTTTGCGCTTCCAAATCCGCTTCTGTAAAGAAAGGAGAAGAGAGAGGCGTCAGCTAACTAAGGACGATGATTTTTCTTGCGCAGCCTTTTTGTCAAGACCTCTTAGTTCATTCCTGCTGTCTTATAATTCCTAGTAAGAAAAGATCTTTTATATAGTATGATACCACCCCACACTATAATGCTGAAAGGTGATATAGATGTGCATTATTGTTATAAGAGTCAAAGTAATCAAAGGTTGTGGTTCCTATCTCTGCAATCTTGCACATTTAAATACAATTGGAATGTCAACTCTTGCCCGAACCCATAACTAATCTAATCAGACCATATATCTCTCATAATTTGCTTATCCTTTGAAACAGGAAGGAGCAACGAAGGAAGATGTTGAAAGACTGCCTAAATACAAGTTTAAGAGACTTGGTAACTTCGAGAAAGAGAATGGTAAGATTCAAGAATCATTTGGAGGAGTAATGGTTGAATGCGACACAGATACACCTACTGAGCATGTTCTTTCACCAGAAGATGCTGTAAGTTTTATGAAACATTTGTCTTTTCTCACCCCTGAATTTTTTCATGAAAGCATCTCAAACTTTCCCAGTCCTGGAAGTTAAATCCGGTCTTTACGTTTTGCAGGAATGTTGCATTTGCCTTTGTTCCTATGAAGATGGAATTGAGCTGCGTGAGCTCCCTTGTCGTCACCATTTTCACGCAGCCTGCATAGACAAGTGGTTGTATATAAACGCGACCTGTCCTCTTTGCAAGTTCAATATACTCAAAAATGGCAATCAAAGTGGCAGTGAAGAAGCATAAGCAAGCCCACCACTTATACATCCTTCAAAAGTAAAGATAATCTTGGTATAGTTCTGGGATTGGATCTTCTCTTCAACCGGAAATTCTTCACCAGGTTCCAACTCGGGCAGCCCAGAACTTGCTTCTGCTCTCATATCGTTTTAGTATATATGGCTGTTAACTTCTGTTTTTAATATAATATCAGTAGAGGTGGCTGTAAATTTGCTTTTATCTTGTGTTTGGTTTCTTCACAGTATATGTCTTGCAAGTGTATGTTGTATGAAAATATGTTAGGGGTGGCAATTTTAGCCCAGATTTGGTTAACCCGCTCAACCTGCCCATATTAAACTGGGTTAACTAGTCCGTTTAAATATGGGTAAATATAGTTTACCCGTTTTCAACCCATGATAAAGTGGGTTCAAAGCGGGTTGAAAATGAGTAACTGATGCGGTTTCTTGTCCGCATGTTTCATTCATGCAATATGCCAAGACCTTGCAAGTCCAACTGATGATTTTTCTGTTTCGAATGTGAAGGCTTAGGCTTCCGTTTTTGTTCTATGTTTTCTTTATTTGTCATGGCGCTCAGTTCCTTCCTGTTCTCAGAGCTGTGCAGATAATCATGTCTCGCAAGATTTTCTAACTTTGTATACACCTTGAATGTGTGGTTTTCCCTATCTAATAAATAAACTATTTATAACCTCAAAAAAGGATAGGGAGATAATGATGTTGGACTATGTGGATATATTGTTTTTAGAATGCCCTTTATCCCTTTTCTTTGTTTACATACAATAGTTTCATTTTTTTCAACAAGCATGCCGGAGCATCATTAAACCAAACTACAGTACATAAAAATTGGCATACAGAGAAATAGAAACTTCCAATAGTAAACCTTGTTTGTCGTCAACAACAACAAAATACCCACAACCTTGTTTGTCATTAAATTCTAATATACACTGTTAAAAGAGGGAATATTCCCGTGATATACCCTTTCCTTATGAAGTGTAGATCACGGGTTCTCTAGAGTATATCACAAGGTTTTGGTAAATATTTTGTATATTATTTTGTATTACTTAGCATTGTACACTTACCACAAGTATAGGATTCTTGTACTATTAGAATAGGCTTTTGATATTAGAATAGGAATAAGATTTTCCTATTATGGAAATTGTAATTTGTATATATTCTCTTTCATTAATGAAAATAATCAAGGGATTATTTTTTTCATGGTATCAGAAATCTAGGTCTTAAAATCCTCTTTCAATTTCCTTCATAGTTTTTGTCACCCTGCCTCGTTTTCTAAGCCCATTACCCCCGGAATTCGTGCCGACGGTCTCTCCTCTCTTCCCAAAATTTTCTTTCCAATCCCTAAATCACGTCTTGCATTGCTATTATGTCTAAGAACACGTTTCACCCGGCCTTTGCTGTTTCTAATATTAAAAATCACATCTCTATCATTCTTGAAATTGAAAACGTCCAATACGCGACGTGGGCTGAACTGTTTAAAATTCATGCACGCTCTTATCAAGTCCTCCATCATATTATCCCCGCGGCTCCTATGGATACGGAGGTGCCCAAACCCGAGGATGATCTTAAGTTATGGTCAACACTTGATGCTACTGTTCTTCAGTAGATTTACTCCACTATTTCTACTGACCTCTTGCAAACGATTATCGAATTCGACGCTACGACGATGACGGCATGGAATAGAGTACGTGATATTTTCCAAGATAATCAAAATTCGCGTGCTGTTACTTTGGAGCAGGAATTCTCACATGTAAATATGGAAGATTTCCCTAACGTTTCAGCGTACTGCAAAAGGTTAAAGGAATTGGCGGATCAACTCCGCAACGTTGGTGCGCCCGTTACGAACGATCGTCTAGTCCTTCAGATGGTCGCAGGTCTATCTGATGCTTTTAGTGGTTTTGGCACACTTCTTCGTCAGATCAGCCCTCTTCCGCAATTTTATCAGGCTCGTTCTATGGTTACATTCGAAGAAGCAGGCATGGCTAAAAAGGCGGTTACTGGTGCTAGTCCCGTAGTCATGATGACCGAGTCCAATTTTCAACCTACCGGTTCCAACAACTCGGGCCAAAATCGCAACAACGGTGGCGGCAAAAGGGGTAAAATAGGAAAAATAATGGCAAGAATCGCGGCAACAACACTAGTGGCAGCCACAATAGTGGTGGTGGCCCTCGGGGCGGTGCAACAGTTTTGGGCCCCGCAGTGGGCCTCTATGCAGTGGAAGTGGGCCCTACAGTTTGGGCCAAACAGTAGCAGTCCAGCGTTTCCAGCTCATTGGTAGTGGGCTGGCCAGCCCCAGCCTCGGCCCAACATGCAGTGGCCCAATTTCAATAATCCCTCTGGGCCGAGGCAGCAAGCAGATGTGCTTGGACCTCGGCCCCCGCAAGCCCATCACGCAGTGACCCCCACTTCTACCGATATCGAAGCCGCGATGCACACGTTTGGATTAAATCCTCCAGACCAAAATTGGTACATAGACATCGGAGCCACTACCCACATGACATCCGACCAAGGTACTCTCTCGTCTTATTCCAATTTGAGCATCCCCGGGTATAATTGTTGGTAATGGTAATTCTGGTACTCTCTCGTCTTATTCCAATTTGAGCATCCCCGGGGTATAATTGTTGGTAATGGTAATTCTATTCCGATTCGCGATTATGGTCATAAAGTTTTGCCCCCACCACATCCACCACTTATCTTGAAAAATACATTTCATGCCCCTAAATTGATTAAAAATTTAGTGTATGTCCGTAAAGTCACAACTGATAATTCTGTTTCTGTTGAATTTGATCCATTTGGATTTTCTGTGAAGGATTTCAAGACGGGGAGTCCTCTCATGAGGTGTGATAGTAGGGGAGATCTTTATCCGATCACACTAAGTTTCGGTCTTTCAAGTCAAGTCTTGCCATCTACGTTTGCCACCCTTGCTCCTTCCTTGTGGCATGCGCGTCTAGGTCATCAGGGGTCGTCTATTTTGTCATCCTTACATAAAAATAAATTTATTTCTTGTAAGGGTACGCATAGTACTCCGAATTGTCAATCTTGTTCTTTAGGGAAAATTGTTAGATGGCCGTTTGTAGACTCTAATTCGCATATTCTAATGCCATTCGATACTATTCATAGCGATCTATGGACGTCTCCTGTTCTCAGTTCTTTGGGTCATCGTTATTATATTCTCTTTTTGGATGATTATTCTAATTTTTATGGACTTTTCTAATAGCGAAAAAATCTCAAGTTTTTTCCACCTTTTTAAAATTTAGAGCATTTATTAAAACTCAATTCTAACAGGAAATTAAGAATATCCAATGTGATAATGGCAAATAATATGATAATGTGGTATTTTGGGAATTTTGTGCTAATAATGGGATTAATTTTTGTTTTTTTTTGCCCTCATACGTCTTCACAAAATGGGAAAGCAGAACGAAAAATTCGTACCATTAACAATATTGTCCGAACTTTATTGATTCATGCTTCTGTACCCCTTACTTTTTGGCATCATGCTCTACAAATGGCTACACATGTCCTTAACATTCTTCCTATCCAAAGTTTGACGTATTCATCCCCCCTTCATATGTTATATAATAAGACCCCTTCGTTCTCACATCTTAGGGTCTTTGGGTGCTTATGTTATCTGTTGTTTTCGTCAACTACAATTAACAAACTTCAGGCCCGGTCTACCCCTTGTGTGTTTTTGGGTTATCTGTCTAATCATCGTAGTTACAAATGTTTTGATTTATCATCTAATAAAATCATCATTAGTCGTCATGTCATTTTTTATGAATCCCAATTTCCGTTTGCTAACGTGAGTAATCTCGTGCCTGGTTTGTATAAATTTTTTGATGATAGTATATCCCCAAATATTATTCCCCATTTTTCGAACATGTCTCGCTCCCCAAATCCTTCAGCGAGCCCATTGCCGCTGGACCCACTGTTCCATCACCAGCTACAGTTCCAGCAAAACTGTCCGCTCCAGTTATTGGGCCAGTAACGGTAAATGGGCCAGTCACCCAACCCGTTACCGTCACTGGTCCAGTCCTTATGTCCAGTTCTCGTTACCGAATTGGGCCAACAGGCTCACTGCCTGCTGGCCAGTCCGTCCCGAGTCCCGATAATTCCTAAAATTCACCCGATTCTCCCCCGAGACAAAGATCAGTCACTCGTAGTCAACAGGGTATTTTTAAACCGAAAAGACATTTTAATTTAAATTCTAATGTTCTTATATCACCTTTACCCCGTAACTCAGTGTGTGTTAAATGACCCGAATTGGAAAATTGCTATGACCGACGAATATACTGCTCTTATTGATAATAAGACGTGGGAGTTAGTGTCCCGTCCATCTGGTGTTAATATTATTCAGTCTATATGGATTTTTTCCCATAAGGACAATTCTGACGGTTCTTTTGCGAGGCATAAGGCTCGTCTTGTAGGTGATGGTAAGACTCAACAGGTTGGTGTGTATTGTGGTGAGACATTTATTACAGTGGTCAAACCGGCTGTAAGGGATCCCAAATATCCTCATCATGTCTGTTTGTTGAAGAAGTCCTTGTATGGACTTAAGCAGTCTCCACGGGCTTGATATAAGAGGTTTGCAGACTATGTTTCAACTATTGGGTTCTCTCACAGCAGGTCTGATAATTCATTGTTCATATATCGTCGTGGTTCTTCATTGGCTTATATACTACTGTATGTGGATGATATTATCTTGACTCCCTCTTCTGATGTATTACGCCAGTCTATCATGACAATGCTCATTTCTGAGTTTGTTATGAAAGACTTAGGGCCCTTGAGTTATTTTTTGGGGATTGCTGTCACTCGTCATGCAGGTGAGTTGTTCTTATCCCAGAGAAGGTATGCAACTGAGATCATTGAGAGGGCTGGGATGTCATCATGTATGTCCATTTCCATTCCGATTGATACTAAACCCAAGTTGGGTGCTTCGACTGACTCCCCTTATGAGGATCCAACCCGCTAACGCAGTCTTGCAGGGGCCCTTCAGTATCTTACGTTCACGAGATCAGATATTACGTATGATGTACAACATGTGTGTTTGTTTATTCATGATCCCAGGATTGAGGACATGAATGCGCTCAAACGCATTATTCGGTACATCCAGGGGACACTTGACTATGACTTGCATTTATATCCTTCGTCGACGTCTACACTTGTCTCATATACATATGCCGATTGGGGTGGTTGTCCTGACACCAGACGGTCTACGTATGACTATTTTATGTTTCTTGATAATAACTTGGTCTCATGGTCTGCAAAACATCAGTTGACGTTATCACGTTCTAGTGTAGAGGCCGAGTATCGAGGGGTAGCCAATGTGGTCTCTGAATCCTGTTGGTTACGTAATATTCTATTAGAGCTTCATTGTCCTATTTAGAAAGCTACCTTAGTTTATTGTGATAATATTAGTGTTATCTACCTTTCTGGTAATTCGGTTCAGCACCAGCGCACTAAACATATAGAGATGGATATCCACTTTGTTCGAGAAAAGGTAGCTCGTGGACAAGTACGCGTCTGTCATGTTCCTTCCAGGTATCAAATTGCAGACATCTTTACCAAAGGTCTTCCCTCGGTCCTTTTTGAAGATTTTAGGGACAGTCTCAGCGTACGAAGACCACCCGCTACGACTGCGGGGGTGTGTTAAAAGAGGGAATATTCCCATGATATACACTTTCTTATGAAGTGTATATCACGGGTTCTATAGAGTATATCACAAGGTTTTGGTAAATATTTTGTATATTATTTTGTATTACTTAGCATTGTACACTTACCATAAGTATATGATTCTTGTACTACTAGAATAAGATTTTGGTATTAGAATAGGAATAAGGGTTTCCTATTATGAAAATTGTAATAATGAAAATAATCAAGAGATTATTTCTTTCATACACATGTCAAATTGTTAGTCCACATGAATATAGAACTTGTCTTTCGGGTCACCACGACAAATCAAATGCTTTAGTAAGGAATTTAATATAAAAAAAAAGATAATCAGATTTTAGAATATTTTAAAATTCTATATAGTTCAATTAGTTACGGGTTACAATTTTTTACATTTTCAGTTATGCTTATATTTCTCATTTTGATTGATCCATCCTTCCTTTAAAATAGATGTTTTTTCTCACATATACTTAAAAATGGGTCAAATTCATTTTTAACGTAACCCATTTTTATCCAACTTGTATATGATCGCAAGAAATAAAGACGGGTTAAATTGTGATTTGTTCTTATTTAATTCATTTTCAACTCGCTCAAGCCCAACTAACTCCTGCCCACTAGGGGTGAGCGGGTCTGGGTACTCTAACATTTTTGAACTACTCGGAACCTACCCGTAGCAATCATTACCCGGAACCTACCCGGACCCTGTCCGGGTAGGTTCCCGGGTACCCTGTAAATAAAAAACACAGATTAAGCAATATTTTTTAGCCTACGAGAATCAAAAAGAGTTCTAAAATAATTTCACCCAGTAGTTTTTTAGCCTGCAATCGGAGTTTTTAGTACCCTTATAAGAAGTTTTAAAAAACTTATTCATTGTAGAAAAAGCTAATTCTGTAACCAAAACCTAAAATTGCAAGCCAAATTTGACACTCAATTAATTGAACGTGTTGATTTCAAAATAAATTTGGAAATATCTTAATTAAACTTATTTTCGTGTTCATAAGCTTTTCGATACAAAAGAAAAGCTTTATTATACTAGTAAATCCCTGAATTTCATTTTCACAACTACAAAAATATACACAAATTTTTAAAATAGATTTACATTTCAAATCAAAAAGTAATACAAATTGAAGATGAGTATCGCCTGAAATAGAACAGAAGCATATGATATTAAAAAGAAATTGAAGAGTTAGATATGAACCCATATGCATTTTAGGAACGACGTGAACACAACCAAGGGAGAGAAAGAGGCAAAGGTGAAGCTTCAACGACGACAATGATGAAAGTACCTGAGATAAAGCTTCAACAACGACGACAATGAAGCTCGGTGGTGTAGCTAAAACGCCATTGTTATTGAGAGAGTTTTGGGTGTTTTCTCTTAGGGCACAAAGAGCATTCTAGAATAAAGGGGTGAAAAAACTGAAATATTTGCATCTTGGGGTGGGGAAAATCAATGTGCAGGCGTGCAACAAACAATTTTGGAGAAAGTTAAAAGTGGTCCAAATGTTTCTCAAAAAAACAAAAATATTTAATATTTTATAGGTTCCGGGTATCGGTTCCGGGTTCGGGTACCCTGTCTCTATTTGCCGGAACCGGAACCGGACCCGACATTGATCGGTTCCTAATTTTACTACCCGGACCCTACCCGTTATTATAATATATCTACCCGGAACCTACCCGTTAGTGTCGATTCCGATCGGGTATCTGGATACCCTGTACCCATGCTCACCCCTACTGCCCACTATACGAAACCAAATCTAGCTTGAAGTTTGACGTGACTCACAGTCGTAGTTATTGTAATGAATATCGATAGCAATTAAAACGGAGGGAATATACGTTTAAATTCATAGCACCTTCTAACATTGTTTTCCAGTTATTTTAGACACTTGGATTCCAAGTAATAGGGGTCTCAATGGTTTTTCAAAAACCGATCGAACCAGCCAAATCATACCGTATCGAATTGGTTTTTAATTTTTTTTATTTAAGAAAATCAAAGGTTAAGATATAAATCTATAACCGTATCGAATAATTGGGGAATATTTTTATTTTATAAATGATACCGAAAAAATATCGAACAAAACCGAACATATACAAAATATATTTCATATATTAAGTTTATAATACATAGCATTAAATTTTTTGACCTTAGGCCTTGCCTTGGGATGTATTTAAACGGAGAGGACTAAAATGTTTGTTTCTTTCTCTTCTCCTTTTTCTTCCTTCTGTATTTTTCTAAATTTTAAAAGTTCTTATCCCAATTAGCAATTGTAGCATCTACATATAATTTTATCCTTCAATTTTTTAATTAAATTTTTTAGTACGATTATCCTTTTCCTACTTAAACCTATATGATCTAGTATGATTGAAAGAAAATTGCTTTCAAGAAGAAGAGTAAAGGTGAAAATAAGTTCTACTAATGTTATTAGTTTCCACTTTATGGATTCAAAACAACAAAAAATTGCTATTTTTTTTGGTTCTTATAGAAAATTTTAAAATTTGTTGGTAGTAAAAAATACCACGTAAAATATTTCACTCCTTGTAACCTAGATTTTACTAGTTCAAGTAAGTTACAAAGGCTTGAGAGTAAATTTTTAGTTAGAAACTGTTGGTACTCTATTGTACTTTATAAAGCAGTACGGGAAGTAAATAACTATTACAAGTATTAGAAAGGATAAACAAATATTCAATATTCAGAAATTGAATCTTGTTGAACAAATAGGCCAATCTTCAAAGCGCCGCAAGCTTGTTGTGTCTTGAATCTTGATAACCTGAAATCAAGAAACAACTAAATCTGGATGGTTACAACGTTGTGTGTTGAGTCGAGTGATTGCCCTCTGTCCTTAAGACAAGATTGTCCCGTATAGATACTTTTATGTTAGCGGGCAATAGTCTCCCAAGATAAAACAACACTTTAATCTCAACGCTACAAATCCAATAGGTTGAGCCTGACGAAGAAAACAAATATGAATCGACTTGCTGAAGATATGGAAAAGGAATGAAGAGTTTCTGTTTACTCTTCTCTTTTGTCTCTGTGTATATAGTGTGTCTCTGCTCACTGTTTTTAACACAGTTTTCGTCACTGTTTTGTGGTATTTTTGTCACAGAAAGTGCACTGATTTTGGTGTTGTATCTGCTATATTTCGGTCATTGTATGCATCTGTTATTCAGTTTCTCCGTTCCGAATTTGAGCCAAAACCAGGTCAATATATAGCATGGAGGAGGGCAGCCCAACAGCCAAAAACAATGATGTAATGGCCATTAAGGGAGGGTTGTAATAGCAGGTTTAATGCCATGAAGGAGGTTGTTCATGGCCTTGAAGGAGGGCTGATTAATGGTCATGAAGGAGGGCTGTTAATGGAGTAGTTAACTACCAAGTAATGGCTGGTCAATGCTCCAAAAACTATCCAAACGGTAGGCAGAAAGCGTCACTCCCAAAATTAACTTTCCAGAAACTCTGGGGATCAAACTGTAAAATATTAAACTTCAGGGACCAAACTGTACATAAGAAACTTCAGGGATTAAACTGTACATCTGGCAAAGTTCTCTAGTTCAAAAAGATAATATCAAAAAGGTTCGAAAGATGTCGGTCAAAAGTTGTGTGACCAAATCTGGATATGGCTGTGGTTTTCTGCTTAAAGACAATGATGATGATATTGTTGAAGTTCAACATGTTCATGGTGTCACCGCTCCCGAGAGTAGTGGGAACAAGCGCTCACGAGAGGCTAAGGATGTCAACTGGGACAACAGGAGAAGGCTGAAGATGTGGTTCTATCTTGCCGTAGAAGGCCTATATCTGTCCCAGACAAAGAATCAGAAATTGGGATAAGTATTTTTTTTACTTGTCAAGAATAAAGATTAAATGATGTCTGATTAAAAATGGATTAAAGTAAGGAGGAATATGAAAATAATATATATTCCTTACGCTTTAAAATCAGAAGTTTAATCTCATATTCTTTCTCGTTTAAAGATTGGACTTTGTAAACGATTTAAAAAGATCCTTTCTTTTAAGTGTAATTATTAAAAGTGTGTAAAGCATGTTCGCACATACAATGGAGAAATATCCACTAACTGTGCGAAAACTGTTACCACTCTTAAGTAAGCGCCAAGAATTGTCTGGGCACCAATCATAACGGAAGTAGTCTAAAAGCTAAAGACGTTGAGCATGTCACACTATTTGGCAGAAGATCCTTCATAGGATGATATTGGACACTCAGTCATACAAAGCCTCCGGGCGACTGGAGTGGGCCAAAATTCCTTTGATATGATGATATTGGAAACTCAGTCATACAAAGCCTCCGGGCGACTGGAGTGGGGCCAGAATTCATTTCATAAGAAAAGTAATGGACACCTAGTAAGGTGGGCCAGAGTTTCCAGGTCTTAAATGATCTGAAGGCCTAAAGAAAGGAAGAAAAGAATTCAGGCCCTCGCGGGTTCTTGTTAACCTTGAGAAATTACTCCTTTTTCCTTTTTCAATGAAAGCTATCTTCAAAGAATTCAGCATTCCTTGACACCAAGAGGCGATCAGCACTACTGTTATTTGTAGATCCAGTGGATATGCAATCTACAGTCTTAGGTACAACTTGACCTATTTCAGTATTCCAACTTTTACCAAGCCACCCCACATAATTTAGGCATACGACTTTGCGCTTGGCTAACACCGTTGGACTGAGGTGAGAAATGAACAGTCGTTTAATGAATGATGCTTCACATTCTCCCCCTCTATCACTACGAATTTCGCAATCCATAGGCTTAGTTGATTTCTAACTTCTGCTTTGTAGCGCTTATCCGCTTCAACAACTTCATCTTTGCTTTTCAACAAACAAAGGATACAATATGTTGTACCATCATCAATGAAGGTCACAACGTACTTGTCTCCCCCCTCTATTTTGTATAAACTTCAAATCACCCAAGTAGGTGTGACTAAGTTCTAGAGGAGCGGTGCTTCTTTCGCTATTCCTTTGACGGAATTTGGAAAGGTGATTTTGCCTCTTCGCCTACCTCACATTTATTTTGAGGGTTTATGTCGACAGAAGGCAACAATCTCAACATTGTTAGCTTTTGAATGACTTGTTATTTAACGTGTCTTAATCTATGATGCCATAGATGCACGGATTACAAATATATCATTCATTTGGCTACAGACATACTGTACCATTCTTAGTTATTACAGACCTGTTGGACTAGTCTCAAACCAGCTTGACCAACAGCGTCCCTTAAACCAAGTTTGGGACATGTATCACATCATCTTAGAGTGATCCAATTCCCTGAAGTCCTATTGAGGACAACCTCTCCAACCCCTTTTACTTTAGAGGTGGCGTTGCTTCACATGAACAACCTCTTGACCGTGGTTAGGGCGTAACCGGATCATATGTGATCTAGATACTCTGGCCCACTCCAGTTGCTTTGGCAGACTAAGTGTCCAATTTCTTTTCTGCCTTTCTTTAGGCCTTCAGATCATTTAAGACCTGGAAACTCTGGCCCACCTTACTAGGTGTCCATTACTTTTCTTATGAAATGAATTCTGGCCCCACTCCAGTCGCCCGTAGGCTTGGTATGACTGAGTGTCCAATATCATCATATCAAAGGAATTTTGGCCCACTCCAGTCGCCCGGAGGCTTTGTATGACTGAGTGTCCAATATCATCCTATGAAGGATCTTCTGCTAAATAGTATGACAGGCTCAACGTCTTTAGTTTTTAGACTACTTCCGTTATGATTGGTGCCCAGACAATTCTTGGCGCTTACTTAAGAGTGGTAACAGTTTTCGCACAGTTAGTTGATCTTTTTCCATCGTATGTGCGAACATACTTTACACACTTTTAATAATTACACTTAAAAGAACGGATCTTTTTAAGTCGTTTACAAAGTCCAATCTTTAAACGGGAAAGAAGATGAGATTAAACTTCTGATTTTAAAGCGTAAGGAATATATATTATTTTCATATTCCTCCTTACTTTAATCCATTTTTAATCAGACATCATTTAATCTTTATTCTTGACAAGTAAGAAAAATACTTATCCCAATTTTGGATTCTTTGTCTGGGACAGATATAGGCCTTCTGCTGCAAGATAGAACCACATCTTCAGCCTTCTCATGTTGTCCCAGTTGACATCCTTAACCTCTCGTGAGCGCTTGTTCCCACTACTCTCGGGAGCGGTGACACCATGAACATGTTGAACTTCAACAATATCATCATCATTGTCTTTAAGCAGAAAACCACAGCCATATCCAGATTTGGTCACACAACTTTTGACCGACATCTTTCGAACCTTTTTGATATTATCTTTTTGAACCAGAGAACTTTGCCAGATGTACAGTTTGATCCCTGAAGTTTCTTATGTACAGTTTGGTCCCTGAAGTTTAATATTTTACAGTTTGGTCCCCAGAGTTTCTGGAAAGTTAATTTTGGGAGTGACGCTTTCTGCCTACCGTTTGGATAGTTTTTGGAGCATTGACCAGTCATTACTTGGTAGTTAACTACTCCATTAATAGCCCTCCTTCATGACCATTAATCAGCCCTCCTTCAAGGCCATGAACAGCCTCCTTCATGGCATTAAACCTGCTATTACAACCCTCCCTTAATGGCCATTACATCATTGTTTTTGGCTGTTGGGCTGCCCTCCTCCATGCTATATATTGACCTGGTTTTGGCTCAAATTCGGAACGGAGAAACTGAATAACAGATGCATACAGTGACCGAAATATAGTAGATACAACACCAAAATCAGTGCACTTTCTGTGACAAAAATACCACAAAACAGTGACGAAAACTGTGTTGAAAAACAGTGAGCAGAGACACACTATATACACAGAGACAAAAGAGAAGAGTAAACAGAAACTCTTCATTCCTTTTCCATATCTTCAGCAAGTCGATTCATATTTGTTTTCTTCGTCAGGCTCAACCTATTGGATTTGTAGCGTTGAGATTAAAGTGTTGTTTTATCTTGGGAGACTATTGCCCGCTAACATAAAAGTATCTATACGGGACAATCTTGTCTTAAGGACAGAGGGCAATCACTCGACTCAACACACAACGTTGTAACCATCCAGATTTAGTTGTTTCTTGATTTCAGGTTATCAAAATTCAAGATACAACAAGCTTGCGGCAGTTTTGAAGATTGGCCTATTTGTTCAACAAGATTCAATTTCTGAATATTGAATATTTGTTTATCCTTTCTAATACTTGTAATAGTTATTTACTTTCCGTACTGCTTTATAAAGTACAATAGAGTACCAACAGAAACATTCAAGTACATATTCAAGTAGGGAACGTTTTCTTTGGGTGCTTTGTCTAAGGTTATTTTTTTAAAAATAAAATAAGTAGGATATTTAGATTTTTTAGAAGGATATTTTTATAAATTAACTTTTAAGTTAGAGTTCATGCTTTTAATATAAATATAGTTATAGATTACCATATATCATGTTGTTGCTTTCTTGCATTTATTTTGAAGACTTGCTCCACGGGTAAGATAAAGGGTGGGTCAATGATCTTACTGGGCTAAATGTCAGTGAACCATTCTAGTCTTTGGTATGGATACCAAATTACAAGTGGATATAAAGGCTTTTTACTGCTTCATGCAGATCCTTCTCCTAGTGGTACATACTGTGGTACTCCAGTGATCTAGTTCGAGGCGGTATGCAGTTTAAACTGAGGTGAGACAACCGCTTTGATTCGTGTTGGCTGCTATTATCCTATCTTTCCTATTTCAGTATTTTTGAGTCACCTATCATGTATTTTGTATATTATGGGTTTGGATTGTGTTTTGATTCTTCATTTCTTTCCGTTGCTAATGAGATATGGTAGTTTTATTTTACTTCGTGAATGTTTCTTTAAGGCAAAATACATACATTGCACTCTGAACTAGGGATGGCCATAGGGCCGGGTCCCGGCGAAACGGCACCCGGCGGGATTGGGTCGGGTTCGGGGATGTGGCAGGACCGGCGGACCGGGACAGGCCGCCATCCCGTCTCGTCCCTCATCCCGCCAAAAAAGGGGACCGGTATTGGCGGGGCGGGGTCGGGTCGTGACCGGTTTTTTTAGGACTTAATTTTAAAAAAATAATATATATAAACACTTCAATAATTGAACAAGATAATGTACTAAAAATATCCCAAGTCTGTGTTTGTGCCTCTATATTATTTAATAGAAATATGATTTTATTGTAATACAATTTCAAAATTGAAAAAAAAATCACATATTTATAAACACCTTTTAAAATTTCTTCACTATGTCTTGTGGTTCTTCGGTTGGAATTGGAATTTGTTGGTCAAATTGGTCGACGTCGCTTCCAGCTCTGTTGGACAAGATTTCGTTGTAGTTTTTGTCGTCTTCTTCGTTGATCTCTGGTTGACCGAACCTTCTAAGCTCCGCTCGTATCCAATCTCTGAATAAAACTACAATCACCAAGTTGTCTCCCACTAATGAGTGTCTGTGTTCTCCTATTTGAAATCTTCCAGTAGAAAAAGCGCTTTCAGACGCTGTTGATGACGCTTGAATGTTCAACACATCTCGGGCCATCTTTGATAGTGTCGGAAAAGTCTTCTCATTTTCCCTCCAGTATTTAAGCAAGTCTTCACGTCCTTCTTCATTGAGAACTGCTTGGTACGGTACAACACCCTGCAAAACAAAAACATCAAAATCCGCTAACTTGAAGCAGTGGCACCACTAAACATTCTATTTCTAAGACTTTCAATACTAGTCGCATAAATATCATGTCTTTTAGAATTAGAGGAGGAGGAGGAGGAGGAGGATGAGGAGAAGGAGAAGAAGAAGAAGATGATGATGAAAGAAGAAGAAGAAGATGATGATGATGATGAAAGAAGAAGAAAAAGAAGATGAAAGAAGAAGAAAAAGAAGAAGATGATGAAAGAAGAAGGAAAAGAAGATGAAAGAAGAAGAAAGAGAAGAAGAAGATGGTATAGAAGTCAGTTGGTTTCTAGTACTTTCTTGTTGGTATTGCGTATATACTTTTTTGCATTCATCGTGTATGCAAGACAAAACTTCTTCTTTAGTTGGTTCCTTAGGTGATTGTTCACTTGGATTTTTTTGAGTTGGAGGTGGAAGTACTGCTATACAATCATAAATAGTTTCAACAAGTGTTTTACAACCGTCTATTTTAATAGTCGGATTTAATACATCACCAATAATATAAATAGTGGGAATAGAAAAAAAAATTAATAGGTGCCTTATAAGATTATTTTTCCATATATTCATTAAGTAACAAAAATATTAAAGCTATATAAAATAACATAGTTGAAATAGTAGGACTATTTATACCAGAAAATTCTTTAGTTGTTTGAAAAAAATTCTCTAAAAATCCAATAAGTTTTGAAATTTTTTTCCAATCATTATCTATAAGCATATCAGTTGAATTTCGATTATGGACGTTAAAAAATAAATTTATAGGTCTTCTATAATTGTAAGCAACAAGTAGTTGTTCATATAGAGAATTTCACTTAATCGCTATTTCTTCACGAATTTTTCTAAAAGGTAATTCACAATCGTGATAAATTTTTTTATATTTTTTTCCTTTGTATTCTATTACTTTTAAAAATAAAGTTTATAGCAAATTGTACTTTATTAAGAATGTCTTCAAAAAGTGATAGATCATCCTTTACAACTAAGTTATAAATATGGCACACACATTTTATATGAAAATTATTAGGAAAATATGGAGTTAATAGATTTTTTAAAAGCCTCACAACATATTATTAGAAGAAGCATTATCTAACGTAACAATCATTATTTTGTCAGTTATACCATAATAATCGCAAACTTGATGAATATTTTCTGCAATAAAATTTCTAGTGTGCCTATCATCAATATATCTATATGCTAAAATATGTTTTTGCATAGACCAATTATGATATATCCAATGACAATTACAGTTAAATAATCATGGTCGTTAGTACTACGACCTATATCAGAAGTGATAGTTACTTTGCCAGGAAAATGATATAATGCATAACGTAAATATTGTTGATATTCATGTGTGAATTTAAAAACATCTCTCCTATTGTTGATCTAGGAAAATCTTTTAAAAACAGGATTATACATATATCTTATGTAATGAATAAAACCAGGAGAGGAAGGAAATGAAAAAGGCAAATCTTCCACCGCAACTAATTTTGTTATTGCTTCCCTATCTCTATATTTATCGTATTTAGGACCTACAATTTCCCCCGTCGTCGGGTTAATTTGACTTTGTACTTGATCCGGGACACTAGGTGAACCTTGTCCCGACTGAGAGCGTATTGGCGCACCAGACTTTGTAGCCTCGTATTCATCCCACCTAATTTTCTGAAAGCTTTGTACATGTCTCAATAAACCTCCCGTCTCACTCTGACCTTTTCCCATTTTAAATTTATAAACTTTTTTACAAATTTTGCATCTAACTACTTGATTCTCTTGGTCCTTATTAAAAAAATCTCATGCAACTGATTTTAATTTTCGTTGTGTGGGGCCTCGTCTCATACTAGGGGGAATAAGAGGTGTTCCAGTTTCAGTTTGAGGTGCACTAGTGGGTGTGTCATCTAGATTATCTTCTAAATTAAAATCTGGTTCAGTTGCAGGATATATCTCATCATATAATAGTATATCATTAAAAAAACCAGTTTCATCTATATGAGTGTAATCAATCAAATCATCTTGTCTAGAAATATGATGACTAGAAGAAGACCCCTGCCCTTGTTACCCCTACTAGAAGAAACACCCTAACCTTTACCCTTAAATATACCTCTTAATCCTTCAATTTTAATTATGCAAATATATAATTAAAGATAATAATTTAAACTTGTAATAATTTAAAGAATGAACGAAGGTACCAAACGCCGATGTATCGTCGACTTGTAATCGAGATCAAAAATTGAAACTTTGCTTGATGGATGATCCTCAAGCTAGTTGCCAACTTCAGTCCCAATTTTTGAACTTTGATACAATTATACAAATGAGCAAATAAAATAAAATATTTAGTAGACAATGTAATTGTAGACTTGTTGATAGATAGATTAAGTTGAGAGATTGTAGGAAGATTTGTGCGATAAAATGAAGAGAAATGAGATATTTATAGTTAGAAAAATTGAGTTAAAGTGTAAATATAGTAATTTAGGGGTTAAAATAAATATTAAGGGGGTAGTGGGGGTTTATGGGAGGTGGGGGCAAAAATGGTCATTGCACAACGGCTAAAATATAAATTTGTCGTTGTGCAACAGTCATTTTTGCAAATGGGGGGTCGGGGTCGGGACGAGGTCGGGGCGGGGCGGGTCTTGGGCGTGGTCTGGGGCGGGACGGGCCTGGGCGGGGCGGGTCTTGGGCGTGGTCTGGGGCGGGACGGGCCTGGGCGGGACGAGCCCAGGACCCATCCCAGTTTCGAGTCCCGACATCGTTTTTTTTTAGGGGGGATCGGGGCGAGGAGGGTAGGGGTCGGTCGGGACCGGGCCGACCCGGCCCACTCGCCAGCCTTACCCTGAACTATACCCGAAAAGTCGAATTACACTCCAACTAATCTGATGATCTATTATCATCTTAAAAGTGAGTTTATTACCACCCTATAAGCTGATGTGACATAAATATATATAAAAAAAAAAGATGCGTGTTTGGATAAATAAATATTTCTTTTTCTTTTTTTTAATTGTAAAATACTTATTTTTGTATGCGTCCACCCACCCCACCCTCCCTTTTTTTTCACCTGCAAACCTCAATCGCGCCGCCACCCACTTCTTCTTCTTCTTGAGACATAATCCCCCAACCCCTTTCTTCTCGTATGCACACCCATTCACACGAATTCACCATGAAGTTATTTGGGTTTTCTAGAATGATTTCTGTTGCTTTCACTAGTTGGCAAAACAGCGTACGAAGTAAAATGTCCCATTAAAAATTGCGAAAAATTGACCCAATTGAGTGATTAGCAGTTTGAATCAAGATATTTGTAATAAAATTGAGCCAATTGAGTGATTAGTAGATTGAATCAAGAATTTCTTTTTTTGGGTGTGTAAATTGTTATGGGTTTCTTGAAGAAATGTGTGTGTGTGAATGGATATAGAAGAAAAATTGGAAGGAGGTGGTGTGATTTATCATAATTTATCAGTCACCGGAGGAAAATGGTGGTGGTTTCCGGCAATGGTGGTGGTTTCATGGTGGATTTGATGGTGTATAATGAAGAAGAACTAATTGGGGTGACATGGATTTTATTTTAAAAAAACCTGACATAGCATCTGACGTGGTGATGATGTGGCATAAATTCACTTTTAAGATAGTAAGAAGTATAATAGGTCAACTGATTAGTTATAGTGTGAACTTGACTTTTCGGATATAGTTCAGTGCAATATATGTATTTTCTTTAATTATAAAGGTGATGGTTTTGGATAATGAGATGGTTCGCCTAAAGGTGGGTAATAGCTCGTTTAGGTGCCGATTACTGCTAGCGAAAATGGATCTGTAGCACAATGAAGCAAAGTCGGGTGTACTAGCAACCCATAGTATCCCAAAGGCACGGCAAAGACATCATAATTTAAGTCATTCTACTAAACATTGATTTCACTGGAAAAAAGTACATTCCGTAAAATCATTTGCTAAGACGCATTATATATAAGATCCCAAAAACTATCCTGATTTACACTAAGATCAACTCAATGTCTATTGCCCAATAAATCAGATGCTTAAAGGGCAGTTAACTCGAGCATCACAAAGCGTATGCTTCCCAGCTAGTTGAGGACTTCTAACTCATCCTTCAAATTTGATTGACTCCGTAATGCCATCGCCACAATCAGTTAATGAACCGATAGATGTCAGAAGGCCAGCTCCACCGTGCTAGTGCCCGGAAATCCCAGTTTCTTCATTCGAATAAACCTGAGAAAAGAGGTGGAAAAAGAAAAAAACGAAGCCAAGAAAGAAAAGATTTAGGAGATGATGAAATATAACAAATGCTTGTGGCTTTCTAACTTTAGCTCTCAATAGCTAACAAAAAGTAGGTAATACAACCACTCCACTGACAAGTTCAAATTGCTTGAATCATTAACACCTAAAATGGGTTAGAAGATAAGGCTCAAAACCCCAGAAAAGTAGAATTACATCGAACTTGATTATTTGGTGTTAATGGAGTCGTTAATACACAAACAATTAACCGTCTTTTTGGACTGCAAAATTCTTTATCTTATGCAGGCAGGTTGCAGTTGATTAAGAATGTCTAAATATCAATAAACCTTTTGGTCCCAAACTTTCATTCTGCCTAAAAAGACTATTCATCTGATTAAGACCGTCTGTAGGAGATTCACATGGGCTGGTGCTACAAATGTTCAAAGAAAGCTTTGGTGGCCTAGCATAAACTATGCTTGCCCAAATCAGCTCGAGGATCAAATATTACTGATATACTGGTTTGGAACAAAGCCGTCATCTTGAGCGTTATTGGAATCTATGCAAGAGAGATTTAAACTATGGATACAATGGGTACACGTATATTATGGTAAAAGGAAAGCAATCTGGGAGGTGAATACTAACCAAGCATCACGGATAATCCAAAAAATCCTCGATGCCAAGAAGTATACAGAGGGTACTTGGGCTATCTAGTGAAGACCTACAGAACTTTGGGAAATACTCCATAAGGAAGATTTAGAACAAGCTGAGAATGGAGGAAAATGGTAATAATCAAGGTAGTCCAAGGTGGCTTTTTATCCTATATTTGGCAATACAAGGAAGGTTATACACAAGAGACAGGCTGATGCAATCATGGTCAAAATGATAATTCAGGATGTACACTGCCGAGGCATTTGGAAGCCCAGATTAGCTAAGCAATTGCAGAAACTGAAAATCTATCCATAATGTTGATGTAGGTGGCCAAAGTGAGATGCTAGGAGTTGCTTTTCTTTAGTCTCTTCTTAGTTTAGTTGCAGTTTTGCTTTACTGAAGTTGGTGTTGTGTCCCAACTTTAGGGGTTTTGTTTTACTTGTACATATTTCTCTGGTAATAAAATTTCTAATTACCAGAAAAACAGTTCCCCTTACACATATATAGTACTGAATCTCACACTTGACAAGAACCAAAAAACGATATACCAGAAGCAAAATTCCAAAAGACATACAAAAGAAGTCGTTGATGTCTTCTGGTAATCATAGCAAATCCTCTCTTTTGGATGCAAATTGGTAAAGAAGTATAAATGAAGACGTTGTTGTCTGTCATGTATTAGTATATCATTTCTGTTAATGTTGGATTTGATGTTGTGACATTTGACTCAACATATCTCCTCAAGTATTGATTTGAATGTATAAGAATGTTGGGACAAATGTTGCACAACATTCGGACCAACATTTTTAGAACTGATTTTGCCTTACTTCACGTAATGATTACTATGTGGTAAATATGACTTGGCAAGGTAAAGAGGAGTTGGTAAACACGTGTGAAGAACTAATCAAGGCTGCTGCTTTTCGTGAGAAACAAATCAAAGTTGTTAGAGGTTTTTGCTCCTTGATCGTCTCCAACAAAACCTACCAACGGCCCACCTTTCCCTTAACCTCCACAATCGATCGATGAATTTTTCAAGGAAGACTCTCTATTATAAATAGGGAGACTACTACAGTGAATCAACATCCAGAATCAGAAAGCAAAAATACCAAGAGAGCTCTCGGAATTTCATCTCAGAAATCCGGATCACAAGTGTTGCCTGAGTGTGTTGACAACATTCTGTCCAACATTACAATTGTTGTTTAGATTTTAGATTAGTTTTGTATGGAGCGGTTGTAATGAGAGGTTGTCTATGTCTACTTAGTTAGATTTTTCAGGCAAAAGTCATTTGCGACTTCAATTTTTAATTCATTTTCATTTTATATTGTAAATCTATATAATATATATATATATATATATATACAATACATTTGGTCATTGACTATCATAAGTTATATAATTTGTGTTCTTTAAATTCCGCTGCATTTATTCTTTAAAGTTACTGTTTTCCTAAGTGTTGTTACTGGTATCGGACGACATAATTGCCGACATTCGGAAACATAATTGACATTCGATTTATTTCATCTCTTGTTTTTCTTTCTCATAGAATTTGACACCCTTCAAATATTATCAGAGCCGACACTTAACATAATAAGTGTTTGGTCATATTGTCATAAGCTATGGATCCAGCAAATTCAACAATTGGTAGGCTTCCTATTTTAGATGGATCAAATTATGCGTATTGGAAGATTCGCCTACGTTCTCATATCAAATCAATTGATATTAGGGTATGAAAATCTATAACCAATGGGTATGTTGTTCCAATATTGACACCGGATGAGGAAAGTGACATTCTTGTTAAACCTGAATTCGAATGGACTACAGAAGAAACCAATAATGGTAGCTTTAACGAAAAAACCTTAAATGCAATTTTTGGATGGGTTGATATGTATATGTTCAAACTCATTCAAAATTGTCCCACGACTAAGGATGCATGAGATATTTTACAAACTCATTATGAAGGTAGCTCAAGTGTTCGTCGAACAAAGCTACGCATGCTCATGAGTAAATATGAACGTTTAAGGATGGAAGAAGCGGATGATATTAAATCTTATTTTGAAAAGTTTATTGACATCTCAAATGAATATCAAGTGCTTGGTGAACCATTAACCAACACTCAACTTGTTGAAAAGGCTCTCCGCTCTCTTCTTGAAAAGTTCAATTTAAGGATTTGTGTTATTGAAGAAGCTCACAATCTTGCCACAATGGACCTTCATACCTTGATGAGCATTCTCAAAAGTTATGAAATGAACATTGAGAATCAAAAGGAATTATATAAAGCAAGAATGTGGCACTTCAAGTTCAATCCTCGGAGAGTCGAATCGAAGAAGAGGATGAGAATCTTGAAGAAATTGGTGATGGTGCAAATGTTGTCTTACTCACTTGAAAATACAATTCGATGGTGAGGAAGTTCAACAATGAAAGAAATCAATCTAAATCTAAAGAGCACCAAAACCAAGTCTTCAATCAAGTCCACTAGATTCCTTCCAAATGTACAAAAAGGAAATCAACTAAGAAGAACCAACTCAGATCGTACCAAATTTGATCTCAAATGGCTTGAGTCCGTGCAGTGTCATGCATGCTCTGGTTGTGGTCACTATGCTAACGAATGTGCTAACACTCTTAAAAAATTTGGTAAGAACCTATGGGTTTCTCTTAGTGATGATGAAAGAGAAGAAGAAGGAGATCATGAAGCCGAAACACAAGCAATGCTGGATACTGTTTTCACACAGTCTCTATCGGATAATGAAGATGTCATTTACAACGTTGTCTTAGATGTCACGACATTTGCTCCAACATCAGCAATGCCATCAACATCCTCAGCGATATCCGAAAGGTATGAATTTTTTAACTATACTGATGTTAATTGCTTTAGTGGTTCTATTTCTGTTAGTGATGTTGATTGTATGGTTCAAGTTGAATGCAAAGATGATATGATTGATGAATTACAAAGTATTTGTAAAACCTTAATCTTAGAATCCAAGCAACTTGACAAAAAGGTAAAATCTTTAACTCATGAGAATTTAGTATTAAAAGGCACGATAACCCAACTTGAGGTTGCACTTTCCAAAAAGGATATTGAATTTGGTAAGATTTGTGCAAAATTGGATTTAGCCGAAGCAACCTTCCGTAATCTCAACACGGGGACTTCAAAATTGAATGAGATACTCAACTTTAGTAAACCTTCACATGCAGGAATTGAGTACGAAAACTCTCTTAAAACTATATGCTCTAATCTCTTTGATAAAAATGAGAAATTATGCTTTGTAAAAGAAAAATGGATGAATAGTAAGTTCTCATATATGTCAAAGAATATGAAGTTTGTGTATCATCACTGTAACTCCCCTGGACACTTAAAACCATACCGATTCAAACTTCAAGATTTTGTGAGTAAAATGTTGCCTAAAATGTTGTTCAACATTCCGAATAATAATCGAAGCAACATTTATGAGCCAAAAGGTAAAAAATATTTTAAGAAAGTTTGGGTTCCTAAAAAGGGTGTAACATGTAATGTTGCTATTACTGCATTAAGAACTAACATTTCAGGTTCTTGGTACTTTGATAGTGGATGTTCTCGCCACATGACAGGTACAAAAGGTTTTCTAAAGAACTATGAGTCATTCAATGGAGGAAACGTGATTTATGGAGGTGGCAGTAAAAGCAAAATAATTGGAAAATAGATATTGGATGTTCCTGGTTTTTCAGCCTTAAGAATGTCTTACACGTTGATGGATTAATGGCTAATCTGATAAGTGTTAGTCAATTGTGTGACGATGATCTTGAGGTGAAATTTAATAAGAATGTCTGTAAAGTTACGAATGAAGACATGTACTAGAACAAGTGATAATTACTATCTTGCTGGAGGACAAGAAACATGCAATAATGCAAAGGTCGATGACACAACACTATGGCATCAAAAGTTGGGGCATGTCAACTACCGCAATTTAGAAAAATTGGTCTTATTTGAAGCGGTTAGAGGCATACCCAAACTTAGCCATAAAGGTAAAATGGTCTGTGAAGATTGTTTGAAAGGTAAGCAAACCTGGGTCTCTCATAACGTTGTCCAACATGACGAACAACATTCAGGTACGTCTCACTATTTTCAATTGTTACATATGGATTTAATGGGTCCAATTGAAGTAGACAGTCTAGGAGGTATGATGTATTTCTTTGTGATAGTAGATGATTTTTCTAGATATTCTTGGATATATTTTTTGAAAGAAAAACCACAAATGTTTGACATGTTTAAAAACTTACACTCTAGAATTAGAAATTTATTCTATTCTCCTATTTTTCGGATTAGGTCCGACCATGGGAAAGAATTTGAAAATAAATCATTCACAAATTTTGTGAGAAAAAGGGATTTTTTATGAGTTTTCTGTCCCCAAAACTCCTCAACAGAATGGGGTTGCAGAACGGAAAAATAGGACATTGCAAGAAATGGCTAGAGTAATGCTTAGTTCTAAACATTTGTCAAAACATTTATGGGCAGAAGCCTTGAATACAGCTAATCACATAGCTAATAGAGTCTATCTAAGGACAGGAACAAAGATGACACCCTATGAGATTATAAATGAAAAGAAACCAAACTTGCGTTACTTTCATGTTTTTTGGTGTATTTGTTATATTTTAAATGACAGAGATCATTTGACAAAATTTGACTCTAAGAGTCATAAAGGAATTTTTGTTGGCTATTCACAAAATAGTCATGCTTATCGAGTATACAATCTGAGATCCAGAACTGTACAAGAGTCTGTAAATGTTATCTTTGATGATCTTTCTAATGTTTCAAGAAAAATTATTGAAAATAGCATTATAGATACGGTGGAAAGTCCACAAATTGTAGAAGAATCGGATGTTGCCACAAATGTTGCCACACCTGAAGCAATATCTGAAACATCAATAGAGACCACAGAGGCAACAGATGAGGAGTCAAGTGCTGGATTATTAGACCAAGTTCGCAGGGACCCCTCATCAAGGATTAGGAAGAATCATCCAACGGGCCAAGTGATAGGGGAGTTTTTGAAGGAATTAGAACAAGAGACAAAGAACCACTCAACTATAGAGAAATTGTAAGGTATGTGTGTATGTCAACCATATACCAAGAGGTTAGTCTTTCTTGTTTTATATCTACATTAGAACCAAAGAATGTTGTAGAAGCACTTAAAGATAATTTCTGGATACAAGCAATGCAAGAAGAGCTTGAACGATTTTCTAGAAATGAAGTTTGGGACTTAGTTTCACATCCAAATAATACAAATGTAATTGGAACTAAGTGGATTTTTAAAAATAAAACATACGAATCGGGAACAGTTGTTAGAAACAAAGCACGTCTAGTTGCACAAGGTTATACTCAGGTAGAAGGAATTGATTTTGATGAAACTTTCGCACATGTAGCTAGAATCGAGTCGATTAGACTTTTACATGTTATTGCTTGTTGTTTGAAAACTACTTTACACCAAATGGATGTAAAAGGTGTCTTCTTAAATGGTTATCTAGACAATGAGGTATACGTTGACCAACCAAAATGATTTGAAGATCCTTACCATCCACACTATGTGTACAATCTTAAAAAGGCTTTGTATGGGTTGAAACAAGCCCCTCGTACATGACATGGTTGTTTAACTAACTTTCTTCTTGAATTTGGTTTTACCCATGGCAAAGCTGATCGAACTTTGTTTATTAAACGACACGGTGTAGATATTATAACTGCTCAAATCTACGTGGATGACATAGTCTTTGGATCGACTTCACAGTCGTACCTAAATTCATTTGTTGAAGCTATGTCATCGACATTTGAAATGAGCATGATTGGGGAATTATCTTTTTTCATAGGCTTGCAGATAAAGCAAAGTGAAGATGAAATTTTCATCTCACGGAGTAAATATGCCAAGAATCTAGTTAATAGATTTGGTTTGGAGAACGCTAAATAGATGAAAACGCCAATGGGTTCATCGCAGAATGTATGTAAGGATAATGTTGGTGAAAATGTCGACCCACCATTATATAGATCTATGATAGGTAGACTTCTTTATCTTACTGCTAGTCGCCCACATATTATGTTTAGTGTTTGTGTTTGTGCATGTTTTCAAGCCTGTCCCAAAATGTCCCACTTAAATGTCGTGAAACGTATTATTCGATATGTTGCTGGCACATGTGAGTTGGGAATCTGGTATTCCAAAGACACTAATCCTAACTTAATAGGATTTAGTGACTCAGATTGGACTGGAGATATGGATGATAGAAAAGTACAAGTGGAAAATGTTTTTATCTTGGCAATAACCTTATTTCTTGGTATAATCGTAAGCAAAACTGTGTCTCACTTTCAACTGTTGAATCTGAATATGTAGCAGCTGAAAGTTGTTGCTCTCAATTAATATGGCTACGACACATGTTATAAGACTATGGATTTACTAGCAACATTTTGATTTTATACTGTGATAATTTGAGTGCTATAAATATTTCCATAAATCCAGTTCAGCACTCGCGTACAAAACATATTGATATTAGACATTACTTTTTAAGAGATTTAGTTGAAAAACAGCTAGTTCAAATTGAACATGTTGACACTCTTCATCAACTAGCTGACATTTTTACAAAAGCTTTAGACCATGAGAGATTTTCTAGTTTAAAGGAATCTCTTTGTCTTTGTAATATCTAAAAAGGCATTTTTGGTGAATGTCGGCTGAAATGCTGTCTAACATTTCGAGTGACATTTACATATGTTATATCACTAACTGATTATTGTTGTTGTATGGTGCATAACTTTTGGTTACACAAGCATGATCCTTCAATAAGAATATGTCATCAAAGTGATACCGTTCTCTGCGATGATATATAAAAAATACATATATATCATAAAAGGGAGTATCAAAATAAGGCAAAACCTTTGCAAATATTTGGCAATTGTAAAAAATGGACAAAGCTCGTGAAAAGATACCGCTCCTATTCTATATGAGTATGAGTGCTTCCAAAGAAATTTGAGAATATCATAAAAGTATTCTTATTTTTGACATGAAAAATTCATTTATATGTGTTATATAATTAGACCAAGGACACGATGGGAAAATGTTATATTAGTCCAGTGGTCAAACTCATAAAGTGCATATAAAATGTGTCTTAGTTTGCTGTCAAATCTGAAAATTCTTGTGTCGTCCAAAATGATGTCAACATTGTTGTTGACATTTTCAGAATGTGATATATGTTAAGATGGTGTGCTTATAGGAATTTCAAAATTTAAAATGATAAGATTAAATTATATTCCTACCGTGATGGTTATGTTTTTTCAATATTTTAGGTGTAAGTTATTGTGTAAAAGTGAAACATCTAAAACTATGGGATTCTTGTTGCTAAGAAAAAGTTTGTCATGTATATAAATATTCCTCATTTGTTTTTTTTCTTCAAAAATAACAAGGGGGGGGGGGGGGGGGGGGAGTTCAGCGGGTGTATATCGTCCTACCAACCCGATGGAAACACCAAATCAAACTCCAAGCACTTTCACACACCCTAATTCCTCAAAACCCTCTCCTCAATTCTCACTGATGAAACTTCTCCAATGTCAGAACAAATGTCAACCAACATTCCATCCAACACTCCCATGAGCATTAGCCCTCCATCGAATACACCTCAGCAACCTAGCCAATCTTCTTCCTTAAATCTCCCTGAGGATATTTCTAAAGCAATAGTGTTTAAAGGTTTTGATGAACCTTTAGATATCAGCTATCCTGGAGACAATAATAACCCAATAGATGTCGATCAAACTTTTGATTTCTCATCTCTAGGTAAAAGGTCAAGGTCATCTACTTTTCCTACTCGCTGATCGAGTAGAGTGTTTGAGAAAACAGTCCAAGAAGGTTCGAGTAGCAAAAGGCCTAAATGTGAAACATCTAAACCCGCTTACTCAAGCAGTAATAGTGAAAATACGGACTATGTTTTCTCAACTGAGAAAGAACCATCTGCTTCTGAACAACCAAGTGTGCCTCAAGAAAGGGAAATCTCATATGAAACCCCCTTGAAATATTTTTTTCCAAAGGGAGTTCCCCGGACTACAAGGACAAGTGCTACTCAAAATGTTGTCACAGATGCCACAACATTTCAGCCAACATCAGAAGAGACACACGCCACAACATCCTCCAACAGTACCAAATCCATCAATTCAGACATGTCTGATTCAGACATTGAGGTATCTGCTTTCTCAGATAAATTCTATTCTAAAGCTAACCATGATATGTGAGATTTTTACAAGAATAGAGTAATTAGGCCTGAGAGAGTGTTAGATATTGATTTCTGTACTGAATATGGTTTGGTAGAATTCTTAAGGGACAAACAACTTCTTGGTTATGTCACTGAAAAAGAACCATATATTGATGAGATAATAAGGTTGTTTTATGCTAATTTAAGCTCTGCTATAGAGGATACCTCCTCAAATAAATTTGGGAAGGTATATCTCTATAATAAGGTATATCTTTTTACGCTTGCTATCATAAATCAATGTATTGGTCAAAATGATGGAGATAATGTTAGAGAAGATGAATATGTAATAGACAATAGGGATGAAGTAATTGAATACCTCACTGGAGGTATAATGAATAAATGGATCCCTAGATTTCCAGCCTCCAAACTAACAGCCCTGTTTTCCACCCTCCACAAAATTACTATTCACAATTGGCTTCCCTTAATGAATGAATCAATTGTGACATCTGAACAAGCCACCCTTTTGTATAAAATTGGAAAAGGTTTGAAAGTTGATTTGGGGAAAATGATATTTCATCAAATTGCCAACTTGACTGAGAAAGAATCAACTTCAATCCATCATTTTCCCTCTCTGATCTACAAAGTATTAACCACCCAAGGCTCTGAACCTAAGAGAGAAGACACTTTAGGGAAGACTCCTGAGCTTTATACTATAAATAAAGCAGTTTTGAAGAGCATGGACAGAGTCACCGACTTGCCCTGGAAAAAGGAATCTGAAAGTGAAAATGTTTTCAGAAATGTCACCAACATTCTGGGCAACACTAGTACAGGACAGTCTACACTGTCTACAAAATGGCTTGTGGATCACATTGCAAAAATCAACCAACAAATTACAGAAGTTGACGCTGCAAGGAATGCCCTGATACAAGCTAGAGACCATTTCATGATGCTACTTTCTTCACGAAAAAAGGGGAGATGATGCTGATGCATGGGAAGGAAGCTAAAGCTGGTGCAGAGGAGGCTGAAGCTGTTATGCAGGGGTAGAAAGTTGCTGAAAGTTGTTGTATGATGAGCAAGGAGGAAACTGAATGATGTTGCTGAACCTAAGCTATAAGAGTTTGTTAAATGTTTTGATGGATTGATGTAGATATTTGTTGACAATGGTTTATTTCTATTCGTGCTTTGTATATATTGGATGATGTAGGTATATATGTGCTCATATTTTTTTTCTCTAATCCTATAAATTGGTATACACATGGTTGCTTGTATGCCATCACAGGTTAAGGGGGAGCATGACCTTGAAATTGTTGATCACAGATGTCAGACAACATTTGTGACAACACCATAGGTCAACTTTACTTTTTAACGAGTTTTGTGAAGAAAGGCAAAAAGGGGAAGATTGTTAATGTTGGATTTGATGTTGTGACATTTGACCCAACATATCTCCTGAAATATTCATTTGAATGTATAAGAATGTTGGGACAAATGTTGCACAATATTCGGACCAACATTTCCAGAACTGATTTTGCCTTACTTCACGTAATGATTACTATGTGGTAAATATGACTTGACAAGGTAAAAGAAGTTGGTAAACACGTGTGAAGAACGAGTCAAGGCTGCTTTTCGTGAGGAACAAGTCAAAGTTGTTGAGGCTTTTGCTCCTTGATCATCTCCAACAAAACCTATCAGCGGCCCACCTTTCCCTCAACCTCCACAACCGATCGATGAGTTTTTCAAAGAAGACTCTCTACTATAAATAGAGAGGCTACTACAGTAAATCAACATTCAGAATCAGAAAGCAAAAATACCAAGAGAGCTCTCGGGATTTCATCTCAGAAATCTGAATCACAAGTGTTGCCTGAGTGTGTTGATAACATTCTGTCCAACATTACAATTGTTTTTTAGATTCTAGATTAGTTTTGTATGGAGCGATTGTAATGAGAGGTTGTCTATGTCTACTTAGTTAGATTTTTCAGGCAGAAGTCATCTGCGACTTCAACTTTTAATTCCCTTTCGTTTTATATTGTAAATCTGTAAAGAAAGTAATTTGCAGTGTTGTATATAATATATATACAATACATTTGATCATTGACCATCATAAGTTATATAATATACATAACTTATGAAAAATTAAACATTTGTGTTCTTTAAATTCCGCTGCATTTACTTTTTAAAGTTACTGTTTTGCTAAGTGTTGTTACTGGTGTTGGACGACATAATTGCCGACATTCGGAAACGGAATTGGCATTCAATTTATTCCATCTCTTGTTTTTCTTTCCCATAGCATTTGACACCCTTCAATTTCCAATAACAACAACAACAACATACCCAGTGAAATTCCACAATGTGGGGTTTGAGGAGGGTGTAGTGTACACAGACCTTACCCCTACCTCAGAAGGTAGGGAGGTTGTTTCCAAAAGACTCTTGGCTCAAGAGAAAGCACAAAAAAAAGTCAGATAAGCATAAGAAATTCAAAGCAATATGAAAATGAAAATAATGAAAGCGAATAAGTCATGGTAAAGCAGTCTGGAAAAAAAGAGCAGTAGCTACGGCAAAGAAATAAGATAATCAAAATACGTGAAATAACAAATAGTAGCAGAGGTCAAAGGGCAAGAAACTATAGAGCAATACTGCGACTACTAGTATAAAAGGATAAGCGGGGAGGCCTACTAGCCTTCTACCATAATCTGAGTCCTCCATAACCTCCTATATAAGATCATGTCCTCAGTAAGCTGAAACTACGCCATGTCCTGTCTACTAGTAAATCATTTCCCTTTTTTTAAATTTCACTTATCCCTCCCACTGACATACAAGTCTCTAACTAGACTAGACCTAATGCAAGTTAAATGACAACAACTAAGCCATAATCTCAACTAGTTATATCGCCTTTATTCGTTATTTTCTCAACAATGTTAGGTTCTTAAGTAACTTTGTTGATTCCGAGTTTAGGTCTTTAAATAACTTTCCTTCATTTAATTTTAAGGCTACCTTGTTCCATGTTACACCTTCAGACAGTAGTAGTGTCACACCTACAAACCAGTGCATCGGAAACTCTATGTACGACCGTAATTCTTCATTTGAAGTGGATGAGTACTTTTTACATATAAAGAAAAAGGTCACTTCACATAACTGATGATCTTAGTTATATGAAGAGAAACACCTTTCGAGTGGTTGAAAGGAAGACACCAAGTTAAGGACCATCCTAGTTTTTCTATATAATTCTAAAATCATGCAAGGAGGGGGAGTCGAGAGAGGGGTACAAACCCTCAGCGAAAGCAGCAATTCCTCATACTTCAGTCATCATCCACAATGCTCCAAACCATCCTAAAATCACAAACAAGATTAGGCATGAGTTAAGTCATAATTAGGTTTACAAGTTATTTCAGAGATGAGGACTAGCAGTTTGTTGCTCACACCATACCAGAATATCGAAACGGCAAGAAGTATCACCAGATATCCAAGCTTATACAACCGAATCCTCTTTTCCCACGGAAGCTGATTGAAAATCTCAGTTACATCTACCAAGTGGCAGCGATCGGTATAGCTGATCAACGGTTAACATCAGTAGTGCTAAGAAATAGTAAATGGGATTAACAACTATCACACGCAACGACTTTCGACATGTTTCACTTATAGATACTTACACTTTGATGTTATAATATAAGTACGGTAGACATATCAGAACCATCAACCAATGCCCTGTCACAAGATGTAGGATGCACAACGCTCCTTGAAGAGCAAATTCTGGCAGCACTCCCCTGTTAATCCGAGATGCTGAATCATAAGGGTTGACATAATCATATTCAAGATCAGCCAAGCACATGAGCTGCAATAAAGAATTGCAATTGTAATATCCTCTCAGCCCAAATATTAGGAAGATAAGACCAGTAAGAAAAGAGAGAGAAGGAAAGCTTAAAGAAAACAACTATGGAGACGATGCAAATCTTAGTTAACAACATGGTGTATGCTGCATAATAACTATAACCAGTACATTCAACATTTGACATACTTGTTCGTCTTTCAGTTCAATTGATAAAAGAAAAAAGGACTAGATTTTCTAACAAATAATATCAGGTCATCAGCCATGAAATGGTAGATACTCACAGGGGCGAATATGTGTGCTATTTTTGGGGTACGTGAACCCATGGTCTTTTCCTAAAA
The DNA here is from genome assembly GCA_034509755.1 of Anisodus tanguticus. Taxonomy (NCBI): domain Eukaryota; kingdom Viridiplantae; phylum Streptophyta; class Magnoliopsida; order Solanales; family Solanaceae; genus Anisodus; species Anisodus tanguticus. Next base: position 8,806,660 of record CM067552.1, on the reverse strand, counting down.
CTAGATATTTTATGTACATATTTTCTAGAATTGCTCTAATATTATCTTCCGGCAACCGTGCTACAAAAGGCTTAATGGTGCACTTGATTAAAAGTTTAGTTATTTATCAAGAGAAACAAGGATCAGTTCCCACTTAAAACATGTTTTTCCTTTCTTTAGTAGTGCACCCATCTTTAGAGATCCTAGATTCGCCTCTAGATACACAAGAGTCAAATGTCAAACAAGTAAGTCGAAGTGATATTTGTCTATTGAAACAAAGAAGTGTTAAACACCCCCATGTTACTCTCTGTTCAATTCATTTATTGGCCCCGTTCCAAATCAGTTGGAGTTGATATATGAATTGGCTGGGTCCATTTCGCTCTATTCAGAAAAATCATCTAAATCATTGTTACGCTAATGGTTAACCTACTACAACCCTCCTCTTTTATTGGGGCTTGGGACCAGCTACACTATACGAACTCACATAGAGTTCTATTGCAAATATGAACTAAAAATATAGATGTGAAACAGATGTCTTACTGCTTCCTTCCTGCAATATCAAACCAATATACGCCTTTTTCAGATTAGTCCAATATGAGGAAGTTCATTCACTCCCTTCAACAACATTGAAACCTACCATTGTAGCCAATAGTTACATCCTTTTTTAAGAAAATTAGTAATTGATGCACCCAAGGGTGTGGCTTAGTGGTCAATGAAGTGGGTTGAGAAGGTCTCAGGTTCAATTTTCAGTGCAGACAAAAATATTAGGTGACTTCTTCCCATCTGCCCAAGCTTGGTGGATAGATTTACCTGATACCTATGTTGGTGTAAGGTAGCAGTGAAAATAGTAAAAATATTAGGTGACTTCTTCCCATCTGCCCAAGCTTGATGGATAGAATTACCCGACACGGCAATACCTATGTTGGTGTAAGATAGCAGCCGTGACTAATAGTACATGTGCATGCAAGTTGGTCCAGATACCAAGTTATAAAAAAAATTAGCATTTGAAATTGAATATTCACGTTTGCATATACTTTTATCTGCTAGTGCTTAATCAATACACCATGGAACTTTTCCCCTTCACATCTCCCCTTTTACAAAGCTTCAATTCTTCACTTCGGCAATTTTCACTGCACAACACCCATTACGAGGCGGATCCAGGATATAAGCTTTATCGATTAACTTTTAAGGTTATTAACATCGAACCTATTAATAATTTTAAAGTTATGGCTTCATATCTGCAATTTATTGCATTTTTAGAAAAAAAATTACACATAAATTTAAACTTTGATTCGAAAGCAGAGGCAGATTTAGGTGTTGGTGAGGGTGTTAAAAAATTACACTGTATATTTAGATATATTTTCTGCATTTACATAGATATATTAACTTTTGAACACCTGAACCAATGTAAAAAAATTAGCTCAAGTGGTCCAGCGTGTCCAAAAATTGTCTCTAACATCCTAAGTCGAAAGTAGGTAATACAACAAAAAGAAAAATAGAGCAGCAGAGATGCTTGATGAACCATAACTCACGGAAAAGGAAACACTATCACTACCTCAAAAGAACTTACATGCATCAATTAGTAGGTAGGAATCTAATAGCTCAGTTAGTTGGCTGCCTGAACTTTCATGTTATTGGCGTGAATTCGAATTCTCACGTTGTAATCCCCTCTCCATTCATATATATATATATATGAATCAATTAAGGAATATTCAAATTAATGGATAGTTTACCTGGTAGAGGATAGTACCAAGAACAGCAACGAGAAGGAAGAAGGAAAAGAGCCATGAGAGTATATCGCCCATGCCACTTTCCTCTTCTTCCTTCTCTTGTTCGTTTTTTTTTTTTTGTCTCCCAGGCAGATTTCACTTTCCTATAGACAAGCTCGTCAATACACAGTTGCGAACTTACACTCCTTTTAGGACATTGACCATTTCTTCTGTCTTTACTTATTTTTATGAATTCTGAACACATCCCTTGAAGTTTGGCCTCAATGACAAAAATAACTACGAAGTTCCCTTGAATTAAGGCTAAACTTTGTTGGAAACTTCGTATCTTAACTAGAAAATGCAGAAAACGTTTCAAGTTTGTTCCATCAATTTCAGAAAAACACTTTCTGATATTAGAAATTTATACTTGATCAAATCATTTGAGAAATTTTTTTCTTAATATTTTAAATGTAATTTTTGTTAGACCAAATTTTATACTATTAGTTTTTAACATTAAATTAAAAAATGTAAACGTTCACTTTAAAATTAAGTTATTAAATAGATAAATGATTTGAAATATTTATTATGTAACTTTAGTTAAGTTTTCAATTTTATTTAATCAAAAGTAAGAAAAATAAATAAATAATAAAATAGATAGAGCATGTTATGAGAAGGCCCTCTGTTATACTTTCAGATCAAAAATATCTTTATCGTTAATAAAGTGGATCAAATATATCTCTTCTCCATTAAATTTGTCCAAGGTGAATGCGTAATCTCACACGACACTGACATTTGATTGTTGAATATAGTTACTCACCTCACAATTCAATTTTCTCTGTGGGTGTGGGGTGTATACTGCCGGGTTGCTTTTTTAGTGATATGGACACGTGGCATACTACCGCACCTCCCTCGACCCATTTACCCCCTCCACTCCTTCGACCATCAATACCACCAAAATTCCCACCTTCATTCAGACAGACCATTCCTCTGCCGAATGGCCACCCCAATTTGATCACTATACTTCAAATAATTTAATTGATTAACTGCAACTTCAAACTATCTGCGTATTTCCTCGTTTTGATTAGATTATTTCTCATTTTCTCTACAATCTTGAAATGATAAAATGAACTTTTTTGTGTTCTGTACTGAGCTTTAACAAGATATAGAGCTATGCTTAATACCCTTTATTTCTCTTTGCCTTCCATTTTTAATTTCAAAAAACCAGTATCTGCTAACTTAACGATAGCTTAAGCAGAAACAATGGTACTTGTTGTTCAACTTCATAAGTGCTAATATTGATTGCTGGATCGGTTTTCTACCTACTTGAATATGCCACACATCTCTATATGATTTTGATCAAATTAGCTATTCTGTTGGAAACAATAATTTAAAGTTGTAAAAAATTAAAATTAATTAGGATTTGGTATTTTAATCATGTCTAATTAGGATTTATAGCCAATTAATATAAGAATAGGTTTTCTGTTTTGAGTTAAATTGGGTTTCATACTATTATAAATATGGATGTTGCTAGCTATTTTCATAACAAGAGATATTTTGGAGATTGTGAAGAGCACTTAGAGATTCATAGAGCTTATAAAAAAAAAGGGCACACCGGTGCAATAAACTCCTTCATGCGCGTGTCCGGGGAAGAACCGGACCGCAATGGTCTATTGTACGCAGTCTTACCTTGCATTTCTGTCAGCGGTTGTTTCCACGGCTTGACCCGTGACCTCCTGGTCACATGGCAGCAACTTTACCAGTTACTCCAAGGCTCCCTTCAGCTTATGAATAAAAATATTATCTTTCAAATTGGTATCAGAACTTCTACGATCCTGGTAGACAATTAAAGAGATTCCGCGGCCAGCAGGCAACTATAACCCATATATGTCGCCCGTCAGGCGAATGATTATATTGACAAACGCCGGGCCAACGATATGAATGAAAAACAATGTCCTAGAGACAATCCTAATTATGGACAAATGTACTTGAACACATTCATATTATTAATGATTAATATTTATGACATTTGCAGTTATTGAATTATTGTTTGAATGTTTGCAATTATTCATATATGTGCTCCCTCGAGTTGGCGATGTCATTGATAGAGTGGGATATTAATGATAAAGCGTAACTCTCAAAATTGCCTCGACTAATGATCATCGAGAATGGGATATCGATGATATGTTATAAGTCGACATGTGGTCTGCATCACATTCTTAGAGAAGTAGTGAGTCTCACGACTACGGGTAATTGTTATTCGTGATGGACACATAGATACTTTGGAGAGTATTGGTACACCCTGCCGATAAACTATTTGTTATACATGTTTATAGTGTTATCGGCATGTGGGATATAAAAGTCCTTCAACTTGATGTCAATACGTGCCTTGTTTGCAGAATGATGTACTTTGACCAAGTTCAAAGCTTGCACTCCTTATGGGGTAGATACGGCTTGAGTTTGGTGCATTACGATGTAAACAAAGGCAGTAGTTGAGCCAAGAATAGGATTCATTCCTCGATTGTAAATTCGAGAGAACACTCAACTTCTCTATATTAGGTCGAATAAAGTCATTGGTCAATGCAAGAGACATATTTTGAATATGGTCTAGTTGTCGACTAATAAATATGAGATAAAGTGATTAAGCCATTTAGATAGACACTTGGAAAATCATAAGCTTAATTGAGTGTGTCGTGAATGAAAGGATTTTATTATTCCACATAAAGGTAAAGTTTGTTGGATTTGTGTACACGTACTTCACATATTGAGTTCGTCATACGAAGCCGTCTAGGAGTTTCGTATGAACCTTAATTAGATTAATGTCGATATGTGAAGGCCTATAGGGTCACACTATATGCGATTGTCTTTTTAATCTAAGAGTATATTGAGAAAGTATTAAATATTCGGTTAGGAATCGAAATATTTAATTTATAATAATTATGGAATATATTTCTCTTTGATGGAAATTATTTAATTAACTCAAGATTGGATTTTGTACTTAATTAAATATGTTAATATAATAAAGGGGCTTGGATGAAAACCTAAAAAAAGTACTTGGGCCTAATTAGTCTTTTGTACTCCTTTTAGGCTTAGGTTTTTCCCTTTACCAACTATATAAACAACACAAACCCCATAATTAGGGAGTAAGTCAGTCAGACAAAACAGAGGATTCAAGACTTAGAGTCGTGAATTACTTTCTCTCTTCTAACAAAAGAATTCCTAGCATTCTTCGTTAGATAAATACACTGGAGTTGGAACTTGCAATTGGAGAGACAACTCGCGCGAATACCATTGTTGTGAATCCAGCATACAAAGACTTGTAAGTATTCTTGATTATGTTTTGACATTCATTAGATTATCATATAGCTATACTAGTTCATTGTTGGGTAAAATTTTAACTTCCGCTATGCAAACATTGTGTTCATGACCCAATAAAACCCTACAGTGGCATCAGAGTCGGGGCTGATTTAATGATTATGTGATAATATTTAATAACAATTAGATGGGTTAATTAATTTCAATAATTTGTTTAAACGGATTTTCGAAAAAAAAAATCAGAAATTGTTCACTCGTCGGAATTCGGATTTCCGACAATTCGCCGTCGCTCCGGCCACCGTCTCCATTTTTATCGAGCACACTGTTACGTGGTGGTGGTGGTTCGCAACGAGGTGGTTCGACCGGTGGTGGTGGTTCGCAACGAGGTGGGCCGAAAACGGATCCCCAAATTTGATTTGGGGATTGGATTAATTTTGAGAATTTGAAACATTACAGGAACCCGTTTGCAATTAAAATTAGGGTTCTGAAATTACAATTTGGTCCCTGGGACTTTTCTGAAAATTTTAAATGTTTCTAAATCTGCAGTTTGGTCCCTGGGGCGAATCTGTAAATAAATTTAAATTTATGAAATTGCAGAATAGCCCTCGAGGCAATTCTATAAATGCTGAAGAATTTGAAAAATGCAGAAAGGCCCCTGAAAATTAATTTAGTTTCAGAAATGTTAAGGGACTGTTTGGATAAGCAGAAAATTCTGGGAAAAAATTGAGGTTTAAATTTGGAATTTAAATATTTTCTAAATTGAAACAAATTAATTAACCCACGATTATTGTTATTTAGCATGTTATTTGATAATATGCTCTTATATTAATTGTTTCTCCTAATTGTTTAATTGATTGTCATTTAAATAATTAGTATAGAGTCCGTAAATTTATGTCTGGGGAGACAACGCCCAGTATTTGTCGGACCGCATTACATTATGTTTGGGTAGGCGGCGCCCAATATGTGTTTTATTTGATCAAGCATGTAAAACATGAATCTTGTTAAAACCCCGCTTAAAATGTTTCTCAAAATTTTAATAGAAGTCTCATTTGGAATGAACGCGTCGTCCATTATAATTGAATGAGTACAAGACCCTTTTTCGACCATAAGTATTTACACCTCAGTGTTTGCTCCGGTCTACGAAGATTTTGCACTCATTCATAGATGCATTTGTTTGCAATTGTGAGTGAGAAACTTTTTCGTCAGTGAGTATTTACACCCTAGTGTTTGCTCTGGTCTTCAAGGCTAAACTTATGCAAAATTGCAGTCGCGTAACGGGGTTGACTTACTTAGTTATATCTTGGCGCCCTAGTGTCAGAATAATCTAAGGACGCAGATCGACTAAACTCGATCAACCAAGAATTATGAATTGTTTGTAATTAGTTTTGAGACCTACCAGGTTGTGTTGTTGTGGTCATCAGCCCTAGTAGAGGCCACGATGGTATGAACTTGGATCTTGGCCCATTATGATCATATTTGATATGTGTCTGTATTCTTTCCTGGGTCGTAGAATATGTTAAAATAGTGGGAGCTAATTAAACTAAAGTCCATGTTAATTAGTTATTGAATGTGTTCAAGAAATTATATTTGACTTTAATTTCGTTCTATCTATTTCTTCAGATTATTTAAAATGTCAAATTTATCATTGATATGTTTGGTTGAAACAAACAAGTTGACTGGATCAAACTATCTGGATTGGTTGCGAAATTTGCATTTGGTTCTAAGGCATGAAAAGATTGAGTATGTGTTGGACACAATTGTTCCTAAGATTCCTGATGAGAAGTCTGTTGAGTATGCTACGTTTGACAAAGCTGTTTATCAGAAGCATCAGGATGATGCGACATCAGCACAATATGGTCTGCTGTCCTCTATGACTACAGAGTTACAAAGGCAGCATGAGAACATGGGTCCCTATGAGATGTTGGAACATTTGAAGAGTCTTTATGCTTCACAGTCTCAGACAATGGAGTATGAACTGCTGAGAGATCTCTTCAAGTCCAAGCTTAATGAATGGGTCCAGGTGTCTGATCATGTTTTGAAGATGATTGAATTGATTGAGAGGTTGGCTTCGATTGGAACGAAGCTGCTTGAAAATGTCTAAGTCAGCCTAATATTGAACTCGCTTCCTAGTTCATTTGAAAACTTCATTGTGATTTACAACATGAATGGAACTAAGGCGCAGCTTCCAGAACTTCATAACATGCTTAAGACTTATGAATCATCTACCTCAAAGGGCAAGGTTGTGCTCATGGTGAGCTCATCTGCTAGGTTCAAGACTAAGGGTAAGAACATACATAAGAAGAAGGGTAAGGCTGGTGCCAAACCCGCAGCTTTGAAACCAAAATGGGTTGTTCAAAAGAAGTCAAGGTTGCCTAAGGACGTATGCCTCAACTGTAAACAGAAAGGGCATTGGAAGAAAGATTGCACTGCTCCAGGGGCGATAAGGCACTAGGTGTTTCTGGCTTTGCTGGGAAAGGTATGTTTGTCATTGAGATAAATATGTCTATGAATAACTCTCACTGTTGGGTATTGGATACTGCTTGTGGATCACACATTTGTAATAATGTGCAGGGGCTAATTGATAGCAGGATCTAATTGATAGCAGGATGGTTAGACCAGGGTAAGTTGACCTACGCGTGGGAAATGGAGCACGAGTTGATGCTGAGCGTGTAGGAACTTATAGATTAGATCTACCCTCGGGTTATAGACTAGAATTAAATAATTGTTATTTTGTTCCCTCGATTACGAGAAATATTATTTTTATTCCTATGTTAGACATTGAAGGGTTTTCCTCATATATTGCTAATAGTAATTATATACTATCGCATAATTGTATTGTTTATGGGAATGCTCCACTTGTGAATGGTTTATATACACTTAATTGTAATCGTGATATTCTCAATATACAAAACAAGCGAGCTAAGATAAGTAATATGAGAAATCCCACTTACTTATTGCATTGTAGGTTTGGTCATATTAATGAAACAAGGATAGCAAGATTAAGAAAGTTAGACTATCTAGCACCATTTGACTTTGAGTCTTATGGTAACTGTGAATCTTGTTTGAGAGGGAAAACGACAAATAAGCCACTTTCTAGGAAAGGTGTACGAGCCAAAGAGGTACTTGAGTTAGTCCATACTGATGTATGTGGGCCATTTTCTACTCAAGCTAAGGGAGGTTTTCCTTACTTTATTACTTTTACAGACGATTTCACTAGATTTGGACATGTGTATCTTATGAAGCACTAGTCTGAAGCCTTTGAGAAATTCAAGGAGTATAAGTTAGAAGTGGAGAAACAACTTGAAAGGAGTATCAAGACTCTTCGATCGGATCGAGGATGAGAATACTTGAGTAAATAATTTCTAGATTATTTGAAACTTCATTGAGTCCAATCACAATGGACGCCTCCTGGAACACCACAAATGAATGGTGTTGCTGAAAGGAGAAATCAAACCTTATTGGATATGGTTAGATCCATGATGAGTTTCTCAACTCTTCCAACATACCTTTGGGGTTATGCTTTACATAACTCAATCTATATTCTGAATAGAGTTCCTTCAAAGTCAGTAGAGAAAACACCATATGAGATATGGTATTGCAAGAAGCCTGCTCTTATGCATATGTGAGCCTGGGGTTGTCCTGCATATGTAAAGAAAGTGCTTACTGACAAGTTGAAATCTAAAAGTGAGAAATGTTATTTTGTGGGATATCCAAAAGAAACAAGATGATACCATTTCTATCTTCCTGAAGAACATAAGATTATTGCTTCCATGAATGCAACTTTCCTTGAGGAAGATTATATCTACAAGGAACAGAGTTACAATAAGATAGAAGTGGAAGAAGTTCAAGATCCACAAAACAACATGGAGGTTGAATCCTTGTCAAATGACCTAGACAAGAATTCAGTAGGAGTATTTGGTGAAGATTTGTTACTTAGAGGACAATCTTCAGCCAGTGGGAGTGATGTAAGAAATAATGCAGTTATGCAAGATTCTTATACACAACCAATGGAAGATGATACAATTGTTGTACATTCTTTCCTTCAGGAAACACATGAAGATGATATTTCTGAAAGCTCTCATAGTGGTGGAAGGTCCAACACACAAGAACCTTCTCATGATCAGAATATAAGAACCATATAAACGCAGAATAATCAACTCTGTAGGTCCACTAGGACTCACCGTCAGCCTGAAAGACTTAACCTCCTTATGGAGAATCAAAATGACATAGAAATTCCTGACAATGATGAACCTACAACCTACACCGAGGCTATGTTACATTGACTCAAAGAGATGGCAGAAAGCCATGAAATCTGAAATGGACTCAATGTACAATAATCAAGTTTGGAACTTGGTTAATTTGTCAACTGGATTAGACCCATAGGATGCAAATAGGTCTTCAAGAAGAAGATTGACGCAAATGGCAATGTACAAACCTACAAGGCTAGGTTGTTGCTTCCAATAGATGCATACTATGACTATGAAATTTGGCAGATGGATGTTAAAACCATTTTTCTCAATGGTAAGCTAATTGAGGAAATGTACATGATACAACCTGAAGATTTTACATCCAAGTCAAAACCCAGAGCAGTATGCAACCATTTATGAACTTAAGCAAGCCTCGAGGAGTTGTAATATTTATTTTTACAAAGCTATCAAATTGTTTGACTTTGTTAGAAGTAAAGAGGATCCATGCGTTTATAGTAAACGCAAGAAAGGGAATATTATTTTCATTATCATATATGTAGATGACATATTAATACTGGGAAACAATGTGTCTCTCATGCAATCCGTGAAGGAATGGTTGTCCAGCACCTTCATGATGATGGACTTGGGTGAAGCTTGTTATATTCTTGGAATTAAGATCTACTGAGATAAACCCAATAGATTGTTATGGCTTTCATAGTCCACATACATAAACAAAGTGCTAAGACGTTTCTCTATGGAAAACTCCAAGAAATGAGGTCTTTCTATGAATCATGACATCAAGTTATCTAAGAATGATAGTCCTTTTACCGTTGCAGAACTTGAACGCATGAAGAAGATCCCATATGCTTCAGTTATAGGATCAATCATGTATGTCATGACTTACACTAGGCCAGATATGGCTTATGCACTTAGCATGACCTGCAAATTCTAGAAGAATTCTGGGGAAGAACACTAGAAAGCAGTCAAGAATATTCTTAAGTATCTTAGACGAACTAAAGAGTATTTCTTAGTCTATGGTGGGCAAGAGAAGCTAGTGGCTACTGGGTACACTGATGCTAGCTTCCAAACACAGCTTGATGACTACAAGTCACAATCTGGATATATCTTCTTTTTTAGCAGTGGAGCAGTAAGTTGGAAAAGTTCCAAGCAAGAAACCACTACTGATTCGACAACTGAAGTCGAATACATTGCTGCATCGAAAGCTGGTAAAGAGACTATCGCGATATCTGAGTTCTTAAAAGAACTAGGGGTTGTTCCAAGTGTCAGTCATGCAATAACCATATATTGTGACAATACTGGTGCGATTGCACAAGCAAAGAAACCAAGATCAACCAACAGAAATAAGTATGTACCAAGGAAGTACCACATACTCAGGGAGATGGTGGAATCCAAAGAAATAGATATAGATTATGTTCCCACAGATGATAATCTAAATGAACCCATTTACCAAACCATTAAGCTTAGCTAAACATAATGGTCATTTTGAAAATATGGGTATTAGATACATTGGAGATTGGCTCTAGGCCAAGTGGGAGATTGAAAGTATATGTGTCCTAGAGACAATCCTAATTATGGACAAATGTACTTGAACACATTCATATTATTAATGATTAATATTTATGACATTTGCAGTTATTGAATTATTGTTTGAATATTTGCAATTATTCATATATGTGCTCCCTCGAGTTGGAGATGTCATTGATAGAGTGGGATATTAATGATAAAGTGTAACTCTCAAAATTGTCTCGACTAATGATCATCGAGAATGGGATATCGATGATATTATAAGTCGACATGTGGTCTGAATCACATTCTTAGAGAAGTAGTGAGTCTCACGACTACGGGTAATTGTTATTCGTGATGGACACATAGATACTTTGGAGAGTATTGATACACCCTGCCGATAAACTATTTGTTATACATGTTTATAGTGTTATCGGCATGTGGGATATAAAAGTCCTTCAACTTGATGTCAATACGTGACTTGTTTGCAGAATTATGTACTTTGACCAAGTTCAAAGCTTGCACTCCTTATAGGGTAGATAGGCTTGAGTTGGGTGCATTACGATGTAAATAAAGGCAGTAGTTGAGCCAATACTAGGATTCATTCTTCGATTGTAAATTCGAGAGAACACTCAACTTCTCTATATTAGGTCGAATAAAGTCATTGGTCAATGCAAGAGACATATTTTGAATATGGTCTAGTTGTCGACTAATAAATATGAGATAAAGTGATTAAGCCATTTAGATATACACTTGGAAAATCCTAAGCTTAATCGAGTGTGTCGTGAATGAAAGGATTTTATTATTCCACATAAAGGTAAAGTTTGTTGGATTCGTGTACACTACTTCACATGTTGAGTTCGTCATACGAAGCCGTCTAGGAGTTTCGTATGAACCTTAATTAGATTAATGTCGATATGTGAAGGCCTATAGGGTCACACTATATGCGATTGTCTTTTTAATCTAAGTGTATATTGAGAAAGTATTAAATATTCGGTTAGGAATCGAAATATTTAATTTATAATAATTATGGAATATATTTCTCTTTGATGGAAATTATTTAATTAACTCAAGATTGGATTTTGTACTTAATTAAATATGTTAATATAATAAAGGGGCTTGGATGAAAACCTAAAAAAAGTACTTGGGCCTAATTAGTCTTTTGTACTCCTTTTAGGCTTAGGTTTTTCCCTTTACCAACTATATAAACAACACAAACCCCATAATTAGGGAGTAAGTCAGTCAGACAAAACAGAGGATTCAAGACTTAGAGTCGTGAATTACTTTCTCTCTTCTAACAAAAGAATTCCTAGCATTCTTCGTTAGATAAATACACTGGAGTTGGAACTTGCAATTGGAGAGACAACTCGCGTGGATACCATAGTTGTGAATCCAGCATACAAAGACTTATAAGTATTCCTGATTATGTTTTGACATTCATCAGATTATCATATAGCTATACCAGTTCATTGTTGGGTAAAATTTTAACTTCCGCTGTGCGAACATTGTGTTCATGACCCAACAAAACCCTACACATCAACTATTGAAAATTGGAGAGAAAGTGCTCCAACACAATCAAGAAAAATAAATAATAGGAGTTGGAGAAAAGTGCTTCAACAAAATTTGATGTTGGTGACAAGTGCATCAACGGGGTTGAAGACAAGTGCCTCAACAAATTTTTGGTGTTGGTAATGAGTGCATCAACAGGGTGACGACAGGTGCTTCGACAAAACTTGGTATTGGTGACATGTGCGTCAACGGGATTCAAGACAAGTGCTTCAACAAAATTTGGTGTTTGTGATAAGTGCATCAACGTGGTTGAAGACAACTGCTTCGATAAAATTGGTGGATAGTGACAAGTGCATCAAAAGTTGGATATATAACTTTGAATTATGGGAGAATGTTGGAAATAATAATTCAAAATTGTAGAAAATAAAAAATTGTTAGTATTTGGTATTTTAATTCATGTCTAGTTATGATTTATAATCAAATTAATACAAGAATAAGTTTTTTCTGTTTTGAGTTAAAATAGGTTTCATACTATTATAAATATGAATGTTCTTAGCTATTTTCATAATAAGAGATTTGTGGAGATTGTAGAGAGCACTCAAAAATTCATAGAGTTTATGAATAAAAATATTATCCTTCATATTCAAACCATTTTGGCCACAGTTAAGATGGTAAATTTTACTAACATTCTAGCACCCGAAAATAGAAGCATTCTCTGGTTAATGAGTGTCAAGAATATCTGGAGATTAGATTTTCTTTCTGTGGTTAAGTGAAGGTGGAAATGGTGGTGGTCATGACAGAACTGATGGTGGAAGGAGTGGAGGTGCTAGTTGTCACGACCCCAACCAGAGAGTTATGATGGGCACCCGGACCCTACCTGTCGGGTACCTCTAATCATATATTTAGCATATAACCGTAATTTCTCATGGTCCACGAGATACCCTGCTGATATATGAAAATAGTAAACTGGAACAAAAGTTATGTAAATTTCGGTAACCAGAAAGACCTAACCTATATGCATATACATACCAAGGCCATGCATGACCACTATATACAGGACAACTGTTTACAAGCCTCTAAGGAGTACGTGACATCATGAGGTCGGGACAGGGCCCCGCTATACCCCTATGCATATCCAAAATATCGTACCACGACTAGACTTCAACTCTGGAACAAATAGAGTGCTCCAATATCAGCTGAACCAGCAACCTACTAGTGCGGACCGTCACCCTGTCTACCTGAGCCTGCGGGCATGAAATGCAGCGTCCCCCAACAAAAGGGACGTCAGTACGAATAATGTACCGAGTATGTTAGACATGAAAAATAGCCTAATAGAGACCTGGAAGTAACATGAGACAAGAAACAACCAACCAATACAAAATGCCTCTAAGGGACATAAAATGCCTATGTACCATGTCTGTGCAGAATGCCTCTGAGGGCCATAATATGCCTAAATGTCATGCACAATGTGGTCATGCACATATGCGTATATAACACCATCAAGCCTCTGTGGGCATCCCATCATATCATATCGGCCTCTGTGGGCATAATCATTATCATGTATATATGTACCAGCTGCAGGTGGTGTGCGTATATAACGTCTTCCCTTTCCCTATATCCCATACATATATATAATGCATACATATAGTAGAGTATATAACTCCTTTGAGGTTGCATGAATGATATGATAATAAGACACTATAAGTTCGTCGGAGTGATGTAATATCGCTTTACCTCTGATTAACATTATGAATACTAACATCTTTTCCATATACCTCAATAAGGATTTAGGAATATATTTAGACACGCTTTGAACATAGGAATGAATAACATGAACATCCTTAACTACTAAGAGTAGAATCATTTATGGGACAATATTATGTTTACGTTTTGTTACACGGAACATGTCAAAAGAAAAAATGATTTGCCTTAACATACCTCGATTCAGACTTCGAATGACTACAACAAGTCAATCATTTCAATAATGTCTAACCTTGATTGCTTTCGTAACTTTACTTTACTACAAAGTACTCTCCGGATTGATTTATCATTGGCTGGTGTATTCAATTGCTGAGAATATTTATTCTCTGCTCCTCAACATACTGATACACAATTTCCACTTATATATCTCATTTGATGCTGCCTATTTTATCATTCTTAAAAAAAGAATCCAACCAAATTATTCCATTTCTGTAGCTTATATACAACATCCAAATATATATATAAACACAAACTTCTAGACTTTTGCCAAGTTAGCTTGAGAATTTGCATTTCAAATAGTAAATAGCAAAAATCGCGTACGGAAAATTATGAGAACATTTTCCATTTATAGCTCAGACATTACGAGCAACATCAAGATGGTCTCATCCGTTTTTGTTGACACATTAGTAATGTACTTGTACATAATACATGTTAAGGGGTAATACTTGACACGTTTTGTCCTTACACGTATCCACTTAATGACACCTTTTAGCCTTCCTAATGTTGTGTGGCAGCCAACCATCACCCTTATCCAATTAATTTCGTACTCTCTCGCATTATTAATTCTTGATCCCAATTCACTTAAATCGTGATGACTTATAAAATCTTCATATATTCAATGTCATAATCGTGCGATATAACACTAGTCCATAACCTCTTTGGAGACATATAACTATTTTTGCTAATCTCCGTCGTCACACTTATTAAGTTCTAAATTATTTCAGGACCGCATCCTTTATATACTAAACTTCTTTATTTACATACCTAATTATAACAAAATTTCTCCAGGACCCAGGTCTACTTGTCTACGTCTAGTTGTTTAAACCATCGCCCGAAAGTACGGGATGTTACACTAGTGATGGAAGAAGAAGTGGAGGGAAGGGGGTAAATGGTTTGAGGCTGGTGAGGTGGCATGTCATGTGTGTCCACGTCACTAAAATGTTAGTGCCACATGAGATTGAACATCTACGTTGAACAAACTTAACGGAGAAGAGATATATTTAATCCACTTTGTTAAAGATAAATATATTTTTAAATTGTAAATATAACGGACAGCAAATTTAATCATTTTCTAATACGGTAAATTTAACCCATTTCCCTTGTGAGAATATGGTCATAGATGTGTTACGGTGCATGACGTTAGATTTTGTCAGAATTGTTGGTAAGGGCTCTTTACCCTTTAAGAAAATTAAGGAGGATAATTAGGCGTTTAGCCAAATATTTTTCATTTTATTTAAAAAATTTGAAGTTGGCATTGTGTTTCGTTATGATTTTTATTTGAACAAAATTTGACAACTAGGGTCGGATCTAGGGTAGATTTTTTGTGTTTATGTATATATATTAACTTTTGAATATTCTAAACAAATATAAAATGTTAGCTCAAGTGGTTTAGGGTGTTCAGCATCCTAGGTTCGATGCTTAAAAGATAATATTATTTTTTATATTTAGATTTTATTATTTTTTTTAAATACCCTGAGTGAAAATTCTAGATATTTGACAACTCGAAAAATATACACAATCTTTTCTTAAGCCTGAACTCCACATCAAAAGCTAGTAGGAGGTACAATATATTTTTACTAATTCTTTTTCAAGATTTGTGTTTTTTGAATTCTTGGATTGGCTTTTGAAAGAATCGCTATATGGTTAGGTGAGATGAATTATTTGACTAAAAAATAGCTTCCACCAACAAAAGTTTTTTTTTTTAGTACTATTTATTTTGTTGAAGGGTGTCAAACGTCAAAGTTAACAACCTAATTTGGTTGTTGGATTCTTGAATTCCATCCCATTACCTAATAATTCCCCTTCTTTTTTTTCTTTTTGACAGCATAGAACATGTTACTTTTCGACATCCTTAAACCTTAATACAAAAAGGAAAGGGAAATAAAGAGGGAGAAAAAATAGATGCACAAATATTCAATTGGATTTAGTTTGACAATGATTTAGAAGTATTCACTAAAGATCATCGTCCACAAATTTCTTATATTAAAAGAAAATATAGAAGTAGAAAACTAAAAAAAAATAAAAGGACATAAACAAGATATTCCTAATCATTCATCAAATGTCTCCTTCATTCTTGGTCATAAAAACTTTTCAAAAAATTTCTTTCATCTAATCACTCTCGCTAAGTGGCTTCCATCAAGCACTTCTCAAGTTTCAAAAGAAGAAATTTATTAACTTTGGTAAAATAAAGGCTTTTTTGTTAAATAAAAATTTGGACGGTTAACATTTTATGTCAACTGACAATAACAAAGAACCAAAATAAAACAAATAAAGAATTGCTCCTTCTCCTACATCGCACAATCACAAGCAAATTGACCATACAAGAATAATTAAAGATCAAAAAGAAATTAAATAGTCAATTTTATATTACTGTTAAAAAAATTCTTTGTTTATAAATCAATTTCTTTTGAGCTTATGTTCCCTCTTATATATATTCCTTTTGTATGAAATACTAAATATATAAAAGACAATAGATATAGAGAAAGAATTCGGAGATAGCGATTTTATTTCTTTTGAGATTGATGTACAAAACAAATTAATTTAGCTCTCCATATATTTAAGAAGAAAGGTAATTGCTGTAAGACTAGGGGTGGGCATGATATGGTATTGAAAATTTCGGTACGGTAATTTTGGTTTTCGGTTTTTAAAATATTATATCATTATCATACCAAATTAATTTAGTATTTTTAAGTTTGAATTCGTATTTTGCGGTAGAGTAAATTGGTACCATAATTTGTTCGACTTCGATTTACATATACTCATATAATATATAATTACGACTTCGGCTTTTCAAGAAACGTCTCAATTATATCGTACTGACACTTTACACATGTATATTTCGATTCATCCTATTTTTCAGAAAGACAGAAACAAATCCACTATCCGTTTTACGTCAAGCAATATGTGGAGTAACTCTTGATATAATAAATTTCCTTCGTAAATCAATTACACAAAAATGTTATTTCAATCAAGACAGATTAGTCAAAATTTTAATGTGCAGACAATTAATATTATACTCATACCTATTTATATATTTGTTAGTATTATGATACTAATATATATGAATTATATACGTAACTATATACTTCGGTATGATATTCGATATTTCGATATTTTTTTATCAATACTGAATACCAAACTTTTTAAAAATGCATACCAACTACCCTATCAAATACCATAATATCAAAATCGTGGTGTAAAATTTTTTAATTTCGATATGGTAATCGATATATATCGTATCATGCCCACCCTTACGTAAGACCATTTGAGAAGCTGCCATAAGGCTTCTTTAAACAACTTGCAAATTGTCAGCATGAGCTATTTACTTGATTGCAAGTCTTTTGTAGAAGCTGTTGCAATATTTTCAAAAGTTGTTTGTAAGCTATCTGCATGAATTACTCACAAGCTATGTACAGTATAATCTCGATAAATGAATACCCTCAGGACCAGAAAAAAATATTTATTTAGCGAGGTTATTTATTTATCGATAAATGAATATTTATTCATTTAGATAGTATTATTACATTTTTTTAATTTTTTCTTATGATTAGTCTTTTTACATTTAATGTACAATGTACCTAGAGGGTAATGGTCAAAATTCTTATGAAAAATTTAATTACATTCATTTTCTTTAAACTCTTAGATTAGGAATACATGCACTATTCGTGTGGACTAAGTACAGTGTACTAACATTCATGTACTAATAAGATTGTATGTATAGAATACTTAGAGTCTAAGAAAATATACTTAACCTACACTATTGAACTACAATTAGAAGAAGATATCCAAGGATTAACTGATGTCATTTCTAATTTACACTATAGAAATGTGATGGACGTCGAACATCTTTTGAACTATCCTAACGAGAATGATGCAGTTATAGAATTGCCTACAGACGAAGAAATTATTGAGTCAGAACTAAATAATGAGAATGATCATGAACCAAATGATAGTAGCGTCATACCAAATGTGTCATCAAAAGAGGCCTTTCAAGCAGTAGTCACCATACAAAATTACTTCCTACAACACGAGAAAAATATTCCAGAAGTTGTGCATGCATTACAAAAAATTAAGGATAGGATGCATTTTGGTGGAAGGAAAAAACAAATAACTTTAGATGTATTTTTTTTTAGAAGAAATGACTTCTTATATGAATATTGTTGATTGAATGAAATATTTTTGTTTATTATAAATACATATTTTTTATGAAATTTAGTGATTATTCATTTATATTTACATAGGGCCTTTAAGGACTCAAATTTTTTTATTCGTTAATGCATTTAGCGAGGTTATTCATTTAGCTCCTTTGCCCAAGTCGGGACAGGAGAAAATTATTCATTTATCGAGGTTATACTATATTTAAAAAATATATATAATAACAATATTAGATACACCTACTTGTTTGATTGCAACCTTCCTCAATAGACATTTTCAATTTAGTGTATTTATAACATCCTTTTCTATTTTGCGTCAAATTTGTAATTTATTTTTATAAGATGTTTTTTTCTTTTAATTTTTAAATATAAAAATGTACATGTTCAAAAATATATTTATTAATAAAAAGAGTTATGATGAAGTAGTAAGTATTTAGAGAGATATTGAATCACTTTTATTAAAGAACATTTTATTTTAATATTAGATTTTCAGACGCATATTCAAATTTAATTGAATCTCCATGCAAGTATCGGAAAATAATAAAAGGAAAAGGACACATATTCACATAGGTATCTCTTAGAGCCACAAGGAGCCAATCCTTAAATAAATCCTCAAAAGTCATTTTAAATCTTCATTTTCTCCAATATATATCAACAACTTCACACAATTCTCTCTCTCTCAAAAAAAAAAAAAATTACAGTAAAGCAATGGCTTCTTCTTCTCTCACTCTCTCTCAAGCTATCCCTTCTCGTTCACTCCCTCTCCATGGCTCTTCCAATAGTTCCCAAATTACCCCTCCTTCCCAAATTACCTTTTCCGGCCTTAAATCCACCACCACCTCCGCCCTCCGCCGCCGTGTTCTTCCCTCCTCTATCGCCGGCGCCGCCGTAAAGTCACCGGAGATTAGGGCATCGGCAGCTACAGAAACCCTTTTGAAAACTGATACTTCCCTTGTTGATAAATCTGTAAATACTATTCGTTTTTTGGCTATTGATGCTGTTGAAAAGGCGAATTCGGGTCACCCGGGTTTACCCATGGGTTGTGCTCCAATGGGTCATATATTATACGATGAGATCATGAGGTATAACCCGAAAAACCCTTATTGGTTTAATCGTGATCGCTTTGTTTTGTCCGCCGGTCATGGATGTATGCTTCAGTATGCTTTGCTTCACCTCTCTGGCTATGATGCTGTCAAGGTAAAAACCCTAAGAATTCAATTGGTGTATGCATGAATGGATCTATGTATTCTGCTTTTTATTTTTACTGTTGGGAATTGGATCTAAAAGCTTCTCAACAGTGAAAATATGTTTCACTAAAAGGGGAATGGCTTGTGCACTTATGGGTGCAAGTCATTTTTCCATTGTCAACTATTTTAGCTCCTACTCCCTCACTCCCGTGCATAATAAGTATGGTGTTTTTAGCTTAGGCACACTAAGAAAACTACTCAATCCTAGAAAAATAAGAAGTATTTTACTAACTTACCCTGATCAAATGTCTTGAAAAAAAAGCACTCCCTCCGTCTCAATTTATGTGATGTAGCTGGGCATGAAGTTTAAGAAATAAAGGAATACTTTTGAATTTTGCGGTCTAAAATAAGCCAAAGATATTTGTGTGGTTATAAATCATCTCGTTAAGCGTAAAATATAAAGTTTAAAGTTAAATTGTTGGACCGACTAAAAAGCAAATGTGTGCCATATAAATTGGGACAGAGGGAGTAGCTCTTTGATGGTTTCTTGGTTACGTTAAACTCCATTTATTTAAATAAGGGTAAAATTGGAACAGAAAAATCAATGCCTTCTTGATTTTGTGAAACACCACTTATTTTAAACAGGTAAAAAACCCACTTATTAAGAACTAGAGGGAGTACTCCATATCACTTGCTACAACCTATACTTACACACTGTTATCAGTCTTTGATACTCAAAAAATTTCATTGAAGCAATATCTAATTTACCATAAATATTTTTTTGGAAGATATTATTCACTCAGAAAACCAACATACACTAGAAAATAAGTGAGAAAACCACGGATTCTCAAGGGAAGCATATTTTATGGAAAATATTTTTTCTTCATACCAAAGATACATTTTTCTGGTTTCCCATACCATTTTGGTATAGCGATTTCATGTGCGTTTGGTGTGGAGGAAAATGTGTTTATGAAAATATATTTTTCTTGGGGAATCATTTTCAGGTGTATGGTTTGAATAAAAGTTGAATCCTGTAAGGTGTAGGATAAAGATATTTGGATAGTGTTTGACTCACAAAATCTGAGTTTGAGAGAAGTGGTATGGAAAAGGAGTTGGGATGTTTGTCAAGGTAACTTAATTCTCTTTTTTTGGTGCAAAATATTTTCCTCGGAAAAACATCACGATTTTAGGTAAATGAACTCCGGAAAATATTTTCCTCATGAAATTTGTTTTCCTCCATACCGAACACTCGAAGTTGAAACATGATTTTTCGGTACACTTTGGACAGTTACTGATGATCTTATCTTTGTCTTTTAGCTTAATGAACTTATGTTTTTTGAAATGTGTTTGTAGTTACTAGAATTTAATTAGATTACATTTGGAGTTAATTTCGCCGTTATGCTTTTTAAACTGTGCTGATTATGTTTACCATTATGTTTTGACTAGGAAGAGGACTTGAAGAGCTTCCGTCAGTGGGGAAGCAAAACCCCTGGACACCCTGAAAACTTTGAGACACCTGGTGTTGAAGTCACCACTGGTTAGTACACTTATTATATGTCCGTGTACATTAATTAGCATTTGTACGTCTGGTGGTGGATTATGTATATTTTCGTATAACTGATTATGATCTTTATTTTCTTGCGGTTAGGGCCTCTTGGACAAGGGATTGCCAATGCTGTTGGCTTGGCCCTTGCAGAGAAGCACTTGGCTGCTCGCTTCAATAAGCCTGATGCTGAAATTGTAGACCACTACACGTGAGTCTTTTTTTTCTCCCTTTTGAATGCCATAAACAATTGTATGATTTAACTCAACCCTGTTCTGTTTGACTAATGGCATGGGTGGTCATGCAGATATTGTATTCTTGGTGATGGTTGCAATATGGAGGGTATTTCACAAGAAGCTGCTTCTCTTGCTGGACATTGGGGGCTCGGTAAGCTGATTGCTTTCTATGATGATAATCACATCTCAATCGACGGTGACACGGAAATCGCTTTCACTGAGGATGTTGGTGCCCGTTTTGAGGCTCTTGGGTGGCATGTAATCTGGGTGAAGAACGGAAACACTGGTTATGATGAGATTCGTGCTGCCATTAAGGAAGCAAAAGCAGTCACAGACAAACCCACTATGATCAAGGTACTTTACCCACTAGTATTATGGTTGAGTTATTGTATAGACTTTGCTGCATCGTTTTGCCTTTGTTTCTTATTGATAACTTTATTATTCATTTTTGTAGTTTTTGCATATATCCCATTTCCTTTATTATTTGTTTTTCTCAGTGAGGATGCATTATGAGTTCATTATTTGTAATGTTACTATATGGGGTTCCTTCATAGATTCAGTTCCTATCATTTATCATTAGGTTTACTGAACTTTCCTCCTTTCAGGTGACTACAACCATCGGTTTTGGCTCGCCCAACAAGGCAAACAGTTACAGTGTACATGGAAGTGCACTGGGAGCTAAGGAAGTAGAGGCCACCAGACAGAACTTGGGATGGCCTTATGAGCCTTTCCATGTGCCTGAAGATGTCAAGAGGTACTATTCCATTCTCGTTTTCCAGATTCATTTTAACATTACTGGTTACTTACTAGCTATTGCTACTTCTTGCAGCCACTGGAGCCGTCATGTTCCTGAGGGTGCTGCTCTTGAAGCTGGATGGAATACCAAGTTTGCTGAATATGAGAAGAAGTACCCCGAGGAATCTGCAGAACTCAAATCCATCATCACTGGTGAACTACCTTCTGGCTGGGAGAAAGCTCTTCCTGTAAGTAGTCATTTTCATCCTTCTCTTGACTTCAAATCTTTATATAGAGTTCTTAGCTTTGGGGTGGGGTTTTGAATTTTTGCCTCCTAATATAGACAAGAGAGTTTATTCCAAGGAGCTGGCTTCATTATCTACATGGCATTTTATTTTGCCTTGTTTAAGGCCTCTCCGAAATTATCAAATGGTGGTGTTTAAAGCCCTAATTTGTCATAGAAAATGATTCGAGAAATTGGGGTTACGCACACCTCCAAATTTTTTAAACAACTTGTTCACCTGGCTCCTTCTTCCTCACCAAATATATATATATATATATACACGAGAGTTTATTACATTTGTACTCCTGTTCTTTTATCTTCCCTGATCTGAGGGACCAACATTTTATAAGTCAAATCAACTATTTTGCGTCACAGTTTGTCAGTCATGCTTTTCTATCTAATCATTCTTGCTAAAAATGATACTCGTCTAGTTCTGGAACATGTATAATAAATCTATACTAATTCAGTGATTTGGTTGCTTCCTCAATCTCAGACCTACACACCTGAAAGTCCAGCAGATGCTACCAGAAACCTGTCCCAAACAAACCTGAATGCTCTTGCCAAGGTTCTTCCTGGTTTCCTTGGTGGTAGTGCTGATCTTGCCTCATCAAACATGACCCTCATGAAAATGTTTGGTGACTTCCAAAAGAACACCCCAGAGGAGCGTAATATAAGGTTTGGTGTTCGAGAACATTGTATGGGAGCTATCTGTAATGGAATTGCTCTCCACAGCCCCGGCTTAATCCCTTACTGTGCTACTTTCTTTGTGTTTACCGACTACATGAGAGCAGCCATTAGAATTTCAGCTTTGTCTGAATCCCGCGTTATCTATGTTATGACCCACGATTCAATTGGTCTTGGAGAAGACGGACCTACACATCAGCCCATTGAGCACTTGGCAAGTTTCCGTGCAATGCCCAATGTTCTCATGCTCCGTCCAGCAGACGGTAACGAGACAGCTGGCGCTTACAGGATAGCTATCCTCAAGAGCAAGACACCATCAATCCTTGCTCTTTCTCGACAAAAGCTGCCTCAACTTGAAGGAACTTCTATTGAAGGAACAGCAAAGGGTGGTTACATTGTATCAGACAACTCTTCAGGCAACAAGCCTGATGTCATTTTGATCGGAACTGGCTCAGAGTTGGAAATTGCTGTCAAGGCTGCTGATGAACTCAGAAAGGAAGGAAAGGCGGTTAGAGTTGTCTCCTTTGTTTCTTGGGAGCTTTTCGATTTGCAATCAGCTGAGTACAAGGAAAGTGTCCTTCCAGCAGCTGTTACAGCTAGAGTTAGCATTGAAGCTGGATCAACATTTGGGTGGGAGAAAATCGTTGGATCCAAGGGGAAGGCCATTGGAATTGACAGATTTGGTGCCAGTGCCCCTGCTGGGAAAATATACAAGGAGTTCGGAATTACAGCAGAGGCTGTTATAGCTGCAGCTAAACAAGTTTCTTAGGCATATTACTTTACCCTTGGTTGCTGGTGTCTACCAAAGTTGTTTTCGTTTTGGTTCTGAGGTCGGAGATAATGGTGGAACCAATACAACCAAGTGGAGTCGGCAGTTAATCGTTGCCTGAATATTTTCAATAAAGACAATTTCTTCACCTGCCCTTTGTTTTCTTCAGTTTGAGCAGCGGGGTGACCAGAATGAACTTAAGATGAGAAAGAAATAGGAATTTATGAATGCTCCTGACCCATGTATACTCAACATATCTTTGAGTGTTGTAATTTTATTTGGTCTGAGTGATAACGAGATCCCATTTTCAATTGGTATTTCATGTCTCTGTCTTTACTATAATTGTCAATTTGTGATATCTGTTCCAAAGCAAGTAATTGGACTTCATAATCTTTTGGCAAGATTGATGACGTAGTATGCATGGTAATTAAGAAAGTACGTATGTTCAACCACTAAACTAGATTGTTTCTGCACATTTTCCTGCTAAATTTTAAATGGTTTTGAGGAGAAGTAATCCTTAGTGATATTTTAACTGGTCATATATATAGATATATGGACGGGTGTTCAGGGTCCGGTTTGACTCAATTTTTGGCTAAAACCAAATCAAATCACACCAATTAAGGCGGGTTTCTTAATATCCAAATCAAATTATTATAGTATAAACTCTATTGGTTTTGGTTTTGTCGGTTTGGTTCAGTTTTCGCGGTTTTTTATAATGCAAAGAAAATTGATATAAGGTACAAAAAATGAAAATGTGATACAATAATAGTAGCAAACACATACTAAAAAAAAAGAGACTAGAAAAGCAGTTCATTCAAGCAAAACTACAAAGAAGCCTAAATAATTAAACAAAATAAAAAAAGCCTCCTAGATTCGATTGAAACTTCAAAATTGCAAGTTGATTGTAACAGAGTAATTGAGGAGAATGAGTGAGTAAGAGAGGAGAATAAAAGTCTCAAGAGTTTGGGAGAAAAAAGAAGAAGAGGGAACTGAAAACTAAACGAGGGAAAAGTAGAACTTTTACGTTCATCATTTTTTTTTAAAAATTTATCTTAATCTTCAACGGGGTAGGGAAAATAAATGGGCCAGATTTTTCTTTCTAATTATTTGAATTTGTATTGGACTTGAAATGACCTAAAAATATGAAGATAGATAAAATTTAATTTTTATTTATAATATATTAAATATGTATATTATCGGTTTGGTATCAAACCAAATGTTATCGGTTTCTAAAATTTAAATGATTATCTGGAATTGGATGAATTTTATTTCTCTTTCATTAGCTTTTGGATCTAAGCCATGGAACAAAATTTGGAAAATCTAATCTTTAAAGCAAACATGAGTCTTTCTAAGCGACAGAATGTGGCCGGCTCCCATAAGGAGTGTTGGGATTAATGAGATTTTCTCGTCCTTAATGAAAGGTTTTCCGTTCAAATTTTAGTAGGATAGATGAGATTAAGCTTTAGGAATTGAAAAATTCCTCATAGGTTCCCTTTTAGTAGGTATTACGTCACACACGGAAATAGGACCTCCTTTGACCACAACAACAATAACATATCCCGTGTATTTACACACGGTGGGGTCTGGGGATAGAGTGTACGCTGCCTTCACCCCACCTTGAGAGGTAGAGAGACAGTTTTCGAAAGATCTTCGACTCTGAGAAGACATAATAAAAAGGTCAGATAAGGTTTGAAGAAAAGTAAAGTAAAGAGATCATGTCACAACAGATAACAGATAATATCAGGAATCAAAGGATAAGAAACTACACGAGTAATATGAAGTGTGTCATGCACAACTACCTACTAGTCTTTTACTCTGATCTGTGTTATCCATATTGTCACGACCCAAACCGAAGGGTTACTTGCCGAGCACCACTAATCATATAATTAAGCATGGTCGCGAGGGCTATCACGAGGTAACTTGCTGACACATAGAAATAATAAATTGAAAAGGAGCTACGTAAAATCATACAAACAGAAGAACCCAACCTATGTACATATACATACTAAGGCCGACAAGGCCATACACGACTACTATACACATGACAACTTTCTACAAGCCTCTAACGAGTACGTGACACCGTAAGGTCGGGATAGGGCCCCGCCATACCCATATGCATATCCAAAAACATCGTACCAGGATTAGACCGCAACTCCGAAACAAGTGGAGTGCTCCAATATCTGCTGAACCAGCAACCTACTAGTGCGGACCGTCATCCTGTCTACCTGAGTCTGCGGGCATGAAACACAGCGTCCCCCGATAAAAGGAACGTCAGTACGACTGATGTACCGAGTATGTCAGGCATGAAGAATAGCATAATAGAGACCTGAAAGTAACATGAGATAAGAAACAACCAACCTGTAGAGAATGTCTCTGAGGGCCATAATATGCCTAAGTGTCATACCTGTGTAGAATGCCTCTAAGGACCATAATATGCCTAAGTATCATGTTTGTACATGCACAATGTCGGTCATACATATACATATGTGTATATAACACCATCAAGCCTCTGTGGGCATCCCATCATATCATACAGGCCTATGCGGGCATAATCAACATCATATACCCATTGTAGGTGGTGGTGCGTATATAACGCTTTCCCTTTTCCCATACCCCATACATATATATATATATATATATATATATATATATATATATATATAATGCATACCATATAGTAGCGTACATAACACCTTTGAGGTCAAGGTGTATGTACGTATATAATGCATGAATGATGCTGAGACGCCTTGAGTTTATCAGAGAGACATAAAGTCGTTGCACCTTCGATTAACATTATGAATATTAACATCTTTCCCATATGCATCAATAGGGATTTAGGAACGTATTTAGACATGCTTTAAAAATAGGAATGAATAATATGAACATCCTTAACTACTAAGAGTAGAATCATTTATGAAACAATATTACATTTACGTTTCATATTTAGAACATGCCAAAAGAAGGAAGAGTAGACTTAACATACCTTAATTGATGATTTCAGTAGTTGAACAACCCGACATGAAATCGAACTGGTTCTCTGCAATAGACACGCCTCTCTTAACCTCATCTCCACTTTCTCATACTTTCATAGTGTGGCTTATCAACTTAATACCTATATAGTTGTGGCAACTATGTATGTCTCCCTTGTTCTTGTACAAAGGATTGTACTCCATCTCCATTCTTCGGGTATCTTCGCCGACTTAAAAAAGGACCTCATTTGACCAACGGGTCATAAAACCTTTACGATTTCGTACTAAACCTGGTCTTCATCTTCAAACTTCTCGTTCAATGAGACTTGAGGTTTTGCTATTTTCACTTTTTATGTAAATTTGAATTAATCGGAATAATAAGCTTTGGAAAAAAAAGAATGTGGACCCTACAAAAGGTTGGACGATGGGAGATTTGTCTCCATCCAAAGTTATGTGGTGGTTGAAACTTTTGGTTGCTCTCGTCTGTTGAAATTCTGGCTTTAAACCTTCCTATCCAGTATCCACGTTGTCTGCTTCCACTTTTGAATGAAAATTATGTGAAAGTTATGGGTTCTTAGGTCCACTTTAGTCCAATCTTGTTTTCTTCTGAGCTACCACCAGGTTGTTGAAGATGGTCCCACTCGATTAGAATAAATTTTGGAGCTTTAGCATATTCTCCCTCTCTAATTATTCAATTAAAATAATGTTTAGATGACTGAAGTAGGTACATTGATTTTCTCCATTTACTTTAATCATCCAATCTCACTTACCCCCTTAGGTATTTTAATTTTCTTCGATTCTGATAACTATACCCGTGATATACACGGTGTATATACTACCTTGTGTGTACCGTGTATATCACGGATTCACAAGGAAAGTGGAAAACTGATATACACGGTATACCAGCCGTGTAGATCCATGTTTGGTAAGGTATTAGTTGTATTTAATTAGGCATTGTACACTTACCATAATTGTAGTATTCTTGTACAAATAGAATAGGATTTTGGGAATAGAATAGGGTTTTGGGAATCGAATATGAATAAAATTTTCCATATTATGGAAATTGTAAATTGTATATATACTCATTAATTAATAAAAATAATCAAGAGATTATTTCTTTCATGGTATCAGAAGTCTAGGTCTCACATACCTCATTCTCCAAAAGCTTCCGCTTCTCTCGATTGCCTTCGAATTCCGAAACCTTCCTCGATTTTCGCGCCGGTGTTTACCTCCTATCTTCCCAAATTTTTCTTTCAAATCCCTCAATCAACCCTTTGGTATTTCGTTGTGTCGACGTCAAAGAACCTGTTTCATCATGCCCTTACTATTTCTAACATCAAGAACAACATCTCTATTGTTTTTGAGATGGAAAACGTTGAATATGCGACGTGGGCAGAGTTGTTTAAAATTCACGCTATCTCACATCAAGTCCTCAATCACATAATTCCTTCCAGCTATCCCTCCTCATACGGAGAATCCTCAGTTATGGATCACTCTTGATGCTACCGTTCTTCAGTGGATTTACTTTACTATTTCTATCGACCTTTTACAGACGATCATTGAACCGGACACTACGGCTATGGATACCTAGAATAGATTTCATTAGATATTCCAGGACAATCAGCATTCCCGCGTTGTCACCCTTAAGCAGTAATTTTTCCAAGTCAGCATGGACGATTTCCCGAATGTTTCGGCGTATTGTAAGCGGCTCAAGGAATTGGCGGACCAACTCCGTAACGTTAGAGCGCCCGTTACCAATAATCGTATTGTTCTACAAATGGTTGCAGGCCTATATGAGGCTTATAATGGCGTGGGGACTCTCCTCCGTTAAAGCAATCCACTTCCACCTTTTTATTAAGCCCGTTCGATGCTCACATTAGAAGAAGCATGTTTTGCTAAAAAGACAGCTTTCGGCGCTAGTCTCGTGGTCATGATGACTTCTTTCGCTAATTATCAAGGTTTTGTTGATAATTCGGGCCAAAACCGTGTTCATAGTGGAGGCAAGAAAAATCAAAAAAATAATGGCAAAAATTGCGGTGGCAATTGTGGTGTTTCCGGCGGTGGTGGGGGTGGCCAGAATAGTGGCAGTGGGCCCCAGTATGGCGGCAGTGGGCCGCAGACCAACTAGTCCCAGCCATGGGCTTGGGCCGGTGTCCAGTGACTCAACGACCCCTATTTTCTAGCTTCTCCAATCCCTGGACAGTGGGCCGCCCAGCAGTCCTTATGGTCCAATTCGACACCATCCAGTGGCTTCCGCAACGTCGTTGGGCCGGGGCAGAAAGCAGGAGTGCTTGGGCTTCGGCCTCCACAGACCCATCATGCTGCGGGCCCCACTCCGATTTCGACACCTACAGATATTGAAGCCACCATGCATACACTTGGATTGAATCATCCAGACGCGAATTGGTACATGGACACCGGTGCCACTTCTCACATGACGTCTGACTAAGGTACTCTCTCGTCTTATTACAATTTGAGCAAAAATCATGACATAATTATTGGTAATGGCAACTCAATTCCAATTCGTGGTTACGGTCATAAAACTTTGTCTCCCCCCTATCCACCTCTTGTCTTGAAAAATGCACTTCATGCCCCTAACTTAATTAAAAATTTGGTGTATGTCCGTAAAATCACCACTAATAGTTGGCTTTCTGTTGATTTTGATCATTTTGGGTTTTCTGTAAAGGATTTCAAGACGGGGATACCTCTCATGAGATGTGATAGTAAGGGAGATCTTTATCCTATTACGCCCGCATCCAGTCTCTCGAGTCAAGCCTTGCCATCTAATTTTGCATCTCTAGCTCCTTCCTTGTGGCATGCCCGTTTGAGTCACCCTGAGTAGTCCATTGTTTCGTCCTTACATAAAAACAATTTTATTTCTTGTAAGGGTATGCATAGTACTCCAATTTGTCAATCATGTCCTTTAGGAAAACATGTTAGATTATCATTTGTTGTATCTACTTCTCGTACTTTAATGTCATTTGATATTATTCATAGCTATATATGAACATCTCCCATTTTAAGTTCTGTGGGCCATCATTATTATGTTTTATTTTTGGAAGATTATTCTAATTTTTATGGACCTTTCCATTAGCAAAAAAATCTCAAGTGTTTCCACATTCTTAAATTTTCGAGCATTCATCCGTACCCAATTCGAACGGGAAATTAAAAATATTCAATGTGATAATGACAAAGAATATGATAATGGGTTGTTTCGGGAATTTTGTGAAAATAATGGCATAGTTTTTCGTTTCTCTTGTCCTCATACGTCCTCACAAAATGGGAAAGCCAAACGAAAAAATTCGTACCATTAATAATATTGTCCGAACTTTATTGGTTCATGCTTCCGTACCCCCTTCCTTTTGGCATCATGCTCTCCAATTGACTACTTATATTCTTAACATACTTCCTACCAAAGGTTTGGCATATTCATTCCCTCTTCAAATCCTATATAATAAGACTCCTTCGTATTCATATCTTATGGTCTTTGGGTGCTTATGTTATCCACTATTTTCGTCACTTACAATTAACAAATTCCAGGCCCTTCTACCTATTGCGTATTTTTGGGTTATCCGTCTAATCATCGTGGTTACAAATGTTTTGATTTATCCTCTAATAGAATAATCATTAGTCGCCATGTTATTTTTGATGAAACCCAATTTCCGTTTGCTAAAGTAAGTAGTCTCGTGCCTAGTTTGTATAATATTTGTGATGACGACGTCTCCCCATATATTATCCACCATTTATCAGACTTGTCCCGCACTTGAAATCCACCAGCGGGCCCACTTCCCGTTGGACCTACAGTACCATCGCCTCTGCCCAGTCATCCCATCACGGGTCCAGCAGCTGGGCCGCATATCTAGCCTAGTTCTGCCTCTGCTTCTGTTTTAGGTCCTGGTACCGATTCTAGTGTTGGGCCAGCAGGCCCACTGCCTGCTGGCTAGTCTGTCACCCTTCCGAATTTTTCCCAAAATCCATCCAATTCTCCCCCGAGTCACAGACCTATCACTCGTAGTCAACGGGTATTTTTAAACCAAAGAGACATTTTAATCTAAATTCTAATGTTCTTAAATCCCCCTACCCCGTAATGCAGTGTTTGCGTTGAATGACCCGAATTGGAAATTGGTCATGAGCGACGAATATGATGCTCTTATTGACAATAAGATGTGGGAGTTAGTGCCCCGTCCTTATGGTGTTAATATTATTCGGTCTATGTGGATTTTCACTCATAAAGATAATTTTGATGGTTCTTTTGCGAGGCATAAGACTCTTCTTGTAGGTGATGGTAAAATTCAACAGGTTGGCATAGATTGTAGTGAGACGTTTAGTCCAGTGGTCAAACCGGCTACCATTCGCACTGTTCTCAGTCTGGCTCTGTCGAAAGCATGGCCCATTCATCAGTTTGATGTGAAGAATGCTTTCTTACATGGTGATCTTAAGGAGACTGTTTACATACATCAGCCCTTGGGATTTCGAGACCCCAGATATCCTCATCATGTCTGTTTATTGAAGAAGTCCTTGTATGTACTTAAGTAGGCCCCACTGGCTTGGTATAAGAGATTTGGAGACTATATTTCGTCTATTGGGTTCTCTCACAGCATGTCTGATAATTCATTGTTCATATATCATCGTGGTACTTTCCTGGCTTATATTATGTTATATGTGGATGATATTATCTTGACGACCTCGTCTGATGCTTTGCGCAAGTCTATCATGACAATGCTCAGTTTTGAGTTTGCTATGAAAGATTTGGGGCTCTTGAGTTGCTTCTTGGGGATTGTTGCCACTCGTCATGCATGTGGATTAATCTTATCACAATGGAAGCATGCCACTGAGATCATTGAGCGAGATGGTATGTCCTCGTGTAAGTCTACTTCCACTCTAGTTGATGCTAAATCCAAGCTGGGTGTTGCGGCTGGCTCACCTTACGAGGATTCCACCCACTATCGCAGTCTTGCCGGCGCACTTCACTATCTTACTTTCACACGACTAGATATTATGTATGCAGTATAACATGTGTGTTTGTTTATGCATGATCCTAGGTTTGAGCACATGAATGCGCTCAAACGCATTATACAATACCTCCTAGGTACACTTGACTATGGCTTGCATCTCTATCCGTCGTCAACCTCTACGCTTGTCACGTATACAGATGTTGATTGGGGTGGTTGTCCAGACACCAGACGCTCCACGTCTGGTTATTGTATGTTTCTAGGTAATAACTTGGTCTCATGGTCTGCAAAATGACAATCTACATTATCACACTCTAGTGCCGAGGCCGAGTATCGAGGGGTAGCCAATGTGGTATCTGAATCATGTTGGTTACACAATCTTCTATTGGAACTTCATTGTCCCATTCAGAAAGCTACCTTGGTTTATTGAGATAATATTAGTGCAGTCTATCTTTCTGGTAATCTGGTTCAACACTAGCGCACTAAACACATCGAGATGGATATCCACTTTGTTCGCGAAAAGGTAGCTCGTAGACAAGTACGCGTCTGCCATGTCCCTTCCAGGTATCAAATTGCAGACATCTTTACCAAAGGTCTTCCCTCGGTTCTATTAGATGATTTTAGGGACAGTCTCAGCGTACGAAGACCGCCCGCTATGATTGCGGGGGTGTGATAAATATACCCGTGATATACACGGTGTATACACCACCTTGTGTATACCGTGTATATCACAGATTCACAAGGAAAGTGGGAAACTGATATACATGGTATACCAGCCGTGTATATCCATGTTTGGTAAGGTATTAGTTGTATTTAATTAGGCATTGTACACTTACCATAATTGTAGTATTATTGTACAAATAGAATATGATTTTGGGAGTAGAATATGAATAGAATTTTCCATATTATGGAAATTGTAAATTGTATATATACTCATTCATTAATGAAAATAATCAATGGATTATTTCTTTCAGATTCATGTAATTCATATTTGATTAAGCATAAAGTTTAAATTATTTTTACTAGAATTTATTATTTTAAACATGTCATAACATTTGTGTTACTATAAATATTTTCTGTTATAATTTTCTATTTAGTTGTTTATGGGTGGCCTGGTAGTGTCCAACAACTTCCAACTTAGATTCTAGTATTCTACTGTCCTTAGAGGGGCGAATTTGGACATTTTCATGTTTATTTTTTTAGTTTTTTAATGATTTTTTTAGTGAAAAAGAGCAAACGTAAATCATTTAGCAAACCACAAGAACAAATATGTGACAGTTTTATAATAACGAGGGCACGGTTGACCCAATTTTAGACGGATCGAAAGTAAACCATTTCAAAAATCACAAGGACAATGTTGGACCTTTTCCTCGAAACTTTAAGTCATCTTGGGTTTCAATTGAGGATATAATAGTTTTGAAAGAAAACAATAATAACATTCTAGTGTAATCCTACAAGTGAGATCTAGAGATGATGAAAAGTACGAAGATCTTACTCTTATCCTTATGGGAGCAAATTTTTTTTTTACAAAAGACCCTCGGCTCAAAAGAAAACAAAGAAAAAGAAAAGTAAAGAAAAGAAAAGGAAAGGACTAAAAAAGAATGCTAAACAGATACAAAAGAATATAACAGTAAAATAGCAAGATACAAAGCTATGCACAACAGAGTTTTGAAAGAATATAATAGAATAAATGTTTAACTGAAAAATTAATGTTGGTAATTAAGATAATATCTAATTGAAAAATTAATGCTAGTAATTAACTTTTATATATCGCGTAAATTAGCATTGTATAAAAATTATATCATTTATAATAGTCAAAGTAATCTCATAATCTCTAATATAAATATTTGCGTAAGTCGTTACAATTAAGAGAATTTTTCCCGAACATTCAATAGAGGCAAAATTGTCCAATTCAAATAGTTCAAAGGCAAAATTAACTCTTTTTTTATTATTTTGAAGCAACCGTAAGTAGTTTAGCTATTTGGTCTGTTGTAGGCCATTTGAGTTAGTTGACTAACAACAAGAATATTTTTTCAGTAATAAACGTAATGAAAGATAAAATTAATCTATTTCGAATAGTTCAAGGATTTTTTTGACACGTTTCTTTTTTTGTTATGTGTTAATTTTTTTTCTTTTTAACTTCGGGATTAGTCAAATACAAATATATAAAATATAAAATAGGAAAGAGAGACAAATTTTCCAATATACTATCAGAAATGGAGCAATTTTATCCTATGTTGAACTTTTAGTTTAATATTAGCCCTACCATTAGGAAAAGTCTTATTTTTTATCGTTGATCATTAACGAAATAGTTGAGGATACTTTTATATTATACTCTGTCCTGTTCATAATAAATGTCCACTTAGCAAGTATTATGGATAATTAGGAAAGTTATAAAAGCTAAAGAGAGTTTCATTGATGTTGGGATGTCAAGTGATGATGTAATGGCTCAAAACAAGTTCTCTATCAGGAATATGTATCTAAAGCTTAGAGGAGAATTCAGTAAAGTTCCTTGGAGGAAATTGATATGCAACAATTTGGGATGTTCTAAGTGGATATTCAACATGGGACAGGAAAATCTGCAAAAGGTATAATTGTACAGGATGGCCTTGGCTTGTTGCATCTACAACATTTGGATAGAGAGAGGAACTAGAGGATTTTACCGGGGAAGATAAACATTGGTGAAAGACTACTGAGGTTTAGAATTGTATTAATCTCCCTTGCTAGAGTCTTCTCATTAATACAATATATATAGTGTGTACAATATGAATCCTAATTGAATGAGGATCTCTACTTTACATAATTACACTCAAATATTAATTATAAAATATATGGGAATATATAAATATATTCGCTATCAGATGTTGATTACTTAGGAGACTCGTGTTAAAGGAGTAAGACAAGCTAGGATTGCTGGGCAGTTGAGCAGAATAAATTATTAACCCTAGGCCTGTTTAGTTGATATTTGATACGTAGCAGATGATAGTTCTATGAGCATGTATAAGGTTACTTTGTTAAGTAAAATTGAGGATTTAGGAGGGCCTCTGGCCAGTATGGGTTAGTTTTGTAAAGAACCGTGTAAATATTTTTCCTGGTAATGAAAAATTCAGTTATAAAAAAAGTGTTCATTTATCATTTTTATTTTAATTTAAAATAAGTGTCCACTTACCTAATCAAGAAGAAATTAATTATCTTGATCCAAATTTACTCCTATTTCAATATGTGAATTTTATGTAATCAAGAAACTATATTAATTAGGTACTATTTAATTAAGGTTAGTTTAATCAAAATACTCATTTTTTAAAATAATTAATAGTTTTTTAAGGATATGCAAAAATGCTAAGTAGACACACATTTTGAACCGGAAAATGTAGTTAAAAGTTGGATAAATTTGAACTTTTTTTTCCTAGTATAATTGAACACAAAATTCATCCATTTCGTGTCATACCTCACTAATATAAAAGAAAACACAAGATGATTAAAATATTAATGGACTAAAAGTGCATACAAGACAAATTTGGAATAAAACAGAGGGACTGTTGATCTTCAACAACTTTTTTCCTTCAAAGCAGAGCAAAAAATTAAGAAATAATTACGCTGTATGAAATTTAGGACGATAATGCTATCAAAATTAACCAACCTTTTAAAATCTTACAAAAAATGACTCAAAATTTTCTCTCACTCTCTATAGCTCTCTCTCTGCCTATTCTCTCTCTCGGCCTCCTCTCTCTGCCGCCGTCTCTCAGAACCACCGCCGTCTCTCAGAACCACCGCCGTCTCATCGCCTTTGTCGTCGTCGTCTTAGATCTCCG
Organism: Anisodus tanguticus; assembly: GCA_034509755.1. NCBI lineage: Eukaryota > Viridiplantae > Streptophyta > Magnoliopsida > Solanales > Solanaceae > Anisodus > Anisodus tanguticus. Next base: position 8,771,136 of record CM067552.1, on the reverse strand, counting down.
GCGATGGCTAGTAGACTATGAGAGGCGTCTATCACCATCGTCGCCGTTTATCGCCATAGTCTCAGATCTCCGGCAATGGCTGGTAGACTATGAGAGGCGTCGTCGCCGTCTATCACCGTTGTCTCAGACATCAGATATGGTGTTAGTGAGCCATTTCCTTTCTAACTTCACAAATTATTAAGTGACTTTATTAATAATGGAACCATCAGGAAACGGCGTCGTTGCATTTGAGTCAGTTGAGAAGATAATACTCCGGTGGGAGTCAACCGCATCGGAAGACGCATGTAAGAAAATGATCTTCGCCGACGATCATCACGAGATCAATCGGTACCTCAGTTGTCGATGAAATCCAACGGTAAATGGAGTTCGCTACACTTTTCGATGATCTAAACAAAGCGAATAATGCAATCCAGATGGGCGATGGGGTATATGGAGCTAAAGATTTGGGGTTGGTAGTGTATATGGGAGTTGGTGGTGTTGAAGTTATTTGTTGTATAATAGTGTATAATATTGTATAATAGTGTATATGAGTGTTGAAGTTATTTTTTGTATAATAGTGTATATGAGTGTTTATGTATATAGATGTATAAATATATATACACCTTCAAACACGTATATACATATGTATTTGACTTTTGTATATAAGTGTAAATATTATATAAAATTATTTTTGGGCAAGAGTTTTGCAATGTATATTTTGGACTACTTTTTTACAAGGTAAGTAAGTAAATCGTATATTTTTGAAATTTTCCAAAAAATTAACAGATAAAGGTCAGTCCACCTACCACCTTCCACCTTCCACCTTCCACCTTAACAAATTTCTGTAATAAAAGAACACTAGAAAAAAGGAGCTATCTTTTGTAAAGAACTAAAGACTCAAAACTTTAAATTCTCAACTTACATATCAACACCAAATACAGAGAGAGAGACCCTAAAAAATGGCACTGATTAGCAAGATGACACAAGGGATACAAACCCTTTATCCCAATTCCAATATTCATAAACCCCAACTTCCCACATTTTCACCTTCTCTTTCATTTGGATCTGAAAAACTGGAAATTTCAGCAATATCTATGTGGGTCTCAAAAAAAGATTCAGTTTTTACAACAACAAGGTCTTCTTCTTCCTTTAGGATTTCAGCATCATCAGTGGCCACAACCTCAGAGATAGTGCTGCAACCCATTAAAGAAATATCAGGGACTGTCAAATTGCCTGGCTCTAAATCCCTATCCAATCGCATTCTCCTTCTTGCCGCTCTATCTCAAGTAAGTAGCCAACTTTTACTGCGTTTAGTGATTCCTTGGTTCACATGTTAGTTATGCAGGAATTATAATAAAGTGATTGTTTATGCAGTGATTAATAATGAAGGAATTGTTATGTGACTTATGTCATGATGAATAATGAAGAGATTGTAATATATGAAATAATTACTCTAGAAGGGCATTTTATTTTTGCATAGTTTCTTGCATTGTAATAGGCGTATTATTATTTCACATTCTATCCCACATAAAACAATAAATACATAAATTCTTGCATAACTTAAGTTGTGTGTTATTTAATACTGTCAACCAAATGCGGCATAAGTATATGTGGTTAAGGCATAAGTTTACGTGGTTACTATATTTTCTTATGCGATCAATCAAATACTGTATTATCTTCTGCTGAATTTTGTGTGGGATTAACTATTCCTATATCCAAACGACCTCCAATGTATTGCATAATGCATGTATCTTTCTAATGTAAGGTTTTGTTGGGTTCAATACACATAAGTAAGACACATCGGAAGTTTAAAGTTTGTTTCTTACTTGCCCCAACAACATTTCTGGTCTGGTTATACAACAATTAAACTTGTAACATAAAGCATAAACTTACAAGTTAGAATATCTGGAGTCTTTATCTACTATAAGGTGCACACGCGGTTGCCCTTCCGATTGCAAGCTCCAAGCTTCAATGTATTTCTCTTTCGGAAAGCTAGGAAATCCGGCAGAGGTTCGAGAGAGTTTAATTCTAAGTCTCTAAAACTTAGAATGATAATATGAAATTGGTGTATGAATAATGAAAAGAATGCCTCCATTTATAGTTGAAAAATAGGTCAAAACTGGATTAGGGTTTGACCTTGGGCCTGACCCAAAATTCGAGGCAAAGGCGCCGCAGCCCTAGGGTATGGGCGTTGCGGCGCTCGACGTGTTCCTGCATTGTCTCGATTTATTTTCTGCGCATTCTTAATTAAATCCAAAATCCAATTTTGACTTAATTAAAATAATCATTATTCATTTAAATGTCTCGATTCTAAATCGAACATTTAATTACTCTCTCAATACATCCTTAGATCGAAATGACAATCGACATAGTATGACCCTACATGCCTTCTCATATCGACATTAATCAAATTAAGGTCTACGCGGAACTCCTAGACGACGCCGGAAGACGAACTCAATATGTGAAGTACGTTTACGTGAATCCAGTAAACTTAACCTTTATGTGGTAAGATAAAATCCTTTCATTCACGACACACCCGATCAAGCTTAGAATTTGTCAAGTGCCTATCCAAATGGCTTAATCATTGTATCTCATCTATATTAGTTGACAATTAGACCATATTCTAAATATGTCTATTGCGTTGGCCAACGACTTAGTCAACCTAACATCACTGAGAATCCGAGTGTTCTCTTGAATATACATTCGAGGAATGAATCCTAATCTTGGCTCAACTACCACCTTTAATCCACATCGTAATGTACCCAATACAAGCCGTATCTCAACCTATAAGGCATTTGAGCTTAGGACGAGATCAAAGTACATTACTTTGTAGACAAGGCGCGTATTGACCTCAAGTCTAAGGACTTCTATCTCCCACACTCTGATCATACTTTAGACAAGTATAACAAAAAGTATATCAGCAGGGTATACCAATACTTCCAAAGTATCCATGTGTCCATCACGAGTAACCATTACTCGTAGTAGGTGAGACATACTACATCCTCCAAGGATGTGATGCAGACCACATGTCGACTTATCACATATCATCGATATCCCATTCTCGATGATCATTAGTCCGACTATTTTAAGAGTTACGTTATAATATTAATATCTCACACTATTAATAACCAGCGTAACCTCCAGGGATGCATATTATAGAATATTACAAACAATCAATTAATAATCCAATAATTGCAAATGCCAAAATATTAATCTCCATTAATAATAATACGAATGTGTATAAAGTACATTTGTCCTAATACAGATTGTCTCTAGGACATAAATATACTTTCAATCTCCCACTTGACCTAGTACCAATCTCCAACATATCTAATGCCCATATTCTCAAAATGACCATTATGCTTGACTAAGCTTACTGGTTTAGTGAATGAATCAACTAGATTATCGTCTGTGAGAACATAGTCTAATCTAATCTCTTCAGTCTCCACCATCTCCCTGAGTATGTGGTACTTCCTTGGTACATGTTTGTTTCTGTTGGTTGATCTTGGTTCCTTAGCTTGCGCAATCGGACCAGTGTTGTCACAATAAACTGTTATTGGACAAGTGGAACTTGGAACAACTCCTAGTTCCTTCAGGAACTAAGATATCGCGACAACTTCTTTACCAGCTTATGTTGTCGAATCAGCAGTTGTAGCTTGTTTGGAACTTTTCCAGCTTACTGCTCCACCATTGAAAATGAACGTGTACCCAGATTGAGATTTGTAGTCATCAACATTTGTCTGGAAGCTAGCATCAGTGTACCCAGTAGCAGCTAGCTTTTCTTCCCCACCATAGACTAAGAAGTAATCTTTAGTTCGTCTAAGATACTTAAGAATAATCTTGACTGCCTTCCAGTGTTCTTCCCCAGGATTCTGCCGGAATTTGCAAGTCATACTAAGTGCAAATGCCACATCTGGCCTAGTACAGGTCATGATATACATGATCGATCCTATAGTCGAAGCATATGGGATTCTTTTCATGCGTTCAAGTTCTATAGAATTAGAAGGACTATCCTTCTTAGATAACTTGATGCCTTGTCCCATAGGTAGACTGCCTTTCTTGGAATTTTCCATAGAAAAACGTCTAAGCACTTTGTCTATGTAGACTGATTGTGACAACTCCAACAATCTGTTAGGTCTATCTCTATAGATCCTAATCCCCAGAATGTAGCAGGCTTCACCTAAATCCTTCATCATGAAGGTACTGGACAACCACTCTTTGACCGACTGCGGGAGAGTCTTATTGTCTCCCACTATTAATATGTCATCTATATATATGATAATGAAGGCAATACTCCCATCCTTGCGTTTACTATAAACACATGGATCCTCTTTGCTTCTGACGAAATCAAATGACTTGATAGCCTTGTCAAAGCAAATGGTCCAACTCCACGAGGCTTGCCTAAGCCCATAAATGGACTTTTGTAGCTTACATACGGCATTTGGTTTGGACTCAAGTGAAAAACCCTCGGGTTGTTTCATATACACTTCCTCAACTAGATTACCATTGAGGAAAGCAGTTTTGACGTCCATCTGCCAAATGTCATAGTCATAATATGCAGCTATTGCAAGCAAAATCCGAATGGACTTAATCTTAGCAACATGTGAAAATGTTTCATCATAATCGACCCCAGACCGTTGATTATAACCTTTAGCCACCAATGTTGCTTTATAAGTCTGTACCTTGTCATATGCATCAATCTTCTTCTTGAAGACCCATTTGCATCCTATGGGTCTAACCCCTGTTGGCAAATCAATCAAATTCCAAACTTGATTTATGTACATCGAGTCTATCTCAGATTTCATGGCTTCTTGCCATCTCTGCGAATCAATGTCTAACATAGCTTCGCTGTAGGTTGTAGATTCATCGTCATCAGGAATATCTATCTCATTGTGTGTTTCAACAAGGAGATTAAGTCTTTCAGGCGGACGATGAGTTCTAGTTGTCCTACGGAGTTGAGTATTCTGCGTTTCAGTGTTTGTTGCATTCTGATTGTGAGAAGGTCTTTGTATGTTGGACAATCCATCACCTTGAGAGCTTTCAGGAATGTCATTTTCATGTATTTCCTGAATGGGATGATGTACAACTATTGTATCATCTTCCATTGGTTGTGTATGAGAGTCTTGCATTTCTGCACTATCTCTCACAACACTCCCCTTGGTGAAGGCGTACTCTAAGTACCCAATCTTCACCAGATACTCCCACTGAATCCTTGTTTAGGTCATTCGACAAGGGTTCATTTTCTGTGTTATCTTGTGGTTTTTTAATTTCTTCAAGTTCTATCTCTATGCAGCTATGTTCCTTGTAGACATATTCTTCTTCAAGAAAAGTTGCGTTCCTGGAAACAATGACTTTATGTTCTCCAGGAAGATAGAAGTAGTATCCCTTTGTTTCCTTTGGATACCCCACGAAGTAACATTTTTTCACTTTTAGATTCCAACTTGTCAGTGAGCATCTCCTTAACATATGCAGGGCACCCCCAGGGTCTCATATGTTTAAGAGCTGGCTTCTTGCCACACCATATCTCATAGGGTGTCTTTTCTACTGACTTGGAAGAAATCATGTTCAGAACATATATAGAGGTTTCTATAGCATGTCCCCAAAGGTATGTACAGCTGAAGAGCTCATCATGGATCGAACCATATCCAATAAGGTTCGGTTTCTCCTTTCGGCAACACCATTCATCTGTGGCGTTCCTGGAGGTGTCCATTCTGATTGGACTCCATGTAGCTTTAAGTAATCTAGAAAATCCTTTCTCAAGTACTCACCTCCTCGATCCGATCGAAGGGTCTTGATGCTTGTTGCAAGTTACTTCTCTACTTCCGACTTGTACTCCTTGAACTTCTCAAAAGCCTCGGATTTGTGCCTCATAAGATACACATATCCATACCTTGTGAAGTCGTCAGTAAAAGTGATGAAGTATGAGAAGCCTCTTTTAGCTTGAGTCGAGAATGGCCCACATACATCAGTATGGACCAACTCAAGCACCTCCTTAGCTCGCACACCTTTCCTAGAAAGTGGTTTATTGGTCATCTTTTCTCTCAAGCAAGATTCGCAGTTACCATAAGACTCTAAGTCAAATGGTTCGAGGTAATCTAACTTCCTCAATCTTGCTATCCTTGATTTGTTGATATGACCAAGTCTGCAATTCCATAGG